>OX344797.1:10219499-12619499 GCA_947034925.1 Eudemis profundana
AAATTGTTTCAAATTGTATGTTCGGTAATCATTATACATAGTAAATTAATGTAAAATTTATGAAATCAATTGGTCTCGCTCTAATTACTTCATATTTTATGGCTAAATTATAGACATTTAATCGCATGTCTATTTATAAGTACACATAAACGTAATCAAGCAGCTTCCAGTGTGCTTTGGATTAGCAATTTTGATGCAAATGAAAAAGCACTTAATAATATTAACAATAAAGTTCAAATTCCAACCTTAGTATCATGTTCTGCGTGGCGTCGCCGCCTCACCTGTTTGTAAGGTCGACCGCGTTAAGCCGCGCCCGAACCTTACCAACTACGAGCCTGGAACAAAAAGGAATACATGTATCATATTTCAAGCTAAAATAAACTTAGATGTTATAGCAATTAAGAGCATAATTGCTTGAACAGTCTGGGGTTATCTACGCTTGGTTACCGGTCCGGTACACAATAGTCTACAAAGGTCAATCATCCGTAGACTGTTCAGAAAATATTTTCCTATGGAATTATATCCACTGTCTTTCTAAAATCATGGTGTAATCGAAAAAACGGAAACGATTTTTATTAAAAATATGTACACTTATATATAAAGATGTGCGTATGCGTACCTGTTCTGTAGGTATAGGTACATATATTACATATAAATTCCTACGGGAAATGAACAGATGTTTTTGCACGTAAAGAGCGCCACGTAGTAGGTAGGTACCTCTCTATGGTAGGTCATAGGTATTGAATAAAATGTTTCCTTAAGTAAGCACCTTATCTTTTCATTTCTAACTAAAAGGCCGCTAGTTTGTATGAAGTTTCATACAAATTAGCGGACTTTTAATTTGAGGACGGCAGAACAGGACTTCTTACTGACTGAAAACGCAAATACTAATACTTAAGCCTACAGCGCTTAGGCAACATCAATCTAGCTATATAGTTTGGGCAAAGACTTAAGCATTTTATGGACAATAAATACCCAGTCGCACTATAATCCGTATATGTAAAGGCAGTTTCAAATGAATACCGTAGTATACTTGTCTTACATTTAGTACCTACCTATCTACTTACTTGCATTATCTGTTTAAGTTGTCATAAAGGGACTGAAATAACGCCCGATTAAAGTATCTGGGGGCACAGTGCCCCCGCCAAGTCGAGCAAAACAAAGGCACGGCCATACCATCCTTTTCTCGAAGCCATTCAGGCCATTTTCAAAAGCCTGTACCTAATTTTGTGCTGGCTAAAGCTAGAACCCTGAATTTTCAGGGATATATAGCGCTCAATAAGACTTACTACAATTCTCAATAACATTTAATTTGAACGTGTAGTTTAAAAACTATTGCAGGTCAAAGTTCCTCAGTTTTGTCACTGACTGACTCACTGACCTAAACTAAAAAATATTGCAATTTCAATCACAACTGCACACACATGTTTGTAATCCTATACAAATACAAAGTTAGTTTGCAGTTCAAATTGGATAAATAATGGATTGGAATGTAATAATTAAAGGAAGACCACTTACAAAAAGAAATGTAGTCAGTACTGGGGGGTGTCAACAGAACCCGATTTCCACTGACTTGCCTGTTATTTTACCGTGGAGGAACATTTAATACTTCTCAAATAAAGAATCCTCCCGCCACGGTTAAATAATAGGCAAGTCGGCGAAAATCGGGTTCTGTTGACACCCCCCACACACACACTAACACTACATCTCAAAACTTTTTTGTTGTAAAAAAAACTACGTTGTGAGACTTGTATCTTTTTACATTTTTTGATGGGATATAATTATTATAATTAAGTACCTACATGTAGGTATGTAAAATAAGTATACAGTTTTCTATGTGCTTCTTTGTTTTACTTTGTATTTACTAATTTAAAACTACTAGTGCCTCGATTGCTTAAAGTTTTATGACATTTAAAATAGCGCGACATAATAATAGTTCTTTGTTAAATTGAACTGAACATCACAATGCCATAAAATTTGATACACATATATTTTAATATTTATGTTTAAACTAAAATGTAGCGTGGAAACAAATAGAGGCTGATTATCAAAACCATACAATGTTTTCATGATTATATAAGTCGAACTTTGAACGTATACGAAACGGCCATTGGTAGGTATGTTATATTCATATTTCAAATCGATTTATTCACCAAGTCGTGGCCAATGGTCATACATAAAGCCTACCTTAGTTCTTAGCGCCTAATAGACACCGTCTATGCTAATCAAGAGTAGTGGTGAAAATGTTGATATAATCTTCTGTTTTTTATTAACTCAAGTTAATAAAAAACCATAAACCAAATGCGCGTAACACATCCATCCAGATTTCTGTTGATAAGTCGTGTCCACACCTCATACTATGCTGCGGTAACAACCTAATTTAGTTGATTTGTGTTACTACCTATAAAAAATCCGAGGCATCCCATTTGTCGGCTTCCCACGCACAGAATATATTTTTAAAACATTTTTAGAATCAGTTTTAGTTCGTTTTCGAAAACAAATTCTTTTCGAACAGAATGATCAGGAATGTAAAAAGCACGTGTGTTTTAAAAAAGTAGCAAAATGCGTGTGGGTACTCTACGTGGCTTGGCTACCGCCTTTCGTTTGCAGGGTTCTGTAGTATTTACCCGACTGCGGCGAAGCCCAAAGGAGGGTTATGTGTTTGACCTGTTTGTATGTATGTATATATGTATGCATGTATGTATGTATGTCCGTTCCTATGTCCGCTCGTAATTACTCAACGGCACAACCGATTTTGATAAATGATACATCATTAGATTCGTCTTGATGGCGCGAGTGTCACTGGGTCATGAAGTTCGTTAAAATAAACAAAATGGCGGATTTTATGCACTTTTAAACTGCACCGCGGTCGGGTTTTTTTTAGTAAAAATATTTTAAGTGATTTTATAGTGTAGTCTTCATGTCTAATTCGCAAAAGTTACTTTGCGAATACCCAAAATGTATCGCTAAGTAATTTATAGTTTTCAACATTTTATTTAGATATACTTTAAAAGTAATAAGGATACGAGTAGACAATATGGCGCGGAACCCAAAAAAATCGTGGGGTTGGTAAATATAGTTCAGACTTCAGAGCACGTATATAGATATTTTGTACTACAAAGTTATTTCAGTCAAGATAAAGCGTACCTACGTATGAAAGACAACAATGTGAAAAAGTAGTCTCAACAAATTTTTAGAACATAGATAGGTAAATGATTGTCCTCAGAATTTCTAGTTAAATGTAAAAGCAAAAAAAATATTATACGTAATAAATATGGCATGCGGATCATCAAGAGGCTGTGCCATTAATGACACTATTTTCTCCACAAAGGTGTTTATAAATAAAACAATAGGAATTCGTCTAAGAAAGTATAGGCACTTTAAAAGAAGCCGAGTCCTCTATCAATCTGCCGCCCCATTACGGCACGGCAGGGAAACACTCCGAGAAAGCTCTAGAAATCTCGGCAATAAATGCCCACAAGCGCTAAATTTATTTTCATCGCTTGTACCACTTAAGGAATAAGATTGAAAAATGTACCCGATATTTCCCGGTAATTCTCCGCGTATTTTTTCTTCGGCAATAAAATATTTACGGGGTTCGGATGAATTCAGGAGTGGAGCGCGTCCCCGTTTTTCCACTCCGACAAATTAATTCATTTTCATGAACAAACAATATTACAGATGCCCCGATTCGAGTCTAATAGCTGCAACAAATTTTAAACAGATCCATTTCAAGTAAAATAAAATATTTATTATACTTTTACAATTCTGTGAAGTGGCTGCTCAAAAAGGAAATTGATAATAAAACGTAGGTAGAAGAGTATTTGTTTCAGAATAACATTTAAATTTTACTAAAACATTTAATGAATTTATATTTTCACAGAGCATAAACCATATTTTGTTTCTGCTCAATTTGTAAAAAATAACATTACACTTAAATATTTCCCCAACAACGCAAAAAGCAATCCTGTGCCGCACTCGAGTTCTAAGAAGCGCAATATCAGGGATCTTGCAGGCGCAGTCGTTACTCGACGGATGCAACGATGCACTCCCAGATACGACGCATCATACATACCGACTAACTAACTTATACCTCTTATATATATCTACGTAATGAGACAGGTTACGAGATCTTATCCAAGCGAGCAAGATGGCGATAATGCCACGACAGAAATTTGATACAGCCCTTTGGAAATAAAAGAGTTCGAGTATGTTCGACTTCGAGCCAGCATCGACGTTTCCGGGTTAAATATTGGTATTTTCAATCGGTTGATGGTAATTTCTTTGGCGGCGTGGTTTGTTGAATTTCGAAGTTATGAGACAAGGGCATAGAGGCATAGGGCAATGTACCTATACGTAAAACAGAGACAGCGTATAACGTACGCTGAACTTGTATTAATACAAGTTTAGCGTACGTACCTTGAACTGTCGAAGCGTGTAAATTCTGATGTCTACATTTTAGAATTAACATTTAAATTAAAGACTTAAATAGTTAACAGCACGCCTTGTGGCCGTGCCTGGGCATCTATCTATTTAGGTATTGAGGATGAATTGGGGCTTTTGATTTTGGTTTTAGGTTTTTCGTTAGACTAACTGAAGTTTGATCCTTGAAGGCAGATTTTATACCTATACCTACAATTTATGAAAATATGCGATTAATTAGCAAAAATTGTATTGTTATTTATTATTCATCCAAACCATTAGTTACTAAAAAAAGGGTAGGTAACTAAAATTCTAAGAAACCGTGATCGTCAAAAACATGAGAGCTCAGAAGGGCCGCTAAGGTTGAATTACGATAATATTTAGGTATTTTTAAAATACGTGCTTGAACATGTCAGTGCAACAATTGTGTATAGTTGCATATCATAATTTAGGGAGGTGATGCATCTCTTTGTTTCGCTGGTTTATGTCTGTTTTATAGCTCTACCCACATAATGTGACTGAGATATACCTAGGTCGTAACGTGATCATAGAGATACATGACAAGGGGTAAATATGTATGAGCTTATTCGAGTACCTAAAGACTCTTTGTATCTATCAGGCAAGTTTCATTAATTCCATAAAATATTATGTTATTAAGAAAAATATATCGTCACCATTCATGCGTAAAATTTCATAGAGCTCAAATGGTTTCACTATTTTTTGAAATTGTACCTAAACTGTCATAATATTGACACCATTTAACTAATTCCCAAATACCCGAAAATAAAATATGTACGTTACAAATAAAATGAATGAAAAATCTTACCGCTGCCAAAAATATTGAAGACGTGCACACACTCGCAATGTCTGTCTAGGACACGGGTATGCTAGTATAGGTTTACAAAGTTATCCACGAAATCATTCAAGCAAAAATAGACTTTCAGCTAATGTAGAAAGGTGTCTGGCATGTCGTAGATACCTATGATGGTAGCTCTGTGCGTTGTTTTTCCAAATAAGTGCGTTTAATATAAGTCCACATAACTCCGGACGACATATGTCGAGTCGGATTATACTGAATCATTGCAGTGGGGAGGCTCCCCCTGTGTGGTCGCGGCTTTATTGGATATTGCAATAACTGAAATTGGACGAAGACGCTTAAGTGAAAAACATATTGATTGACTTTGCAGATATTGACCTGTCTCAATTACGATCTTTTTTTCATAAAAAAGAAGCAACGCTCTAGGTAGGCTTAGGCTGATTTACCTGGGGTAGGACAAATGGCATAACATTACCTCGAGTCTGTCTTCCCCGCTGATTTTAATATTCATCACCTACACTGGACTCGAAGATCTTCCTCAGTTACATCAATAAAAGTGCTAAACATAACAAAGACAACTAATAAAATTAGAGACCTTTTTATCGGTTTTGATAGCTTTGAAAATGGGAATAAATGTAATAAGAAGGTGCCAACAAGAGGTTTATATCTTATTATTACGTGTTGCGTAATTAAGCTATAACTAAGCGATGGTACCTATTGCTTGGAATTTAAGATAACAGCATGATTAATGCATACATCAAAAAAGTAAAAATAAAAACACTTCTATAAAATCCTCCATTGCATGAAAACTAATGACACTTCGCATTGTACAGACGAACAAAGATAATACGGAGTATGTATATCATAAAAAAAAATTATATAAGGGTACCTTTGCTGGACTGTAGGTCGGATATATTTAGATAGTCGGTGCCACTAACTAAGTAGGTATATAACGAGTAGATATAAATTCGGATATTGTTTCCGTTGGGCACGTGATTCTAATATCAAACGCATCTCGGGACGTGATCGATACCGGGAAAGGAGACGGGTTACGCCTCTTGGCGTTTAGAATACTCCACACTATTTTAGTTCTATGGCAGTAGAAGGCGGTTATAATAAGCGGTTTAAGCGTAAAATAACTTTATGGACTGAATTCAAAATTTAACGGGGATTTGTATCTTTAACTACTGAAAGTCACACATCTGATGAAAAGAAACTTAATGTTGTATTTGTTTTATTAGGAACACACAATTGCGAGTTAAAAGTTAAAATGATCTACTATAGCAGAGTTTCTTAATCTTTTTTTGGTCATGGACCCCCTACATTAAATCGAAAACCTTACAGACCCTTTCTGAATATAATAAGAGAAAAAGAAAATCAAGGGCACTTGAAAGTTTGTGTTTATGCTTAGTCACGGACCACCGGATCCCGTATCACGGATCCCTAAGGGGTCCATGGACCACAGTTTAAGAAACCCTGTACTATAGGATCATAAAATAGAGCTTAATTCGACTCTTACGCGTAATATGCAATTTTACATTTTGTTTCAACATTTATACAAATACTAGCTGCCCCGTCGAACTTCGTTCCACCTCAGATTATTTTCTTCGTTCTCGAGTTATAAATGGTGTAACTAACCGGACTTTGTTTTAGATATACCTATAGATATGTTAGGCTACATGCCAGACTACATTGTACGCTGTAATATTGGCAATAAACGGAAACTAATGGAATCAAGGCTTTCAAGGCACACTGTGTTATCTTCTCATCTTATAAAGCAAAGATCAGTGGCTACATGCCTCGTAGCCCGCGGTTATTTCCAGCGGTGTTTATGTATCCAGTACAACCTCGTCACATCTGCGCTGAAAATTATTTTAGCCGCGCCTCTAATTCTGGTACATTTGCGATGAGCTTAACAAGAGCAGCGAGCGGCGAGCGCTTTTCATCTCCGAAGCGCAACATTTACATTTTCGTCTCATTTATTTGCTATTTCGGGCCAAGCCAACCCTCCCCTCGACCCCCTCCGCAACCTCTCCAACGCCCGCACTTCAATGAATAAGTCTCAGACTGCCTCAGACGCGAGAGTAAAACGAAATTGGGAAGGAACGCTCTATAAAGTCTAATTAAGTTTGAAGTGAATACAGAGATGTAAGGAAATATAAAAAGGTCGGGAAAGGACAATTTATTTCATGACGGTCCGTTTTTTAATTTAATTCAAGAGAAATATTTAATACGCGGTGCGCTGTTACGTAACAAAGTATCCTTTTAAATGAACATAAATCTTGTTAGCACGTAAACGTAAATCAAAACCGAAAACAATCTGTTGACGTTCGGAAAGGGAGGAAGCCTAAAGCGCATGATCAGAATGTTAGCGCGTAATTCCGGCTCGTATCAAGATATTTTACGAAGAAAAACCGGGTGAGTTGTTATTCAGAGGCCGTGGCGTATAAAAATAACGCGTCCCTTAACGAAAACCTTTTGTCTCGTCCCCGCGGCCTAATGGGCATTATTTCGTTGCCACCCTCTTGGCATTCGGGCCCTGTGCCGCACAGGATGCAACTGTTCTGCGTGATTGAAAATTTAAGTTTAGAACGCAAAATGAGCATGCAACATGCCTTGCATCACCACTGCCATGCCCATATACGACTGCCCAATTATTATGTATGTAAAGTTATAATTGCCTACACGCATTCACATAGCCAAATTAAGCTCGCTTTTGTGGTTAATAGCCATAAACATGATAACAAAACCTGCAATTAAAAATATTTAGCTGGCCCTAAGTACTTATAAGCGACTATTCATAAATCTGATAAGAGGTTCTCATTAGAATCCTATAGGATTTTCCAAAATTTATAAATTGCACCGCATTTAAAATAACCATTAAAACATCAATTGCAATTTGCATATAAATTTAATAGATAACCTAAACCATCATATGAAGTAGAACTCGTAGGTCGGTATTACTAAACGAAAACAAAGTAGCTATTTAAAATAATTGTAAAACGTAATCTCGGAGGGCAATCAATCGAACTAATTCCACATGCTGCACATATCCTCAATAAGGCCTTCTATATTTTACGGTGGGCAACGCGATCCAGATTTCTATGATAGAAAAAGCGGGTCCGGACCGGGTCGGAATATAAATCGCCTTGTTATATTTTCCGGGACATTGGGATTCATGAAGTTTGTGAGCCCTGACGACATGTATGACGATGGAAAATATGTGCGCTCGCAAAACTTTATTCAGCGTGTTTATACACATGTGCTCAATCCCTATAGAATTAGAAGGACAGATGCTAGATGCATCACTAAATAATCTATTTTTGTAAATATACCGGTTTTAATAACCTTTGAGAACTATTAATTACCTAAGTACATTATAGCGCTTGATCGAAGCTGATGAAATAGGATTGAAGGTATCAGAAGGTTCAAATTAAATAGATAATATAGAATAAGATACAGGAGAAGAAAGATAATATAGATAGGATACAGTACCTATATATTCTGAAATTTTACTTACCTACCTAACTACAGTGTAGCTGTGATTGTTTCAGTGTATTTTTTTTCTAAAAGATTGTTAATTTATTGTCACTCATGTACTCCAATATACATTAGAGAACTTCATAGGTATGACAGGTTGTCACAACTGAAATTGTAAATTGTTTTTATGGTTCCACCCCAAGCAAAACTAAATAGACATTATTTTATGAACTCGAGAGACGCTACCGAGTTTATTTTCACGAAATTGTATGATATTTCGCATAAATTTGAAGTAATATGAATCTAAATGGGCCCTTCCCTCCACGGGGAGCGGCCCTCGTGGCCTTTCTCGGCTTCTTTATAATTATAATGCAACGAAATGTAAATTTTGGCTCAACAATATGCTTAAAACATTACCTTTAAGTAGGTATTTACTTTTAATTATACCTAGCTATCATCTTCCTATCTATTACCCCTTAGGTACGTAGGGATTGCTGAGCTAAGTCAAAGAACCAAATATGTGAAAAAAATATAGGTAGGTAATGAATGAGTAGGTACTCTCTAAAACTCATTACCTAGATCTAGTTTTTGAAAACGAGTTTTTCGGGATTTTACACAGATTGTCCTAAAGTAAGCTAAGCGACGCGTTGCACACTTCAACACGTTTAAAAATACTTTATTTTACTTACACATTAGTGTTGAACGAAACATGTTCGTACTGAAAACATCTAGACAGCTATTAACGTGCGTATCTGACTTGGAAGTATAAAATTTATCCTTATCTTGGCCTGCATTGCAGAGCTCCGACATAATTGTCCGAGTTAATGCGTCGGTCGTGGGGTCTCTATAAGGGCCTCGTCCTACTGCAAACTACATAAAGTAGAATACTTCACTTAGTACTTCTTTGAGACCGTATAAAATGTCTTAGCAGTGTTAAAACTCCATATATACCCAAAACCCGAGGCTGTGTATAAGCCTTAAGTCTTGAAACGAGTTCGCAGGGACGCTTCCCCAGATCAAGTTATTAACATTTGCATGTAAATCAGGCGTGTTCGAAGTCTCAACTCAGCGGGGCCTTTTATCTATTTTCTCGTAAAATATGAAATGAGACTTTTTCTTGATAATGTCATTTACCTACTCATTACGATTTGCATTCGGATAATATTATTATATTCATTTACAAACGTGTTTTTTTTCCTCGCTGAAAGTTGCCGAAAGTACGTTATTACATGGTCAATTACATTGGTACATTAATTATTGTACATGGTCAATGCACATATTCATTTGGCAGTTTAACACTTTATTTTAACGACATGAGTCTCCACACAGCTCCTTCACGTCATATTATTTACTATAAAGATCAGGAAATCAGGCAATCTCTATCCATATCGAAATAACAGAAATTTATAGTTAAAAAAATTATCGAAATTCATAACGCCAGGTCCTAATCCAGCTCACGCGAATGTATAGCGCCCGAAATGACCTTTTTGATTTGAACATACCTACATATGAAAAAAAAAAACAATTAATTAAGGCCCGCCCCGTTTTATCAAAATAATGTTATTCGAGAAAATTAAGGCACGGCCGTGCTGCCTTTGTTATGTTCGAATTGGCGGGGGCACTGCCGTGCCTCCAGATCACAAGTTATTATTAAGTACGTATCTACTTAATAATAACTTTACTAAGTAGAGCGCAATCTTGATCAGTAATAATTACCTACCTACGGCAACGTACCGGCAAGCATTAATTCATGAGTATCATTGCTATGTTATTCCAATACCGATGCACTTAAGAGAATGACTAATAATTGAGATCGTGTCACCGCGATTCTAATGGATTGGTTGCGAACTCAATTAAACGTACCTATATGCACGCTAGAGCACGGTTCTTCACATTAGTCTAAGTTCCAATACCTATTTCGAATACAATTTTATAGTAAAAGAGGACTTTATTCCTTAGGCGTTAAACTAGAACCATGCGGCAGCGGCGAAGAAATAAATTAACAAAAAAAAACAAAGACCACGCTATGGCGTTGCGTAACAGACAAAGGGTAGGGTATGAATATGAATGGGTTGTTTGTGAAATTGGGCCGCGCCAAAGGAACTTATTAACATATTTTTTGCTCTATCCTTTATATTTCTATTGGGGAAATTATTCCGCTTTCTCGGAGATAGCTTTGGCACTGTCATGTTAATTTGGTTGAAAGAATTTTAAAATGTACCAAAGAGATATGGCTATTTTTTTTAGAATTATGCTTTCTTTTTTATTTTAAAGTAACAAAATCACTTGGTAGAGACTTTTCGCTTGAATCTATTATTATGTCGTCGCTCATTTGGATTGAAATGAAACCGTTCTGTAAATAACTTAAACGCTTGGATTCAATTGAAGATTAATACATCTCCTGCTTGGATACTTGTATCCTCTTTGAAATATTCTTGCTCTGAGTCACACACTAACTAGAAACAAATTTCTCTATGTTTAATATCCACCTCGTTCTTAATTTTCCCGAATGTTTCCTTAATTGTAGCCCGGGGCTATATATTAAATTACCTCGCAAGGGATCTTCAAACGGACTAAACCACGGCTACCTGTTTAGGTAGGCAGTTACCTACCTAACGCTTATTACCGGCCGGCCCCATATGAGTTGCGCACACAAAATCACCTATGTATGTCTTGTTTGTTTTGATTGCCCTTTCCTTATAAAAATCATTAAAATCTTTTTAAATTCGCTGATTAACACTCCAAAAACTCTTTGGAGTGACATTAATTTTTAAGTGTACTCGTGTAAAATTTGGTCAAACAATAATAAGAAAAATCTGTAAATGCATAAACCAAAAATGCTTTTTTACCCACATAAGTAGATACTGTCGAGATTTCTAATGTTAACTTGGGACTGAGGTTTGGATAATCTTTACAGCTGAACAGGTAAATATTAAATACTTACACATAAGTAAAATTTAAATCGCAACCAGAGGAATACGAAAGCCACAGCTCCGGAAACGTCATCTAAGCCGAACTAAATAACTTACTCCGAACAAATACGGTAACAACGTAAAACCGACCGATGCGGCTTTCTTTTTCGAACTAAATTAAACTTTATTTGCCTTTTATTAAGGTTGCGATTTTGTTGGCTAAAGATTGTTGAAAAGGGCGTGTTCAGCGCAAAAGGGGAAGGCAGTGCTGTCTCAGTAAACCTCGCTGTGACGAGTTAATCCGTTACCGCAAAACTGAAACTCTGCGAATTACTTTTGCAGGATATTAGCTACTAGATTGGTTTATTTATCTCTACTAACTTCAAACGGTCTCACTCATTAAGTACGTTAAAGCAACTCTTCAAGTTTTACCCATCAGCTTTTAATTGTATTTATATTATTATATTAGCTCTATTAGGGATGTCAAAGGCTCTTATTATACAAAATAAAGGTATATATCATCATGAAAATATCAAATGTATGTGTAATGTTGAAAGTGACTGAATTACAATTTTTGTAAACTTTAGAATGACAGTTTTGGTCCAGCAATTCCAATAACATCTTGGCACCAGTTACAACATTTCTGTCTGCCAATGCTACTAAATTTGCCGTTTGGCGTCGCAGTGGCAATGCACCAAAGATAGGTATCCAAGAATATTTTCAATCCTTTTATTCAAAGCACAATTGGCAGATATGTTTGCGGGATGGAAGTGCTGAATTGCTGAGCGTCCAAATTGGTCGTAAATCTGAGCAAGTCGCAGGATGAAAATACGCCGCACGACCGCTACGTAAAAACTTTAAGTGAATGCTCGGTTGTCTTTAAAAATACTTTGCGTTTGCCAGAGTTCTCTTGGAAAAAAATTGAATTGAAATGCTTATGAGATTTTAGATAATTTTATGTTCGAAGTATCTGACCTGACGCTCACTTATGACAGGGTCATAGTAGATAGGTATAATAATCTGTCAGGGTAAAGTCTCAAGAATGGAGTAGGTAGAGATTTGAAATTAATAACGTACTATTTAGTTTAAAAACTCTCCGATTCCTACTCACGTAAGAATAAGCAATGCGTTAAGCTGGAAAGCTCTCTTGAGCAAGCTTTATCCAGCGAATCAAAGTCCCATTGTGATTGGCCACTTGACTTTCGAGACTTCACATCAAGTCCGAAATACAAATATTTTTTCAAACACGTGGCAACCATGTTGCCCCACGGACCAATCAGAACGCGGCAATCGTCTGAGAAAATATGGCGGATAACTAACGGGTATCAATCCCCATTATTATGTCTGCCGGCGGGGAGAGCGGACGTATGGTATATTTAGACTCGGGAATCGATTCGAGCTTAGCGTAAACACAGTTATTATTAGATATGATTTATAGTTGTGCTGCTTATTATGAAGATTGAAACGGAATTAACTGTCAAGAAGTTTCTCTGGTTAGAAATTTAAGCCTGTCGTTACATCTCTGTCTTTTAGGAGGCGTATGAAGGAATCATCGAACATGCCGGTGCAAAAAATTTGTAGTGCTTACCAATTCCAATGACCAACTTAAACAAGTGTAGGTGGGTATTTCTCCAGAAATTTATCTGCGGTCACCTCATTCATCTGGCCGTTTTTCATACTAAATGTATGGAGACAGATGAATGAGTCGCAGACATATTTCTGGAGAAATGCCCAGGTACGGTAGAGCTGAAAAATTTTCAGTTTCAACCGCGGGCGTAACTTCGATTGGCGGGGTGCATTGTTAGCAATTTTTTAGAAAACCCTAGTTGGTTTTCCTAGAAAAATACTGAAAATGCCCCCAAAGATCAATAGAGAAAAATAATGATACGCTTCAGAAAATGACTAGTCACTTTTAAAAGACGCATGAAATAGTGGAAGATACCGATAGTTAGATGAGATGTGGGTGGTACTTCTTACTCAATAGACATGAGTAGCGTAAAAGAGAAGATACTTTAGCGACTAGTGAGATCAAAAATATATTATATTGTATTAACCTCCATAATTATCTAAGCATTTCTGCTACGATGCAACGCCATGATATGATGGGCCTTTCAATTTAAATAACATATACTTATAAATTGTTAAACCAATCTTTTTCCAATCACCACTCAACTTGTAACGCACACAAATGGCTCGAATTGAATCTCATTACCAACTAGTAGATAACATGTCGCATACGATATTTAAATTCAAGAGCGTACGATAAGTGTGCGACATAAATATGGGAACAGATGTTTGGGGTGAACGACACTTGGATGGGCTCTGTCGATTGATTTACCGACTTTAGCCTGTGGCTTTGCTTGATATATGGAGCCCGTATTTAACCTTACTACCTCTCATTTACTTATTAAAATGACATGCACCTGGAGTAACTATAGGAACGTGTTCAACATAATTAAACTTATAATGGAAATTACCTAACTACCTCTATGGTAAAACTTATAGGTATAGCTGTATTTAAGCACCCAACTTTCCCTTTAAATTAAAGGTCAGATAAGTAATTAGGCAAAGTTCAAAAGGTTTTAATTAACAGTAAAAACCTATAGTAATAAAACCACTTAAACGGATTAAATCGCGTATATTACTACATTTTAAGTCCCGACGTTTCGTAACCCTTTTTAGCGTTCGTGGTCGCGGGTAGACTGAGAAAATCATAAATTTTCTCTGTCAAAATTACTGTTGTGCAAACCTACCCACTTTAAAAAATACAAATTCAATATTAGTGTTGCCAGATGGGCCCAATGTGTAAAGATGTTCACACACATGCCAGGAGGGCTTAAAAACCTAACTTTAGAAAAAACTAGCGGCGCTTCCAAAAGGCATACTTGATAAGAAAGAAGATGCCAAGAAAAATTATCAGCCTTGCCTTATGCTTTTTCTTTTTTGCATATTCAAATCGTGGTATATTCAAATCGACGCTTTTCCCAAAGCGTTGTGGATGTGCATTTATTAAGGCCTCTATTACTTAAACGTGTCAATAAATTACCACTATGATAGTGAAAATAAAAATGTTCATTTAGACACGGACACTAAGCGCTTCCTGTTAATTAGAAGCCACACAGTGAGCCGCTGTCTACAAATCACGCTACAAGTTCATTAAAGAAACGCATAAAAAAATTAAAATATGGACCCAACAAAAGGTGGAAAACTGTAGCTGCTCATTGGAAGTTTACATAAAATAATTAATGATTATATACCATGCTTATACTTATTTAGAATGGAATGTATAACATTAATTGACTCAAGACAATAAGACTTTCAAGATTCGAAAACGATTTCATGCAAGCAAATTGACTGTTTAGCTGCTATAATTTGACTTTATTCGCAACGAGCATCTTTAAAGAAACAAAGGATGTATTGTTTGGGGATCCGGTTAAATCCGATCAGTACCTACGGAATCATCCTGCCGTCACAATAAAGTATCAATTTTGCGTTACGGTTATGTTGTACCGACTTATGACATAACCATGAGCATGACATTAATTATTATTATTAGGACTATCTAAGTGGCGTAGCGTCCAAAGAACTCGATTCCTACCGGCTTGCCTAATATCAGGCTTATGGCCACCTTATTCTAGAGTTCTTAAGGAAAATGTACGCCAAATCTGCACCGGCTTGCCCAAAGATATCTTTTACGCCACGCCACGCCACTGCTATCTATATTGGACGAGCGGTCTGTAAGTTTGACAATAGTGCACTCTAAATAATCTGAGCCTACTAAGAGAGATTTTCTCTTAGTTGGCGTTAACTTAAATAAAACAAACAAGATATTAAACATGTCAACGACAGCTCACTAATTAAAACAGCAAGTTCATTAGTGATTAAAATAATAATCTAGAATCTTGATTCTTTTAACAAATATATTCCTTGTTTCTATCATTATTTTCTTCTTTGTATGATTCGATCATGTTTATATTAGTTAGGTACCTTATACATCTATGTTTGTTGAATCAAATCAGAACTTGTTAATTGAACTATGATAAACAATCAATATCATCTTAGTTGGTGCATCTAACCTAACGTCTTGTTAGGCTCGTATGGAATCAAGATGCTTGTTTATACTCGTACCTAACTATCACGATCTTGTTAGAAGCAACCCATTTTTTTTAGAGTGTAGTTAGCTATACACAAGCAAGCTGGAATATTCTTTTATAGAAGATCTCATCACAAAGCATAGATAAACTACTAAATCTAAAAAAATGGCTCTAAAATACAATGATAATGCTTTGTTTCGCCACAAATGTAGGTATAATTCTACGACAATGGGGAGCGCAGAGGGCCAAGGTGATTTAAGAAAATTACATTATAAAAAGAGTAAAAGAAAACCCTGGGGCAGGGGAGAGCGGCCCGGCTCAAAGACATTATTATAAAATGTACCCATTTAAATTCAAACATAAACTCGCTGCCGTATTGAGACCGCTGTGGATTATATTGTACGCAGGACGGTAAGAATAATCTCTAGGTTATTGGCGGCGTAATGTTCTGGTCTAGTGCCTAGGGCTCCGATACAACATATGTCTACAGGAGTAGGGGTACTTTATTTAGTTATTTACACAACTTTGCCGTCTGTTTTATACATCTGTTTCAAAATATAGCATTGGAACAAATTCTCTGTGAGTCCATAGGTAATTAGGTACCTACTTAGTTGTTGAAGAAAATTTTAGTAAAATTAACAATACATATATATTTTGAACTTATAGATGAATAGCGATGAGTTCACAGGTTGTACGCTTTCTTATATGTATAAAAGGAAGCATGTAATATTTTCAGAAGATTCAAGTCTAAGCATAGGTTTAGTAGGTACAAGTTGTCGCATAAATTCAATGCTAATTCTATTAAGCTTCATTCGTGATAGAATCTCATAACTGTGATGGCTTTGCTTTCAATAAACGGAGAATTTACTACTCGATACAGTTAGAGTCGGTTTGCCTATACAACGCCAGTTTATTAGAGGAAAAACTCATGGAGAACCTAAATTAGTCTGAACAGGCGAAGGGTCTGCCGTAGCGAATGGGAACTTCATTTTGCTGAGGCACGCTACATGTTAAATTAAATTCAGCCAACGAATTTTAAACCTTATTCTCGTGAGCATAAAGTTTAATAACCCAACGGCTCAAAGAATTTCTCAGCATAATATAATCCACGTTGTATCTAGACGGAACATTGGTTGCGAACAATCTAAGTACAGTTACCTATCTTGTAAAATTAAACCGATTTAATCCCGTTATTTAATACCTACTGTTGAACCTAATGGGTAGATTTTACTATCTTTTCCTTAAATTGGAAAAGCAGACGCGGTCCGTATCCGCCCGGGAATGAGAACTTGTACAATAAAAACTTTCTTTGTTACCAGCCAGATACTATCGGGCAGAGAACTCTTTCGTACGAAAGTCTTTCAGACGAGATTACTGCAAACTCGACGGATAAAGGGACATTAGGTACCTATACCTCCGTACCTCTGTAGATATATTAAAATTTCTCCCGCAAGGAAAGTATTCATTCCCAAAAGTCGTAAGGTTAATAAAAGTTTTCAAGTTCCAGTTTTAGATAATCATTGTCGGGAATGCCCCCAGCGTTTGGGCCGCAAAGTACGTACTTAGAACCTCTGATCGATCATTAGAGATAGTCCAGTAGTACTTTTAAATAGCTGTTTTATCAGAATATTTGAAAGGTAAAATTTGATAATATCGTATCAACATCTATTTAGGCCAGGTGGGAGAAAAACAATTAAAGCCTTAACCAGGTCGCTGAAAAGCGAAATACCAACGCCGGGGAAATTTACAGCTCAGCTTGGTGCCTACATTTAATTTAACCAGTGACGTTATCACAATAATTCCGGCTCAGTCACGGCACGCAATTACAAAATATTCTCGCGAGGTTGCAATTAAAACATTCATCCGCAAAATTCCGGGTGGAAAGTTTCAACATTCCCCCTGCAGGATAGCTTGGCTAATGGCAGGCCGCATTCTTCGGATAACACCGACTCGAAAGTTTCTTATTCACGCTCCAACGGAATTTGAGACGTGTCTGAGGCTTTGATAATTTAAAAACGTTTAAAAATTCTATTTATTGTATGAAGACACGATTTATTAATAATGCGGTGGTTTTATTCATAAATCAAAACTAAACAAGCAAAGTTATAAGAAATCATATATGCACATGTATTGTATAACTTTATCTTTACGTCGAACGGTTATTACGACAAAATTCTTTCATTAGTTAGGTACCTTTCGGAAAATGTAATTTTATAAAAACGAATATGGCCGTGTGTTAATATTTTTTCAGAGATACGTCGGTTGCATATCAAATATAACGTTCTTAACACTCAAAATTTGCGTTAGAATTAAATTATCCTTATTTAAGTAGCAGTAGCGTGGCGTCCAAAGAACTCGATTCCTACCGGCTTGCCTAATGTCAGGCATTTGAGCACCTTATTCTACAGCTGTTAAGGAAAATGTACGCAAAATCTGCACCGGCTTGCCCAAGGATATCTTTTACGCCACGCCACTGGTAAGTAGTTACATTTACTCTTACTACATATTAGTATAATCTTATCAGCATGTAGGTATGTAGGTATACTAAGGGCAGAAAGAATCTCAAGTATAAATAAATCGCAGGCTGCAATATTTATAAATAATAATATAAGACAATATAAGAGAAGTGCTTAAGAGTTAGCTAGGTACTAAAGCTCGCCCCGAGAATAAATGGATTACTTGTGTCCATGCCGCGCCATCTAGCGGGGGTTCTCGAAATTGTATGAGTTATAGTTATTGCATGGATTTCCCCGCTTCCGAACATGTTTTCACTTACACCCCTCTTATGAGAAAACGTCATAAAAATCTGGCAAGGATATTATTATTAAATTGGTCGCCGTTTTAGAATACTCAACCACAGAATTTCCGCTATTATTGGGAGGAGTCGGGAAAACCTAGAATTTAAATGCGTCATGATTTATTATTTAGAACGGATTTATGGGATCGGCCTCGTAACCAGATTCACATAGATTTGATCTTCTGAGCAAGGTCTTCAAAGTCTTATATCAAATCTTTGTTTCGTTAAGCAGAAACAAAGAAAAACTGTACAAGGCAACTGCAACAGCTCATTACCTACCTAGAATCTGGTATAAACTACCTACGTGTATCTACATGCAGCGCTCTCTTGATTATTTCTGATACAAAATGGTACCTAGCCTAGCGGATTGCTTTTATTTATTTATATAGGGTGTTATAACACGCGAGCTTATAGACCAGCTCGAGCCGATTTACCTACCTCCCGTGCGTTATGAAAATCTATAACTCCCACGGGAGGAAAAACTGTATGAAAATCTATAACTCCCGAGGGAGTTACGGTTTAGTTTTAAAATATTGAACCTACCCGTACCTACGTCATTTCAGACTAAGGAGGTTTCAAATCAGCCAAGGCTTATTTCCCATCTTCAAAACTTGGCTACTAAGCCAATTTTAGTGTAGTTATATGGTTTATTTTACTATTATTTCAGTTATTTTTGCAGTAATTTTAATGCAATTAAATTAATATAGTTTGAAGTTTTATTTTGAAAATCTGTCTTATTTTTTTCCTCGCAAATGTGATGAAAAACATTGTGTGTATCACGGGCAGTAAGGCGATTACAAACTCGAGTCATTAAAAGCCCTCCGCCTACAGCGTTGGGCTCCTAAAAGACTTGTTAGTAATCTCCTTCTTACTACCTTCGATGTACATGCACTATTACTCGCAAACTTGCACTAAAAAGAAAACTTATCGTACAAAAGGCGAACTTAGGCGGCATAAGGTATCTGGGGGCACGGCCGTGCCCCCGCCAAGTCGAGCAAAACAAAGGCACGGCCGTACCATCCTTTTCTCGAAGCCATTCAGACGATTTTCAGCCTCCCGTAATTTTTTACTGGCTAAAGCTAGAACCCTGAAATTTCAGGGATATATAGGGCTCAGTAAGACTTATATATATTCGCAATATCATTCCATTTGAACATGTAGTTTAAGAACTATTGCATGTCAAAGTTCCTTAGTTTTGTCACTGACTCACTCACTGACTCACTGATCATCATAATTCTAAGGTACTTCTAGCAGACCTACAAGCTCCAAATTTTAAACATAGTTAGTTTTTAGCCTATCAAGTCCATAAAAACCTAAATATGTTGTAATTTCAGTCACAACTGCACACATAAGTTTGTAATCCTATACAAATACATGCGATTACAAAGTTAGTTTTGCAGTTCAAATTGAAAAGAATGGATTGGAATGTAATAATTAAAGGAAGACCATTTACAAAAAGGAATGAGATCCCATCAAAACATTACATGTAAAAAGATGCAAGTCTCGCAACGCAGTTCTCCTACAACTTAAAAGTTATTTAACCGTGGAGGAACACATTTTATAGATCTAATAATAGGCAAGTCGGTGGAAATCGAGTTCTGTTGATACCCCCCCGGTACTGACTTGGTTTAACTTTACATCTCAAAACTTTTTTGTTGTAGGAGAACTGCGTTGCGTGACTTGCATCTTTTTACATGTAATGTTTTGATGGGTTTATCTTACCAGTTAACCTTAAGCAAAGCAAAACTTGTGAGCCGTGCTACTAACAAAAAAATTAAATACATTGCAACATCCACTCTTGCAAAATATATCCATCGCTCTAGCTGCCTACGCGTTATCGACTGTGTAAGAACGAAACGCCAATAAGTAATCTAATAGTAAGATGCGTTTGGTGTGTGGTAAGCAGTCCACGCCAGTAGCTCGCAACGCGGGTGTCCCGCAGGTAGGTACGAGTAAATTATGCGTCCGCTGCACACCGCCAGACGAGCATTAACTGCCTCGTTAGTGCTAATAAGCGGCCGCATCGCTCTCTCAAATTATATACCAACCCTACTGAAATATATTGGAAACTTATTTAATCGAATTAGTATTAGAAAATGCCTACGGAAAATGGTCAAGAAAAGCGATGAATATTGAAAGCTATGTTTACATTACTAGTACGAGTGACTAAATTAGTTGGCATCTATTGCCAATAAAAATATTTCTCTACAAGTTTCTTCAATTAATTGCTGAACTAAGTATACTTTTTATTGTGTGTTAAATGATTGCTGAACTAAGTATACTTTTAATTGTGTGTCAAATGATTGCTGAACTAAGTATACTTTTTATTGTGTGTCAAATGATTGCTGAATTAAGTATACTTTTTATTGTGTTTTGTGCGTGTGTGTCCGGTCAAGTGTAAAGAAAAATCCGAGCGATACGGAAGTGTGTTTCTTGAAACTATTCAAACCCTATGCCGTTTACTCCATGACTAACTCTTTTCCTCAACCAGTTAAAAACCGGCTTCGTTTTCAGATTACTACTGTTGCCTATAAATCTGGCCCGCGGAAGAGCCCATGGTACGACCCGCGAGAGCTCGCTTTCCGATGCCACCCCCCCCCCCCCCCCCCCCATGGACGCCAGTGGCAGAGAATAGTACAATTGTGTATCTAGGGCGCAGTGGCGTGGCGTCCAAACAACTCCATTCCACCGACTTGCTTAATATCAGGCTTTTGGCCACCTTATTCTAGAGCTCTTAAGGAAAATGTACCCCCAAATCTGCACCGGCTTGCCCTAGGATATCTTTTACGCCACGCCACTGCTAGGGCGGTAAGTAAGGAATTACAAACGAGTGTTTATTATAAGCCTGAGGTGAAGCCGAGGCTTTACCGCCCGTGGCTCACACAATGTTTTTCATCACACTTGTATCTTAATAATACTTATAACCTTACTAATCGACCCAGTATGACAAGCAAATATTTATATTTGCAAAACACTGAAATACACTATTTGAACATTTAATTAATGTTACCGAAATATGTGTTTACATGTATTTGCAGTTCTCTTTACCTAAATAAATATTTCAGTGATAAAAGTTAAAAAAGTAAGTTGGCGTTTCCTTTGAACATGACAAATAAGAGTAAAACAGAATCAGCGTTTGAAATTTAAAAAGAAAACCATTACGCCCTAGGGCGCAATAGGTCATTTACGGCCCGCAGAACCTTCGTGTAATGACACCATTTTCGAGCAAGTGTGATGAAAAAATGATTACTTAACTCCGAGGTCGACCTTGTCGTGTGGCCTTTCCTAAAAAAGTTTGGAGCCCCTAACCTGGAGCAATTACAGCTATGCCTTAGGCTGCGTTTCCACCAGGGATGCGTAGCGAGGGATGTGTTTGTGGTAACCAATGGAAACACTTCATTTACCTATTTTCGCTCCGCTGAGCTGTTTCCACTGGTTACCACAAACACATCCCTCGCTACCCATCCCTGGTGGCAGGAAACGCAGCTTTATAATCGGGTAACACTGTAAAGAGGCGACACGCTACGTAAATTAGCCGATCAAATTATTTCTGTTCATTGTTCTGCCAATCAGAGAAATATATTTTACAACTTTTATATCGCATCGCAGCCATGTCGGTTCGTTACATCTAAGTCTGAATGAAACGACGAACTATAAAATAATAAAATAAACTTTCTTAATTTACTTAGCCACTTTAATCAACAGAACTTAATTACTTTCGGTAGCAAATACCGACAGTATTTCTTTTTTAATCTGATATAGATAATTCAGATAATTAACAAACGAAGGTGACCTACTGAATTCATCTCCGCTCACTTTTTAAGTAGGTAGCCTTTAAAAAGAGCTCTAAACACGCCAATAATCGTTTGATAAGATTACTTTTATGTTTTATATAATTTACAAAATGTTGCCGGCGAGGCAGGCATTTGCAGTAAATTAAGTTGCTATCATTAAGCGAAGGTTTGATTGTTTTATTTTGTCATAATTTTATTCCGCAGACCACACACTGAGCTGCAGCGAGCCGTATTATTATATTGGATAGGTAAATATTATTAACAATCCTTTTGACTTAATAAAAAATAAAAAAAAATAGGTAAAAATACGTGCGATGAAGGTATCATAATATACATCGGCTATATCGGCATATCTTATTAAAGTTGATTGTATCATAAATGAACCATAAGTTAGATATATAATTATTACTGTATTTGGGTATTTTATTGTATTTAGGTCTAAAGAATAACCTAGTATTTTTATGTATTTTCAATTTATTAAACAAATAAAGAGGATTTTTAATAGGACCCTAGTTGTAATTGATTAACTAACTTTAAGATGGATTTAAACCTTATCTATATTAATGTTTATCTTAGCTCCATTCCTTTATTTCCCATATCATAATAATATTTAGAAGGAGGAAATATTTATAACTAACATAAATTCATACCTATAGCTTTGATTGATTTTTCTTTTCGTTAAATGATTTTTTTTTTGGTTTCTTTTAAAAACTGTCACTAATACTATTGATGAGTTTGTATGTAAGACACAATATTAATGAAGATGCAAAACTTACAAAACAGTTTTCCAACGCCATCTGACTCTCGTCCTCAAAACTAACAACCGTAAACGATGCCGAAGCTTGCCTCTGCGCATTTTTCTTTTCACAACGGATTTCGTACTTTTATTTCCAAATTTAAACATTTTCGACACTCCACAGCACTACTTTCTCGTCTTGGACCTCGCACAACACTGGTTGTGCAATGTGTAAGTAGTCGGTAGCTTTCTCTTAGCAAAAAAATCTCATTTGAATTTTTATAGAGATTTGGGTCAGCGTTGCCGCTTGTTCCAAGAAGCGAGTAGACAAAACACTGCCGTTACGCTTTGCTCAAAGAAAGGACTGTTTTCATGAATTTTAATAAGTTATTTATTATGTTTTACTTTGTTTATTCTTTATATCTTCAGTTGTAAAGCGAATAGGTGTATTCTGTGCCTCTAGTCCTAAACCCTATAGTTGATTTAATGGGCATGGCATATCCGAAGAAACTTTTGGAATAGTTTTGGTTTTAAATCTCTGTATCTAGTTAGGTGGCCAAAGTGTTAAGCTACATTTATTGACATATAATTATTTGAATGAACACGTTGCCGTCAATTAAAACTTGGAACACTTTTTATTCATTTAGAATGTTTTTTTTTTCATAGTTCTGATTCAAAATAGGTAAGTACCAACCATAATTTCTAAACCTTAGAATAGAGTTAATAAAAAAAACACTTAACCAAATCAAACTCTATTCATTATTCTTAACCTTTAAGTGAAACCAAATTATCACTAGCACGAGAAAACTAGCACTAATTAAGGCAATCAGACCAAATAATTCGTGTAGTTTTTAAAATGGGCACAAATCCTCTGGTTTGGGGGGTGAGCTAAAGTCAGGATTGTCATTTAAATGTCACTTTTTGTGCAGGCTTTTGCTTTTATCTCGAAAGCGCATGCTAATTTTGGAAAGTTGCTTCAAGACCAATTAACTACATTAAATTTGCTATAAATTAGGTCCAATACACGTATACTGTAGGTATGATAGTTACAGTGAATTAAGGTTTTGAATTTGATGAAACTCCAAAAAGCAATCAGTGATCTTTACTTTGCCCGTTTAGATTCAGAGGTGATTCTCGGCACAGTTGTTTCTTGAACAATCTTGAAAGCTTTTACATTGAGAAGCATCAAGAAAAGTCGCGCGGGTAGCAGAAAGAGAGGTGAGAAGTTGAATTTAGTCAAAATTTATTGAAGTTATTTTACTCGAAAACTATTCACGCCAGCGAAAATCGTAGGTATAAATAAGGATATTGGGGAACTATTAAGAGAGTGTTTTCTACATCTTCATCAAAAAACTGGAAAAAAGCAAAAAAATCACAAGAACTGTACACTTTTCATTCTTTTTTATTTTTAAATACGAGAGACGATATAGAAAAATATTCGCCGATAATAAAACGATAATCATATGGAGTTTGAAAAATATTTTATGCCACACCTGGCCATAAAGTGACTTTTTCCGCACGCTGCGCGTACGGAAAAAGCCGCTTTCTGGCCAAGTGTACACATAAAATGATGTACACAACACGGGAGGTAATAAAGAAAGCCCTCGATCGCATATTTACGTCCCTCGCTTGCAGCTCGGGCCGCAAACTTCTGCGATCTCGGCCTTTCTTTGTATTACCACCCTAGTTGTGTAATGTACTAATACCAATACCTACAGGTTGGAAAGTTTAATCGAACCGGCGGCAAGGGCACTTTATCAAAATACCTGATGTTACCAAAAGCGATCTTGTAAAGTATTTTTTAATTTAACATTATTTTAATTGCTTACGCTTACGTTAGTTAAACTCTTAAAAACTTAAAAGAAAATAACAAAAAGCTCTATGATAAGCTCGTCTACTCAACATTGCGTTTAGCGCCATCTCTTAAAGTAACAATGAACAACATCGTAGAGATGAAAGCTTGGAAAGCTTATTATGTGCGTTGAGTGAGACTGGAACGTAGCTTTGCCTAAGTATAGGATTTTATTTGAAACTTTAGTTATGCAATATGTTTGGCCAAAGATTTTTGAATTTGATGGTTGGTTGCAAATAAGTCATATCATATACTTAGCTCTATCTAGGGTAGTTTTGGGTTTAATCTATTATCCTCAACTGATATACAATAATAAATAACAACAACAGTATAAATCCTAAGTACTAACCTAACCTAATTATCATTTTAATAATAGCACTAAATTAAATATAATAATAGTAATGATTTAATTCAATGTGTACTTTATTTATTATCAATCAACTACGATATATTTACGCGATTCTGTATGAAAAGGACATTTTAAATATATATATTTTTATTATAAAAGTTATTTAACCAATGAATGCTTCACAAAATATAGTGTAGTTAAATATTTTTTTACTCAAAGTGGAAATCAAAATGCCTTGTTTTCACTGGTATTTTGACAATTAAGACCGAAAAAGATAGAGCTTAGGGTACTCTACTCTGCTTTTGAACACCAACCCTGGTTTTCCAGGGGTTATCTTTGAGTATTGACTACAGCGCCATCTTAAGTATTTGATCGAAACTAACATACACTGGAGCAAGGATGCCATTGCTAGTCAACCTTTGTCTAGTTTATTTATTATTTGAGTAAAAATAAATAAACTAAAGTAATTTTTACTAGTTATATTTTTAAACAATGGTTGTTTATTAAGTTATTAAATAAACAGGATCTTTCTAAGTAGTTTGTTAAAAAAATTAGCCATCGCGAAATAATGAAATGTGATGTAAAAAAAAAACTTAGATTTTTTACTAATAGTAGTGTTTAAAAAATCGTGATCGTGTTTACATTAGAGTTTATTTTTTTTACATAGACTAGAGATGGGCCGAATATTCGGTAAATATTCGGTATTCGGCATATTCCGCAAGATTTCCAATGTTCGTATTCCCCAATAGTTCGGTTAGATTGCCGAATATTTACCGAATAAACAAAGTAAATAACTTGCGCAGGTTGTTTCGTAATTTGTCGGATAATCATATTTCAGCATTCTAACCAACTACCAAAAAGAGATAAATATGGGTCTAAATATAAATACATTACATTTATTTTGTAAAATACCGTAGCTTAAGTAAGAAAAACCACAGTTGTTTTAATTAAGTACGTTTTATTAATTACTTTTATCAGTTATCCATCATTTAGGAACATCAGGAACGATAGTAACGTAAATTGACCATTAACAACGATTTATTTAAAGGTTTTATACTCAAAACCAGCTTTAAAAATAAAGTCTAAAATAAAAAAAAAAACCGGACAAGTGCGAGTTAAACTCGCGTGGAGAGGGTTCCGTACGTTCAAAATAAAATAACACAATTATACTTTACTGCACAGACTTCTTATAGGTTTCTCTATAATCTATAGGTGCACCACTATTTTCCATATTTTTTCAAAATTCTAGGTACAATGGTTTCAGAGATAGGGGGGGGGGGGGGGGGGTACGGAACCCTAATAAAAAATAAAGTGTGGTGTCTCTTTACTAAAATCAAATCTAGCTATTTCTCTCTCAAGGTCGTGAAAATACATCCAAACGTAAGATCTTTTACGTCCGCTAATCATTCACCTGTTTCTAGCGATGCGGCGCAACCGAATATATTCGGCCGAATATTCGGTTCGGTAAGACCTGAACCGAATGTTCGGCCGAATATTCGTATTTGGCCCATCTCTAGCATAGACCCTCCACAAGTATGTAGTAAAAAAATGCCATTTTTAAAAACCTAAATAAAACCCATTTTAAAATGATTTTTGTGTTGTGCTTTTACATTTCATTATTTAAAATGAAGGTCGAGAAAGCACTTTACGACTATTGAAGTCTTCTTATTAAATTAGTTGTATTTATCAAAAATTAATCATTTTGTTTTTATTATTTTTCAAATCTGCTTTCCTATTTACTTACTCTTGAAAAAAATCAAGTACAAAAATTTTATCTGTTTTCCATCTCATATTATTATTTTTGCCGCATAAAGATAATTAGTATGAAATATAAAGTCAAAATTATGTTTAAGCGTGATAAAAAAAATATCTATTCAAAATGTCTATTTTTTTTACATCGGAGTAAAAGGTTGACGGCAACTGAGAACTGATACCCTCCTTATCCCTATATGAAAAGACGCACACTGTTTCACATTTTAAATGTGTGCCGGAGCATTTTTAGTTGTCGCCGTATCAGCCGCACCGCATGTTTGACGCCATGTTAGTTTATTCGCCATCCCTATCACTCGCGCGTAAGCCGCTCTATGCAGGATGAAAAAGTATTTTATAGCTATCTCTTTTATACAAATGGAGAGTGGATTGCACGGGAGAGCTGCTGGCAAATCGCGAGGAGCGTTCTTCGATTCGAGAAGGGGAATGAAAAATTTAAAAAGAAGCATGGCGGGTTTCTTTTAGGCAGTTCGACTGGCTCTTGACTTTTGTCGGACCGTATTATATTAATTATTTAATCTTACATGCTTGTTCCGAGTATGAAATAAATATTTACGTGCAAAGCTTAGAAGTAAGAAATTAATTGGGGTATACTCGTATAAGTAATATATTTTTATGGCAATAATCAGATTTAAATTTTTTTTTTCCATGATTATCGGCGATCACAAGTCTATAAGCTGCAGTGTTGAGTGGCAGATGAAGAAAACATTTCTTTTTTCGCATATTATTTCAAATAATATGTGAAAAAATGTATACTTACATACAACTATGGGCGTGATATATTTATTATCCAATTCTCGATCCGATATTTAAATGACCTCGTCTGTGAGTTAACTTTTACCTACTCACCTTTACTACGTCTTGACGAAGGCTTGAATTTTCCTAATTCATACCATCTTGAAGAGATCTGTAACAAAAAATATTTTAGGTTAAAAAAATATATTTTTTGTTTATAAGTTATTAAGTATACTACCTGCATGCGTTTTCATTAGGGTTTGCGGTACCGGGAAATTTTAGTATGGCATCACCGGGAATTCCCGGTTCTCTCATACAAATATTACCCGGTACTGCAAACCCTAGTTTTCATTTGTTTATATCATAGCAAAAAAAGAATTGAAATTTTTGTTTATGAACTGAGTAGGTCGATATATGGTAAGTAGGTAGATATATGGTAGGTAAGTATGTAAGTCAGTACTAGTACGCAGGTCAAATATAGGTACCACCTACTAACGCTACCGCTTTTTATGTTTCTTTCTATATTTCAACAGCTTATAGTTAGTGTAACAAAATATTTTACCACTTAAACTAAATATAGGTAGGTATCATAACTTAAAGCCAGCTCAAACATAATTAAACAAATGATCTAAACCAGACGGACATGTGCCACGCCAAACAAAAAATCAAGTCCTCATCTTTCTTCCCCTAATTAGCCTTAAAATACTCATTAAAAAGAAACACAAGTAGGTAGTAAAATGTTGGTTACAATTTCGCTTCTGCTTAGTTGCGTGCTTTTATGTGGCGGGTACGAAAGGTACTCGTAAATTATTGGGAAGTGCAGTTTTGTTTACAGCTGGGGAGATAATCTTTTCTAAGTGCATTTATAGGTACCTACTCACATGCGAGAACAGATACAATGCAATTACCTACCCGTTTCTCCAAAAAAAAAGTTTTAGACTGAAAACGCGAACATATGCTTAACTGATTTTTAAGTTACAGGGATAATAAAGGCATCAAAATAAGTACCTAGAGTCTGTGCGGACTTTGTTCTGTGGCCATACTGGTTAGGTTAGTTCCGTTTTTCGCCACGCCTATTCTCCTTCCGCACAGACTCTAACAATTTATTTTAAGTGTATCGCACTGGCACTGAGAAAATAAATAATAATAAAACCTATTTACTTATTTGCAATAAAAACATCAGCTTTAATTTACAAATCAATTACATAGGTATGAAGCGTAAAGGACATACGGTATTAAATTACCTGCCCTTAACCCTGTCCTTATTCATTTAGATTATTATGCGTAATGTTACCTTTAAAGAGCTAAGAACCAAGCAAGTTTATAAAGTTGCATGCTAATTAATAAGTTTAAGTTTATTTTGGCAGGTATTTGTTAATTGTTGCTAACCTAACTTAACTACCACTCTAAAATGTTAATTAATTTAGTGAAATTCTACCCAAGTAAGTATATTTCGACCTGAATACTTATATTCCCGGTAGTACCTTTCTTAAAATGTTAGTGTGTAAAAGACGGAACCAACATTGCTACCGTAAACGGAAGCATGCTTGCACCCTGTCTGCAATAAAACAACATGCCCACGCATTCCAGCGTTCAGTATAGCAACAATATACCAATTATTTGCCCGTAAACCTTTGTATAGGTAAAGCAGTAGGTATTTTTGCCAACCATGCTCAACCAGGCACATAGTTGCATATAATTTACGCCCACTCGCTAAGTACAGCGACGCATTAAAGCCATTAACTCGAAGCGATAAAAATAATTTACAACGCATTTGCAAAGGCCAAGCTTAATACTAGTAACGCGTTCCTATCCTTTAGATATAAGTGCCTACGTAGGTATACGCGTGATTGATTCCTAATAAAAGTAATTTATTACAAGAAGGCTGTTAAGTCACAGTAAACGGTTAATTATCTATTAATTGTAATTTAATGCACCAACACTGTCAAATAATGCTCGAAAGAACACGCGATAAAAGTTTATTGCAATCGTAACGCGCGTTTGTGAGGCGACCCGCGGCTGTTGAAATAAATTATGCTTATCACAAGACAAATTAATAATTAAATATGTGTATCATAAAATCATTAGGTATTACACTTAATATGAGATGCTCGTTTATATACAATTATTAAACATCCTCCCATGAAAAATAATGTTGAATAAAATTAAATTTTACCGATCCTAGTTTTATGTAACACGATATCTGTACTAAATGGCCGGCGCTTTCTGGCCAAGTGTAGACATAAAATGATGTACACAACACGGGAGGTAATAAAGAAAACCCTCGATCGCATATTTACGTCCCTCGCTTGCAGCTCGGGCCGCAAACTTCTGCGATCTAGGCCTTTCTTTGTATTACCACCCTAGATGTGTAATGTAGTTACTAGGTATTACATTTTTTGCAAAATGTGGGTACTCTCACTTTTTAAGTCCTCTTAATCACGTCTATAATATTTTAGTTTACCTACAGTGTGTAATGTGAATGATACAGGTAACTAAGTGTAAATCCTATAAACTCAGTGCAGTTAGGTATTATACCTACTATTTCTGTTTTACGAATTTCGGCTAAAACGATATTTTCTCAAACATGCATAGAAATTTTGACATTATGTGCCTTATAATAGGCCGCAAAGTACCTCGTTTCCGGTGCGGCTTGACACTTGGCATTTAATGGAATTTCATACAACATTGCCGGCCTAGGTATGCAATGTGTTTTTTTTTAATTTCCATTCCACATTTATTCGTAGCACGGTATCACGGCGTTCAGCCATTAAAAAAACAATAAACGATGTTTGCTATATTTTGCAATTTTGTTTATATGTAGGTACCTTGGTAGGTATAATATCGACATCAACATAACAAATAACACATAAACAATTTCCAATAATTTTAAATTGCAAACTTAACTACTTACAAGAATACACATTTAAAATATTTCATCTAAATATTCGCGGTAAAAATGTAGGTACCTATAGGTACTGAAACAAATTTGGAAAGAAAATTGAAAAGGTTTCATTCTGTAATAAAATTTTTCGTCTACTTTACTTTTAATGTCTCTTGAAAATAAAGTTTTATTTTTTGGAGTGTTTTTATATTATTTCATTGCATATTTGAGAAAAAGCGCTATACATACCTTGGCGTGAATTGGGGTTGCCAACCTCGTAACTATCTGGCCTCGCGTTCGCTCGGCCATCTATATGTACTCGGCCGGCAACCCCTCACTTCGCGGCCTCTGTAGTAATGTAGGGTTGCATTGGTTAGAAATAACCGATACCTAAGAGGAGCTTTTTCCAGCCCTACTATTACCTGCAAGCTTTCAAACATGTGTGGAGGATGCCTTTTCCATTCTGAAGTACCAACGGAGCCTTATGAAATGTCACAAAAAAACTAAGCACTTCATTATCAGCACATTAAAGTTCGTTTACTCTCGGCAAGCTCACTCGCAGGATCGTGCTACGTTTCAATAAACCCTGCGTAAAACGCGGAAGGCCGACAATGCTCCATAACCTACCGCAAAAGTTTGTCATTACAACTGCAATTGTTTCTTTGTTTATCGTATAAAATTTATAGGTGCTACCTCAGTTTATGAGTGAGCCGTTATACGAGCGTTGAACTCTAAATCGGATAATTACGATTTTTTAATGGTTGCGTATGGAAACGGGGTTTGTATGAGTGTTCGCCATTCCGCGAGCGCCGGCGCCGCTGAAGCGGAAAGGCTTTTGTTTCAACGCCTTTGTGAGTTGTATGGGCGTGCGGTTATTTATGCGTCAAAATATTGTTTCTTTGTATAGAAACTATGAGACTGAACGTTTAAAAATCAGTATTTTCAAAAGTTTTTATCAATTACTTACCTACGCTCAAATTAGTAACAGCTTAAAGCTTTTCATGCATTGATTAGGTTTACTTAAAAGTTTTCTGAGATTTTTAGGATAAGAACGATCAACTAGACGACGTACAAACACAAACATAAGAGAGTTTAAGTAGCTAATTATGGTTAGATAGCTTAGCTTATATATAAATTAAGCAAATTAATCTCATAGAAGATACAAAATATCAAAGTACGTAGGTATAAAATTAGAGACGCGCGGTAAAGCATTCCAGTTATCAGGATATATCGATATTATTCAAAGGAACATATCGCGATCGCCTAAACACCGGTTGTTTAGTGTTGCTGTAAATCAAATCATCAATTATCGACAAGCGTTTACACTCGCGACGCCACGGTGTAAACAATTCGAACATTAAAACTGCTGCCTACATTTTACGACTATTCAATTTGGGGGAAAATCGATTTTATTCGCTTGCTTTCCAATCGATTCACGGGCAAAGTTGCTCGCTATGGTATTCCATTACGCAAGGCGGTGCTGCTCCGATTTTTACAGGAAGTGGTTAGCGGATACGGCGGACGAGAATGGTGGTAAACAACGCTCGGTGTAAACGCTTGTTTATCTTTTAAATAGGAACTCATCCGATCCGGGATCGAATTTAGAGGGTGAAAAATAAACTTAAAGAACTACTGTCACTTTAGTATAGGTGCTGGTCATACGCCCACGAACCGAAAGTCACAAGGGAATATTTTTGTCATTAAAGTCTATTAAATTCCAGACACAGTTTTCAAAATTATACGCATTCGCGATTTAAATAAAACAGAAGGAAGGTTTGGTCGATGGTTGTTGTGGTTGCTTGTAGTCAGACTAAAGTCCTTCGATAACTTTATAATTAATTCCAACTGTAAGTAGGACACGTAGACCATGACATCATACACTGAGACACTGAGATTCACTTCCAATTTGTATTGATTTATGCTACGTACTAACCTCATGATAGCAGTAACTTGAACCGCGTGTGTACTGTATCGTCAGCTATGATCTCATGGACAGTATAAAACACGATGTAAAGTCACTCATAATTCGGTCCCAAGTGCGGGCATCGGAGTCAACAGGCCAACTGAGTCCACATACGACCAACAATCGCTTCACATACTTAACAAAACACTAACAAATTGATATGTTTATCTACAAAAAACTATAAATTCATTCAAGGCCCACCCTTTAGCGAGGGGATCCACCCTTCTGATTTAAAAAATTGCAAAATATTACATAAATAATAAAAAAATCCCCCTTTGTAACCCTCTTTGATATAATTTCGGCTGGTCCATAGTTCCGAGGAAATGGTCTGTGGCTAAAGTTTCCTTTTCAGTTTTTCATGCATTATTCATTATGAATGAACTATCTATGAGAGCCTCATGTTTTTTTATTGTCTAGCTATTTTGACTTTACGATGAAAACCCGTGTAGATGCATGTTTGGAAATAAATTACTTTTATTTTAATATTTGTAACTTGAACGCTCATTCATCATAAAAAGTGCCTACATTCCGTCGGTAAAAAAATATTATTATTTAGAGAGATAGTGCGAGAAAACACTTCTTCAATAGCTAAACATTTAGAGTCTATCGCACACGATGTTAACTTTACTGTGAGTGTACTGGAAATGATAATGTTGGAAAAAAGTTAATAGTTAGGTACCAGTGGCGTGGCGTCCATAGAAGTCGATATCCATCGGTTTCCCTAATATTAGGCACTTCAGCACCTTATTCTAGTCCTCTAAAAGAAAAATGAAGCCAAATCTGCTTCAGCTTGCCAAAGAATTTCTTCAACGCCACGCCACTGATAGTTTAATACTATAGCAGGAGATATTTTAGCTTGTATGTATTTTAACCCTACCATTTCATATCCGCGGCAAACAAATCACGAGTGACATCAAATGCGGACATGAGATAGGGGTGTCCTATGTTTTAATTTAACAGTGATGGTTTGATGGGAAAAGTTTAAATAGCCCTGGCGCGTGTAATCTGTATAATTGGTCGCTGGAGACGGGTGGGAGAGGAAATGAAAACTCATTAGCGTTTTAATTGAACAGACTGTGTTACAGATAGCTGTTGTTATAGAACTGTGCTTGAGCCGTTGTTGAGGGTGTGAGATGATTAAAATTCCGCTCCCGCCGTAACCAAGAGGATAATTAAGTGTAGCTGTCTATTTCGAAACGCGCTCATACGTATTGTAGAATAAGTAGTTGATCGAAAGTCGGTTTGCAAAATATTTACTACATATTTCGACTTGATTATTAATTCATACGTGATCAGCATCATGAAACAAAAGTTCGCATTTGTTCTTGTTTACATATTTCCATTTCACAAATGAAATGTTCAATGGACGGGGAAGAGGATTTGCCAAAAAAATGTAATAAGCAGGTACCTATATTTAACAGTTCTATTGTTGTCCCAACTGTATTTTATTCAGTGGCATCTAATAAAAACGACCATTAGTTAAAAGTTTTCTACGTGTGTACGTAAATGTAAATCTCCTCTGAATCATAATTTCTTCCAGATCTATCAGGCCGCAGGCCACAGACTAGTCTGTCTAATTTTAACCCGTCTTTTGCCGTCTAATTCCGTCTGTTTACGACTGGCCGGCTCGCTCCCACGCCACGGACCCTACGTGTGGGACGAACTTGAAAAAACCGATGCGGGGTGTTGTATAAAGTCTTTTCAATTTAAAATATCTGCTATTTTCTAATGGCTTTTTGTGAGCAGTTGAGCACGGAAAATGTATGTTATTTTAATTTAACCACTGATTATTTTTAAATGGGCACTTATCTTTATCATCTAATTGTTTCGATCAAATACATAACTAAAGTTTAAAATGACAATACAACAAAATGGCGAGGTTTGGGCTTATAAAAGGTGTCGTCGTCTAATATTTGTAGTACCCCAAAATTTTAAGCAAGGTCGATAAATGCAGGATCTATCTCTATAAAATAGATAGAAGAAAATAAACTACACACTAGCGAAAATAAAATCAATAGTAATTTGGGTACACACAGTTAAATTCCCGTAGTAATAAACCGTTTAAATATTGTAATTAAAGTTTTAAGTATCCGTTTCGACGCAAGTCAAGAAATTTACATAAAGAAGTATTACCTGAGTATCTGTCGCACCTATTTTAATGTAAGAGGCTTTATAAATGATCTCGTTTGCCTACGCATTCTTACAAAGTAGTTTAAAGTTATCAAAATGGAGTAGATAATTTATAGATACACGAGAGTGGTTGCCTAATGAGCCTCTGATTGGATGGCCCTTCCTGCGGAGAAAGCGATTATGGACGAATGAACTTGTAGGTAAGTTATTACTAAATACCTCTGATCAAAAGAAACTCAATTTATTCCGAACAGATTTATTCATAAAGGCTTAACGCATAAGACGATTTTATTCTGCTCTTAAAAGAACCGTCAAGACTATAAATTAAATGTAGAGTAAGATAAGGCCCAAATTTTAATCTGTTGGAAAAGACAGCAGCGAGCGCAATAATTTTAACAACGATTAATATTAGGCTACATTAAACCAGTTGCGTTTTAAGCCAGTATTAAGAGTAGCAAATAATTTGCATAAGTCATTAACTTTGATTGTGACATAATAATAGCAAAGAAACAGTGAAAGTCAATGAAACTTAAGCGTAATTTTAATAACACTGTAAAACTGGCGCGTTCCGACCAATCATAATGCGGAGCCTAATCGTAGTAAATCTCAACTTTTTATGTACCATTAAAACGTTTTATTGATTATTAACACGTGTTAAAATGCTGAAACATTTGTAGAAAACCAAAGATCATTAACACATTGGTGTGATGAACTGCTGTCCTTACTGGCTACAGTTATGGCGATACTAAAATCTGGTTACGTTTATTTTATAATGGATATAATAGGGATTAGTTTACCGCTTACAGGTTTCCATTTAAATCAATCAAACAGCGGTTTATGATTAAGAGCACATAGGTAACTTAGCGCGGGGCGCGGCCACATTTTGCGGCTGCACACAAAGATTATAATCTCATTTTTACGTATTTTTAGTGTTTTCTGGAGTCTCTTGTATTGTAATTTTACTTATACATGCATTACCTAAATATATTAGGTAGGTACACAAATGCCGAAAAAAAGAAACAGTTATTTTGTATCTACTCCAAACAATTAACAAAAGACTTGTAAAACATAGATAACAGGTTTGATCAAATCAAACACTGTTATCAACTGTTTCTTAATAGTATTGTGTATCTAGGGCGGTAATGAAGGAACTCGTGCTATTAAAGCTTCTAACAAACACTCGTTTGTAATTCCTTTACCGCCCGTGACACACACAATGTTTTTCATCACACTTGTGAGGAAATCTAAATAAATAACCTTACTAATCCACACAGTAAGAACATTTTAAAACAGAAAGTGACATACCTCTATCCATAGATAATGCGAATGTCAAGTCACGTTCGGAAACCATAGCGGTAAAGAACGGCCATTTTAGTTGATTTTATATTTGCAAACTACTGATAATACTGACAATACACTATTTAAACATTTAATTACTGTTACCGAAATATGTGTTTACATATTATGTAGGTATTTGCAATAGCAGTTCTCTTTAAATAAATATTTCAGTGATAAAAGTTAAAAAGGTAAGTTGGCGTCTCCTTTGAACATGACAAATAAGAGTAAGACAGAACCAGCGTATTCAAATAAAAAAAAACCATTACGTCCTTAATAGGTCATTTACGGCCCGCAGAACCTACGTGTAACATCACCATTTTCGAGCAAGTGTGATGAAAAATATATAAGATAACCATGTGCCTGATATGTTTTATATCATCACAATATCTATTTAACCAGTAGTTATTTGATTAGTTTTGATTGTGTATTGTAATTTTGTGTATTAAGGAATTAAATTAAGTCTTAAATGTTATGCATAATGATTTTATACATTTTGAATGTTAGACATATTGAAGAATAGAGATTTCGTATTTAACCTCCTAAGTATCTTTGTTATATTAGGTAGGTACTCACTTTAAAGCCATCTTGTGTGCAAAATACGACGTTCCTAAACCCACTAATTTAGGCTGTGCGTTAGGTATCTGTAGGTAATTATTTACCTTCAATATTCAATATTTTTAAATTAATATTTTTTTGTTACAAATCTTTACGAGCAAGTGAATAATCAGATTTATCATAAACGTAGGCATATTGATTATGTATATCAAAGTTTCACGACGATAGACCTCCGGTTATCCAGGTTGCTATGTGACTTATGTTAGGTATTCAATTATTCTAACATGTGTTATAAAATAAATTCGAGTTACTTTAATTTGTCACAGTTAGACCTGAATGGTATTGAATTCCAGCGTATCAAATGGATGCCATTAAATAATATTATTAATAAAATCTAGATTTATATACCTATAAGAAAATAAAAATGCTATTGAAGAAACCGGACCTATGATGGACGCGATTTTTCCGTAATATTACCTACACAATAATCTTTATGTCAATGTCACCTCTAGTCAGAAAGAGAAAGATTACTTTGAAAAGAAAAGAGAATAAAATTTATTTCCCTTTTCATGTCGAAGAGCTCTAAAATTACTTTTTTAGGAAAATTAAATAAGTGGATATTCATTCATATTTACTTTTTAATAAATTTCCCGCTAATGTTATCAAATGCTGCTGTAAAATATACTCTTATCAAATAATATTGAACATTTAAATAGGTAGGTATATCTGGTAATAGCCAACGGCACCGTCCGTAATCATCGCTAAGTATAATAGTGGCATCAAATTAAGTATTAATAACCCGCATAAATCAATTATTCGTGTCAAACAGTCATCGACTTTAAAATCGTAATAAAATTACAAACGGTAGTCAATTTATTTATTGCCTTAAAGTTGTAAAACGATATTACACGGCATAATGACGTGTGTTATTGGCATTTATTTCAACCATCAATGACCATTGATTCAACGTTTATGATTGTAGTTTAATTAAAACAAATTTGCCACGCTGAAAAAAATATTAGTCGGGTTTAGTACATCACTCGTCCCGCCCGCTTTGTTATGAACATATGAATGATTCTCGTGACTATCGATTTTCAGAACAGGACAGAAACGGAATTTCTCAGCCAATTTTCACATGGCCTCAGACATAAACCTCGGTAAAGGTCAACATTAATAATATCTCTTTCCTTTGACATACCTGTTATCTACATAAACGTCAGCTACATAATTGAACGCAAACCTGTTTACATAAATAGCAACAATGTAGTCCGATAGGGACTTGGCCACGTTGCGTTGGACCGTACAAATTTTGGCGTGATTTATTTATTAGGTACCCGCAAAAAAATCAACAATGCGCGCTTTAAAAGTGAAACGAAAAGGATTGTTCGTCGTCTGCGCTTTGTACGCACCCTTATGCAAATGAGTTCCTCTAAAACCGAAAGTGTAACTCCAGCCTGACAAAAGCCAGGCTTGCGTAACCTTTACATAAATTATCGATACGCATTAGGCAAATTACAGATCTTTTTGTAAGAAAAGGTTGCATGAATATTCGACTAAACCAGTTTGGCTGCAAAAAGTAAAATGATTGCTCGCATTGTTCTTCCCATCAGGTTTCTGTTTTCAAAGGGTGAAATTTGCATAATATTGAAATTAATTCCTTTGGTCAAATATTTTGGCTGTTGTGGTAAACTTTACTTTCCATTTTAAAAGTGTTCTAGTCCCAAATGAGAGTTGGAAGCGAGTGGTTTTATTCAAGTGAAGTTTGCTTTAGTGCTCTGAACCGGGGGGTAGCCACAAGATTAACGCAGCGATGGCGTCGAGCATATTTTGATAGTACACACTAGTTATTGTGATTTATATTCAGGTGTATTCGTGTTCCCGGATAGTTAAGTTTTTATGGTCACGATAGAGGGGCTGAGTGGAGTCGACGATTTGTTTATCGGCGGTATGCCGAGGCGACGACAGCCGATGACGCGGTATCGCACTATGTGCCGTCGATCTCTTTATGTTGAGGTAAGTGTTACGTTTATTGCCCTATTTATTGCTTTCTGTTCCCGACGTGGTGACGGAGACTACATGTGGTAAAGACACGCGAGTTGACTATGTATACGGAACGTAACGGTGATTTTTATAACACCAAAGTGATATGTGAAGTTTAAGAAGGTATGTAGTTATAACGAATTTTCAGAGATATACTGCTTGTCTTTGTTTTGGATTTCAATTAGGTACCTACATATATTATGCAGATGTAAGTCGAATCGAGATTCCTCTTCATTTAGAGGAGGAAAATTGTAGTTGTATTGATCAATATAGTTGAAGTGAGAAATTTGCTTATAGGTAATATACCAAGAACTTCACTATCTGGTAGCATAACTCGAATAAAGTACACTATAGTACCCACCAGTGGCGTGGCGTCAAATATATTCTTAGTAAAGCCGGAGCAGATTTGAATAACTTTTTCTTTAGGAGTAGTAGATAATCCGGTCACATGCTTTAAAAAAAAAGGCAAGCCGGTGGGAACCTGATTCTATGGACGCCACGCCACTGGTACCCACAGAAATATATCGAGGTCTACTTCAGTTGTCGTCAATATTATTATCATTTTTAAAAATCTGATATTAATGGCATAATTAATTGTTCAAATTCCACCAAATGAAATGGGAAACTTATGTTTTCCATCACCAAAATTACACTTATGCGTCAAACGCCAAGCGAGAAACGTTACACGCTTGGCTCCCATACAAATCGACGAACTATTTCCTTCTATCACAGAAATATATGTACCCTTATCATAAAGATAGTACCTATATTATGCCGGAGAAATATATGTTCTGCATAAAATATCGCAAAAGAGATGGCTTCCATCGTTTTCTTTTTATAAACCACAATATCTTTTAGATATAAATAAGAGATCCTTTGATCAAAGTAAGTAGCAGGGGAATAGCGATTGAACTTATAATATTCTGTGACAGTTGGCTTTATTCCAAAAACGCAATTAAACCAATGTTTGTAGTATGTTATGTTACCTATGTCGTAGGTAGCCTGTTTAGTCTGTCTTATAATTTACAGACGTGTCCTACTTACCTAGAGAATTATATAAATAATTAATAGTTATCTTTTCGCTACACTTTAATCAGACTTCTCAACAACTTCAGATCATTGAATTACCTTACAGATATGCTCATAGTCATAAATACTTAAATAAGATTCGATAAGAAGACTTACATATCTGTAGGTATTTAATTCCAGAATATTAATGGTTCCGTTTAAATGTTAATGTAAGTAACAGTGAGCGTCAGCAGTCAATGTCCGCACCTGTAACCCGGAACGGTGATAAAATCAAGCTTTAGCAATTAATTATTAATTAATTAATCACCTTCCTATATCAGCGTAGGTTATTCCACTCTAATGGTAAAATATGTTTAGAATAATTCACTAGTTATTTAAAAAAAAATAGCAAACAAAAACCCACAAGATGACAACTAGTTTTCTATTTCCATTTTTTTAATAATAGGTGATGGGCATCCTCTTTTTTGCATCACCGTAGTCAGATAAAATAGTACATTGTTGTAGAGGCCGGAAAGTTAGCATAGCAATAGATGGACGAGTGAGTTCGAGAGCCGACTCGTAGAGGAGAAAAATTAAAATAGTAGTTTTCACGTCTACTGCGAGGAAATAAAAATAATATTATACCAACAATAAAAGCAAATTTTCATCACCATAATAAAATTCACAATATACAGAATGTATTGGTTCTTAACTTAATCTTTAGAAGTGAAATGTATATTAGTTAAGATAAAATTTTAACGAATTAGTAATGGTAATAAAACAAGCCAAACTAAAGAATTACACTATAAACTAAAACCTAAACAAAATAATTAAAATGTCAATTTTGTATTTTTCCAACTCTTAGAAATCGATGGCAATATACCGTGGACAATTCTTCAATACCTACCAAATATACTCAGTCTTGATTTTAATATGTTCCTATAGAACTAATCTGTGACATTTTCAAAAATAACCTAGCCACCGCCGACCGCAATTACATAGCCAACTCAATCCAAGATGGCGTCGACCGCAGTCATTCATCAGGGTCCTGACATAAAATAGAATTACTCTGACGGATCGCAGGCATGATTACTGCGAATCACCATAAATCAAGGCCCGCAGGGCCCGCACACTGTTCTAATTGCTAGATCTTTTATAATCGTAAATCATATAATTTGGAAGAGCAGTTTTCAAACGTTTCAAGGTTAAATGAAAAAAAAAAGTTGAAACTTTCGATTTTTTAATTATTAGACAGACATTATTTTATAGTAATTAACTAAGAAATATTCTTTTTCTACCTCTTAATCCTAACTCCTAACTAATCCCCAAATTTTGAGATTCAATTAATATTTAGGTAAATCATAATGTTATAAACGTATTTTCTTTATTTTAACTATGAGTGCCTCAAGCAGTTAAGTATGGGAAAAATAAATCTTAGGTACATAGGTAATTTCTTATACGTACGTTAAAAAAGCAGATTTTCGTAAAATTGTATACATCTTCAAGAGTCCTTCGAAAAAGTCGTTACTATTTTTATCGTTTTCTGATACGAAACCGTTTTAATTTAACGCTCGATTAGATTTCATTAACGTGCATTTGCATTGTAATAAGTACGCACGTATTTGATTCACTATCAATTCAATTTCGTTGTTTAATTGCTGTAACAACCGCTTATTGCTTGTTTCTGGTAAATCAACTCAATGATTTTTCCTTACATGACATATGTTACTTACATTACCTACATAGTACTAAACTAAAACGTATTTACAGAGTTCAGCAGCCAATTATATAAGTATGTAAAATTCGAATACCTACGTCATCTAATTTTTATGGAGAGTTTTTGTTCTTGATAAACGACCAAATTCCTAATATTTTCTGAAAACCCTTACGGTTCCAGTGGTTATAATGGCGTACAAGTATATAATTAAAACTCGTACTGTGCTGTGCCGCTATATTTCATACATTTACCATGCATTTACCTACCCATTGGCGGTGGTTAATCTAAAGTAATTGGCTCTCGCTGAGAGACCAATAAATGATTATTAACTGTGGAGATAGTTACTCTACATAGGTACTTTCTATATCGAGTGGTAGAGATACAGAATTCTGGTATCTTCCGCAACAGACAAGCTTCCGCGGTCAGTTTAGTTCATTAGCGAAATGGTTAAAACATTATATATCTACCTCTTTATCGTGGGAACTTGAATTATGTTGTATTTTTATTTCCTACAGACGGAACGAGCTTTTAAGTCACTCATTAAACCAACGACCATGCATTTAACGTACCTACACTTTATTTGGAAACGGCGACGGCGGCCTACATATTTGTCCTTGCGCTATGTGATATGGTATGTACCTACCGCAATTGATTTTCACAACAATCTATGTATACCCACTGTATGGACACAATTTATGTATACTGTCATCTACGTAGGGATAATTTAAAATCGCAGTTTAAAACAAAACAATTCAGATTCAGAGATTCAGAGAACTATGATTTTATTAGCATCGAATGACAGATACTAAATTATTTTAATTTTTTTTATGGTTTTTTTTACTGTAATGTCATGTTAACATGTATTAATAGGTAAATAAATAAATAAATAAATAACCTCAACGTTTTTAATGTAATTAAATTATTAGACAAAAAACTTGCTCCTAAAGCGATTAAATTTCTCATTGCATTATTATCTAGTGAGGATCTTAGAATATAATTCAACGATAGCCATTATCTTTCAGAGGCTCCGTCGACTGGAAAGACGGCGTTGGCAAACCGTAAATAAGTCTGGCATTTTGAGAACCCGCCTAGCATTTTACGTGCATTGGCAAATACTTAGGTACAATGCGACAATAAACCATGTAAGATTTCGAATCGTGATAAATAAAGATCATTGGACACTGCAAATTATACTTTAACACTGGCGGGAACGGTCTGATTTCGTATTGTGAGCGCGGGCAATATCGCCTTGCAGCCGCTAAGGCAGCAATGGCGACTCACGATTTGAAAACAGATTTATGATCGACCACGATAACGGGCATGCGATAAAAATTTTGCCATTCCAAGGAGCGCGTAGGTAAGTATGTTCTGAACGACAGCGCCAGACTGGTACGTACTTGAACCCCGAGTAGCGCCCCAAATACCAACCCCACATCACCTACCTACCTACTTCAAGTGTGGGATTTTTGTTGAATATGAAAAGTCCATTTTATATTTCTAATTTGATTGGCAGTAGACGAACCATTTAGTGTCTTCTTGTAACCTGAGAATGGAGTAGAAAGATGTTAAGTGCAAGCATTGAATAGACTAGCATAAATTTCAAAAACTCAAGTAGTGGGTTACTGCATGGCGCGTAATAAGTGAGCGTCATGAATGCGAAACTTTGCTTTCGCTTAGCTTCGGAACTAAATTACCTACAGACTTGAAATTTTGGGTTTTAAGTATGTGATTATAGCTTACTGGATGACGAAAATTTCTGCGTTCTGGTCTTATCCAGAGGTTCTCAAATAGGGGCCTGAAAATGCGGCGAAATGGTTCCAGTTAAGGATGGTACGGCAGTGTTTGCTTCGCGCTCGACTTGGCAGGGGCACTGCCGTGCCCCCCGATTACAGTTGTGAATAAACGTTTATTCAGCATAAAACGAGAGCATGGAGGATGACAATCATACCCTCATGCTGCATGTATGCTTGTAACACACGTTGCAGACAAGGACAGTGCCCAATTTCAGAAATGCTTTTGTCAACAATGTACTGTGCAGTCCCATGGTTATTCCTTCAACTATCTACATTAGTTATTGGTTAAAACAGTTGTCTTTAATTATCCCGCGTGCCCCAAGTTCCCCCTATTTCATCGTATATGTATCTACATATAATAAGTATCTATCTGTAATTATATTGTACACGTTTATTCAGCATAAAACGAGAGCATGGAGGATGAGAATTATATCCTCATGTTGCATGTATGCTTGTCACGCACGTTGCGAACGTGTCACACGATGTTGCTCCGACTCACGAACCTCAGTCGTGGAGAGGGGACAAATGAAACTTACTCCTTATCAGTCGGATAGTCACGAAAAAATATAGTAAAACCGATAGTCTGTCTTGACGACACGTTTAGCTTAGTGGGAGTGACACTGCCTACGAAGCTAGAGGTCCTGGGTTCAAATCCCGGTAAGGGCAAATATTTGTGTGATGAGCACGAGTAATTTGTTCCTGAGTCATAGATGATTTCTATCTATTTAAGCATGTATTTATCTATATAAGTATGTACCTATGTCTAGTACCCTAACTAAGCACCTGGGTCGATTTGTTTAAGATTGTCCCCCAATATTTAGTACCTATTTATTTATTATTTATTTAGATATGGCGTGGAGATATTTCCATGGATAAATGTGCTATCCCAAGGGACGTGTGCTCTAGGCTTTAGAGTCAGCATAAGTCTTCGCGCCTCCTTGTTATACGACAAATAAAAATAATATTGAATGTTAAAATACCTAATTAGGCATTAAATATGATTTTCTCAAATATGTAATGAAATATTGACATTATGTGCCTTATAATAGGCCGCAGAGTAGGTACAGTTTCCGGTGCAGCTAGACGAGAATTTCATACAACATTTTCACACACCGGCCTAGGCCTGCAAGATTTTTTTTTTTAATTTCCATTCCACGTTTATTTGTGACACAGCATCGCTGTGTTCAGCCATTAAAAAAACGATGTTTGCTATATTTTGCAGTTAAATTTATTTATTAATCGCCTTCAACATAACAAATAACATATTACCTATAAAAAAATTCCAATAATTGCAAATTTAACTACACGAATACACATTTAAAATATTTCATTTAAATATTCGCGGTAAAAATGTGTACCTACTGAAACAGTTTTTGGCTTTTGGAAAGGAAATTGAAAAATGTTCATTCTGTAATTATATTTTTGTCAACTTTACTTTTGTAGTGTCTCTAGAAAATAAAGTTTGTTTATTGGAGTGTTATTAATATTTTGCATATTTGAGAAAAGCACTATACATACATACCTCGGCGTGAAAAGGGGTTACTAGCCTCGTAACTATCTCTACTCTATATGTAGGTACTCGGCGGGCAACAGTTCATTCAATTAAATAAACTTACATTTCTAAATGTGAGGTTGAAGTTACCAACGCGATCGCGTAAAGGTGGTTTTCCACCGGCAGGGCGAGACGAGACGCGACGCGGATTGGATTGAAAATTTCATAGAAATTCCCTACTAATTCTCAAATAATGTAGTATGTATGTACAAGCCATATAAACTTACGAGTATAACTACTACTTAATAAAAGCTATGATAAATATGATTATGAAAGATTGATTTAAAGAAATGAATGATATTCTATTGCAATTTCACATTGTATCTTTGGCTTTTATTACCATTTGTGACTTAAAATAAGCATTTGTCCCGTCTGAGAATATGAAGGAAACCTCTTAAACGAATGAATAGGATAAATATTAGTCTTTAATACTGAATACCTATTATTGTGCTGGAAATCTTGCTATCTTGTAGTTTACAATGGCTCCTGTCAAGCATTTGAATACGAATTACTTGATGTGCGATTTAAGAACCAGTACCTACGTGAAGCCGGGATTCTTTTTAAACACGTAGCGAATGATTTTAAACTTTATAAAAATACTAAGTAGGTACACTAAACTCAAATGTATTTTTTTTCAAACGAGCAGACGGGTCGCCTGATGGTAAGCAATCACCGTCGCGCATAGACATAGTATTATGGATACTAGTTAATGCAATATACATATTTGTATAATGGCGCAGAATAAGAATTATGAGTAGTGCTACGTACGTATCTATAGAAGCCTCTCTTCCTATCAAAACTGCCATTCGCGTCGGATGACCGGACGGAGCTGACCCGCATCCGACCGACTCTCTCTATCGCATAACGCGTACATAACACTTGCTCTTTTTTCCACCATAGGGTTGCGATATTTAAGAATAAAATAATTAATGGTTAGGTTAGGTTAGATAATGGTTAGGCTATGTAGGTATACGAGCTAGTTTGTGAAGCCAACAATACGTACTATCAAAGTATAAAGATAAACAAGTAGTCCAACTTCGGCCGTTTAGGAGTGCGCGACACGTATTCGCTATCGCGCGTTTGTGTGAGTGCGATCCATACTGGATCATTCTTACGCATTCTTACATCTTTGCTTGTAGTGCGTTCGTACACGGCGCACATACAAGAAAAAAAACTGCTATTATACTGTATACTAATGGTGGTATGGTGTCAGAGAAAAACCAATTTGTGCAGAAACTCCGCGCTTACGCATCGGAGACGCAGACGTCCAACTATAAAATAAGTGATAAAAGACTTGCCGACCTCAGACACCGCGAGGTCGTTCATTGTGATCCTGCTCGTTAACAATAGCGTCCCAGAATATGACCACTAGGCATTTAGGTTCGAAGAGTTCATGGAAGAACCTACCTATTCGCATACCTAGTTACGATATTACCAACAATAAGTAGGTACTTTGTATATTTACGCCAATAGTCAGCCAAACTATTGCTACTATAAACGCATGTTACGTCAATACCTACCTATCGTCACTACTTTGAAAAAACTCGTATCTAAAAACGTCGTAGAGAAAAACGTCAAAAGTTACAAACGAACTTCATATACACTTACTGCGTTTTTACCTGAAGTCAGTATCAGATACGTGTTTTTTTTAAAGTTCTGACGCTATGTATAGGCGTTTATTAGTGTAAATTACCTATATAAGGAAATCAAACGTTATTCTATGAAAGTAGGTTCTTTCTAGTGGTAACCATAATTGATGTAAGCGAGAATTTGTATAATTACCTCCAGCCAATCCAGGAACCTATTCTAAATCGATTGCTTTACCATTTAGGAACGTGTCCTATTTACTGGACACTGAATCAATGTCAAAAGGCCGCTGCTCTACATGCGGACACGTCAAGCCTTCAGTAGACACCTGCGCCTATGATATATTATATTATAACGTACCTATATGACCAATGTTGTTGTAGATTCTTTTCAAGGAAGTAGGTAAGTAGACGTCAAAGCTTATAAATTGTTGATATGTAATTAGTTTATCATTTACTAGCTTTACCTCTTCATCACAAATTCTTCTGACGGATTTCCTGAACGGTCGAAAAATATCTATATGTATGTATTAAAATATACTCTATAACTTAGTTTTGTTCATAACTGTACATATTTAATAAAGAATATTAAGAATCACAAGTGAAAAAATATATTGAACCCATATTTCGTTACAGAAACATGACCGCTGAAAAGTGTCCGTTGTTCATGAAAATAACAAGGACACTACGTAATAAAATAAAATACTTACTAATTATTCGTAATCTCGTAATTACCGAGCACAAAAGTCCGAATCACAATAGAAAAGTCACGAAGCCAACGCGGCTAGCCCTACGGCGATAACAGACCAGCGCACTCCCGCGTCACACTGATTTCCCATGGAAATAACAAATTTTTGCGTCTACGCGTTATCGCATAACGAAAACGACTTCTAAATTCGATATTTGAAATTAAAGTTTAAACTTGGAATGAGAGCGCCGCCATCTTGGTCGGTGCGTGCGGCTGCGCCGCGAGCAACGCGAAATTACATACAGGCTGCGCGCTGCCCGCTCGCGAGTGTAAAAATAAAATAAAGTTAAAACAACGTCACTTTCCTTACTTGTGTGCGTGTTGTATTTATAGTCTAGCTGTGTAGGTAATACCTATAGGCACGACTGAGCTCGTTGTTTGTGGTTTCTGAAATGTCTTAATTATATATTGTACCCTGAAAAAGTGTTAGAAAATTATTAAGACAAATGTAGCTTTATACCGTTATCAGAATTCATGATTTAAAAACATGCAATACGTATTATGTAAGTTGCTAAATAAATCGATGCACGAACATATGGACGAAAAACGGAAATGTAGAGTAGGTAAATATATCTCAGTTTTGAGAAAAGCGGAGTAACATAAACCCAAACACACAGACACAAACACTTTTAACATTCTTACAGACGAAGAGATAGATCATGCGATACGTTATCGTGTAGGTAATTACTTACTCTTCAAGTGTCTAAAGATGTTGAAGATGGAAGTTAGTAAACCTATCCAGGGAAGACAGTTAAACAACAATATCATACAATCACGATAAAGCAATCCAGTCAGTACCTAGGTAAAATTATTGAAAATTATACAAAGATAAAATATGTTGTAGGTATCTAAGTACCGTATATCTGACTCAACGCCCACGCTATCTCAAAAACCCTGTTGCCACTTTGCTTCGTCTTGACATATTTATTGTTCAGCTTGCTTTTATAATAACGAACTCTAATTAATTAATTCTATATCAGTGCCGTGACATAAATATGAGAGTCAGTACATTGACATGTTACTCTAAAAATAGCTCACGTAACAACGACCAGTTTTGGGAGCGACTGAGTTACGAACTGTTTGTTATACGTAGCGCGATTGCTGTTTTAAGCGTTTATCGGGACTCAAGATACTGCTACGGTGACGATATCTTTGAATGTAGGTATAATTTCTCTCATAAGAGTTAATTAATGGTTTAGAATTGCTTATTCTTCTCTAAATTAAGCAGTTGGCTGAAGTGGTTTATAAAAAAGTAATTTAAATGTGTTACGTAGACTCGCATCTTTAATTAAGCACTTGTAGGTAAGGAAATTATCACTGATTTATTACTTTTTAATTGCTAATCTTATAATTGGCTACATAAATAAAGACGATTTTTATACAGATTATGTGTGGCTCGTTGAATTGCCGTTATTTGCATCCTTAACACTTACACGCTCTGTGGTAGAGCTCTTTAATACTTTACAGTTTCTCATTATTAAAATCTACAAAAAGTTTCTAGGCTGCTTGATACGCAGGTGGACTTAAAAACCTAATTCTAGTGCTAAATCGGGCTGCGTTTCCACCAGGGATGTGTTTGTCATGAACCAATAGAAACAGCTCTGCGGAGCGAGGATAGGTATAAATGAAGTGTTGGTGGAAACGCTGTCTAAAGGCAGCCATGGAGCAGCGTAAAAGAAGCGGTGAAATCAGATTCTCTATTTGACAGACACAAAGCCAATAAAGCCATATTACAGTGGCGATACCAATATAAGGCACTTGTTCCGCCGCCGGCGAGTAGCTAAGCGAGTAAAATTAGGCGAGTCGATTCGACTCTACCAGATCCGCAAAGTAATGCTACCCGCCCAATGCGCCCAACAAAAACGATGCAACTTAGGAAAACCGATATGGGGGAAGGTTGCTATCATTGGACCGGCGCTTTGAATGGACCATCTAAATATTTTAAAACCTAGGCATGCTAGACAGAGCTAGACAAGGTACAAAGTGTCCTTGAGCGATCCAAGCGGCCCCACCGCTTCTTCAGTCGCGCCGCTTTTCTCGGCGACGAGTGATGTGAGCAAGTGTGTTTCGAGCGTTGGCGATGTAATAATTACGCGAAAGAGAAACGCAAGTTTAAGTGTCATTATATTTGCATTTGTTTGAGTGTATTGACGTATGATGGTTAGAAATCTATTAATCATTAAATTGATAATAATAGTTTCTGGTCAGTTATTTTCCTTATTTTTATTTTTATTTTTTTGTTATTTGATACCTAGTTGCTATCATTGGACCGCATGTATGTCCTATCATCGGACCGGTCCAATCATGGCACCTTTTTTTAGTTTTAAAAATGTCATCTAAAGAACGTCATGTACTTATCTTCCATTTATATACTTATTTACTCATAATTGTTTCCACGCAATACTATTAATGAAAAATATAAAATATATTATAAGAATTAAAAATGTCAATTTCTATAAGTCTCCTTGATTGGACCATCAGCAAAAAATCCAAACTCCATTGATGGTGACTCTGTGGTCCAATCAAGGTGACCCTGGTCCAAACAAGGCAACAGTGCGAAATAGTACATTGTGTATCAAGGGCGGTAAGTAAGGAATTACAAACGAGTGTTTGTTACAAGGCCGAGGCGAAGCCGAGGGCTTTAACAACACGAGTTTGTGATTCCTTTACCGCCCGTGGCACACACAATGTTTTTCATCACACTTGTGAGGAAATCTGATTAAAATAACCTTACTTAACCTAAATAAAATTGTAAAACTGACAGTGACATTAGTGACATATATCAAGACGACAAGTCACGTTCGGAAACCATAGCGGTAAAGACTTAAAATGGTTGATTTTATATTTGCAAAATACTGAAATACACTATTTAAACAATTAATGTTACAGAAATATGTGTATACATGTATTTGCAATAACAGTTCTCTTTAAATAAATATTTCAGTAATAAAAGTTAAAAAAGTAAGTTGGCGTTTCCTTTGATCATGACAAACAAGAGTAAAACAGAACCAGCGTTTCAAATTTAAAAAGAAAACCATTACGCCCTAGGGCGTAATAGGTCATTTACGGCCCGCAAAACCTACGTGTAATGACACCCTTTTCGAGCAAGTGTGATGAAAAATCAATTTTAAGTTTTTTCTCCTATATTATTATACTGTATTCATTTGTCTGTGAGGTAACGAATAAATATATTTCAATGGTTCAAAATTATCAAACTTGTTTTAATTTCTTACATGAATTGTGTAAATTATAAGGCAGCGAAATTAAGTGGTCCAATGATAGCAACCTTCCCCTATTTTTCCTGTAATATTCAGGATAATATTAATGATTGGCAATTATTACACATTTTTCTGTTCAGAAACTTCGGAGATAATAGGGGGAATGGTATTTTATTGAACGTTTTTTTGTCTTCAATCAAAAACTCCATGTTTAAGTAAAAAAAAAAACAATTTTGGAATTTACTAATAAAGCCCTTTCATTGGATACCCAATTTGATACAATAAATGTCCAATATGCTCGGGTTAGTGATTTTTAACATTATTCCAAATTCAAATCGATAGAAGCAGTAGTTCCTGAGATATCTGACTGTGACAGACGAACAAACGGACAGACAGGCAGAGTCGCACCATAAGGGTTCCTTATTTACCATTTTGGTACGGAACCCTAAAATTGGCAAATTTATATTCAAACTGATGTCTCGAGTTGCTTTATATATGAAAAAGTTTTATTCTCGGCGAAAAGGTGCATCTTGAAGAGACTTGTATGTAAATATGAGAATAGATTACTTCCTCCGCATGCTTTTCCAACTTTTTCGTCTTCTATTTCATTTCAACCTTTTGGGGGTTGACAAAAGCCGGCGCCGGGGGGACAAATGCCATAGGATAGGCCTGTAGGTGGGATGCGTAGAGAGCCGAAGTTATGCTATCTACATTGCAGTGATATGTCCGCGTACCAATAGCCCTGCGTAGCCGAGAGCGAGTTTGAAGCCGGGCGAGATATCCCGGGGCGGTATTTCAGAACGCACGCGGGCGGCGGTCACCGACCTTGCCGCCACCGGTCTCTTCGGGCTAACCAGGGTTGTCGACTTTTTCACTGTCCTTATGCAGACAGTGGTAAAGTCGAAAACCTCACGACTGTCTACGAACTTTATATGTATACATTCATAAGTTAGATGCAAGTGACTACATATAGAAGTAAATTCTATATATTTATTTCAGACTAAACGCCGCCTGCGACTTTGTCCAAGTGTAGCTACCGACTTATTCATACAAACTTTGATCTCCCAGTTGAACCCTCGATGTTTTTGAAATGCAATCCCACTCTTCAAAAAATCTATTATCTTGTTTCAAATTTCATTCTGTATCTGGTTTAGGATGTATGTTGTTTGTTATAATCACGGAACTATTTTATAGGTACGTAAAAATTAATTCCATTTTACATTTGTTAGTAAAAAAGCTCTTAACTCTTGTAAGTAACTATATACTTAAAACTAAAATGAGCCTTAAACTAAAATATTACCTACGTTTAATGTCTCAAAAGTTAAATATTGTGTGATTTTTAACATATGTAATAAGTGTGTATATCTGGATACTTAAGACGTTAGGCGCACAAAAAACTAACGGAACACTTTTTTTATCAAACCACTGCATGAGCATGAACCCGAAAAGAAATACCGTATTCAGTGATTGAACGTTAAGGCCTCTCACCATTACAGCGTTTCGCTAAACATATACCTATGTACTAAATTATCTACCAGACTTTGAAGTCGAATCAATGATTTATTTTGTGCTTTTTATATCTGTATATCCATTTACAACCTTCGAGCGATGACATAAGTTAGTTAAGTAAATTAAACAAAAACAAACTCGGTTGAAATATCCTACTTTTTATTAATATCTAATGTGCGGCCCTAAAGAAATGCGATCTTCGCTTTTTAATTTTGCTTCGCAGCTGACAGACGCCTGAACAAACATACGTACCCTCAGTATAGTTGATATATCTCCGTGTTAATGTTGTGCCGGGTAAATGGCTTATAATTTAATTATAAAAAATAATGAGGTTTATATTATGTACTAGGGACCCGCCCCGGCATCGCACGGTGTTTCTCTATTATATTATGCATGTATTTATATATAAACCTTCCTCTTTAATCACTCTATCTATTAGGATCATGATCGGACCATGCTCAGTGTAGGGTTCCATAGCCGTAACTATAAGGTAAAAAATACGATGTAAAAAAAGTACAAGAACAAGAGAGCGTATCTTCATAGCAATTACGTCCTTTTGTTGAGAAGCGCAGTTTATCGGCAATAACTCAAAAACGGTACATTCGATCTTGTTAAAAATAATTTTCGTTGAAAGTATTAATTAAGCGTTACCTTCGTGATTTTTTTCATATTTTTCGGACGCACGGTTTAGAAAATAGAGGGGGGGGGGGGACACAATTTACACAACTTTCGGAGCGATTATTTCCAAATACATTCACTTAATCAAAAACATTACTTAAGAACCTTATAGTGTTTTTTAAAGAGCTGTCGAACTATGTACCACACATTGATATTTGCTGAAAAAAATTTTTTTTACTGTTTTTAACATGTATGGAGTGCCCCCCCTAAAAATATTTATTTTAATTATTTATATACCAAACTAAGTAGCGGCTCATAAAAGACACCTATATTCCAAATTTCATAAATTTCCATCATGTAGTTTTTGAGTAAAATGCCTGTGACATACGTACAGACAGACAGACAGACGGACGGACATGACGAAACTATAAGGGTTCCGTTTTTGCCATTTTGGCTACGGAACCCTAAAAAAACTGCATCAAAATCCGTTGCATAGTTTTAAAGATTTAAGCATACTCGTAGTGATGAGCATTTCTCTAAAATTTCCCTCATTATGTATTATTGTTTGATTAGAAATAATATACCTGCCTTCCTCTTTCAGAAATTGTCATTGTTACTATCCTTCTCGCTATTTTCTGAATTCAATACAATTTCTATTTGTTGTTTTAGTGTAAGAAAAAAAAGGATTTTATTTATTTAAAAAAAATGATAAGTACTGTAAAAGAAATTTGCTGGGTAACAAACAATATTCTTAAACTGTTAACTATTGGAATCTTCATACCTAAAGTACTTACAATTAATAAAATCACATAAATATACCTCTCACGTATTCATGTATAAACGATATGGCTACATTTTCAAAACTCTATTTCCTTGAAATATTTGAACACCTGCACCGATATCAAATGTGATCAAAAATATTTACCTCATTACGGTGACAGGCTCGTTTCTCTCGTGGAACGCATTTTGTCAACAGATCTATATCAGACCTCGTAAAACTCATCGCCTATCATTGCCCTCCCCTCTAAATATAGAAACATTCAGAAAATAATTACTCCCAAGAATCCTACAAACGTCTCTATCGAAACTTATTTGACGTCGATTTATATTAATCGCGATAAGGGTTTAGAATTTATATTTTACTAAACTCCTAACAAGAAACGATTTATATTAAGGTGATTTTTTGTTGTATTTCTTAATTCTTTTCGTAGGTAGGTTTGGTTCCTTCCAAGGGCGGCTCTCCCCTTGAGGGGTTCACCCTCGAAGACAATAAATATGTCAGAGGAAGATATTACACGACGCTGAGACGTGGGCTCCTTCTTAGTAAATTATTACTTCGCAACTTTTGCTGATGAGTTCGCTCTCAGTAATAACTTTTTACATTTTATTAGCCTTGCTTTTTGTATATACAGTTATGATTTTATGCTCGAGTTCAAATTGCTTACCAAAAAGTTTTCACCGTTGTTTACTTATTAATTATTAATCCGTTTTACCTACTTCGGTATAATCAAATTTGGTGATACTAGAAATAATGTTTTCCTCAATGTGATATAGGTATAATTGGTTGCCACTTAGGTACACGCTTAAAAATCTGAGCTAACTAAGAGAGATTTTCTCTTTGTTGGCGTTAAATTAAATAAAACAAACAAGATATTAAACATGTCAACGAAAGCTGATTAATTAAAACAGCAAGTTCATTAGTGATTAAAACAATAATCTAGAATCTTGACAATTTTAACTAATATATTCCTTGTTTCTATCACTATTTTCTTCTTTGTATGATTCGGCCATGTTTAATTAGTTACCTTACAAGTACACCAATGTTTGTTGAATCAAATCAGAACACGGTTAATTGAACTATGATAAATAATCAATATCATCTTACTTAGTTGGTGCATTTAACGTCATTTTAGGCTCGTATGGAATCAAGATGCTTGATTATAACTATCACGATCGTGTTCGGAGCAACCCATTATTTTTAGGTAAGTACTTATAATACTTCTCATAGGTCATTATAACAAACTTAAACTGATAGAATTGGTGCCAAAACTAGTATCAAGGCTAACAGCAAAATAAAAATATCAATCGAATCTAGGAAGCGTTTCCGTGTGACTAATTTAATTTTATTAAGAAAAAATCAAGCGTAGAAATAGACTGAGGATAATTATGAAATTTATGAATTAAGTTCGAAGTTATTTTTATACGAGTAGTGAGGTAAAAGGTTGGAAGGTAGGTAGGAAAGTATTATGCCACAAGGCCGACGCTTATCGATATGCGTGCCCGGATCCAGTAACTAAACGGAATTTAAATTTATTTAGGGTTAACACGCATGGAGCAAGTAGACAGATATGTTCTGGTGCGTGTTGAGACCCATATTAGGTCACAATAAAACAATAGGTTACAGTTAGAAGTACATTAAAAAATCCAACCTGACAAATAAATTGTTGCAATAAGTATTGTACCTATTTATTTAGATGGAACGCACTGTTATCTAAGTACTCGTTGTTAAGAGACCTTAGTTTGAAAAGCTCATCGATTTTGGCTATTTTCTAATTCTTTTACAAGGAGGTTTGATTTTTTTCAGTTATTTTTGAGTTCAAAACGATTGCCGTATAATAGCATCCAGTTGTTCATGTACCTATTCTATTTATTTTTATGTTAAGAAACATGTCAAAGATCAGTATAAATTTCCAAAATTCAACTTAAATCGCGTTTTATGGTTTTGTATTCCACTTGAGTACTTGCAATATATAGGTAAATCCAAATATAAGCCCCCCATCGCTTAAAACTCATACTTACCTACTGAAAGAACTATAACATACTTACTCCAACCAGTTGATGATTTTTTTAATCAAAACTATATTTGATTACATACTTAAGAGTTATTTCCGTACATTTGGTTTTTCTAAATGCACCTAAAATATATAAATATGGGTTCCTAGCCTAGGTATGGTATCCTCTTGAAATAATATGACGCTAGCGCGTGTGTAAAGCACAGGTGTTTATATTAATTTATAGTTTATTATTTCCGTTTTTTAAATGTGTACTTTTACTTTACTTTCCTTACTATATTTTCCAGTATCTGCTTCATTGAATCTTTCATAAAAACATTAGCTTCCGTGCTGTCACAAATTTTATTTCATAAGTACATTCTGTAGACAGGCTAAAACACTAAAATCTACATTGTGTTGCCCTCCACGTTCTTTACAAAGCAAACAAAACACTTTTCCGCAAAAAATCAGGAAAAAGCGCGCCAGAGAAAAACAACGACGACTATAAAAGAAAGAGCAGAGTTGGCGGGCGGTGTGCTCGCTCAGCGAGACGCCATTGGCCGGGGCCCACCCCGCTGCCCCCATCCGACCGTAACTCACTCTTCACTAAACTTGCTTTTACGGCCGCCATTTTGTGACGTTCGCCCGCACAGCAGGCGCGCTAATCCATATCGGCGCCCGGCGCTGTGTGCGTGACCCGACCGGTTCAGCGGTTTTTGTACAACCCTAGTATCATGACGTAACGGCGCGCATTTGCGGAGTGCGAATGATTTGTAAAAGCTGTAAACTGACGATTGATTATACGATTGTTACTGAAGCTTTTGTCTTGTTTAGAATTTCTGGTTTCACGGTCCTAAGTTTTGTGGTTTTACTGGAACAGTTTAAGTAACGAAATTTGCTTAGGTAACAGTAGCATGGCGTCAAGTATACTTTTAGTAAAGCCGGAGCAGGTTTGGATTACTTTTTCTTCAGGAGTAGTAGATATGCTTCAATTATATGCTTTAAAATAGGCTAGCCGCTGGGAATCGGGTTGTATGGACGCCACGCCACAGTTAGGTAAACAAAGCCACGTAGGTAATGAATTTCAAGCTACCCTCTACATTACGCACTTGATAGCTACTCGCTACCCATTAGATTCGGGTAGGGGCATTAACGTAGGGCCTATCTCCCTAATGAACTCCTCCATAGATGCATGAGGCATTAGAGGTAATGGGAGCCTATCCGGCCTATCTTTACGTCTTAATCCCCATCATTAGGACTCGCTTCATCTCGTAAATAGGTAGGTTCTTCGAAGGGTTTAATTTGCAAGGCGGAATTGTACCTACCTATGTAATTTCGAATGTTCTTAGAAAACATACCTGTTCCTAATGGCGTTTCAAAGGTAGGTAGTTATTACATAAATTGTGGTTGTAAGAAAAGCACTTTAAATGATAAGCCTACCTATCTAGTCTAGTGCCAACCTATTATAATTAATTCTATTCTGCTGTTTAAGAATGTTTAATGAGGCTGCTAAAGTCTTTGGTTATTTCCTTAGGTAGGTATATTAAGACATAGGTATGATAATGATTTATAAAAATTACTTTGCTTACTGTACCCACTGTATACACAACAAGCAAATAAGTAGTTACTATAACAATTCAATTCAATCATTTATTCATAACAACATTTTTATAAATCAAGGAAAAATTAAGTTACGACAATTACATTTAAAAAAGAATTGATTATATAACATGATTAAAATCTTACATTATTAATAATACATTTTATTATTAATGTTAAGAGGAAACAGGAGGGCAGTTTTTCCATACAAACGTAGTCCCCTGTTTCCTCCCTGGATAATGCCAGTAGAGCAATAATTTTTTGTCCAAAAATCTATGGCTACTATTGATATGTTCCTATGTTTTCCTTTTTACGATAAATTGATTCTCAAAAGAGATATTAACCTTCAAAAACTTGAAAAAAATGCCAGATTTTCCGCTGTGTTCACACATCCAGAAAACAAATTTGACTAGATTATTAAAAAAAAAGGAAAACATAGGAATACGGCCAAAGCCTTTCTTTAATGTTTAATGAAAAAATTAGTTAAATAGGTTAAGTTTTGGGGAAGAAATCAGGGGACTACGAAACGTTGTTTCTTGAAATTTTAAAAGGTGTTTTCGGTCCAAGCTGCAGTTGTCTCTATCGCGCTCTGCGCGGGAGAGGCGGGCAGTGCGGGATAGCGACACATTTTACAAATACCTAATTTTCAATTCTCTCCACCTTACTGTTTCCTCTTAACTAGGTTGCTCAGTTTCAAAGAACTGGTCAATTGAGTATAATGCGTCAGTTACTAGCTTGGCTTTCAGTCGTCGTACAAATGAGTCATAACTGGGAGCTTGCTTGACGGCTGGAGGGATTCTATTATAAACCTTAGGACCTATGAAGCTGAGACATTTTTTAGACTTGGCGAGTCGTAAACGCTGCCAAAAAATAAGTACTATACCTATACGTTATGGAGAAGTCTATTCTCTAAAAAAATACCTGCGTGTATCGTTGGTACCTACATTGCGTTAGGTAGGTATATCTTTGGGCAAGCGCCGTTGACAAGCAAAAAAAGCTAAGCTAGCTATTATAAGAAACCTACGTAAGTAGTTGACTTTCAGTGCGTTATGAACAAATTAAAACCTCAGTTGACAAGTGTCCTCCGATGATGGCGGGACGGTTAAAGTTTTATAGAGAAGGTTTATAGCAGTAAAAGTGAAACGCAGCTGTAAACCGGCGATTGTCGCAGCCTGTTAATGGCCTGGTTCATTTCCGACGTGTAAAACTGAAGCGGTTCCGCCACTGAATGGCCGCAATCTTATCGTGAAGTGGGTCAACAGAAGATAGTACATACCAACAATCGTAGCCTGACATTCTAGACTGCAGTTTAGCTTATTATTTAACAATAAGGTTATTCCTTTTAGGTAGGTATTTATGTCGGTTAGGTACAATTACAATATTGGGCACTGTCACAGTAGGTATCTAATTTGCGTTTAAAATCAAGTACAACTGAAATTAAATTAACTGAGAATTTTCCGCTTTGTAGTAATGAAATAAACATGGCGTTAGCATGTTAGATTAATATTCGTAACCTATAAATATGACCAGCATAACAGGACCCTGATTTATATTTAAAATTCATGGATTATTTATGATACCTAATATGCCTTTGAATCTCGGTTTTGTTCAATGCGTAGGTAGGCGATTTCCTAATTGACGCATTAAATGCGGTATATATCAGAGTTCTAAGTTAATGCTTGTTAAACAATAATAAAAAACCAAATGCATATTCTGACCATTAAACGGGTAGAGTTAGGTCTTAGACGCGCAGTCTTATTGTACACACACAGGGTATAAACTGTTCAATTGCCCACAAACAGCTAGCTTTGAGCTCTAATGGCAATTTTATTAAGTAACCATAAAGTTCCGATTCCAAATAGGATGAAAGTGAATTCATAGAGAAGACTTTTTGTTGTTTGTTACAGCCAATTTGCATAATTTATTGTACGATCACGACTGTCCCTTATTCCCAAATGTGCTTCATTGATTGTGTGAAGCGGGCACTATTGTTGCCCCAGTAATAAACATCTAAAGGGTTGGCGATAATTTACTGTGGTGTCTTTTGGCCACGAGTAGATAATTCGATTATTTATGAGCCGATCACTTTTGTAGCGACTCTAGGAAACGTTTACTCAGAGCACAAATCTATTTCATAGACTGGAAAAGTCAGAATGGGTTTTGTTTACCCACTCATTGGGGGTCTATTTAGTTTATACATTAAAATAAATACTTTACCTTTAAACCAAAGATAACATCTAAAAACCTACTTTTTATAGGTATAATATACTGCAACTGGGTAATTACATGAAAATGTAACGCAAGTTACCATTTCATCGCGTGTTTATTTATTTATTTATGGTGTAAATTTAAGCATTAATTTTAATCTAGATAAGTATAAATTTAATCCCTAGATATATTGTCACCGGAATTTGTACCATCAATATAAAGACACGCGAAAAATTTATAACTTGTGTTACTCTCTGTCGTGGAATTGCCCAACTGCAAACCACATTTTCTCCGGCGTACGTAGATTATGTAGGTATATTTATATCCCTAGCGAGATGGAAAAAAATCCTTAATGATTTTGTAACACCAAGATTTACGGTGGAGCCCTCAAAATATCTTCCCCGCTACATAATGATTATTCATTACTTTTAAAGTCACCTGAAAGATTGATGCTTTCGGGAGCACCTCCTAAAATATCAGAAGAGATCCGAAATGCGGGGGCGAGAAGGTACCATATGCTCCTGATTAACCATCGATGAGTTTGCTAGGGAAAAAGAGGAATTCAAACGACTGCGAACCTTATGACAGTGGAAATTGGGAAATTTAACATTTTCTGCGGTATTCAGCGTTTATCCACCTCAGAGGTGACACCCGAACTGTCGATACATTTCTCAATTGTCGTAAACTCCTGGAGACGGAAGGGGAGCGCAGTAAAATTATCATTTTATGCCGTTCGACGACTGAAATGACACGGGAATGCTGTAAAACTGATTTATTGGATACATCCCGAGAGTCACATGGTGAATTTTTGATGAGATCTTTGTTTTGAAATAACGAGGGCAATTTTAAATGCACAGCTCTATTTTTGTCAGCGTCTAAGCTCACATAATAACTCTCCCCATGCGTGAGCAAAAATACAGAGGGGAACAAATTGTATTTTTACATAGATGTTTATTTTTCTATACATTAAGAACAAATAAAAGACAACACACTCTTCATTGCACACCTCAGAGAAGAACAAGTTCTAAGTGACTGAAGTCGACCGGAGCGATAACAGGGTGCAGATATTCAAGATTTCACGTTATTAAGTAGACAACAAATTCAAATCTCTTTCGAAGAGCCTTAAGGCAGAGGGAAATAAAAACAGAAAATTTCATTGGGTAAATAAATCTTGTATACCTACGTAGGAGCTAATAAATAAAAAATAAGCCAAATTCATTCAAACTATCCATATAATATTACAAATGCTTCTGTCTGCATGTTACCTTTTCACGTTTAAACTGCCCAACCGATTTAGATGAAATTTGATATGGAGATCATTTGAGACCCTGGGAAGGACAGGCAGATCATCATTCCTGAAAGGGCTGAAAAGGGGAAAATTTGTATGGGGAATCAATCATTTCTCAAGTAAGGGATACAAAACTCTAATTTTACGCACATGAAGTCGAGGCTAAAAATTGTAATGAGATAAAGTAAAATAATGAGATGGAGTAAAGTAATGAGATAAAGTAATAAAGAAAAGAGTGACCCCAGGGTTCCAGACCAAAATGTAATTTCCACATACCTACCAAGTTTTCGAGAAAATACTTGCTATCGGCTTACAGGGAAGACGTCCCGCAGGGTTGTCAATTCGGCCATGTAGCCACCGGTAAGTTTATTGCCCATATTTCTTGATTAGGCCCACTCCGCCAACCTCCGCGATAATAAACGGCCAATACAAGATTGTTTGTTTTACCTACTTACTGTTTATAGGTACGTATATTATATTCAACTTATTTATATCATACTCATCATAGTATTATTTTTCAGTCTTTCCGAAAAAGGTACTAGATTTCATATTTTGAACATTGGTAATTATTTAAAAAGACTTCATTGTACATTCCTGCAAGACCTTACTTTATACTATAAATTAAATGTTTAACCCAAATAATATACAAGAACTTCCGAGTACTTATATATAACTACCGACTATTAACAAAATTGAACAAATGGACTATTAACCACTAAGAACAACCAGCTCAAATCGTTCGTTATTAAACAACTCGGAGAATCAAATTGCAGCAAGATAAATACGATAACACGACAATTGCCGCGACCTCTCGCGAAAAACGCATTAAACAAACAGTGCAGTAAAAATAAATCTAACTGCCTATAAAAACTGCCATAACTATCACTTAAACGCCATTGTGACTGGGACCGTCTTTTATCTTCAACTACCGACGAAAACTGCAACATAGTTGTGCGATGTCAGCATTCAAATACTGCTTTACTGCTCTTAATTGTTTACAAAATCCTATTCATATTCTTCTATCTTCGCCCGAGTTATCCACATTGTTATCCCAAGGGAACTTGGTAGGGGGGACTTGGTTTACTTTTAGGTATGCCAAATTCATCTCAATCTATTCAATTATTATTATTTAGTTCTAAATATTTAAACCTCCAAACATCGAAACATCTGCACAAACTTTTACATTTACTTCCAAGTTTGTTCCATTGTGTTTAGATTTACAATATTAGTAGAATAGGATTAGTAGAATTTAAATTAAAGTTAAACTATTTAAAAATATTATATCATGTACAAACAAATACCCCCACAATCGTTTTGCGCCATGGAGCAACGGCTAGGACAATTGGCGTCGAATTGTTCGACGGGCTATATGACCACTAGGGTTTGCAGTACCGGCAATTTTTTTGTATGAGAGAACCCTAAATTCCCGGTACTGCCTTAGTAAAATTTTCCGGTACTGCTAACCCTAATGACCACGTCTACTCTGTCTACAGTATCAGACGAATGAACCAGTATCGCGTAGATTTTACATGGTTACGTTTTTATCTTTTAAAGCGCCCGCATTCAAGGGATGGATTTATATTCACTCCACTAGCTATTGTATAATTGATATTTTACGGTAACACCTTATGCTCAATAATATAATTTTGCCACTTGAAATAAAAAAAAGACACAACAGGGTGTTTCAAAAAATAGTCGTAGAGGTTTATTGTAGGCAAATTCATGCAATAATTCACTTGGTACGGATCATGCCAAACAAGATCAGATGGTTTAATAAATTATCTTCTTATTCTGAACCAGTATCGCCGTGAATTAGCCTAACTGGTTGTGACATTCATAGACAATCATAAAATTTATGCTGGCACCTATTGAATTTAATCAATAGTATTTTATGTATGTATTAAATTCGTGAAATATTTGCCTAAGGGCAACACAAGTCGAACCGTGTCGTAATCTAATAGGTATTAAAACAAGAAATTGTCACATTCCAATTGAATTGACATAAAAGCTAAGAATAACGACATAGAAAATAAAACAAAATACTATTCCAATAAGAAAACCCGAGACAGCAGAGAAAGCTTTAAAACAAATACAAACCAAAATAAAAGCTCTCCGGATACTTATGCGCAACAAAATCCCAGAGATCATTATTTTGCCGTCTACACGGCCCGAACTCAGATAGTGTTTAGTTTATCGCAGCACCGACCTAACACGATAATAATAAAGACACTTTATTAGCCCTCTCACCACGACGCGTTATCGACTTCAATTAAATACCATTTTTATTAGGAATCCTCGGAAACGCCCCGCGGTCAATACTTTTTTGTTCGTCTCATAATGCCTTGTGCCTTATCCCGTCGCGCCGTTGTCATAACTTTAAATTTTTAATGTAAAAATAAAGTTTACTTTACCAGTTTTATGCATCCATAATCGCAATGACCGCCAATTAGCCATGAACCTGAAAAAGAAACAATCGATTAGTTGATGCAAAGGAACCCAAATCAAAACGATAATCACAGGCAACTCAAAATTGTATACACTCTTATAACTATAAGAGTGTGTACCATTTTGAGTCATAACATAAACCTATAAAAACATTTTCCCAAAATAAATCAAGCCGTCTAAAAAACTGTTGATGTTTTTATTTATTTAAGAGCTAAGAAAGCATCATGAACCATAAAACGGAATGTGCGCGAATACGCGGCCTTCCCAACAATGAATACGAAAAAACACGCAGCCAAACGGAGATCGCTTTTCTTCAATGGTTACTTTATATGCAAATTCTTAGCAATAAAAGTGGAACCCTTCTCGCCTAGCTTTATATAGAGAGCGCAAGACTTGAATCCGTTTTATGTGTTAGCGAATCGATGCTGTTTTATAGGCATCGAGTATCGATTCTGAGCTCGCTGTAGAATTCGGAAGTTAACTCGGCTATTTCGATAAATAGATTCCTCCGTATTCGATCGCTATCAAATTTGATTGCCCGAGATAGGTAAACGTCGTATTTAGGATAACGTTTACAACCTACTCGCTTTAAATGAATGTAAGTAACGTAAATGTTACGTTGCCACGACATGTCAGGAGCGGACTGTGCCTGTTACCGTCACGTAATATAAGGGCTATATAGGTTCTCATTTACTAACTTATTTTTATGTCGAAACAAAATCTGAACATATTAAAGTAGGTAGAAACATACTTAGGTATTATATTTTATTTTAATATATGTACCTTTTTTGTTACTTAACTACCTAGAACAAAATATATTCATAAGGTAACCTGATGTTAGGCATTGGGTTCCAGGGAATATATATTATACATGCGTGATTCTCAACATATATGTATGATATGAACCTATGTACCTGTTCAGAAAGAGGGCAAGAGACGAACCGTGAAGACATATTCTGATTAAGAAACTGTAACTTAACTTTAACTAGACATTGATATTTGTTATTATAATACTTCACTCTTAACATAGAGTACCTACCTGATGAGTTTCGAAAGAAGGTAAGTACCTACTTAGTAATTTTATTGTACCTTAACTGATGTACCCATGGTTTTTTACGAATTTGGGTTTTCAAATTTCAGCTTAATCCATTCAATTGTTACTGCGTTACCTTGTAACAAACATCCAAATATCCAAACATCACATTTATAATATTATGTGAGATATGATGTGATGTGATTAATAAATGATTCGTAGTTTGCACGCGGTGCATGTATCATTATTGCATGTGATTATGTGAGTAGGATTTAAGTTTTAGCCTTTAATTTTAAAAGGTAATCGCAAACGGCGAGCGTTGTCGTTTTCCGAATAGGGCGCCACGTACTACGCCCGACAAGGATCTTATATTTCCATAAAACGTTCATTTTACGAGCGCACCTGCACCCCCGCCGACCTCCACCTCCTCAAATGACCAGAGATTTTTAAATAAACGTCTAAAAACAAACATAAATGATAACGAATGTATTTTATCTGGAATAAAGCGACGTAAAAAAGTATGAAAATATTTTGAAGGAAATGAAGTAGCATTAACGGAGGGCAGATAAGAGACAATTAGAGGCGATTATGTGGCGCCAGCGCAGCGCTCAGTGACCATCTACGCTTCTTCTCACAGAAACGCTAATAGGCACTTTCACAAACTCATTAAGCCCACTCCTATTTCCCTCGGGTAGGTATACACTCGCATTATGGATGAAGCTTTTAGCTCCTCTACATTAGCGAGCCTAGATTCACAAATGCTTTCATTCTAAACGGATTCAAAGGACGGATTCTTCCACCGCGATTCCCACATGTGCTGTGTTCAGGAATTAGCACCGAGGCGATAAAATAACACCTTTTCAGCCCTATAATAAATTCAATTAAGGTACCCCATCTTCATCAGCTTCAACGCCAGTAATAAACCATAAAGGCTTTGAAACGTGTTCGACAAATGATAGCACTAGCATCATTATAAAGAGTTAACCCGTGGAATCGTTCCGTATGATCTACTTTATGACTGAAACTTTAATAAAAATTCTTTAATAACATTCCGGCGTCGTGTTCTATATTTCCCAAAGCGATTATAGTGAGATGTAGGCACATCCACCTACGTATCATAAACGTAAAATATGTAACTATCCAATTACTACTCGTAATGTATCTGTTTTCGTTCACAATATTATAATTTTTAGGGACGCGAAGCGATTCAATCTTTAAATTATTACACATAACACTCGAGACCGCGGCCTTATATTTTTTCCCTCAATAAGCCTCGTAACTAGAACCGTGTGGGCCTCTCAATAAAATTCATAACAAACTGCCACATGTTGCCGTATCTTGTGTACATTATGAGCTTTTTCGTTTAAGCCTGAACAGCCCGCGAGCGGCTCAAGACGGGTTTGAATAAATTTACGTGCAATCAAATATCGCCGTTCAGTTGTGAACGTATTAAGTTAATAATCCCCCGCCGCATTAATGTAATAACGTGATTAAAAAATGTGGAGAACCTTCGGAGGTTAACTGTATTGCAATTATATGCCATCGGCACGGCATTATTGACTACGGGTCACTTTAGTTAACATGTTTTGAATGCGGGCAGGTAGGTACCTAAGTACCAGCTCTGTATGTTTATAGAATCAACTGCTTGAAACATGAGTTATGATAATGTAACTCTTGTTTTTATTCTCATAGGATTGAAAATGAAAAAGCGGAGTAAATGCATTGAAAAACCTACAAGCTCATCAGCACACCCACTCGCTTGTCCCTCAACGTGCCAATAAACTTGCCTGGAAAGGCTCGCTCTCATTACTACAAAGTTGCCTGGAACGTCTAAATTACCTATTGACCGGCTGTCCAGCTGAGTTATTGTGGCATAAATTAACTGTACGGTACGCCCTCCACGATTGCTGGACTATGGAACTTTAGCAGTTTGAAATTGGTTCAAAGTTACTGTTAATAAAACCGAACCTGGACTATCAGAGCAATTCATATACATAAAAAAAATTAAAATGCTTTATCAAATGCCATAGCTTATATCGGTATTTTGTCGCTATATATAAATTATTAGGTAATGGGTCGGCACGTTCACTGCTAAGTCCGCATTTCTTTTGTGCAAGCCCCGAATTGCCGACATAAAACTCTCTGTGGACCGGTCTACGTGATGTCTTCAGTTTTTTACTGCTGCCTGGATATATATTGCACAGTATATTCTTATCAGCTCTACGAGGGAACTAGGTCCCCTTTCAGAAACGTAATCATAAAATTCAGCCGGTATAAAGAGGGATGTGTGCGTATATAGAGAGGTAGGAAGGGAAGCGCGAGCAAAGTTTTCGACTTGCGTAATTAATGTTGCAGGGAAGATTCCGTTGGTAAAAGTTTTTTCATCACGTCGGCAAAGCCCCGTAATGAGGGCCCCCGCGGCGGCCTCATAAACCCACCTACAACTTAATAAATAAAACTGGAATTCGTGAAGATTTATCACGAGGCCCATATTGCGATTCGTGACTCGAGCCCGAGGCGTGTTTTTGCTACATGGTCGAACGACAGGATAAGAACGGTGGCAGTAAAAAATAGAGATATATCATCTATTGCGGTCCGCCTCTCATATTTACAGAGTTTTTGTGTGAAATATTTTGACACTTCCCGGTATACGCCATGTTAGGAGCCCGCGGGTGTTCTTTCGTGGAAACTGTTTGTGGCTGAAAGGCTTATGTTACAGATGAGAAACGTGAGAAGGTTTTGCAGATTTCAAAAAACGTAACATGGACATTTAAATAGTTAAAAAAGGATTTTTATAACATTTAATGCAAGATTTGATTTTTTTTTATCAGTGTATCAACGTGGCATATGAAGATTAACGAAGTACTCGTATGAGTGTGCCCTGCCGTCATGAATACGAGTAAGCAAAGAAGAATCATATATGTAATATGTACTTATATATGTATAATAATTGTATATATCTACGATACACCGACTGCAGCTTAATCGTACGTTGATCTTGGGATCCTTGTAGTCACTACCCACACATGTATTTTATTATTAACCACGCCATCTTTGTACTTGCCGTTCCATCTGTTGAACTTTGCGATATTAGACAGTGTGCCTATATTTTTATAAGTAAGCTATACTGCATTTTAGTGTTTTTCAGTACTCGCTTTTGTGCATATCTTTTTAAAAGTAATACCATTATATGACTCTATAAACGGCGTAAAATCGAATACAAGTAAATGCGTAAAGATCACAAGCACTGTTACAATGTAATTTAATATACATATATTTGGTACCATAATATTACTAAATTCTGTACAATCTAGTTTAATATGTATGCAGTGGCGGGCGAGGCAACATCGTCTGATTCGGCAAGACTAAAGATTCCATTTAAGCTTGAACGGTATTTTCTCTTTTTATGAAGCACCTAACATCACTTGAAATGCCTATTCCAGCGTCTACGTATGAAATTTTCACCATAGTGGCAAGGGGAACTTAGCGCAAACTTATTATTTTTAAGAATATTCAAACGAACCAGCACATCATATTCGGTAATGTCTTGGTAAAGTTCAATTACTTTTGCAACAAACCTCAAAAATACACATTTTTTTATTAGTTTTCCCTGAAATAATCCTTTTTTTCGTACTTTTCCGTGCTACTACAGCTTTGCCTATCAGTGAGTATAGGCACTAACTGCCATTCATACAGTTAGTAGGTAGGTATCCAAAACAAGTAAATAATTCTAAAGGCAGATGGTATCAGGGATGACTAAGCATTCCGGCCACGTATCGGCGCGCAGGTGATACCAAGCCAAGATAAACGGCGTTGTAATTCCACTCCGCGAATTGAATTCCAAAACGGCAGCGGATCGATACCGGTAGGGGCGGCACATACCCATCCTGTACAATTCTAAAACGTACTAATAACCATAGCTTTTAATATTATCATAGGTACCACATTTTAGTAATGAAACTTCGTTTGCTTATTGTTTTTTGTATTAATCATTATAAAACGTGTAGATACCTAACGTGAAACACTCCGCAGCGGATCAGTCTGGGGTAATAAATACTTATTTAACTATTAGACTATACTTGCTTTTCAATCAGTTAGGAACAATGCCGAAGTATAGTAGAATCATTAATTTGAAGGCTAGCTGTTTGATTTAATCGAATGGTTTGAAAGGACGACACCAATCAGTGATTGAACCAGTCTGTAAATAAATACACCTTAAAGCGTAGACACAAATGTGAAACTAAAAGAATTTAATTAGGCATGCCTTTTTCTTATCTTGTAGGTACTTAATACAATTTTTAACAATGACTCAAAATCAATTCGGGTCCTCCATTTATAATTTTTTGAATATTTATCTAAATTGTTTGTATGGATCTTTTTCGGGGACATTGGCGGCAGCCTACATTAAAAATTAAATTAAAATTAAAATTAAAATTATTTATTCTTTTTCATGAAAACATTACATAGGATGTGAGTTGGTGCCTCTTTTTAAGCAATAAATATGCTTGTGTTAAGAGACACCGCTCCTCAACACAGTTAACAGTATACATTTAGGTTAGGTGTACAAGTATTTAGGACATAAATAGGTATAACTTAACATTAACTTATAATTTTCGTATGGTCTACTCACATGGCCCACAATTGCCCAAATACACGCTCGTGAAAAACATCGCAAATACGATCTGGCTGCAGAAGATCTTAGAGCTTCATTTACTCCCCTTGTGGTCTCTTGTGATGGCGTTGTCGGAACTGAATATGAATCCTTCATAAAAAAAACATGTCTTAAGCTATGTGAAAAATGGTCCAAGCCACACTCGCAAATAATAAACTGGATCAAAGTCAAAATACAAATATCAATCATCAGAGCGGTCTCTATTAGAATCAGGGGAACGAGAAGAAAGATAGGAAGATTTGGATGCGAAGATGGCTGCGGAATACCCATCCTGGAGCACTAGATTTCTCCTCTTTTTACTATATTTTACCATACTCTGTTTATTAATTTGTATTATTTAACGTAATAAAAACATACAAAATAATTACGTTTAAAGTATTCAATATTAAATAAAATGAAAGCTAATATAGTGGTTTTGGCAAATGCATATTTTTATAAATGTTGAGCAAGTGATAAAAGAAAGAATGCTCTTCGTTTCGCAAAGCCAGAGGCAATGAAAGTAACTAGGCTGGCGTATATCTTAACGAAACTTGGTGTTTCGTCCAATTTTAATTTTGTTTTAGAGCCGGGCGCGGCTGGGCTTACTCGCCCGCTATTATTTGCCTCGTTTTATCTCCAATGTAATCTTGTTAAGAGGCCTTGTGGAGCTAGGGTTGCTGAAACACGGTACACAGATGAGGCATGAGCCAACATAAAACGTAACAAACTAACCATATTACTTTTCGAGTGGAATAGAAAATATAGTGAAATATAGACCATTTTAAAGTTTCATGTATACAAGTTAAGGTAAACAATCATGGGCAAGTTTTAACATGCTTCTTCCTGGTATATTATATATTATACTTGATAGAGAGATACCTTATGTTGAAAATGTAGGCACTCTATAAGTAGTTACTTACACTCTAAAATATCAAGCTTCAGATTGGGTAAAATAGCTATTGATTTTCATTAATGTATATCGGAACATCAAAATAATAAGTACATACATAATTGCTTTCAGAGAAGAAAATAAAGTATATAAAGGTTTTTTGAAATAACCGAAAAGCGACAAGTCAACCAAACATCATCTTGAGAAAACCTATTATGACGAAAGGTTAAGGAAGGTGGAAAAAGAAATTGTGATATTGAGAATTTTCTGCAAATCCAAATACCTACCTGCTGCTTAATCGGTATATGTATCTGATACGTTGTATTATCATCAACACAAACAATACTATTCTTTTATTTTCAGGGCACGCTCGAATTTGTATTATTCAGTTATCAAATAAGAATAAAATTGTATATAAGTTAATTAAATTTCCGGTGATGTTGCAACCCTATTAGTGCCCCGCATCCCAACTCACGCCCCTGGCAATAAGGCTGAGATCCCGGGTTTTGGCGCTTAAACTAAGCCAAGTAATACGGAGGAATTCTTAGCGAAATTAGTGTGTTGGCACCTTAACTAGGTATAATAATTTAATATAGATCTTCTTTCTCTTAGTCGTATCCATTTTAACTGATTATCGTGGTTGGTGGTCATCGTTCGGGCTCGATACATTCCTCCATCGACTCCGGTCCATCGCGTTCCTCACTATACATCGTAGAATTTTTGATATGGTGGTAACAATGGGTAATCTTAGATTTTGTATGTACCTACGTTACGTACACTTATATTTAACTTCTGAATATTGTAATAAATCTAGCCTAAGAAGAGATTGAAATAAAGTAAATCATCATAGGTAATGTATTAGACAGTCTACATCGTTAACCTTAAATTAGAATTAGATCATACGTATATACCTACTTACCCATCTTTTAGGACGACTTGAACAATGTTCCAATCAAGTTCCAATGACTTAAATAAAAATAGATAAACAATTCGTATCTACTAATTCGTAAAATAACTAAGCCCGCAGAAAATTACCGCAAGCAATCTTATTATAAAAACGTATTAACACATTCAATTTGGAAAACGTAACTAAATATATAATACTTTACTTATAAGCCCTGCTTATTTTTTTCTAAAACATTGTTTTCAGTAAATCCAGTATATCTTTATTCGCTTAGGTTAGGGTTTTTACAATATATATATAAAAAGTAACATACAAAATGAAATTACAAAATATAAACACATTATGAAAAACCTAACCTTTAATAATATGCCTGATAGACTCTCCGGGACGGCGGCATGCCCGACAGATGTCGACCGTACCGTCCTTCAGGATATATCTCCGGTAGTTGTTCGTCATCATAACTTCGTCCGCAATTGCACAGACAAAACCTTCAGTTTCCCCGAAGAGATCACCGGAGCGTAGCCAGTTCACCGACGCGAGCAGGTCTACATCGGGCCCCGTGAGGGCCTTGTAGAACCGCCCGTGTAGCTCCTTGCTCTTCCATATGTCCTTGCGGTCGTCGGTGCTAAGCACCTTAGGTCTACGCCAGTTCTCGTTTGCCAAGGAAAGAGGGGTAAGGGTTCTGTCTACTGCTACTACATCGCGATGTATCCCACACTCGTTGTTTAGGAAGTACTCCCTGAGGCTGCACACCTCGCAGTTATGGAGGTCCTTGGCGTTTAAAAAGCCACGGCCACCACACTTACGCGGGATGTACAGTCTCATAACTGACGAGCGTGGGTGTAGCATGCGGTGTGTAGTGAGCAGCACACGGACCCGCCTATCCAGGGCGTCCAGCTCAGTCTGAGTCCACCTTAGTATGCCAAAAGAGTAAGTGAGCAGGGGCATCACCCAAGCGTTGAAGGCGCCCACCTTGTTGCCGCCAGACAAAAAACTGTTAAGTACTTTTGTCAAGCGACAGAAGAAACGCTCCTTCACCGCCTGTATAGTGTCCCTGTCCGCAATACTCAAGGCCTGTGACATACCAAGGTCAGTAAATTATTGTTATAATATTTCGTCTGCTGACAAGCAAAAGCTCTAAGTAACAAATACCTACTTAAAGCAAAGCTCGGATCTCAGTATCGATTTACTACTTAGATACGACTTTTGAAGAGCAGTGACAGAAGTTTTAGTGACTTTTGCTTGTCAGCAGACGATTAGGAATGTGATTATGAATATTATGATTACCTAATGACAGAACATGGTTTTTAATTCTAGCGTATATAGAGCCGTAAACAGACAGTAGATACATAGAGTAGAAATAGAGTATACGCTAGTGTACTCTATGAATAAACTTCGTTTAAAAAAAGTGATTTAAAAGAATTAAAATTCTTTAAGCAAAAAAAACATTTTACGGGTGAGCGTGCTTATAATTACAATCGTTTCGTATTGATCAAGATTGACCAAAAGCACAGTCTAAGGATAAAACTGTGCCAATTTTTTTTTTTTTTTTTTTATGAAATAGGGGGCAAACGAGCAGACGGGTCGCCTGATGGTAAGCAATCACCGTCGCCCATAGACACCTGCAACACCAAAAGAGTCACAGGTGCGTTGCCGGCCTTTCAGGTGGGTTAGTCAGGAAAATTATGGAAGGTTTGTCAAGAGGGTGCTGCTTTCAATATTAATATCAATGATGCCACCTTCAGATTTTAATTAGGGCCAACAAAGGGCAAAGAAAGCCAAATTTTATACCTACCTATACATTTTTACATTTTTCTCGAATTAGGGATAGGTTCCTTAGTCGGTACTACTGACTTTACAGATTATTTAAAAAATCAAGAAAAGCATCGTTGACTGTCTATGGAACTTAATATAACCTGACTGATGTCAGAAATGTGTCCGATAGGTACTGATTTTAACTTTTAATTTATTTGTTTCCCTCAAACATGCCTTTTGGAAGCTATACAGAAATCAAGAATTGTTGCGGTTGTATACCCGACTTGCGAACAGCTTCAGCCATCATCACTGTATTAGCAATCGTTAGTATCTGTCCTCTGATGTAAACTAAGTAATCTTTCTAGTAATCCACAATTCCTAAATACACAATATGTATACTACTTTTCACAGAGCAACCGGTAGTGAAGTTTAGAGCGGCTCAGATCGCAAATTCGGAGGGGTCACGATCCTTAAGGAGGGATTGATTTGGACGAAAATATGAATTAAACTTTGTGCTTGTTGCAGGTCACCAATCCGACTTTATCATGGTTAATGATCCGACGTGCCTACACAATGCACGTGTCCTGCAACCTCGCTGCTTTGAGTCGCTTCGAGATTGTGGATGTCACCATTAATAATATTGTGAGTGAAGTAATTCCACTAGATCGCTGCTCATGGTTTTACCTCGTATGTTACGATTTCGGTAATTTACATATTTACCAGGTCTCGATTAGCAAACAATCTGCTTGGTATAAGCAGATTGTTTGCAACCTAGCTTATACCACCTTCATATTATAATTTTAGTAGTAATATCATCTCAGTGGCTTTATAAACAGAAAATTTAAACAATCTTATTTTTATATTTAGTGTAATGGATTAAACCTAATTTTAATAGGACTTTATTTTCTTATTTTTCAGGTCAGTTTTGGATTTGGCGGAAATTCTGGCCTGGGGCCCTCTTGTCTAAGTAGTAACGGGAGCAATTCGTCTTCTATTGAAACAACGTTTACGAAAGATTCACTATCGAATACGATTGTAGTGATTTTAGGCTGCATCGTGTTGGCCGCTGACCTTATATTTTTGATCGTCAGTATAGTCTTCCTCGTGGAGATTTACCGGGTATAGTTTTTTCCATTTATTAAATTTCAACACTCGCATTGGCCATAGGTTGCTACTATGGCCAAATAGTAGGTATGGTATGATTATTTGGTTTCTCACTGAACTTTTTAAAGATATTTTTCTTGTTAGGGTACATAGGGATCTATGATTAGACGAGTAGAAATCAGTAATAATTCAGTTTATTTTACTGTTTTTTTTATATCGTCTGTTATTTGTCAGTAAGAGAATAGGTTATAATTTAAAAAAAATCTGACTGCAGTATAATTATAGCAGAATATATCGGATGCTCCTTCCAACTTTAACTAAACTTGCCTGGATGTGTAGAACAGGGAAGTGGATAAGACAGCTCACTCGATTATCGATCAAACTGAAAGGCAGATGAGCGCAGCTAATTTAAAAATAACTGGCCAAGAGCATGTTGGACCATGCTCAGTGTAGGGTTCCATAGCCGTAACTATAAGGTAAAAAATGCGATGTAAAAAAAGTACAACAACAAAAGAGCGTATCTTCATGGCAATTACGTCCTTTTGTTGAGAAGCGCAGTTTATCGGCAATAACCCAAAAACGGTTCATTCGATCTTGTTGAAAATAATTTTCATTGAAAGTATTAATTAAGCGTTACCTTCGTGATTTTTTTCATATTTTTCGGACGCACGGTTTAGAAAATAGAGGGGGGGGGGACACAATTTACACAACTTTCGGAGCGATTATTTCCAAATACATTCACTTAATCAAAAACATTACTTAGGAACCTTATAGTGTTTTTTAAAGAGCTGTCGAACTATGTACCACACGTTGATATTTGCTGAAAAAAAAAATGTTTACTGTCTTTAACATGTATGGAGTGCCCCCCCTAAAAATATTTATTTTAATTATTTATATACCAAACTAAGTAGCGGCTCATAAAACACACCTATATTCCAAATTTGATCAATATCCATCATGTAGTTTCTGAGTAAAATGCCTGTGACATACGGACAGACAGACAGACAGACAGACAGACAGACGGACGGACATGACGAAACTATAAGGGTTCCGTTTTTGCCATTTTGGCTACGGAACCCTAAAAAGCCAAAATGGGGCATATTTAATCGTTTCTATCATAGGGGATAAGAATAAAGATTGTTGCGTCTCTTTTGAGCTGCCCAATCAAACTGGTGTTCTTTCAGGCCGTAGGTGGGTAGTTCTCTGCGACTAAAAAGTCGCACCAATCGCATCATTACCATCGCCACATTATAGATGAGCTCCGTATAAACTATGGAGTCGTTTTTGGTTATCTTGTAGAAGTCGCGTGCCTCTGCTATTTTTATCATAATGATCCTGATTGCTTTTATAAAACCGCCAATAATAGTGGCGATGGTAATGACAAAAAAATCGCGGTATAAAATCGCAGAGAACTACCCAGGTAAATTAATTTCACAAATAATTATAATCAAAGTGTACACAAGTTCTGCACACTGAAGTAGTTTACTAATTGTGATTGAAAATTTTAATTTTACTTTTTTAGCAAGTATATATGTGTTTATTTCAGAAACCTACACGCCTGCACGCCTCAGTGTTCATGGTCAGTGGCATGGTAGCACTTTTACTATCGACTCTTTACGGAATATTCTTCGTTATAGTGTGCGCTATGAAGAGAAGTGGGGTAGCCATCTGTGATCTAGTTCTGTCATTCATTCACATGGCACGTAAGGTTTTATTTACTTTAATGAACTTAATATCTTATATTTATCTAGCACTTCGCCCGAACTCGAAAAAATATGATATAACTGGTTGTAGTACGATTTGCATTCGCTGCATCAAAGCCGTGCAATCTTCAGTCTCACATCATCACCATCAGCCTATACGTACGTCCCACTGCTGGGAACAGGCTCTCATAGACGAGAGTGAAAGGGCTGTAGTCCCCACTCTAGCCCACTGCGAATTGAGGACGTCACACACTATATACACATTTCAACCACGACCTCTGCATGAAAGGTGCATGTCCGAACCACTCGGATATTATAGCTTCTTCAGCCTCAAAATTACGGGATCCTGCTTACTCTTAGGATATTGTTAGATACGCCTAAAATTATAACAGGATCAGATAAGAGTTCGTACCCTTGGTCAAATAACGTCGTACACGTCGTCGACAAATTTTCAGGATCTGTGTGTATCATGTAATGCTTTATCATTTATTTATGGCGCGACAGAACGTAGCATCATAAGCCTACAGGTCATACAGTAATAATACGACTAATTTAAGCATTATAAAGGCTGTATAAGCTTTTATAAAGCTTGTGTGCTACCTGGCTTGCCTCCGCCGAAGTGCTACAAGCGGATAACAACCCCTATAAGGGTTACTTGTAGTTTAATGAATAAAGCCTGCAATTTTTCAGTGTGGATCTACTTTCTAATGGTGGTTAAAGCGTACAGCAAACAGTTACAACCAAGGGGTGAATAATGATGCGCATGGTTTCATGAAGGCTGGAGACCAGACATCTGAAGAAATTCAAGAGTTCTTGTTACAAAAAAGAATTATTAAACAAATAAATAAAATGTAGGCATACTTACTTATCATTATCATAGATATGTTTCATAAGCGGTATAAAATTTTTATTACCTATATTTATTGAATGTATGCGAGGAATGTTTTTGATATCTAGTTATGTTAATAAAATAAATATTTCGCTTTATTAGAAATTGTCTGCTGTTATTATATTGATAATTTAAAAATATTTAAGACCTCAAATGTGAATTCATCCGTGAAATTAAGAACGAAGGGAGTCTCCAGCGGATGGTTTGGAGGAATAGGTTACGGAAGCACAGTATAAGCAGTAGTTTTTGTTCTGACAAAAGGTACATCGAGAGCGCGCATGTGTACGGACGCACCACATGCAAGCATTTGCCCATGCGCGCCCATGCCACAGTACTGGGTGCACTCACACAGACGCGCGATCGTGCGTCTGTGTAAATACGTGTCGCGCGCTCCTAAACGCTGAAGACGAACTTCTTGGTTGTCTTGATACTTCGACGGAAGACTGAAGTCAATACAAATTACAGATTATTTCACGCTGGCCTTGCGAAAGCAGATTAAACGCGCTTTTTGAACATCTTATTTTACTGCTCTTCAGGAAAATGCAAGTCAAAAGTGCTGCCCAACAAATTTCAAGTCACACCCCTTGGTAATCCAATATTGTCATGATAACTTACAAGCATTAATTAAGCTAATTAGCGAGATTTTGTCGATTAGCGTTGTTCATGCGGCCTGTTGTGGTGATAACCAGAGAAATATATCCAGGTAGAAGTAAAAAGTGCATGTACCGCGCGTGCTAAAAAGAAGTCGCGGCGACCTACTTTACACACCGTTAACTGCAGTTAACGTCAATATTATCAGATTTGAAAATCTGATCATAATGGTATAATTCATTGTTCAAATACCACCAAATGAAATGGCAAATTTATGTTCTCCATCACTAAATTACACTTTTGGCGTCAAACGCCAAACGAAAAACGTTGCACACTTGGTTCCCATACAAATAGACGATCTATTTCTTTCTATCTCGACATATTTCTGTGGCAATAACTCATTTTGAACATTATATTTCACAAGGACGCAGATTTAACGCTAATTTCAGGAAAAAAAGGTTCTTCGTTTATCTATGTGGGGTCAATCTGTGGTATAGTCGGACTGCGCTAAGATTGCAGACTGTCCTGAATATTTATTTCAGGAGGTAAGTGTAGACACATGGCATATCATACGGAAATATATTTGCCAAGTATCATGACTAATTTATTCTATTTCTTGTGATGTGTATTGCCATAAGCATTTTTTTTTAAATAAAACCTTTTTTTGACCTCTGCAAACTTAGCGTAGTCGCACTAGTTAGGGTCTGCGAGGGGTCTGCCATAACTAGAAAAAAGAGCTGTCATTTTTATACTACATGTCAAACGTACTGTAAAAAAAACGTACTTAGAAAATAAAATTATCCAGTAAATTTAAGCTCTGGGAAATATGGGAATGTTCAAGTTCCTCCCAAGAGTAAAGAAATGTTGCTGCACAAGGAATCTGCAGCTGGCTTCCTATTTAATCAGCATATATGGCATGGTATCCGCTTTGCATAGGATAGTTTTTTTGTTGCCCTAATATGCAACAAAAAACGTAGTAAAGTATTTATGTATTTAAATGCATTGTTGTTTTGTTTCATATTAGCCCGTGTATTTTCTTACACCTTTTTCAACCCCCGACGCCACAAAATACTCCACTATATAAGTGTGAAGAGTACTACGTTTGTGTGTCTAACCGGTTTTGATGATCAGTGGCATCCTGGCTTCACACCTGGCCATAAAGTGGCTTTTTCCGCACGCTGCGCGTACGGAAAAAGCCGCTTTCTGGCCAAGTGCAGATATAAAATGATGTACACAACACGGGAGGTAATAAAGAAAGCCCTCGATCGCATATTTACATCCCTCGCTTGCAGCTCGGGTCACAAACTTCTGCGATCTCGGCCTTTCTTTGTATTACCGCCCTAGTTGTGTAATGTACTATTTAAAACATTTATTTTAGTTAAGTAATTTTTTGGACTGCACACAGGTTCCCCCCTTACGTCAAAAATAAAAAAAATCTTAGCATGTATAATTTCAACGTAAGTCATAATTACAACAAAACATAAGTACGAGTATCTGCCGCAAGAAAATACAACTTTAATGCAATTTACTAATTACTGGATTGGCTACGCGATCATAACGCCCGGATCGCTCCGCACCGACTCCGCGCCGCCGTAAGGCTGGTCGCCGCGCGATCGCGTTTTCGCGAAAATACCGGATCGCCGCGCAGGAAAATCGTCTGCGCAACACTCACTTCACACCACCTAAGAAGCCACCCTCCGCCCCCCGCCTGCCCGGGCTAGGTAGGGGGCGGTCTGAGAAACTCAGGAGACCACCGACGACCTTGAAAACCGCGACCTACGGATACCCAGGACCACAAAGAAGCGAACTGTAGAGCGTAGGATCCCCGCCTGCAGAATCGCAACTCCACACGCACCAATGGCATCCACAAACAATACTGTCATACGCGAACGTGGCAGGAGCCGTAGCAGCAAGAAGGCGCACGGCTCCACCCCCTCTACCCTGACTTGACTGAACACCATCACACCGTCGAAGCATTCACAGAAGCTCGGAAACGCGCTTCGCGACGCAGCAACGCCCGCGAGGCTGCAGACACTCGCGAGGCTGCAGCGCCCTGGATGGCAGCTTGCGCCCGCTAGTGGCAAGCGCCCGCGAGGCGACATGCGCGCCCGCTTAGCAGCAAGCGCTCCGATGTGAGGCAGCACGGCGCCCACGGGCATCACTGAACTATACACCGCATCCCATCGCCGAAGCATTTTTTTTTTTTTTTTTTTTTTTATGAAATAGGGGGCAAACGAGCAGACGGGTCGCCTGATGGTAAGCAATCACCGTCGCCCATAGACACCTGCAACACCAAAAGAGTCACAGGTGCGTTGCCGGCCTTTCAGGTGGGAGTACGCTCTTTTCTTGAAGGCATCTACCAGTCACACCATCCCGACAAGGACGCCCGCGCCACCGCGCCGAGAGGCAGCAGCGCCCAGCAATGCGGCAGGCGCTCCGTGGAGCAGCAGCGCCCGCGAGGCTGCTGGCGCCGCGAGGCTGCAGCGCCCTGAGTGGCAGCCCGCGCCCGCAGGCGACAAGCGCCCGCGAGGCCGCACGCGCGCCCCGCGAAGTGGCTGACACACCGCTGAGCACAGCGCCCAGAAGGCAGCAACAGGCAGCGGGACCTGGCCCGTCCAGCCGGGCCACCAAGATGCAGCAACCACCGGCCCCGAAGAAGCTGATACCACCCCCCGGAAGAAACATGCAGACTGGACACCTCCACTACTCCTCGCCGAGCAGTCAGGAACGTGTCCAGAAGCAAGGAAGCCGCAAAACCCTCTCCTAGCCTCAGGCTGAGTGTCGCTCGCTAGGCCTCCCGAAAGGGTCTCACCCGGCAGGGCTGACTTCGCCGAGGCGAGAAGTTGAGAGGAGGCAACCGCAGGGCCCCCTAGGAGCCCACCCCGACCACCGGCCCGTAGTTACGGGCTGTGGTAGCTCCCGCCGAAGAGGGCAAAACGCCCTGAACGGCTCCCCCAACCGCCTGACGGCGGTTGTGCGACGACCCGAACGATTACTAATTACTTTCATTATGATATTAGCACCCAAAGTGACAACATCTGCACTTCACTATTGCCTTATCAGTGAGTTCCGTAACTACCCCGTGTTGTTTTTCGTATATTTTCGAAATATTATCTTTCCTGTGACTTTTTTGTGATGAATATTTAAGACCATGGTATGTACTATTATTTATTATTTAAATCCATTAAAAATATTACTTTATATTTACATGAAGTAGGTGCTACGCCACCACGATATTTCTATGAAAATAGTTGGTTAACGTCACATACTTCGTGACTTTAAGTATGTATTAGCTTTTTTTTTCTTAAGTATCTTTATCTTTATATATAAGGTAAAAGCTTATTTTATGTGATTTATTTCAAAACATATCCTACCCAACCCGAGGGTAAGAGTTATTTAGGTGTTACGCCGATCTATTTCCGTCGCAGCATGGTGCTACGAAGTTAGTAGTTCAAGCGTAACATTTTAAAAATGTGAAATGTTTTGTTTTTATATGATACTTTACTTACAGCTTATTTTTGTTACAGATAACAACCGTGTATATACACCGTGGGCCAGTACAACCCGACCAACTTTAACCACGTATTCCTGATGGTATTACAAGTAAATAACGTTATATCAACATAGGTCGAATTTTGTCATTTTACATTAATAGTCTTATGGAACAAAACAAATCAATAAATTCAGTCCCTCGTTATAAACATGTCCTTACTGGAGGAAAAGTTATTAAAAAGGAAAAAAAAAGCTAAAATGGAAACGAAAGGTCAACATTTTGGCTTTGTAATCGCTTACCATCTAATACTGCGAAGGTTAATTGCTGTTTAATTAAAGGATTTTAAAAAATCAGTAAAAGTATCTTTGTCACATTTATTAGGGCTTGTTACACACTTGGGAGATTTTATTTTAAAAATTATGAATATCTCGGAAAGTAAGCGTTAATCGACTATACGTCACATAACTTTTCTTACTTCTAATAGTTGTTAGAATCTATGGTTAAAGTTGGTCGGGTTATACGGGCCCACGGTGTATGTTTACACGCATGGATATATTGCATATTTGGGTCGAATACGACGGAAGGAAGTTGTCTACTACCGAACGAATAAAGTTATTTTTTGACGAAATACTTAACGTTTTAGGCGTAAAGAAATCATGAAAACAGATGAATTACAAGTCCAAGTATCTTATGTATGCCAGAAAATAGTCGCAAAAATTCACCAAAGCTGCTACATAAAAACTCATTATATCCCAATTTAGAAGTAAACTCGGTTTGATTGTGGATAAACCTAAGCCAGGAGGAAGTGGGACATCGAATAATGGCAACTCGGCTACGAAGATTTTTGCGAATCCTGAAATTTCATCTGAAATTACAGGGATCAATAAGAACCTAATATAACGTTGTGCCATCATTTTGCAAGCTCTAAGTTCTAGTTACAAAAAAATTGCGAATAAATTTGGAGAATTCGCCTTGGAAACAGCCTGACAAATTGTTCAAACCTATAACCCTGGTATTATCTGCCAGCTTCAGTGCACAAGATCTTCGTACATGGGTCAGCCATCATAAAACATGCATTTTTATCTATAGGCGAACTATCAGAAGAAGCGGCTGAGACCAGAAGACATAAAATCTTACCGATTGCATCATACTAGAAAAATATCTAAGAAGACAACAACCGAAGATCTTTTGAACCGACTTCTTCTCAGCTCTGACCCATTAATAACAGAGCTCAGAAAACTACCAAAGAGAAAGAAAAGTTCGCTTGCAAAAGGTGTTTAGGAAATGCATAGTTTTTAGTGTTTATAAAATTAAGCTTGTATATCTTTTACCTATGTATTACCGTTATAGATATTATATACATATAATAATTTATGTAATTAAGTAAACCTATGTAATTTTTTATATAATTTTGCATGATATGCAAAAAATTATAGAATATGATATGATATTAGGCTGAGGTGGGACCTCTTTGTGGTAGCGAGATTTTTTTTTTTGTGTGCGTGTGGATTGAGTGAGCACCCTTCTGAAATAAAAAAAAACATCCTGTTCATTTAGTAAAAGTTCTAAAACAATTGTAAAACTAAATCTCTGTATTTGTAAAAAGATAAATCAAAAGATATAACCTTTAACGTGTGCTCACTCAGTTCTCACAAACTACCAACGAAATCAGGGAATGTATTCATTTAACATATAATATTTATCTACGAATCTTTAGTAAAACCTATGCTAACTTACCTTTATAATTTGTAGATCACCTAGTAACGTATTTAAGATTTTACAAATAATTTCTTATGCTCACTCAATCCGCACACTTTCGAAAACCCGATTTCTGATGAAAAAACTAAAGATTTAAACTGCTATATATGTGTATAGTTTAGTAAAACTAATCTGGGAATTTGTAAAATACAAAACTAACCACTAACGTGGCAGGTTTTTGGATAATTAATGTTTGTGAATGCTCACTCAGTCCACACGTTTCAAGTAAGTTAAAAATGTAAATATCTCAATATTTGTAGTATTACATAAACTATAAATTACTTCAACTTTTAGTAAAAATTTTTACTAAATATCCACCATCTAATATTTTATATTCGTTGTCTGTTTTTAAAGATATTCAATTGCAATTTTTCTAATGTAAGTAGATCGATTAGATTGACCACACTTCATTATATTATGGTCATATCCAAAATACAGTTCATTTAAAAAATATATGAGATCAAAAAGGTTACTACCCCTGGTACGTCACTTTGACATTGAAAGATGTTTTATTTTTATTTTTTGATCTCGGATTAAATCTTTTACAGTAAATGAAAGGTAATAATTACGGATCAGGTAACTCTTAATTGTAATAAGTATGTACTAACCTAATCAAAACAATTGTTTACTTTAAAATTTAATTCAAGGATATGACCATAATATAATAAAGTGTGGTCAACCTAATCGATCTACTTACATTAGAAAAATTGCAATTGAATATCTTTAAAAACAGACAACGAATATAAAATATTAGATGGTGGATATTTAGTAAAAATTTTTACTAAAAGTTGAAGTAATTTATAGTTTATGTAATACTACAAATATTGAGATATTTACATTTTTAACTTACTTGAAACGTGTGGACTGAGTGAGCATTCACAAACATTAATTATCCAAAAACCTGCCACGTTAGTGGTTAGTTTTGTATTTTACAAATTCCCAGATTAGTTTTACTAAACTATACACATATATAGCAGTTTAAATCTTTAGTTTTTTCATCAGAAATCGGGTTTTCGAAAGTGTGCGGATTGAGTGAGCATAAGAAATTATTTGTAAAATCTTAAATACGTTACTAGATGATCTACAAATTATAAAGGTAAGTTAGCATAGGTTTTACTACAAATTCGTAGATAAATATTATATGTTAAATGAATACATTACCTGATTTCGTTGGTAGTTTGTGAGAACTGAGTGAGCACACGTTAAAGGTTATATCTTTTGATTTATCTTTTTACAAATACAGAGATTTAGTTTTACAATTGTTTTAGAACTTTTACTAAATGAACACGATGTTTTTTTTTATTTCAGAAGGGTGCTCACTCAATCCACACGCACACTTTTTTTTTGTGTTTTCTTGTTTTAATTTTTTTGCTCTGCTTTATAACTTTCGCTGTCATAAATAAATGTATTTTCTTTCTTTATTTCGTTTTTGATATGGTGTTTTAATATAATATAGGTTAATTATGATTATGTTAGTCGTAACTCCGTTGACCGCAGTTGTAAACTCCGACTTGTAAAAGTGACTATTTACAGAATTCAGTAAATAATTTATGATAGAACTAAAGTTTATTTTTCATTAATAAGTAATTGTGTTACTTAGTGTAGCGTTTAAATCAATAATCTTTAGAATATTCCACATTTTATATTTTTGTCACACCTTAGTATGGACGGGAAACCTGTGTGCACTGTACTGACTTTCAGGTAAGGCGAGTAAAAATATTAGAGGTATATTCATTTTGTGATTTATTGCAGTATATACATATAATCTACTAGACATTATAAATGACCTGAGAAACTGCAATGCCGGCGCATTAGTCAAATGTAAAAATATGGCTGAATAGAAATGCTCAAAAATATGTCCGAATAGGTACACCTTCTGCAATAGCAATAAGAACTTTAGACCATATTTATGAAACGGTTTAATATTCTATACATATTTTCTGCACTTGACTGTACACATAAAAAGTAGAGTAGCCTCCTTCTTAAGTAAAAAATAAAAAGTGCAGTTGTGAAAAAAAGAAGAGTTGTATCCTTTTTACTTATAAAATTCATAATTATATCTGAATGATTTAGTTTGCAGGAGCGTCTGGGATATACCTGAGTATTACACAAACATGTGACAATTTATTGTTGCCGGAAAGATCAGATAATGTAAAATTATATTGCGATATTATAAGATACACTTATTTGGTTTCGTCAATACTTTATTCAGCAGCCAGCTTGCTACTTATGTTGGGAACACTCATGGTAAGTAAACAACACAAAAAATAATAAACATAGTCGCAAAGTAATAGTACATTACTACAGAGGCCGGGACGTGAGGGGTTGCCGGCCGAGTACATAGGTATAGATGGCCGAGCGAACGCGAGGCCTGATAGTTACGAGGCTGGCAACCCCATTTCAAGCCGAGATATGTATAGTGCTTTTCTCAAATATGCAATGAAATAAATTAAAAAAATCTAACTTTATTTTCTAGGGGCACTAAAAGTAAAGTAGACAAAAAATAGAATTACAGAATGAAACATTTTCAATTCCCTTTCCAAAAACTGTTTCAGTATAGGAAACGAGGTACTTTGTGGCCTATTATAAGGCACTTAATGTCAATATTTCATATCATGTTTGAGAAAAGTAATTTGATTGACCTATACTCGTATTAACGCATTCACTGCCTTGAACGCATACTTGTTAATTAATTCGCTCAGTGGCTTCAACGTAGATATATGTGGGTTCATATATTGCGGATGCATTCCATTTTTAAAATGTCCTACTACTATAAACGCCTATAGGAATGCGAAGAATGCGCCTATAAGGATGCAGTTAATGCGTTAAAGTGATTCGAGTCGGTCGCTTTTCCATACAAGCATGGAAAGGGGTCAGGGGTCTCCATACTACGGCCCGCGGGCCGCATCCGGCCCGCGGCATAAATCGGGAGGGCCTATGATCCGGCCCGCGAGGCATTCTAATCCGGCCTACAGAATAAGAATAGTACCTACTGCGTACAGAAGTATCCTCACATATGATGTAAGACACAGAGCCTCCGCTGTCCGTCTGTCCGTCAGTCCATCTGTCCGTCAGTCCATCTGTCCGTCCGTCACATCGGTATCTTTAAAACCGTAATAGGAAGAGACTTGGTGAATTTTCGCATTGTGTATTTCTAATGCCGCTACAACAACAAATAATAAAAACAAAATAAAATTAACAATAAAAGAGGCTTCCCATACTACAAGAAATGTGTTTTTGGCGTATTTTGCTCGGCAGTGGTCGTGTGCGAATCCGACTCGCACATGGCCGGTTTTTTAGTTTATCGTTGAAGGTACTGTACCTACATCAAAGTTAACACAAACGACAAAGAAGAATTTAAGAAAACTAAATAATACTTGTAATTTTCAGACAAAGATTACTCTACTGGAAGTGTATATAATAGTAAGTCTTATTTGGGCGATTATCGGATTGATTGTTGGCGTTCAAGAAGAGATTGCTGGTCATAAGACCAACGAAACATACACGTATTATTGTGTATTTAAATACGCAATAATATACTTTATTTGTAAGTAGAAATGTTTTATGATTGTCGAAACTAGCTCTAAACCTGCCTTCGCTTGCGTAAACGTAAATTATCACAATATGCATTTTTCACTAAATGCACTTAAGTACTCGTAATTGCTGATTTATTTATATCTTATTATAATGACCGTCGGAATTGCTGATTTATTTATATCTTTTTCTACTCCTGTACTGTTATCTGTCTTTTACTTGGTCACGAACACTAATATAAGAACATACATAATATAAGTTCAGAGAAGTCTATACTCTATTCCCCATAACAGCACTAGTGTCGTTATAGTCACTTTACTTTATTGCTAGCAGCCACAGACTTCTAAATCTAGGTTAAACTTAGGTCAAGGATTAAGCGCTCAATTTTAACTTTACGGTAAAAATGCACAACTACCAACTTAACAAACAATTAAATTTAAGAAAAACAAAACTTTCCGAACTTAATTCATTGATGCCAACATAAAAAAAGTATTTTTAATTTAAGTATATTTTAAATTAAAAAAAAAGTTTACCATAGACACAAACGGTCAGTCAAACGTCATATTTGCCTTGTTTCCAGGTTATGATTAATTTTGTATTTTATAATTTAAAACCTCGTCGTAGAAAAAGTATTGTATGCAACGTTGTATAATTAAGTCAAAAAATGCTCATTGCGTCTCTATTTGCGATACTCGCCGCATTCGCGGCTCGTATCGCAACTCACGCAATTCGCATTTTTTGAACCCACTTATACAACTGTTGCATAAAATACTATATTATAATGACTGATAATTGTGAATTTTAAACATATATCGTATCGTGTACATTTTATATTTTGTTATTAAATTTATGCCCTGAAGAACATGATAGAGACCAAATTTTCCTTTTCAAACATCTAAAACAATGGATATCCATTCAAAATTCCACTCTGTTATAAACCTCCTTTAATTCCCTCGGGCTGAATAACAATAATAACTGGAACCTAATGGAAATAGGTAGGTATCAATTGAAGGGACGTTTATAAAAACAACATATCTAACTGACTAGACTGATTGATACTTATAGAGAAACATTTTCAATGACAGTAGTCAGTTATGTTGTAAAAATAATATAACCTGGCAGTTTATTATAAAACCTTCGATATAAACCTTCATGCACCAGCATAAAGTTCAATTTCGGTTTTGACACTGTTATGACATGGCGTCTGATTTGCGACTTTTATGTTTTACGTAGCGGCGAAAAAGTTAACGTGTCCCGGTGCCCCCAATGTGGGGTCATGAAGGTATTTCCAGGAGTCCGAGCTTCCATTTGAGTCACTTCCCCATACTTACTGATTGCAGAGTTGGGACGTTTTCCGATAGTTTTGTATGGGGACAGTGAACATGTTAATTTGGAAGACTCGTCTACCTATAATAGCATTTTCTAAGCCAGTAGTAATAGCTAATACTTCTGACAACATAAAAATTTCGTAACCTTTGGTGTCTTACAATGAATGTGTCTACAATAGGTTCAAAATCGTTCGAAAAATAGTACTATGTTAAATAATAAAATATTGACTTTTTCAGGTACTCTAATCTTTGCTTCCGTCATAAGTTCATACATAGAAGAAAATGAAAATCCTCCCTAAGTACAAAATATTTGCAATGGTGCCCTAAATATATTTTTTTGCTATCGTTCAAGTTCCCATCCTAATCAATTTCCTTGAACAATAAAAATGGTTACCTATTCTATGACATATCATAAGAAAAAGGGACCCCTCGTATGCTCCAATAAGTAGATTATTCATATTATATAAAATTTTATAGCTATCATTGAGTTTTGATTTCTTTTCGCTACGTTTAATCTGCTACAAATAGAGATATTTTAAAAGCTATTAAATGGTTCTTTAATGATATACGAGGATTCCCGTTTATTGCCAGCTTTTGCCGCTGTTTGAATAAATTGAACGACATTTAGAACACTTTATTATGATGGGAAGTTTTAAACGTGCGACTGTAGCTACTAATACTTAAAACATTTTTTTTTATTTAAAACAGACTTTAACGAGCCTGTCCGACGAAATCCGACGAATGCACGAATTATTATAGAAAATACTCGAAGGTCCCTCGATTTCTTCATGATCCCATCATCAGATCCTGATATGGTTGCAATGGGACTACCACGGAGACATCAAACAAAAAAAGAATTTCCCTAATCAGTCCAGTCGTCGTCGAGTAATCGGGGAACGTAATCTACATAAAAATACTCTCGAGTTACTATGAAAAATATCCAAATCGCTATATATACGTGTCCCTGTAATATTTGAAGAGTTCCCTCGATTTCTCCATGAAGATCATCTGATTCGGTTACAACGAGAACGTAGAAGGGAGTAGGTAGGTAGGTTCAAACCTCCCCGTGGCTCAAGTGTCCTAAAGTCCAATTCTGGTTAAGAAAAAAATGCCAGAAGTCGATGTTGTAAGGTGGTCATTTTTGCTTTACAATTTTGATTCCGCCCTATAAAGGGTTAAACCAATCTCTCAATTAAATAAATCTATTTTCAATCCGATCCTCGGCAAGCCCCATATCGGATTATGGGGAGGGGGTTTAGAGATGGGTCAAAGTGCCGCTAGCTCATTAAGCAGAATCCCGGCATCAGCATAAATGTCACTCGATGTAAGATTTTAATTATCTCGCTATGCCGACCCACCGCGGAGCTCCTCGTAAAAGGGTCACTGATTTGAATTTCAACTAACTTTAAAATGTCTGGCTGAACGAAGTTTTCGGATGAAAAATTTAATGATGCTCCTATACAGAGTGTCCCAAGACTATGCGACATGACGGGAAAGTGCCTCAAATATTGTAGATATGATACTTTAAATAATTGGAACTGCATTCAAAGTGTTGGTTAATAAAATTTATCTTAGATTTTGTTTTGACTAGCGATGGGCGAGTCGAGCTGTCTGGTTCGGATAACTCGAATCAGACTCTAAGCGAGTTGATTCGAATCAAGTTCATTCGCAACTCGAATCAACTCGCATACCTAACTCTAGCTAGAATTGACACGGACTGTATAACGAATGCGAATGCACGCGAGTCACCGATTCGACAACTCGACGAATGTTCATTTTGTTACGAATACGCTGAACTCGACTCGCCGATCCGTTTGGCTGCTGCCGCGAAGCGGATCCCATCCGGTTGATGCGAGTCCAGTCAACTTGAATCCCGATTCGAGTTGACGGGCGAGTCAACTCGAGTTATCCGAGTTGGAATAAAATCAACTCGTAACATCGCTAGTTTTGACATTTTTGACGTAAGACCGTGACCAGAGACAGTGAAGTTTGACTTGATCGGTTGGCACCATTGGTTGGTGCTGTCATTAATGGTCGCGTTCACTATAAGTGGACCCAGCAGACCAAGTCAAAAAACACATGCAACTTATAATGTATCATTCTGTCTGTCTGTCCTGGACCGGTCATGCGACTTTCTCGGCATAACGTCGCATATATTACTTTACTATTTGAACGTCGCCCTCGCTTGCTTCCACCGGAAGACCAGCGCTGGCTTTTAGGTCGGCATTATGCTGAGGTGCGACCGTTTTGTGGCAGCGTTTTCTGGCAATCTTTACTTTATTATATTTTTTTTGTTGTTTTTATCCTGTGCTGTCATGAATAAGTAAATGTATTTTCTTTCTTTCAAAGATTTTTGAAAAATTACCTGCCTTAACCAGGAATCGAACCCTCCAGATATGAAATAAAAAATACCTATCAGAATTATTTTTTCTTAAATAACACAGCATCTTAAACAAAAGGAAGACTAAGAAATTTAACATTTAAATTTGTATTTATTATACGTATTGCATGGTTTCGTATGTGATTTAAAAAAAACTTTTGAATGCAGTTCCAATTATTTAAAGCTTCTTTCAGCAAAATGGGAAATCCTCTCTGCTCTCTGCTCAAATATTGTAGATAGGAATCTACAATATTTGAGGTACTTTCCCTTCATGTTGCATAGTCTTGGGCCATCCTGTATAGCCTAATGTATGATGCGAATCGAACAAGGTGAGGGGTGTGGACACTGCCAAACTAGTGTGTATAACAGGGTGCATACATCCTAGTTTGGTGCTTTCTTTGTTCAAATTTACATAAAGTAATTCAAAATCATATCGGCCGAGGCCGGCAATGTTGTATGAAATTCCATTACATTCCAAGCGTCAAGCTGCACCGGAAACGAGGTATTTTGCGGCCTATTATTAGGCACGTAATGTCAACATTTCATTGCATGTTTGAGAAAAATAGTTTTTCAAATCGGCTCACCCGCCTCGGAGTAACAAAAAAAAAGCTCCACCCCTTCCCAACCAACTGAGAACCCCCTCTTTTTTGAAGTGTGTTAAAAACTAGTTGACTTAGGATCACAATGGATGTGGCTAACTATCGTAGTTGATACTTGCTCAAGTGTAAATTTGTTTTTTTTTTTTTAACAACAGACAGGCAAACATAGGCATTTATTTTATACCAGTGCATTCAAAAGTTTCCTTTATCTAATTTATTCTTACAAAGTTACCTAAGCCCTACACGGACCTTATCTTTTGAAATACCTAATCTAAATTTCGCGAGACGTCACGTCTCATCCCTGCGGGCACGTAAAAGCAAAAAGAAAGTATAAGAAAAGTCGCTCCCCCTGATAGCACGGAGACTTTTATTACAACACGTGACATGGCGAGAGGCTTCGAATTCTCCAAGGTACGCGCAGTTGTTGTACGTGTTTTATGCTTGGTATGATACGATAATACATAGAGAGTGTTCCTAGGTATGAATGAATGACAGGATCTATTTACCTTCTAGTACGATATCTAAATGAACGCATGGGACAGTAAGTATGCTTAACACGTTTCCTGTCCCCAATGTGGGGTCATGCAGGTTTTTTTCTGGAGTCCGTGCTTCTACTATGGGGTCACTTGGTCATACTGATTGCACAGTAGGGACTTGTGACATTGTCCGATAGTTTTGTACCCTCCGGCCGTATTCGCAACTGAGATTCGCAACCAGTTGCGAATTAAGAATGTTTATTGCTTGTTCACAACCAATAGCGAATCAGGAAAACTATTTCTTTAACAGCAACTACGCATCCTGATGATTAAGTTTCGTAACCAGCTGCGGCAAAAGATTTACTCTTCCTTATTCACAAATATCGTTAGGTATGTGTGTGTTGACACTAGGTATATTTAGTCGATAAAAATAGAAACTTTTCAAGCAAAATTCATGCTACTGAATATTATTTTTATTGTACTGTTAGTAGTTGTGAATTAAGAAAAGTTATAATTCCTTGATCGCAACTAAGTTGTCGTTAAGGAAAATAGACTCCTAATTCGCTACTGGTTGTGAACAAAAAATGAACATTCTTAATTCGCAACTGGTTGCGAATCTCAGTTGCGAATACGGCCGGAGGGGTTTTGTATGGGGACAGTGAACTTGTCAAAGTTTGCGAGTTCTGCTATTTGCTTTGTTTTAATGTCCTAATATCAGTGAGATATTATGGCACCTTAAATTTCGGACCCGATATAATAATGCTTTTCGGGTGATGATGGGACAGCCTCGGTTCTGTAGTGCAGGAGGGATGATTGCGAAGGTGCGCGTCGACGGTTTCCATGCGACCATGCACGGACGCGCCCAACAATATCCTACGCGGCGTTGGCGGATAGGGTTCACTATGTACTCTACTAATAGATACAAGCTAAAGTGGTCCCGCCGGTCTGTTGCTCACTTTGAGCAGGTCATGAGGTTAAAGCGGACCAACCAGTCCTTATGTAGAGTGTGTTATCGAACTAATGGAAGTTTTAGTTGCCGGTTCGCTAAACCTAGCCTAGCTAAGAAGACTCCGGCAAGAAACTTAGCTGAGCCCGAGCAATGTCAGAGTGAAAGTTAATCCAGGATATTCGGATCCTGGGGCAAATCGGGACGCGGCCCTCAAATTGGGTGTTAGCTTATCCACGCTAGAGACATTAAATATAGTTGAAAGCTTTATTTAATATAGCTTGATATTTTGATAAGAAGTTGCATCCAATATTTCTAGATACAGCCAACATTCTGCCACTGCCACAGCTTGCCTCTCTCATCTAACTTTATACCCGTTTTCTATTGTAGAGCCAGCCGGGTTGATACTGTGGTGACACATTTTATGTATAGCTAACATATAGCGTGACCCGATATGTTAGCCATACGGCGAAGCTCGCCAGTAGTCCTTAGCCCGTAGGCCGTAATATACGTTGGCCATTAAACATTATGTGGTGACACATTTTATGTATAGCTAACATATAGCGTGACCCGATATGTTAGCCATACGGCGAAGCTCGCCAGTAGTCCTTAGCCCGTATAGCTAACATATCGGGTCACGCTATATGTTAGCTATACATAAAATGTGTCACCACAATACAAATATAGCTAAGGCGCACTGCTGTTGCGCGCGCGCTTGCTCGGGGGATATTTTTACAACGAGGGCGACGAACGGAACACTGCTCGTATGTTAATTATTATTGATACGTAGCCCATGCTTGAAAAAGTAATTACAAAAATGGAATAAGAAATGCAAAGGTCACTCGTTATCGTTACCTATTTACTTGTTAACACATACATTAACATTAAATTATTTTTAAGGGTTTCATATCCAAAGGGTGTGTATTTCTATTGCCGCTATAACAAAAAATTAAATTAAATTAAAAATAAACGGGTCCCCAGACAACAAACGTCTTATTAGGCGTGTTTTACTCGATGTGCGAACCCGACTCGCACTTAGCTATTGCTTTTTCATTTTATTTAAAAAAAACCGGGCAAGTGCGAATCGGACTCGCCCACCGAGGGGTCCGTACAAACTCATCAGTAGATACGTGGGTAATTCAAGATAGACTGTATGGTGGGACAAAACTTAACTTTGCTCTTGAAAAACTGTTGTCCCTATTTATCGTATGTCGCGGTTAGTTTAGTAGGAGCAAATAAATTAGTTTTACAATTTTTGCGAATTTCTAAAAAACGCTGCAAGTTAGGAAAACCGTTTTATTTTTCCTGTATATTTAGAATGATATTAATAATCGGTTATTATTACAGATTTTTCTATTCAGTAACTTCGGAGATAATAGGGGGAATGGTATTTTTTTAACGTTTTTAGAGTTCCGTAGCCAAAATGGCAAAAACGGAACCCTTATAGTTTCGTCGTGTCCGTCCGTCTGTCTGTCTGTCCGTATGTCACAGGCATTTTACTCAAAAACTACATGATGGATATTGATGAAATTTGGAATATAGGTGTATTGTATGAGCCGCTACTTAGTTTGGTAGTTATACAACTAAAATAAATATTTTTAGGGGGGGCTCTCCATACATGTTACAGAAGCTAAAAAAAAATTTCAGCAAATATCAACGTGTCGTATATAGTTCGACAGCTCTTTAAAAAACACTATAAGGTTTCAAAGTAATGTTTTTGATTAAGTGAATATATTTGGAAATAATCGCTCCGAAATTTGCGTAAATTGTGTCCCCCCCCCCATCTATCTTCTAAACCGTATGTCCGAAAAATATGAAAAAAATCACGAAGGTAACGCTTAATTAATACTTTCCACAAAAATTATTTTCAACAAGATGGAATAAACCGTTTTTGAGTTATTGCCGATAAACTGCGCTTCTCAACAAAAGGAAGTAATTGCTATGAAGATACGCTCTTTTGTTGTTATACTTTTTTAACATCGTATTTTTACCTTATAGTTACGGCTATGGAACCCTACACTGAGCATGGTCCGACGTGCTCTTGGCCGGTTATTTGTATTATCAAAAACTACTTGTCTAAGAAAAAAAAATAAAAATAGTTTTGGAATCTACACAGCACTTTCATTTGATGTCCCACTTGATATAATAGCTCTACTTTTGATTTTCGACATCCCATTTCGGTCCCCTTTGGAAAAAATAGTAAAAAAGGTACCTATAAGATATTTTTTTCCGACCAATAAGTTGGGGGTTAGCGATTTTTAACACTATTCCAAATTTCAAGTCGATAGCATCAGTAGATCCTGAGATATCTTGCTGTGACAGACGGACAGACAGAGCCGCACCATAAGGTTTCCTTTTTTACCATTTTGGTACGGAACCCTAAAAAGACAGTCAAATTGAGAACCGTTTTTTTAAAAGTCGGTTATATAATTAAGCGCCGTGGTTATGTTACATTTAAGTTAATTACCTATGTGTTTGATGGCAGTTACCTACTGTAGACCGAAAACAGAGGAACAGGCAGATTTTCGCCTAGCGTTAATAATCTGTCCTTTTAGGAGTTTAAAAAAAGTAAACATAAGTAGATGAGCAAGGGGTTTTGCAACACTGCTACGAGTAATTATTTCAGGGGATAGGTTGTATCGAATGCAATACGAAGTAATAGGTACAGTAGAAATTAAATAACTAAATATCGGATACTATACGGTAATTATTTTGGTGAAGTCACGTTTTTTTTACCTTTTTAGGGTTTCGTACCGTAAAAAAGGAACCCTTTTAGTGCGACTCTATCTGTCCTTCGGTCCGTCTGTCACAGCCAGATATCTCAGGAAGTAGGTACTGATGCTATCAATTTGAAATTTGGAGTAGTGTTAAATCGTTAATATCATCCTGAATATTACAGGAAAAATATATGAAAAATATAATGCCTATGCATGAGGACAACAGTTTTCCATCGGCAAGGTTCATCCCACCGTACAGTTTTTCTCTTCTTGAACTATTTACATGTCTACTTGCAAGTTTGTACGGAACCTTCGGTCCAAAACGACGGTCGGGAACCAAGTCTGACTCGCAACTGACCTTTTGTTTTAAATAGGTACCTACCTAAAATAAAATACTATAAGTAAAGGTCTCTGCCCAACACACCGTATCATATCATGACCGTACTATGAACGTACCTGTCACACACGGTATGACAAATACTGGTCGGTGACGGGACGTACTAGAGGGTATAGTCTCATACTTTTCAATACTTACAAAGAATATTTATTTTGCCTGACACGTTCATAGTACTGTCATGGTATGATACGGTGTCGTATACAGAGGCCTTTTTATGTTGCCAGAAATCAATTCTATGCGAATCAGACACAGAGATGAGTGTCTCTTTAAGTTTACCGTTTTTCCATATACGGAAAACTGAAAGGCGTTGTTTCTTTTTATTTGGTATAAACATGTATAACATAACTATCTAGAAACTAGTTTTCCTGCTATATCTGCGTTGGCGGGTAAGTTTATGCGTAACGAAAGGGTCCTCCCAAGAGAAGGGACGTCCCAGCCGACCTGCCTTGGGCGTTATTCATAACGTGCGTAAACCGACCCTCGCCGGTGAGCAACCTTGAGCCCTCATAAGTCATATAATTTATTTTCTTAAGGGTACCTACATAGATCTTAAAGCTTCAATTTATAATAACTAAACTATCTGGCCACGCAGTGACATGTACATTATTGTATGATAAACACAAAATGGTATCATCGACATCTTAAACAATACCTACTTAATTGTATACTATATACATGTATAGTATATTGTAGTAATGGAACATTAGTAGATGGGCATTTCTCCAGAAATATGTCTGCGGTCAGCTCATTCATCTGGCCCTTTTTCATACTAAATGTATGGAGACAGATGAATGAGTCGCAGACATATTTCTGGAGAAATGCCCAGATGAGATTTTTCGGACGTACCGTGACGCCCATGGTCACGAAGGCACCCAGTTCCTTGACTAACAAAATGTTTAACAGGATGTTCCCTCGGCAACTTATAAATCTTATTTTGCATTAACAATTTAAGGTACCTGTCCATATCCAATTATAAAGGTATTTTAGTACTGCAATGATAAGTAAATAGCTATACCTACCTACCACCTGTTAAATGAAATAAGATTCAGAATTGCAGATTAATAAAACTGTTTAAAGTGTATAATTTATTCAAGAATAATATAAGGTGCATTGTGTTTGAATTAAATAATTGCACAAAATTAGTACTTTACAATTAAAAATTTAAATCAATAAAACAATAATCAATACATTATCATTAATGATTATTTACAAGACATAACTAAAATATGAGCAGATATTGATTTTACTAAATGAACCTTTAAAACAGTGTGCAGCAGAAATTATGCTAAAAAGTAGGTAGGTAGATAGTGAATATTTTCGGTCATGCCCAAAATAAAACTTCATAATACCACATTCTCGATTTATCAGATTCCTGTCTTACCACATTCTCGTTACACTAGATTATAAAATCGTAGGCTACTCAAGGATCTAAATGATTTTATTGGATGTAATTTTTTGGGAATGACCGAATATTTTTACAGTTTTTCCATCTAAATTGTACCCTAACACCACCTAGTGCAAAACATAATAAAATCTACCGTGGATTACTTAGTTACGATATATACTTATATTTTTTAAAGTATTTTCAAGGTTCTCTTTGACGACACTAAATTCCCGACGGCTGCGTGTGCTACGCCGCCGTCGCTAAGCGTTCTCGCTCCAGTTTCAATTGATAGTAAGTATTAAGATAGGTACCTACTTACTATCAATTGAGCTTAGGCTCAAATTAATAGAATCTGAGTTGAAAAAATCTTGTTTTTTCATACCTGAAGATTTTATACACCTAATAGGCTACTTGATGACAGTTCAAACCAGCTTCTTTTTATGAAGTGTCAAAACGCTCCGAAAGTATGCAGTTTAGTATGAAATACTATCTTGTGACGTGCTTGTGACGTCATGCTCAACATGGTGCTTTATTTTTAGTTTTCGTCATTGTAAAATCGTTGATGGCACGAAAATAAGTTTGAATGATTTTATCCGGGCTGTTTTGGAAGCGTAATTTGCTGGTTAGAGTTAATGAATTTATTTTGATTGTTGTCAAATACCCTATTCACTTAAATTAATACCTAATCGTATTTGTCACGTTCTATCTCGCAAGGAGGTTCTTAAGAATAAAGAATTCTACAACAAAAAAGTCAGTACCGAGAGTGTCCATAGAACTCGATTTCCACCGACTTGCATATTATTTAACCATGGAGGAACACATTTTGTAATTTAATAAGCGCAGTTCTGTGGACATCCCCCCGGTACTGACTTGGTTTAACATTACATCTCAAAACTTTTTGCTGTTGTAGAAGAACTGCGTTGCGAGACTTGCATATTTTTACATAAATAATAAAAAATAATAAATAAATATTAGGGGACAATCTTACACAAATCGAACTAGCCCCATAGTAAGCTCAATAAGGCTTGTGTTATGGATACTAGACGACGATATATTTAATAGTTACAAATACTTAAATACATAGAAAACATCCATGACTCAGGAACAAATATTCGTGCTCATCACACAAATAAATGCCCTTGCCGGGATTCGAACCCAGGACCTCTTGCTTCGTAGGCAGGGTCACTACCAACTAAGCTAAAGCGGTCGCCGTACATGTAATGTTTTTGATGGGATCTCATGAATTTCTTTTTGTAAGTGGTCTTCCTTTATTTATTACATTCCAATCCATTCTATTTCCCATTTGAACTACAAAAGTAACTTTGTAATCGCATGTATTTGTACAAACTTACTTATGCAGTGGGGACCTAGGTAGGTATATACCTATCTTAATAAAGAAGTAATTAGGTGTTTATACAGACCTAACGTGAACTAACTGCCTCTCAGTTTATCATTACAATATTAAATTTTTTATTTTATTTATTATCCTATTGTTGTTGGCACCCGCCGAATAGTGATGAGATGAAATGCATTCGATCGTGATTGGCGAGAGATGAGTGGAAAGGGAGAGAAGAGGCCTTTCCCCAATAGTGGGCAAAGATAAACTATACAGTAAATAGCTAATTTCATGATTTACCAATAGAAAAAAATACGATTGAACCACTAAGAATAACAAAAGTTTCATCGAATATTCCAATTCATTGATGTAATCATTTCGTCCGAAGTCTTTTTCTGCAATAATTTTTTTGGCATTGATATGAAACAAACTGAACCTAATGCCCGTATCGATTGTACCTAATTTTAACCGGTAAAAGTTGATAGTGCAATCACTTTTGAGTCTGACTATGCTCATATCCATTAAAAATATTGAGTTATATTAATAAAGTTGATAATCGCATAAACAGACCGAAGTATCATAAATAAAAGTAAAAACCTATACCTAATTATGACTCATAAAGTTCTTTACACTATCAAGCCCACTCCGAAAGTGTTACAAAGGTAAAACTATTTTGCTACCTTAATTATTGCGAACAAGGCATTGTGTTCCGCATACAATGGATACTCATCGAAGAAGATAGCTAGGGTTCAGGTACCCATTGTAAAATAAATTGCATGAAATTAGCAGCGCCATCTCTAGAATTAGATGCGAATCCCCCGCGACGTAATCTACGCATGCGCGAACCAAAAATGGCCGCCGATCAATAGTGGGAAGCCACCCTGCTCTCTCCCCATCTACGTGACGTCTGTTGTACAATGAAACAAACAATTATAGCCTGTACTGCTTCGAGTTAAGGACTAAGAAAATAAATTGGAGAGATAAATCTTTATTCTACACCGGTAGGTAGGTATATTGCACCTTTTTGTCAGATAGCACATTTAAGTGTAGCTATAATATGTAGGTAGCTTTGCTGATTTGCTGTGGCTGTCTGTCTGACTTTTGATAGTAAAAATGTAGGTACTTAGGTACTGCTTAAAATACGTCAGATTCTAGATATTGTCCCGATTATTTTTTAGAGCCCTTGCAGCTACGTACTGCCCTACGTTTAAAGTAGGTACATAGTTTAAAGGAGATAGATACTTCGTTTAGCTTCATATTTGATATTGATATGACAACCTTGTGTTTTTAATAATTATTAATTGCTAAAAGCACGTAAGTGTTTGAAATCGTGGAGGATAGGGGGTCGCGAAATTTTTCATATACAAAGGGGGTCGTGTCATGAATTATTTTGAAAAACACTGCTCTATAAGGTAGGTAGGTACCTTAAGGTGAATCTATGTGGACGAAGACGCAGGGCAAAAGCTTACAAAATATAGGTTATATATTACTCTAGGCATGAACCAATAGTACCTAGGTTCTACCTGCATATGCACTGGCGAGTAAGATGCTCGACCTTTACCTATAGAGCTCACCGACGAAGATATTAGAACCTACCTAATCTACTATGACGGTAGAATCAGATGATTACCCATGCAGGTACTTGGACTTCATATAAACTAACCTCGAAATTTTGCTGTAACATACATACTATGTAACATAGCAAAATTTTGCGAAGATATCGCGTCCCGACTTGCCGTCAGTGCGGAGTCAAAGATCTGATAAGATCAAGTAGGTATGGCATCTATTTTATATTCATAAGTTTTTTATTCTAAGGCTAAAATTTTGAGGTAATTAAATATCTAAAGGGAATGTTCAGTATCGTGTTCTGGTTAGGAAAAAGTGGAAGACATTTTTTTTAACGCGAAAAAAAAAATATTTTCTATGGAGCAGGTCGTTCAAACTAGCCGACCCTCCATACAAAAGATATTTTTTTTACGTAATTTTTTTTTTTATTTTCCTAATCAGAACACGATACTGAACATGCCCTTAAACGGAAAACAACCACTAAAATTTCACCTTGTACCTATATAATGTAGAAAAAATGGCCACAAGTTAAAGAATATATCATTAAATTATTTTTAGCAGTCTTATTTTTTTTTTAATCCTTAAAATAGCTTTGTCACTTATGCCTTTTTGTAAAAAAACAATATTTTTCTTAGAAATTAATATTTACATTTTGAATGATTCAGGTTTGATTGGCAAATTTAGTTTATTGTAATGGTAATTTAATCCCCTAGTTTATACCTATTAATTCTACATTACGTTTTCGTTATCTTCACCATCCTTATTTTAAAGATACAAGAAGTGAAGTTTGGATAATCGGGTTCATCATAGGACTATTGTCCTATGATCTATTATGATATGATATGTCTGCCTGCAATTGTAGCGCCGTCGAGGCCTAACAGAATGAGACCAAAAAGTTGCATTTGCAAAAAATTACACTTAAGTACTTATGTTGTTTTTGTAAACATCCCTCCCTTCAATTGCAAGGCTTATTTATTAGATTAGCTTCAGGTACCTAGAGCTTTACCTATAAAGGTTTCGTTAGATATTGAACGAAATAAACTACCTATTCTTTTTTTTCGGTACCTATGTTAGCAAAAAATAGGTTTACCTGCTTACTTTTCAATACCTATAGTAAACCTTAGATATACTGTGTCAGCTAAAGGGCAAAAGATAGGCTGAGGGAGATGTACCAGTGTTTTAACATTTTAACAAATCCAGTCAGAGATTAATCTAGGTACCTTTAACTAAGTTGCCATAGCTACCTACATCCACACTGTACTAGTAGGTAGATATAGTGTGTAATTCTACATAAACGAAGAGCTTAAAGAGGATCCAGTCGAATTCCCATTTCCTTGGTACTATTGAGACGTGTGAAGACTTTTTGGGTTCTTCGTTCGGTATTTGGGCTGCTTCTTGAATCTTTGTTTTGTTATTTCTATTCAAATTAGGTAATTCTGTATTAATAATAAATTATGTGAATTATACTTTTTTCATTTAAGACAGTGGTTCTTAACCAGTGGTACGCGGACCACTGGTGGTCCCTGCAAGCACCCGAAGTGGTCCGCGAAGCCATCCGAAAAAAAATATATTACCTCTAAACCTATTTACTTTCTATAGCCTCCCAACAGTTGATGGTCTGTGGCAAGACACAGATTTTGTCAAATGGTCCCTCATCACTAAGGGTGGGTTGCACCATCTAACTTTTACTATGACCAAACGGTTACCAGAGCCGAATACCGGAGATTTAACCGTTTGGTCATAGTAAAAGTTAGATGGTGCGACCCACCCTAAAAGGTTAAGTACCTCTGATTTAAGACACCGGTTTTACATTTTTGAATGGCAGTGCCATCTATGATACATTAGGCGTACCAACTACCACGGTGGCAAACATGGACCCTTACCTACATATTAGCTGTTGACATAAGTGCTCTAGATGTTTTTCTGAAATAACTGGTAGGCATTTCCTACATAACTACACAGTACCTAGTACAGGGTTTCTTAAACTGTGGTCCATGGACCCCTTAGGGGTCCGTGATACGAGAGCCGGGGGTCCGTGGCTATGCATACAACACAAACTTTCCTGTGCCCTTGATTTTCTTTTTCTCTGATTGTATTCGGAAGGGGTCCGTAAGGTTTTCGAAATAATGTAGGGGGTCCGTGACCAAAAAAAGTTCAAGAACCTCTGACCTAGTAGGTAGTAGGAAGTAGTGATGGAGATAAATATTTAGTTTAAGAAAGGACGATGGTTTAAGATTTCATAATAAGAATGCTCGTAACAGCGACATCTACTGATAAAAAAAGAATACTCCTGGAAACAGTATCCCACTGGGACCCCTGTACGCCGCAAGCGCCATCTATTACAAAGTAACGACATGTCTTCTTAATGCCATTGTGGGCTAGAGGGCAGTGACATCTATATGTGAGCGTATGAACTATTTTGTATGGTCACAAAGCTTTTCGTCAGTTTTAAAGCTCTGGCGAGGTCGTTGGGTAGAAGAACTTCATATTCGAATATAGATGTCAATGTACTTAAGTAAAGCGAGCATTATTTTGAATTAATATTACATTAAATTACTACAAAATGTTAAAATTTAACTAGTAATGGTGAATTAACTCTGTGCAAGACTGCACATCCTTTATTGTAAGATTTTATTATCTGTGTTTTTATACCTTTTTCTTTATGTTTTTGACTTATACTATGTATTTAATTTATGTCAGTACACTTTTGTTTTACTAAGAGAACCAGTGCATTTTTCTTTAGTAGTGTAAATTCCATGCAGGTTTTAGTGAGAAATATGCTTTCTGCAGTTTTTAACTAATGCCGAATTTAATTATTGTTGCTTAAATAACCATATTTGCCTCGTAGGTACTATACATTTATGGACTTTCGTAATAATTAGATAGGGAATATGAAAATATTAAGAAAACAACAATTTTACAAATCTAAAGAGGTCAGCATCAGGAAGCTTAATTTTAAAAAGCTGGCTGGCAAAAAAAACAGAGATTACTTTTTTATTCAAGATCTAAAGCTACTGTCAGTCTCGTCATGGTATTGGTCGGAATTCGGCGCCATTTGTAAAGGGCCGGGCAACTCGGGCCACGCCCCCGAATACAGTTCAATGATCCCGCCTCCGTTGCTGCCATCTTTACAGACAACCAATCTTAGCGCGGGGGAGGAGCTAAGGAGTGAAATCAAATTGATAGACTGGAAGATTGGCAGACCGGATGCCCAGAATGATAAAGTGGCTGCCTTGTACGGACAGGTTTCACGAAGTACGAGAAACAAGATGGCAGTGTTTTTGTGTTTTCTAGTTGGTAACTTGGTATTTTAAATTAGTTATAATTAGTAGTAGTACTAATTATCTTGAATGCATCTGAGATGCGAAAAAAATATTTTAAGAAGTTCCATGAAAAAAATGTTGGGTGTCGATGCACTTAGATGCGTCGAAATATTTGTTTATGTGGTGTCTAATCAAGGTCTATAGGTATTTAGGCAGTAGAATCTGCGTACTAGTTTTAGTACGTAGTTTTTGCAAAATGCGTCCCAAGTTAGACCCAATTAAATTATAGGTAGGTACTTACCTTATAGTGTACCTAGTTCAAAATAAAATCATAAAACCGAAGGAAGAGCGGCGCCACCCAACACAGGCTTTTTTGCTTACCGGGTGGCTCCATCACCTTAGATCATAAAATATGTATTATTATAAAATAAAGAATTTTGAATTTTGAATTTTTGAATTTGAACCTACTTGTACTCACGAACAATGAATTCGGGTCATTTTCTATGAACAACTACCTATAGGATAGAAAATGACCCGAATTCATTGTCCGTGAGTGTGTTCATGGGTACTTCAGTTTTAGCAACAATGGAGATAAATAAGTGTTTATAAATTGATTTGTAGATACCTACTATGTAGGTAACGGTAGTTCAAGATTCAAGATAATCGAACGAAAGGTTTAGGTAGGTAGGTGCCTACCTAAATACTTAATAGGTACCTAAGTTAGACCTAACAGTCTCGAATAAAATTAATAACATAATCCATATTGAATATGTATACTTATAGGTAGGTACCTAGATATCTTACAAACAAATATTACACAAAACTAAAACCACATTCTGTATTTAAGTTATGTAGGCACACTAACTAACTACCTACTACGCTTAGTTTCCTATTTAGTTGCAAGTAATTTGTGATAACCCGTCACTGCTGGACTGGTTTAGTGTCCATTTGTAACCGTTTACGAGAAACAACAACGTTAGGGCCGTTAACTCGATTTATGAACTCAAAAGTTCATAACACCGGAATTATTGGCCATTTGCCTCAATGCGGTGATTTGTGTTTTCACATTGCTTTAGCTAAATGGTGTGTCGAGTGAAACCAGACAAAACAAAGCTCAAGCGTCGTCTAGACTGCCCGTTATTTGTAGAAAGGCTTTCATTGAAATAAAAACGGATTACCTACCTACCAGTGGCGTGGCGTAAAAAATATCCTCGGGCAAGCCGGTGCAGATTTCGGCGTACATTTTCCTGAGCTGTAGAATAAGGTGCTCAAATGCCTTATATTTGGCAAGCCGGTAGGAATCGAGTTCTTTGGACGCCACGCCACTGCTATCTACTCAACTCACATTGTAGAGAGTCAACAATTACTCAATTAGTACCAAAGTTGTTTAAAACAAAGCTAAGTATTAATTTAGGTAGGTACTAAGTCATATCTAAACTCGTCAGTCAAAGACTATTTTTATAACGCTCATTCTAACAGTAGTCAAACAATTCTTATACACCGTAGGTCTGAATAACCCGATCAATTTTAACGGTCTAGGTAGGTATAAGGTGCTAACAAATTAGCTATCGATATTTTAAGACAAGATACTTTACGTTATAATAATTAACATTAATTAGAAATTAAGAAAACTTTCATATAGTATTTTGGTTTTCATTTAACGAACAAAATAAATAAATTAAAATTCTACACAAACTTTTTTTTTCCTTGATTATCGGTGATCAGTCACAAGACTATAAGCTGATGTGTTGAGTGGCAGATGACATGTAGGCGTAGGGGCCAGCGCCTCTACTATCCTTTAAAGAATATACTTCCTTTTTAACCTCTTCACAGTACCTACGCGGAGGCTCTAGAAGTAGTTTTGCCAGAGGGTTAGGATGAAGTGACAGGCGTTCAGCATATTTATTTTTGTGCTTTTCTATTTTCTACCCAAAGTTAACTGTTAATTTAACTGAGACTAACATATACCTACCTATACAAAAACAGTGCAATTCTGACAATATTATAAAAATATACGGGTCGAATTGACAACCGCCTATTTTGAAGTCGAGTTTAAAAAAATTAAAACAGATTGAACTCATATCGGATAGGTACCTAAAACATATAGGTAATTCGTATGGAAAGGGTCGATTGCAATTTCATTATTTAAATTGTTTCACAATCTCACAGATCAAATTTTCTCCAAATTTGATCGGGCCGCATCGTAAACCATGACCTTGAATTCGCTCCTATTTTTCTTTAAATGATCCAAAAAAAAACAAAATTACTGGTTCGTAAATCGCCACTACTTTTACTGCATGCCTTCACTCATGCCAGCACGCTCTATAGAACCGAACAAGTAAGATCGCTTTTCAAAAACGTTGAAAACCAGTTCCACACATGCGCAGACAGCGGGCGCGCGCAACTAATTTCCCGCTTAGTTAACTTTACGGCGCGCGTTGATTGGATATTGATTAGAAACCGTTTCACTTGTTTAAATGGTGGTTCTTTCGGAAACATCGTCCTACTGCACATTTACACTCACTACCCGGTGTAATTACTTGCTCGTGAGGTTTATGTGTTTTGATTAGAACCGTCCGATTGGTTTTTTGAGCGGGTAGTGATTTCGTAGAATTTCATTTAAATAATGGTACCTACTTGGAATGAAACTTTGTCGCATGTTCTAAAATTGTTTGTCATAATGTAATTTTTTGTCGCATTATCGTTTTTTCCAAAATGAGTTCCGCTAAAACTGAATACGTAGGTAGGTACCAAAATCTATTTTATATTTTTTTACCATAGCCACATACCTACCTACCAGTAGCGTGGCGTCCAAAGAACTCGATTCCTACCGGCTTGCCTAATGTCAGGCATTTGAGCACCTGATTCTACAGCTCTTAAGAAAAATGTACGCAAAATCTGCACCGGCTTACCCAAGGATATCTTTTACGCCACACCACTGCTACCTGCCTACAGATCAAGTTAAGTTTGTGATATAACTTTCCTGAAAAGTCTACGACTTCAGCGTGAGCAATTTTCGACCAAACATTACATGAAGACAATTGATCGACTTTTCTTTCAGTGCATATGGTGGTCTTAGTTGTAAGCTGATAATTCACATCACACGACTTTAAGTCGACAAAATATGGCTACCTACGCATCTAATTATGTTTTCCTTTGCATAATTACAAGGCTATGAAGACAATGCCAGATTATTACCTACTACTCTTGACTAGACCCCCTGATATTTTTTAAGTCAATACCTACATAATTTAAATCCGTCTATCACGGATCGCTTAATGAATGACACCCGTAAACTAATAATGGCCAATTCACCCACGTGCGACCAGCGACTGAACATCCAAAAAACTATATACACCTTTATTACAAAAGCCGTTCGGCTCAAAATAAAACTATTTATAGTTTTACAAACGCAATACGTATTCTCGTTCTCTATAAGAGTAACATAAAAGTAGACACCCAAGTAGTGGATTAGAGCTATCTTGGGCAGTTGTGCAACATTGAAGCAGTAAAGATAATAGGCACGGAGGTCAAATTTTGAGTTGAAACTTGAATGATTTGAGCCAAGCTTTACGATTTGTTGTTAAATTAAACAAGCTTTACAGCGAGTAAATGATTGTGTTGTTGTTATTTTATCGACAATAGAAACTTATAAACGTGATAACATTTTTCAAGTTATAGGTAAGTAGGTAATACAAGGCTTAGTATAGGGCCGTGGATGAAAATGTACCTATGGTTGTGCACGGTGTTTTGGTGAGAGCAGCGGGGACTCAGGGAATCGGTGGATGCGATCTGCACAGGACCGCAATCTGTGGCGATTTATGTGGGAGGGTCCAGGAGTGGACGTCCGTGGCTGTTATAGGTATAGATAGAAGGTGTTGTCAAACTCAATTATATGACAACCTTGATCAAAACCCGTTCATATAACCTAAAGAGTAAGCACCTATATTTCCAGATTCGTAAGATTTTTATCAAAATGCAGTTCTGATCTCACGATGAGGAGATGCATGATTGAGGAATTCCCTCAATTCCTCATGGATCTCATGAGTCATGATCCATGAATTGAGGAAATATTAGGTATAGGTACATATAATTGTGGCTAGAAATAGCGATTTGGGTATTTTTTTTAATAACTCGTGCTTTTGTGATTAATAGGTTCGTTTGGAGTTCATTATTTAAATGTTTTTTAATTTTGCATTACGTAACTATTTGTTGATAACTTGTTACAATGCGCTATAACAGGGGTTCCCAAAGTGTGCGCCGCGGCGCCCTGGAGCGCCGTAGAAAGTAAAGAGGGGCGCCGTAAGTCGATCCTCTATCATTAACTAAAACCACAAATATTCGCAGGTAGGTACCCTACCGCGAACTAGTGTAGGGCGCCGTGACAAAGTACTAAACTTGTAAAAGTGCGCCACGGGCTGAAAAAGATTGGGAACCCCTGCGCTATAACGTTCAATGGGGAAAACTGTACAGTGCTAACCAACTAGGGACTAGCTAACCTATGTTCGATTACTACTTCAATGATTTTAAAACCGTTAAATGACTTGAAAAAAAAAACTTGAAGTAGGTATTACCCAGGTATTGATACGTGAGTATGCTACTACTGCACAAAATTTGAGTAGGTACCTAAGTTAGCAATACAAATTACAAATATGTATGGAGGTAAGGCCGTAAGTAGGTAACTAACTCTATCTGATCTAGTATCTACTAGATACAGTACTACCGATACTAATAGCAAAGTATATATTGTATTTTTTTTGTGTTCCTATAATTGACTGTATTTTCCCATATTTAACATTGTATTTTCTTCTATTTTTTTTATGTAATTACGCCTTATATTGTGAACCATAATTATCGGAATTTTAAAATGTTAAATTGAACTTAGCGCGCTCTCATATTTGCACGCCTGCATGCAGGTAGAGTACACAGAACCATTATTATAACCTTGCATATAAGACCTATGTATACTGTACTGTACTGAAGCAAATACACAATTTTGAATTTGAATTTGAATTAAATAAAGACGAACAAGTAGGTAGTCCAACTGCGGCCGTTTAGGAGCGCGCGACACGTAAGTATTCACGCGCGGTATCATGTCTGGCTGAGTGCGATCCATAGTGGAGCATTCTTACACATTCTTGAAACTTAGCTTGTAGTGCGTTCGTACCTACTAAGGCGCGCACACATTCAAGCGCATTATATACCTTTTGTATGAAGAAAAAACCGGGTAAGTGCGAGTCGGACTCGCGCACCGAGGATTCCGTACAAACTCGTCAGTAGATACGTGGATAATTCAAGATAAACTGTATGGTGGGACAAACTTTACTTTGCTCTTGAAAAGCTGTTTGTCCCTATATACCCGCATCGATATATGTAGCGGTTAGTTTAGTAGGAGCAAATAAAATTGTCTTACATTTTTTGCGAATTTCTAAAAAATGCTGCAAGTTAGGAAAACTATTTTATTTTTCCTGTACTATCCTATCCTAAGATGATATTAATAATCGGTAATTATTGCAGATTTTTCTATTCAGTAACTTCGGAGATAATAGGAGGGGAATGGTATTTTTTTTAACGTTTTTTGTATTAAATTAAAAACTAGGTACCTACCTACCTACATGTCTAAGAAAAAAATAAAATTAGTTTTGACATCTAAACATTAAGCCCTTTCATTTGATATCAATATAATAGCTCTACTTTTGATTTTCGACATCCCATTTCGGTCCCCTTTAAAAAAAAAGTTAAAAAGGTACCTATAGGACTTTTTTTTCTGTCCAATAGGCTCGGGTTAGCGATTTTTAACACTATTCCTAATTTCAAGTCGATAGCATCAGTAGATCCTGAGATATCTTGCTGTGACAGATGGACAGACCGACAGAGTCGCAGTTTTGGTACGGAACCCTAAAAATTACTGTTATTATACTGTGCTAATAGTCTATAGCATCCAATGCGCTAAATATACCTAGGTACCTATCGCAACACACGTTTATTGCCTACTATAGTAATAAAGGGGTGTTGCGATATATTTGTCTAAACCCACCTTTATAGGCACGAAGATGTGTGATTATAATTATATACCTAAGTATATGGCGCTTTGGATGTTACAGACTATTTCATGCTGACTGTGCCATAAGAACAACGCCACAAATATTCTGGCCATTGGCTAAAAAAAAGAAGTTTATAAAAGCGTGAAGGTTCATTCATCACAATTTAATGTCTATGAATGTGATCCTAAATTGATATTCATTGACCGAGATTCTTATAAAGATTGCTCTAAAACAAAACAGTAGTAGTAGTAAATCGTTTTTATTAATGTTAAAGCTGTCTCGTCTCATTTTATTAATGAAAACTTCATAGATTCACACCGAGGCGAGGCTCGCACGAACACCAGACGTAAGACATCAAAGAGAATTTTCGTTCAGCCAGATAATATCATGTTTTGGATGACTCGTGGACAGAAATACAAATATTTACTTTTTGGCAGGAATCAAAGTCTAAGCGAGCTTACTACAGTAAATTATGGAATTCTTATTGTCATTGTTAATGTCTAGGTAATACCTGTATTTGGTACCTACGGGAAGGTATAAGGCGTCGTCCTATCGAAGCGCGAATACGCGATTGCGACCATACATTGCGCCATAGTCGCCATCGCGTGTTCGCGCGACAATCGCGTATTCGCGCTTCGATAGGACGACGCCTAAGATTTTAAGTAAAGTGCGTTTACAAAATATTACGAATGCTTTGGAAAGGATACGAGTAGGTATTGTGCTTTGTTAATAGTATACATATTTCTACAAAAAACGTACTTATATGTATGTAAGTACATAGTTTTTATAATATGCACACAAACTACGCTAATACGCAGTACCTACTTACTCGGTACCGAAGACGGCTAAATAATGTGCCTATAAGAATGTATGTATTTTTATTTACGTATTTATCGTTTAGCATTACATGCCTAACGACAAAGACACCGGCAGCAAAGTGTAAAGGGAAGGGGTGCATTTGTAAAAAGAAAATACTGTAGATACTATGAACGTATCAGACACGGTATGGCAAATGCTGCTGCTAGTGGACAGTCTCACACTTTTCAATACAAAGAATATTTATTATGCCTGACACGTACATAGTACGGTCATAGTATGATACGGTGTGGTGGGCAGATACCTTTATATGTACGTATACAAGACCTATCCGTATCATATTTGATCGGATCGGGTTCACGATCTGACTGCTGCCGTCGGCATGCGCGAGTAGTGGGTGGACGAATGTTTGATGTCTGCTGGCTCAACCCGAGGTACCTATATCGGTCCCATGCAGCGCCTTTGATCTTTGTCTTCGCTCTTTTAACGACGTGGTTTATTAATTAAAGAAAAACTGGTAAAATCAAGGCTAATTCCTTGAGAAATTATTTTAGAGAAATACCTAAATGTCTTTTTGATATCCGAAAAAATACACTAAAACAATATTATTATTATACCTACTTAGTAAATTGATGGATAACCATCCCGAAGGATTTAAAGTTAGTGTATGATTTGTCGGAAATGTATGTGAAAGTTTCGAATGAGTATAAATAAATCTACATTAACTAACATAAATCGTTAGAGATTTATAACAATCCAATAAATTATTATATTTTCTGTGTTTTGTTTTCGTTATATATTTTTTAACTATGTAAGTAACCTAGTTTGACAGCCGTCGAGTTCGCATTTGTTCGGAGCTAAAATCAATTTTTTTCTCCTCTGTGGCTCCGAACTGGTCACCCTGTAACTTAAACGGCATTCTTATTTTGGCCCGTCGTATCGTTAGTTCGTATTGTGAAAAAACAAAGTGATTTAGTGGCTTTATCGAAATAAAAACATGCCAAAAAGGAAAAGATCAGTGGAAGAAGAAATAAGAAGATATAAAAGAAAGTTAAAACGACTGGAGGAGTTCCGTACCTCACCCAACAGTATGGGGTCGGAACAAGGTTAGTACCAGTGAAATGGGTTTTAAAAAGCAGTTTAGAAGCATAATTATAGCTTACTACACAACTCTGCGTGCGTACGAGATGCGCACAACGAGAATTATAAGCCTGGGGAATGTCCGTGAGGCATTACGAAGGTAAATAAAATGCACGTGTACGAGATACACAAGCATAAAAAATCTCGCATCTTTTCAGATGGAGAACAGGAGGAGGTTCCTGAGGAGATTATGGGGTCCCCGGAGACGGCTGGTGAAGCAGCACTCGCTCCAGACCCTCCGCAGGAAACCACGACCGAAGAAGTGGTAGAGGCCGTAGTAGTGGTTGAACCCCAAGAAAAAAGCGATATACCACAAGTGGCAGACATAGTGGAGGTGGAAGAAATCGTGGATCAAGAAATATTGAACATACTGGGCGAGCCATCAGCTGATTCAGAAAAATTTGGACCAAATATTAGTGAGGTGGTAGCAGCAAGGTGGGTGCCCACCTTACAAAAGGGTCTCAAAAAGGAAGACCGGGAGGCCCTCATGAAAAAATATTTGGTCCCCAACAATTGTCAGCGCTTACAGGCCCCTAGCCTGAACCCAGAGGTCATGTCCATATTAAATGATCCAGGCAAAAACAGGGACAAAAAACTGGAGGAGGCCCAACAACAGCTTGGCACGGGACTAACTGCCCTTGGCAGAGCAATGTCTTTGCTCATAAAACAAAAAGGAAACATTGAAATAATAAAACTGGTCAACGACTCTGCCAGAATATTGACTGACCTGCATTTTCAGGAGACTACAAGTCGGAAAAAATTGATAACACCTGTCATGGACAAGAGTTTTCTAGAACTAACAAAGGATGTCAATCACGGACAATATCTTTATGGAGAAAATTTATCAGAAAAGATAAAAAATCTGAAAATAATTGAGAAAAGCAGTAAGGCCATAAAGAAGCCTGAATTTAACAAAACTCCCTCGGTTAATAAACAGGGGAATTTCAGTGGCCCACCCCGTCAACTTCAGCGATACAACCCGGCTACCAGAGGTGCAGTACGGGGTGGGTTCAAGAAGCCAGCACCTCCACAACGTCGTGCTGCCAACCCGGCGCCCTCCGTGCCGCAGCGCAAGGACACCAGCAGCAGCAGCAAGTACCATGCACGGAGATAGAGGTATGTCACGCAGGCAGGTTAAGATATTTTAGTGGATGTTGGGCAAACATTACTGATGACATACAAATATTGCAGTGGGTGAATGGATACACAATACCTTTTTCTGGGTCAGTGACCCAAGAAGTGCCACCCACAGATTTCAAAGGTAATAATGTTAATGAACAACATCAAATGCAAAAAGCAATAGACAAACTCACAATGCTAGGTGCTATTTCATTATGCGAAGCATCCGATGGTCAGTTTCTTTCTAGCATATTTCTAAGACAAAAACCCAATGGAGACATGAGGTTCATTCTCAATTTGAAGAAACTTAACAAATATGTACTGACATCCCATTTCAAAATGGAAGACCACAGAACTGCCATCGGACTGCTAAACCCAGATTCATACTGTGCGACTATTGACTTGAAAGAAGCCTACCTCTTAGTACCCATCGATTCAAGTCAAAAACAATTCCTGAGATTCAATTTTAATAACAATTGCTATGAGTTCCATGCGATGCCATATGGTTTGAGTTCGGGGCCCTATGTTTTTACCAAATTAATGAAAGTGGTTGTAACTCACTTGCGTGCAGCGGGGTTTAAATCGGTTGTCTACCTAGATGACATACTTTGCATAGGCACCAGCTATAGCAAATGTAAGGAAAATGTATCAAAAACAATAGAACTCTTGGAATGCTTAGGCTTTATTATAAATTATGATAAGAGCTCACTCATACCAAAACAAATCTGTAAATTTCTAGGTTTTCAACTGAACTCAAAAAATATGACCATCTCATTACCAACAGAAAAACGAAACTCAATAGCCTGCCTAGTGCAGAAATTTCTAAATATTAATAAATGTACTATACGTGAATTTGCCAAGCTCATAGGTACTCTTATAGCGGCATGTCCGGGGGGGGTGGACTATGGCTGGCTTTATACAAAAATATTAGAACGTGAAAAGTGCATCATGCTTTCCAATAACAATGACAACTATGATGCTAAAGTACTACTTCCCGGCTCTATAAAAGAGGATTTAATGTGGTGGCATCAAAAAATATATCATACATATAGACCTATTAGGACAAATCAATTCCAAAAGGAAATATTCACAGACGCTAGTAGAACAGGCTGGGGTGCAGTCTGTGGCGAGGAGAGAGTTAATGGGCAATGGAAAACAGATGAGCAAGAATATCACATAAATTTTTTAGAGTTACAAGCGGTCTTTCTTGGTTTGAAATCGTTTGCCAAAAATGATAACAACTGTCAAATATTATTTAGAGTCGACAATACCACTGCAATTGCGTATGTTAATAAAATGGGTGGTACACAGTTTGCTCATCTCAACCAACTTGCCAGAAATATCTGGCAGTGGTGTGAGGAGAGACATATATGGATAACGGCTTCATACATTCGCTCCAAAGATAACATAGAGGCAGATTTCGAATCAAGAAAAACTAACGTAGACATTGAATGGGAATTATCTAACGTAGCTTTCATGACAATTACCCAAGAACTTGGAACTCCCGTAGTGGATTTATTCGCTTCTAGACAAAACGCTAAGTGTGCACAATATGTGTCATGGAAAAGAGACCCCGAAGCTCTTAATATTGATGCCTTTACCCTAAACTGGGAAAATATATCATTTTACGCGTTCTTACCATTTAGCTTAATTCTTAAATGTCTCCGTAAAATTAAAAATGACCAAGCTTCAGGGATTGTAGTACTACCCTGGTGGCCTTCCCAACCATGGTTTCCATTAGCCCAAGAGCTACTCATATCTAAATGGATTGTATTCAAACCACATAAAAGCCTACTCATATCTCCTTGCAGGACCCTGCACCCACTGCATCAGCAGCTTACCCTGGTTGCAGGGAAACTATCAGGCAAGCCCTAATCAGAAGATCTGTACCATCAGCGGCTCTCGATGTGATGATTAACTCCTTAGCTGAAAACACACTTAAACAATATAATGTCACATACCGGTTGTGGTGGTGTTTTTGTAAAGAAAACAATATATCAATTTTTGAAGCTTCAATACCTATGATAATGACTTTTCTAACCGGCATTTTTCAATCAGGGGCATCTTACGGATCCCTTAATGCACACAAATCAGCTCTAGCACTCATCAGTATTACAAAAATGCAAAGTGATGATAGAATTAAAAGACTTTTCAAAGGATTCTACCGAAAACGACCACCACAGCCAAAATATAATACCACATGGGATACCACAGTAGTTCTCAATAGTATTTGCAAATGGTACCCAAACAAGTCCCTTACATTAGAAAAAATTGTTAAAAAACTAGCAACATTACTAGCTCTCTGCACAGCACATAGAGTACAGACACTCTCTACCATAAAGTTATCAAATATTAGACAGGCTAGCCAGGGTATTTATATCAATATCACAGATATAATTAAGTCCTCAAGACCCGGACAGTCTCAACCGATGTTGTTTTTACCATTTTTTAAGGAAGATCTGTCCAAATGCCCAGCTACAGCTTTACAAGATTACGTCAGCATGTCATCCAACGTAAGAGGAAATATAGAACACTTATTCATTACATTCAAAAAACCGTATAAAAAAGCCACTACTCAAACAATTAGTAGATGGATCAAGTCTGTGTTGAGTGAAAGTGGAATTGACACCAACCTGTTCAAAGCTCATTCGACCAGACACGCGTCTACTTCTGCGGCAAAAAGCTTAGGAGTGTCATTAGAAATTATTAGGAAAACAGCTGGGTGGTCAGAAGCTTCTCAAAATTTTGCTAAATTTTATAATAGGCCTCTTGAAGAGGTTAACAATTTTGCAATGTCATTACTGAGTAATTAAATAAATATATTAATAATAAATCATAAGATTTGTTTGTTGTTGTTTTTGAAGTGCCTGATTCACTTAAAAATAAAAAATAATTTTCACAACTCTTGGGTCTCTAAATATCTTACATAGTTAAAAAATATATAACGAAAACAAAACACAGAAAATATAATAAGAGATTAAAAGAACTTACCAAGTGAAGTTCAATCCTTATTATATGATGTGTTTTGTTTGAAGTTATATACACCCACCCATCCCTGTCTTACCAAGTCATACCCAAGAATAATTATGAAGAGTTTTGAAAATTAAGCTCTGAAAATAATGACGTTTAAGTTACAGGGTGACCAGTTCGGAGCCACAGAGGAGAAAAAATTTGATTTTAGCTCCGAACAAATGCGAACTCGACGGCTGTCAAACTAGGTTACAGTGTGTCTTTTTCGGAGAGGGTTCGCCCTAGGGCGAAGGTGCCGGTGATGTCGTGGTGGCTTGCTAGCGATCCCATGGCATCACCATGAAGGCACAGGGTGGAAGCATCCCTGAGTTTTAGTGGGTAGGCCAATCCCTTCTGGAGCGGAGAGCCCCACATAACCAATGCGTAACATCTGGCTGTCACCCCCGATGGCCTTAGGTTACGTAGTGGTATGCAGTTTCATGCATTTCTCCGGGTTAAAAAAAAAAAAAAAAAAAAAAAAAAAAAAAAAAAAAAAAAAAAAAGGTTACTTACATAGTTAAAAAATATATAACTTCAAACAAAACACATCATATAATAAGGATTGAACTTCACTTGGTAAGTTCTTTTAATCTCTTATTGAAGAGGCTTTTCCGTAGTAGGTAGTTGATTATTATCTGAAAGGTTACTAACTTATTCTCTTCGTCACGGCTGATAATCTGAGGCTAGTGAAGGTACCTACAGTCGGACTACGCTAAGTTCGCAGAGGTCGAAAAAAGGATTTATTTAAAATATATATATATGGCAACATGGATTAGGTATTCTTGGTACCTACTTGGCAATAATTCTTCCCTTCATTACAAAATATGTCTACCAGTAGCGTAGCGTTCAAAGAACTCGATCCCTACCGGATTGCCTAATATCAGGCATCTGAGCACCTTATTCTACAGTCCTTAAGGAAAATGTACGCTAAATCTGCATCGACTTGCCCAAGAATATCTTTTGCGCCACGCCACTGGTATCTACATACCTACTGAAATAAATATCTGGGTCAGACTTGCACACATCGATCTATTTCGAACCAAACTAAGTGAGTTGTTCCATGTGCTTGTAAAATTTCTATGTATTCAAGTATTATATTTAAATAAGTAATTGCTTAGTTTGGTTGGGTCTAGATCGATTTGTGCAAGACTGTCCTGAATATTTATTTCAGTAGGTGTGTAGACACATTGTAATACCTTATTATACGGAAAGATATTTGTGATGTTGCCATATTTTTTTTTTTAATAAAATAAAACCTTTTTTGACCTCTTCCCTCCTCAAACTCAGCGTAGTTGCACTCTAGTTAGTATATTATACCTATTCCATTAAGATCAGACCACTCACGACTTTAAGTTTAAAAAATCGGATAACGAATCCGCATAAAAACCGTAGGTAGTCAAGGTTTATTGCCCTGACTATGCCACGGCCTGTCACGGTCCAATTTAGTCAGAAGATCCTCGAATCAGCATAAACATTTTTTGCGAATAGAGTAACGTAGAAAGTTATGAGCCTTTCTTATGTTAGGTACGCAGTTTAGTTTTAAAAGCTGGTTCAAATTAGAAATTCCAACTCGAAACGATCGGTGCGCACAAAACGAAAAAAAACCTACAACGCAAACTGTCAAAACGCAAACAAACGCGAACGACAGCCAAAGGGTTACCGACGCATTGTTTTCCAACAGCGTTTCACAGTCACCGTGTTTGCTCCGCAAACGGCGCGGCAACGACTGAGCAATTATCACTTACCTGCGACACGCGATCACAACACACAGATTTATAGTCGATAAACTGGTATCATCACTTTTACTGTGTTGTAAATTAATTATGTGCACTAATAGTTTATGGTTTGGGTCGGAGTAAGCGCGCGGGTAGTCCGCGCGGAGGCGAGCGACGTAGTGCGGCGCAGTTCGGCGCGACTGGGCGGGCGGCCCGCGCCAACTGACTTGGATAAGCGCGCGCCGGTTTGCCTGCCAGGGTTGCTGCTCCTAACAGTCCTAACGCTATTGGGTAAGGCCGTAAAAAAGGGATGATTTCGTGACTTGTAAGCGTCCGGCATTGTTTTTACGAAAAGTAATTACAAAATTTTACTTTTTTAATTTTCCGTGCAAAATACAAAACTTTTTCTACTAGTTCTAGTCCACTAACAAATGTAAATCTCTGTGTTTGTATTCCAATTTTTTTTTCTTCTATGCAATTACATCGATTTCCATACAAATAAAAATGTCCCAAAAATGTTCCTGAAAGATTGTAATCATCGTTTTTTAGTTTTGTGATATTATACTGATATGTTGGAGTTTTTTTTATAACTGTCATATATTAATGCAACGTTTTTCGAGCTTTAACATTAGCATTGCCCATTTAAAATAATAATTTACGTGTAACATAAGACAAGTCAACATATTGAAGCTTTTAAGTTACTTAATTTAAGTAACCGTTCTGTCTTGCTATTTTAGCAGTTGATTTGCGGAATTTGATTTCATTATAACGGCAACACTATTTATTCTTTAGTCTTGGTATACCTCTCACTGGTCGGCCATTTTGTGGGTAGTTCAGTGCGTCGATTCAACTTGTGCCGAGGATTTTTTATGGAATTTAAAAGTTACGAGTGAATTTCATGGTAAATTTGTTCTGTTTTGTATTACGTAATACATTATTAATATAATCTTCATATTAGTTTATAGCTAGGTGTCGTGTTCGAGTTAATATGTTTGTTATTGTTCTATATAATGCAAATGAAAGTGAATAGAGGTTAACTTTTATGTTACTTTTAAGTTACATATGTTACCATTTTAATTTATTTTTAAGTTACGTAACATAAAAGTAAAGTAAAGCTTTGTTCACGCTTTCTTTTCAGTTACAAGTTCTTGCAGTCGGGTTTTTGAGTTTAAAATATTTGGTTTGTTTTAATTTTTATACCCAACTGCGCAACACAAAGAAGAGTAACGTGTTTTTTATTTTATTTTACATAATTACAATGATTATAACAAGTAATCCGGGGAAAAATTATGATTTAATTTTATTTGTGAAGACAGATTTTGTGTGGCTATAAGCCTTTAATTACTTATTCATCTTTGTTCAAAAATGTACCAAAGTATATAAGGTCCTAATTTATTAGTTGCAGATATTTTAACACATTATACTTTACATTAAAATAATTAACTTTAAATAGAAATTCAGAAATCTTTTCATAGAACTTTTCTGATTTCATTTACCTAACAATAAAAGGCCGTAGCAGGATAAGGGAGGAAAAAATGCCCTTTAATGATTAAGAGCTGTTTATTTTTTCTATAGTTGCTTTCATTTAGTTGTATAATTGTGCAAAGTTTGGTTGAAAAATTCCCAGTGGTTCAGCCGGGAAAAAATAAAAACAAAATTTATGAAATTTCACGTATCTCTAAAACTATAAATCTTTATCATAATATCTTTAATTCATTTTGGTAAATTGATAGGTATGTATGCCTTAAAAGAAAATTGAGTCTCTATCTTTGCAATTTCTGTAAAAAACACGTAAGTCAAAATTTCAAAAAAAAGTTTTTTTGATACCTGAAGGAGTGACCACTCTAAGTGACATTTCTAAAAAAGCCTTATTTAACGATCTGTCAGTCATATAAGTTTGACGGTTAAAATCGAAAAGCAACAGTGTCAAAATTAAAAAACTATGTTGGTCGGATTCTGTTACATTTTATTCTTATACTATTCTAATCTAATACAGCCAAAGAACTTAAAAATAAATCTTCTTTGTAAAAAATTAAAAATAAATCAATTATTGACATTCCCATTAATATTGGCTTGAAAATATACAGGGTGGTTTTCGATAATCTGTACATATGAAAAGGGGTGAAATTTCGGCCAATTTTATCGGTAAAACTGATTTTAATTTTTGTTTGTGGTCATTCGTCTTTTTTTACAGATTTTTAAACTTTCAGTGAAATTTTCGGCAGTACATCTGTTTGCCACGGTATAACTTTTGAACTAATTGCTTAAAATTGTAAAAAAAAATTGCAGGGTCATGGCAATAGACACGTTATTTAGTAGCAATAACAATAAACCACCGACTTGAAGAAAAACTCGTCAAAAAAAATTATAATTGTGAAAAACGGCTGCAAAACTTCAGTTTTTTTTACGGAAAACACCGTTTTTCTCGAAAGTTTGCGAATATTGTGACCATTTTTTCATGCTTATCTTCGTTTAGCACTTAATTGTGATCTTACAAACATTTTTTTCTTACAGCTTTGAACAATAAGATCAAAAGTTATACTGCGTCAAACAGATGTACTGCCCAAAATTTCATAGCAAACTGTAAAAATCTGTAAAAATTTTTTTTACCCAGAAACAAAAATTAGTCATTTTTACCGATAAAATTAAATGGAATTTCACCCCTTTTAATATGTACAGATTATCGAAAACCAGCCTGTATTTGTATTAATTGTCGCCTTTTAACTTATAAAACCTTTTTTTTTCAAATAGGTAATCATCATTATTTCTAATTAAGCCTTACTTATCGTTTCACCAGATATATTCATTCGTAGGTAGGGTGTTGTTCACACATTGCCGCAATTGTGTACTACCTATCGCACGCAAGATATTTATCAAAAATTATTCAGCCTGCCGAAATTCTTAGTGGACCTTTTTTGAGAAACGGTATTAGTGTTACCGTTAATGAAGATAGCGATAGTGATTAAAATAAGAAGTAAAAGACATTTTTAAGTTGATACATATACGAGTAAATGCCATAAATTTATTTTATTTTTAGTTCTTAACAAAGAATATTTATGTTTAAGTTCTTTGGCTGTATTAGAATTGTATAAGAATAAAATGTAACAGAATCCGACCAACATAGTTTTTTAATTTTGACACTGTTGCTTTTCGATTTTAACCGTCAAACTTATATGACTGACAGATCGTTAAATAAGGCTTTTTTAGAAATGTCACTTAGAGTGGTCACTCCTTCAGGTATCAAAAAAACTTTTTTTTGAAATTTTGACTTACGTGTTTTTTACAGAAATTGCAAAGATAGAGACTCAATTTTCTTTTAAGGCATACATACTATTTAATTAACCAAAATGAATTAAAGATATTATGATAAAGATTTATAGTTTTAGAGATACGTCAAATTTCATAAATTTTGTTTTTATTTTTTCCCGGCTGAACCACTGGGAATTTTTCAACCAAACTTTGCACAATTATACAACTAAATGAAAGCAACTATAGAAAAAATAAACAGCTCTTAATCATTAAAGGGCATTTTTTCCTCCCTTATCCTGCTACGGCCTTTATTATAATTTCGTCTAAATAAATCATCATGTGCATTATCACATGTCACAATAACACTATCTGTCATATCAACAATTTGTTGTCGTAAATGTCGTAACGGTTCGGCGGGAAAACTGCAAATGTCTTTTAATTTATCTACGTGAAGTGGCCAGTTACAGTTAAGTGGTACGTAAAAGAGCTACTAGAATCTTTTCAGTGAGTTTTCATTTAGTAATCACATTAACAGGGTGTTATTACGTAGCAAATTAGTTTTTCCTTTTTCTCCAAAAAAACATCGTAAAAGCTATAATGTTTCATGCTTTAATATACTCCAGAGACCGAGTACTATCAGCTGTAAAAATATCTGCAACTAATAAATTAGGACCTTATATACCTATTTGATCTCTTAAATAAACACTTAGTACAAAAAGTGTTTGTATTGTAGACATTGTGAATATCCCTTTAGAATACTTTTATGTAACTTTTAAGTTACTCAGTAACATATATTTTTAGTTACTTTTATGTTACATAAGCCCAATTTTTCAGCCTTACCCTATTATGATGCTTTGCTTAGAGGCTCGTAAGACCTTCAGCCCCATATGTACAAAGTAGGTCTGCGGTAGAGACTACTGCGATTTTTTTCAGAAGTTATCCACAATGAATGAGTGATCGTGTTGTTAAATTTTTAGTAGGTAACTTTTGCATTTTGTTTTGTGTATTTTTAATAATGTTAACTATTTTCTTATTGCTACAATTACACGTAGAGCGGCGTGATCGTTCAACGACCACAAGCTCCTTAAAATTACACGTACGAGCAATTATATTTATTTACATTAATTACCTACTATTGACTTGGAATTACAGTATAAGTCATTAACACGTGAATAGTGAATAGCTAATTATAAACATAGAATGTTGAGTGTCCCAGCGTGACAGCCCTAAAGGTCCCTCATCTTTCATCTTATACACATGGCGCAGCGTAGGTATGTATTGTCAGTGCGGGACCGAGGGAAATGTATCATCGACCCTTCGTCGATTCTTCACTTTTTAAACCCGACTCGATTGTCAAACTGATTCGCACGCATATAAATTACGAAGATAACGCAAATTGCACTTTAATTACGGCGGTTTTTATTCTAATTGCTCGCTCGGATTTCTATAGGATTAGAAAGAATAAATTGCAGGGAAACTAAGCCAATTAAAATACTTATGAGCTAATATTAATCAAAATTAACAACGGTCAAGCGCTCTATGGTTATATAACATCATAAAGTAGATGTACAGCAACGAGTATACAACATAATCAAAATAAAAAGTGTGTTTGATTATTTTAGTCATGCTTCCGTCCGTCCGTACCTCAGCGGCCAAGTAGCAAAGAGGCGTGAAGCAATAATAATCAAAGCATAAATATTGACCTTTTGATTCAAGATTGTTTAAGTGGTTACTGTTACTGTTATGTACGGCAATGGATCCTACTTATTTCATTTACGTGATTAATTATTTGACATGTAGTGTATAGACTACCAGATATATGAACTATCCAAGACTAGATATACCAATTTCGGATTTTTTTCTTATTTTTTATCCCGCTTTTCAATCCTTTACGGATTGAATTTTCATAATCCTGTCTTACAAGTGGAAAAATGACCCATTTGTAGTTGGGTACAAAAGTCGGTTACACTGTAGACCACAAGGAGTCATACTGTGCACTGTGCAGTGAGATTTAGTTGTTAGGAACAGTTACTTACCTACTAGTGAACTCGCATAAGCCTTCGGAAAAAATATGGCATATCGTAAAGAACTACGTGGACCGGCTGACACAGTTCTGTTTTAATAATAAGGGGACTTTTAGTATTGTAGATTTACATTTGAGCTTTTGTTTTTACAACAAAAACATTAAAACCTGCTCTTAAAACGCTGACTATAATTTAATTGAAGCACTTTACTGAAATAATTTACTAGTGTTGGTTTTCGTGAGGGCATTAGTCGTGCCTGGTTAACTACTTAAGCATGCGGCGTTTCATTATTTTATTATAATTGCGGCTCAGAATAAAACCATTGTTATCTCGAATGCCAAGAGTTATCTTATGTACTGTTTATTTAGTTTTAATTGTGCGCTTTTTGTTATAATGAGTTAATGACGAATACGGGTTTAATTGCTTTATAATGCATTCAGGATAACAGAGAAACTTAAGGTCGCCTGAGACGCGTGATTTTTTAGCTCGCTTACCTTTTTGATACCTATATAATTATGTTGTGTGTTAATAAATGTATTGTCGTGGTTCATAAATCATAACGAATAGGTACATTAAACCTAAAGTACAAATTAGTTTTTGAATCAAATGGATGTAGTTACAAATTGCTTTATGACAGAGTTTTAGGATAATGAGCTTACTGCAATGTAAGTCCATTTACAGAATTGCAATCTCCGGATTGAAAATGCGTTGCTAACCCTAAATGTATTAAGATAATATGGCTTTTAAAATTGTATTAATTTTACCCGTTGTCCATAAGGACGGTTCAGTGCGGGTTTATACCCACACCAAAATAGGTAGGTACAGCAGCGTGATCACTGCTGGTTGCCGACTTTTACTTAAATGGTTTCGTTCAACCCTAAAGTAGAGCATGTATTTCTTTCAATTGGCTTCTGCAGACTGCAAATCGCACACGATCCGTGCTCGTGAAGAACGTAGGCCGTAAAATAGACCATTAGTCTAATTCTAACGATTAGGAAAGTGCGAGAGTGACGAGACTTCCGGACACGACGATAAACGCAAACGTGACCATGTCTTCCGCTTCCTAGGTATAGCGAATAGATGCCGCGACACAAGAAAAAATTAATTGATTAAAGGTTCGTGTTTTTTACAAACTCAATTTGCGTACTAATAAAAGTTCGTCCTCGAAGCGTCCCGGCCATTTTGTTAGATTTATTGACGTTTGTTTGGGTAATAAATTACATGCAAATTAATTAAAAATTTAAATGTGGCAAGATACGAATATCCGGTGAGATAACATTTAATTCCTTAGTATGGTACTTTTCGCAGTATGAAAAAGCCATTCGGAATAAGATGCGATCGAAGTCCAAAGCCGAAAGAAACCAGAAAAAGTGAGATGTGGTACCTATGATAATGTCTATGTTACTTTTATATATGAAATGTCAAATTAGTGACAAATTTCTTGACTAAGTAAATTCTGCCTTCGTTTCCGCGATTATCGCTTATTCGCAATTATCATATAATACCTACTTAATTTTACATCCCATCGTTTCGTACAGCAATCGTGGTCGCGGGTAGAGTGGCATCACAACCGCTGTTGTCTAAGGGTCGAGATGTAAAATCAAGTAATACAAGTAAAGTACGCGATTTAATCCGTTTAAATAATTTTACATAAATAAGTATTTTTTTGCAAATGTTCACCCAGTGACACGTAAACTGTGCCCTTATTGAGTTCTTCACTCGAATCGAGTAGATACTTGTAGTCCATAGGTTTGTGAAACGGGTCACGAATAAGTGATACAGCGAATGCAGTGTGCACGTGCGCATTCCGTGAGTGTTGACTCGAGGATCCGCTCCTCCGGACTATGTAGCCGTGTGCTACTCCACGTAGCGTCAGAGAAATAAATTCTATTCATCCCACTTTACCTAATTAATTGATTAAAAATAAGATCGTCTTCAATTCTATTATTTTTCTGCTCCATTTCAAACTGAAAACATCCTATTCTCTGACTGTTCAATTTGGTGCTTTAGGAGTAAGATAGACCAAGTATATCTACGTGATCAAAGCGAGATCACATATGTACCTATAAGTATACATATACCTAAAAGTCTACTGCAAGTTGCAACGAATTAAAAAAGCTTAAGGATTTCCTTATTAAAAATGCCTACCTAAAAATATCTGTATTCTTTATTTGTTGTAATCACTAAAAGTATACCTAACTGTCAGTGGCGTGGCATAAAAGTTATCATTGGGCAAGCCGGTGCAGATAGAGTACAATTTCCTTAAGAGCTGTAGAATACGGTGGTCAAATGCCTGATATTAGGCAAGCCGGTAGGAATCGAGTTCCTTGACGCCACGCCACTGCTAGCTGTAAGGCAGCGGTCGGCAACCGCTTAGCAGCCAAGGGCCACATAGTAGCTAAGGAACGTGACGCGGGCCGCACTTTGTTAATAATTTGTGGTTTTAGACTATTCGGAATATATTAACCGCAATACAAACCGGAATATAGGTCGGCAAGTGAGCGGTTCACGCGCCACATGCGGCCCGCGGGCCGCAGGTTGCCGATCGCTGCTGTAAGGTATTAGGTATCTAATATCTAGACAAATCACAATAGGTAGGTACGATTCCTAATTAAAAGTCCGACTTAACTGTCAGCAACAGCGCGATAATTTCGATGGAATGCGTGCTTAACAGCTATGAATGTATGAGTCTATGGAGTGTCACGCGGCAAGGTCATACTGTCACGCATGGAACACATTCACCTACGTGTAACGTGTTAAATAGTGGGTATGAGTGAATATTAAGCTCTCCTTTTCGTGAAAATTACACGCAAAAGTCGCAAACAAACTCAATAACCGATTAGCCACATGCCAATCCTGCCATAAAAAATAACAATTAAATAATATTAAATTACACACTATGTAGATATTGTAGATATGCACACATAATATGTATACATGATATATATGCACTAGTGGCGTGGCGTGAAAGATGTGCTTGGGCAAGCCGGTGCAGATTTGGCGTACATTTTCCTTAAGAGCTGTAATAAAGTGCTCAAATGCCTGATGTTAGGCAAGCCGGTAGGAATCGAGTTCTTTGAATACTAAGAATACTACTGATATGCACACTGCCGAAGAAGTAAGTGTGCCTACCTTGGACCAAGTTCGCATTGTATGTCACTTAGGTACGATCCAAACTGAAAGTTAGTGTCAAATCAGTACATTTTCGTGACGCAATGGAAATTTAGTCGGTATTTAAACATTGAACTGTATACTTTTTTTGAAAAACGCTTATTACGTATAGCACAACTGTGTGTGGCGCGCGAAGAATAGTCCCTATATTCGTTCAATATAGGACGAAAGTGATAAGTCATGCTCTATCGTTTCTCTCAGCTCTATCAGTCGCGCCCATCGGTTGCTAGCCCGGCTGACGCGGACTGCTTCCAAGAAAACTGGATGACAGCTATAGCTATATATATATTCTTTGTACCATAGCGATCCTGCTCGGCCCGAACAGTAACTGCGATAAACTACGGCTCGACATCTGAATTGAAAAAATCGAAGTAGGATACAAATACTTATGTACTATGGCAATTGTACATATTTCCTAAAAGAACAGTTACGCTACGTGGGCGCTATTTGTGTTAGGTATAAACATTGAATATTAGGAAATAGGCCTTGATCAAATACTTTATTTAACTCCATAGCAAATAGTTTTGATTATGGTGAGCAATTTCTGATGGTAATCGTGTGGCCAACATTTTTCCTATGGGCGATCTACATTTACTTAAAATTAAAGGCCTGGTAGATCAATTTGATAAAGCAGTAATGAGAATAACAGATTAGCTAACTAAACACATGCAACAACTTAAAATAAAACCGCATGCAGACATTCAGATTCAGACATGCGTCGCGAAGGGTTCGCGACACATATCGTCGCCACCATGCTAAACTTACATATCTGTAATTTTTGTGAACTTGGATTTTAGGGTAACCTATCGCAAACACTAAAAACCATTCACCGAATTTCATTTGGCCAAAAACTATTCGAATTATTATCGTTTGTCCGATGACAGGTTTCGTATTTTTTTCTGTTCACCATTTCACGTTTAGTAAAAGTTTCGTTTGTCCGAAAAACGTTTCCCATCTCATTCACTTGCCCTTTGATTTGTTACGTATTTTGTTTCGTTGCCCATTTTTCATTTACCCAATGATACTTTTCGCACTTGATACGTTTAGACATATTTTCAGTTTACCTTTTAACGATATCCCAAGTTATTTCTCGGCAGAGGTATGTTTCCCTAAATCTAAAATAAATGTTATTTTAGAAAAGAAAATTAGTTATTATTAGTTTTTTAGAGAAAGGTCAGTAGGTTAGGTTGGTTCATAAAAAAGTGGCCGTTTGGGGAAGTGACTTTCACAGAAAACTTACATAGGCAGAAGGACAAAGGGGGCTCGGGGGGCGAAGCCCCCCGCATGGAAAAACAAACTCAAAACAAAGGTTCAATTAGGTAAAAAAGTAGGTTAGGTTAGGTTTGAACTGCGTCCCCCAACAAAAACGAACTGTTACCAGAAAAATAGGTTAGGTTAGGTTTGAACTGCGTCCCTCAACAAAAACGAACTGCTACCAGAAAAATAGGTTAGGTTAGGTTTGAACTGCGTCCCCCAACAAAAACGAACTGCGAGGAAAAAAGTAGGTTAGGTCAGACATATTTAAATAAGTTTTCACTATCGCACTGTACTACTCAGTATTAGCTTTAATAATACACCATAACAAGTTTTATGTGGCGGGTAGGGTTATCTTTATCAAAGTACAAAGCGGGTAGATTCTTGCAGACTAGTTTGCCAGGTATAAAAATAAATAATTGTAAATTGTAATGCCTGTACACATGTCGAATACTCAAAAATCGAATCGTTACATCGGACAAATGAAATCAAAGTTAATCGAAAAAAGTCGAATGGTGAATAAATCGAAATGTTACTTCGGGTAACTGATATTACGGTGAAACGAGATTTAGGGCAAACCGTAATTTGTCGAATGATTAAAAAACCGAACCAATAAATGCCGAATCGTAATAATTCGAAATGAAAATTCGGACAAACGAAAAAAAATTGAAACGATATTTGTCGAATAGATTTTGCCGAAACAAAATTCGGACTAACATTTTTAGTGTTTCAGATAGGTAACCGGATTTTAGACCTAAACCTATACAGATTTAGGTCTAAAATCCAAGTTCACAAAATCTCAAAATTTTTTTGTTGTAGGAGAACTGCGTTGCGAGACTTGCATCTTTTTACATGTAATGTTTTGATGGGATCTTATTTATCTTTTGTAAGTGGTCTTCCTTTAATTATTACATTCCAATCCATTCTTTTCAATTTGAACTGCAAAACTAGTAACTGGTAATCGCATGTATTTGTATAGGATTACAAACTTATGTGTGCAGTTGTGACTGAAATTACAACATATTTAGGTTTTTAAGGACTTGATAGGCTAAAAACTAACTATGTTTAAAATTTGGAGCTTGTAGGTTTGCTAGAAGTACCTTAGAATTATGATGATCAGTGAGTCAGTGAGTGAGTCAGTGACAAAACTAAGGAACTTTGACATGCAATAGTTCTTAAACTACACGTTCAAATGGAATGATATTACGAATATATATAAGTCTTATTGAGCCCTATATATCCCTGAAATTTCAGGGTTCTGGCTTTAGCCAGTAAAAAATTACGGGAGGCTGAAAATCGTCTGAATGGCTTCGAGAAAAGGATGGTACGGCCGTGCCTTTGTTTTGCTCGACTTGGCGGGGGCACTGCCGTGCCCCCAGATATATTGTAAATTAACAATGGTTAATAAAGAGGTTTTTAAAATTTTATTCGTTAATTAAATATAACAGCATTGTACATTCTGTCGGTATTAAGTCCAACACGAGGCAGTGCCGAGTCGGCGTTTGCGTTAGGTCCGCTAATTGCTAAGACGACGCTTTCAGCTGATCTTACACCTACGACCTACACGCTGGCTTACAACCCGAATGGCTTGACTAACGCGCAGGAAAATAAACACATCGTCCATCGGAGGTTCAATTGGCGTAAGGGACAGGCAAATCAATGTCCCTTACGTCAATTTAATTTACGGTCGATGACATGCAGTACCCGCATGTCTTACGAGCTTTAGGTGCCGTTGCTAAGTCATCGAAACAGGATCTTGCCATGGGACAAAAATCGATGGAACGGTGGTTGTGCAGAGATGGATGTTATCCGCTTATTTTATAGCCACAGTAATGATTGGACTAAAGGTAATATCTGCACTTTACTCGAATCAAAATGACTCATTTTATCAAACAATCTTAACTCAAACTCATTTATTTCTGCAAGTAGGCCACAAGGGCTCTTTTACATGGCTGATTCTTTTCTTTTGCAATTGACTTTGGCATTCACTTCGGCAATTGACCTTCTGGTGAGAAAAAGCGCCGGAAGAACCTCACAAGATATAAAAAATATTAATTTGGTTTCTATGGTTTTCAGTTACGTAAGAGCATTATCAACTCGACATCCAACAATGTGTATACCTACCCAATCAAAGAATGCATAGTATTAGGCCCCAAAAAGTAACATCCCGACGTAGAGAATTGTTTTTCTTGGGTCCCTGATTGGATTTATCTTGAGTTTTATGACGTCTCGAACCCCGTCGTAAACTTTAATACCGCCGGCTACCGCACTGTCTATGCTTCGAATTATTTTGATCATACTTCGAATTCCTCACGATTCTTTGAATTGTAAATTTCTTTGTTGTCAATGTTTTTTATTGAGCACGAAGAATGGAACGCGTCGTAATGGCAACTCGTCGTTATCTCTCCTGTGATAATGCTTTTGAATAAATTATATTTTTTGATTTATAAATACATATTACATACTTACGTTAATTTTAAATTATGCTAAAGACATATATAATGCTCAGTCGTATTATTAAATTGTATATCTAGAATCTAAAGGCAAATTGCACCAACGCATCCTTAATCCGTTGAAATTCCTAGTAGGTACTCAAGATTGTTTAAATACATCACAATCCCAAACTATATTTAAACATCCAATTTGACACGTCGCACGGTTTTTGTCTGCTAGTGTCAACAAACAAGCGGAATCCGCCGAAAGCTGCCAAAAGGGTTGTTATTTTGAATAACAAAGGCAATTCGGTAGCCGCGCTTAGTAAAAACTTCTTTTGCATGCCGTAACGTAAATATTTATCTCTTAACCAGTCCAGTGCAAGCGTGACGGCGGGACAATGTGCCCCCAGTTGGCTTTCACTCTCTTTTTTCCCCGTTTTTAGGAAACCCTTTCATAAACAGGCTACTGTTGGCGATTCTCATTTGCATAACACTAAGCAAAAACAATAAAACGTCGGGTTATTTGAACGCGAAAAGTGAAAACGAGGTTCAAGGTAAGCGAGCAGTGTAGCCAGTTGAAGTTTTGGTTTGTGCTGCATAGCACGTGAGACCAGTACCGCCAAAAGTGAAAAGATATGTGAAGTTGAAATGTGTTGTGTTGAAACCCTAGAATTCAAGATAAGGTGTCTGGTAAATATTTTAAACCATATTTAATTTAATTACTTTCGATTTTAAAAATAGAAGTCTTTGGATAGGATATACGTGGAATTAATAAAAATATACTTAATTATAGTATAAGTACGGTCACGTACTTTAATTGTTGAGCCATTTAGGGTTCAGTCTATTTTTGTCGTGCAATACACAATCTATGAAACGACTATTGTAAGGTGAACCCTAATGGCTCAACAATTAAAGTCCGTGAGTGTACCTACCAATTAACGCATGTAGGTACCTACCAGATACGTGTGGTTCCATTCGATTAACTGGAAATTCAATTTCTAAACGACTTCTACTTTTACTTAACACGTTTCCCTTTCAAACGAATCAATATTTTCATTTCACCGTCCGTTGCTACGTCTATCAGCTGATAGCCCGTTACAAGACGGTTCGATTTTATGATGCAGCATAATACTTCACAAATTAGTCAAACGTTAACTCGGGATGAATTGCCTGTGGGTGCAGTAAACGCTGACCGGATCATGTGCATGCAATTTAAAAATTTAATAACATGCCAATTCAAAAGTAATTTTATTGTTCTCAGTTTAAAGTATGATTTTAGTTTAATTTGTTTCGTTATGATAAGACCTTTAGCACCTACGGTTAACGGATGGTGAGGATCTGTTAATAAGTCGGATACACACGGTCTGTTTGCACACTTTGTTACATCAGTTTGAGCCGGCTTAACGAACCCAAGTCCCAATATTTAGTGTGTATGAGACTTTAGGACCGATATTTGCTATTAAATATTAGTATTGTTCATTTTTTGTGGTCGGCGTGTGAGACACTTCGCATTAAAGTGTCGATTTTAAACGAAAGATTAGGCAGTAACTCGTCTTTATCTTTCCGCTTTACTGCAGAAGTCTTCTTGTTTGCACAACGAAATATGACTACAAATGCTTAACCACTTTACATCATGTGTCTGGCTGGCATGCCTTGCAGTAGCGTGGCGTCCAAACAACTCGATTCCTACCGGCTTGCCTAATATCAGGCTTTTGACCACCTTATTCTAGAGCTCTTAAGGAAAATGTATGCCAAATCAGCACCGGCTTGCCCTAGGATATCTTTTACGGCACGCCACGATGCCTTGAGACAATTTTCCCATAATTAACAAGATTATTTTCTCTATCATGATATAGTGTGGGCTTTCGAGTCAGCGCCTTTTTGCCTATGTTTGATCTTACGGTGCCAAATCATGATTCAAACATATTTAATATCGAAAATAGGATTCAGTCTTATTTTGAATATCTCCACGATGCGATTTATTTTGCATCAAATCGTTCTGGGCTCCATAGTCCATTTTCCTGGAACGTAAATTTTCTCGAATGTCAGTTTCCTGGAATGTCCATTTCCTCAGTGACTTAGTGAAAACCACTAGAAGCAGTTTAAAAAAATGCAATTTTTTTTTTGAGGTCTTTTAATAGGTACCTATTTTAAATTTGAGGTTAAAATTACCTTTCCGACTAGTACTTATTTGATTAGAAGACTTCAAATTATCATTAACTGAGTAAACAATCTTATATTACCTGTCTTTTAGCTACAGGAGCTAAGTATCGACTGTTATCTATTATATGGTTACCTAGGTATATTCTTCACTGGCGTAGAAGTATAACGAAATTAGTTAATGAAACGGCAATCCAAATAGGTACACAACTAATTATTTTTCGTTAGCCAATGTCAAAGTCCTGCAGGTAATTAAAACACCGATGTTTGAGGTCACGGGCCCAAATACGTGTGGTCATAAACGTTTAATATTCCACGTTTCCACAGCTGCCTCGGTGCCATAATAGATGCGGTCGGTTTATTGGCGTCTCATATAACGTGGTCGGCCAGCTCACTATGTTAGTCCAATTTCAAACTCATTCGAGTGAAGTCAAAAGCGTTGCTAGCCTGTAAACAAAAGAATTATAGTTTATTCTAGTGCAGTGACTGTGTGCAGTTCAAAAATTTAGATCCTTGAAAAGGAACGCTTCTTTAAGGTTTGTGTAAAGTCCAGGCTCCATGGTTCGTGATCTTACTTCATACTTTAATCATGGTTGTGGTACATCTATATGAACTGTGTACTTATCTAAATTTGCCTATAGATGCCAATAAACTTGACAGTTTATTTTCAATACATTAATGTAGTTAAAGCTATATTTATTAATTGATTACTGCCCTTTGATCCTTTACCTAAATACCTACTTTATGTGGAAGGAGCGGTATAGTCACGTGAACCAACCTGTAGGTACAATATATATTTAATGTTTTACATGAACCAATCAAGCAAGTGATCTTACATTCCAAATCAATGAGGTCATAACTACATCAACTCCTCACTCCGGTTTCCTTAGACGCGGGTACGGACGCTACATCCGACTAATAGGGGTAAAAACTACTTATTTTTATTGTGTAGGTGCTAGAACTGTCATCATTATATACATTTTGTTGCAACAATTTTTAGTGCTAAACTGGCACATAGTTGAAAAGAGTAAATCTACCTCATTATAATTCAAACTCACTCAAAATTAAATGAAGTAAATTACCAACTTGACATAACAAAATGGCGGCGCTTGAATACAACACGTGTGTCACGGCTTTCAATTTAGAAACTTATCTGTAATGGCGACAGGACATTCCCTTCCACTCCACTCGGTATACGGCTGAGTGCTATTTCTTGTTTCTTTCGTTTCTCTCACACATAGCTACCTACCTACTGTACGCATATGTACCCACGATCTCCGAATCCTTAGAAAGTCGGAAAGTAGGAAGGAGGTGTATAAAAGTTAAGGGAAGCGCGCTGCTGTTCTTCGTAAATTTCATTGCGAGAACACTTCTTCAATGTTCAGCTATGCAAGCACATAGTTTACATACACATCTTCAGAACAGTTAACGTCAGTTAAAGTAGAAAAAGTTGGCCTTGTTGCTAGTAGAAACATTGAGCGTAGTTTAGGTTCATAAAACTGGAATTTCAACATTTGTGGATATACTTGTGATGAATATTAGAATATCGGGTAGAACAAATATGTCAGCAATAAGATTGAAACAAAGCTGATGAGAACACTGATCTTCTGTATATTCTTGTACAATTTAGAAACCTGAACGTTGAAATGGAGTATTAGCACAAAATATTAGTAATTATCTGGATTGCACTTTGCACTTAATACACAATCCCAACTTAGCTGAAAATCAAGTGCCGGTCGACCTCTTTCTTCTAGAGCATTAATATTTATTGGCCAGATTAGAACAAAAAAGCTCATTGTGTTTGGAGACGTGAAAAAAAAGGAAAAATGGAAGATCGGCAATCCAATGGGCCACTATAGGTCAAGGAACTCTACATGCAAGGGGTCTCTGGAAAGCGAGAATAACTGGGTGAAGTGAAGAGCTTAGTCCATAAAGGAGCTCCCTCATAAGGTTACGATTCTTAGAAGAATCTAGGGAGATTGATTATTTTATTATTTTTTATAGCCTATGAAGTAGCAGAACGACTGGACTAATTTCGCAAGGACTGACAGAAACATGGTATTGATAAGGCCGAGTAAGTTAACCTATTTAGGCACATAAAGATAAGTAGGAAAATGTCATGCACAGGAACTAGCAACCCACACTTATCTGACCGCTATTTGGCTTCTTATTTCGCAGTTTACTTATTCTGGCCACATTGTGACAGTGTGTTGTTTTCCCGGTATTTCTCGTTTGCTCGACGAATGTCTTGTAACGACCAGTTTGTCGTTGGGTCTTTATGAAACGAGTATTTACTTATTTATATAGTTTTCGGAACGGTAGGCGTATTGAATTTTGATGTGATTGGTGTATTTAAGAATAGACCTTTTCCACAACTATTTCCAACATCTCTCGGTTTGTAAAATAAAAACTGTTACATTTCAAGTACTTTTTTATCTGTTTTATATTCTATATTTAACTGACTTATCAAAAAAAAAATATAAAACGCCTTAAACAAAAGCCCGTTTAAAAGGTGCAATTGAACCAATCCTCCTTTTACGAGTATACAGGCTGTGAGAAACCTCCATAGTGGAACTCATGCTGAGGTCCCGGCACCTTAGCACCTCTGTTAGTAGGACACGGCAGACTTCTATATCTGGGAATAGTTATTTCGATGTTATTGTCTTATTTACCTCTGTAACTGTAACGACATAAAAATGACCTCTGTTAGTGGAACACAACAGACCTCTATATCTGGGATTACTTAGTTTTTTCGATTTTATCGTCTTATTTACCTCTAATCTAATATAAGTGGGACTTGGGAGTGGGGTGCAATGATATTTTATAAGAAGATACGTTATACGCATACTCGCCAGCTGAGAAATATGCTTCCAAGAAAGCAGCAGCACACATTGGTACCTCACTGTACGGTGTACATACTCACACATATTAACAGATTGCATAAAAGAGATGGCATAGTTACAATAATGCAAAAAAAAAGAGACAGCTAGCTTTTTGTTACTTGCGCGATTAATTTTTAAACGTCACCGAGTGAACCCATCGGCTAGATTCGGATTGACTCGGAGCCTGCTCGGCGCTCGCAGATTAAGCACGCAGAAGGTTGGTTATCCTTGTCACTCTCATTGTCAAAGACGTAAGTTTGTCTCTTTCATTCAAATGACCTCTATGGTAGTAAGATGGCGTCGTATTTGAAAAATAAAATAATAAAAATGATAAAATTAAATTATTTCAGTGTACTTACAGGTGATATGTGATCCCTTGCGCTTTGTTGCACTTTTTGCTATGATTGGTGCACTTTCTGATCACACACGACGGCATTTTTTTTGTGAATCTTGTAAATATTCACCCTTGACATCGTCGTGCGTTTCGTTGACCGACCCGCGAGTGACTACCCACTACAAAAAGGGCACCAATACATTTATCGTGGTTTCAGTGCTTCACTTTTGGAGTGCTTGTAACCTATCTACTTATAAAATATCATTGGTGGGGTGTTCTTTGAATTTTATAGGTATTGACCTCTATAACTGTGACGACATATTTTTTTTCCTCTCCAACTCGGAATTTATTGCAGATAAATTTCCGTTTTATTTACAAATTTTTAGTCTATTCACGAATTTTGAACTTTGCTAATTTTGCCTAAATTACCTACCTCAAATTTTAGTTTGGTTTTGCTATAGTCCGGATGTTTGGGTAATGATAAATGCTGAAACGAAGATTTAAATAAATTGAAATATACAGAAAAGAAGGCCTAAATCTTAATCACTGCGTGAAAAATTAAGTAAATATCTATCCGTTTATAAAAGTCGAAAGACACTGGATGAAATCTGTGTCATTTAGAAAAACATGTTTGATTTTTTTTAATATCTAAGTAGGTACATATATAGGTACAGAATGTTTAATAATAACTAAAATAACTTCTATTCTTACTCTCTATTAACGGAACCCTCTGTAAATGAGACAGTTATTTATTTATACCTGGATATCTGAGACACTGAGTAAGTGGAATAACTCTTTAAGTGAGACAAATTTACGGGTCCCTTGAGGTCCCAGTTATCCAGGTTTCACTGTAATACATATTGGGGTTTAGATATAAATACCTATTTGAAAATGACGTAGGTATATCGTTCCAGTAAAACTTTCAAATGTCCACAAAAAACAACCAAAAACCTATTAGCCGCGTTGTCAGATTTAAAATTAATACTTATCTCTACATAAAATTTATTCGTCCATAAATATGTAAGAAGTTTTTGTGTCTAAAAATAATATTTTATAAAAGCCGAACGGATGGGGGCATATCTCTTTCTTAATCTTGGTGGGTATTTTTGAGTCGATAAATTTGGATGTCACTGCGCACATGTGTATAAGATAAGGCGGGGGCTCTCGGCTAAGCCGTCGTAAAATATTATCCCGGTCAAGACATTTATGACCCGCTCCGAGATATGTAGGCATCGTGCCGTTCTAGACCCTTGGCTTAGGTACTTTTATGTAGGGAGATAGTCGAATAAAACACCCTTTCGGAGAATAAATTTTGTGCGCATGTAAGATAATATTTATTGGTTTTTCGTGTGTAATATATGTATGTATGTATAGTATATAGGTACATAACATATCTTTAATAAGCAGGTTTTTCATGAGACGTTATTTAGCAGTGTATAGGTACGTACGTACGTATTATGGGTATTTCTTGTTCTTGTGTAATGTTCTTATCAAAATATATACCTACTTAAAAAAAAACGCAATTAGGTATTCACAGTTAGGTGCCTATTTAGTTATGATTTTGATAATTTTATTATTAATATAGTTCACGGAAAATTAAAGTGATGTGTTTTAATCAAGTTGCTATAAATATGTTATATAACGATGATGTCCTTTTAGAGGTGACCTGATTCCTTTTCACACAATATTTTTATAACATAATGATCGTGTAACAACTATATTTCATCCTTTGGCGATCGCTCCGATGAAAGGTTATCGGCACTTGGACATACGGGTGCATTCATGGATCCGCCATCATTCCCATCGTAAAACGTCACTAATGTCCTGCGATACATTCCCGCTCTATATCTTTATTAACAATTCTCTCGCTATAGATTCTTTTCAAGCCATTCACCGCCTTTATGCTCCGAGTTACGACGCTCTTACATTTTTCCTTTATCTTCAACTATTTTGCGAAAACACTGTTTTCTTTATGCGATTTTATACGCCATATTTTGGTTAAGTGACTCCATAGCTATATAACAATGTTGCAAAGAATAAAGGGAGTAAAAAATGTGAGCGGTCATAACTCCCACTCTAAAGACGATAGGTACCTAATAAATCAAAATAAATATTTCTGGCTTTTTGCCTCCGCTCCAAAACGTGTTTGTAACTAAGACTGTATTGAATAATGTAATAAAGTAAGCACGTGTATGTATACCTAAATTATGAAGGCTATTGAAATACAATGTAGCCCCACTCATCTCAATACATATTTCTAAGTGTGCATGTCGTACAGCACGTCATCAGGATTATATTTTAGAAGATGTTTAAAAATGTCTGATAGGTACTCTAACGACGTTGGAAGTGGTGGTGTTAAATATTTTTGCTAATGTCTTCAAGTCACAATACCTAATCAATTAATATCAAAAAAATCTCTTCAATCAAATATATAATTTCCTAGCCTAAGTTAAGTTTCTACATTACAATTAGGTGTTTGGTATTTAATAATAGGACCTCCAAAGTTCCAAACATTTTGACTCTACCATATTATCTACATTGACCGCATGTTATTTTCTAAACTTTAATCTGTCACCATCTAAAACTGTTGAAATTATTCTATTATTGATAAGTGCGTTCTTCAAAATAACTTTAGCCGCCATGAAAACACAATTTACCTATATAATTATAAATATTTTGTTATTGCTAACAAAATAGGTGCAGTGTACTTAGTAGATAACTGAAATTATTTCAGATTCAAATACAAAATACTTGTATTTTTTTTTGTTCCTTTGCCAAAAACACTCGGATGCTTTTAAATTACGGTGATTGTACGTACGTTTTCAAAAAACTTAAATTGAACCGTGTCTTCATAAATAAAATCCACTTGAACGCTGGGTTTTGGGAGTTAAGTGCGCTGGCGCAGACCCTCGTTCCCACCGCGCGGGGAAAGATAAATCTTCTTACTCCGCCCTCCGTTCGGTCCATTAACCTCCAACTTTTTTGCGCTTATGTGTTACGGGCACATGAGTATATACCTGCCATAGTATATCGGCTGACTTTGTAGACACGTTTAGCGTGGTTGGTCCGGTAGCCCGAATAATTTCAATTTGTACATTTTTTAATATGTTTCATTAGAAAAATCAATTGGGGTATGATAGTGCCCCGCCAAAACAAGCCTGTTTTTTTTACTTGAAGTGACTGTAAAGTAGCTAAAGGAGGATTTGTTGTATAGACAGTTGGAAACGATATCTAATATCATGAATTACCAACTATACGTTTCCTATAGGAGTAAGTTTTGATTATTAGGTATAACTAATAAGCAAAACTTACTCCTCTAATTTACTTAAAGTTTTAAGCGTACTCTACCGTAACCCTTTTCAACGTTCCAATTTAATCCGTTTACGCAAGTAGATTTATTAAAATGTATAATTCTTGATTTGAATTATTTTTCCGTATACTTTTGCGGCATAAACGGCCATATCTTTTTTTACGTTAACTTAGAAGCTTATTTGGTTTTATTGGTTGTTGGATGGTTTTATGTTCAACTCGATACCTCCATGCGTCCCCAAGATAAAGGTCGTCGTCCAAGATAATGGTTCTTGACAGACAGACGGACGGACAACAAAGTGATCCTATAAGGGTTTCGTTTTTTCCTTTTGAGATACGGAACCATAAATATGAATTCTAGCCCCTCAAGTATTTAATTCACTCGACAGTATGTAATTCATTTAAATTGATTACTGTCGAGGTATTTACATACCTAGATATCCTCTTATGTACCTAATGAAGATTTGTAATATTGTACCTATAAGTAAGACTCACGGATCCCACAGTCAAACTGTGGAAACAGTTTTGTGGGACGATGTACCTTACTAATGTTCTTGTCATTTGAATAAATATATAAATAAATAAAAAAATAATAAAAGTAACTAAAATTAGAATCGAACTGAAATGATACTCCGGTATGGAATTCAAAAATGTATCCATTTAAGTAGTAGCTACATAAACTCAATGGTGTTTGCCGTTGGTAGCAAAATAGGGAACTGGCCTGTACTCAATACAAATTTTTTCACGTAAAAAAATTACTAAACTTCACCTATAATTAGCGCATTCAACGGTTTTTAAAAGATCAAAAACTGAAAATTAGGGTATGATTTGATCACTGAGTAAAATGACGCCATATTACTTTTATTCGTAGAAACTTCATACTAAGTACCTGCACGTTTCGACACTCTAAAATTAAAAGTGCATAAAATCCGCCATTTTGTTTATTTTAACGAACTTCATCCTCAGTGACACTCGCACCATTAAGCAAGACGAATCTAATGATGTATCATTTATCAAAATCGGATGTGCCGTTGAGTAGTTACGAGCGGACAAAGGAACGGACATACATACACATACATACAGGTCAAACACATAACCCTCCTTTGGGCTTCGCCGCAGTCGGGTAAAAAGTAACTGATATGATCCGTCAGGAAAGTACCCTATTTATAGGATAAAATTTGTTTTTTTTTCTTAATTCAGGTTAACGGATAAATCACTATCCGTCCTTGAGCCTTTAAACCATGCAATCCCACGACCGTTACCGCTCATAGCCGTCGTAAACTCATTAAACCACATAACCGACCAATCGAGCTTTCCAATCATGAAATTAAAATTACGTCCCCTTTATGGCCAGCCGTTACGAGCTGCGAAAAAAGGGGGCATAAATAAAAAAGGGGGTATAAATAACACACCTTCGGGGCTGCACGCGAGCTCGCGGGCCGTCGAATCGTAAATTATTCGCTTATAGCGGTCCGATCAATACCGTTCATTAAGGAAAAATGTATCCTTTAGGTTTTCTGCGCGTTAAAAATGTTTTTGGAAAGGATTTTAGTGAAGTATGACGCAGCTTTGGTTATAATAAAGGGGCATTCCACGAAAACGTCTACTTTGTCGGCTATGGCAGCTACCTTAAAAACAAATAAAAAGTCCTAAATGACATTATCAATTCTGAAACCAAGTTATAAAATATTGGCATACCAAAAATGTACTTCCTAACTTTGTTGGAAGTATGAAAAAATGGCGTCACGTCGCCGACATTATTTTGGAATGCCTAGAGTAAATAGATATTTACTTAATTTTTTATTCTTGTGATTATGATCTTAAGAAAGAATAATATCGATTAAAGTAGCTATAAATCAGTAATATCTAGTTATTTTGCCATGATGTCTGCTAACTTGTGATTTCGTTGTTCCCAGGCACAAGATTCCATCAACAAATAGCGTCTACCCACCATAGAATTCATCTAATGAAGTAAGTAAACACTTGAACACGTAATCTATTGAACAGATGAACAACTGAACAGTAACATTAAACCTTTATCTTAAACGCTATCACTACATTCAACAAGTACATACTTATGTGTTTACATGTTGTATGATGTACCTATATTGAAAATATTTACTAACAAAGCACTTAGGTATTTTTGAAGGGACTGGGGACTATATCGGTTCAGTATACAAATATACTTAGTTTATCCTCATGTAATGTTTGATGTAAAAATTTCTCATGCTGAAACCGTACACTTTTCTGGAATATTTTATATAAACCTAACGTATTCTTAGCAGTTACTGTAAGAAAAATCAAAAATATATGAAGTTTCAGCGGAAGAAATTTTCGACCAAACATTAGATGGGCGTAAGCGTAGGTAGCTACATTAGAACTTGAAACAATTTAGATTAGACCATGCAACGGGCTCCCACTATACATGATGTAATTCAATAAAAATATAATGCGCCAGCATACTTTTAATCGACATTGAAACAAAAAGGAATTGAATCTTTATTAAGTATAACCTTTTATTTATTTATTTAACTCTTAAACTTATTACCTACTCTATTTGTTTCCTTTAAATTCGCAAAACATGCATTTATTGGCAATAAATTGCATTCATTTTAAAGTAGCTTTGTAAACCTACAAACCTTTGGTAGGTAACGTCGCTCGAGAGATATCTTTTCTGCCTCTAACTGAAAGTATTTTCATCCATTGCCTGTTCCCTATTCGTCTGTTGGTGAAGTCGTAGCTATAATTATAAGTGTGTAGGTGTATAAATGAGGAAGGCGACCCTCTGCGGCCCGGGCCGATCGATGCAGCGATCCCAACTTTACCCCACTTTGTTTCCACTTGCTTTGCTGAGCTGAGAAACGAAATAATTATCTATATAAATTTACCTAAAAGTAGCAGTTAAGTCAAATTGCAATGGAAAGAAAATAGTTGCAATGATAAAAATAAAGTATGCATAATCTACACAGTCAAATTTTTGAATCGTTTTAACTGGTTCGCTACTTCAACCAGTATCTATAAGTATAATAAATAAAAAACGATAGCTATATTAGGAATAGATAGCTGTTTATTTATTTTATATACGCGTATTATACGGACGTACGCACACGCACCTTAAGTTTTTTTGAGTACCTATCATGTTTAAGCCATGTCTCTAGAATAAAGTTAAAATATTGTAGTTGACTAGTGTCATCTCTGACAAAAGCACAAAGATCATTGACACGCAACCTATTCAACGCAATTCATTTGTGTACACCAATTAACTCCACGAAAAGTGAAACTCGACCGGCGGTATGCAAGCGTTTTTTTCTCGACTGATTTACATATTTATTGGGGCACATTTTATGGCGGCATCAGAAAAAAAACCTCGCCAGTTTAATGGACAAAAAGGGTGGCTCCGTGTATATTTATTCCGTAGCATCCTTTTTTACGTGCGAAAGGACGTGACTGTGTATTTTTTCACCGACGTGGCACATTTGGCGACATACTTTGCATAAAAATATTGGATCGTAAATTGTCGGAATCGGAACGCATGTGGCGCGGGAAATATTGAAAACTCGCTGAAATATATTTTATGGAGACAGATATGACGCGACGATTGAGATCTGAATAACTATATAGCTTACGTATTTAAACAGATGTGACTTGTTTTATTTATAAAGCTTGCAAATGGCAGTGACTAGGTATGGGACGCTGTTGAATATTTTAATATTCAACAGCGTTTCTGAGACCATTACCTATATACTCAAACCCACATCGCTGCCTTGAAAAAACCTACTAGCCTAAATACTTAATTGAACTGCTGATTATGAATTCAAAAAACGCATTTGGTTTAAAAGCCAAGCTTTGTAGCGATGTAGATAAACTTCTGTATTTATTGAATTTTATGTATTTGAGAACACCAGTTACAATGGGATTTAAATTTCAAATGTTATCTGTTTAATTTATCCTCGAGAATATGAGCTGATATAATCTCCGAAGGATATGTAAATGTGCGTGTACCTTCTATAAATTTCCAAGTTGGAAACCGGTCCCAGGAAACAGAAGGCGGCCGGGGCTCCCTGGCCAGATTACTGATCCTCGTTTAAATTACACCAGGCCCATAAATTATACACTCGCATCACATTCAGCGCCTTGGTCTATACTACTCTGAGACTCGACAACACCGTACCGCCTCGTTAATGTATTTTGTTTTAGCTTTTGTTATTAAAATATTTAATTTACGATAGTCTTGGAGAATATATCGGTTTCCTTAACTAATTTATGCCTCATACTCTCTGGGACGGCTCGCGTTTTATTATTATAAGCATGGGTGGGCTGAAACTTTGTTGGATGCTTCGCTGAGTCGACGTCCATAAATAATGGGATGTCGTGAATTGCAACACTCCGGAGGTATCTGCCAAGTATAGGAATATAACTACATACTGGACGTCATTACCTACACCACACTTTATTTCTATAATATCAGCTTTCAAGGACTCGCACAAAATTAGAGAATGTTATTTAGAATTAATGAGGCAATACTTGTGAATTTCTTATATAAACGCTTTATAATTATTACAGACATAGAGAATGCCCTCGACTTAAGTTAAACGTCCTTTTTTGCTTCGTTTGTACACTCGCGGACTTTAATTGTTGAGCAAAATTAGACTGAACCGTAAATGGCTTAAAAATTAAAGTCCGTAACCGTACCTAGTCGAGTTGCCCTACGTATCTTAGTATCCTATCCTATGTGTTAACCAGGGTGATAATCACAAGTAACTCAGTTACTCATTTTGTGCAATAACTTTTAAATACATAAATATTCTACCAAATTTTATGGAAATCGGTCCTATAGTTATTGCAATAAACAAATCAAGTTACTTACGTGTTAATGTTGTGTTGTTGTTTGATTTGTCTTTTATTACATTATTTTTGATACTCTCTCCGATCACTTTTTGTCACAGAAAAAATATATATTTTAGGAGAACAATGCAATGCAATAGAATAGTTTTATAATGTTTAGTAAGTAGTTTTATTTAATTTAAATCACTTTTTTGAAAAATCTTTAAAATACAGGGTAATTTCTGGGTCGTGATCCCGGGCCAGTTTTTCTGACTCTATAACTGGTCAATATCATCTTATGATAGCATTTGATCAAAACAGCTTTAATTAAAATTTTCTTATTTTCAAGTAAAATTACTCTTAAACTAAGTAAATCATGATCACCCTACGACTTTTGACATACGCAGTATGGGAAGGGACAAGATGTCACATTGAGTACGGTGACCAAATTTTATGAAAAAATGTTTTTTTTTCTACTTATAATCTAAAAAATAATTAAAAATATTGGTGATAAGAAATTAATAATTAACATCATTAGGTTCATCGTTGCATATTGTATTATGCCTTCTTTTCTTGCTCCACGTCCCAGAAATCCACCCTGTATAAACATAGTCTTACTCTGATATTTTTCAATTCATTGATAAATTGTAATTAATCAGAATCAAGACGGTATTACAGATGACAAGTGGCTTTCAAGAGTGCATCTTTACACCACTAACACATTTAGTGCACCATATGAGTGCTTTAGTATGTTTTGTTCAAGGGTTACCATAATACAGTATGTCCCTGGATAAAGTGCACAAACAAATAGTGATAAAACTTAAAAATATAATGATTTTTTTTAACCATTATTTACTTCTTTATGAATTTAAAAAATATATATCTTAGGTATGCGTTAGACCTTGTCGGGACAAAGCAAGATGTCTTGACACCTATTGGCTCTATTGATTTTTAATAAACGTAATTATAATCATAAAAGCTTAAGTACTTATGTTAAAGCAATTAGAAAAAAATCTGCAAAATAATCCAAAAACAAAAAACATTGTTTTTTTAACGAATTTTGTGTATTTTTTGTTTCCTTATAATAATGTCCATATTATCACTAGTTATTGCACGTTTGTGTATCTTATTAACTTTTATTTAAAAACATAACCAGGTATCTACCGCCCATACGTGTCAAGATATCTTGCTTTGTTCCGATAAGATCCACTGCAACGATACATTTTGTTAAAAAATCATAAAAAAGTAAATAATTATTTTAAATTGTTTCATTACTTACTGTTTTTGTCGATAAAATTGTATATAGTTTCATCCCTATTTGTTTGTGCACATTATCCTGGGACAAACTGTATGTATAATATGTATGTGTGTGGGTTAATATAATATGTATCGAATTTTGTGTTGATTTATCTTGTAATGTTCCGTATTACGACGAAAGAAACTACGTAATTAAGTATACAAATGCAAACAATTATGATTTTTCTCAGTATGCATAGAGAGAAAATTAACAATATTTGGCATAGGTAGGTAGACATTTTGTACAATTACTTACCTATTATAAGTTATACATTATTCTTTTATTATTGTAATTTTATAAACAATATAAAGAGTGCTTTAGCACGACATAGCAAATTAAATGCTTGATTTCCCAAGCCAAACAGAACATTTAACTGTAATTAATGCGTCGGTAACCTGTAAGATTGTTTTGCAAGTAAAATATATATATTTAGTTTGTTGATACAGTGATTAAATACAGTGAAAAATTTTGGTTACCTAATTATGTCACAATACGTTAATTTCAACAGTAGGCCTATCGATCTAGGTACTGTTTGAACGGATTTTCACGATAGCAGGAGTAATCCATTTCAATCTGAAATTCATGGCAGTAAAATATCATGAATTTCGAAAATAAATAAATGTAATTATGTTGCGCGCGAATACCTATTTTGTTTGTTGTGTTAAGACTAAAATTTCTGGTATGGTAACCCTGTTTTACGGTATAGTACCCATAAACGGTGGAACTTTATCCGAACGCCTATGACACACGACCGGTTTATTGTTATGTAATGCTTTTAAAGTGCTAAGATGCTCCTATCTCAGACACGCGAGCGTGCTTGGTGAAGGATTTTTCCAAATAAAGATAGCTGTGATTTGTAAGCTATTTGCTGTCATAAAAATGTCCGGTGATCGCTTGTCATTTATTGTTGTTTTGGCTGTCCGGCGACGTCGACTTCGATTTAAATAAGTTTGTTACCTCCGTACCTATAATGTAAATAGGTCTGAGGTATCTTAAGAATTTATGAATTCTAGTAGGCCAGTAAAATTCCCCACTTTATTATCTGCTGGTGATTGCCCTAAACTTAATACGTGTTTAAACGAACTTTGCATAAAACGCGTTTAATTACGAGGTAAGACACGTAATGAAAATTGTACCCAGCAATATTAAAGTTCTCGTTCATTAATCAGCGGATTAGATAGGTACTCGCATTATTTACGAGCTAATCTAAAACGTATGGAATTTAATTTCATTAGGGGATTTTAGTGGAACCATGTTGTCACCCGCTGCGCCGGGGCACGCAGGGCGGCATAAATTCACCCAGCTGTCAAGACGCGGCCAATGGCAGCGCGAGGGTTCCAACTTTAAAAATGGTGGAGATAACTTTCATTGTATATTATTTTGTGACAGGTCGTTATTTAGATTTTTTATCGGTTCGTGCTTTCAATATTCTTCGAGATAGGGAATCGATTTTTTAAGGTTCAACGAATTTTGAAGAAGTTTTTTTTTATGAACTGTGGAGTAAGAAAACATTGCTTGAAAATAATAAAGTGCCGTCGCCAAATTACGTTTTACCGATTTGTTGTTGCCACAATAAAAATAGGATACTACAGATTTTAAGTATATTTTAGGCTACCTTTAGACGTGCACATAGGTTTTCTGTAGGTACCTACCTAAATCAAAGTATAAAGACAACCAAGTAGTTCGTCTTCGCCGTTTAGGAGCGCGCGACACCAGAGCGGGCCTAAGGCACAGGGCTGCCACTCGTCGGTTCTGTAAAATACCTACTTACTACGAACGTAACTTTTATTAGGTTGACCTCGATCGAACGAACAATCGTTCGAGGTCAACCTAGTAAAAGTTACTTATTTCAATATGAAAGTATCTGATCGCACACATCTGATGTTAATGTTATTAAGTAGGTATAATAGTTAAAATAAATTAGTATTGGTATGTGTACAGTAACGCAAGGATATTTCGGCTTGTTTCATAAAACCACTCTCGTGTTTAAGGCATTTTATGTATCAACTACTATTTAATTAGTAAAAGTTTAAAAAATCTGTTAATTTTACTCATCTCTGTCAAAGAAAATAATTATCTACTCTATTTAATTGGTATAAGTAGTTTGATCACAAAACTATCAAACATTCTATAAACGACTTAAAATATAACATTTATATAGGTACTAATAAAATACACACCTTTCGGGATCCTTAGGAATGCAAAAATATGACAATTCTGGATTTTGCGCATTATTCTTCAAACATCCGAACACACTGCAGTATATACGTCTTCTATACTTTGCTTCGTCCTCAGACATTTTGAACATTCGACCGCTTGCGTCGAGAGCTCAGCCAGCCCTGACTAAGCCCGCCGCCGATGCTTGTCTGTGGTGCGTCCGTACACGGCGCGCACACGGCACGCACACATGCGCGCTCCCGATGTACCTTTTATCGGAACAAAAACTACCGTCTACCGTGCCTAAATGCTCAAGTTCGGCGGAATTTATTGTTGCATCATTCCGCCATGGCTTACATTGGAGTATACATAATTATGTGTACGAATTTATGTTATACTGCTGGCAATACATTTTCAAAGAAAATCCTTTAATCTTTACTGATACTTTGTACCTTACCGCGTCAGCCCCAACCTAAACACAGCTACAAGATTGCTTCTATATTTCCTCCCGGGCAAAGTCAACTACTAAAAACTTCCATAAAACAACAATTTCAAACGGGCCATTTCGCGCGGGAAAAACAGCATCCCGAATGGGGCGGAGGGAGAAGGGGGTCCAAGTGAAGCCTGCTGCTTTATGTTCCAGAATTACGACTTAGACGTTTCAAACAATAACTCTGCCCATAAATAAGGACCGATTCCTTCACGCTTCATAACGCTGATGGCTTTCCCCGGCCCTCCCGAATTTCGGAAGATATGGTATAATCTGTAAGTAGGTAGGTGAGTTATTATAAATGTAGGTATTTTCTTAAGTTTCCTTTTCTTATGTTAATACAGTCCTAGTAAAATAGGAAGCTGATAAGAAATTACTTATCGCGATATTGGTAAACTTTTATGCTTTTAACAGGCATTTATTTGTCTTCTGCAATAGGCTTGAAACTTATTCTACATAAAAAAAATATGTAAATGTGTCAGTATAAACTACTATTAAAAATTGTTCATAATATATTCAATAAAGCGTAAGCTATCTATGAAGGTACGTGTTTCAATGCAATAAAACATTGTTGTTGGTTTTTAGCTGTTCTAGAACACACGTTTACCAACGATTTAATCTTTCATCACAAATAAAATCGCGAAATTCGATGCTAAACTTGTTTGGGTGCAAGTAGATTTGAGTATAAAACACGGTTTTATACACATTTCTTTAATCATGATGAAAAATTAGAAAGGCGACATTGACTAAATCTATCAGAATAAAACATTGTAAGACTGATGTTTATTCACGGTATATTATAATTATTTATAATATTATGAAATACCTACATTTTCATATATACCTAGGAGTATAAATACGCCTATCGGCATCGTCAGTCTATTCGACTACAAGAAGTGGAAGCAAATTGACTTGTTTCTTGACCCAAAAAAGTGACAATCAAACAAAAACGATCGAATATTAGTATACACGTATTGTATTGTGTAATTTGTGTATAATTATGGTCAGTATTTATAAACTAATAAAACTACCGTAGGTACCGTATTTTCAAAGGTCAGCTATAACGTTCAGAAGCCTGACGCAGCCAGTTGAGGAATTTTCTATTCCCACCCACCCAACTGCTAATCTAGAAAACGTAATAAAACCCCCCTAATAAAACCGCACATTTTCACGTACCCCGTAAAAATATGATAACGTTCACGTATCCTCTCCCGCCTCGTGTGACGCTAAAACGTGGCAGGTAAAAAGTTAGATTAGGAGGGAAATTCTGTATAGGTAAGGATTTCCGTTTAATGTTTTGTAAAAGTGTGTCAGGTGAAAAGTTGGATTAGAAGGGAAATTCTGGGTAGGGAAACATTTTCGATTAGCAATTACTATTTTAGGTGTAGGTACCGACCTATCAAGGTACTAATTTAATCCCAAATTATGCAAATAATACCAATTGCACCTGAGTGTACTAAATCAGGGTACTTATAAAAAAAAAAAAATAGTAATTATCCGATCAACTGGGCTAATGCTGTTAACGAATACAATGCCATTGAGAGGTAAACCACAAATTAGGATAACAGGAATATAGTGTCAAAAAATATAACTGCCTTGAAAGATCATTAGATTTTAGATTCTATTTACTAGACAGTAAAGTGTAAATGCAGTTATAGATAACTGCGATCTTAATTTGTTTTGCATTTCACATTCGCCCGACGGTCTGCAAGTGCGTATTCCGTAGAGAAAAGACTTAGAGATACTATGAGCTTTCAACGGATTATCGGTTCTATGACCGTAATGATAAGGCGGCAAATACTTTCAAACAAAAAATAATAATGCGTTTTGCTTTTACAGACTTAACGGGGAGCCAGGTAGACCGCCCGGGTTTACTCGTGTTACGCATTGTTATTTTTTTTTGTGGTATTGTATTCTATCAATGGCATTGTTCGCTCAATGGCATTGTATTCTTTAACAGCATTAGCCCAGTTGATCGGATAATTAGTATACTTACCTATATTCACTGCGTCGTACTAGGTATACATTAATTAAATTTAATGAAGTTAATATAATTATAATTATAACTTAGGTATGTATCATTAACTGACTTCACAAAGAAGAGGAGGATCCTTTTGTCGGTTGTATTTTTTAAACGTCTGTTACCTCAGAACTCTGTCATTTATGAACTGGTTTGAAAAAATATTTTAGAAATTATTTAATCTGCTGAAATAAAACTGTATCTGAATGAACCTAACATTCGAGAAAAAGGATGTGCTTTGCTCAAGTTGGCAGGAGTACCTACGTACATAAGCAGGTGCAAGCATAAACATGACGTGTCTACATCTACTTAATATCCAAGAAATCCATAAACAAATTGGTTCGTAGGGCAAACGCGCCTAATTGGGGCATGTCGGGCACATTTGCGTGCGCCTGTTAACGGCTCGCTCTCCAGATAAGTTAATGGAATTGCGCATTACGGCCCGAAACGACCTGCCACTTCAAAGGTTTCGCTACCTATTTATGAAGAGAACTTTCTCCAGATGCCGACTCGACAGAAGTAGGTACCTACTACCACTTCTAATCTAACCTAACCTAACCTACCGGTTTAAGGCTAAAGTATTGTATCACGTTTGATCGATACATGGGCGTAATAAAATTGTAAAAAAAAATTACTGAGAAGTGTCAATAAACTTAATATACACTCGCGGACAATGAATTTGGGTCATTTTCTATCAACAATTATATAGAAAATGGTTTACTATTGAATCGCATAAATTCAAAAGGCATAATTCATCATTTCGCATAATTCATCATTTGGCATAATGTTTTTTTTTCTGAACACGTAAACTTTTCAGGATTATTATAACGCAAACCTAACCTAACCTATTTAACAGGATGAGGCCTTAAAGAGTCCTGAACATTCTACAGTTTAAGAAAAAAATTCATTATGCCGAATTATGAATTTTGTCAAATGATCAATTATGCCTTTTAAATTTATGCGATCTAATAGGTTCCCATAGAAAATGACCCGAATTCATTGTTCGTACGTGTAGTTTTTAAAGTGAGGTTTTGGGTCTATCTGTTGGTCGATTTGTTGGTTTGAACCGAACCGATTTCCGTGATATTTGGCGCACATGCAGGTCAATTATAACCAGAGCTCGGCAGGCAGGGGTGAGTGCCTTTTTAGGTACGTCATTAATGTCAAGTCCTTTCCAAATACTGTTTCAGTAAGTACCCATTTTTACCGCGAATATTTAGATGAAATACTTTAGCTAACTGTGTATTCGTGTAGTTAAATTTGGAAATTGTAAAACTATTGGAAATTGGTTATAATGTTTTATTTATTATGTTCAATTAGGTATCGATCTTAAAATTGCAGGTTCTTCACAAACTGACATGGCTATAGAGCCTTTTTAAAACAAGGAATCTTGTACAGAGGCCCACAAAGTTTAAGTACAGAGGCAAAACATGAATATAGCGCTCGAAAAGCCTCCTCGTTTCAAAATGCTATTTTGTCGGAGCCCTTGCAGAGGCTTTTAATTTTGAGAATGGTTGATTTAGTTAATTATTAGCGTTTCCCAAGTTCTACAGTACCAACAGCTATAGTGATCTCTGAGTGCTCCCCGTTGTGACCATATTCCTTATCGGTCGCGTGGCGCTTTCAGTCCCCTGTTTTATCGTGCTTAATGTTGATTTGCATTTTAATTCGAGTTACAGAACTTCTATTGAATTAAGTAAAATTTGAGCGCAGCCCCGCGCCCGCAGGCGCCTGGATGCCCCTCAATAAAGGTGGATTAATACTACCGAAAGCCCAACTTACTTAATAAATATAAAAGCTTTTCCCTCCCGGGATCGTAAACCACCCACTCCGCTTCTCCAAGATTACTTATATCGCTACCAGGGAAATTCGAACCCTGGCTTTTCATTAAAACGGGCATTTTCGTCGTTGGCGCCAAGAAAGTACAGAGTTCAACTTACGATGGTTTGCCATTATCAGCTCTATGTAGATTGCGTAGCGCGCTTGCGTTGCTTTCTCAGATAAGGTTTTATGGCGACTGGAAGAAAGGATAATGGTTTCCGTTGATGTAGGGATGGAATTGTAGCTTCGGTTCCGCTGTAAAGATAGATGACATTACTTGGTTTTATCATCCACCCAAACAACTACCGCCCCTTGAGCAAAATAGCGACACCCGAATCGGATTTGAATTTGCCTTCGTAATCCAAGACTTCGTTGTCGTTCAAGTCTTTTTATTTGAAAAAAAAAACGAGTAGGTAGTACCTATATAGTAAGATGTATAAAAACAGCAGAGCTAGGGACTGCACAATTGCCTTTGACATCAGACATTTGCGTACACTCTAAAAAAAAATTGGTTGCTCCTAACAAGATTGTGATAGTTAGAATCAAGCATCTTGATTCCATACGAGCCTAACAAGACGTTAGATGCATCAACTAAGATGATATTGATTGTTTATCATAGTTCAATTAACCATGTTCTGATTTGATTCAACAAACATTGGTGTATAAGGTAACTAATTAAACATGATCGAATCATACAAAGAAGAAAATAATGATAGAAACAAGGAATATGTTTGTTAAAATTATCAAGATTCTAGATTGTTGTTTTAATCACCAATGAACTTGCTGTTTTAATTAATCGGCTTTCGTTGATATGTTTAATATCTTGTTTGTTTTATTCAAGTTAACGCCAACAAAGAGAAAATCTCTCTTGGTAGGCTCTGATTTTTTAGAGTGTATACCAACTCTATACTATACCTATACACAAAGCATATACACAAAGTTGCATAATTTATGATCTCCGCTTTATGGGTTATGGGCCAAGTTCGCACATGCGCGGTGCGAGCGTATTGAGGTCGTAAATATATCTGCTAACCCTTGCAGGACCAGGTATCTAAATGCCTTTGCGGCGTGGTTTATTTTTCGTTCTTTTGAACGGGTTTTGAAGCAAAATTCTTCGCATACTTAGCTGATGACAGTAAAATACTCTTAACATTGTCCTTTTCTAAAACAAAATATATATTAGTACCTAGCTTTTCGATATAAACTTATGTAGGTACGCAGATTGGAATATATTTAAGTGTTATACCAAATCAAAAAGTATCTAAAAACATGTATTCGTGACACATTAGCTTATTTATTTCCAGATGACTGCATTAATAGGAACATCTAGGTACCTATGTACTACCTTACCGTATAAATAAAATACACAAGGAACCTTATTCGGGCAAGACCTAAACGAAATATTCATATAATTATACGATGAAAAATGCATAAACTTAAGAGGAATGTAATTACAATATAAGTGGATCTTCTTATTCTTATTTACACTTAACGCATTAGTTATTATCTATTATATACATGAATATTTCGTAACACAGCGGAAAGGGCGGTTGAAACGCTCCGCGGCCTTACCCATTTGCGTTCAAATATAAATATTTAATTTAAACAAGCACCCATCGGCAGTCTTAAATGAAATATAATTCCAATAACAATCACTCGCGCGATTATTTCAATTAATAAAAAGCTTTACGCCTACTTAAAGCAACTTAGTAGTAGTAGAGAAATCACCATAAAAATAACACTTAATTTCAGACCGCTATTATGGGGCCATTAAAGGACTGCCTGAGACCCGACATGGCCATTACCTACACACTTACCATACATGCTTCACTACCTATATGTCGTAAGACAACCCTATTTCACGTAGTTATACGCCCTTCTAGGTTTACGATACGAGCAGGATTACCATACTTACATACTAACTAGTCTAGGCCGCGGAGAAGCCGGCAGTGCCGTAAAGAGGAACGCACGTATACGAAGTGAAAGTACTTATTTTAAATCTTTTTCGCTGGGGGTGTTAGGCAAAACCATATTTTGACTAGAAGCATGGAACTTTTATTATAGGACCATAGGTACATAATACAAAGTTTAAATTGTTACCTAAGGTAAACGCCGGTATTAACGCCCCATCGAAATTCTGCAGGTAACACCGACCCATTCATGTGATTCGAAATATTCCTTTTCCAAAACAATTTTAATTTTAGGTACGAGTAGCTAAAACTATACACGCGTTTGTTTCTTGAGCATCGTATTCGCTTACCCTAGTGTGCGTAACAGTCCAAAATAGGGATAAAACACGCTAGTTTCTGTGGGAACAGCGCGGACGCAGGTTGTGTCATACTGGCCCTTGTTTGTTTAAGTAAGCATGTGAGTTTTCTGCTTAAGACATTGTTGTCAATTTAAGCAATATTACCATATTTTTGAAAGATTGATATTGTATAGGTAATGACATTCTTAAATGATTGTTTTTCGTATAAAACTGTGTGTATGCGTTCATATTTTTTATTGTATTAATCAGTTACCATCTATTTTGTAGTCAGAATGCCAATCAATGTAAAAAATACCTACTTTTTATGAGTCGTTAATACATTTTTTGTTTGTACTTACATATTCCATTACCGACCCATGGATAGGATATTTATATCAGTAATAGCATCATTTCGTTGCTATCACCGACCCATACGGTAGATATACAATCGGTAATAGCTTCTTGTGTTTCATATTACCCACCCGTATGATATATCCCTATCGTATGGATAGGTAATAGCGTCTTCTGGTTGCTATTACTGACCCATACGACAGATATACAATCGGTAATAGCTTCTTGTGTTTGCTATTACCGGCCCATATGATAGATATAAAATCAATAATAGCTTCTTATGGTTGCTATTACCGACCCTATGCCTATCCTATTGTCATTTTGTTACGATCGGTAATAACTGCATAAAAATCGTTAATAGCTTCACTTTAAAAAATATTTTTTACAAGATAGCCCTTTATTTTAAAGCAGTTAACTTCGTAAATATATTCCTTATGCTTAACACTAGCATATAAAAATAAAAAACAAAATCGGAGGTCAATCAGTATACTTAAAAATTATGGTCGATTTAAAAATTGCTTTAAGGGTGGTAATACCTGCGTTTATCTTATAATGTATATTTGTTTTTATTTTCAGGATTCAACGAGACACCACAATCCAGCACTGGGCATGAAGAAGCAAACGTGGACTTATTGATCAAATAAAAGAGTGAAAAAATGTGTAGTATAAATGTATTAATTTTGAAAATAAATACAGTATTCAATTCCTACGTAGGTTCACGTAAAAATTAAAGCTAAGCGAAAAAATAGGTAATTACACAGGAAAAGACGCTCACAATTAAAGATGTGCCGTTCCCGGGAATATTCCCCACTTATATGGGGAATATTCCCGCGGTGGGAATATTCCCCATACAAACGGGAAATATTCCCGAGAATGGCACATCTCTACTCACAACGCATCGTGGCTTCATTGGTATACCTACCACCGTGGCGTCAAATACTTTCATAGTAAAGCCGGGGCAGATTTGGATTACTTTTTCTTTATGAGTAATATGTACTCCGGTCATATGCTTTAAAAAATAGGCAAGCCGGTGGGAATTGAGTTCTATAGACGCCACGCCACTGTTAACTACTTCAAAAGTTACAATACTTCATTAATAAATCAAATACAAAATCGTTATGGATAAAAATTCCATGATTAAATGCATACCAAGTTTCGTTATGTAGGGGTAGGTACCTAGTTTAATCTCTTTATTGTAACTTCGTTGTGGTCGTCTTATTAAGTGCCATAATACAAATAACTCATTGTAAATGGTGCAAAGACATAAAAACAAGACACAGTAAACGATTTTTTTTAATCAAAAGAAACGTATTCCTCCCTCACATTTATACAGGGTGATTTCTGGGTCGTGGAGCAAGAAAATAAGGCATAACACAATATTCAAAGATGAATCTAATGATGTTAATTATTAATTTCTTATCACCAATATTTGTAATTATTTTTCAGATTATAAGTAGAAACATTTTTTTTCCATAAAAATTGGTCACTCTACTCAATGTGACCTCTTGTCGCTTCCCATACTCCGTATGTCAAAAGTGGTAGGTTGACCACGAGTTACTTAGTTTCAGATTAATTTTACTTCAAAATAATAAAATTTTGATTAATGCTGCTGTGTTGATCAAATGCTATCATAAGATAATATTGACCAGTTATAGAGTCAGAAAAACTGGTCCGGGATCACGACCCAGAAATCACTCTGTATAGGTACATAAACATGTACATATGATATTTCTCACGCTATTTTACGCCCGCATACTGTTGTATAAATAAACAAAATTCGTTAAGATAAACTACCAATCTAATTACCTCCCCAATGGAGTTTTATCTCCACAGAACCTAAATTAAGGACACGTGCCGTTTTAATTACTAAGAAGACAATAGTTATTATGGCTCTATTACTTTATATCTTTCAGGGTGTTCGCAACTTTGTATAAGAATGGGTATGTTACATAGTTAATGGATACTGTACATTAAATGTCTCAGTCTAATACGAGATATACCAAGATTAAAACAGCATCTTCCTGTATTGGAACTTGATTGACTCTTATTAAAATAGTCACTATTTCAATAAGAAACAATCAAGGTAATATATAGTAAATCACTTACTTGCTCATATAAGGCAATGCACATTATTTATATAACAACCTGATAGTGATAGATTATAGTAACAAATAAAAAGGACTAAACAACAGATAGTAGGTACCTATAGGTAGTTAACCTCTACACTCTAGAGCAGCGGTCGGCAACCGCTTAGCAGCCAAGGGCCATATAGTAGCTATGGAAACTGATGCCGGCCGCATTTTGTTAATAATTTGTGATTTTATACTATTCGGAGTAAAACGACGGCAATACAGACCGGAATATAGGGCCGCAAGTGAGCGGTTCACGAGCCGCATGCGGCCCGCGGGCCGCAGGTTGCCAACCGCTGCTCTAGAGTAAACAACATACGACTTTCCTGATGAATCCCAACCCAAAAACACGACATTACTATCTTTAATCCACTACACTTAATTGTTTCATCAAAATATTTATGTAAAGCAATTAACATTTTTAGAGTAGGTAGGTAAGTGAGGTACCTTCCCATGTTTTTTTTTCAGCTGTTTACTATGTAATCCGTGGCTATAGCTAAGTTGCATGTATAGCACATTACACCCCTAATGTGATCAAATAACGTGCAGTAACGGGCCCGATAACGAGGCTCGTAAACTTTTGTGTCAACTTGACTTGCAGGAAATTTCACTTGAGTGCTTTTTGGAAGGGTGCGAAAACGTTTTAAGGAGAAGGGAATAAAATAACGACGTGGGTATTTATGTAACGTTAAATTTATTAATGGAATGGAAATAGCTGTGACGTCATATTCATTTACTTGAAAACTATCATACAGACTACTTCTTGAAATAAATTAATTGATACATGTGGGATGTTATTTAATTACAAGCTCTTATATAACTTGATAAAAGTTTTGTAAAAACCCAGGAAGTCTGTAATCATTTCATAGGTATTTTTTTTATTCCGGATGTTCGCCGACTATGTAGGTATTAGTAGAATCAAATACCTACTTTAAAGTCGCTCAGATTTCCTTTTGAAAACACGCAGAATTAGCAGAATCAGTTACCTACCTGCTAATTCGCATCAGACGTCGAATTCGAATTCGAGCTTGCTGCAAATTACTTGGTCCTTTTCCGTTACTTTGTGGGTTATCTTTGTCCTTTTCTATCGTGCGCACGAAAGGTATAGCATCTCGCTTTTACAATACATCTGTTCCGTTCTCTCAGCGGGGCAGGTAGGTAAGGTATACATACATGTGCGTTTAATCTGCGTCTCATCCGCGTGTGTTAGAAAACGGCGAGTGTTGGAATAAAGCATGAAATTAAATATGTCGGCTGTCTTACACCTAAATATGAAGTAGCAAATTTAGAAATAGCCTTTTCAGGGTAGGTTGTGAACCTGTAATTTTTAAGGATGGCGTATCTAACTCGGAACTTCTCATTATAGTCCGATTTATAATTCAAGACCAACCAATGTGAGTTGCCACTACAAAAAGTGTACAATGGTACCTATTTATCTAATTATGAAAATACTACACTGATATTGTTAATATATTAGTAGTTTTAAACTTTCAGTTTAAATAAACAAGTCTCTATTACTTATTTACATAAATATAAGATGTCCGAATTTAATATACATGCACAGTTGATTTTTGGTAGAAAAACTGTTAGTGTACTTGTAACACTTCCGACTAAGCTATAGACTATTTAATCTTGAAGACCTAATTCTATGTTTGATTTGTCAACCGGACCGCTATAAATGGTCTTATAAGTAGAGATGGGCGGTGGGTAAATACCCAAGGTATTTACCGGGTAAATACCCGGGTATTTACCCAATCTACCCGGTAAATTGGGTAAATACCCAAATTGGTGGGTATAAACTATTTGTTAAGTATTCTTTACAAATTTCATTAAAAACGTTGTTGATATATAGACGTATAGTAAGAATAAATGCTATGGATAGCGAAATAGGCATCTTAGGTTACATCAACAAAAGTAATGATGCACTTTTTATTTAGGGTGTCCCAGATTTTACGAAAATCCAAACTGAGTAACGCATACCTTCTAATTATGTTTGTTATGTGCTAAAATGCCCCTAAACCAAAAATCAGCTAATTTGTGTATGGGAACCCGTGCCGACTTCCGGTTGAGCTAAGTTTGCACCTGGTTTCTTTGGAATCACAGACCAACCAGGTGCAAACTTAACGCAACCGGGATTGAAGGGCGCATCTATTGTTGCTCTTTTTTTATAATTAAATCGCATTTTATTATTTTGTACCAAAGGTGGCGACTAATTAAGAGCTAGAAAATATGTTTTGTTCATAGATTATGTAAAATACCGCATTGCATTTTCAAAATTCAGCGATTTTATTTCTTCATATTTGTGAAGTTACTGGAAATGAAAAGCTTTAAATACTCATGTAGTTGCACACTCTGATTCTGTCTGACCAACTATCTTATAGAAATTCGTCACAATTAAACAAAAAAAGTCAAAGCAGAAGCTCAATCTATTATATCTCGGTTGCGTTAAGTTTGCACCTGGTTAGTATGTGGTGCGAAGGAAACCAGGTGCAAACTTAGCTGAACCGGTTAATATGAAAAATTTAGGATGAAGTCGGCACGGGTTCCCATACACAGAATGAGCTGATTTTTGGTTTAGGGGCACTTTAGCACGTAACAAACATAATTAGTATGCGTTACTCAGTTTGGATTTTCGCAAAATCTGGGATTCCCTGCTTTTTATTCATCTTTAATTTTTGATTTGTGTCTTAGTCGAGACGCTGACAATTTTAAGTTTAATTGAAGGTTACAATCTAAATATGATCATAAAACCTTAAAAACCTTCTAGAAACTTAACAAAACCATCTAGAAAAATCACAAAAAGTCTAGAATATGTATTATACTTTCACAAAACTCTTTTAGAAGGTTTTATGAACTTCATTTTTTTTTTTTTAATAATTCTTCTAAAAATCTCACAGAATCTTCTAGGAATCTCATCGAAATCTCTAGAACCATCATAGATACCCAGATAGCTTCTTGTAACATATTATTAACTCCTAGATATCTTACATGGTATGGTAACATGGCCTTTATGAAGCCTACTTTAACATCTAGAACCTCATAAACACTATAATGTATCACAGAAGATTCTGGCTCCTTAGTAAAACCACCTAGAAACTTCTAGATATGTCGAAAAACAGACGGGAAACTTGATAATTTTGTATATTGCTTATTTCGTAGACCGTGTAAATTTCATAAAATCTTCTCAAAACTTGACGGAAGCTTCAAAAAACCTTACAAGGACATTGAGGCGTATTATTGTTACATCTGGAACACATAAGCGTGGCTAGAAATACTAAAGAAGATTCTGGATTCCTTGTAAAAACCACTTAAAGACTTCCAGATGTCTTATGTCATTTGGGAAACTTGATAATCTTATTAACATCTCATATATATATATTTTTTTTAGACTTCTGGAAACTGCATAAAATCATGTCAAAACTTTAAAGAAGCTTCAAGAAACCTCAAGTCTTCTGTTGGTCACCTATAGTAACATCTAGAATTCATAAAAATGACAAGAGATACCACAGAAGATTTTGAATTCTTTGCTGGAAACTTCAAAAGACCATGTCAAAACTTTACGGAAGCCTCGAGAAACCTTACGAGGCCTTTTAGTTCCCTACTGTACATCTAGGATATTCATAAACATGACGAGAAATACCATTTAATAATATTATTTCATTTGTAGGCTTCTAAAGACTTTATAAACGAAACTTAGAAACTTCTAGAAATATCTTAGATCTCTTTAAAACCTTGTAGTACCATCTATGAAGTTCGTAGGATCTTGTATAAACCCTATAGAACCATCCAGAAGATTACGTTTCTCTCTTCAAGACTACGTTTAGGGACATCAAAGAATCTTTTAGAAATATGGTTAAACCTTCTATGAAATTCATAAAACATGAAGAAACTTTAATGTAACTTCTAGACGTTTCTAGACATCTTCTAGAAGCTTCTAGGAATCTGAAAACTTTAAAATACTGTGTAAACACTACTAGAGTACTCGTAGGATATTAAGTCCTCAAAAATTTTCTAAAAGTTAACGATAAATTATTTAGACACTTCGTAGAAATAATTTTTCACCAAACTATAAAAACCCTTTAATAAAGTCTTAATAATTATACAACTTCACTTCTTTACTGAAATTGAAATAAAATTATAGGACAACCTTTTGAATCTCATAGAACCAGCATGAGATGAGAGGACTAGTACTAGTCTTTACGGGAAGCTTATATATATATTTTTTTTCATATAAAAAATAAATTTAAAATATGACTTCGAAAGTTTACAGAAAAACTCAATATCATTCCTTTAATAAAACAAACATATTTTATTAGGTACGATCGAATCAAATCAGATGTAAACGCTAAGCCTGCAGAAAATATTCGGTAACAGTGCATTATCTAACAATCCAAGTTATATTATATCATTCCGATGACGACAAAATGTATTTTTCTTAATATTTTATCCCTTGCACACATTAATTTATTCAATTGTTAATTATCTTGACCCTCAGTAGTTTCTACCCACCAAAATGGGTAGAAACGGGTAAATACCGGGTGGATTGGGTATTTACCCGGTATTTACCGGGTAAATACCCACGAGCGCCCATCTCTACTTATAAGTATTTTATTTAAACTTTCGTGTCACTGTTTCTTAAAATTAGTTACTTTTTATCAAAAATTAGTCACTTAGAAATATATTAATAATAATGTAGTTATTGATATAAAATGGTTGCGTCTCTGAAATGTTCACTTGACAATGACATAAGTAACTTTAAAACATTTGACAGTGACAGATATATTGTAGTTTTTTTGGTCTTGAATTAGAATTCGGAGTTTTTATAGTGGCTGGAGATGCATTTGGCAGGAGCAACAAGTAGTAGTAGTGTAGAAAAAAATATTGGATATATATTTATGGATTTATAGAATGTATTTAATTGGATACATTGCCAAACAATTTTACTGGAAAATAAAAACGTATCTTATCGGATACATTGCCAGCTAGTAAGGAAAAAAACCCCAGCTACCTATTTATGGAAAAAATGTAAAAAGTGTTCATTTCATTTCATTTCATAATCTTTTACCTTTAATTAATTATAAAGAGAGCTTTATGTTAAATGAAAAAAAATTGGAGCCACGAACTTCCCGAAGCTCCTTGGAGGTCCTGATTTCGTCTACAATGCAACATGAACCCCCTCACAGCTCGAAGGCCCGGATCTCCTGGTCCTCCATGGCAAAGCAAGTGTCCAAAGGGAAAAGCTGGTATTGGGGTGCTCCAGCCCAGAGATGAGAGCAATACTCCATATGTGGTCGCACCTGGGCTTTTTTAAAAGCCGGTAACCGGGAGTGAAGTACTGCTTCGCCTTGTTGAGCACCCCGAGCTTTTTAGAAGCCAGTTTAAAAACAAATACTCATAAATAACGCCTGTTAAAACCTCATTTATGGTTCACATTTTTTTTCTAGTTCGATCTATACGTATCAAGACTTGTAAAAAACTTTTTTCACTTGCCAGAAATGCGATACCCTCAGGACTTATGTACTCGTAAAATATATCTACCTACCTAGCAGTGGCGTGGCGTCAAATATATTCTTAATAAAGCCGGACCAAAAGAAAAGAATCAGACATGTAAAAGAGCCCATGAGGTCTACTTGCAGAAATAAATGAGTTTGAGTAAAGCCGGAGCACATTTGGATTACTTTTTCTTCAGGAGTAGTAGATACCTACCCCGGTCATATGCTTTAAAATAGACAAGCCGGTGGGAATCGGGTTCTATGGACGCCACGCCACTGCTACCTGGCTACAGTCCTACAACGCCGTCTTGCATGAAGCAAACTTGAATGTTCTCCAGGCCATGAATATGTTCACTTTCACTTTCCAGGTTTTGTAAGTAAATTGGTATCATTCGTATTTCATTCCCGTGCATTCGCATTCGAGTGATGTAAAAAATGGCGGATGCTGTTTGCGCGCCATGCTGGTTTCCGTAGGGTGGCCAGAGTTAGGGGAAGTGAAATGAGACGTATTTTATATTAGGGTAACATTCGAAGGGACGCAGCCGATAGCGAAGAACAGCGGTTTTGTTGAATTCTATTTTTAATCTAGAATTTTGGGCTGGAGGGGAAATGCCGAATATCGGGTGCATCGGTATGCCATAAACTGTCCAGCTGTGGACTGAAACAAGCTGATGATGATGATGCAGAGTTGAACGCGTAAAATAAAATAGAAACGTTAGGTATGCGATTTATGTTTGATTAGGTGGTGTGTTTTTGTCTATTATTTCACATTTAAAAAACTAGTATGTCAGCGTTTAAGGGGTAGAGGTCGGTATTTTTGGAATTAAAACTCAATACCTAAACATATATTCATCATACCCATCGAGATATTGTTAATTGCTATATTTGTGATATTTTCTGTAGGTTAGGTACCTTCTACACGCCAGGAAGAGAAATACATACCTACTTACCCAATGTTTGTCAACAAAATACTTCAGGCAACTGTTGTAGTTAAAACTCAAAAAATATTTTGTAAGATCGAAACATAAAATAATTTTGCTACCAGCAAGTTAGGTACCAGCTAATAATTGTTAAATTGCTGCCACTATCGTCCTTTATTTTGCTAAAAGGAGCGAGAATGTTTAGTATTGAAACTCTAATGTTCCGTATTGGAACTTTTTGCAGATAAAACTTTTCGTTTTTTATTCGACATATTTAAGTATAATAGAGATGTCAGATTCATTCATTTTCTTTCAGCAACAGCCAATGTATATTATTACCTTTTTAGGGTTCCGTAGCCAAAATGGCAAAAACGGAACCCTTATAGTTTCGTCATGTCCGTCCGTCCGTCTGTCCGTCTGTCCGTATGTCACAGGCATTTTACTCAAAAACTACATGATGGATATTAATTAAATTTGGAATATAGATGCCTTGTATGAGCCGCTACTTAGTTTGGTAGGTAGTTAAACAACTAAAATAAATATTTTTAGGGGGGGCACTCCATACATGTTACAGAAGCTAAAAAAAATTATTTTCAGCAAATATCAACGTGTGGTACATAGTTCGACAGCTCTTTAAAAAACACTATAAGGTTTCAAAGTAATGTTTTTGATTATGTGAATATATTTGGAAATAATCGCTACGAAAGTTATGTAAATTGTGTCCCCCCCCCCCCCCCTCTATCTTCTAAACCGTGCGTCCGAAAAATATGAAAAAAATCACGAAGGCAACGCTTAATTAATACTTTCAACGAAAATTATTTTCAACAAGATCGAATTAACCGTTTTTGATTTATTGCCAATTAACTGCGCTTCTCAACAAAAGGACGTAATTGCTATGAAGATACGCTCTTTTGTTGTTGTACTTTTTTACATCGTTACGTTACGTTTACATCGTTACGTTTTTTACCTTATAGTTACGGCTATGGAACCCTACACTGAGCATGGTCCGACCGACATGCTCTTGGCCAGTTATTTTATTATAAAATATAAACGCAACAGTGGTTTTACTAAATCAGTCTTTGTATCAGTCAACAGACTGTACACCTAATATTGTAGTTTTAATTTCAATCTCATAAAATATAAAAACGGTCAAGTGCGAGTCGGACTCGCGCACCGAGGGTTCCGTACAAACTCATAAGTAGATACGCGAATTGACAACATTTCAAATTATATGAAGTGGGCTAAATCAAAAACCATTTCGGCAAATATGCTTCCCGTATGTATCGAGGCAGTTATTTTATTTTTTTACCCGTTAATTTCCAAGATAATCGCGAAAAACTGTAAACCGGAAATGTGACGTAGATAGTACGTACATAGACAATAGACCAAAGACAAAACTAAATCTATCATTTTTTTCATGTATCCGGTTGTCACACTCTGTCAAAAGTTTTCAAATGACATTGTCAGTTCTTACATTTCGGTGTTAACGACTATTCTTATTTTACGATATTACTCTCGCTCCACTTGAAATACTTGACGACTTGGCTTTTATAACGGACACTGCTGCTTCTTTTCACGCTTACATCGCAATAAAAACGGATATCGCTGCTTCTTTAAACGAAAATTTGGCACTTGTATTTGGACTTACTGAACCTCATAAAAATGAAGACCTCAGATGGATTTGTGCAAGCATTTAGTACCAACTTGCCATGGGTTGATACTGCCATGATGTTAGAGTTCATACAAACGGACAATACTGGCTGGGATACGAGGTGCAAAAGCTGCCTTATCGTCTCGAACTTCGTATAGTGCCGCTTCGTACCGTATAGATAGTTTCTACCCCATATTGTGTGCCCTACATTGAGCCCTGTTTTTGCTTTACATATACCTGTACCTGTATATGAAACTAATAACATTATCCTAAGAAATAAAACTGTAAGGCTTAGTGCGAGTATATTTATTTTCCAAATATATAAGTTTGTGGTTCCAAATTACAATGTGCTGTTTTGTCTTTTACCGCTACCTTAACTAGTATGTTTTGGGTTGTCATAATAGGGCAGCACATTACACCTCAGGATGCAGAAGATGGTGTAGGTTCGTCATGAGAGGTTGACGGTGCTGCCTTGGTTTGCTTCTCTTAACGGTCTTCTTGTGAGTGATGCTGGAAGACGAGGTTTCAGTTTTGCATTGACATTCATGACTTTCCAATATCTATAGTTTTCCATGTCTTTCTCCAACTGTGAAATGACAAATAGGTATAATAAGCATAAGCCTGAACACCGTGAGGGTGATTTCAATGCACACTGCAAGAATTTGTAAGTGCAAGTGCCAATAACTATTTAAGAAAGTCCTATATAAACAAGGTTATATTAGCTAGTTAAGTTAAATATCACAACACATGAGTACGTACAGTAAACTTTATCAGTAAATAGTCCACTACCAATCTAATACAAAGGTGGGCTAGGTTAAGTATATTATTCGGTTGTAGTTACTTACATCGAGATGATCTTCACAGATGAATAACTTCCTTTTAGGAACACGATCTAGCCCCGCCGCTCGACACCATGCCTCATTTTGCCCAGCAGGGACACAAAAAAACTTTTTTCTGGTGTCAGTCAGTCTTGTGTTATTACTACACGTTCTTATAAAACAGTTTTTAGTTTCTTTTGATGCTATGTTTTCGTTTTTACTTGTAATTTTATTGAAGAAAATTTTTGTTGACAATTATATGACAATGACGTAAACCTCAAATCAATCAACTGTCACGACCCATTTTTTTTTTAAAGCAAGGGGCAAAGGAAAATGCGTACTCGTGACGTCATATGTCGTTTACGACCTTTCAAACATTCGCTATTTTTTCACTTAATATTTTTGAATGAAAAATTGCTTTTCTGGGAAAATAAAAAAACACGTATACCTTAGAATTTGATTTTTTTTCAATACATAACATAAAATAGCCCACTTGAAAAAATGAAATGTTGTCAATAGTACAAGAAAAACTGTATGTCGATTAGTTTTGTAGGAGCAAATAAGTACCTATATGACTGTTATGATTTTTGCAAATTTCTAAAAAACAGTGCAAGTTAGGAAAACAATTATATTTTTCCTGTAATGCTTAGAACCTGACGAGTAATGATTCTATTTAATAGCAAGGACCATTAAATCAAGAGGACTGTCATTCTCCATACAAAAAGCTGTTCCCCAAATTTACAACGCCATAAGCTTAACTTGTATAAGCTTGGTAAAATAATTATTTACAATTATTTAACTTTGCAAACGTGACACAGTATTTAAATGTTAGAATTTATTTATTATTAGCTGTTTACGAACTAATTGTTACTATACTATGTTTCTTTGTTCAATTATAACATCGTTAAATGTTAAGTGTTTTAGGGCCATCTAGTTTTTGCCCGGAAATCCCGTAGCGTGAAACAGGGCATCGCTTAGTTTTGCTACTCGCCGCTAGGGATTTTAAGTTTTTGTAAATTTCTAAAAAAATATTAAAGTTAGCAAGACCGTTCTATTTTTCCTGTAATATTCAGGTTGATATTTATAATTAGTAATTATGACACATTTTTCTGATCAGTAACTTCGGAGATAATAGGGGGGGAATGGTACGTTTGCACTTATAAATCAAAATCTACTTATTTAAGAAATAAAATAAAATTGGTGTTTTAATCTACAAATTAAGCCCTATCATTTGATACCCCACTTAATATAATAGCTCTACTTTCAATTTTCAAAGTCCCATTACGGAGCCTTTTAAAAAAAAAGTAAAAAAGGTACAAGATATTTTTTATGTCCAATAAGCTCGGGTTAGTTACTTTTAACACTATTCCAAATTTCAAATCGACAGCAGCAGTAGTTCCTGAGATATCTGGCTGTGACAGACGGACAGACAGACAGAGTCGCACCATAAGGGTTCCTTTTTAGGGTTCCGTACCAAAATGGTAAAAAAGGAACCCTTATGGTGCGACTCTGTCTGTCTGTCTGTCTGTCTGTCTGTCTGTCTGTCTGTCTGTCCGTCTGTCACAGCAAGATATCTCAGGATCTACTGATGCTATCGACTTGAAATTTGGAATAGTATTAAGAACCGCTAATCCGAGCTTATGGGATGTAACAAAAATCTTGTAACTTTTTTACTTTTTTTTTAAAGAGGCCCGTAATGAGACTTTGAAAATTGAAAGTAGGGCTATTATATCGAGTGGGATATCAAATGAAAGGGCTTAATTTATAGATTAAAACACTATTTTTTTATTTTTTTTTAAATAAGTAGTTTTTGATTTATGGCGAAAAACGTTAAAAAAAATACCATTCCCCCCCTATTATCTTCGAAGTTACTGAACAGAAAAATCAGTAATAATTACCAATTATTAATGTCGTCCTATATATTACAGGAAAAATATAACGGTTTTCCTAACATGAACCGTTTTTGAGAAATTTGGAAAAATCTTAACACATACTTATTTGCTCCTACTAAACTAATCGCCGTATAGTTTTTCTTGCACTATTCATGTATCTACTTATGAGTTTGTACGGAACCCTCGGTACGCGAGTCCGACTCGCACTTGGCCGGTTTTTTTTTACCATTTTGGTACGGAACCCTAATAATAGGTACCTAAGTACCTACGTAAGAGTGTTTCCCGACAAATAAAAAATATAACACTGACAGGAACAATAGACTCTAAATTCCATTTATGTTAATACAAATTAAGTACTTATAATTATATTTCTCATTCACATCACACAGATATGTAGGTATTTATATCTATAGAATGCGAATGTACAAAATAGTAGGTACAGATTGTTGATTCAGTAACAAACAACATATGTACCTATGTTGATCTATCTATGCGAATTCATAATATGTAGGTAGATTGTTCTCAGTGCTCTCTATACCGACAACCTGGGGCCCGTATCCATTAATCCGTTGATTAGCACTACGGTTTAATGATTGCTTTCATCTACGTCGTTAATTATACCTAGCACTCGGATAGTTACTACCCGGGTAATAGGTAGCCCGTAATGGATATGGTTCCTAGTCGGTTTACGGCAAGTATGCTGCACAAATGTTCGTAAACGGTAGCTCGCGTTATTTATAAGTGTGTCAGACCGGACATGTCTGCCCTATGCTGATGTATGGGACCAAAATAGCTGCCATATGGACAATACAGTAAAATCCAGTGTCGTAGCGCAATACAATAAACATAGCGAAACTAGTTTCACATTTGAAAAGGTTGCAAGATGAAACAGATTCAAACTGATCTGACAGATGGATGAAATTGCTGCACTAAGAAAGTATTTTCCGAAAATCAACACCTAAAAAATTTAAAACTCGAAACGCAGAATCAAATTTAGGCAGACAATGTCACGGGGCGGCATCTGGTGTAAGTATGAACTATAAAGTAAATGTCACATAGAATAAGAGTGCTTATATGAGCGGCATATTATGTTGCTGAATTGTAGTTTTGCAAAACTACCCTAAAGTTTTCCAAGTTCCTCAGATACCTATTATGTATATCTACATTAACACCGTTGAATTATTACTATGTAATTTGCAAAGTTTATTTATTACTGCAAATACCTACCCTAAGTCCAATTCCTTATTCAAATAAGATGGACCCATACACTTTATTAGGGTCTTGCACTGCAACCACACCCTCGTTCGAGCCGTCTAATCCATCGTGACCCCTTGACCAATGCCGATACTTTAATAAATGGAGTCGCCTTAAAATGGTTTTATAAGTTCCCTTAATACAAGCCATGCAGAAGAAATCACGTAACCAGGGGACTTCTCTGATTTATTTAGAGACCCCCCTAGAACGTGCTTTATCGGCGTAATGTCGGACGGATGGATGGTCATTTCCCCTCCAAATGCTATTAATATAGGTACGGTAGAATTAACCCTACCCTATGAGAAACGGGCAACTATACTGGGGACGGCCCCAGCCTATATGCTGACATTGCTTGTTTTGCTCGGGAAAAAACAAATAAAGGAAATTAAATTACCTAGTGTATTGTCTTATTTCCATTTTTCACAACATGAAATGTACACACGGCTTATTTTCCAGTCCGTAACGAAATTGCAGAGCTATGTAAGTAAAATAAGGTACTAGACACAGAAATATATTGAAGTAGAAGGAAGTAGTTCGTCGATTTGTATGGGAAACAAGCGTGTAACGTTTTTCTATTGGCGTTTGTCGCTAAAAGTGTAATTTAGTAATGGCAAATTATACATTTTCCATTTCATTTGGTGACTGAAACGGAAACTGAAATTGAAGGCATGCAAAGAAGGTCGCCGTCGCTTCTTTTTAGCACGCGATGTACATACACTTTTTCGATGTATTTCTGTGGTACTTCATAGATATACCAAGAAGAAAAAAATGATAGGCGCATGAAATAAAAAATACTGCAATAAAAATTCGAAGACATCAAATTTTACTCAAAGAAATATTTTTAGTAACATTATATAACTAGGGTGGTAATACAAGTTTATTATCTCCCGTGTTGTGTACATCATTTTATGTCTACACTTGGCCAGAAAGCGGCTTTTTCCGTACGCGCAGCGTGCGGAAAAAGTCACTTTATGGCCAGGTGTGGCATAAACTATTTTTTTTATAACAATAATGCATTTAAAAAAATCTTATGGGAGAAAAAGTTTATTGGAGAGATTATACCTCTTTGATCTATCGTTGTCAATTGGTACCATAAAAAAGTGAATGTATGTTTTTTTGCATTTTTGACTGTAAGTATTCCATTTCAGTTAAGCTTTAAAAAAAAGGATAGGCAGAGACCATACAAGTATACCTACTGCCGTCCTATGACTAAAACTAGACTAACCTCTATGGAATTGTACAGGAGTTAGTCTAGTTTTAGATATCGGATGGCAGTATACTGATATCCATCTATTAAGTGTATTGTACTTAATGTGGACTTGGATGCCAGATACAGGATAACCTATCAGGTAGAGGTATTTTATACCAACTTTTTTATTTGAAAAAATGTATAACACTTCAAGAAAAGCAAACAGAGAAGCATGTGCTAAAGCTTGATTTAGCAAATATGTTATCACGTTACATTTGGAATAGGACTGTGGTTATTCACTTTGTAAAGTAGGTACCTATCCAAAACAAAAGCGCCGAGGCTACTTCTTAACGAAATCCCGCTTAAACCCCCCTAAGAGCTCAAGATCCTTAATTAAACTAAGCTACCTAGAGCGTTTGGAACCTCCGACTCCACCTGTCGGCATCCCTTCGTAAAGAGTTTTATGGTCCTATTACATTGTCCCCAGTATTAAAAAGGCACATTCGGTTTGGAACTTGTGCATTTAGGTCTGTTTAATACTGATGCAGTTCTGAGCTCGCCATCCCTTGCGGCTAGGCCGAGTTAATTTTGTATAACGACCAACGGCTCCAAATTTATGTTCGAGTCTAGTGGACTTATCCGCTGGTTGCCCGTGAGGTTAGTTAATAGCGAATTGCTTTGCCGGCGAAGTCTAAGGCGGCCTGTTCACGTACAATACTATTGCACAATATCGTTTACCGATCTATAGGTCGATTCATAAGACCGGTGCGGATTTTGTATGCAATGAGTAGGTACTTGTTTCATACTTAATCCGTGTCAGCACTTATGAATCAGATCTTACCTACCTAATTGACCTGTAACTTTGGTGTTATCAATAAATATTTGTATTTGTACTTATGATTATTAGCCGCAATTGCCGCATTGATCCGATGCCTAAAGCTGCATTGACCCGATGTGCTAATATCGGTACCTATTTACCGAGTAATGTCATTCATTCATTTATATTTTTTCAATCGTAGTTAAATTTACATTTTGCGAGGAACTGTAATTTGCATGCCCCTAGTTAACTTACCTACATATTGGTAATTTTGAAGATAAATGTTAAATCCACTGCACTCTAAAAAAATGGGTTGCTCCTAACAAGATCGTGATAGTTATAATCAAGCATCTTGATTCTATACGAGCCTAACAAGACGTTAGATGCACCAACCAATATGATATTGATTGTTTATCATAGTTCAATTAACCGTGTTCTGATTTGATACAACAATCATAGATGTATAAGGTAACTAATTACCTAAACATAATCGAATCATACAAAAAAGAAAATAATGATAGAAATAAGGAATATATTTGTGAAAACTATCAAGATTCTAGATTATTGTTTTAATCACTAATGAACTTGCTGTTTTAATTAATCAGCTTTCGTTGACATGTTTAATATCTTGTTTGTTTTAAGAGAAAATCTCATTTAGTTGGCTCAGATTTTTAGAGTGTGTTTGAACCAACACATTTAGGTACATAAATTGAAGTGGTTTGAATACATAATATGTAACCAAAATAATTTCCTGTAAGACATATTCTTGCACTGTTAACCTCTTATTGTCCTCGTAGCAGATTGGTTATATCTGGAATATCATATCGAAAATGATACTTGTTACTGTGCCAGTGACGTATCTTTGGTAGAGTTTTTGGAGTTGAATCGGGAATTAGGGGTGCGTAGCAATATTTCGAAAATTAAAATTCCTACGTACGAAATTTCTAAAAAGTACTTACCTAAGTTACGAAAATCAAAATTTTCAATGTTCGATATTCCTAAAACTGATGTTCTATAAGTAATCAAATTACCTACGTTTAAAATGTCTAATATACAAAACTGCTAATTGATGAAAATCCTAATAGCGTTTGTCATAAGTTCAGCTTACCTAAGTTTGAAAAGTTTTATTTGCATAATTTCTAAAGACGTTAAAAAATGCAACATTGGCAATTTTATTTTATTACACTCCAAACCACATTTATCATTTTTAATTCAAAGCTAGAAAAAAAACCTGTAGAACATAATATTGGCGCTATTTGGAGAAATATAAGTATTGTGCGCATTAGAAATGTCATGTGGTAATGTCATTAGGAATTTTGTACGTAGAAATTCTGACTTTCGAAAATATGATCATTCGAATAAAAGTATATTAGGACATTCGTCTATAGGAATTTCGTACGTTCGACATTTAGATTATCGAAGTTTTGGTTTTAAGAATTTCGTACGTAGGAATTCTAATTTACGAAATGCTACGCACCCGAAATTAGAGCTGTACCTACTTTAAATTGCTTGCCCCTTGAGTAATCCGCTTGAAGTTCCGTCTTTTTTATAAAAACTTTCATCCCCCGTTTCATACCTATAGCGGTTGTATTTCGGAAAATCCTTTCTTGCACACAAGTTAAAACAAGTAGGTACGTATTTCACATCCTGCTATCTGCAATGGTGTTGCGCGTTGCCGGTCAGTATGTTAATAACGGTACTGTTTTATATAGAGCGGGCCGGATTAAACCCTTCCGAGAGCCGTAGATTCTTTGCCCACGACTGATATGGGTACCTATAGGTTAGGTACCTACTATAGAGAGTGATCGCTTTTCTTGATAGAACAAAGTCAAATCATTATCAGAGCGCAACCCTCTATTATTTCTGTATCTGCCCTCTTCTATAGGTACCTACTCCCTTACTCCCGTGTAGAAGCGGAACACAATAAATCTATTTATTATCATACGATTAACTCATTTGAACCTACATAATCTTCCAGAGTTTGGAGTATTACAAGTATTCCAACAAACAACTTACCTCAAATGTTCCTACGAGTTACGCAACAAAAGATGCCCTACTCAAGCCCTCACGCATGGCATGAGGTACCTAACAAACCTTAAGACATATTTGAATATAGTAGGTAGGTTCCCAAAAGTATAATTTTCAGCTGTTGAATACAGCGCCATCTACAAGAAAACTACGACAATACTGCGGAACTTTTGAGCTTTCAAAGCTTTGAGCGAGCTTCTGTAAGCACGGTAAGTAGTGACATCTACCGGCAATATGCCGAACTCCTTAAACCAATTAGTTAACTACCAAGTGCTGACACTTGAAAGTATTCAACATGTTTTAAGGGCTAGCAGCTTCCGAAATATAGAGGCGCTACTATGTCCTAAAGTAACTACTCCTAGATAGCCTGGCTAAATAGCTGAAATAAATATTAAAGTGAAGTGTGTTCTAATCAGTAATACTGAATTTCTCCTAGACTCAACACAATTTATCGGAGGTGAAGGCGAGATTAAAGATATGTTTATTTTGCACCTTATTTCAAGGCAATAAGGTTGTTAATATATTTATCGCAAGTAGAAATTAGTCTTAAAACTAAAAGCACAGCCCTGTTTTGGGGAATTGCCTCAATGAAAAGGGGTACCTACAAGTCACATATCGATACCTTTAGTCTCAAAAGGCGTAAACGCCGTAGGTGCTAATGGCGTTTACACCCTTTGAGTCTAAAGCCTATAACCTAGGTGCTAAAGAGCGTAAGTCATAAAATGGAGTTGTGACCTTTTGTACCTGGTATAAATTTGACTTGTTTTCACTAGACCCACAGAATATATTCCTACTCTTAATTCTATTTTTGGTTTGCAAATACTTTACACCAAAAAGTAAATACCTACGAGAAAATCTGTATAAAAAACAACAAAAAAGCAAATAATGCGCCCAATAAACCACCGGACAACCCTTTGTCCAAAATAATTCATTGTTCGAAGTTTATTATGCCCATAATTCGTTCAATGCAATAAGATTATGCGCTCTTTTGTATGCAAATGTCCACATTCATGACGGGAATCGTTACCAAATGCGTTTTAAGGGTTCATTTAAAGGGTTTGTTACGACTACAGCTGATTGAGCAGGGTCGGATTTGGTGCTAGTCAATTGGTTTATAAATAAAGGTATGCCACAGATAGCTAATTATGCTCAGTCAGTTATAGAGTCTTAGACAAAAAATACGAAACAAAGTGACTCTACATCTGATGCAGCATTCTTTTATTATTTTGGTATATAACTACCCAGTATAGCGATGTGGCTTGAAAATCCATCATAACATCCTCGCCCAGGATTTGTCATTATTACCAAATCTAGACTATTATTGGCATTTAGCGATTTACATTTAGATAGTAACTTGAGCCTTAAAGTTTACACTTGCAAAATAAATAATTTAGTAGGTACTAGGTAGCCTGAGTCCGTCCCTGTCACCCGGTTTTTTTTGCCACGTCATCGGCCAAACTTTGTCGTGATTTTATGAGGTGCCGTAATTTAATGTTTTTTCCATGTTCCAACGGTCAACCAAATAGTGTAAACAAATTTTGTATCCGCAGTATCGATTTAACCACGAACGAAGATTAACTCACGTGACGTAAGAAGTGATACCTAGGTACAATAGGTAGGTACCTATGTGTATTTGAACTATTACCTACTACGTGCAACCTACATTTTGTTGTGTGTTTTACGGATTAACGATCTTGAGATGCCTCATTGTCATCATATCTACTAAGGTAAGTGCCATGTCTCACCGAGGTGATGAAGATTGCAGCAATTTGACTTAGGTACCTTTTTACTGGGACTGGCGGATAACGTGGGCTACGTTATTCGCCAGTCCTTGTTATAAACGGTACCAAGTAGATAAGTAATATAATTTTATATTACTTATCTACTAATTAATTAAGAACTTCGCCGCTAAACTCGTCCCAAATATAATTTGAACCGTTTACTAGTCGTAACAGCTCGTAATCGAAGCCATGCGGCTGTGGTTCGTCAAGGTCGAAGCGACCAATGGACCGACATGCTGTTTACAAGTTGTTAAATTAAATATTACTAGTTCAGGGTTCAAATTAGTACCTACCTAAGTTCTAAGTAGGTTAATTCAAAATATTTAGTACCTACCTAAGTACCTAATTCAATAAAAATGGTCCAATTTAGTTAGTAATTAGAGTAAGTGTATAGGTACATATTACATTACGACTACATTAGTATTGATGAAATTTTAATTTCTCAAAATGTTTGTTCTATATTTGTTCTGACCTAAGTATATTTTTTTCTTTTATTAGAAAAGGTGCTAAAAACCTAAACTTTGATTTGATTTATCGCTAAAGTAGGTAGTTTAAAAGAACTGACATAAAGTCCAAGCCATCAGTACCTAGATAGGTACAAAATACAATCTTCTTTTTTACCTACCTACCTTTTGCACACACGAGTCAATATAAACAATAATACAAATATTTTTATGCCACACTTGGCCATAAAGTGGCTTTTTCCGCACGCTGCGCGTACGGAAAAGGCCGCTTTCTGGCCAAGTGTAAACATAAAATGATGTAGGTACACAACACGGGAGGTAATAAAGAAAGCCCTCGATCGCATATTTACGTCCCTCGCTTGCAGCTCGGGCCGCAAACTTCTGCCATCTCGGCCTTTCTTTGTATTACCACCCTAGTTGTGTAATGTACTATTTTAGTATAGGTACCTAAGTACGTAAAAAAGCAATACGTTAATCATATTACGTACTTATCACATATCAAACAACAATTTCTAAATAATGTTGATCTCTCTCAGTCTGGGACATTTTAATTTCCACCAATAACAGTATTATTGCACACAAATTCCTTCCTGCATCCTATGACAGTCAATGCACCGCGGCCATATTGAATTAAAACTTTTGAAAGCTTGGTGCATGCGCGAGCCTGCGAGAGAAAGCGCGGGAATGCCGACCAATCAGAGCGCTGTATTTAAGCTGCCATTGCTGGAAGGGCGGTGTAGAGGAGCTCAGAACAAGGATCAATGATATTCGCAATATATGAGTGTCGCTTTCTACCAATGACATGCGTAGTAGAGATCGGATCGGGTTTGGTGGGGTATTATGTAGGTACTTACATGAGTGATTTATGTAATACCTACATAATTTGAAGTCCTGGGAATTTAAAGATTACCACAATTTTCATGCTTTACTCGTTCAATATATTAATAAAAATAATTAATAAAAAGGTACCAGATAGGTAATTAGGTATATAACTTTTTTATGCTGACCACTAGGTGGCTGCTTAACCTGAGACAACGACGCTTTCGGCCGCGGAAAAGACGGCAGAAAGAGTTAGATGCTTAGAATTTTCCAATTCTTTGATTCAAGTTTGGTAGGTACCTACCTATAAGTTTGTATGATTATTTCATTTGAGTACAAACATAGCGTCATTGCTTTAAATAGAACACGTACCTATCTGACACTGACTCCAGGTCAAACAAAACGCAGTAAGTGTAGGTACCAGTGGCGTGGCGTCCATAGAATAGAACCCGATTCCCATCGGCTTGCCTAATGTATGGTTCGACAGGTGTTTTAAAATCATTTTAAGGTTCTTAAGTAATATTTTTGATTATGTGAATACTTTAGGAGATAATCGCTCCGAAAGTTGCAAAAATGTGTCCCCCCTCTATCTTTTGAACCGTATGTCCAAAAAATATGAAAAATATCAGAAAGGTAAAGTTCAATTAATACTTTCAACAAAAATTATTTTCAACAAGATCGGATTAACCGTTTTTGAGTTATTGCTGATAAACTGCGCTTCTCAACAATATGACGTAATTGCTATGAAGATACGATCTTTTCTTGTTGTACTTTTTTTACATCGTATTTTTTATTTATATTATAGTTTATTAGATAGATTATAGATTAGATTTATAGTAGTAGATTTATAGTTACGGCTATGGAACTCTAAACTGAGCGTGGTCCGACATGCTCTTGGAAAGTTATTTTTTCAGTATGTCACTACACTCTAAAAAAAAGTTAGTAGCTCCTAACAAGATTGTGATAGTTATAATCAAGCATCTTGATTCCATACGAGCCTAACAAGACGTGAGTTGCACAAACTAAGATGATATTGATTGTTTATTATAGTTCAATTAACCATGTTCTGATTTTGATTCAACAAACATTGATGTAGGTACTTATAAGGTAACTAATTAAACATGATCGAATCATACAAAGAAGAAAATAATGATAGAAACAAGGAACATATTTGTTAAAATTATCAAGATTCTAGATTGTTGTTTTAATCACTAATGAACTTGCTGTTTTAATTAATCAGCTTTCGTTGATAAGTTTAATATCTTGTTTGTTTTATTTAAGTTAACAAATATACTTTAAGTTAACAAAGAGAAAATCTCTCTTAGTTGGCTCAGATTTTTAGAGTATAGTAGGTACGGTCACGGACTTTAATTGTTGAGCCATTTAGGGTTCAGTCTAATTTTGTCACGTAGGTACTTACCTATTGTCGTGTAGGTAAGTACCTAATGCACAATCTATGACACGCGGGTTACCTATGTTTTATCAAAATATGTTTGACAAATTATCACTTTCCAAAAAAAATTTCGCAAAATTTCATTTCCCAAATAATCGTTTGCCAAATTAACTCTTCACAAATAATTGTTACGCGAACCTAATGTTTGACACATGAATGTTTAGGCAATGCCTCGCTCACCAAATGGTAGTTTGACCAAATTTTATTTAGTCAAATGTTTTAGTTGGCATAACATATTTTACGCAAAACAAAATTACGAAAATTATTTGTATCGTCAAAATTCAATGAACCTTTTTTTTTTTAAGAGGGGAAAATGCGTTACGCATACCAACAGGGTGCGGGGACGGACCCTGATGGTTATGTGGGACTCCCTTGAACCTAACCTACTGTTCTGGGAGCGGTTCGTTTTAGTTGGGGGACGCAGTTCTAACCTAACCTAACCTACTTTTTGATAGCAGTTCGTTTTTGTTGGGGGACGCAGTTCGAACCCTAACCTAACCTAATTGAACTTATGGTTTGAGTTTTTTTTAATGCGGGGGGCTTCGCCCCCCGAGCCCCCCTTGTGGGGGGCTTCGCCCCCCCGTCCCCCCTTTTTCTTCTGTGCCCTTATAATTTACTAACCTAACCTACTTTTTGATAGCAGTTCGTTTTTGTTGGGGGACGCAGTTCAAACCTAACCTAACCTACTTTTTGATAGCAGTTCGTTTTTGTTGGGGGACGCAGTTCGAACCCTAACCTAACCTAACCTAACCTAATTGAACTTATGGTTTGAGTTTTTTTTAATGCGGGGGGCTTCGCCCCCCGAGCCCCCCTTTTTCTTCTGTGCCCTTATAATTTACTAACCTAACCTACTTTTTGATAGCAGTTCGTTTTTGTTGGGGGACGCAGTTCAAACCTAACCTACTAAATTACTTAAACTTTAACCTTTTTTGTGGGATCGTACCGTTTTACCAATATTATTTTGGTCAAATTTTATTACCTAAGGAAATCCGATTTTTGACTTTTTATGTTTTGACATAACAATTCATTTGACTAAACTTTTATTGACTAATATTTTTTTGCCTTAATAAAGCATTTGCTAAAAGACCAAATGCCGAAATGTCATTTTCCGTATTAATATTATGCTGAATAAAAATTTGACCAAACGAAAATTTGCGTATTATAATTATGCCAAAGATTGCATTGGCAAAAAAAACAGTTGCTAATATTTGTTTGGGAAATGAGATTTGACCAAAATAATTTTGGCAAAACGGCAGGATCCCATGACACGCCTATTGTAAGGTGAACCCTAAATCGCTCAACAATTAAACTCCGTGAGTGTATATACGATGCGTGTCGTACCTACGTGCGTGTTTGTAAAATAAGTAGGATTACAAGTAAAGCGATTCCTGGAATATTTATCTATTTTCGTATAATTTTCGAATTCGACAGTGGCGTAGCTACAATGAATGACACCCGGCACGTCATGTACACAAGATACTTACCTACCAGTGGCGTGGCGTAAAATATATATTTGGGCAATCTGGTGCAGATCTGGCGTTCATTTTCCTTAAGAGCTGTAGAATAAGGTGCTCAAATGCCTGATATTAGGCAAGCCGGTAGGAATCGAGTTCTCTGGACGCCACGCTTCTGATACCTACCTACTTCAAAGTTTGGACCATAGTTAAGTGCATTGGAGAGTAAAAACTTGAGTTTACCTTACCTACCTTACATTTTTCCTATTCATTGGAATAAAAAAATATGCGATAAAACGAGGCATTTTTGACAATCACACACACAACTAACGAAAAACATTTATTCTTATTTATTTCTCTGCTAAAGTCTGGTCAAGTTGTTTAATAGGTAGGTACGTTACCTACCCACTTAATATTTAAGTCACTCTCTTTAATATATTTTTTTTTTAATCTTTATTTTTAGAGAGCTTTTGTCAGACTGACTATGCCAGCTCCGTTAAGCCTCTACCGTACAATCTGCAAAACAAAAATACAATAAAAATTTTACATAAATACCTAAAAAAAAAACAAAAAGTTACCAAATTTGTACACTATGCTTTAAAAAACCCGTATACAAACTTGGCGACTTTTGAGTGGGGCTCCGCCAAAATGGAATTACCTAAAGACCTACATTTTTGCATGTTAGGCCCCAAACTCTAATAGCTAACGTATCCCTTTTCTCTCGAGTCAGGACACACTCCACCAACAAGTGCTGCACATCCTCGATGGAACCACACTCTTCGCAGTTGGGTCTTTAATAATTTTATTTTTCAATATGGGTAACTAAGTAGCTACTAGTAATAGCCGATAGCCGACGAAGGAAGGACGTACCGCACAGAAGGTAGTTCATCGTTATCATGTGAACTACCTACCTATCTCCAAAAAATAGAATAGGTATACCTATAATATATCCTGACCGAAAATTGCTAAAATATTTAGGTACATTTACCTTACCTTCGAAACTTGCGGCGCTTCAAAAAAGGGACAGTACCTACCAGTGGCGTGGCGTAAAAGATATCCTCGGGCAAGCCGGTGTAGATTTGGCGGACATTTTCCTTAAGAAATGTAGAGTAAGGTGCTCGAATGCCTGATATTAGGCAAGCCGGTAGGAATCGAGTTCTTCGGACGCCACACTACTGGCACCTACTGATAAGAAAGAAACCCCAAGAAAACTTTCAGCCTTGCCTTATGCAAAAAAACAGGAAAAGTGCGCGTCGGACTCACCCACCGAGGGTTCCGTACAAATTTGTAGGTTTAAAGTAGGTACCCTATAAATGTTATGCCACACCTGGCCATAAAGTGACTTTTTCCGCACGCTGCGCGTACGGAAAAAGCCGCTTTCTGGCCAAGTGTAGGTAGACATACACAAAATGATGTACACAACACCTCGCTTGCAGCTCGGGCCGCAAACATCTGCGATCTCGGCCTTTCTTTGTATTACCACCCTAGATGTGTAATATACTATTGATTCTCTTAGTACAGTCTATTTTTTATGATTTTTAAGGCTGCGTTTCCACCGGAGCTGTGCGAGGTAGCTAAGCGGGGTGCGAGGAAAAAATCCACCAATCAACGTGCCTAGCCTCGCTCAGCGCGGCCCGGCATTGGAGGATTTTGTCCTCGCACACCGCTTAGCTACCTAGCTTAGCTCCGGTGGAAACGCAGCCTCAATGTATAATACTTATCAGATTTTTCCCTAAAGGTACTTGTAGTCTCTCTTCTTCTCTTCTTCGTCGTATCCTCATGGCTGAGGGACGTGCCGGCTGCGACTCTTCACCAACGCACTCCAAGCTGCACGGTTTTGGGCTTGATGAATGCTAGCCTGTAATGTATACTTGTAGTAGGTATAGGTATATAAGACGATATTACCTACTTACCAAACATAGTTCTAGGTCAACTGAAAGTACCCTTTGAATTTCGGTTTCCTTCAGAGTGTTAACTTAGAAGTTTGATTTTTTCACAGCTTCAAGGGACTGTAGACTTGAGTACCTATATATGGTTTTATTTCAACTCGATACCTCTACGCGTTCCCGAGATAAAGTGTCTTGACGGACGAACAAACAGAGCGATGGACAACAAAGTGATCCTATAAGGGTTCCATTTTTTTCCTTTTGAGGGACGGAACACGGAACCCTAATAAAGAACATAATTTTAAACAAAAGACTCTAGGTATACTAGTAGGTCTAGTGAATTTTGAGCCGTTCGCCGGAAATCCTTCAGAGCCATGGGCGTTGCTCATTTTACGAGTAATACTTATGCAGTTTGTGATAGGTACTTAGGTATTGCGGACAATTACACAAAAATATTGATGTAATTACGTACAGTTTGATTTTTCTCTAATTGTTGATTTTGTGCAACCTTTCATATTGTTAATCTTTAGAAAATTTTGGATAAGTATAGGTAGGTAATAAAGTATCAATATCAACAAACTTATAGTTCATACCGGTTAACAATAGACTCTAGAGGGACACAGAAGCAGGGATTCCAAACATTTTCTGTAAAGTCGTAATAATATTTATATGATGTAAAATTGTAAGACAGTTTGTCAAAACATAGAATAAACTTTCACTTCGTCTTCTTGGCGATGGTCGAGTGACAACGGACGTTAGAGCAAACGCCTCTTCCACTGCCCCACAGAATCACTCATATTGAATGTTACAGATAACTATTCACCAATTACTTAGGAATGACAAATAATAATAGAAACAGTATACAATTAAAAAAAATACAAATTGGATATAACTATTTGATAGTACAATATAATAATGACAGCACTGAGCTGTCTCCTATATTGAGTGTTGCTTATCTCTGGCTCTTTAGGTATTTTATAAGGGCACTTTTTTATTTTCAGCCAACCAAAAAGTATGGACATCACCAATATTTTATTTTTGAGCATCTACTTTAGAAATGTCATTTATTGAATGTCAACCTAAAACCGGCACTATAAAGTACCTATTTTTTCTTCTGTCTATTCCTATACGAAACAGACTGTAGGAGATGAGCAAAGCCTTGAAAAGTCTTAAAATTTTCCTCAATAAAATTAACCACTGTCTTAAGATATAGGTATAGATAGAATTTACAAAAAATCGAGTCTGAGGAAATACACTCACGGACAATGAATTCGGGTCACTTTCTGTGAACAATTGTATAGAAAACGAACCGAATTCATTGTCCGTGAGTGTATGAATCAAATTTGCTGACTTGAATGCAGTTTATTTTATATTATGATAGTTAAAATAATGTTACATTTGACAATCTAAAACTACCTAGTAATTTGAAAGCAACTATAAATGGAATTAAACCTAAAAAAAACTAAGTCTACATTGTAAAAATGAATCAAATAGGAAAAAATATTTACGATCATTTTATCGTTATAAAGTTAATGCTTTTTGTACTGGTGTTTAATTTTGAATAAGTCAATAATAAATCCATTTTGAATATAGGTACTTAAATTACTTTATGAGTATTACATCTCTCTCTCGCTAATGTAGCCTGTAGTGTAGTGTAGTATTACCTACCTACAACCCGTGGGTGGCCCTTCGGGCCATCCACGCGAACCAAAGGCAGATTTGAAGGGCTCAAATAAAGGAGCCCAAAATCTGAGCTATGATAGTCCAATCCAATCCAACCCACCTACCTACAGTAGGTACAGCATTGTAGGCTATCTTTTCCAGATAGAAAGAAATAAAAATAAAATGGCTTCCTATATCGTAGACGGCAGCGGGAACACGTACGCAGTAAAAATAAAAAAGCTATTCGAACGACCCCTATAAAAAAGCGAGGTCCATTAATTTTGTTTTATAAGACTCTTCACTGATGCCAGTAGTCTTGTCCGGACACCTAACAAGAAATATCTACATTATAGCACATACAGTATTAGACACATACCTAGCAGTGGCGTGACGTTCATAGAACTCGATTCCTATTAGTACTATTATTCTTCTCGACCTCAAAGAAACAGTACGCTAAAAGTATAAGTAGTTCCAGGAGAGTGAGGAGACACATACAGCTGAAAGTGAATGAATGAAATGAATGAGTGAGTAAATAAACACAAGTTAAGTAAACTTTTTGGAATGGACGCTTATTATGGGTACGTACCAAGTAAATACAGATAACCAGTATCACCGACATTAGCGCCTAACTCTACCTAGGTACCACAAAATAGTCGCAAGTGCTACGACGTAGCGCTCGCTCGTAGCCGTCGTAGCAGGCATTTTATTGATTTGTTTTATCAACTTCGACAACTTATAAATGTTTTTTAAACAAAGGCTAGGAGACCCAGGGGAGTTAAAACAATTTTGACATTATGGGTCGTACTACACAAAATTCTATCTTATCTTATTATCTATATATATAAAAGAAGATGTCCTGACTGACTGACTGACTGACTGACTTACTGGCTCATCAACGCACAGCCGAAACTACTGAAGCTAGGAACTCGAAATTTTCACAGTAGGTTGGTTTTAAAACGTAAGTAAAGGATAAGAAGGGATTTTTCGAAATTCATCCCCGAAGGGGGTTAAATGGGGGTTGAAAGTTTATATGGGGACCACACGATTTTTAAAGTAGGAGATCTGAGATTTCAGACATAGACTCTTCAATATGAGTATAGGAAAGTAGTTTCACGGTTTTTCGAAATTCATCCCCGAAAGGGGTTAAATGGGGGTTGAAACTTTGTATAGGGACCAAATGATTTTTGAAGTTGGAGATCTGAGATTTCGGACATAGACCCTTCAATATGAGTACAGGAAAGTAATTTCACGGTTTTTCGAAATTCATTCCCGAAAGGGGTTAAATGGGGGTTGAAACTTTATATACGGAAAAACGATTTACGAAGTTGGAGATCTGAGACTTTGTAAATAGACCCTTCAATATGAGTACAGAAAAGTGGTTTTACCTTTTTTCGAAATTCATCCCTAAAAGAGGTTAAACGGGGGTTGAAATATTGTATAGGGACCAAATTATTTTTAAGTTACAGATCTGAGACTTCGTATATAGATTCTTCAATTAAGGTCAAAGAAAGTAGTTTTACCATTTTTGGAAATTCATCCCCAACAGGGGTTAAATGGGGGTTGAAACGATTTTTGAAGTTGGAGCTCTGAGACATCGTACATAGTCTCCTCAATATGACAGATATGATGATGTACAGGAAAGTAATTTCACGGTTTTTCGATTTTCATCCCCAAAAGGGGTTTAATGGGGGTTGAATCTTTGTATAGGGACCACACGATTTTTGAAGTTAGAGCTCTGAGACATCGTACATAGACTCCCCAATAAGAATAAAAAAGTGGTTTTACCGTTTTTCGAAACTCATCCCTAAAAAGGGGTCAAAAGGGGGCTGAAACTTTGTATCGGGACTAAACGGTATTTGTATAGTAGATCTTAAACATCTTACATTGACTCAACCATAAGAGTAAGAAAAGTGATTGCTATTTTTTGGAATTCATCCCCAAAGGGGTTTAAATGGGGATTGAATATTTGTACAGGGATCGAACGATTTTTAAAGTTGGAGCTGTGAGTCGTACATAGACTCTTCAATAAGAGTAAAAAAAAGTGATTTACCGTTTTCCAAAATGTATCCCTAAAAAGGGGTCAAACGGTCGTTGAAATTTTGTACAGGGACTAAACGATTTTTGCAGTAGATCTTGAACTACGTACATAGACTCATCCGTAAAAGTAAAAAGAAGTGAAACAAAAAAAAGAAACACATAGAACTGTGGTGTAAATTACCCACATTAAACCAATAAAGAGATAAAAAATGTTTCTTTCATGTAAAAAGTAAAAAAAAGTGATTGCTGTTTTTTGAAATTCATCCCCAAAGGGGTTTAAATGTGGGTTGAAACTTTGTATAGGGTCCAAACGATTTTTGAAGTTGGAGCTCTGAGACATCGTACGTAGACTCCTCAATAAGAGTAAAAAAAAAAGTGATTATTCGTTTTTCAAAATTGACCCCTTCGGTCAAACGGAAGTCGAAACTTTGTAAGGAGACCAAACGGTATTTGTAGTAGAACTTAAACTTCTTACATAGACTCATCCATAAGAGTAAAGAAACGTGATTGCTGTTTTTTGGAATTCATCCCCAAAGGGGTTTAAATGGGGGTTGAAACTTTTTATTGGGACCAAACGATTTTTGAAGTTAGAGATCTGAGACATCGTACATAGACTCCTTAATAAGAACAAAGAAATGTGGTTTTACCATTTTTCATCCCTAAAAATGGATCAAACGGGGGTTGAAACTTTGTAAAGGTACCAAACGATTTTTGTAGTAGATCTTGAACTCATCCAAAAGAGAAAAGAAAAGTGATTGTTTTGAAATTTATATCCAAAGGGGTTTAAATGGGGGTTCAAACTCTGTATAGGGCCCAAAGGATTTTTGAAGTAGGAAATCTGATACATAGATCCTTCAATAAGGGTAGGTACAGAAAAAAGTTAAACCATTTTTTGAAATTCATCTCCAAAAGGGGTTAAATGGGGGTTGAAATTTTATAAAGGGACCAAATGATTTTTAAAATAGTGTTTAAAACTGATTAAACTGAATAGAACTCAAATGATCTCATCGTTCATTAAAATTTATCTCGAAAACGGGTTTAGTAGGTAGGGCTTGAAAGTTTGTTTAGGGACTGTACAATTTTTAAAGTAAAAGGTTTCTAACTCCATGCATAGCATATAGCAATTAGTAGATTGTTTTTTGTGTAAGTAACAGGGTGTCCGTCAAGATAGCGTACACCGCAAAGATATTTAGAATCTGATGCAGCCAATAAATAGTACCCAAATAGTACCGACGAAATACCTAGGTGATAAAAATAGTACCTACCCTTAAACTTTTCGAAATATAAGGCCTGTTCACGGTGTACGCTACCAGGCGTCAAGCTGGCGTACACCGTTTGTATCTCTAGAACGGCTTTGTTTTTGGAAACGCTTTATATCTCAAAAAATAGTACCCAAATAGTACCCTAGAACCCTAAAATTTCATTTCGCTAGCTGTCGTAGAAGCCGAGACATGCATCAGATTCTGAATATCTTTACGGTGTACGCTATCTTGACGGACACGTAACAGGTGGTTTATGAAGTGCATTTAATTTTTTGGAAATAATCCTTAAATGGAATAAAGAATTGATTTTCTCGGTAAATGTGCATTGTGCAGTTTTGGGCCCAATATTTGAGGGTTTTGTTTAATTACAACCAAGTTTATGAACAAAATATCAGAAACTTTTATAAAAATTAATTGCCTAATTATAATTTACACCGCTGACGAAGTCGCGGGCATAAGCTAGTTGGCTTATAAAATTACAACCGAAAAGTAAAACAACGAGCAATGGCTTGCACCATCACTATCAAATTATCAATTCAATCCTTAGTTAATGAACTTTCGAAACATACATAACACAAGCCTAAACAGTAAATACCTACTAACTCGTATCCTTGGTCAAATAACGTCGCATGTGACTTTACGTCCTAAGTTTTTTTTATTTCTTAAAAGTCATACAAATCATACGAACTACATGATACACACAGATCCTGAAAAGTTGTCATTTTGCAGATACGTCGTTATTTGACCAAGGGTACGAACTCATTACCAAACCAAATTATAGGTTGCTAAACGCTTAAAACTTACTTTTCGTCTTTTTTTCGACATGGGTGCTAGAACTCCACAACCACGCGCCTTGTGGCAAGGACGTATGCTGGTGGGCCCGCGGGTGCTAGGACACAGCTAAACAGAGTTATTGACAGCTCGATAACAGCTACAGATTCCGCAAAATTGATCCTGTTTCAACTCACCTTTGTTTCAAAACCCCTCGGTCTCCCCTATGTAAATCGACTCGGCGATTTTTAAAGATCTCGAAATAATGAGGAAAGGTTACAGAAAAAAACCGGTCAAGTGCGAGTCGGACTCGCGCACCGAGGGTTCCGTACAAACTCGTAAGTAGATAGGTACGTGAATAGTTCAAGAAAAACTGTATGGCGGTTAGATTAGTAAGAGCAAATAAGTATGCGATACGATTTTTTCAAATTTCTAAAAGCTTCAAGTTAGGAAAGCCGTTATATTTTTCCTGTAATATTTAGAATGATATTAATAATTGGTATAATTATTACAGATTTTTCTGTTTAGTAAATTCGAAGATAATAGGGGAATGGTATTTTTTAACTTTTAACGTCCTAAATCAAAAAGTAGGTAGGTACATGATTAAGAAAAAAATAAAAATGGTTTTGGAATCTACAAATTAAGCCCTTCGTTTGATACCCCATTTAATACAATAGCACAACTTAAAATTTTCGACCTCCCATTTCAGCCCCCTTTAAAAAAAAGTAAAAGGATATAATACTTTTTTTATATATATTAGGCTCAGGTTAGCGACTTTTAAAACTATTCGAAATTTCTAATTGATAGCAGTAGTAGTTCCTGAGATATCTGACTGTGACAGACGGACACACAAACAGACAGAGTCGCACCATAAGGGTTCCTTTTTTACCATTTTGGTACGGAACCCTAGAAAGGATAGACAACGTGGCCAAGCTGGGAATAAGCATTCTTAAAACTCAGTAGATGTCAAAATTGAGGATTTTCTGATCCGAGCACGAGCGGAGCCGATCTAAACGTCGTTCGCGGCGTGAAACGTGAACGACGAACGTATGTACTTACAACGATCACTGTCCTCGAGTGCGATCCAATTGCTTTTGTGTTCGTCAAAAAATCGACAATTGGCGGAGCACAGTTGAGCACGAACCAAATGCTCGAAGCGCGCTTGTGCCCGCCTCGTCTAGCGTAGACGCACCAACCCTTAACTTGGCAATGTGCACCACAGTTCACAAACTCTTTGCCCATCTTTTTCCAACTCCTATCGCACGTTATTGTCGAATCCCAGCGAGGCTTGAATTGTTGAACTTCTGTATTTTTTGCGAAGTTAAGGGTAAGAGATGAAAACCTTAATATTTTGACGGTCTCAAACCATTTATCGGCGAAGTCTATATTCACTTTGTACGACTGTACCTAATACGTAGTTTCATGTTATGGCTAAAATCTATATCGGCTCTTTTAGGTCTGCAGATCCCTTAAGGGAAGGGTATTGTTAACAATACAATTCTGTTTTACTGCAAATGTGAGCGAGAGGACAACCCCCTATGCAACGTAGGTACACAAATGCTTTCCTTGTAATAAGAGTCAGAACTCACGGTTAGCACTCAACGTAACTCAATTTAACGACTGCTTTCCCATTTTCTCCCCCACAAATTACATAAACCTCTACATAACACAAACAGAGGGTCCTGGGATCGAGATTAGGAAATATGGACAGGATAAACTGATTAGTTCTGGTTTACGCGATGCCTCGTAAAAAGGACATAAAGCACTAATTTGAGATTTACTGTTAGCTGTAAATCAAGATTGTTTGGCTGTGTTGCGACAATGCTTTTGACAGTGGACGTAAGCGATAAATCAAATTCAAAGCGACCATCCACATTGAACATCTATTGAATCCAAAATAATTTCTATTATGAACGTACTTTTTTGTCGCCTTTTACGATAACTAGGTACCTATGTACTACCTATGTGACTTTCTCACGCTTTGGAAGATGACCTGGTTCGACCCCAGGCGCCCCCGGCACCCACCTAGTCCGACCCCTCGGAGTGGTCCGGCTAGAGACCTGGTTTGACCCCAGGGAACGCCACGGCCGACCGCCCGGTCCGAAAATCGCTATGCCCATAAGGGTTGCGAGTTTGTCAGCTTCTAAAAAACGCTTTGAAATATATATATATTTTTTATTATTTCGTTTTAGATCATAAAACTCGTGCGTTATCCATCCGTCACGCGACCGGAAAGAACCATCATCTATTTTTCTATAGGTACCTACATATAATAACATCTTAGAAAGACTGTTATTTACATATCAATACCTGTATAATCTCTTGTACTTACATGATTCTCGGTTTGTCTACCACCTCTCTTGTCTCATCACTCAACTGCACAAGCAGTTGAACGAAATAAAGTGCAGCTTAAGGTGATTCTCAGTTCTATATATAAACAAATAGAGGCTTAAGAATTGGCTTTAATAAAATCAGATTTGGTTGAAAGGTTTCATTTCATTGTGTGATACATTTTCTTTGCGCAAGACGACATGAGAAGTCCCAGTAAGTGATTTCTACGATTTTATGCTCAAAGCAGCTGTGTCATCACTCAACTGCTTGAGGAGTTGAGTGATGAGACAAGAGAGGTTAACTGGAAGAGATCCCTTAAAGAGCAAAGTTCGCTTTTATACATATAACCCTGTACTGTACTGTCTTATTTTGTGCAATAAAGTATTTACATAGATACATACCAGTAGCGTGGCGTCCAAAGAACTCGATTCCTACCGGCTTGCCTAATATCAGGCATTTGAGCACCTTATTCTACGTACCTACGCCAAATCTGCACCGGCTTGCCCAAGACTGTCTTTTACGCCACGCCACTGATACATACTGTGTTTGTACATGAGATTTTTTACCAAAAAAGTTTACCTGTTTGGCTGCTTACCTGTTTGTTCACGTATCACGTAAAAACTACCAGGCCGATTTTCATGAAATTGGTATACAGGTAAGATAATGACCCCGGTTAACACATACATAGCATCACTACTTTGAAAAAAACTCGTAACTAAAAACGTCCTAGAGAAAAACGTCAAAAGTTACATGCGAATGTCATATACACTGACTGCGTTTTTACCTGAAGTTAGGTATCAGATACGTGTTTTTTTAAAAGTAATGACGATAGGATACTTTTTATCCATCTAAGCGGAGGTTTCACCAGCACCCACCATCCAACATCTTAGCCAGTTTTTTTCATCACTGTTGTTTCATAGTAAAATTGTGTTGGTAAAATGAAAACTAAATAGTCATTGACTACTAATAGTCAACCGTTTATAAATTGAGTAAAATTATACATGTCATTTTCTCGTGTCATTTTTCGCTAATAAAATGTATCAAGCTATAAAATAAAATACAATTTAAAACATTAGTGATGGGGTGGTAGCAAACGATGACCTCTTTTAGTTTGTATTGGAAAACCGACCGACTAAACAAAAAACCACGTGACTCGGCTCGTTCAGCCAGTAGTATTGCGCTGCGCCACAGATACAAAACGTTACTTTGATTGGCAGAACGAGCCGAGTCACGTGTTTTTTTTTGTTTACCTTTATTATTTAAATACCTAACAGGACAGAGTATATTAGCGGAAGCTGTGTCACTGTATATGAAGGGTACACGAAAAGAACATGTCTAGTCATCTAAGTAACTTTTTGAGTTATAGCGGTTTAAAAGTTAGTCATCGGGAACAATTACTATGGTAGGTAACTATCTCTTTAAAAGTGAAAAAATATGGTATTCCCTTGACTTGTCTAAAAAAATTTTGTCTAATTTCAGTTTGTCTAACAACTTTTACTATAATGAATTTTTTGTCTAAAGTCAATATGTATAAATTCATTTTTCATAATTATTGTTTTGTCGAAAGTCGTTTTACCTAAATTATCATTTGCATAACTCTTGTTTTGTGGAATATTATTTTATCTAAAACTCACTTTGTCGATTCTTATTTTAACTAATCATTATAGCCGAATATCATTTTAACTATTTTTTTTTGTCTAAAATTGAAAGATAAATGACGGATTGTAAAATGTAAAATTTTCAATGATGGAATATTATGTATACGATATTAGCCTGCGAAAATCCGAATCAAGGGCTCTCGCTGGTTAGGACGCGTGCCGACACAGCGCGCCCTAGAGTGTTTTTATAAAGCCGGAGGCGTGGAGGGAGAGCAGCCCTCGCCCGCCATGACGAAGCGCGGGAACGAGTGAGGCGAGCGGCTGAGGCTGGTCGCCCAAGGCGACCAACAAGCCGAAGCTGCGGAGCCGAGCGAAGTGACCGTGCGCCGTCATGCAAGGGCGGAAGGGCCGCTGTTCCCGCAGCGCCGGAGATACGGAAAGTCACTATTGACATTAAAAACGAGCTGCTACCAGAAAACTGTGGTGTGCGGATGTGTTATGCGCTCCGATTTAAAGTCTGCGTCCCCCAACAAAAACGAATTGCTGTCAGAAAAGTAGGTTAGGTTAGGTTAAATGAAACATTATACGAAATAAGTATAGAACAGACAAAATTATGCAAAATGTATGTTAGACAAAAAATAATTATGTTAAACAAACATTATACAAATGTAGATTATACTAACTAAAAATTAGACAAAACAGTATTAGACGAAATAAATTTAGGTAAAATAAGGATTATACAAAACGAGTTTCACTCAAATAAAAATTAGGCAAAATGAATAATTATGCAAAACAATATTAGTCAAAATGAAATTAGGCAAAACGCAAATAGGCAAAAAGTTGTTAGGCAAAACAACGTACAACCAAAAAATATATATTATTTTTAAGATATTCACCTGTAATCAAGTGGTAAGTTATAGTTCATTGCGAGGTCTACCTACATTACAAAAAAAAGTGAAGACATGTTCTTTCCGAGTACCTTCATATGGGCAGAGGAGAGAGCATCAACTCGGTGTGCCCCTTGACTTTCATTGAATTCTTAGTCGATGAGGCCTCTACGCGTTGGCTTCGGCTCCGCGCACGCCTCCCGAAGATCCAGAACACCATTGCCCCGTGAACAGGAAAGACATATAAATAATAATAAAAAATACAATCCAACTGAGAACCTTTTGGTTTCTGTGAAGTCGGTTAAAAATCAAAATGGTATAGTTAGGCTGCGACACCTTTCATCGGAATAGGTGAAGTATGTTTGTTTCTATATCACGTCAAAACAGATTGGAGCATTTGAAACATTTTTGATACAGAGGAGGAGTACTAAAATTTTCAAACAGATCCATGTAGGTATATTACCTACATCGAAACATAATAAGTATGGATGTGTAACTGACGCTCAAAATCGGCCCCACGGAATAGGTACTAATGGGGCGGAGCTAGTACTTAGTACTGAAGAAAAAACTATACCTAGCGGCAAATTAAATTCTCACTTCAGTAGCTTTGTAATCAATCACGGATTTTTGTCTTTTGAACGTTTTGCAATCAATCCAAAAATTAAGTCTTTTCAAACTTAATACGAATATTATTTAGTCATAAGTGGCTTTAGACTCACACATAGTACTTACTTAAACATTAATTTGGTTATCAATACCACTTGATACATAAGACGTAGGTATTGATTTTAAAAAGTGGGCGATGTGGGGCAAATTTCAACGTCAGTTTTGTTAGACTATCGTATTTCATAGATTATATTTCGATGGTATATTATACATTACATTAGAACTCTGCCCGTACTCGCGTCGCTAGCCAGAGTCCTTTGCTTAGTTCACATCCGTGGCCATCTTTTACGAAACCCATAAAATTGGCAGGGTTGTAAAAATAGCTTCACCGCCATTCGCCGGGCCGTCGTTAAACGGGAAGGTCCCAACGACCCTCATTTTATCCCCACGCGGGCTCTTTAATAGTTTTTCATTACTCAAGTAGACGGCCATAAAAAAGGAATAAAACCCGGGAAGAAAATTGCATATCTTGCATAATGCTTGCCTACGCACTCAGCGCTTTATGTGCGGCCAAATGTCTCTTCCGAAATTGTTAGGAATTATTTATGATTTTATTACTTTACCACAACAAAGCAACTTCAGTACTTATAAAATGGATTGTATGTAGATCTAACGTATACAAATAGGTAATAAGAGACGTTAATGTGCAGCTGGTGCTCTGCGAAATTGTGGATAATGGAAAGGGTCGGAGATCAACGTTATATTTTACTAACCAGATATTATGTTCCTAAAATGCCTTTATATATGTTAATATAAAAATAACTGGCCAAGAGCATGTCGGACCATGCTCAGTATAGGGTTCCATAGCCGTAACTATAAGGTAAAAAATACGATGTAAAAAAGTACAACAACAAAAGAGCGTATCTTCATATGTAGCAATTACGTCCTTTTGTTGACAAGCGCAGTTTATCGGCAATAACTCAAAAACGGTACATTTGATCTTGTTGAAAATAATTTTCGTTGAAAGTATTAATTAACCGTTACCTTCGTGATTTTTTTCATATTTTTCGGACGCACGTTTTAGAAAATAGAGGGGGGGGGACACAATTTACACAACTTTCGAAGCGATTATTTCCAAATACATTCACTTAATCAAAAACATTACTTAGGAACCTTATAGTGTTTTTTGAAGAGCTGTCGAACTATGTACCACATGTTGATATTTGCTGAAAAAAATTTTTTTTACTGTCTTTAACATGTATGGAGTGCCCCCCCTAAAAATATTTATTTTAATTATTTATATACCAAACTAAGTAGCGGCTCATAAAAGACACCTATATTCCAAATTTCATCAATATCCATCATGTAGTTTCTGAGTAAAATGCCTGTGACATACGGACAGACAGACAGACAGACAGACAGACAGACAGACAGACAGACAGACGGACGGACATGACGAAACTATAAGGGTTCCGTTTTTGCCATTTTGGCTTTCAGTTCTTAGTGGCAATGACAATTATGTACCTACCTACCTGAATTACCGAACTCCTTCAGTCTGCTGGCGAGGGCATTCATACAATAGGTGTACCTAGCTATATGTCATCGGGTCTCTCACCATGTCTTAATACTTACAATCTAGTTATAGACTCACAATCTAGACATGAGACCTAGGCCACCGGAAATTTACCAGCTGTGCTATGCTTTATAGGCTTAGAAAATTTGAAATCTTTTCAATCTAGATTATGACAAATGTATTAATAATTTGAATCAACCGCCACCCAATTGATGAATATTATACCTAGTTTTGTTGGGTAGAGTGGGGTAAGTACGGACGCGAGGTAAACTCAGACACAAAATTTTCTAGAATTCTAGCTCTCTAACTTGCACCAGTTGCACCACCCGTAGTGCGTAGATGGTCTACAAGAAGAAAAGCCGCGCACGAAGTTCAAAATAAGTACCAAAGACTTTTTTCACGTGTTTTCTTATAATTCTCATCTATATTTATTGCCATGTATACCTACGATATGTTATGTGAATAACTCCAACTGTCATAACTTCTACTGATATGTGGATAATGCTACTGAGTAGTTCAATTGACAACATTTCATTTTTCTAAAGACCGGGAAATTTGTATAGGATTCGAAAGGCGAACGTACTGACATATTTAGGTAGGTATTTAAATTTATACACAGTCATCTAAACTAAAAGATACAGGAAAATATAAAAAATACCTTATTTTACTAATTATACGACAGAATAGATAGTTAGAATTGAATTCAGTGCTGCCAGACGTACGATAATTATCGTACATATACCTACCTACGATAATTTTTACTCAAAAGTAGGTACGATAGGTAATTTGCCGGGCGTAGAAGGTCGGGTAAATTCTAAGATTGTCAACAATATTCCATCTGAATAAAGCTAACAATCCAGTCAAATATTTAAATACCCAATCCCAATATTGTGACAATGACAAACTCACGTCATTTTTTTTACCCGACGATTTTATGCAGTTTCAAAGTGCACCGCGGTCGGTTTTTTTTTATAGAAATGTGGTTATTTAATTTGTGCCGAAGGTAGTGTTCTATTATGTCGTATACTTGGTACATACACCGTTTTAGAATAGTAGTAGTAATAGTACATGTTATAAAAATGATTGGAAAATAACTATTAAATTAATCCTAGAAAAAATATAAAAACTTTGTTGACTCCCTCTTACCAAGCAGAACGTAAAGAACTAATAAAATTGGGGCCTTAGAAATATGAAATGTTTTCAAATCAAAATAATCACAACAACTCCAAATACTTAGTGTCCGTATTTACCTTTACCACTCAGCCTCAGGAGAGACGTTGGCTCTCTGTGTTTGTTCTACCGTATGTACAACGGGGAGTGTTCTGAGGAACTTTTTGCGCTCGTGCCTCCGTCGCACTTTTATCACCGTACCTCCCGCCTCAGGAATAAGGTTCATCCACACTATTTAGATGCGTGGCATCCCAAGAACAAGCGGGCATCACGCTCTTTTGTGCCAAGAACTGGCAGGATGTGGAATGAACTCCCACCTGAGGTGTTCCCAGCGCGCTATGACATGGGGTACTTCAAGAAACGAGTAAACAGGGCTCTCAAAGATCGGCAACGTATAGGTAACACCTCTGGTGTTGCAGATATCTATGGGCGACGTTGACTGCTTTCCATCAGGCAGCTCGTCTGCTCGTTTGCCACTTATAACATAAAAAAAAAAAAACCTTATCTACCACACATGCACCGGGTAATTTCGGACAGAAAGCCTTTTGTTTTTCTTCAATATTTCGCTTTTGTAAATTATTAAAAATAAAAGATTATCGTTAATTTTGCAAGGTACTAACGGACCTTTAATTATATAAAAAAATCTGGTTAATGTTATGATTTTTAATTAGATGTTTTTAAGTGTCTGCAATTCCCCCACTCTCCCCTACGAGTTAAAGGCCAACGCACACCGGCTGCGTGTGCGTTGCGTGCACGCAGCAGCTCCTTGACTTTGTGCGTAACGCGTTCAAAATGGCGGCTCAAAGTCAAGGAGCTGCAACGCGCACGCATCCGGTGTGACCCGGCCTTAAAAGTGCTAAGCGGGCATCCATTAACCACATGATGTTTTTTTGGGACAGTTTGTAACCCCTCCTCCCCTTGTAGTAGGGGAGCCCACGATGCTAAATGGGGATTTACGCGAGCGTCATAGAGACCTATTGTGTTGCGAAGAAGCTTAGATGATAAAAAGAAAAAATGTTATGTAACGTCGGTATACCTTTTCTTTTCATCTAAAGATTTCCAAAAATGTAAAAAAAAACTGTTCCATGGACATACTCGAGCGCGTCAGATTAAGATATATAGGAAAGTTTATTCAATTGATACATAAAATGCCTTACAACACGAGAGTGGTTTTATGAACCGAGCCAAAATCTCGTTACGTTACTTACATGTACAACGTACCAGTACTAATTTATTTAAACTATTATACCTAATAATATTTCCATCAGATCTGTGCGATCAGATAGTTTCATATTGAAATACTAGCGACCCGCCCCGGTTTCGCACGGTGTTTCTCTATTATATTATGCATGTATTATACATATAAACCTTCCTCTTCAATCACTCTATCTATTAAAAAAAACCGCATCAAAATCCGTTGCGTAGTTTTAAAGATTTAAGCATACATAGGGACATAGGGACAGAGAAAGCGACTTTGTTTTATACTATGTAGTGATGAAGTAACTTTTACTAGGTTGACCTCGGATGATTGTTCGTTCGAGGTCAAGTCAAGCCCTTTTTTGCTTGATTGCTTTCCATGCCGCATTCGGTTTTAGATGGCGTATTAACCGTGAAAAATGTATGAAAACAGGCTTCAAGTTGCAGGGACCGGCGTAAAACCAAGGTATAAGGACAACCAAGTAGTTCGTCTTCGCCATTTAGGAGCGCGCGACACGTAAGGCACAGGGCTGCCGCCCGTCGGTTCTGTAAAATACCTACTTACTACGACGTAACTTTTATTAGGTTGACCTCGAACGAACAATCATCCGAGGTCAACCTAGTAAAAGTTACTTCATCACTACATAGTATAAAACAAAGTCGCTTTCTCTGTCCCTATGTCCCTATGTCCCTATGTATGCTTAAATCTTTAAAACTACGCAACGGATTTTGATGCGGTTTTTTTTAATAGATAGAGTGATTGAAGAGGAAGGTTTATATGTATAATACATGCATAATATAATAGAGAAACACCGTGCGAAACCGGGGCGGGTCGCTAGTATTTCAATATGAAACTATCTGATCGCACACATCTGATGGAAATATTATTAGGTATAATAGTTTAAATAAATTAGTACTGGTACGTTGTACATGTAAGTGACGTAACGAGATTTTGGCTCGGTTCATAAAACCACTCTCGTGTTTTAAGGCATTTTATGTATCAATTGAATAAACTTTCTTTTTTTTTTATTATCCCAATTTAATATCTAAGGTACCTTGACGAAAGTACACAAACTATCAAACATTCTATAAACGACTTAAAATATAACATTTATATAGGTACTAATAAAATACTTTCGAGATCCTTAGGAATGCTGAAATATGATCATTCTAGAGTTTGCACACTATTCCTCAAACATCCGATCACACTGCAGTATACGACTTCGATACTTCACTTTGTCACACTTCACTGAGCGATGGCTCAGCCCTGACTAAGGGCTGATACAGACGGACTGCATGCCAGTTACGATTTGTATGGGAACTGCATCACAACTGCACGCCGACTGCGCAGTTGTGATGCAGTTCCCATACAAATCGCAGCTGGCATGCAGTCCGTCTGTATCGGCCCTAGCATGCACGCGCAATCGGAAATGCTTGCCTGTGGTGCGTCCATAACTCCGTACACGACGCGCACACATGCGCGCTCCCGATGTACATTTTGTCGGAAGAAAAACTACCGTATACCATGGTAAAACGGCGTTTTATGCGAGAAATCGTATTAAACGTGATCGTATTAAGCGGGTTCTACAGTATTAAATTTTGGTTTTAACTAACAAGCCTATAAACCGCGCAGAATCAAGACGAATCTAACGATACCCCACATATTTGAATCGGTCCAGTCTAGAGTATTTCGGTTCAGTCTACTTAGTCTTTTTTGTAGGGGTATCATTTAATCGATCAGCAAAATATTCATATTTTGGTCAGCAGAAATATGTATTTGGTCAGCCAAAATAGCTAGTTGGTAAGCAATTTATGGTTAGCAAACATTTATAAATCAGGCTGCAATTAATGATATACTGAACTGCTCTAAATTATTTGTCAGCAAATTAAATATTTGAGCTGCATTAAGCGATCTACGGTTAATCAAATTTTGGTAAGCATCAGTAGGTAAGCAAAATATTTCATTTTGTTCATCAAAATGAAAGGTGCAATAAACCTAATTGGCATGCACAAAATGGGCGCAACTATTCTGCCGCAATAACGCAAAAGGGCACATCTAAATAAAAATTTCGAGTTTACAATAATATAAGCATATTTTATTAGAAAAACTTCTATTTCTAAAATAAAAAATGTCCGAGATATTTGACTTCAAAGTTGACAAATTTTTAAGACGTAAAAATTTCGATGGATTTGGTGTCATTATAACACCTATTTATTATTGGTTTATCTTATAGAATTCGCTAAAATAAGCATGTTTTATGGAAAAACTTTTCTCCGAAATCAAAAAAACCCTAGATATTCGACTTCAAAGTTGAAAAAGTTTGATTTTCCATATCTCCGACGCTGCGGGAAAAGCAACCCTCGCCAGTACACAAACTATCAAAACACTCTAGGCTCCGGCTCTATAAAAACACTCTAGAGTCTGGCTAATGAAAGATGAGACTGACATTTATTCCAAACTTTTTAAATGGCGACATTATACAAACGTCAAATGTGTCAAACGTCATTAGATTTCTGAGGATAGTATGCTGTGGTGATTTTGATACTCAATATGCAACATAAGAAAGTAACAGTTTCCGAAAATACTTACTGAATTGTTTTGCTTTTCTTTCCGTGGCTAATGTGGGGAGTAAATATATATCATAAATAAACACTAACACTCTAATAAAAGCAGCCAGGGGCGTATTTTGAAATTTGGCGCCCCGGGCCAATGTACATTCCGGCGCCCCAGAAGTCAAGGAAAAAAATTATTGAAATAAAAAATACAATATTTTTAATAAATTCTGATCGCACGCACGCAGACGAGCTATCGCGCGTCTGTGTGAATACGTGTCGCGCGCTCCTAAACGGCCGAAATTGGACTACTTGTTCGTTTTTATACTTTGCCTCGAGAGCGGAACTTAACTTTGTCAAAAATCAAAAAAACCGTAAAAATAAGGGAAGGTCTAGTTTTTGGTAGTACCTTCTCAGGACGTTTTTAAAGTAGACTAAATTTGCTACAATGTACCCATGAGACTAGAATGGTCTCTGTAGACCCAATAGTTTCCGAGATGAAGCCTTTCAAAGTTCACCATTTTTCCGAACTTCGCCATTTTTTGCAATATTCTGTCGTTCTGAATGAATTTAGACCCTGATTCTTCGTAACCCCTGTTATACTATCGAAGCCTTGTACGTTATGTTATGGGATGTTAAAAATTAAAATGAGAAGTGTGAATGATGATGTTTAATGATAAGCTAATAAAAAAGGCAAGGACAACAAAAGTTAATAGGTTTATTAGTTAGTAAATTGAGTTATTCAAAATCAATAAATTAAGTTATTTTAGCCCTCTTGGAAGGGCGGCGCCGATCGCAGTGAGGATGATCAGCAAATCAATGTCCTCACCAAAATAGCGCAGTTCAAAAAATTACGAATTTTGAAAAGCATAATCTCGAAAACTATTGTGTCTACAGAGATAATTTTATTATTTCATATTGTAGAAAATTTTGTGTACTTTTAAAACGTCCTGAGAAGGTACTATCAAAAACTAGTCCTTTAGGGTCATAATCTCCAAAATCTGAAAACCGAAATTTTCGCGGTTTTTTTCGATTTTTGACAAAGTTGCATTGGCGCTCGAGGTCACAAACTTAGATTATTCATTCAACATCATAAACAAGTTGCAAAAAATCAGAACTACTGGATTGGCGCAAAGTACCCCGTACTTTCAGGTGACAAGGTTACTGGATTATTCAATGTTTTGCAAAATGGGTTTCAATATTGAAAAACGCCCCCTCTTCCCTCTGCGCCCCGCCCGGGCCCTTATTCAGAGCATGTACTTAATATTATTGTACTTACCACGCCGTATGTTTTTAATAACAGACGCGCTCAGTAGGTATTGACGAAAATTAACTTACGACCGTATTTTCGATAAAATAAAAAAAAGGTGAGAAGTAAAAGTCAGTTGAATGGCGCCAAAACCAGAACAAAAGGCAATCGGCCCGGGGCGGCTACGGCGCCCCTGGCCGATTGGCGCCCCGGGCCATGGCCCGGATGGCCCTAGGGTAAATACGCCCCTGTATGTACTTACCAATTTTCACTAAAATCGGAAGAATTAAAAAGGTGACAACAACTCAAAAATCGGCTCAAGTATCATTACCGTTTTTGTCACCCTATAAACAGTGTTGCAACCCGTTGTTTTTTTAAATTTGCCGCTATTTTTTAGTCTCATCTTTCATTAGCCAGACTCTAGGGCGCGCAGTGTCGGCACGCGTCCTAACCAGCGAGAGCCCTAGATTCGGACTTTCGCAGGCTTTTTACATTTTATAGTAAGTAGTACCTTCAAAAATAGCAAACAAGGAACATAATACTCAAGAGAAGAACGCTAACTCCATATAAAAAAAATAGTAACTTCCGGTTCTTGCGTTTATACTACTAGCGACATTGTTGTACCACACTGAACTAATTGAAGGCGGGGTTTTTAAATGCCACATTGAAATTTATTTTATATAAGAAACTATGTTTATTTTTATTTGATACCAAATATCGACCGATATTCAGTATTAAATAAAAATAAACATAGTTTCTCATCCTCCATAAATTTCCATACTCGTCTCACTCATTTCACTTTGTATACTTTTGATGAAAGGTGGAGTTGATGATTGATATGATGAAGTTTAGTATTTTGAACTCTGGTGTGTGCTGGGGAATTCAGTTTATAAAAAACAACGATAACGTATCTTGAACATATTTATTCATTTTGTACAATATTTAGTTAGCTTTGTAATGCTTTTCCACTCGCCTCCTCGGAAAAATGGATGCTAACATGGCGATCACAACACAACCAATGATATTTTATAAGAAGATACGTTATACGCATACTCGCCAGCTGAGAAATATGCTTCCAAGAAAGCAGCAGCACACATTGGTACCTCACTGTACGGTGTACATACTCACACATATTAACAGATTGCATAAAAGAGATGGCATAGTTACAATAATGCAAAAAAAAGAGACAGCTAGCTTTTTGTTACTTGCGCGATTAATTTTTAAACGTAACCGAGTGAACCCTTCGGCTAGTTTCGGATTGACTCGGAGCCTGCTCGGCGCTCGCAGATTAAGCACGCAGAAGGTTGGTTATCCTTGTCACTCTCATTGTCAAAGACGTAAGTTTGTCTCTTTCATTCAAATGACCTCTATGGTAGTAAGATGGCGTCGTATTTGAAAAATAAAATAATAAAAATGATAAAATTAAATTATTTCAGCGTACTTACAGGTGATATGTGATCCCTTGCGCTTTGTTGCACTTTTTGCTATGATTGGTGCACTTTCTGATCACACACGACGGCATTTTTTTTGTGAATCTTGTAAATATTCACCCTTGACATCGTCGTGCGTTTCGTTGACCGACCCGCGAGTGACTACCCACTACAAAAAGGGCACCAATACAATTATCGTGGTTTCAGTGCTTCACTTTTGGAGTGCTTGTAACCTATCTACTTATAAAATATCATTGAACACAACCTTGAATACAACACATAAACCAAGTATAATCGCTCGTCACACTTGCACATTCGTTATCCTCGTTTTTCACGGTGGAATAGATGCCTGAGGGCAAATATTTTTGTAAAGAACACAAGAATTTGTTCTTGAGTCATGAATTTTCTGTCTATTCAAATATGTCACGTGGTCCTGTACCACAGCCAAGTCAAAGTGTACTGTAGATATTTTCGACGACACCATTATCTTAAGTATTAAACATAGCCGATTTTGTCACACAATTACATTTTTAAACGTTTATCACACGAAAATATTTTAGACACAAGATATTATTAGACTTGGTTTTGACATGACGCCATCTTCAATTCGCAGTGTTGCCAGGTCTAGATTGGAAAAATCAGATTAAACATGTCCTAACCAGCAAAAGATTTGAATGATTACATGATCTTAAAAGGCGAAGGTTAGGTATCCTTTAGGAGTTTGACGTTTAGCTCTCACAATGTCTACATCCTAATATGATCGTTCTCTAAAATGTTAATGTAACTAAAACTTCAAAACCCTAAAGAAGTTATAATTACATAAATTGGATAAAAAGATCCAATATGGTAACACTAATACAGACTAGTGTTGCTAAAGTAAAATATTGTACAAGTTTTGTTTTCACCATTAGCAATAGTCAAATTTCGCACGACGCACACATACAAAAGTACAAGTTGCCAATATTTGTTCTAGAGTTGAGAGACCCTGATAGCAATACGGTAAAAATCACTGATAATTGATAAACACTACTACTTGACACTGACAGCTGACAATTTTGTTTTGTTATTCGGTGATTGTCAGTGACAATCACCGAATGACAAAACAAACACGCCCACGATTGGCTGCTCGCGTCACGTGGTCTGTTTCGCTCTGCCCGCAGTACTGCTGATTTTTCAAACTAAAGGCCGAGCTACACCAGCTGCGTACACGTCTGCGTGCGCGTGGCGTACGCGTTGTATAGTATGAATGTTTTTCAAAATGGCTGCTAGTCACGCTCAAAGTCAAGGAGCTGCAGCGTACAGTGCGTGCACACGCAGCCGGTGTGGCTCGGCCTTAAACGCAATCCACGCATGTTTTCTCTGCTAACCAATTGTAAAATCTTGCCGGCCAAGTAATTATTTTGCAGCTCAACTGTTTATTAGGCAGACAAATGATAAATAAAGCAGATTAATATTGGTTAAAATGTTAACCATTTTTAAATTATTTGCTGAACAAGAGTTGCCGCCCGATTTTTATTTATTGCCAGCCAAATCTTTGTATGCTGCCCAAATGATTTAACTGCTTATTTTTTTTGCAGATCAATTTTAATAACGGCTGACCAAATCACCAAAAAATTACTTTCCTTTTGGTAGTCGGGTTGTAGTTTTTAACTTTAATTTTTTAATAGGCTTGTGTAGTAGGTACGCGTACTAAAAAGAATGAATTCCACTCACTGTACTAGAACGAACTAAGTACCTATTCCATTTCGATTTCGCTCTCAAGAATGAAGAATGCTCTAGAGACTGTGCGGAAAGAGAATAGGCGTGGCGAAAAACGGAACTAACCTAACCAGTATGGCCTCAGAACAGAAAATACGGCACATACGGTACAAAAGCGCCCCCCAAAATTAATCCTATTCTCTTTCCGCACCGACTCTACTCTGGTTGCTCTTTGTTCGTTTGGTCTAAACCCACCTTTAGATAGAAATAAATAGTAGTGCGTAGGTACTAGTCAAGAATCCTATATACAAACTGGATATGCATGCCGAATATCCCTTGGAAGCCAGATAAAATGACCTTGAATTACGTCACGCCAATCTTGCATGTCTTTCTGACGTGACTGACATATAGGTTATTATTAGTGTTGCCATAGTACGCAGGAGGTGCTACCGGTGAAATGAGGATTTTGTTTGGGTTCTTTTTTTTGTATAATACAAAGAAAACTAAGTAAATTTGTATAAGAAAAATATAAATTTCTGTTGAAATTAGCTTATACTAAATTAATTAGGTGATGCCGGATAATTCGTATTTCTATAAAAAGTAAGATTTTTTTATAAATAACCTGGCAATACATCAGTGTCGAAAAGAGATATAACATAGGAGCAAAGGTGAATGAACCTTTTTTTTTTTTTGACCCCGGGAAATGCATAAAACTGCATACCACTACGTAACCTAAGGCCGTCGGGGGTGACAGCCAGATGTTACGTATTGGTTATGTGGGGCTCTCCGCTCCTGAAGGGATTGGCCTACCCACTAAAACCCAGGGATGCTACCGACCTGTGCCTTCACGGTGATGCCGTGGGATCGCTATCAAGCCACCACGACATCACCAGCACCTCCGCCCTAGGGCGGACCCTCTCCGAAAAAGGCACACTGTAGCATGGCCAGTGTGCCTTCCCTCACCAGCTCCCCCACGACCAAATGGCCGTCCCACAGTGGCCCGAAACGGCCATTTCCATCTTTTAAATGGTTTGGACGAAAGTCGTGGTTTTGATATAATTTTGATAGTTCTACATTCTATGATAACAGGCCTACCTCATATTATAGCGGAAAATAATATTATTAAGTTTTACTGACCATAAATTGCACTGAAACATTGAACGTCGATAATTTCATAGTTACCGGACTATTGCTTCGTGAAGTTTACCATCTGATATTTTCTAAGTTTTCTAAGGAAATATATAAGAATTATACAGTTTTAGATTGAATAGGATCTCTAGTTTGCTACAACAGTATAGTTCTACAGAAAAAAAATATGAGTATTTTTTTATTAATTTTCAAGTGTTCCTATAAAAAAAATCTATATATTTTAAATTCAAATGGAGGTTTCTTTGTTGCCGAAAGCTGCCGATGTTGAGTTATTATCATTTTTGGAATCCTTAACTATTCAATAATCCAAGGAAGTAAAAAAAACCTGCGTCATTATTGCGCCATTTCGAGCTACAAACAAAAATGACAGCCGAGGGAAAAAGTATATTTCCTAAGCTAACCATTATTTTTACATATACCTATTCATGGAACTATTTCTATATGTGTATTGTTATGTTCGATATATTAGTGTAATCAGACGTTGTTTTTTCATATTTGATAAGATGTTTTCCCATGAGTAATTTTGGAGTATCTGATTTTACCACAATTTTGATAACAATGCCTTCAAATATACCTATCCTAAAACCTACTTAAAACCACTTTATTATCATTAATAGTTAATACTTATTATTTAATACTTAGTTATATGAAGAAAAATTAAATAAAAAATATTAGAATAAAATTTTGTATGATAAACCATCAAATTTTATTTTCAACCCGATATTACTCAATAAATATAAGTTTTATATTAAACGCGTTTTGATTATATGATTGCGTATCTATTCAGGATTACGTATACCAAATTTCAGTTATAAATCTCAATAAACAAAAAAGTTACAGATTTTTGAGATGGAAATGGCCGTTTCGGCCACTGTGCGTCCCCCGGGGAAGCAGGGACCGGCACCAGACACACGATGTCCCGGTCCCTCCCTCGCCGCCACGGGAGGACAAACGCCCCTGCCCCGCAGCCGTCCACGGGAGGACAAACGCCCCTACCCCGCAGACACTCCCGCCTGTCCTTACGGACCGCGGTGGGCCACTCCTCCGCCTCCCGCCCCCAGCACATGAGGTAGCGGCAGCCTGCAAGGCTGAGTTCTCGGGACGCAGAGGACTAGTCCACCGCCACCACGCAGCGGCACAGGTCACCCGTCTGGTGCCTGCCCGCAGTGCCCCCCAAAAGGAGACGTCGGAGGGATGCTGCCCGTGCCCGACGCTCCGCCCTCGCGTGCCGCACCTGGAGAGTCCTCTAACAGAGGAAACCCGGTGCGGGACCCCCCAACCCCCCCTGACAGGCTCATTCGCAGCATCGGCAAGAGATCAATTAGGGGCCCCTAAGAAATCACTTGCCGTTGCTCCCGGGGTGCACCGGCCAAGACGCTTCCCTTTCCTGCGGATCAACCGGATCAAGAGGAATGAGAAGAATCCAGACACTCTGGGAGGTTTCCTGTCTAGCACCCCAAAGGTGAATGAACCTTGCTTCAACTCATAGTTCGGCACGCAACATCCAGTTTGTATATAAGATTCTTGGTACTAGTGAACTAACTAAATGAACTAAAATAGAGTCTGGCTAATGAAAGATGAGACTGACATTTATTCCAAACTTTTTAAATGGCGACATTATACAAACGTCAAATGTGTCAAACGTCATTAGATTTCTGAGGATAGTATGCTGTGGTGATTTTGATACTCAATATGCAATATAAGAAAGTAACAGTTTCCGAAAATACTTACTGAATTGTTTTTGCTTTTCTTTCCGTGGCTAATGTGGGGAGTAAATATATATCATAAATAAACACTAACACTCTAATAAAAGCTGTGTACTTACCAATTTTCACTAAAATCGGAAGAATTAAAAAGGTGACAACAACTCAAAAATCGGCTCAAGTATCATTACCGTTTTTGTCACCCTATAAACAGTGTTGCAACCCGTTGTTTTTTTAAATTTGCCGCTATTTTTTAGTCTCATCTTTCATTAGCCAGACTCTACCGAACTAGTACAGCACGATTGTACTAGTTCGGAGCGATCCGTTCAATGAACGAATGTGCACATGCCTATTTTTTAATTTAGTTTTTGGGTATATTTCATTTAGTTGGGGAACTAAATCTAGAATAATGCTAAGCTAAAAATAGAACAACACAGTGATAGTAATCGCTACTAGTGACATCTATCAATCATTTCAGGTACTATTCGTATTTGACTCCTGGTCAACTCGAACAGTAATGAAGTACTAGCACAGAAGATGTCACTGTAAATGCGTTCCGAATATATATTTTTTAAATGCTCTTTAGTTTAGATGGCTTTGTAGTACTTATATTACATGCCTTATTAATTTATTTTGAGTATTATTAACTAACTAATTATAATCTATGTTTGATCTTGAAGTGTTACCGCGCCCTTAAATTAATTTATGGCTAGAACTGGGTATAGACTCAGCTTTCGAGTTTGTATTCATTTCGGCATCATCCTATTGGTGGATGTATTACTTCACCTTGTTTTGCCAATATGGCGCCGCCTGTGCTATGAGATGACAACATCGTAGTTTGTGTCGGATTTGTCATAATCAAAATTGTTTAAGTCGATATTAATTTATCTACCTCACATATTCAAAGAAAATCAGTAATTGTAATGGTAATTGCATAATCGTGCCACATTTGTTAAATGATCATACAATCGAATGCGTCCTTCTGTGAGAAAAGTACTTAGCTGCCGTAAAAATGGCGGGTGTATCTGTACGGATTGTGTTTTCATATCATTTAGAGAAAGTAAAAGAGTAGCCTGAAAGTGATTGTAATTGCGTATAAAGTGTCAGTTAAAATTCGTTACGTATGTTAGACGGCATGTTTTGTATTTGGCTGTTTTGACATTTGAAGAGGTGATTGATTCGGGAGAAACGGTGCAGGTGTCATCGTTATTAATGAAATTATCAGTATGTCGCGCTGGGGCAGAGGCCGAGGCGGCAGCGTGGCCGTGCCGCTTGATAGTGCCCTATTTAGAGAGAATAGTAACTGCCCGACTGCCGCACGCTCTGCGGGCACGGTCGGCAAGTGGGGAATCACAAGCTTTACGTCAATTAGGAGCGCTCCTTACGGTAAGGAATAACATACGTTCCCATTAACTTCTTTTATTTACACTCTTACTAAGCTATTTGACTATTTACCTGCAAAAATAAGAAAAGTTACATTCTAATTCACCCACATATTTTGAGATGTAATTTAGCCTAAATTGTTAAATTAAACTTTCACTTCTCACACTCACCATAATGGTAAAGGTACTTAAGTATTAAAAAAATCAAGGCTTTCTGTGATATCAAGTTTCCCATTATTATGTCACATAGGTTCTTATCCCACTGAAATAGTGATTATTTACAAACTGCTGCTCATCATGAACAACAGCCTGATCCAAAATAATTCTGTGTTGAACTTGAAATTCTAACATTGAGGAGTAGGACTCAAAATAAATCTACTTTTCATGTTGGATTGCGCCATTGTTCATAATAAGCAGCAAACATTGATTGAATATTTATTAATTATTAGATTTATCAAGCCATCAAGGCTAATTTATTGTATAAGAGTAACACTCAAAGTTTAAATAAAAATAATCTTTTTTTCAGCCTACACAAGTAATGCTCTTAAAAAGCCAGTCCAAGATCAAAACAGTCCGCTGACAGTGCCTGCAGTGGAAACAGACCAACCCCCACCTAAACCTAAGAAATTTTTCAAATCGCGCAATGCAGAGCCTTTTCCGCCTGTTCCTCAAATCACATATGCACCACCAGTACCTGCAGCTCCTTTATCCCCGGAGCACCCTTCGAATAGCAAAGAAAAAAAAGCTACCAAGAGAAGTAGAGTGTACAACAGGGACTCTTCATCACCAGAATTGCCTCGACGTAACTCTGAGAAGGCTAAAGCAAGAAAGAATTCTGTGGCTACAAAGGCCGCCAAAAAAGAGGAACCGCTATCCGAAGATGCTCAACCTAGGAGTAAACGATACTTGGTTCGGAATCGTGATAAAGTAATTAACTATGCTGAAGATGGTAGTAATAGTCCTATTCCAGAGTTTTCACGATATGAATCAATGGCACCGAGGGTAACATCTCCAAAAACAAGCCCATTAGTCTCAAGCCCGGTACCGCCTAAAGTTGAAGTAGCCAGTCCCTCTACTAGTAAAGAAGTGGTAAGTCCTTCTACGAGCAAAGATGGTAATGAAGAACGGAAACCACCTCCTATTGTACTAAGAATATCAAAGGGTACCTCGAGGATAGTCAGCACTGACTCCAATGAAGGTTTTACATCCCCTGGTTCTGATAGGCATTCATCAATGGACATGCATTCAGATCTTGGCTTAGATACCAAAAAGAGTCCCTCAATGGAAACAATATGTTCTCCAAAGCATGAAGGTCTCAAAATCACTATCAAATGTGGTGGTCTTAACCAAGATAGTAAAAAAGAAAAGAAAAAAGATAAAAAAGAACATAAATCTCACAAAAAACATCACAAAGCAAGTATAGATGAAGATGTCAAGAAAGCTACATCACCTTTGCCTGGTTCAGATGCATATGATCTTTACAAGACTCTTGCTTCTCCAGACCATGAAAGTGATAAAGACAAAAATAAAATTGCATCTCGGGAAGATGATATTGAGTCACAATTAGCAAAGCTCGATGCCACTGCTCCTTCTCATAAATCTCCAAGAATAGATGTGCGTCCTACAGAGCCACTGCCAGAACCTAAACCACCAGAGGGGTCAGGTGGAAGGGCTCGTAGAGCAAGGCAGGTCATCAATTACAATGAGAATGATGATTATTTAGACTCTTTAACCTCTGGCCATTCAAGCAAGCAAAATGCTAAAACTGTCAGTGACCTCAAAAAAGAAGGCAGAAAAGGAAGAAAGAAACATGAAGCTGCTGTGTTAGAAGCTACTGCGAGCCCTGCATCAGAAGCTCAAAGCAATGAAAACAAAGTGGAATCTCATGTTGAGAAGAATGATTTAATTGACATATTATCAGGTGCAAAAGCAGATGACGGTAAAACTGAAGTTAAGCACAAAAAGCAAAAAGCTAGAGGTTTACAAAACAAGCACTCGAGCCCTGATTACGGAGCAGAACTTTCCCAGGAGGACACGCAGGAACAAGAAAGTCAGCCGGATATGCCTATAGAGGATGATCAAATAGATACAGCACCTGAACTGAACATTAATGACACTGGTAGTCACTCCCAGCCTGCTACACAAGCAACAGATTCCGATTACAATAGCTGTCAAACTGAACTATCTGAAGATGATTCTCAAAAGAATCTACAGGAAGATGTATTTAAATCCCCACATGGAATTGATGATGATCATGTAGAAGATAAGCCTAGTGTGAAATTAGTTATAACAAAGAAGAAGGGTTCCATATTCAAGAGCAAGTCACTGGTCAATGACAACCCATCTCCACTTCCAGCTAGGAAAAGACGCCATTTGTACAAACATGAATGGGCCAATGATGTAAGTATCAATGTCTGACATTGTATCTTATCAACTTGATGTTTACCATGAATATATCAAAACAAAAAGGTCATCAATAAAATGTGTTATTCCCAAACTGAGGAGAGGAGACATGTAGGAATCGACCAATCACATTAGTGTTTGCTGTTTTCATTGAAGCGGAGTGGAGACGAGATGTGGATTTCAACTAATGTGATTGGTCAACCCTTCACATATTCTCTCTGCTCTGCTCGCCTTCACCTCAGTGGAGCCGCAGCCTAAATGTCTGCTTGTTAAAAAAAGAGGAAATTTGTTTGTATTTTTATAATGGTAAACTGTCCATGCGCATATTATAACAGCAAGCGACAAAGTGGTATCTTTTACTTGGATTTCCAAGTAATTATAGCTATACGAGGAGTTTCATTTCAAAAGGGCTTTTTTTCTATGGTTTTCATAGAGAAATAAGCCCTTTTGAAAAGACACTCCTTATATACAGGGTGTCTCAAGAAGTAGTGATATAAGTACTGAAGCTGGGAGGTAGAGGACCTAGAGGGCTATCTGAATAGGGCATGCAATACCGGTTTTACCTTTATGGGCCAATACCGAAAAACCGGTTTTTCGGTATTTGGCTCATACAAGTAAAACCGGTATTGCATGCCCTATCTGAATCACCCCCATGTATGTTACGCGATTTTTCGTATTTTCGGAATTATGACTTTTTTTTAATTTTTCACCTATCGCCGAGTAGGATGAGATTTTTATTTATGGTGTCATAACTCCGAAAATACGAAAAATCGCGGAACATACATAGGGGTGATTCAGATAGCCCTCTGGGTCCTCTACCTCCCAGCTTCAGCATATCACTACTTCTTGGGACACCCTGTATTGCCACAAATAATTATATATTGCCATTACAACAAGTTCATTTTCATATTAACTTTTTCACTTTGAATATTAAATGAAGCTAAAGCATTGATTGATCAACCAATTATTTTATTGCAGAAAGGGAATGAGACTCCCAGGCCTGAACAACCTGAGAACACAGAAGTGCAAAATCCTACAAGCCAAGTGCCTGAAGAACTGACAAGAGTAACAAGGTATAGAGCACCTGATCCCATTATGGATGACCCCACATCCACTGAAGCAGTTAAACCCTACACAAGCGTTAAGTGTGCTAAAGAAGCTAAGGAGGTATGTATTCGTTTTGTTTTTCTAAATTACTGAACTTTTGATTAATGTTTCATAAAGCCACGTTACAGTGAACGCCAAAATCATTAACTTCTTTCTAAATATCACTGATTGAATTGTGGCAACATTTGTGTACTTGAACTGTCTATCTCGTTTGCCTAATTCTGGTGATCAGTTTAAGTTTATTGCTGTCATCTTAGTGAAACAGAATGTGACAGGGCATTTCTCCAGAAATATGTCTGCGGTCACCTCATTCATCTGGCTCATTTTTCATACTAAATGTATGGAGACAGATGAATGAGTTGCAGACATATTTCTGGAGAAATGCCCGACAGCAAGTTACTTAAATAATAGGAAAATAGCGTTTTTGCAATGTTGGATATTATTTTCTCTGGCCTGTTTTTGAAATACCATATTATTGTATTTAACTTTTAAGTACAGAATTACTATTTATAAACAGTTATTGCAACACCATGTTGACATTTGACACAACATAATTATCTGCTATACATTACGGTATCATATCATAACATACAACATATACATATATAATTGCAAATGATTTTGCAATAGTAACTTTGTAACACTGAATTTTATGCGTCATTCATCAAAGTCCAGTTTACTACTACATAGGTACAACATATGTACTTACTATGAATATTCATATAAAATGTGATTGATATTAGTAATTTTATATTAACAATACATTTTGTTATTTTTTACAGTATTATACTGTAGTAAGAAATGTGAAGAAAGCACATCAAATACAGGAAATAGGAGAGTATCAGGAGTTCAATGATGATGTAGATTACCTTCTGGATGCATTACAGGTAAGTGATCCCTCGTGCATTAAAACCCATATGATCAAAGTTCAATTTTATTTTACTATTACTTGTTGGAACCAAGACATATGGAAGCATTTAACAGTTTAATATTATAGGCAGGAACTGTTTCACACTGAACTTACTAAGATGTCTATACTAATATATTGAGAAAAATGTTTAGATATATTTTTATCGCTTAACTTAACTAATGCAATCACTTGAATGCTTGTATACATTCAGTTTGTACTTGTTGAAACTGTGTTACAGCAGTGGTTTTGTTGGAGGATAACAGTCTTATCCATACAGTGTGGGTACAAGTTACCCGACAAACTTTAACCACGTATTCCTGATGGTATTACAAGTAAATAACGTTATTCAACATAGGTCGAACAAAATAAATCAGTAAATTCAGCCCCTCGTTATAAACATGTCCTTACTGGAGGAAAAGTTATCAAAAAGAAAAAAAACTTAAACGGATTAAATCGCGTATATTACTACATTTTAAGTCCCGACGTTTCGTAACCCTTTTCAGCGTTCGTGGTCGCGGGTAGACTGAGAAAATCATAAATTTCCTCTGTCAAAATTACTGTTGTGCAAACCTACCCACTTTAAAAAATACAAATTCAATATTAGTATTGCCAGATGGGCCTAATGTGTAAAGATGTTCACACACATGCCAGAAGGGCACCTAGATACCTAGAGTCTTTTTGTTTAAAATATGTTCTTTTTTGCATAAGGCGAGGCTGATAAGTTTTCTTGGCGTCTTCTTTCTTATCCAGTATGCCTTTTGGAAGCGCCGCTAGTTTCTAAGGTTAGGATAGTAAGCCCTTCTGGCATGTGTGTGAACGTCTTTACACATTAGGCCCGTCTGGCAACACTAAAATTTTTTCTGATTTGTTTTACCAAAAATAGCATACCTAGAGTCTTTTGCTTAAATTATTTTCTTTTTTGCATAATGCGTGGCTGATAAGTTTCCTTGGCCTTCTTTCTTATCAAGTATGCCTTTTGGAAGCGCCGCTAGTTTTTTCTAAGGTTAGGTTTTTAAGCCCTTCTGGCATGTGTGTGAACATCTTTACACATTAGGCCCATCTGGCAATACTAATATTGAATTTGTATTTTTTAAAGTGGGTAGGTTTGCACAACAGTAATTTTGACAGAGGAAATTTATGATTTTCTCAGTCTACCCGCGACCACGAACGCTGAAAAGGGTTACGAAACGTCGGGACTTAAAATGTAGTAATATACGCGATTTAATCCGTTTAAGTTGTTTTATTACTATGAGTGATAATCGCGGAAACCGAAGACAATATTAAGAAAAAAAAAGCTAAAATGGAAATGAAAGGTCAATTTCTTGGCCTCGTAGTCGCTTACCATCAAATACTGCGAAGGTTAATTGCTGTTTAGTTAAAAGATTAAAAAAAAAATAGTATAACTATCTTAGTCACATTTATTAGGGCTTGTTACACACTTGGGAGTTTTCATTTAAAAAATAATGAGTATCTCTGAAAGTAAGCGTTTTTCGACTATACATCACATAACTTTTTTTACTCCTAATAGTTGATAGAATCTATAGTTAAAGTTCGTCGGGTATATTTACTGAAAGCTGTCAGGGATCAGGCTAGAAAGTCACTAAGCCCGCGGTTCAGACGTAATTAGAGACTGCGTACTTCTGTAAGAAAAACTGTTTTAGAAGAGTTTATTGCGGGGTTTCTTTTCTTCGATGTCATTTTCCGAAGCGCTGAGAGATTTGGGCTTATTAAACGGAGGAAGACGGGGTCACCTGTGGCCAATTGTAGAATAGATGAATTTTAAATGTTCCTTGTTAGCTTTTTACCCGACTGCGGCGAAGCCCAAAGGAGTGAACACCAGTGTTGTACACCATAAAATTCTGTAGAGTGATTGTCAGTCTGGTTTACTGAAGCATACTTTAAACAGATCATTGTTGCCAGAAATATTTATCAATATCTAGTCAAGATTGACTAGATATCGAGTATAGATATACTAGTTGATACTGGATTGAACCAATCAATCCAACTGGGTAACAACCCAATCTTCAAGCGCTGTCTCAGCAAACACGCGGGCGACCGAGAGAAATTTATGTATGTAGTTAGTACTAGTTCAAACTGCATTGTTCCTACCAGAACCCACAGGACAACAATCCGATCTCCACGCGTTGTCTATTGCTGATCACGCTGGCGAGCAAGTGTACTCCCCTGTATTCCGATTGAAACAATTTGTCAATGAAAATTTGTATAGTCACAGAATAAGTAATAGTATGACGTACAGAAGTCTAACAAAACTGTCGTTCGGGTTCGACAACCGGACGGAACGTCCGTCTCTCTCTATCGCATAACGCGTACTAACGCGTGCTCTTTCCGGTCGCTCGTCTGCCCCCTGCAGGAGGCTTCAAGCTCACGCGGCGAAATCGCGGAGTGAATCACTCCTGGGGCCCATTTCACGAAGCTACAAATTACAATTTTACAAGTCTAAACTAGCAACATTGGTCAAACCAACCAATGGTGTTGTGGTATTTGGCCAATGTTGCCAGGTTAGACTTGTAAAATTGTAACTTGTAGCTTCGTGAAACGAGCCACAGGTGTAGTCGCGTTTATTCTAGCTGGAACTTGGTACCTATAACCATCCATTACCTTACAGGACAACAATCCGATCTCCACCCGCTGTCTATCGGCGATCACGTTGGCGAGCAAGTGCACTGCCCCCGCGTTCCGGATGCACTTGCGGGCGCATGGAACCGTGCAGAAATTCTTCAGCGCACTCCATGATGCCACCAATGACCAGGTACTTGAGTGCAATACAGTGGTGTGGCGTAAAAGATATCCTTGAGCAAGCTGGTACAAATTTGGCGTACATTTTTCTTAAGAGCTGTAGAATAAGGTGCTCAAATGCCTGATAGTCAAGCCGGTAGGAATCGAGTTCATTGGACGCCACGCTACTGGTAACCTCGCTATACAGGGTGGCCCATTTCGATCGGTCAGTACGGGAAAGTCAGAAACTATAAAACATACGAAGACCTGTTCTTAGGAACCATGTCATCGATTTTAGGGACAAGAAAAACTACATACATAGATTTGAAAAAAAAAAACTTGTGCTTTAACCGGGATTCGAACCCTGTCGTTTTGGAAAATAACACATCCATTGTGATAAAGTAACTGTTTTTCAAATTCAAAATCCATACGTTTATTTTTTCTTTAATTCACTTAAGGAAAATGTCTCTCTGTATTGTTGGCAACAGTCATGGAAATGGTCATCACTCCGGTCAATATTCCCTCATCTCAATATACCAATGGCAATGTAATACATAGTTTGTTTGTAGAGGGCGTGGCCTGACAGTCCAGAATGAGTTAAGAATCCAGAGGTCACAAAGTTACCAGATCTGTATTAGATTTTAGAAAATATGCAGTATTTTTATACCATAAATGCCCCGTTGTATGCATATATGGCGTTGACGTTCATATTTCTTTGGACCAACTTAAAACTGTACATTACTGGTCCCTAAAAATTACGACTTACATAACGGTAAAATGAATCAATATCTACTTCAATGTAGGTACTTACTCCGTCTGGTCAAATTAATTATAACATTTATAACCGTAATGTGACCTAAATACGGTTTGACTCGCATTCAATGTATTGTAATAAGAGAGTGCTGCCATCTATCAAATAACGCTTAAACAAATTGCAGAAACAGTTTACTCATGATGAGCAGAATAGAGGATTTTATTCAAATTTATCAGTTGGGGTATGCAAAAGGGCACATGTGTGGTGTGTTTGTCTCGTTGGACAACAGTGTCTGATTTTCTTAAAAAATACTGTTGTTGATATATGCTACTAATGTGCATAGGAGATGGTCCATAAAATAATGGGCTTATAACTGGGCTTTTTTATTTAAAGTGCGTTATTAACTGACAGTTAGCAGGTCGTCACAGAACTGACGCTTAGTGTCAAACTCCATACATTTCGTCACGGACTGACAGGTTAGACGGTATTTGAACATAGCTTAAGTTTCGCCTAACCGTACATTTAAAAATAAAAATGCCCAACTATGACAAAAATGTACGCTTGATCAATTTTAACTGTAGAAAACTTATAGAAAATCATGCTTTTAAAGAGTTGTCCAGGGGACGTAACCATGGCAACGCGGTACAAAAAAAAGTTGATCGACTCGATTGCAAGGTGAGTGGGCAAGGAGCTGCAAGTTGGGAAAATAAACTTGCCTTGCTCATTCATCCAACCGTGACTCCGACCGATCGCAACAACAAGTTGTATGTGAAGTTGCAAGATGTGTTTACATTACAACAAGATCGTGTTGTTACAAGGTGAATATTTTTTCAGAGCTTGGGCCTGTGTACAGCGACGGTGATGTTCGTGCTGTCGCAAGACCGTCTCAACATGGATTTGGACAGGGAGTCTCTGGAGCTCATGTTAAATCTGCTGGAATCTGATGTTTCACACAAGTAAGTTTTGTATTTTTAATTTAATGAGGTTATCAGTGTCGAGTGTTGCCCAATGAATCATATTGGGCAACACTCGACACTGATAACCTCATCAATGATAAACAAACGGAACCGTCAGGTGTGCTGTCAACTTGTGCAATTATTGACATTGAAAATAAATAACAGACAAGTGTGAGTCGGACTTGCCCACCAAGGGTTCCGTACAAATATTTTGATTAAAGATTTTATCTTGTATGATTTAATTACAAATGTATAGTTTTCAGATTTTTCCCTATACTAGTAGTATAAGACGGTATTACTTGCCAAATTTCATATTTCTAGGTTAACGGAAAAAATAAATAAATGTTGGTTTCCTTGGGAGTGTCGAAATATTTTTGCGGCATAAACGGTCATATCCTTTTTAGGGTTCCGTAGCCAAAATGGCAAAAACGGAACCCTTATAGTTTCGTCATGTCCGTCCGTCCGTCTGTCCGTCTGTCCGTATGTCACAGGCATTTTACTCAGAAACTACATGATGGATATTGATGAAATTTGGAATATAGGTGTCTTGTATGGGCCGCTACTTAGTTAGGTAGTTAAAGAACTAAAAAAAATATTTTTAGGGTGGGCACTCCATACATGTTAAAGAACCTAAAAAAAATTTTTTTCAGCAAATATCAACGTGTGGTAGATAGTTCGACAGCTCTTTAAAAACCACTATAAGGTTTCAAACTAATGTTTTTGATTAGGTGAATATATTTGGAAATAATCGCTCCGAAAGTTGTGTAAATTGTGTCCCCCCCCCTCTATCTTCTAAACCGTGTGTCCGAAAAATATGAAAAAAAATCAAGAATGTAACGCTTAATTAATACTTTCAATGAAAATTATTTTCAACAAGATCGGATTAACCGTTTTTGAGTTATTGCCGGTAAACTGCGCTTCTCAACAAAAGGACGTAATTGCTATGAAGATACGCTCTTTTGTTGTTGTACTTTTTTTACTTATAGTTACGGCTATGGAACCCTACACTGAGCATGGTCCGACATGCTCTTGGCCAGTTATTTTACGTTAGTTTAGAAGTTTGATTTTTTCGCAGCTTCTAGGAACTGTAGGGATTATTCCCACCTGTTACCACTAAAACCATACATTTACATTTAGTGGTAACAAGTGGGAAAAAATTCCCAGCTGTTATCACTAAATTAATTTGGTGGTAACAGGTGGGAATAACCAACTGTAGATTTGAGTAGGTATATGGTTTAATTTTCAACTTGATACCTCCACGAGTTCTCGAGATAAAGGATCTTGACAGACTGACAGACGGACGGACAAAAGTGATCAAGGGACAGAATCCTTATAGGGTTCCGTTTTTTCCTTTTGAGGTACGGAATCCTAAAAACAAATCAATAACTCTGAATATCACAAAAAAATATTTCTTTGAGATATCAGTATTTTATTTAGATTTGGCTGATGATTTTACTATTCGAGTTTAGCTTGTTTTTACGATAACTGGTTTAAAAAAATTGTATCTTAAAATGGATTAAAAACAAAAAAAAATGAGCATTCAATAGTGACGCCCTCTGCGATCAGCGTCTGTCTAGTTTTTAACTTCATTCGTTTGTCCAATGTATTCTTAATTGTCGGTTTGTTAAGTATTTGAAGACGTTAGATTTTAACATATTATCCGCCTATATACATACGTCCCACTGGGCACAGGGTTAGGGCGCGGATCCATGTCCACGGCACGGCGCCGTACGCCGTGAAACGGCACCGCGCTCGCCATACAGTTTCTATGGCGCACGCCGCGCCACGTCACCGTGTACGGTGCCGTGCCGTGTACATGGGGCCGCGCCCTTACTCTCCTAGATGAAAAAAAAGTTTAAACTGATTATATGTATAACTTATAGGAATGCCCTCGATGACTGCGGCCTCACATCCGCTCAATTGGCGAAGACGCAGGAGCGGGTTCGAGAGCTGTGCGCTGAAATCAAAAGCCAAGGGAAAGCGAAGCATTTAGATTTGGATAACATTACTGTGAGTATTGCAAATTAATGACACAAGTTATTTGTTTACACAATATATTTCTTTCAAAGTTAACTGCTTTACAGAATTTCTAGCACTTTTCCTATAACAATTATATTGTGTCAGATAGTTTCTACGGTAATTGTACAAATATTAATGTTTGTAAGGCGAACATTTAAAGTACGACTTTTACTACTGTTACAAAGTAATACCTTTGTTTTGTTTTATCGCCATTTTTTTCGATAGTCAGTCTACTTTTACTCCAGAAGCCAGCCTTAAACGAAGTATTCCACAATTGGGGTATACCAAAAAAATAAGGTCTAGTTTTTATATTTTTATTCGATAAAGAAGGTTAATTTAAGAAACTAATTTCGTTGTTTTTGCAATAAACCAAGTAAATTAATTTATTTTAATTTTTAAAGAAATTTTCATTATGACGTCAGTACATAATCGGTTTGTTTGAGACATTGAACTTTTGGATATGTCTGTAAAATGTCACTGATTGTGTTTTTTGCCTGGCAACACTTCGTTTTTTGTCAAATAAAATAACGTTGACATTGACAATTTCAACCATAGCATAGACTAGCCTAAAAGTGATGGGTCCAAAACGGACTTATAAAATAGCATAATCAATCCATGTTTTTAAAAGATCTTACATGTCACGTCAAAAAAGACATAATTCGATGCACATTACTACATTACGGACATGGATTATATGTATTACTATGGTAGATCACAGATTAGATACAACTTACCAATCACGACCGTGACTTCACTGTATTAGAGGTCAAATAAGGTCAAAACTATATAATACTAACTTTAAAAATTATCTGATGACAGGGAATAATTCTACAACCCTTTTTCTCGAAATGGTTTACATACTAAATAATGGGATAATCCAATTATTTGCAGGTGGGTCACTTAGCCATGGAGACCCTACTGTCCCTGACGTCGAAACGCGCCGGGGAGTGGTTCAAAGAGGAGCTCCGCGTACTGGGCGGCGTTGACCACATCGTCCGCACCATCCAGGACTGTGTGGCGCGGCTCGAGGCGCCCGCGGAGACCTGGACCGGCGCCGACGTCGACGTGCTGAGGAAGGCTGACCGGTGTTTGCGGGTCTTAGAGAATGTAAGTGTAGACTAAAATTCTTTTAGCCGTGGTCACCCTACTTCCTACGGAGGTTATTGGTAACTAGTTCGACCATACGATCGGCAGATTGTACTTAAGGTATTTTCATACTCTGTTTGTACGGGCGGTTATTTGATGCCATCGGTTTGCTTAGCACATCATTACCAGCCGACCATCACACTATTAGATAAATATCTCCCTAATAACACGGGTTCCTCGCCGCCCGCTTCGAACCGACTATGGCAACCTTTCCCTAGGTCATCAGACTCATCAGTACACCTCATAGAGAGTACCCACCCCGCGTCTTCCGGTACATGTTCGCCAATATAATGTGACCGAATTGAAATAAAAACGGATCACTTACGTTATACAAAAGACGAGACATCCAATCATGAGTAGCATTCGCGAACGCTGCCCGGCGACTACCCGGCCCCGTGCCCGGCCGGCGTGCCCCTGAAACATGTCAGTTCAGTTCAGTTCAGTTCATTTATTCAGTAACAATATACATTGTGTTCGAATTTAATACACAGGTCCACGAAAAATAAAATTGCATTAATAACCAATAAAAACACACAGTCAATAACATCAAGCGAATACTATACTACATTAAATAATTTAAAGCCAACAAATATCTAATCCTAATAATCATGTCAACAAATTACATAAAATTTAATAACATCAAAATAATTAATAATAACGATAATTAAAACCAATAAATATTCTAATCCTAATAATCTTTTAAATCAAAATATAGTAAGTTATATGTCCTCGAGATTATTTTACTACTAAATTTCCTAAGAATTCTTCTATAGAATAAGACGGCTTTTCAGTCAGCAACTTTTTCAGTCTTGCATTGAAAATCTTATGATTAGTTATAATTTTGAGATCTACTGGCAGCTTATTGAAAAGTAGCACCGACTGGTAATATGCCGTGTGTTTCACAATGTTCAGCCGCGGTACAATACTGCAGGGTATGTCCTTACGTCTGGTCGACAGCCGGTGTTCCCTCTCCTCGTTGCTCTCCCATTTATGTAGATGCTTAACGAAGTCTGTCAGTAGCACCAGAATATACAGACACGGCACAGTTAAGATATTGAGTTCTGTGAAGTGATCTTTGCATGATTCGGTCTGATGGATGCGTAGAATAGTGCGAATAGCCCTTTTTTGCAGCCTAAACGCGGCATCAACGTTGTACCTATAGCTATTACCCCACAGTTTAATACTATAGCGCAACTTGGATTCTACTAGAGCATGGTATACCATTTTAAGTTGCTTGATTTCTATGACCTCTCGCAGGCTACGGAGAGCATAACAAGCAGAGCTGATCGAATTGCTCAATGCCTCCAATTCTTGTTTCCAATTGAATCGCGCATCGATCTGAATCCCCAAGAATTTTACTACGTCAGCTTGTACGATTTTCTCGCCATTTAGTGCTATATCTAAGCAGTCTGAGTTCTTGGATGTCGCCTTGAATAAAATAGCACTCGTTTTGCCTGGATTGAGTTTAAGGTTGTTTGCTGAAAACCATTTGTTAAAACTCAGTAAAGCCGTATTAACTCTTTCATTCAGTAGTTCCATGTTGTCTGCAGCGATTATTGCATTGGTATCATCAGCAAAGACAATTAAGTTAGTGCACGGTATAGAAATGACCATATGATATATGAGATCGTTTAAAAATACTATAAAGAACAGAGGACCCAATATTGATCCCTGCGGGACTCCCCTATTTACCGTAGCTATCCTCGATTGTGCCACCGTTTCAGTTCCGTTCACTACTGTTTTCAGTTCAACAAACTGTTTCCTGCTGACAAGGTATGACCTAAATAATTTAAGAACATCATCTCTAATGCCATAATGCTCAAGTTTGCTTAATAATAAGATGTGGTCAACTGTATCGAAAGCAGAACTGAGGTCTAAGAAAACTCCTGCTACCTTTTTTTTATCATTTAACTGAGAAACTACATCATAAATCAAAGTATCAATTGCTTCGCTAGTACCTATACTTTTTTGATACCCGAATTGACGGTCGTTGAGCACATTATTACGAATGAGGTGTCTTTGCAATCTACCTTTCATAATTTTTTCGAATATCTTAGACAACACTGGTAGCAAAGATATTGGTCTATAATTCATGGGATCACTTTCTTTACCTTTTTTGTATACAGGTAATACCTTGGCTATTTTCAATTGGTCCGGAAATAAATTTACTTCAAAGCAATTGTTGAAGAAGACAGCTAGCGGCCCCGATAACACGTCTAAGTTGTCCTTAATCACACTTATGGGCATCTCGTCATAACCCACCGATGGTTTAGGTTCCATAGCTTTTACGATCTGATGAACTTCAAGTGATGTTACGCACTCATATATCATAGAGTGCTCAACTCTTGGAGTGTTGTTTATGAGTAACTCTAAAGCTGTAAGAGTGTCACATGAAACAGCCTGGTTATTATGGTCAAATATGCTAGAAAAAACCTCAGTCTGTTCTTGTGGATCACTTATGATCTTGTCAGTTTTGAGGATCAGGTCGCCCCGTGCCCCAGCTTTACCCTGTGACTTATTCCTATGCCTATTAACGACTTTCCAGATTTGTTTTGATGACTTATGTGCCTTGTTAATTTCTAATTTCACAGCATTCTTCTTTGCAGTCCTTATTAACCGTCTGTAGGTTGAGATGTACTTATCTCGATAATTTTTTATTGTTATATCGCAGTTATTTTTATTAACAGTGTTTAGGAAACGTTTCATTGTACTAGCGATTTTGAGCCCTTTAGTGATCCATGGAATGTGTGAGTTTCTTTGTTTCAGTTTTATTTTCTTTTTTCTGAAACAATCTTTATACAAGGTGCCTAATTTACGAAGAAAGGTGTTAATACCCATACAATTCCAGTCTTGCTTCAATAGACCCTCCCTGAATGCTAATTTATTACTTTGAGTCACCATGCGCCGTTCTGTGATCACTGCAGGTGTATCCTTTTTATCCTTCATACTTTCTACCACTATTTCACAGAACAAACCTGCATGACCATCCGCTAACGCATTGTGATCCACTAACGTATTTTTGATGCAGTCTTGGGTTATGTTAGATAATATATTGTCAATGCAAGACTCAGATTGATTGCGCCTGAAGGTTGAGACAGTAACTAGTGCCTTAAAATTATAACTTTTGATAAGAGACATAAAATCTGCTGATTTTCTATCACCCTTTAAAAGATCAATGTTAAAGTCCCCACATATAACGCACTTTTTAGTAAATGCATATTCCAGCAATTGTTCTAGTTTTTCTGAAAAGGCTACTAAATTATTATCCGAAGGACTTCGATAACAACAGAAAACATAAACATTCGTTTGGCAGTCCTTAACTCCACTTACTTCGAAACATTCTGACTTATAAATATTTTTACAAAAGGGAACCTCCTCAATTTTTCTATTTTTACGCACCAGTATAAGACTACCACCCCTTTTTTTATTAGTTCTTACATTGCATGATGCCATGGTGAACAAGGTCATGTTGAAAAGAGGTGCCGAATCTTTGTTCAAAAAATGTTCACTAATACAGACATAATGTATTTCGTTAGAAGCCTTACTTAAATATAGCTCTAATTCATCCTTTTTATTAGTTATACCACATACATTTTGATGAAATATGTTAATATGGGTTAAGTTCCCCAACTCCTCCGAGGAGAGACGGGTGCCGCTTAACCCTGTGTCAGGCCTAAAAAATTCACATTAGTTTCGGTTTCTGTTTTTTGACCCGTTATATTTGAGTCTAGGTTCTGTGTACCAATTTCCGGTTGAGTCGTTGTCGCACTATAACTTTCTAACAGGTGAGTTTTAATATCATAAAAAATCCTAGACAAACCAATGTTGTTCATTAGGCCTGACCGGCTCCAAAACATTTTACTAGAGTATTCTAAACTTTGATTCGTGTCTAACAGGAACGCGTATTCATTCTGTAAAATATCGTAATACAGCATGTTGTTGAATGCTTCAACTCGTTTGTTGAACAAGTTACTGCATCGGTTCAGCCTAAAAGTTGGAGTACATATGACAACCTTCGTATTTTGTATGAGACTAAGCATGTCTCTAATCATGGATACAGTTTTCCGGTAGTTACAGGTTTGTAGAAAATCACTGTGTCCTATCAGAATAATACATAGATCATCCATCGTGTAATCATGTAATTTTTTATCAATTCCATGCAGTAACTGGGAAATTCCGCCATGAGAATACAGGTAATGACAAATCTGAAATTCATCAAAAATATTTTCAGCCTTTTTCAGTACAGCATTATTGCTGCAGTTGCTCAAAATGCACAGTTTGCGTGGAATTTCCGAATTACTGTTTGTTATTGTAGCCCCCTCTTGTTTTTGCGATAATATACTTGTTTTGGCTGTCTCCTTAGGTTCTGGTGTTGAAGCTTGAGGTTTTTTAGGAGTTGACGCCGTAGTCTCCCGCTTCATGCTGAATAGAATTGTGTCATTCTCGATGTCACTCAATTGCGATGTTGAGGCGATTGAGTTTTCATTGGGGGTCCTCGGTGAATGTAGATTTTCTAACATTCGGCATACCATGTTGGTTCGCTGTGTACTCGTAGTCTTCAAATTACATATATGGTTTATTTTTCTATACGTGGGAGTGCAAGACATTCTAGACTGCAGTTTAGGGGCCTGATGTTTGAGTTTAATGATGTCTGAGGCAGTTACAGTCCTGTATAATGCTATTTTCTTTTTATATTCATCATTTGAGTTTCTTAATTCGCAAATTTCCAGAGAAAGCTTTACAATTTCGTCATTTGCACTGTCCAATTCGCTCCGTAGGTCTCCTACTTGGTGTTTTAAATCTTTCAATAGCGATAATTCTTCAGACGACGAAGTGTTAGGTAGGCTAATTTGGCTGCATCCTAATTTACTATGAGAGAATAGAATGTTATCTGAGAAATTTAGTCGATTTCTGTGTCTGCGTACAGTGATATTCTCGTGGGATAACATTATGCGGATTAATTACAAAAACAGGAACAAGTTGTAATCTTAAGCGTAGGCCTATTTTCTATTGTTCGTCATTTGCCGTCGGCAAGAAGCATTTGCAGTTGCAGTGGGCGGAGCTCGAGGCTAATGAGTAATGGGGACAGCGCCGCTAGAACAACCGTTATCTCGCTTACACTTGCACCTTGGAATGAAGAACGAAGTTGTCTATCCCGCTTTATCGATACCAAGTCGGATATTACACCGCTGTGTCACTAGATGCCGTTGTTAATCAACTAAAAGGAATAATATAACTTCTACTTCTTATCAAAGTATTAATTAACGTTTCGATATAGTTTGATTAACACTTGTAATTACTTCACCGAATTTGTACGCACTGCTTTCGTTCTTACTAATGTTTTTCTTCTTGTCACTAAAATGTTTAAATGATAACGGTTCGAAGAATAACACATTTAATCTTAATTTAACTGTTCACTTTCCTCTGAGATAATAATTAGCACTATCCCATACACTTTTTTACACATCGTACCAATCAAATTGTCCTTTATTATTAAACATAACTAATTTAAAAATAATATCAACGCAGAGCTAATGTTTACGTGACGCAGGCGCCATCTGCCCTGTCGAGTGGATGTTTCGTCTTTTGAGTCACACGGTGGTTTTCTAAGTAAGATAATGTGACCAAGTTTTATTTTTATGTTAAGTTGAATGTGTGTGTCATTCAGTCGGGTCAGTAATAACAAAACCGAACCGTAATGAATCTGTCGCTTGTATGATTTGTTTGTATCGTTCGATTAGGTGACGCAGCAGAACTCGGACAACCAGGCGTACCTGGTGGGCGAGTCGCTGGGCGCGGCGCGCACGTTCTGCGCGCTGTTCCGGCGCTGCGCGGGCGAGGCGCGCGCGCGCCCCGCGCCGCGCCTGCGCGCCGCGCTGCTCGACGCCGCGCTGCCCGCCGTCAAAGTGCTCGTCAACCTCTCGCACTCCGTCTGCCCGAGGACCGGTCAGTACTGACATATTTATTTATGCCACACCTGGCCATAAAGTGTAGACATAAATAAAATGCTGTACACAACACGGGAGGTAATAAAGAAAGCCCTCGATCGCATATTTGCGTCCCTCGCTTGCAGCTCGGGCCGCAAACTTCTGCGATCTCGGCCTTTCTTTGTATTACCGCCCTAGTTGTGTAATTTACTATGTATTTATACCACACCTGGCCATAAAGTGGCTTTTCCCGCACGCTGCGCGTACGGAAAAAGCCGCTTTCTGGCCAAATGTAGACATAAAATTATGTACACAACACGGGAGGTAATAAAGAAAGCCCTCGATCGCATATTTACGACCCTCGCTTCCAGCTCGGGCCACAAACATCTGCGATCTCGACCTTTCTTTGTTTTACCACCTTAGTTGTGTAATGTACTATTTTCTTATTCGCAAGTGTATTGAAAACCGTCGTACGTATGACACTCGTGGGCATTGGTCATTCATTACAGTCTCGGCTACACACAACACACAGCCAACACAGCCTCGATTGTAGTAATGTGTGCGCGTCTTCCGGTCACTAGTCGCGTACGCTTTGGTTGGTTTACACCGGCTCAGCCGGAGGATTGTCTAAGGGTCTGCGCCATATCTGCGTAACGCACCTGGTTGTGTAGCAGTAGCTAAAACGCTGTTCCGCTTCTTTATTCAGGTGGCACTAGTCTTTATCGCTGCATATTTGGCATAAGTAACTAGAATCACTAACCTAACCAAATAAATCTCAAAAAATAATACATAACATGCCATTTGAGCGTCACTGCACCCAAATTATAATGATGTGTCTATAGAGAGGCTGATTGAAGAAACTAACGCCCTAATTGTTGCCAATATATACAGAAAATACCTGATTATACCGTAATAGTACATTACGTACTCAAGGCAAGTACCTTACGTATAAATAAAGAACGACCCAGATCGCAGGTGTTTGTGGTCCGAGCCACAGGCGATATTACCACTCGTAGTATGTACACAATTGGCTATTTGATAATTTTTTCCTGTGATATGTTTTATGTATTCTCAATAATGGAAATATTACTGAAAAAGCTACTTGAATATCATAAAAACTCCGAACCGAGATACAACTATGTTAAAATCACATTTTCATACTTTCCCGAAACGTGTCAAAAACTTCATACTAAAGGCTACTATAACGTGACGTCACGATATAACATTTTGTCTGGGGAATCAAGAACTTTGTCCTGCATCCATGCGAAGTGACACGTTAGGTATCAAACTTAAAACTTTAACATTTTTCTTTATTTTGCTTTCTTTTAACACATCTTATATAATTTCTGCATATTTCGGTTACAATCAAGTACCCAATTTCACGTCTGCCCTTGGCCAGGAAGTGACATTTTCTTCTTGTACAGCGGGTGGAAAATGCCACTTACGGCGTAGGATGACTTAAAGAAATTAAATAAATGACGAATTTGTGTACAGTGTCTCCCGGGGCGCAAGTGGTGGGAGCGCAGCCGGGCGTGATGGACATCTGCCTCATAATACTCGACAACCACGACAACTTCATACCGGACCATATCAACTTCGAGTTCAGTGTTTGTGTGAGTATTAGACAACTATGTAACTATCTATTTTTAGGGTTATATGACTATTAGGGTGTTTTTATGGAAATAGGCTAAATCTGAGGCCATAGAAAACTATCGTAATCGTAACTATGTTGAAAAGTAACGGACACAAGGAGAAGACTACTAAGGGCATTTACATTTAAATATGTACCATTTAGTGGACGTCTCAAAACTAAGGTTTAATGTCAAATTGCATATGTTTCGCCACGAGTTGATACCCTGTGGAGTTTTGAAACACGTACCCAACTCAAATGGGGCCCGCGCAGAACGCAATGTTTCATGTAGGTTTAATACCTCATCACGATAAAATAATTGAACGGGTTTTAAACAATTTTGGCATAAAAATTACAGAAAAGTAAAAACTGTTATAATTTTTCATCTTCGTGGACGAAATCGAAGAGAAAGATTATTGCTGAATATCATTATACCTCTTTGTTTCACTTATTATACCAGTGTGAAATCCATTCAGGTGTTGTTGCTGCTCATAAACCTGGTGCAAAACAACGAAGAAAACACGCAGCGGCTGTTGAACGTGCGCATCCGAGTCGACGCCGAGGAAGACATCATATCGCGCAGTGTCCCCGCGCTAGATCTTATCGTCGATCACTTTTACAAGCGGGTCGACTTGGCCAGGTAATTACGCGAACATCATTATCATCATTTCAGTCATAAAAGCGACTCGCATCCAGTGAGTGGCAAACCTAACCAGGTCATCCATCTACCAGTGCGTGGTCTCCACTCGAGAACCTGCTCCAACGGAACGAGAACATAGCGACTACTAAATGTGCGTATACTAGTAGACGCCGAGGAGGACGTCATATCATCGTCGATCACTTTTAGAAGCGGGTCGACTTGGCCAGGTAAATACGCGAACAACGAGAGCATAAGGAGAATATGCGTATTCAAGTTGACACCAAGGAGGACGGCATATAGCGCAGGGTCTCCGTGCTCTTATCTCACTGTCGACCATTTTTACAAGCGGGTTGACTTAGCTAGGTGATTAGTAGTTACGTTAAGAGTGCGGGTAAAAATTATTGCACACTGCATACAATTCACTAAAATGACACAGCTATATTCTCCCACACAATGAAGAAGTTTGGTATATAATATATAATCTAGTCAAATACCTGAAACAAATGCAAGATAAGCGAGATTAAATTATCCCGATTCCATTGTTTTCTTTGAAGTATTTCTTTGTTTAAATGTATTAGTGGATTTATCGATGTCTGATTTCATTGTTACTTACGGTTCATTTCAGGCGAGCCGAAGAAAACACGGATGCCTTATTGGACGGAAAGGAAAGGGAGTCTGATGACGAGGCCGACAAGAAAAAACAATCACAAGACGACATCCATGAAACTGTAGCGAAACGTACGTATTAATAAAACAGTGTAGGTTATTGAGAAGTAAAATACTGCAAATACCTATTTGCAGATGTTATATTCTCGCTGGTCAATTGTACGTTTTTTTTATGCAATTTTACATTGCAGTACGACCGAACTATGCGTGTGTAGGGTTAATGACATTATTTGCATTTATTCCAAAGTACACAGGTAGACATCGGTGCAGAATAGTACATTACACAACTAGGGCGGTAATACAAAGAAAGGACGAGAGACGTTAGCCAATGTGGCCCTTGGCTGCTAAAAGGTTGCCGACCGCTGGTCTAACCCATTGTTTGTGTACAGTTCTAGCGCGAGCGGGCACGCACATGGAGCATACGATGGTGGGCGCGTACACGGCGCTGCTGCTGGGGCACATGGCGGTCGTGTGCCCCGCGCACGCCGCTGCCGTGCGCTCGCGCGTGCCCAGCTACGCGCCGCTGCTGCCCACGCTCAAGAAATACTACACCTTCCTGTCGCTCACGGCCAGCGTGAGTATTATACTATCATCGTCAACCTTGAGACGTCCTTCAACATAGGTCTCCCCTAGAGACTCTACAACGAACGGTCGCACGCCTTCTGCCTCCATCGACTTCCGGCGACCTTCACCAGGTCGCCAGACATCTTGTCGACCGGTTCTGGTCTTCCGGTTCGTGGTCTCTATTCGAGAAGCTTTACGTCCCATCGGCTATCGGTTCTTAGACAACACTGTACACCTCTCATAATCAGTCTATATATACGTCCTACTGCTGGGCATAGGTTTAATATCATAGATGAGAGTGAATGGGCTGTTGCCCTTATGCTGGCCCTCTACAGGTTAGGGACTTCATATGCACCTTGGAATTTCTTCGCGGACGTATGGAGGTTTCAAGCTCATATTTCGTACATAAGTTTCGAACTCATTGATACGAGCCAGGATTCGAACCCACGACCTCTAAAGGCGTATGTCCGAAGCACTTCGGCTATCATAGCTTCACTCTATCTATACACAGCACACAGCTTTGGGGGCATATGCATATTGCCATCAGCACGACCATCAGCAACATCCTGTCTATCTGGAAACGTCCACTATTGCATGGTACAATAAAACCAGGTATATGTTCTTCCCGATAGTGAACTTGCCTGTTAGTTTTGCCGTGCAGTGATAGATATAATGTTGCCATTACACTGCCGCCTACTTCTATTTGTCACGCAAATAAACTCCTAGTATATTCCCCTTTAATGATAAAATGATATCCATTTTCAAAATGACTTCAGGTCGCGGTTAGGGGTCATCCACAAAGTACGTCACACGATTTTTCAGACTTTTAGACCTCCCCCCCTCACACTTTTTCCTAACATTTGACTTTGTTAGTATAGGCTGTCACATTTGGCTAGACCCCCCCCATGGATGTGATGTATATGGATGTCCCCTTATAAACGTGGAACTTATTGTTTGCAGGCCGAAGCGATGATCGTGGAGCACGTGAAAGCGACGCACGGCATCATCAAGTTTATGGAGGAGAGCGACAAGCAAGACCCGCAGGAGGGACCCTCGCAGCCTCCGGCGCCGTACTCCACCTACTCCATCTCTGCCGCATATCCCCAACACTACGGCAGCTCCCCCTCCGACGTCCCCCAGGACATGTCCCTCAGTAACCTCAACTACATGAACTATACCCCGGACAGGATGTCCTCGTGAATTGAAACTAGTGAACCGACAGGACGGTACGAGGTGCAGTTCACTCGATTTTGGCCTCCCGCGCGGTGGGCGTAGTAGGTCCGGTCGCCGGCGACCGAAACGTCACAGTGGCACAATATACTCGGTAATTATCCTGACAGTACGCAAACGCCGTTGATGCCGGCCGAACGCCGCCACCGTGAACTTTGCGAGAACGTACTGTACTGTGCGAAGTTTACCGTGCTGTGGCTGTGGTGGTGGGGATCTATTGTTTCGAAGCGAACGTGGGAATAGGCTAGATGACTAAAAAAAACTGTTTAGTCCGTCTGTTACATTATGAAAAAATATTGTACACGTATTTTTTGTTTTGTTTGACAAACAAAAACTGACGAGGATAGAGTGCTTAGAAGTTTCGAGTGACGTCACTCTTGAGTACAAATTGTACTCAAGAGTGACGTCACAAGCCCCCACTCCAGAAGTTTGATGATCTATAACTTTGTCGATTTTTAATATTTTGATAAACCAAAAAATACGTGTCCCATATTTTTCTATAATCTAACTGACGGACTAAATAGAATTACATATTTTTAACCCAGTCATCATCCCTATTGTTGTTTTTTGTATGGATACGCGCGGCAATGAAATATCTGTTTATATTCTCTAATCTGCGACGGTACTTTTATTCCTCATCGCACCCTCGTTATTGATTGACGGTTATCTGCATTCAAACTTGTGATTAAATTGATCATCTTGAGTTATGACAATGGGAGCAATCGGTTCATACTTGCGAATACCTGGGAACGTTTCAGACGACCTGTGTGTAAATTTAGTGAGGAGTATTGTGAAAAAGTTGAGTTTTATTAGTTTACATGACGTTTGTAGAGTGGAAATAAAATTAGTATGTTCCTTTAAGCCTTCGCTTCGGTGCCGAGTAAGTTATATCGATTGTTACTTAATCAACATCTGATCGAGAAAATAAACCGCATTAAAAGCACATTGTCGGATTTCGAGGATCTCGGCTAGTTCAATTTCCACCATATTAGATTTTATTAAAGTAGGATAGCTAAAACTTTTGTCACCGTATTCCATTGATTTACATCTTTCGGAATACAATGCATTATATTGTATGTAATGTTTTGTCCATAGTTGATCCTATTTTAAAGCATACTACATTTTGTGTGTTATAGTTTGATGAAATAATAGCTCATAACTATGATTGTCGTCATGTGTAAATAGAAGCGATAACGGAATGCCTGTATATTGTAAACCAGTAGTAATAGATCACGCCATTTGTAATAGTAACATACCTACGTTAGGTGGTTTGCACACGGCTATTATACCTCAACTTTTTGTATCGATATCTTTCCCTTCTCTAAAATATTGTGTAAATATTCGCAGACTGTTAAGGTATAGTTATGTTAATCAGGTATGGGTTATGGAATCTTAATTAAATTGAGATATTCCGAGTTTAAGCCACTGAACTGGCAATATAAAGTGCAAAAATAGTGCAGTAAGTGTATAATAATATTGTACTCCTCTTTGTGAATATTGTGTCTGCACTTTTTGTATTATACTGCTCGACGAGAGTTACAAATTTATAGGTTAATTGTTCTACCGAGGCACAATCCGTATTGTAAATAGTTTTGACTGGTACCAATAGTTCGGTCTTTGTTGACTAAGCGTAGGCACGATTATTTGTAACGAAATGTATGCGAGTGCGAGCTAGACTCGCGCCCTGTCCCTCTAGCACAACAGCGTTCGTTGCTTTCACCGTTTGTGGCACCAGCGTATCCGGGCATTTCTCCAGAAATATATCTGCGGTCACCTCATTCATCTGGCCCTTTTTCATACTAAATGTATGGAGACAGATGAATGAGTCGCAGACATATTTCTGGAGAAATTCCCATCCGTTATTATTTAAATTTTGTCCTTGACCCCAACAAGCGAGGAACGAATACTTCATCTCCGGAACGGACGCTACCGTGCTATTCGGCCAGATCAAACAATGTACAAACACTTGTCGTTATTGCCCCCAAACGAGAGAACGATTATTTGCTTAGAGGTATATGAATAGGAAACTCTATGATGTTGGACTTTAAAATAGTGGATAGGACTAAGACAGTGAACGGAACGCATGATATTATTCCTTCTCCCCATAATTCTGTTTTCAAAGACTTCTTTTTACAAGTGACTGATTGTACATTAGAGTGGAAATTGAGTTTTCCAAAATTTTATGTCTAGAATAATATTTTTATAAAATATCAAAAAGCTAAGGCGCACCGATTACTTAATTTTCTTCATTTCTTTATTTAACCAAATATGAAAGCACATTTTATGGGATAAATCCTGATTCCGGAATGCTAAATTAAAACAAATATGTAATATGTATTTTTACTCGTTTTAAACGTATTTCGGCCTTAATTCCTTGAGATTTTACAGAATTTCTCTATGATTGGATTATGTTATGAATTTAATTTTGTTAGGGATATGTGTAAATTAGTCTGGTGCCAATGTACCTAACTCGAATTCTTGACAGATCTCCGCTCTTCCTTGAGTGTCTCTAGATCGTCGGTGGCCTATGGTGATTGTCTGCTTGAGATTTGATAGAATGAGTTGAAATTTCGTACAAAAATTCAAAGTTTTAATGTCAACTTTCAGACAGACACTCGCGTTACAAGAATACGTGTTACGTACATTATTGTTAGCTATGAGACAGCTTTATTTCACGTTTAAGATATTCGAATCATTTATTATACTTATGACACGGGACTCCTCGCGGGCCGCTCCTCTTGGTAACGTTTTATTTAACAATTGGAGACTTGTTTGTTGTACAGATGCCTAAATTATATTTACGTAATTTATTGACCACATGTATGTATTGTCTAAGAGTAGCTTTTAAAGTGCATTTCGTTATGAAATATCACCTTCACATTTGGGTTTTTAATATAGAATGTTGTTTTAGAAATACCACGAGAGTTTGATATCTTGAGAAATTATTATTGTATATGTAATGTGTAATTATGTTATAAAGTATTACGTGTAATTATTAAAACAAGGACGATTTAAATAAGCTGATTTTATTTCGGTAATCCTATGTAAAAAAATCTACAGATGCAGTGAATACCTAATGTTTTGCCATCGTATTTTGACAGAAAAGTTAGTATTTATCCTGCTCTATCAATTAACTTCAGTACGAATTAAGAGACCAAGATAAATACGAAAGGAGATTGACCAACTTTGTATGGGAGTTGGGCCAAGTGCTGCCCAGACTAAAGAAACAGTGCATTATGCTCCTTAGGCTTACACTAGACTGTATACTAAAGCGCTTTAAGATCTATCCCAGGAGTCATGAAAAAAAAACTTTTTGATTGGCACTAAAAATTAATTATTTCTTACATTAAAAGTAACAGATTTTACTGTAATCTCGTCGTCTAATCGTCGTCATTGTCATCGATAGGTTATAGGTTAACGCGGGCTTATTTTCCGCAACTCGACGACAAACATGCGCCTATTTTGCGTGATGGGTTGATGGCACTACTCTTGCCAACCCAGCTCTACCAGAAAGCCTAGCAGACCCTTGACGTTGCCGACGACTTCTGGGAGTGACCTCGGTGTTCCGAGGTGGTGTGCCCGGTACTTGTCCACCCCCGGGTATTCGAGAATGACGTGGGCGGCTGTCTCTTCCACCTCCATGCAGGCTCTGCACAGAGGACTGTCAGTAAACAAGTGTTTGTTTAGTAGGACTTGTCCAGTGATAGCTCCGGTTAGAAGATGGAGCTATGGCCTCTTTAGCTGGCGTAGCTTCCGCGACAATCCGGGGTTGATTGCCGGGAGGGCCTCTCTGGTTTGCTTGCAGGTACCCAGGTTAGACCCGCAATGTTGCTGTTCTACTTTCGTACCGACCCCGCAGTCCCTGGAACCGCACGTACACCGAACCCAGCATGAAGCCGAGTCGGCGCTCGTGGTCCACGAGAGCCTGCACCAACGTCGCTGGTGTGCCTGACGCACCTCTTTTAATATTATTTTACCTTTTTATACGTTTTTGTATTTTTATAGACTTTTGTTTTTATATGACATTGTTACTTTTGGCAGTCCATTAAAAGACCATATCCGAACCAGCTCTGTTTAATTCCAAGAGTTACAACTGGTATGCTGACGATAGCAAACATTTCCGCTTCCTGCCATTCTACTCTGTGGAGTAGCCAGCGGTCAATCTCCGCCTACCGGTTCTGGTACCGAAGAGTCCGCGCAACCGGGCGGAAGTCTTCCCAGAGCCCAGGGAACTCGATGCCGCATCGTACTCGTCGTGGCACCTCGCTCTGCCGCTTCACGACGTCGACGACCTTCTCCCCCGTAGAGAGGGTGACGGTCGCCACGCTGCGCTTGAGCCATGTCAAAGTGGCCTGGTCCTCGCACCACAGCCTCAGGACTCCGTTCGTGGTGATCGGCTTACCTCGGAATAGCGGGCCGGACGTCTGGCTGTTGCATGGCTGCGAGGCCTCCTGCAAGAGCAGCGCCTACAGCTGTTGCTGGACCTCATCCAACAGCTTCTGTGTGAGGTTCCCCGTAGTCGTTGTCGTGATAGCAACCAACAGTTCTGCCTTAACAGCGTCCGCGTAAGCTGTCCGCGGTGCATCCCCCGTCGACTCGATCCTCTGCCTCTTGGGGTCGCCTCTTGTAGAGATCGGCTCATCCAGGCGGACCCGTTTGGCCGAGGGTCTGGTCTCCGGGTTACTGCTCTTTGCGGTCCTGTCTTCTGCTCCTGTCCCTGAAGGTGTGGCAGGACCTACTACTGGGAGCCCAGCGGCTGTCTGCACCATCCTGTTGGGAGCAGCTGGCTGTTGCCGAAGCACCGGAGCCGTCGTGTGTTCCTGCGCCTCCCGTCGCTGCCTGGACTTTCTGCGCTGCTTCTTATTTTTGTTTTTCCAGTCCCCGTCATTGGGTCCAGGCTCGTCCCGCTTGGCGGGTCTCACCTTTCGCCTCTTGGGCCCTTCACAGATAGTCCAGCCAGCGTCGAGTTGCGAGGATGTGTCGTCTGTGTCGAGTTCCTCCACAGGCGTCTGCTCCGGAGCAGTGGATTGCTCCACCGCCGAAACGACCTCCTGGGGCTCACCCGGTATGTCTAAAATGGGCTCAGTACGGCCTTTCGCCTGCGCCGAGCCTGTCTTTGTCGTCCACGCGCTAAGTTTCGAAGCCGCCGGTTTCCCAGCCGCTTTTCTGCCTCGCACGGACTGTCTTTTGTGTGAGGGCACTGTGAAAACAGCACCGTCAGCGCCACGGTGTGTCTTGCGTGGGGGCACTGTAGATACAGCACCGCCACGGTGTGTGGTGTTGCCTCCTCGGATCGCTGACGTGACTTCGAAGGCACGTGTGGTCGAAGGCGGCACTGTAGATACAGCACCGTCCCGCGGGTGTGAGTGTTGTGTGGAGGTGGAGGGCACAGCGTCAGCCGCACCGACACTTCCGTGTGTGTGTGAAGTGTTTGGGGTGCTGGATCTTGTGGAGTCCATGTTGTGTATGTTCTGTTCTTCATCTCTCGAGCTTCCACCCACCGTGTAATCGCTCCCAAACAAAAAACTAAAAGTTCAAAGTAAAGCCGAAAGCGCTCGCTCGCTAAAAACCCTTAAAAACAAAAATTCATGTAGTTTTTTTTCTCCTGGACCGATTTTAAAAATATATGTATTTTCTAATAGAGGATAACGCAAGGAACTCGTTAGAGGTATTTTCATCTCTGGGCAACATTTGGTCCAAACCTGGTCAATCTCCTTTTCCGACAAAATACGAAGGCAAAACTTCATTCACTATATCTGTAGGAGCACCCTCTACAGATTATCAATAAATGACGACCCTCTGTAATACATAACAAAAATTGGAGTGGTGTGTGCGATAGTTTTGCAACTAAACTACATAATTATATACATAATTAGATCTCTGTGGCGAATCTTGCGCGTAACGAAGTATTGCTAATTTGATCACTACTCGACCAGTTACTAAACGACTTCTACCCCTTTGACGATTTACCCTGTGATTTTTTGACTACATGTATAACAATCAGATTTGACTAACACCTGGTTTGTCATTGACAAAGTTTCACATGCGATTACCTTTAATATATGGGTAACAAGATATAACAAAAGATTTAAAACTATCAATAAGCACAATAATTTAAGTGCACTCTCTCACTCTGCACTGTGATAAATTGATAATAATAAATACATAACTACACTACACTACCGTGCATAATAATGATAAAAAAGTAATAAATTCTCACCGTGATTAACTAATAATACAATCGAAATATTGTAAAGTTCTATGAAGTAATAGAGTCGCCAACGACATCTAAAATCACTGGTCACTATTAACCTGAAACAGAATACTACGAGCTCAGACTGCATGGAGTCAGAAGAGAACCGTCCACGTCATTCTCGAATGCCCGAAGTTGGCCAAATACCGGACAAAACACCTCGGGACTCCGAGAACACTCCTGGAAGCTTTCGGTAAGATCAAGGTATGTGCCATTTTCAAGTAGTTTTTTTAAGGAATATTCTCCAAAATTCCGAACAATGACCAGTATGTTTTCGAACAGCACATCACTAACCCAGGGCCTTTCTTTGGCTTTCCGATGGAGCTGAAAGGCAAGTCACTCTAAATAGCCGTTCTTTAGTTCGAGTTGCAGATAACAAACCGTCGCAAATCTATACCTACTACGTGATTTCATCTAAGGCCTGGCTTGTTTTAAACTAGGTTGGTGGTGGTTAAAGCGGTTCGACAGCCTCAACGTGTGCGATGGCTGGCGCGCGTACGCCCTGCCATGTGCCGGTCTCCGTATACTGTTTGTTAACCGTTGTCATCTGTTCAAAGTTCGCCTTAGCCAGCTTGTGTTTGTTGCGGACCTTCTGCACTAGTTCCTCGTCGTAAACCTCTTCCGGGTTTTCCAGTTTCAAATGTGCCTTCATTTCCGCAACAGTAACTAAAAAGCAGTTCCACGGCGACCAGTCCTCGCGCACGTTCCATCGACATAGTCTTAGCTCCGTGACGTCTCTGCATTCGTTGATAGCGGAATGCGAATGCCAAAGCTTCTCTACGATGAAGAATATGTCCTTCTCGTGCAGAACGAACGCTAATGATCCCCAGCATTTGCGGCGACGCTCGTCCCGCTGCACGGCCCTGAGTATGAACTTGTAGGGCGTCATGTCTACCCATAGACTTTCGTTAACATCTTTCCATGAGCATGACTTGCAAGTCAGGAACCAACTCATCCGCGCATCTAGAGGGAAATCCATATATGGCTTCACTTTATTACACATCTCGCAGTAGTGTAGTCTTGTGTTTTCCATCTTCCTGTAGTCTCTGACGTCTTTGCATTTAGTGACACCAGAATTCAGCTCTGACGTTTTTATAAACTGCAATACGCTCGCTGCAATTCTTCGCCTTAAAAACTCGAGCTGTTTATCATTGCATCTCCTAACGAGGAGATCGCACTCTCTGTCCAATAACGTTATTATTTCTTCAGCTAGCGGGTGGCGAAACTCGGTCAAAGCATATTTCATATCTACGAGAAGCTCCATACGTTCCTTAATTTCCAGATCCTCCCGGAGAAAAGAGTTGTACAGTTCTTTTAGTTTTCTAGCCCTTTGTATTTCTACGGTCTCCATTGTTATAAGCTTGTCGTCCTTGTTGAACCATGCTATAGGTTTCGAAATTTCTTCTAAAAACTGTTGCTCTTTGATCTTTCGACTATCCTCTTTCACTTTAACACGGTATGATTCGATGCACCGGAGAAGCTCGACCTCTTTATCGAGTAATAGAGTGAATTCGGCGATTTTTGGTCCTTTTGAATGCAATTGTGAAATCCGGGATATCTCAGCATGTTTCCATCGATCAACCTGAAATTAAACATTGAAATTTTAATAAATATCGTTCAGAATCATGCAACGTCTTTGTAATATGTAGGTAAGTTAGTATGAAACTATGTATATATACCATTGCATACAGTTGATCGAAGTCTTCTCGCGTTTTTGGGAAGGTTTTTGTAATCAGATCGCGGCGCAGTCTCCTCTCCATAGCTTCCCGCTCCAGTCGATCTTCTTCCTTCATGCGAGCTATTCTCTCCCTGTCCAAAAAATTAAGGCCATGAATCAACATTGTAAGCCCAATAGACCAATACGATTCGATCATAGTTACAGATATTTTTTATTTCTACTAATTTGACAAATTCCAGCTTCTTTCGCCTATTATTTTACTACGATAAAGTTAAGTACCAAGTAGTAGTAAGTACTAATGGTAAAATGTACATAGGTATACCTACAATCTCATAAGTATCCTCGCTCACCGACTAAATACGTAGCAAAATGTCCGGATACTTTGGATACTGACTCATTTACCTGTACTGTAGCAATCGGTAACAAGAAACACACTTGAATAGAAATACACCATCCACTGCAGCAGTAGTGCTCCTAAAGTAACTCACCTATATATGTTAATAATAAACTAAATAAAACTCACATGCACACGTTCAGCCATCGTCTCACTTTCTGCCTGAATTGGTGATGCCTGAAGGCCCGTTGTATGACGCTAGCGAAATGGTCGTGGTTCAGGCGAACCCGCATTTGCTCAAAGGTCTCATAAGGCTTGGGTACCATGATTCTGTCCGTGACGTTCGGGATGAATACTCGTGTTGTGTTCATCTGTGTCGCTCGGCTATAGCTAGTGTCCTGCAATAAATATAATCGCCTTGAATCCAATTGTTTTGAGCGGGAAACCGCGGTGTTAACCACAACACAACTCTCTAAATCATAAGAAAAATCAAACAGTTATAAAACTGTTACATTCATAACGCAACGTAAAAATACTCAGTACTTATTTATTTGGAGACGATATACGAGTAACAGGTCTGTCCGCCGTAACGTAGACCGAACTGAGCAAGCGCAAGAAGACCACTGGATGATATTAACCATTTTCTCTCAATAGGTAGTACAATTAGGCCAACTCATTTGCCTTTAGACCTTTCCCTAATTTTTAATTAATAGTAATGCAACTCCTTACACTGTAGAATCCACTTTAGCAATACCAAAATAGATGAAAATGTTTTATGGCTTGATATTTTGTCTGCGCAAAGCAACATGGCCATTCATGTGCTAGCGCCATCTACCTACCTATTAACAGTCGAAAAAAAATGTTTAATTATTCAAAACATATATTTTTGGATTTTTGAGACTTCCTATGTTGTTGCGCACACAAAATACATCAAGCTACGGAATAAAATACATTTCAATTAAAATTAATGGCGTTCAAATGGATTGTTATCCTTTTTAGGGTTCCGTACCCAAAGGTCCGTGTCCGTCTGTCAGAAGGCTGTATCTTTTGAACCGCAATAGGTAAAAAAAATAGGTAGAGACGTGAAATTTTTACAGAACGTGTATTTTTAATGCCGCCATATCAAAAAATACTAAAAATAAAATAAAAAATAAGAGGGGCCCATAAAAGAAACGTTTGCATTTTTTTACGTGTTCTTCAGACATATTCTTGTACTTACATAAATCTTTTCCCTCTCTTCTGCTGTCTGTGTGTCCCGACAAGTTTTCTTTTCAGGCGGTAGTTTTTCCGGTTTTTGAGGCGTCTGCGTGTAGGCATGATGGTAAATTGTTCCTGAAATATTATTGTAAGTGTGCCTATACTGAATAGAGCACCAATGTTATTTGAGGTAAATTAACCAGTCTCCTATCTAACAATATAATATATCGCCGATATAAAGCATTCATTATTCTCGCTTACCTATATAGGTATACTCGCTAAAAAGATTATTATGATTATGTTCTTTCGCTAAAAATATAAACGTACGCTACCTACTTTACGTTGATGATAAATGGTATATCGTGCTAGTTGGGTGGTGACCAACTTAAAACTGTAGCCAGCGCTGCTGGATTTACACTACGGCACAGAATAAGAATTAGTACAGAAGTACATACAAAAGCCTCTCTCTCTAGGAGCTAACCCGCACCTGAACGTCTCTCTCTCGCGAGTGTCGCTCGGCACCAGGGCATCCTGGTTTTGAATTTTTTTTATTATCCAAGAATATGGGAAATGGGGCGGTATTTTTGACGGTGCATGACTGTAGCTGTTCTTAAAAAAACGCAAGCAATAAGTGTAAACTACAATAGTAGCTACTGTAGTAAAGTCTAATAGTAGGTAGTCTTATTTAATCACCTGTGTGAATATTTTTGTAGCCACCCAAATAAGGTTTCTTCATAGGTAATGAAAATATTTCCACATTTACTTTCTTCAGGGTATTACCAAACCGCACATTAACCGACAAAACATCGTTGACAGGCATTTCCTTGTAAAGTTTATCTAGATTCAACACCTCTTTATTTTTCGTAAGTAGCTCCACTTCCACAATGCCGTATTTATCGAAATCAAGATCTAGAAGAGTCATACGGTCCGATAAGGGGTGTTCCCCTCTCAACAGCACTAAATTATCCGGATCGGTTTGAAAAAGCCCTCCCAAATTCTTCTTGACTTCATGAACTTTCATAATAGAATGATATGAACGGGTAAATATTCCATTTTGATTCCGTACTCTAAATTTAATGGCTATAAATGGTATCATTCGCTTTTTTGGTGTAACCGCTTGTAAAAGATCATATACGTAGTACTCCACCGGTATAGACGATAAACTAAATTCTTCTGAATCCTTGGTCAACACGTCAATCACTAAATTACCCAGTCCGTCAGTTTTTAGATCAGACAATAAGCTGGTGTCTTTCAACAAGTTTCTATTTTTGGTTAGCAGGAGATTGCTGTTTGACACGGAAAGAAGTTTGGCTAATTTTCGTTTGACGAATTTAATTGGGGTACTCGCTGGGAAGACTTTGCTGAACACTTCATTGGGATGGACCGGAGACTTAAAGGTGACGAGGATCTGGCTGATGGGGCATTTGTAGAGCTCGAGGTCTCTAGAGCAGGGGGCCGTTGATATGATTCTCGATTTTTCTTCATTTTTAGTATAAGCGAATCGATAAGGCGGAGCGGTGAGTAACTTCTCTCGGCCGAGTTCGCACTGACACGCCACAACACCTTTTACGCATTCAGAATTTGGAGAAATCTCCACATTCCTACTCACTTCCATTTTTGTTTATATAAGCTACAATCAGTACAAAAATCAACAATATTTTGTATATAAAGCTCTAGCTAAAAACTAATGCTATTGCCATAACAGAACGTAAAATATTTACTTGGCATTGGCAATCGTTGCTAGGCGACAACAAATAAGTAGGTTTGATTGAAGAGAGAGATAGATTATATTATATTAAGCCGTGATTGATTAGGTACTCTTCTTTTTATTATATTTTCTTTCGGAAAAATATTGACCTGTAATTCAAAAATTTTGGTTTAAAATATCGTCGACCGTAGGCTGAATTACGGTAAGGGACAGGCAAAACAATGTCAATGTCAGCCTACGGTCGACGATATAGTACATGCCTTCAACCTTCAAATTCATATCAAATTAGTGCAGGTGCACAGTATAAATTGTTCACAATCGGTAGATAAAGTAATGCCTGCGAGTAAGCGTGTCGAGATTAACTCGTTATAGTACATTACACAACTAGGGTGGTAAACCAAAGAAAGGTTGAGATCGCAGATGTTTGCGGCCCTAGCTGCAAGCGTGGGACGTAAATATGCGATCGAGGGCTTTATTTACCCGTGGAGGGAGAATTCTTATATGGAGAAGTATTATATGTTCCTCCACGGTTAAATAATAGGCAAGTCGGTGGGAATCGAGTTCTGTGGACACCCCCCCCGGTACTGACTTGGACATTACATCTCAAAACTCTTTGTTGTAAAAGAACTGCGTTGCGAGACATGCATCTTTTTACATGTAATGTTTTTGATGGGGTCTCATTTATTTTTGTAAGAGGTCTTCCTTTATTTATTACATTCCAATCCATTCTTTTCAATCTTAACTGCAAAACTAACTTTGTAATCGCATGTATTTGTATAGGATTACAAACTTATGATGTGTGCAGTTGTGACTGAAATTGCAATATTTTAGGTTTTGTAGGACTTGATAGACTAAAAACTAACGTCAGTCGGTACTGACTTGGTTTAACATTACATCTCAAAACCTCAAATTAACCAAGTCAGTACCGGGGGGGTGTCAACAGAACTCGATTTCCACCGACTTGCCTATTATTTAACCGTGGAGGCCAATTTTACAGTTCTCAAATAAAAAATCCTCCACGGGTCTTTGTAGACTTCGTTGCTTCAGCTGTATCTGGGACGATCAACCGGACGTTTTCCACTCTACTCTACCTAGTAATATTTACTCATTACAAAAATATGGTCGATGCTGCTATATTACTTTTTCTACAATAAAATTTGTGAGGAAGTGCACTGCCAGCACTCTCCACAATCTTCAATTCCTTTTTTCATGCCCTTAAGATTTCTGGGATAAAAACGAAATTTTATCTATGAAATAATCAACAGAATTACTTTTGCATTTATAATATTAGTTTTGGTTAGTCAAGAATTTGTGATCCAATAGCACAGTGTAGGTACCTAATTTCCATAAACAGGAAACGTATCTACGCCGTAAAATGCGAGCATCGTTAAAAATGCATAAGTTTTTAATCGAACATAATTCAATTGCGTTTCTGACATGGATAGAATGCATCACGTACGCCAGTCTTTATTTCCGAATAACATGGTTTGCTCTAATTGCACTCGCTAAACCCATAGATTGGCATAAAGCGGTGCAGACCGCTGCCAGCAGTTGGCGTGAATAGGATATGCCAAGAACAGAAACCTGTAGTTTATATAAAGAACAAAGTGAAGTTAAAAAACAATGAATACACGAGTAGCTACATAATACTCCTTTGAAAATCCAAAAGAATCGTCGGCGTGTTGTGGAAACTCTTTAAGCAATTACCTTTTTTCTTTGTAATTTATGTCGGAACATAGGTATTATCTTTTCTACGTAACTCCCACAAAGCCTCATAATAATGCTTTTAAAATGAATGCACTGGGCGTTGTAGAAAGTATTACGTATTAGGATACAGTAAAAGCTTATCGATCCACCGTACCGCAACCTAAGTAGGTAGTTAATAGTTAATAAAAATTGAGAAAACAATAAAATTACAGCGCAATAAAAGTGCGAATGTGCCGAGTATAGCTGTGTGCTGGCGTGATATTAAATTCCTCCGAAAACATAAAAATGATTTTCGATCGTAAAAGTATAATTTACAGACGTAAAAATGCGCCAACTTATGTGTTACGAACCGAAATGTGGACGGGAATATTGGCATCTTTCTTTAAAGAATTGCTCTGCGAAAATGTTCAGTACCAGAACTCTGAATGTCTGAATATCCCGATTTAGGATGGTACCTAATGATACTGCACTCTATTGTTATTATCTGCCTACCTGATGTTGTTTACATAGACCAAATACAGGATATACAGCGTGGAAGTCCAAAACGAGTAAACAATTAAACCAGATATAGCGTTCAGTAGTGTTATCATTAATTAATATGATTTTTTAAATTACACTTCATAGTGACTTCGTAATTAATTTTTGAAAATTTACCGAGCAGCAATGTACCGCATACATGCTTGTTATGACATTGCGAGATACGAGTTTTTTTTAAAGTAACTGTCAACTAGCGTGTTTGTTAACTTGAATGTGTTGCGTTACAATGCGGGCCGAATTATTTTGTATGGTAAATATTTTCATTGTAGTTTTAAGCAAAAGTTATCTAAATATACTTCTTAGGTCCTATGCTGACCACCGTTTCAATATACGCCCGTATTATTTTTCCACGCTGTATAGATAAAATACCCATATTAAGCCCCGAGAAGACCATTAGATAAGAAAGTACCTAACCTAAGGATAGAAATACGCATTCAAATGTATAAATGCGTTCAAAATTTAATTGTCACTATAAGTTTTGAATTTCGATATAAAGTCAACTTGCGTCCTTTTGTGAGTCAAAATTTTCATTTAATCTGATGCACAAAATGAGAGGCACCTAAAAGCAGTTTGTTCGCACAAAGAAGACTGCACGAAACTTTCATCTTTATGCGATACGAGTTGGACAAAAACTATAAATGTAGCTAGGGGCGCTCGCTCACGGACCGCTGACTTGTCGGTGCGTTTCGTTTGATAATTTCCGTGTTCGGGCGGTTTTAATCGAATGAGTCCGGCCCGCCTGCCCGGGGCGTAAAATTGTTCACCTCGATTATCCCGAACAACGGGCTACAGGCATTTGGAAAACAACTCGTGTAAACAATGGAATACTTTTCCATAAGTGAGTAATTGACTACATTTTTCAAGTTTTCGAGGACTGCTAGTTATGTTATGAGTTAGCTTGAGTACATTTTATCTATGTTTCGTTTAGGTAATAGAGTTTCGCAATTGCCTACAAAGTGATAAACGAATTTTTATTTCGTTGTTTTGTAATCGACGCGCGAATGGGCGAAAATTGTAACTTTTCTGTCAAGCTTTTGATTTGTTTAAAATCAAAAGTTTGACAGAAAAGTTAAAATTTTCGCCCGTATTGGATTTCCACGCTGTATAATTAAATAGCTGACAAATTCGTTGTGGTTCCGCATTAGGCTGAGGCGATATACCTACACAATTTCTAAGTATCGTACCTGAGAAGCATAACAATAGGACTTACAGGTATTACAGTGTTATGCTTCTCAGGTACGGAATAGCAATACCTACGCATGCGAATAACTCTGTCGAAGTTCAGCTTCGTGTTGTTTAAAAACCTAAACATTTGCGTAACGTAACACTACCGAAAGTTACTAGGTATCAGTAGCGTGGCGTCCAAAGAACTCGATTCCTACCGGCTTGCCTAATATCAGGCAATTGAGCACCTTATTCTACAGCTCTTAAGGAAAATGTACACCAAATCTGCACCGGCTTGCCCCAGGATATCTTTTACGCCACGCTACTGCTAGGTATATCTATATATTCAGGTACGGTTCTTAGTGGAATATTTTAATTATCAATGTAAGGAACTTCAAGCACTTCAAGCTAAAGCTAAATGTAAAAGTACAGATAGTAAACACTTATCACATGTGCAGCTCTCTGCATCTATCTCTATCTGGAGTCACCTCCTTGACTTCCTTATATGACATGACAGCTACTTTTTCTTTTATTTAGTTTATATAGCTGATCCTTACTTACTTACCCTTCTTCTTTGAAATAAAACTATCAATTAACATTAATAAAAGTCATGCTAGTAATGAACTTCAGATAGTTTGACTATCTTAGTAGACCACCTAGAAGTCCGACCAATACCAAATGAGTGTGCCCTGTAAGCTTATGATGCTACGCTTTGTCACGCGATAAATAAATGATAAAGCATCCGTCACTCTCACACACTATTTGTCAGAACGTGACAAAAGCTTTATCATTTATTTATCACGTGACAAAGCGTAGCATCATAAGCCTACTGTTGGCCTCACTTTAAACACCTTACTTTTTATTTCAACTGCGAGATAAAGTAGTAGGTATAAACTGATAAAATTATTCATCAGTCATAATCAAAGCACGCGTCCATCCATACAATTTATGTGTTATTATACTGCAGGGTCCAAAAAAATCCCGCCAAGCGACGTAACTGCCTTGGGATGGCAAGTCCGGTGTTTTTCAAAAAAAGTGTAGGTAGGTACATGTTTTGAGCAGGGCCCGTGACGAGACTGAAAGTTATTGTCAAATCAATACTTAAGTTTTGTGACGCAACGGAAAGTTAGATGGTATTTAAACAATAGTTTAAGTACCGCTGTAATGTACATTTCTTTTCAAATTCAAATAATTTATTCCTACAAGTAGGCCTCAAAGGCTCTTTTACATGTCTGATTCTATTCTGTTCTTTTAGCGCTTCAGGAAATGACCTTTTGGTGAGAAGAAGAGCCGGAAGAAACACATCAACTTCTCTTTTCAAAAATGCTTTTGAAAAACGCTCAGGGGTTACGTTATACCCCCGTTATGCCCTAGAGCCTAAAAGTACCTCCTTATCTTAACCCGTCCCGCATACATTATGGAATAACGAAATCATAATTTATTTTGTCAATCGATGAATGGGAAAAATAACCACTTTATCGTATCCTGGAAGGCATTGTAAAATTAGTACCAAAACCGACCAAAGTACTAAAATAGGTAACCTATCGCAAACACTAAAAACCATTCACCGAATTTCATTTGGCCAAAAACTATTCGAATTATTATCGTTTGTCCGATGACAGGTTTCGTATTTTTTTTCTTTCACCATTTCACGTTTAGTAAAAGTTTCGTTTGTCCGAAAAACATTTCCCATCTCATTCTCTTGCCCTATGAATTGTTACGTATTTTGTTTCGTTGCCCATTTTTCATTTACCCAATGATACTTTTCGCACTGTATATACGTTTAGACATATTTTCAGTTTACCTTTTGTTTGACGATAACCCAAGTTATTTTTCGGCAGAGGTATGTTTCCCTAAATCTAAAATAAATGTTATTTTAGAAAAGAAAATTAGTTATTATTAGTTCTTTAGAGAAAGGTCAGTAGGTTAGGTTGGTTCATAAAAATAGTGGCCGTTTGGGGAAGTGGCTTTCACAGAAAACTTACATAGGCAGAAGGACAAAGGGGGGACGGGGGGGCGGAGTCCCCCACAAGAGGGGCTCGGGGGGCGAAGCCCCCCGCAGTGAAAAAAAAACTCAAAACAAAGGTTCAATTAGGTAAAAAAGTATCAAATAGGTAAAGTAAAGGTTAGGTTTGAACTGCGTCCCCCAACAAAAACGAACTGCTACCAGAAAAATAGGTTAGGTTAGGTTCGAACTGCGTCCCTCAACAAAAACGAACTGCTACCAGAAAAATAGCTTAGGTTAGGTTTGAACTGCGTCCCCCAACAAAAACGAACTGCTACGAAAAAAGTAGGTTAGGTCAGACATATTTAAATAAGTTTTCACTATCGCACTGTACTACTCAGTTTTAGCTTTAATAATAAATACACTATAACAAGTTTTATGTGGCGGGTAGGGTTATCTTTATCAAAGTACAAAGCGGGTAGATTCTTGTAGACTAGTTTGCCAGGTATAAAAATAAATAATTGCAAACGGTAATGCCAGCTGTACACATGTCGAATACTTAAAAATCGAATCGTTACATCGGACAAATGAAATCAAAGTCAATCGAAAAAAGTCAAATGGTGAATAAATCGAAACGTTACTTCGGGTAACTGATATTACGGTGAAACGAGATTTAGGGCAAACCATAATTTGTCGAATGATTAAAAAACCGAACCAATAAATGCCGAATCGTAATAATTCGAAATGAAAATTCGGACAAACGAAAAAAAATTGAAACGATATTTGTCGAATAGTTTTTGGCGAAACGAAATTCGGATTAACATTTTTAGTGTTTCAGATAGGTAACCACTAAAATAATATTAGGAAAATATCACAACTCCAGATTCAAAAAGAAACTGCCTATTACAATAAACAAGTATCTACAGGATTTGCAGCATTATATTGCACATTGATACACAAGATACCAATATGCATAATAAAAAATTAATAGTCAAGCTAATATAAGAAAAAATAACACAATTGATTCGTATTTGTACCCACCTCAAATTTGTCTAGGCTGCCCACACGCGATATTTTATAAAACAATTAAGCTGTGGCCGTCGAAATTAACCCCCGAGGCGCGAGTCGCATCCGTCGTAATAAAACAGATGCAAAGTTTTTCTTTGCTAAGCGTAGTGCGCCACAGCAAACGGAAACGGAGCAACAGGCTTGATTAAAACACGTGTTTACAGAACGCACATCCCCCGGACAAACGCAATATACTAGTTCTAGAGCCAGGGCGCAAAATAAACAAGTGCACAAGGTCCGTTATACAGGTCCAGCGATTATAGCGATGCTCTGGCAGCTATTCTCAGGGCATGCTCTGTGGAGTGGGTTTGTATTGTCAATTGTTATAAAACAAACCTAATCTAACATTATAGTAATAAAACAACTTAAACGGATTAAATCGCGTACATTACTACATTTTAAGTCCCGACGTTTCGTAACCATTTTCAGCGTTCGTGGTCGCGGGTAGACTAAGAAAATCATAAATTTCCTCTGTCAAAATTACTGTTGTGCAAACCTACCCACTTTAAAAAATACAAATTCAACACCTACACATACCTACCTACCTAACTATTCATACCTAGAGTCTTTTTGTTTAAAATATGTTCTTTTTTGCATAAGGCGAGACTGATAAGTTTTCTTTTCTTTATTTTGCATATATAAAATCAACTAAAATGGCCGTTACCGCTATGGTTTCCGAACGTGACTTGACGTTCGCATTATCTATGGACATATGTGACAAATGTCACTGTCTGTTTTAATATTTTCTTGTCATACTGGGTCGAAAAGTAAGGTTATTTTATTAAGATTTCCTCACAAGTGTGATGAAAAACATTGTGTGTGCCACGGGCGGTAAAGGAATTACAAACTCGTGTTATTAAAGCCCTCGGTTTCACCTCGGGCTTATAACAAACACTCGTTTGTAATTCCTTACTTACCGCCCTAGATACACAATGTACTAATGGGAAACAAGCGGATCCGGAGTCCATCGTAATCATCATTTTAACCCGAAGACGGCCAGTGCTGAACATAGGTCGCATCCAAAGACTTCCTGACAAGTTTATTAGATGGACGTTGATAAAATAACCATTAAAAGATGGTTTTCAGTAAGGGTGCTTCTGCTATCACTCCTCGGGTCACCACGACTTGAGACTGATCTTGTGAAGGAAGTTTCAAGTCGAAGGTGCCCTTTATGCCGCAATAATTCAAAGTGAAGCTGAAGGCCCGAAGCGTTGCAGGTCGTCTTACGCAAACCATATATCAATTTCATCTTTGCGAGCCCGCAGGGCGAGCTTCAGGTTGCGAGGCCGAGGGCCGAGTTCCTCTGCAAACGCACTATATCCGTAGTAAGTCCAACGGAGGCCGAAGGCCAAACACCGCCTTAGGCCAAAGGCACATGTTTAAGTCTTTTTCGTAGTGAGGTTTTAATTTTTAACTATATTTTCATTTGTAGCGCATTTCCTTTCAGTAACGGTTACGGAACCCTACACTGAGCATGGTCCGACATGCTCTCGGCCAGTTATTTTTTATATGCTATATTTGGTGAAGATACATTTTTTGTACACCTAAGCCGTAAATCTTTACGACTGCAGTGCAGGCAACCAAAATTGTGGATACTTTTTTGATAAGCTCTCCTCCTATATCAGGAAGAATACAGATATATTAGAACCAAATTTGTCAACGTTTTATATTCCCGCATAAACATACTACTTATTATAAGGATATTGTACGGGTGCTCCATATCAAAACCTAGTAAGTGCTCCAGATCAAATTTTAAAAAGAGCGTAAAAACATAAACACAAACATGTGTTTAAGCTCTGTATTAAAATTTGTCTGAAGCACTTAGGTACTAAACTCCGAATTCTAATAGTGGGAGGTTACCGTCAGAAGAAAAAACTTGCACGTACATAAAACTTTAACTTTGTAATAAGTACTTAATATGTTTGTAAAGAGAAACTGGTGAGTTTCTTCCGGCGCTTCTTCTCACCCGAAGGTCATTTACCCGCAGCGCCAAAAGAAAAGACTAGTCAGACATGTAAAAGAGCCCTTGAGGACCTACTTGCAGATTTTTTTAACCTCGTCTTATCTCGTCCGAACAAATGGATCCTTTAATTTGTTGGGTTTGCATTTATAAACACTTTTTGACGTTATAACGTCTTATAATTCGATGGAGCCGGCTGCACGCACGAAAAAGTGTGACGTCATGGGCCGTTACCTTGCAGGGTCGTTACCTGTCAAATAGGTACTTCATATTATTCCAGCACTAAAGTCGTTAAGACGATAGTTTCTTACAAATTGTTAATAAAATAGCCCTTATTCCCTAAGATACGGCTGTCAAAAATCTCTATTGAATGACAAGAGACCAGTGGCGGATTTGCCCTAAGGCCTAGTAGGCCCGGGCCTAGGGCGGCCAGATATTAGGGGCGGCCAATCGTGACAAAAAATCACTGCTGCTGCTGAGAAAAGGGCGGCTGGTACTCAAGTCGAAGTCGAAGTCGCAGTCAGAGTCAAAGTCAAAGTCAAAGTCAAATTCAAAGTCAAAGTCAAAGTCAAAGTCAAAGTCAATGTCAATGTCAATGTCAAAGTCAAAGTCAAAGTCAAAGTCAGGGTCAAGGTCAACGTTATCACGTTCGACTATCGTCAGTAAACCGACTTTACAGACAACCGATTTTTTTTAACATAACTTTTATCCTCTTTCACGTCGTGTCGGCCCTTTGCTGGTACAGTTAACTACAGAAATAAAGAGCCCCTCTTGCCATACATTTTTGAATGTCAACGGGATTAGGTGCAGCTAGCTGACTGTACTCACTGTGTAGGTAGATGTAGATAAAGTAAGGTTACCTACAGTTGAATCTCTACTGTCTCTCTATATTTACAGTCTATTAGCTCAAATATACTAATGCAAACACGAGATAATCCTATTAGGAGCTGTTAATTTAATCTAAAATATCGGCAATGCAAACGACATACGTACGTTCACAACTACAAAAGGCTCCGTTCAATCAGCAGCGCTAATTGTCTATAAGGGCGCTTACGCACCGTACTCGGGCCCAAATTGTCGTAACTACTGAAATAAAAAAAAAATCTCCGCAATAAAAAACCTGATTAAAAAAAAAGGAGCTTAATTTCTTTCTTCAATAAATGCGATTGTCTGGAACTGATATAACCCACCACGTGGGTCATACGAGTATAACAAACGCACTAAGAAAAATATTCTCAACTGAAGAACCTGCCTTGTTGAGACCTTTGGAACATAAAATCCGAAATTCTAGTTTTATGGGGCGTTTACACATTACGCTGAATGCATATCCAAATTTTCTAATTCCGAAGCCGATATCGTGTGATCGGAGGCGTGCACGCGGCGGGGAAGGTTTTGTCATCCGTATTCTCTCAAACGCAAAACGTACGCGATATCCGAATTTAGCCTGAGATGTTTCAGTTCTTACGGAACGCGTGCAGTGGATAAGCTCTCTAATATAACCAAACCGACCCCAAGACGAGATCCTATTCATACACGTTTCACCGTCATCTGCCGGCGTACCTTTTACAAGCGGTTAGATAGCGTAGTATATATATATATAGCTCATCTCGATTTTAAACGACTTAAGTTGTGGTAGCCGGTAGATGACTGTGATAGACATGCTTCATCTTTGATTTCATGTTCACTTAACATCAGGTGAGATTGTGTTCAAATATTTATGAGTGTCTACAGTGTCTACGCCAATATATGTAGACATAGGAATCACATCTTCGAAGATCATTCTTCGAGGATCCAACGCGGATTTTACGCGCGTTCCTATTGTAATAACTACCGTAAAATGGGATACTCATACAGAAACAGTGAAAGGTACGCTAAATGCTGGTCGTAAAAACAAACCCTGCAATCAAGCGACCAAACCTAGATTACAATAGCTCGACTCTGAATACCAAACCAATATGCATAAATCCAGTGAATATTTAGTCCGCTGTTTGTTTAGATTTTCCAATCGCATCTCTCGTTAATTTGTTTGTACGAGTTTTACCATGGTCGCAACAATTCGATTAAAATTTGGCTTCTAATCCATTTTGTCAACATGCGAATGTTTTAGATTTACACCTACTTATCATTTTAACTATGACATATCAAATCGCTTGTTACTCAGTTAAGAGTTTGTAATGGCCACTCTCAGGAAAAGACAATGCGAAAGAGATAACGCGAGCTTATTGCCTCAGTCGTCACTTTGGTTGAGAGATAGTATAGTTCTAAAATCCACTAGATATAAGGCCGTACGCAAAGAGACAAACCAAAAGAAGGCGGCTCCGTTCCTAAGATTAATCGAATTTCTTTTAAAATTCCCCGGAAGGAATTAACATATAGTTATAGACTATCCAACCTCCACAGCGCCCTTTGGCGCCAAGCGCCAAAAGAAAAGAATTAGAGATGAGACATGTAAAAGAGCCCTTGAGGGCCTACTTACAGAAATAAATTATTTTATTTATTTATTTATTTATTTACAGTACTATAATTAGGGTGCTACTACCCGTAGGGCAAAAGGGAGCCCATTACTGTCACTATAGCGACCCACCGACCGTCCGAATCTCAAGGGTCCCTAGCTCGTAATAAACAGAATGAGCAGCTCTATAAACATTTTGATATTTCATCTATGTGTCAATGTTGATCCGAAACATATCAAATAAATATTGAAAACTAGAAAAATCATCCGCGAGGCTCTCAAAACTCAGACATATTTATTAAAGTCATAAAATAAGTATGATGCCACACGTATTAGAAGAAACAATCGCATTCCATTCTATAAACATGCAAATGTAGTTTTGGTTTATTGTAGTTTGATTGTGTCAGGATTAGTATTCATTTAGCGCGAGCCGGCCGGAATGAGAAGCGTATTACGTTGCTATGGGATCACACTGGGGAATCCAGTAATAGAGCTTCGTAACTAACCAGGAACTGTGTTATTTTCATATACAGTCCTGAAAAAGCAAAATCAGAAGAACTTCCAGTGATTTTAGTATCAAATTAGGTAAACACTGGTCGCTGGGTAATAATGCTTCATTACAGTGCTTTTTTTTCTATTACTTTAACAATAATACGTTTTTTACAGTCAATTAGGATTACTATTGAATATCATTAATTATTTGAAGATCAAATGTTTTGCTGTTTACTTGATTGCTTTCTTAAACAAATGATTCAAAGTCAAAGTCGAAGTATTCTCTAGTAGGCCTAGCAAAAATACAGCTACAAAGTTATTCTATAAAACAATAGAGATAGAGAATTGATATATTCTCTCAAAACAGAAAATTAACACAATATTTAGTAATCACTCAATTGAAATGAGCTACGATAACGCAATTAATTTAATTAAGTGGACATGTTGTTTTCATATCCGACGTATTTCGAAAGTGTTGTGGGCGTTGAGGTTACGAGAAAGTCTGCATCAATTGCACTATCATTAGCTGGTATTTAGCCTTTTCCCGATTCTGACTGCGGTTTTCAGTCAATTTGCCGAGTGCATTTCCATCGGCGTTCACTCAACATCCGAATATGGCCCATCAATTATTTATGAAATTAATTCCATCGGTAAAACAGCCCGCGACATGGAATAGCGGCTCTCCCTTTAGTACTCGATGTTATAAATTTGTCCGTGTATTGGTCTATTGCGTCCCGCGAATACAATTATTTAAAATGTTGCGTGCGTCTTAAAAACACATTTGTAACTCAATTTTCTATTTAGGAACTGAGACGGCTCATGAGTCCCCAGTTGAGCATATAACAGTATCTAGGTTAAATTAGTAAAAAAAAACACTACGATCCAAGTTTAATAAAGTTTTTACCAAGGCAAGCATTCGTCATAACGTGTAATAAAGAAACGCATGCGAGAAAAATTCTTCATATTTTACGTGCGAGGCTATTAAACTAGATTTCATTCGGACCTATTCGCCTGGTTTAAGATGTGTCTCTCTTTGGGCAATCCTTAAGTGCATTTGTGATACATTCGTGTCAGTCTATATACAAGTTGATCGCACCGAACTGTACCTATGTCAACATAAAAAATAATAACCACATTTTTACTAAAAAAAAACCGACCGCGGTGCACTTTGAAACTGCATAAAATCCGCCATTTTGTTTATTTTAACGAACTTCAAACCCAGTGACACTCGCACCATCAAGACGAATCTAATGATGTATTATTTATCAAAATCGGATGTGCCGTTGAGTAGTTATACGAGCAGACACAGGAACGGACATACATACATACATACAGGTTAAACACATAACCCTCCTTTGGGCTTCGCCGCAGTCGGGTAAAAAGGTGTATATTGTCACCGATAAATATTAAAAGTCAATGTATTTGTTAAAAATGTATAATTATAAAATTATCATAGGCCATAATGCCTTTTTGTTATCTGGAATTATACCTTCAATGTCTTATTATAAAACCAACGTATTCTAAAACCGACAGGCGGTTTCCATACGAATACGATAGTCTTGAAATACCTTGAAAATGTAACGTGCTTCGAAAAAAGGTGTCTTTTGATAATTATGACAAACAATATACCTATTACGACTTATAACATTATGTGAAACAAAGTGATCCTTAATCGAGCTTAAGTAGTGACGCCTCACAATTTTTTTATGGAATAAGTGGCAAACGGGCAGACGAACTGCTTGATGTAAAACAATCATCGTCGCCCATGAGTATCTGCAACGACAGATGTGTTACCTAAACGTTGCTTTGAAAGCCCTGTTTACCTACTCGTTTCTTGAAGTACTTGTATAAATACCAGTAGCGTGGCGTCCATAGAACTCGATTCCCATCGGCTTGCCTAATATTAGGCAGTTCAGCACTTAATTCTAGTGTTCTTAAAGAAAATTGAAGCCAAAGCTGCTCCGGCTTGCCCAAGGATTTCTTCAACGCCACGCCACTGATAAATACATTATTATTTTGTAAAAAACGATTCTGCGAGTATTGCTCTATTCTTTGGCCGTTCGAGACGACTCTTTTTAGTGAGGATCAATGGAATGAAACCGTTACTTATTTTGAATCTCAATTAGAGAGAGACCGCTGCGGTTTTTTTTATTCGTGTTCCAGCAAATATAGCAGTAAGCGGTGGCAATCACAGTTAACTTTTATTATAAGCGATAGACAGTATCGAGGCAAGACATGATTTAATCATAAGTTGACGTCACTCCATAGTCCGTCGCGCGTGAAAATCGAGGGACACGATTGAAATAAAAAAAAAAACGCCTGAAATCGACCCGATACCTGTCTCCCCATATCAATATGTTCAAATGGGGAGACACCTTTAGGGCGAGCACATTTCAGTCACAGTAAAAGTACAATAAATCAATACCCCACCTACTACGAACCAAAATTAATTTATTCGCAATCACACATACTGTACAAAGCAGAAATTATCTATGTTAGTAGAAGCTCACTCTATACTGGTACACAGCCTTGTCATTATTCTATTTATTTATTTTTTTATTGGGACATTTAAATTCAGAGGCATACTCACAAAAATAATTGACAATACACAAAACCAATTAAAGATGTCCACTGAGGTACTATTAGTGGATTCTTGCCGTAAAGTATCTATACTATGGAAAATTTACTGTAGTTATTTGAATATACGCTTGGTACCAAAAACCCACACAGCGGGAGCTCAGGCAGCTTACTTTTCACGTGCCAGATATCTGGCGGTGGGTTATCGTCGAAAACTTGTTTGACGAACTCATTATATTGTTATCACTGTTATCAGCAAGGTGCGACGGGGAAAAAGTTTATATCAAACCACTCTAAAATCTAAAATATGAGTTCTATTGATCTTTAAATGTTCAGTCACCGTTGATAAAAATATGATGAAACGGAGAACGCATACATATCTGACAGGAATAGAGTAGAGTCAGATCTATATCTCCGCACGCTCGTATCATCATTTATATTATTTCCGGTGACTGTACGTCACATTATGTTCACTCTTCACTGGTGCAGTAATACTCAATCATAAGTGAGTCTGACTAATAAGGCCTGTTAAATGCATGTGAATTCACTGTAATATATGGGTATACTCAGCACGTAAACATTTACAGGATAAAAACTCAGCTTACTGAGTACTTCATTGCTACTGCGGCTCAGTTTTGTCACATATGCATATCACGAGATATCCTGACGGGTTTTATTACGCCACAGACGGACGTGGCCAAGTATTAGGGAGCATTTCGCACGATTCCAACTATACTTTTAATACCCCGGCTACCTTTATGGCGTCATATATGAGTAGTTAATTTCGCATTTACTGAGGAAATTAAAATATACCTAACCGTTCTCGTTTTATAAAACTTTTAAGGACATGGAAAATGACGCCTTTGTTAGGTTTTAGAGTTCCGGAAGAAACGAATAAAATCTTACACCTTTTAACAATAGGATATTTTATTACTGGGCACCTACCTCGCATCGCATGTACAAAATGTAATTGAATGTCTGTCTACTTTGACTGTCTGACAGTGTAAAAAGATATATCGATAGATAATAAAAGAGGCTTGTAAGTGTATATTCGGAGGAAACATAGCAGGATACATTATTATTGCATTTTTAACGAGTCGATGATAATGTAAGGTTTGGTTGCTACCTGAAATGTCACAAACCGAGGGTAATTAATAACGGCATACAAAAAGTTACTTCATTTTGTAAGATTAACATGGATACATCTCTTTGTAGTTGACTGTACCTATAATTTCTTCTGTAACTATTTACAACCAATTTAAAAAGACGAGTTTTTCAGTTTGTCGAAATCGGTGGTTGTCAAACTTAAATTATATTTGGGTTTTTAACTTCTAAGTGTACCTTCAAGGACAGAACCCACTAACTAACTACCTAATACACTTGCAATCTACTACCTGAATGCAATTTGTTTATATGTCAACTGAAAAAATCGCAGAAAGCTCGGTGTTATGCAGTGAAATTAGCTGCCAATAGCAAACCCCGCACTATTATAAGTTAGACCATTGTTACAGTGTTTTTAGAACTCGCGCGAAATGTATGCATGGATAGTTACTCTATTTATTATAATATTGCAATTATTGACAAATGTGTACTTTATTAATTTAATGTATTATTTAATTATAATAAACAGGTGTTCTATTTATTTCCATATGTTAATGTATGATTTAAATATAGTTATTTATCGTATAGCTTGATTCTTGAGGATATTATAATTATATAATTTATTTCTATAGAAATATAACTATGTTCGAAAGTACAAACGATACCGAGTAAAAAAAAATCAAAATGTTATGGTAAGAAAAACAATCACGTGCACATTTTGGCAAAGCAGTCCAATACAGGGTAGATAAAACGCAAACTTCTTAAATATTTGAAATAGCCAATTTACGTTAAGGCTTTTTTCATGGATAATTGAAAATGCATTGACCTGTATCGGAAATAGAGCCCGTCAATTATGATAAATAAATAAGACTTGTTGTATAGTAGGTACATACGGCGTTTTTCGCCATGTAAGGTAACGGCGCCTATTACCGTGGTATTTCGGTAGTTTTCAAATGATTCCAATAAATTATAGGTATGAGAGCTCCTTAACGCCCGAGATTATTTTTTTTATTTTAGAGTGTCTATTAAACTTTCCGAATCGCAACTTTTTGAACTTATTTTATTTTATTATGTTTGACAAAATAATTATTGAAACCAGAAAAGGAGAATCTTCTATTACCGTGGTAATGGATAGGATGTAATTCTATTACCGCGAATTTAGCTTCTAATACCGAGGGTACAAAAAGCAGCATTTTTTACCATCAGTAATAGTAAACTGATACACAATTCGGCACCTAATACCGAGGGTTAAATAATATTTATGATTTTGGTTCCGTACATTATTATTATACCTACTTGTAAGTAAGTAGGGAAGAGGGGGGCTAGTTTTAACAGATTTTAAATATTGTCATTTATCTTCTTAATTTGAAAATTTTATATTATTATTTTTGTACCCGAGTAACGGAAATTTATATGACTTGCATATACTAAGCTAAAAGTTCATCTAAATTACTTGGATTCAAAGGGAGACGCATTTTTAAAAAAAAAGTCAGTGGTTAAAAATTTACCCCGTTTCGGGGGCAAATATTAATATTTCATATTTCATATTCATATTCATTTTATTCATAATAATTCATATTACATGTCAATACACTTGCTTAAAAAATAATACAATGCTTGTAAAATTACAAACTACAACTTACAATAGTGAGTATATAGGTAGGCAATAGTACCTACTCCGTAGCTACAATAAACTCGTTAAAGCTATAAAAGGTGTTCTCGATAAGCCAACATTTTAACCGCGATTTGAAGCCCGCAAGCGACAAGGCATCCGTGACGTGTGCAGGCAGTCGGTTGTACACTGTCGGTCCCATGACGTGGGTGAGCTTGGCAGACTTTGCCAATCTGTGTTTGATGCCCACGAGCTTGTGTGCATTGCGCAGATTGCGTCCGTGGACATCTGCACCCGTCAAGTATTCGGCTAGGTGGCAGCGCACGTATACGGCTACTTGGAATATGACAACGGATGGTAGTGTAAGTATCCGGAGGGACTTAAAGTGCGGCCTTGCGGACACACTCTGGCCGACCTGTACAATCGCTCGCAAGGCTCTCTTCTGCATGCGAAAGACACGCTCCCAGTCGGCAGCGCGCCCCCACAGCTCTGCGCCATATTGAAGGAGCGAGTGCACAGTGGCGAAATAGCACGCGCGTACCACTTCTCTGGGTACCACTCGAGCCAGACGTCGCAGCGCGAAGCAGGCACTTCCCAATTTATTGCACACTTTTGTGGCGTGGGACCCCCATTGAAGCCCGCTGTCTAGCTCGAAACCCAGAAATGTGGTGCTACTGACCTGCTCTATTTTTGTGCCGTCCACAAGAACCGAGAGACTCCTTGCAGTTTTTCCTCCCAGATGGAAAACGAGAAAGTGCGTTTTTTTAAGGTTCAGTACCAATCCGTTGTCATGAAAATATTGCGCCACCTGCGATGCGACATCATTCAGACGTCGTTCGAGCTCGTCAGTGTCGGGTGCATAAACCACCGCGGCGACGTCATCGGCATACATATATATATCTCCCGACGGTATCGCCTCAGGAAGGTCGTTGAGAAGTAGTGAGAACAATATATTGGATACCGATGACCCCTGCGCAACACCCATATCGGTAGCTATCGGTAGCGATCGAACTCTCCCACCGTCACTGACTACTACCTGCAATCTGTCAAACAGAATGTCAGATATGAGGGCGTGTGCTTTCCCATCGATGCCATAGTGTCGCAGCATTCCAAGCACCGAGTGGTCGGCGACGTCGAACGCCTTCGAGAGGTCGCAGCACAACACCGCGACCTGCAGTCGGCGCTCGCGCGCCGCCACCACGCCGCGCACCAGCTCCCGCGCCATCGCGGTTGTCGAACGGCCAGCTCGGTAAGCGTACTGCTGCTCGGATAGGGCGCCGGTTGCGGCCAAGAACTCGGTCAGGCGCGAACTGAGGCCGTTTTCTAGTACCTTCGCCACGGCCGGTATGATGGAGACGGGTCTGTACCCGTCGATGTCCTCCCTTTTTCCCTTTCCTTTAAACAGCGGTGAGATCTTGCTGATTTTTAGAGAAGAGGGATATACCCCTTCGGAAATACAACGATTGTACAGATCCGCCAACACCGGCGACAAGGGAGCCGCGGCGAGGTGCAGGAGCTCCATCGACACACCGTAAATGTCTTTGGTCGGTTTGTGTGGGATATTTTTGGTTATGGTGGAGAATACCTCAGTTGCAGTGAACGGTCGCAAGCGCAGGCTGCGATCGGCCGGCGCGCGAGCACCTACCAGTGCGGCGCGCACGCGCGGCAAGTCGGCGCTCGGCGCACCGCACGCCGCCGCCGCTCGAGCGAACCGATCGTTCATTGCATTCGCCGCATCCTGCCGGGATTTGAACTTGATTCCGTTTGAGTCGAGAACTATGTCTGTAAAATCGACCACAGCACACGATGTTTTCCCTCTTTCCTTATTAACAATTTGCCACATCGACTTGGAGGCATTTTGATTCTGATGCATAATGTTTACATAGTGCTCGTATTTACTTAGCCTAATAAGTTCGTTATATTTTTTATGAGCAGTTTCAATAAAAAATTTTAAGTGATCATTATTTGGAAATGTATACCCTAGTTTAATCATGTCGAATAATAAAAATTGAGAATTAATAATGTCATCTGATAGCCAAGAATAATTTTTGCGGTAACTTAATTTTTTTAATGGGAAGCATATGTCAAACTTATTACTAATGGTGTTAATTACAGATATCGCCATCTGGGCCGCGCTACGGCCGCGACAATTCCATAATTCCTCCCAGTCGATGCTATAAATTGCTTCTATAAAACTATGTTTATTAGCATGTGTGTAGGTGCGAGCGAGGCGCGCGGGCGCAGGCGGCGCGCGGGGCCGGCGCAGCACGTCGCAGCGCACGGCGAGGTGGTCGCCTATGTTTGTAGTCACGGGGCTCACGCTTGTTAAACTAGCTTGGCAATTTGTATACACATGATCTAAACAAGTAGACGAGTGACTGGTTGTCCGGGTTGGAAAATCTACTTCGCATCTGAAGTTGTAAACCGATAATATTTCAAGTAGATCCTTCAGAGAGGCATTCTCATCCAGACAATCGATATTCATATCACCAACTATTATGCAGTCTTTGTCGAGTTCGCTGATCTTATCGAGCACACCTTCTAAGTGAGTTATAAAATCATGAGCATTTATCATGTTCGTCCTATAGATACATACTACCACTAAATCAAAGTCTAATAACTCTATTGCAGATATTTCACAACACAGTTCTACTGCCAGTTTCTGTATGTCAACAATTTCAATCGCTTTAATATTATTTTTAACAAAAATACACGACCCTCCATGAATGGACTGTTTTCTACAAAAACAAGATAGTAACGAGTAACCGTCCAAGTTAATTAAACCAATTTTTTCGTCCGAGAGCCAATGCTCCGTAACAGCCAGTATGTCACACTTTAAATCAGTATTTAATAACACTTCTAGTCTATCAGTTTTATTGTTAAGCGATTGAACATTTTGATGACAGATAACGATCTTACGTGGTTGTGGTGCGTCATACTTTAAGTTGAGAGCGGTAGCGGGCGGCCGGGGCGCGCGCGCATGCTCACTGGGACACGATCTCAGGTGTCGCGGCGTCTGCGACAGCGGAACGCTCGGCTCCCCGCCGATCGCGGGGCCGAACGAGAAACCAGTTCGTTAGGCGCACACCGCGGGGCCACACAGTCGGCGACGTCAGCCGCTCATACATACTCTCGGGCATGCCGATGATAAATGCTGCGTGTTGGTTCGTGTGGATGTTGCGTTTTTCCACCACATAGTCATCGGAATTTTCGATTTTGCACAGAAGTTGTCTGATTTGGTCAGTCGTCGTTTCAGGTCTAAATTGCCATGCCTGAATGTATTTCAGTCGCTCGACAGTTTGGAGTTCCGTACAGTTATTTCCCGTTCCAACGATTACAGAACGTTTAGGCCTGCGCTTCTTGTTCTTTACGACGACATTCCATTTTTCGTCAGGCTCGTTTTGACTTGTGCATATCAAATCATCCTCGCTCGGCGCTTGTGGATTTAGTGGCCCAACATCGTTCATCACATACGTCAGCTTCGGCTCCGGTATTACAATGATAGGGTTGGGCGACGGAGCGGGCGATGCTATAGCCGGCTTATTCTTGCTCACTGACGCTTCTCGAGGCTTGTTCGTCGGCTCCTTCGCACTACGTAACGCCGCTCGTCGGGCGCGATCGGACGTCGTCGTGGCCGTGGCTGCGGCATACGTCGGAGTGGAGGCGATGCTCTTCTTACCCGGATCAGTTGAAATAGTTTTTTTCTCGCTCGTTGCGGGTTTTGCTGGTGTCGCTGTCGGTGCTTTGTGTGCGAGTTCTCCGACTACCCTCTTTAGCTGTTCTATGAGCTGTTGTTGATCCTGGATTTTCTGATTTTGCTCATCAATGCGCGTCGTAAGAGTACCAATTTTGTTCGTAAGTAACGTTAATTTTTTAATCACGTCTTTATTAAATGTCTCCATGATGATAACAATCGGTTTTACTGAGGAATACAATAAAACGTCAAGCGCTCACAGAGTCACGTCTGTTCTGTGTGACGCACACACACACATTTTACAGTGGCAGGGTAAATATTAACGCAAGTAAACTTGTAAGAATTTCGTTAAACCATAAAAGTAAAAAACAAAACAATATTAAAAATATTAAAATGGTAATTTATTTATTGTTTGACATACCTAGGTTAAAGAACAATGAAAACTTCTCTCAAATAACATAAATCTTTACCTTACTTCAAGTAACTAAGTAATCAGTCTTTTTCTTCTTCTTCGTCGGTATCACTCTTGACAGAGTGGTCATGGTCGTCATTTCAGGTGTCGGTGGCACGCTTCACGATGCGTCGCCACTCTTCTCTAAGAGCTGCTTTCCGGGTGCATTGGTGCAAAGGAACATCTACTGCAGCTTTAACCTGGTCTGTCCATCTCATGGGTGACCTTCCTCGTGGCCTGACCGTCCGACCGTGGGTGACCCTCAACCTCAAATCAATCAGTCAATCAGTCATAGAAAAGGCTTAATTAAAGGGTTAATACTTACCCCGTTCATATTGTTAAAACTAGCCCCCGAGGAACTTTTTAAATATAAGTCATATTAAAAAAATTACTATACGTATATTTTATTGAATAACACGCAAATTAATAAACAACTAAAAAAACATTCATTATATAAAAATCTGCAATCGCAAAACTAAATAATTAAAGCACGAATCAAAAAATTCGAGACTTAAAAATGTTCGCTTACCTGTATATTTGCACCGACGTGCGACAAATTCACAACGCGGCAACCGGGGGGCAACTGACTTGTCACGACTCGTTCGCCCAAGTCGCACGAACTTATAACCATGAACTTCTGACCGCATCGTCGTTTAATTTAGTAGTTATAGACTTGTTTATACTTACCCCTGTTAAAACTAGCCCCCCTCTCCCCTACATCAAGGTTTTTGGAAATCAAAACAAAATGTTATGCTATGATTTATTTTAAGAGAAGATTGAAATCTCACTCGGTAATAGGTCCTTCTGTTATATCTATCACCGACCCAAACAAATATTGAATGGGTTGCTAAAAGATTCCCATACATTCTATTACCGAGTGTCATGTGATCGTACCATCGGTAATAGACTTCATTTGGATTTTCGTAAAATCTAATTCCGACCCATAAGAACTTTTGGGTACAGTTGCAATTTCATTACAAATCAAACAGTTTTTAAGGGTTGCTATAAAACCAAAATCAAAAAGCTGGTATGTAAATATAGTTAATTATTACAATATTAAAACGACATGACACAATCAGGGTCTCCATAGAAACTGCAGATTCAGTACTGAAGTTTTGGTTAAAAATGAAGGGTTTCTTCAATATATTCCATACCACGGAAATAGTTCTTTAATAGCGTCAATAGATCAAAATTTAAATAACTGTAAGAAAGCATGTAACCGTGAACATATAGAAAAGATAAAGCAAAAAGAATCAAATTACCATCTTACCTATTACCGTGGTATACCACGGTATTAGTTTCCCCAACCAAAAATGGCGTCTATCACCGCTGTATTTTATTTTCCAATTTAAACACATTTCCAGGCCAAATAAAATATAAAGTTCACGAACAAGTTGTACACAAAACTATAAACAGCCATTAAAAAATCATAGCATTCGTTCAATAGTGGTAGCCATTACGTAAAATAATAAATAAGGTTCGGGTACACTTATTTGTGGCGTGACGCGTTAGTACGACACAACCTCTTTCTACGCCGCCATCGCGGGAACTAACGAATTGCGAGCTTGTTGTTACAATCACACACACTTGCATAAACAGATCCGTTAGTCAACTAAATAAGCTTCATTTTTGTAAAAATATGTTTTATTGTAAAACGAACGACTTGCTTATAAAACGCATATTTTTGAATGCCGCGGTAATGGACGCCGATTTTGATACCACCTGTAATAGGCGCCGTTACTTTATAACCCTTCACCTATCATCTATGTACTTACTGCTATAATTATAAATGTGAAGCGATGGGTCGCTGGTTTGTTGTATGAATAGCAAACTTGTGACAAAGAAAACAAAGACAAAAAATATGATATTAATTCAAGTGTTTACTAACAATCAATTCAACCGGAATGACAACAAATCCTATCTCAGCAGCGTTATGCAAGCGCGGGGAGATCCCGCGCGCGCCGCGCTCGACACGCACGCCCCTGCGTCGTTTGCTCTGGACTTACCCTGCTATACTAATATGTTTGTGAGAACCGGCAAACCCTGTCAATAAACGGAGGACGACCTCATGTTGCTATAATTCAACGTGTATACGTGATTTCTGTTTTTTGAAGTTAGCTTAAATTATTGCTATGGCCGTGTCGACAGTTAAATGGAGCCTATTTTGTGCGGCGGGATAAGTTTATACATATAATTCTTTATCAAATCATTATACACTCTGTCAATTTATTATGCACTAATGGGCTAGACGACAAAAGAAAACTGTTTAGTCCGTCAGTTAGATTATTAAAAAATATTGTACACGTATTTTTTCTTTTGTTTGACAAATAAAAAATGACGAGGATAGAGTGCTTAGAAGTTTCGAGTGACGTCACTCCTAGGTACAATTTTCACCTAGGAGTGACGTCACAAGCCCCCACTATAACTTTGTCGATAAACAAAAAAATACGTGTCCCATATTTTTCCATAATCTAACTGACGGACTAAATCGAATTAAGTAAGTATATAGTTTTAATTTAACCCAGTCGTCATCCCTATTCTTATCGAGCTCTGTGCTACCGTTAAATATTTTCAACACACTTGCTCCTAAAGCGGCTATTAATTATTTATTATTACGCCTAAAATGCAGTTTATTACACACTACTGCGTTTTACTTTACATTACCGCTCTAGTGTTTTAGACATTACACTTTTTTATCTCCAAAAAGAGGTTTTTGTCCAGAAAAGGTTATCATTTTTGTAGATAAATAAACTTGTTTCAGTCAAATCCTTAAATTTTATTTACTTACAATAAAATAAACAGAGTCATATACAAATATAATATAACTACTTAGTAAACTAAACTTAAGTAAAAATTAAAATAAACCTACATTAAAACTAAAAATTATCTAAAAAATTGGGCCCCCTTGGCATGGTGCCGAATATGCTGGCAGCGTTTCCCCGCTGCCAGCATATTCAGTCAAATTATGATAAGACAAACCTACCTAAAAAGAATACAATATATTTAATCGTTAATTATTTAACATTCTCTATAGAAATACATAATTACTGTATTTATTATTTGTGAATATAGCTGTTTGGGGGTTCCGTCGTTGCCCCTACTTCCAAGTTCCACCTGCACGCGCATAAGTAATTCATCCACAGATCGGTGCGCGAAAAGTAAATCCGGCGCCAATTTACAGTACTAATATTTGTTTGTTTGCCATAACGCTGGCTTGTCATTGTTGCAAAATAGTACATTACACAACTAGGTTAGTAAAACAAAGAAAGACCGAGATCGCAGATGTTTGCGGCCCGAGCTGCAAGCGAGTACATAATTTTATGTCTACACTTGGCCAAAAAGCGGCTTTTTCCGTTCGCGCAGCGTGCGGTAAAAGTCACTTTATGGCCAGGTGTGGCATAAAAATATGACAATTAAATTTGACACCGCCTGATATAATTAGTGAGGCTTTCACTAGCATTTTAAATACTAGTGTTAGTTTGTTGCCATCGAAATCAAAAGGCATTGGTCATTACAGCCTCGGCTATTACATGCAACATAGCCTCACCTATAATGACCAATATAGCCCACTCGTATCATAATGTACTATTACGAAAATCCTAATATTTACGGAGTAGATATGTAATGGTGTAAAAAAAGTGAAATATTAGAACTTGAATTGATGCGCACCATGATTACGCACCTACGGTTATATATACATAACATGTATATTGTAATAAATGCGTCAGCTACAGGTCATGTAGTAGCTCAAAGAACCGATGGTCAATGGGGCTCATAAAGTATTTCAAATAGAGACCACGAGCCGGAAAACGCAGAGAGTGAGTCGATAAAAACAAAGAGCGTGTCGTTCATAGAGGAAATAATAAAAAAAAAAGGGTATCATTTAATCGATCAGCAAAATATTCATATTTTGGTCAGCAGAAATTTGTATTTGGTCAGCCAAAATAGCTAGTTGGTAAGCAACTTATGGTTAGCAAACATTTATAAATCAGGCTGCAATTAATGATATACTGAACTGCTCTAAATTAATTTGGTCAGCAAATTAAATATTTGAGCTGCATTAAGCGATCTACGGTTAATCAAATTTTGGTAAGCAATCAGTAGGTAAGCAAAATATTTCATTTTGTTCATCAAAAAAAAGGGGGCAATAAAACCTAACTGGTCATTCACAAAATGGGCGCAACTATTCTGTCGCCAATCGTGTGCCTATTTTGTCATACGGTAATTGTCAGCTGTCAAGTAGCAGGTGTCACTGTAATATATACAGGGTGTCACTGTGATATATACTGGGTGTCACTGTGATATATACAGGGTGTCACTGTGTTATATACAGGGTGTAACTGTGATAGATACAGAATGTCACTGTGATATATACAGGGTGTCACTGTGATAGATACAGGGTGTCACTGTGTTATATACAGGGTGTCACTGTGATAGATACAGGATGTCACTGTGATATATACAGGGTATCACTGTGTTATATACAGGGTGTAACTGTGATAGATACAGGATGTCACTGTGATATATACAGGGTGTCACTGTGATAGATACAGGGTGTCACTGTGTTATATACAGGGTGTCACTGTAATATATACAGGGTGTCACTGTGATATATACTGGGTGTCACTGTGATATATACAGGGTGTCACTGTGTTATATACAGGGTGTAACTGCGGTAGATACAGGATGTCACTGTGATATATACAGGGTGTCACTGTGATAGATACAGGGTGTCACTGTGTTATATACAGGGTGTCACTGTGATACATACAGGATGTCACTGTGATATATACAGGGTGTCACTGTGATCTATAATCAAAAAATATAACCCTAACCTACCTATTTTTGGGAGCCGTTTCGTTTTTAGGGTCATCAAAAAAAATAACCCTAACCTACCTATTTTTGGGAGCCGTTTCGTTTTTAGGGTCATCAAAAAAAAAAACCCTAACCTACCTATTTTTGGGAACCGTTTCGTTTTTAGGGTCATCAAAAAAAAATAACCCTAACCTACCTATTTTTGGGTGCCGTTTCGTTTTTAGGGTCATCAAAAAAAAATAACCCTAACCTACCTATTTTTAGGAGCCGTTTCGTTTTTAGGGCCATTAAAAAAATAACACCCTGTATACATTACAGTGACACCCTGTATATAACACAGTGACACTCTGTATATATCACAGTGATATCCTGTATCTATCACAGCGACACTCTGTATATAACACAGTGACACCCTGTATACATTACAGTGACACCCTGTATATATATAACACAGTGACACCCTGTATTTATAACAGTGACACCTAGTATATATCACAGTGACACCCTGTATATCTCAATTAAACTCTCTGCTGACCAATTGTAAAATCTTGCTGCCCAAGTTATTATTTTGCAGCTCGACTGGTTATTAGGCAGCCAAATGATAAAAAAAGCAGATTAATATTGGTTAAAATGTTAACCGTTTTTAAATTGTTTGCTGAACAAGAGTTGCCGCCCGATTTTTATTTATTGCGAGCCAAAGCTTTGTATGCTGCCCAAATGATTTAACTGCTTATTTTTTTTTGCGGATCAATTTTAATAACGGCTGACCAAAAAATTACTTTTCAAAAAAAAATACATCTAAAACGAACCAAAGAGCAGCTACAAATATAGACTTGGTTGCTTTGCGTTGCCGGAGCAAATATTCCATATTCACCGGAGCATATTAGGTAAATAGTCCCGTAAGAATCGAGTTGTATGGACGCACGTAAATAAAGTACTGCTTAATACTCGTTACGAGTATGCACTGTGCGTCCTATAATCGCGGTAACTGCGCGCGGACATAAAAATGCACGTGTTTACGGATCCCGCAGGCCAATATCCAACAGACTGATTGCTTCTTTACTGTTACACGATAAAATTTTACTACAAACCCATAAAGTGTACCCGACTACCCGCGGGAACTAGTGGCTAATATATTTAAAACTGCACTGTAAACTGTAACTAACCTTTATAAAACTTAGAACGTAAAACTGAATCATGGAAATCTTCATTGCCTGCTTTAATCGATTGTTATCGACATATACTGAATCGATTGTTGTTATGTAGGTATACTCGTACGGAGGTAGGTACTATATAAATTAGTTATTTACCACCAAACATTTTAATATTGTGCCAAAAGCGAACAACATAGCTTTGACGCTAGGCTAATAAGCAAGTGTACCATTGCGACGGGTGAGTACCTCTGGTATGCGTATGTATAATCAGCTGTAGGGGATAAGTAACCCTCTTGTCATAGCTACGAATTTATGACAGGGGGTTCGTTTTTTGTGCAGCTGACCGTACCAAGCCAGAGACGATGATACTTCTCGCTACGACAATCTAGTGGAACGAGTTCTTGCCGGCAGCGCAACAACTATTAACACCACCGGATATTATGTACATGCAGTACCTATATACATATCCCATCAAAAGCATTACATGTAGAAAGATGCAAGTCTCGCAATGCAGTTCTTCTACAACAAAAAAGTTTTGAGATGTTAAAGCAAGTTGGTTATTTTAGTCGGTAGTTTGGGATGTCTACAGAACTCGATTACCACCGACTTTCCTGTTATTTTATGGCATCTCATTTCTTTTAGTAAGTGGTCTTCCTTTATTTATTACATTCCAATCCGTTCTATTTCCGATTTTTAGGTTTTATATGACTTGATAGGCTAAATACTACCTACCTTAGAATCATTGTCAGTGAGTTAGTGACAAAACTAAGGATTTTTTTGGAGCCAGACTAACTTGCGACGCATATTGGGCGTTGCAATGTTCGGACCAGGTGGGGCCGGGAGCGCCTGGGGTCGAACCAGGACGCTGGCCGGGCCACCTTGAGTGGATCGAACTAGGTGGGGGCCGGGGGCGCCTGGGGTCGAACCAGGTTGCTTGTCCCGGTTCACCTTGATAGGGTCGGACTAGGTGGGCGCCTGAACGCCTGGGGTCGAACCAGGACGTTTGGCCAGGGCCACCTTAACTTTTCGCTGATTGCTCAAAGTGCGCAGCGGACCACCGGGAAGGATGAAGCGGATCAACCTGTCCTTATGTCAGTGTGTGAATCGAACGAAAAAACTAAGGAAATTTGACGTGCAATAGTTCTTAAACTGCAAGTTCAAATTGAGTGATATTGAGAATATATCTAAGTAATAATATGCCCTATATATCCCTGAAAATTCAGGGTTTTAGCTTTAGCCAGCACAAAATTAAATGGCCGTGCCTATGTTTTGATCGACTTGGCGGGGGCACTGCCGTGCCCAAGATATATCCGGTGTAAACGGTGTGTACATTTTTTTAGCATGAAAATAATCTATAGGTAGTCGCTTTCTCGTTCACGGTGGGACACTTGCCTAAACATCTTTTGAAAAGAGTAAAAAATCAAATAGCGTCCTGATCAGCTAGAACCCGCTCAAAAATCGATTTTTAATGACCTTGGTTAATAATCGTCGCGAAGGGGAGATCCCCTAACAAAAATGCTATCAAACTGGCAGCGGTTGTTTTTCTGAAACGCTATTATCCGTCTCTTTCATTCCCTGTGAATTGGCAAGGGACGCATTTTTTTGCCGAAATGACATGGACTGAAGTAATCGGCTCTGCTCGCCCTTGTGGATTGCCTGGCAAAATACGCCCCCGGTTACTTCAGTCCCCAAATTTATCTAGACGCTAATCGAAAAAGAATCCACCTGAAGAATTCTACTACACACGAATCTGAAGAATTCTTGAACAGAGGTTAGAAGCTAATCACTAGTGACAATTTGGCATCGCAAATATTTTACAGATAAAGCATTACTTTAACTCCCATTCGAGAAAAGAAAGACGTAAACACCCTGCGTTACAAAGCGTGCGTACGTCTCTTCTTGTTCGACTACAGAACAAAACGTAACATGCTATAAAGTTAGAGTGGTCCGGCTCCAAAGTTTTGTGATAACTACTATTAGATTGTATAAAATTTAAACAAACAACACAAAAAGTCGTTGGCGGTTGCACGGCCCGTCGAACCGTTCAAATCGTTTAGTAAACCCCGAATACGTTGTCTACAACTGAGGTACAACAATTTTAATCGAATGGAAATGGAACAAAGTGAAAATGTACACCTCAATTATTCCAACGTGCGCGTAGACAAATAACCACGTGTCAACGTAGCCCTCGCCAATATTCTGTGGACGGTTAACAGCGTTAACACACATTTTCAATTGTACAGAACTGAACGATACTCTACAAATCCTTTAAATGTGTCTATAGTCCACGCTCTCAATTTTTATACTTAAATCGTATACTTTATACTCAAAATCATGTTGAGTTTTTTTTTACAATTTAAATCGTCTAGTTTTCGTGAGGATTAAATATGTAGGTACTTAGGCGAAGAACACACTGAAATCGCCGCGATTTACGCGCCAGTGTGCGCCACCCCGCGATTTTTCTATACAAATCGATGATTCTACATACAAAGTTGAAAATCGCTGAGTCGCGTGTCGCCGCGATTTTCGCTGCAGTGTGAGATCCGCCTTAGTACTTACATAGTACTTACGTAAGCAACATAAATAAATGTTGTCATGGAATGCTCCATTTAATTGCACTTTTTTTCATTTGCGTCCACGCTTATTAAATATGGCAGAATCGTTGAGTTACCTTGTGAATTACAGAAACAGATGACCTTAATTGAGTCAGTGTAAACACTTTCGTTGAGGAAATTGAAAAAGTTGTAATTAATTTCTAGAAATCCGCAGCGAGACAGCAAAAACCAAGTTTTCGGATTTATTGACACTACTTACGTGTGGGACTGTTTTTCTTTTTATTCCTAATTCTGAAGACTATTGGATAAATTTGAATGTTAGGTCTATATTCATTACTAACTAACTGTTAACTGGTAGAGAATGCCTTATGGCATTAAGTTCGCCTTTTGTGCGATAAGGTTTGTGCAATAAAGTGTAAATAAATAAAGAATTATTGCCTCATGGGCATGTAACTGGCTCTCTTCTCTTACTCTTCAAACTGGGACGCATTAATGCAATGCATTGCTATTTCGCAGCAAAAATAAGTTAGAGGGATGGTGGGTGGGTGATGGCAACATCAGCCATAAAATACCTTGGTGTAAGTGCGCTGACTACTCTCGGATAAATTTGGGCATAACCTAGTTAGTAATACTTCAAACAAAAAAGTTATACCGTGATCTCAATTACATTTAGATTTGCTTGATCTCCTTTTACGAAGAGTTATTTTATTACGGATTTACCGGTCAAATTCTATTTTGTAATCCTGCTGGTAGCTCGTTTCTAATTTACTGCGATAGTTTAGATATGGAACCCTTCGTCGCAATCGCAATACCCACTGGCTGGTATTTCACTTTTGATCCGTCCTTTTTTATTGGTACATTAATACATAAAAGGAGCAAATTGATGTATTTACGGCGAGGGCGTACATTGAACCCTGAATTAAGTGAAGTATTGTACAATAGTAGTAGTAGAATCCGGAGCGTAGTGAGGGATTCAAGTGATAACGCCCGTGGTGAAAATAATTATGCTATCTTGTGTTTGTAATTATTTCACACCAACTATGAGGAAAATTCAAATAAAACGCTACCAAAATAACGAAATAAGTTTAATCAAAGTGCGTTTCAAAAAAAAATAATGTTAAATTGGAACTATGTTGAATTGTTAAATTTATAGTTGATTATTAATTGTTAAATAGATTATTATTTTATAACGCTGTGTTATTTTATAGTATGGCATATTGTATCATCAAACTAAAAAAAAAAAACTGTTGTCCTTGAACAGTAAAGTACCATTTTGATCTCTCTTATGAGGGAGGGGAATACTTTTCTGACTAGGAGGTGTGATAAATTATTTATGCAACACCTGGTCATAAAGTGGCTTTTACCGCACGCTACGCGTACGGAAAAAGCCGCTTTATGGCCAAGTGTAGACATAAAATGATGAACACAACACAGAAGGTATTAAAGAAAGCCCTCGATCGCATATTTACGTCCCTCGCCTGCAGCTCGGGCCGCAAACATATGCGATCTCGGCCATTCTTTGTTTTACCACCCTAGTTGTGTAATATACTATTACTGCGCTCTTAGTTTTGAGGCATAACGTTTCCTATTATAGGACATTATAATTAAATAATGAACTTTTCTCAAACATGGCATGAAATGTTGACATTACGTGCTTAAAAATAGGCCGCAACGTACCTCATTTCCGGTGCGGCTTGACACTTGGCACGGAATGGAATTTCATACTTACATTGCCGGTCTTAGGCCAGCAATGTATTTTTTTTAATTTCCATTCCACATTTATTTGGGCCACAGCATCACGGCATTCAGCCATTAAAAAAACAAAAAACGATTTTTGCTATATTTTGCAGTTTTATTTATTTAAAATTGACATGAACATAACAAATAAACAATTTCCAATTATTATAAATTGCAAACTAAACCACAAGAATACACATTTAAAATATTTCATCTAAATATTCGCGGTAAAAATATAAACTGAAACAGCTTTTGGTCGTGGGTATATGGTTTCCGAACGTGACTTGATATTTGCATTATCTATGGATATAATGTCACTAACGTCACTTTCTGATAGAAGGTTTCTGTAAGGATATTAGTAAGTTTATTTATTTCATTGCATATTTGAGAAAAGCACTATACATACTTCGGCGGGAAATGGGGTTGCCGGCCTCGTAACTATCTGGCCTCGCTTCGCTCGGCCAGCTATATGTACTCGGCCGGCAACCCTTCACTTCCCGGCCTCTGCAGTAATGTACTATTATTCTGCAAGTAGGCTGCAAGGGCACTATTACTTACATGTCAAAGTTTACTGGCTCTTTTTAAAAGAGGAGACCACTGCTGAGAAGGGTCAGTCAAATTCAATCAAAAATTATACTTAAATGCAATAGTATTACTTAACCTATGTTAAATTAATGTATAGCATGCATGGTTCTTCATTCGTTCATTACGTCATAAATTCCGTAAGAATCAAAAAGATTAGGTACTTTGTCATCTTAAAAGGCGTTAGACATTTGATACGCTCATCGGTACAGCTGCACTTTGGTTTATTAATATCAGACTCCATTGGTGAAACTATAAAACTAATAAAACGAAAGCTTTTACCAGTGGTCCCGGCTTCGTCCCATCTCCAATAAAACACAAATACTTCTACGATTGAAATGCAGCAGGACCGCACTGTTTACTTGATGCCTGGCAGCAGCCAAGTTAACGATGCCCAAGATTGCTTTTTTCAATGTCCACTCAATTGTAAATTGTTATTGCGTAAATTAAAATTGTTATTGGAATCTTCAATGCAGCTGAGAAGACTTTAACATAGTAACTGAGTAGAAAAAATGATTAAAAATGAATACTCGTGCTTCTCCCGACGACGCCTAGACCCGTACCGCCGTCCACTCTATAGCTTTGCAAATACGTTGGTGACACTCCCATGGTCCGCGGGCAACGGGGGACGAAGTACAGCGGGGCGGTATGAAGTATGCGCAGCGGGGGCCGTGTGTGCAAGAGCGTTAGTCAGCCGCCGTTCATGTTGGCAGTAACTTGTGTAAATAATTACGTCTGCACATAACAAAAAGCACACGAGATAAATACACAAAGATGAGTCTGCTGATTGGCAAAGTTATTGGATTTCAATCCAAACAAATTACATACCTGTTTTAAAAATTGCGTTCTGGCTGCAAAAGTGCAGTTGGAAGGCAGTTCTTTTCCAAGTGAAATCACTGCATCTAAATTGCAAACCAACTGCGCAGTCCGCTTGCAGTCGGCGTGCAGATGTTTTAACTGCAAAAAATCTGCTTTCAAACTGCACTTGCAGCCAGGAAGTATCGAAAGACTGCTTCGGCCTTTAGGGATATTGGCAGACATCCGTACGTAATTCGCATCGTGTGTAGCGGTGCTCAATACGTCATCGTCCCCCGCCCCCCGCGCGGACCATGGGAGTGTCACCAACGAATTTGCCAAGCTATAATGCAGAATTCAGAGCCAGATTCTTTATTGCAGTGCTATTCTAGTTCATGAATTATTATTTCGGGTGTTATTATTTGATTTTTCCATATTTTTACATGATTCGCAAATTCTCCTGTCCGTTTTACACAACTAAGAATTCTATATAAGTATTTTTTACGGAATTTGTATGATTTTTATTTCTCCAAGTACACATGTACTTGGAGAAATAAGTAGTTGTTTTCCTCTTAATTTCCGTGTACATATAGTACTACCACCGTGAATTCTCACTCGGATCGCTAAGTGGGTGGTCGGATTAACTTGTTTTAACACACCCACAATTAAGGTTAAGAAACGCGATGCGATTCTAAAGTTTCACTTTAAGGCCGAGTCACACCGGCTGCGTGTGCACGCACTGTACGCTGCAGCTCCTTGACTTTGAGCGTGACTAGCCGCCATTTTGAAAAATATTCATACTGTACAACGCGTACGCCACCGACGCCACGCGCATGCAGACGTGTACGCAGCCGGTGTGGCTCGGCCTTTAATCTCCAACGTTTTGTAACTGTAAGTAACTGACGCTCAAAATCGGCCCCACAGACTAGGTGTAAACGGGGGTGGAGCTATTATTGAGGATATTTATCAGGCTTGCTTCGGTACTGAAGCGAGCCTGATGAATTTCTCACACCAGTAAGTTTATAACCGATCACAGATTTTTGAGTTTTATATTATATTTCGATATGCAACCTACGAAATGCACAATTTCGACTGCTCAAAATTCATATGAATAATTTTCACAAAAGATTTTATACTCAAACTTAATAAACATTAAGTTGGTTATTGGGCAACTTTCAACGTCACTTTTATTAGGCGTTATCGTTCCATAGGTACATTAATGTTTCGATGACTGGACAGCATACTATCTCAACTACAAGCCCTAAAAATAACAGGCCAATAGCAGGCAACCTCGATAATCAACTTAAATGTGTTATATCCGGAATAACGGGTTTCAGGGTTGACACCGGCCAGTTTCGAAATATTGTGGAAAAAAGTTTTTTACCTAACTAATTAAGGCAGTGTGCGTTTGGAATGCGACGCGCTCCATCCTCGGTAGGTGTTACAAAACTGTATTAATGTATCTGTATTAATGTATTTTTAATGACAAAGCCGATCAGCATAATATGCAACAAAGAAGATCCGCTCCTCATATAAATCGCTTCCGGGAAAAAATAAAAAGTGGTAAATTATGCGAGTGGTTAGAAAACCCGTCAGGAAAATAATCTATTGAAAAATAAATATAGTAGAAAATTATGGGTATGATTAGAAATCCCTTTGGAAAAAGAAGCTATTGAGAAAAAAGTGGTAAAATATGGGACTGGCAATCGCCATTCGGAAAAAACGATTTTCGGAATACAGAGGACACACTCTTGGCAGGGAATAATTAAGAGGATTGTGAATACTTAATAAATTCACTGAAGTACGTGATTATTAATCGAGTACTCTGATTTTAAAATAACGTTTTTACCTCAATTATTGACGATCTACAAACAAACGCTTTTAAGCTTTTCCGTGTCAATAGGTTGTCCCAATCGTGGAGACAGTAAACTAGCGACTTATGTCCAATTTCGCAAGGTTCAATTTTCCTTGTGCATAATCGGTACCATAAGGCATCTAAGTGACAACTTTTGTATGTGAAGCAGCGTTTATAGCTGTTTAATTTTTATTTTAATCTAGCAGTAGCAACAAAGCCTGCGGCTTGTCGATTATAATGACAGTCAGTTAATTAGCTATTGCTATAAGTACTTTACGTCCTAATTGCTCATTGGGCGGGTTCTCACCTACCGCCTCCTGTAGCCTGTACCACTTGTTCCCTTTAGATAACCAAGTTTGATAACTAGCTTTCTACAAGGAAAAATATTCTTCGTAGTTAACCCAGTTATCAAAAGGGATTTTTATTTCGTAGAAAACCGTTAATTTATGAAGGATATGGGGAAGAATTTATTCAAGCTATAAAATTAAACACATTTTAACCATGATTAATGTCGCGGAAGCGAATGATGACCCTCTTTGTATTTGTATGTAGAAGCGACCAACTCGGAGCACCTTAAAGTGAGAGGGACAAGGAGTGTCGGTGACGACATATTGGTGACGATATGTGCGGAAACACTCATTCATTTTCATTAGTTCAATACAGGTACGCGAGAGTTTAATTAACCATAGTTGTGACATAATTATTTGCAATATTTTGCTAATTAATTTAGATTCAATTGGAATGTGGTTTGAGAGATTATGTCCGCATAGTCTATATTTACTGTAGGTAAGTGTGAAGAAAATACTTAAAACTTAAAAGTGACGAATCTTTTCATTCCTTAATTCATAGAGTTGAAAAGTGACGAATATATCTTTTCATTTCGCGATTGTACAAAGTAGTTTGCACTGCTCCATAACTCAAGAACATCTGTACTGGATGTCTAAGATGCGCTAGCTTGCCGAGCGCTTAATTAACTTATCAGTTAATGTTGGCTGTTTAGGGAATTACACCCGACGCAATGTTTTCTTGCGGGCGAGCTATTGACGGGTAGAACCGCAACAAACAGACCTGGCAGCCGGAACAGGCATCCCCGCAGCTAACTAGATCTTTGAGCGCAGTTAGGACTTCGGTTTGATCGTGTTTACTCGTTGCTCACTAGTTAGACTCCGAATAGCGGATATCTTCTTTGTATTTCAATTCGCAAGTTTGCTAACTAGCTGCCGGTGACTGATTTTCAACTTCCGACTTCCGAATGACGCGCTCTAATTATGACTAGTTAGTCATTCAAAGTCGTTGACAGGGTTCAAGTTTATTTACGGATTTGTAATCATTTTTACAAACGAGTTTCTAATGTTTTAAAATATTTAGGAGATACTCTATCGATTACTAATTTAAGTAGGAATTTGTTGGGGGACAAGCGTACAGGACTATGGATACTAGACAATGATTTACGCAGGTACTACACATCAATGTACATCTTTATATATCTTACTAGCGACCCACCACGGCTCCGCACGGGTGCAATACTATACATATAAACCTTCCTCTTCAATCACTCTATCTATTAAAAAATCCGTTGCGTAGTTTTAAAGATTTAAGCATACATAGGGATATGGGGAAATAGGGACAGAGAAAGCGACTTTGTTTTATACTATTATATCTTATAATTCTTATTTACGTGTGTATATCACCAAACTGCTAATAAACGGCTGGACCCGGCAGATGGCATCGTGATCGCGTTTTCATGATAAAAGGGATTTACTGAACAAGTGATAACATTTCATAACTTTGACCAACACTTTTTATTACCTGGCTAAAAAAGAACTTCAAGCGTAGAAATTGCCGTTAAATTTAATTCAGCTAGTAGATGAACAAATATTTCAATAGATAGAAATCATCCTAGACTCTGACTCTAAAGATATTATAATACTAAGCGTTTATTATAATAATAACCACTTTCAACAGCTCTGATGAACTAGAATCGCCGTTGTTCATAAGATGCGCATGAGCGGTTTTGAGACTACACGGCGACGATAAACTGGCAAGATAGGCTGGATAGGCACGATGTATTTCGACCTTGTTCTCAATCTATTTATGAAATGCAAATCTGGATTTATTTTTGCAATATTTGCTAATTGAAGTAGCAGCAAATGCTGTCGTATCCGCTTTGCTATTAACGGATTCTGGTGCATCAAGAGAGGCTGAGTTACCGTGTTTATACCTGGTATATAATTTTTAACAATTTTTTGCCTTGAATGAATAATCTGTGGCGTAGTACCCGTAGCATAGCTTACTGCACGGGCACGACTAATTGCAGAACCTCGTGCAATCGACTGGTAGTTGGGGCGACCACTTCTTAGTTCACCTATGAACTGTTTTTTAGGCTGCGAGTTATGAGAGTCAGTTCCATTTTCCTTATGAAAGGTTTTATTCAGGAATTCTTGTAATGTATTTATTTTTTCATTCAATTTGTTAAACTCTGCTTTAATCTTTAAATTATTATCAGGATGCCTTGTTATTTGTGGCTTACGAACATATTTTGGGCTTTTTGGATGATTAAAAACGTAAAAGGAATTATTATTTCGGGTATTTAAAATATTTGGTTTGCCCAATTTATCTCCCAAAGTTATTTGTGGTCTGAATGTTGAAGATGGTTTAAAATGTGGAGTGTTCTTATGAAACCCTTTTACTGGCTTAAATAAATGCACAATTGGTTTTGGTCTCGGGGCGTGAAATCGCGTTTTTAGTGGTAGTGTTGATGAATTACTTGGTTTGTCATTTTCAATTTCAAATACTACTTCTTCTTTTAGTATAACTCCTACGCCATGGTCTTTCTGATTTTCAACATTGGGATTAAATGGATTATCACCTCCAAAACTTCGTCTTGAATTTAAAAAACTCGGTGAATCATCATTATCTTTAAGATCTTCTCTCGAATTTAATGTTGCGGTTTTGCCTTCATCTGTTGAGGCTGAATTGAGATATTGTGGTACATCTCTATTATTTGCATTTTCATTGTTATCTAATATTTGCGTTGAATTGAAATATTCCTGTATTTTATCATCATCTAGAAAGCCAGTGCGACCTAGTTTTGTAGGAATAAATATGTTGTCATCATCGACTTGTTCAAAAGTTTCATTGTGCGGAAGTAGTTTGTTTATATAAATTATTTTAGAATTGTTTGAATTAACATCATGTTTGGTCGCATTCAAGCTACCTGTGATTCGTAATTCTTTTTCAGTGCTTGCTACTACGCCATTTCCTATGTCTGTACTGGTCTTCAACATGTTTCCTGTTTCAGTAGTTGTCTCTAGGCCCTTTATTTTCTTTTCAGTGGTTAATATTATACCTGTCTTCTTTTCAGGAGTTGGCGTTAAACTTCCCTCAGTATCTGCAATTAGTTGGTCTAACATATCGTTGAAGTTTTCTAGAGATTTTTTCCCCAGTACAGTATAGTTCTCCTTTTGTGAGGAACTTTTAATGTTTACGATCACCATTAGACAAGCGAAGACTGAAAGTTACATCTGTACATTAATATACAAATATAGTAAATGTTATGACACGAATAATCAAGTATAAGTTCACATTAACAAAAAAGTTGATTCTGACTTTATATTGCTTTTTCTGTCTTGCGATAATATCGACTGTAGGTACTTTTTATAAATGTCTTACTCTTTCTTATTCTAGGAACCTAGTTCAAAAGTTAACCCAAAGGCAATTTAAATTCGGTTTTGAAACAGTCTATCTGTTACGATTTCGAATTAACTGTTTCTTAAGCTTTATAGCATGAATATTTTTATAATTGGGGGAGGCTGTAATAGTACAATGATCGAGACTACTTACACAGAGTCGGCTCCATGTCCATCGATTCCGCCCGGTCCGCGCGAAACGCGACTTATATTGGTGCAATTATATCCGGTGGCTGATTAATTTGGGTTATCGCTGCTTTAATACCAACTTCATTAACTAACATTGCCGTAAACACTGGTAATGCGCTAGACAGAACCGATTGCTACATGGTTACACTTTTACAGTCTGAATAAAGAGACAATCGAGAGAAATAAATATAGGTATTCGGATGTACCTATTATGTAAAATAAGTGCAAAAGTTTAATAATAGATCGCAAATAATATATACTAAATAAGTAGATATATAGACTTATTTGAAAATGAACTACTTATTCCATAGAACCACGCTTTGCTAAATTAAACGAAAAAAACCAGACAAATGCGAGCCAGACTCGCCCATCGAGGGTTCCGTACACAAATACTTTAAATAAAGACTATATTTTTTATTATCTAATTACAAAGGCATGTATAGTTTTCAGGTTTTTTCTTAATAAGAAAAGTATAATATACTTGTAGTATAAGACGGTATAGGTACTTGCTAACTTTCATAGGTCTAGATCAAGGAAAAGTACCCTATAAATTTTAATTCCCTTGAGAGTGTCGAAATATCCGTTTTTTGCAGCATAAACGGCTGTATCTTTTTTTACATTAACTTATTAGTTTGATTTTCTCACAGCTTAAAGGGACTGTAGACCTAAGTATATGGTTTTATTTCCAACTCGATACCTCCACGCATTCGCGAGATAAAGAGTCTTGACAAACAACCGGCCTGACGGACAGACGGACAACAAAGTGATCCTATAAGTATTCTGTTATTTCCTTTTGGGGTACGAAACCCTAAAAATTTGCAAAAAAATACGATTATTCTTTTAAAGCGCTTAGGTTGTGATTTCGTGATCATGACGTCAAAAATATTTTAAAATTTTGCTGAATAGTTTGTATATCTTTATATTATATAGGTATAATTCTTCTGTACGTGTGTTTGTCACCTAACTCCTCCTAAACGGCTGAACCGATTTGGATAAATTTTGTGTATATATTTGAGTAGATCCCTGGATGGTTTGAACAAAATGGCAACGAACTGCATTTTTGTAAACAATCGGTTAAAAAAAGCCTGGCCAGTAAATGCTAGGGATTTCATCAAATATATGGAATATGCAATATTTCAATAGTGTGTATTTACTTACATAGAATCTAACGACTATTGGCAGTAAAAAAAGTTATGATGTATAGTAGAAAAACGGTAAGCGTACCTATTTTATAAGATATATTTTTTTTAAATGAAAAACCTAAGTGTGTAACAATCCCTAGTAAATGTGACTTTATTAGGGATTGTTAACTAAGTTACTTTAGCCTAAGTTTTTTTTTTATTCCGTTAACTAAACAGCGATTAACCTTTATAACATTTGATGGTAAGCGACTTCGTAGCATTGAGGCCAAAACAATGACCTTTTGATTCCAATTTATCTTTATTCTTTTCATTTTTGATATCCATACGTCGTTATCGCGCGTGCAAAAACAATTTGACAGTACAGAAAGATTATGAAAAACAAGCAATAATAGACGCAAAACATTTTAAACTCGTACGACTAGACATAAATGTTCCTCAAAATGAGTTTTGCGTCTGTTATTGCTTGTTTTGGGACATGTTTACAAGGAAGGTCTGAATTTACTGATTTATTTTGTTCCATAAGACTAATAATGTAAAATGACCAAATTCGACCTATGTTGATATAACATTACTTACTTGTAATGCCATCAGGAATACCAGGTTAAAGTTTGTCGGGTTACTTGTTCCCACAATGTGCAAGTAGCACTGAGGTTTTTATCCTATACCCAAACTCTCGAGTCGGTATCAAAACGACTGAATCTACAAAATTACCATAAGGACTACATCGCAAAACGACCACAATTGCAGAAAGCCTATATCTCAAAATGACATGGTAGTAAAACTACGAGCAGAAGAGCAGAATGGCTTAGTAGCAAGATCACCTGTTATTGAAATAATATGTCATGAAACAATATCATCAGAGTAGAAATAAAGTAGGTAGGTACTATTGTTTTGGAATACAAGTCAACTTGTGATTAAGGGTTTCCTATTTTCTATAGTATATGAGAGTAAGATATCTGTTTTAGTCCCATACAACCTTTTTCTGCTGCACGGTATAACAATAAGACGACTTAACACTCCCGCCGGTAATCCTTGAACGAGTGTTAATGCACGGGCTTTCAATAGACAAGCATATGGAAGAGTTTGGCTGTCTGAAACTTTTACTGTGTTAATGCGTGCTCCTTGTAGCGTTTTAATGTGTTAGACGTGTCTGAAACAGCTTATACTCGTAACATGTTAAAATACACTATATGTGTTATTGCAATGTTAGTAATTATAAACAATCGCGTAAAATCATAAGACCATTAGAAACGGTATTATCCCATTATTTGTTACAACGTGGTTGGAAATATGAGTAAGCAGGCTTTTATATTACCGACACCTCCTTTTAACCATGGAATGTAACTTCACAGACAAACTAAAATCTTTTGATACAAGGAATAATAGTATTTATTATTAAACTTTCCCGTTCACGGGATAATGGTATCCCGGACCTTTGGGAGGCGTACGCGGAGCCTAAGCCAGCGCGTAGAGGCCCTTTCGACAATTTAATGAAAAGTAGTTGGTACACTGAGTGGATGCTGTCCCTGCCCGTTTCCTGGGACGCACGCAGAGACAGCCCCAGCTAGATGCAAGGACTATTGTTGATTGATGGAATCTAACTCTACTGGGCTATGGTGGTGGAAATATGAACTAAATACTGGGCTATGGAATGTGACATGACGGCGTCTGTCAGAAAAAATGTCTCATGGTTTTCTTAGCACTGACAGACCGTAACTTGCCCTCCGCTGCACCCGTGAAATACCGACATATGAAATGGCCTAGGGGCAACATTGGTGCGGAGGGTTAAAGGGTGGAGAGGTGTCACTGGACTTTAAACCGAAGCTAACTAACCATCTTACGTTGCCACATCCATCCTCGAGCATGAAGCTCTCGACAGCCGGTTAAGGCAACAGAGGTGGAGGTCCTTTCACTCTTACCCATGAACCCTCCCTAAGGACCCCAGGAGCACTCGGGTAGGTGGGGTCGCTACACCCCAACAGCTGGCCACAAGCTGCCCTGCGTTAAACTTATTATTTATTAATACTGATAATGAATACCATTACACGCCGCGAGTACCCTCGGAGGAAGCGCAGCACACCTCTCGACACCCTGCAGCCCTCCCCACCGGTGTTGCCCCTAAGCCTATTTATATGTCGCTATTTAACAGGGGCCCATCTAGCGGAGGGCAAGTCACCGTCGGTCAGTGCCATCGCAGCCATGAGACACTTTTTCCTGACAAGCGCAGTCATGTCTCAATCAATAGCAAAGTTTTCTGTCCATATTTCTACCACCATAGTCTAGTAGATTTAGATCCCGTCAATTAACAATAGGTAGTCTTTGCATGTAGCAAGCGCTGCCTCTGTGGGCGTCCTACGACACGGATAGAAATAGCACCCACTGGGTGCATGTACACTAGTCGAATAAAATAGTCGAAAGGGCCTCTACGCGTTGGCTTCGGCCCCGTGTACGCCTCCCAAAGTTCCGGGACACCATTGTCTCGTGAGCCCGCCAGAATTTAAGACATAAATTACACTGGTCTACAGTGGTTTTGTTGCCCTAGATATGAAAGTGATTTTGGGTCTATTTATGCACACAATTCATGAAACTATCAATGATTTTGTAAGATTTGCTCTGATTTTTTTAAATCTTTATTTTCATTTTACATTACCGCCGACATAAGCCGATAATTGTTCAAAATATAAGAAATACAAAAATCATGAAAATACAAGCACATTGAGAACTTTCATGAATATATTCGTAATCTGGGCACTTGAAAACGTAAAAATTTGCGATGATATCCAGGACACAAAAAAAAGTTTTATTTTTTGTAGAGCTGTGTTATACAAGGTATACAGCGTCGGTCAAATAATGTACTCGTTCTTTGTTTGAATCAGTTTCATACTTTACATCTCGGTCAGCGGTAGCGTTCGCGCGTAAAATTTCTACTCGTTAGGTGCCGTTACGTGGCGCAGCGAACCGGCACCATCGCCGTAAATAAAAAAATCCGGACAAGTGCAAGTCGGACTCGCCTATCGAGGGTTCCGTACGAATTTGTAGGTAGAGGTACACATATTAAAGTACCCTATAAATTTGGACAGCTAAGCTGCTAATTAACAGACAGACAAAAACTGGGAAAACATGAAAAACACCGTTAAAGATGTTGGACTTCAGGTACTTGGACGAAAGCCAAAGAGCAAACGTAAAAAGTGGTGGAATGACAAGTGTGAGCGGGTTGTAGAGGACAGACGAAATTACGAAATACTGGCCGAACAGTATCCTGTTCGGCCAGTATTTCGTAATTTCGTAGTTTCGTAATTTTGTCAATGGGAGGAATAACATCTACAGTTACGAAGAGAAACCAAACGCATCATTAAAAGGGAAAAGAGAAGACATTTCAATAGCTTTGTAACGGGGTTGGAGAGATTTTTGAAAGCACAGGAGTCCAGGAAATTCTTTCAAGAAATGAGGTCCTTTAGGAAAGGCTACCGACCTTCGTCTCAAATGGTAATGGATGATACTGGCAATTTAATAATATCACCCGAAGAAGTCAGGGCTACATGGCGAAATTACTTTGAAAGTTTGCTCACTGTCCTTCTACCGAAGATCTTGTGATAGCTGTGGACGACAATGACCTGGATATAGAACCCCCTATGTTCGAAGAGGTTCGCACCGCTACAATGAAGCTTAAGAACAACAAAGCTCCAGGTCTTCCGAGCTATGCAAGTACGGTGGCGCAGCTGCTCAGTCCAAACTTTACGAGCTAATCGCCAAAATCTGGGAACTAGAACGCCAACCTCAGGAATGGAATATAGGGATCATCTGCCCGGTCCACAAAAAAGGCTGCCTACCTACAGCGTACAAGGTCTTGTCGTATGTGTTGTTAAATAGGCTTGAACCGTACAGGGAAATAATCCTTAGCAATTATCAGTGCGGTTTCCGCAAAAATCGCAGCACTATTGACCAGATCTTCCTTATCAAACAGCTCATGGAGAAGAGATGGGAGTACGCTCAAGGCATCCACGCGCTGTTTTTGGACTTCACAAAAGCATACGTAGGCATTGATCGAGGCGCCCTGTATTCCATACTAAGGAAATTTAACATCCCAAAGAAACTTGCCGACATGATCCAAGTAGCTACCAGTGAAAGCCGGTTGAAAGTAAAAGTAGGCAATGAACTGTCGGAAGACCTCACGGTGAGTACCGGACTAAAGCAGGGAGATGCCCTGTCGCCCATGCTCTTCAATTTGGTGTTGGAACATGTCGTCCAGAAATTAATGACACAAGCTTCCGGGGTACATTTAAATGGGAGGCATAGGCTGATAGGGTACGCGGACAACCTAGCTTTACTTGGAGAAAGCCGTGAGGAAGTGGAAGTGTCGGCAAAGAACTTGGAGCAAGAGGCAGCTAAAGTGGGTCTCAGGATTAATCATGGGAAAACGGAATACCTCCACATGAAGTGTTTCAGAAATATTCGTGCCAAAAGGCAAGACCTGGTTGTGGGAGAAAACTCATATAAGGGAGTCGCAAGCTTTAAATATCTTGGATGCACTATTACTGACACGCATACAAGAGAGGAGGAAATTAACGCCGGTATCCAGAGCACCTTGCGCTGCAGTGCGGCTCTTCATAAGGTGTTAGGACGCTAACTTCTCAGCAAACCAACCCAACTTCGGATATATAAAATCATTATCCGTCCATACTGATGTATGGGTGCGAGACTTGGACGCTGACCCTTAAGGAGGAGCATAGCCTTTTAGTGGCGGAACGTAAGGTGCTTAGAAAAATCCTGGGACTCGTCAAAAAGGACTATGGAAATTGGAGGATCCGTAAGAATGTCGAGATCGAGGAATTGGTAGACGAACCAAATATAATTCAAAAATTTTAAATTCACCTAATTCATTATTTATGACTCCTACGAATCCATATGACATTCACGTTCTAATTAATTCATTAAAAAATACCAATAGCACCGGTATCGATGGAGTAGCAACTAAGATTATTAAAGCAGCCGCACACATTGTATCAACACCTATCAGTTTCATTGTCAACCTATGTATTGAGAAAGGTATATTTCCAAGAAAATTAAAAACGTCTATAATTAAACCATTGTATAAGAAAGGTGACAAAAATGATATTAATAATTATCGACCAATAGCTCTAGTGCCGATATTTTCAAAAATATTTGAAAAGATAATTTACAACAGAATAAATTCATTTTTCGAAAATCATCATTTATTTGCAAATGAACAGAAAGGATTTCGTAAAAACAAATCCATAAATATGGCTATTTTTGATTTATTAAAAACAATTATGGAAAATGTAGATATAAGAAAACCTGTTTGCGCAATCTATACAGACATGACAAAAGCATTTGATTACGTTGACCATAAGATATTATTAAATAAACTATATAAATATGGCATTCGTGGAAATGTGTATAATTTAATTGAATCATATTTGAGCGATAGAAAACAAATTACTCAAGTAAGTAGAATATGCCTAAAAACAAAAATAGAAATCACATATTCATCAGATCCGAGAGAAATGACATATGGTGTCCCACAAGGGAGCGTATTAGGTCCTTTACTGTTCCTAATATATATAAATGACCTGCCGCGAGCCGTCAACCATCCTATGGTACTCTTTGCTGACGACAGTACAGTAATCGTTTCGGGAGATAATCTGCAAACATACCAGTCAGATATTAATAGAACACTTGACCTAGTAATTGAATGGCTAAACAATAATAATCTAAAAATCAATACATCTAAAACAAAAGTAATGAATTTTCGGCAAAAACTTAACAAAACACCTAACTTAACTGTAAAATATAAGGATGATATAATTGAAGAAACTGACATAACAAATTTCCTAGGATTATATTTAGATTGTAAGTTGACATGGAAAAATCAAATTGAAGTAGTATGTAGTAAACTTAATCAATACTCATTTGCTTTGTATAATCTTAGGAAAGTAGCTAGTGAAACCACAGTGCTTACGGCATATCATGCTTATGTCACGTCGACCCTAAGATATGGGGTTATATTCTGGGGGAATTCTACGGACAGAGAATTGGCATTTAGGGGACAGAAAAAGTGTGTTAGGGCTGTATGTGGTATTAGACCTCCGGAATCCTGTAAACCGATATTTAAAAAACTAAAAATATTAACTTTATCGTGTTTATATGTCTATGAAGTAGCTCTGTATGTAAAAATGAATATAACTTCATTCCCTAGTTTTAATAGCGGACGTCAGCGAGGCAAAATAAATAACAGGCCATTTAAAACTGCATTGCTAGCCAAGAGTGTATTTGCTATGGCACCCAGAATATATAATAAGTTACCAAAATCCATCTTAGGGAAAAATAATGTAACTGATTTCAAGAATACCCTACATGACTTTCTCGCGCAAAAGGCATATTATACTGTGCAAGAATACTTAAGTGATAGTATATAGATAAGATAAGATAAGATAAGATAAGATAATCATTTATTTGCAATAAACATTACCATTATATACATAGGTTTTATTTAATTATTGAATTTAATTATAGAATAGTTTAGTAACTAACACCACAGAATGACATACCTTGTAATTGTAAGTAACGTAATAAAATAATTGTATTGTATATTCTGTTTGAAATGAACAGCATGTATGTCATTGACTAAAATTTGTATGCCGCAAGGTACCACATAGTGACACTAAGTAATTATTTGTAACATCTTTATTACCTATGTTGGACAAATAAATTATTTTGAATTTTTTTTGAATTTTGATAATTGGTGAGACCAAAGCCTATCGTCTTCGCTGGCTGGGTCACGTAGAGAGGATGGGGGAAGATCGCCAAATCAAGAGAGCATATTTGGGCCAACCGACAGGTCGTCGTCGCGTCAGTCGGCCTAAATATCGCTGGAAAGATATGGTTGAGTCGGATCTACGGGAGCTCGGAGTCAGTGATGGCTGGCAGGAGGTTGCGCAAGATAGAGCTGGATGGCGTTTTCTTGTATCGGAGGCCAAGACTCATTTTGGGTCGGTGCGCCAATCAAGTTAGATAAATTTTGAGTTCCTTAGTAAATTACATATATAGATACAGGAAATCAAAGTACACAGAAAAACTAAATGGCACTCGCCTGTGTACAGACCGAGAATCGAACCCGAATGGTTGAGTCACTGGGCCGGAGATCCAGAGGTACCGGGTTCGATTCTCGGTCTGTACACAGGCGAGTGCCATTTAGTTTTTCTGTGTACTTTGATTTCCTGTATCTATATATGTAACATAAAAAGTGTGGTGTAAATTGCCCACATTAAAACCAATGAAGAGACAAAAAAAAAAAAGTTTCCTCATATATAAAAAAGTGTTCCTTAGTAAAGTCAATTTTTTTAATGATTTAATTAAAAATGTACAGTTTTCAGATTGTCCCCTATACTTGTAGTATAAGATGTTAATACTTGAAAAATGTCATAGTTCTAGGTTAACGGAAAGTACAGTTTGTGGCATAAACGGCCGTATCTTTTTTTCACGTTAACTTAAAATTTTGATTTTTCCACTCGATAGCTCCACGCGTTTCTGAGATAAAAGGTCTTGATAGGATAGACGGACAGACAGACGGACAACCTAGTGATCCTATAAGGGTTCCGTATTTTTTTCTTTTGAGGAGCGGAACCCTAAAAACAATAAATGATCACGTATTTTTTAGCTTTAAAACAGGATAATAGGGTAATTAGACGGACGTTTTCGGGTCGTAAACAGGAAAGTGCGAGACCGCACTCTTTTCAAATTTTTGGGGTACTTACCGTACCCCAAAAGAAAAAAACGAATAATTAAGTAATTTTAAATATTTCTTAATTTCAGAATCTGGCTTCATAATTTGTTAAAACAATTGTCTTAAGTACTGGTTGGTAGTAACAATTAATAAGAGTTAGATATATTAAGAAAGAAAAAAAATAGCAATAGACATAGAAGCAACTTAGGAAGTAGGTAATGAGCAAAAGAGGATAAGGTGAGAATGACATGTAACACAAACATACACACACACAGTAAAATAAAATAAAATAATTACGCACCTTTGTGTTTGTAAACATTGAGGAAAATAATTATATTCATAAATTCAAAGTTTAATCACAAATATTATCTTCACATTCGAGGACTCCGTTTTATAAGTTATAACCACTTAACTATTGCTTATTAGGTTCATTTTAGAAAGTTAAAACAATAATAAAGTCCTAATTTAAACGCCGCGAAACACAAAATAAATATTTCCTTATGTTTCTCTAAGAAACTTATACAAATCCAATTTATTTTCCATTTCCTCACTTCATGAAAACTTAAATATGCTCGCTAGGTAAACCACTTTGAAAGCAATCCTTTGATCGCGGTTATCTCTTTATGCAAAAATGTATCAAATACTGAAGGTACTTACTCTCCACAAAACTTTACCGAGGTTTGAACCACGAAGTTATATGGCTTAGGTACGTTAAAGTGCCTATACTTAGCTATAACGGAATTAAGAGGCCTTAGACGGTTGAAACGTTTGATTTAGGTAATTTTACCTTATGATTCAAGATGAGTCTTGACGTTTTTTGCTTTTGCATACCTCTTCACTCAATAAAATCAAATATAAGTTCCCAAACCATTTAAAACTCAAACTCTACAATGATATGTATATTTCAATAAGTTGGTTGACATTTATCCATACTTCTGCCACAGTCCCGATTGAAAACAGTGCTCGAGCGGAACTCAAGTTTTTAAAGTAAGCACCTTTATAATAATAGAGAATAATTTAAAGGTCGTTTTATTTAAAGTATAAATATACGTTCATATCATTATATCTATGCAAACACTTAGTATTCACAAAGCAGGTTGCATTGAAACAAATTTTAAAGATTATTTTGCCTGTACAAACGAGGACTTATCTTAAACATGGATCAAATTGTTTCTTATCAATTCCATAAGGAACTCAGGTTCGCTCAGGTTAATAAGAATTCAAACGTTACAGGCGTTCGAACCCGATAAGCGACGGAGGAAGACTAGTCATTATCTGCACTATTGCATCTACAAGACAAAAAGCACTATAGTACTTTAGATCCAAGCCATCGATGTAGGTACCTATAAATGCATCTATTCAAAGCAGAACGTTGATTAGATAAGTAAATCCTATGTATTAGGTAGGTATATAAACGAAGTAGTTGCAATGCATATGCAATATACACCACCACGTCAAACGTAATTTTGAAACCAAGAAACTTTTCTGCAGACTTATATAGTTAGGTAAATCTGAGCGAAGACAACATTTTTTATTCACGACAGGCGTTACGCGTGCCTCACGAGACACCACTCGAAAGTTTATGGATTGCTCGAGACAGAAATTAAGTTTGAAAAGGAGTTCGACACACCGTCATACACAAGCGCAGCGGCGTCACAAAGAGCTAAACATTAACACGAGCTAGTTACTTATCTGAAAAGCTATTGCGAAGTTTTGCGCAGTTTTGTATGCGAGCAATTTCTCAGCAACTTCATTTTCACAAGCCGGCTCGGAATCAACGGTACAATATTTTTTCTCTTTATTATACTAGAATCTGAATTTCACTGTGTGTAGAATAAGTTATTAAAGTTGTGAATTAAGAAAGGTCCTATGGTATTTCCGTTTTTTAAATGTTAAGAATAAAAGATTAACGGAACGGGGTAATCCTATTTTGAGTACGAAAGAGGAATAGTTTAAACTCGGACCAATTTCATCAGGGAATCATTGTCTTGGGAATCATTGGTTGACTTTTTTATCTTCACGGTCGCGGGCCCAATTGTCTAGTATTACTTAAATATTAATAAGAATCAGAAATACCTTTAAACTAGTTTAGTAAAAGTAAAAGATGAACAAATTGTGATAAGTAAACATCCTTAACACAGTCTTAGATGCAACGAATATAATATGTGGCGTTATCAGCGGGAAGGGACCTTATTGTCGGTATTGAGTTATAGTGCCCCGAGTTACGGCAAAAAGTTCACATCCGGATACCAGCACCAAATTTTAGTATGTTGTTAGGCATGGTCTCTGGACCCCAAAACTGCCAGGAGACAGTCTCTGAAAGGTCAAGGTCACCGAATATGACGTCATTCATCTAGCCGCTCCCGCGTTCTTAAGAATGTTTAATTGTGACAAAACTACACATCTCACATCCACATAAGTGATATCAAATGAAAGGTAATTAAATATGCTATAAATGACTTTTACATTTGAATTTAATAAATGTTATACTTTAGGAATTATTCACACAATAATTTTAATATCGTAAAAAGCAATACGGAAATTCAAGTTTTACAGCAAAACTAAAAACATTTAAGCTATGCAAATGTACGACAAAAACAAAAGCAATTTATTAAGCTTCATAACCCAGTTTAAATCTTGAAAATCTGTCAATAAATATAGAAGCAATAGCTCAAAAACCTTGAGCGCGCGAAAAATCTCCCGTAGTGCGCCGAGTTATGGAAAAAAAAATTACTTCCGGATACCAGCACCAAATTTTAGTATGTTATTAGGCATGGTCTCTGGACCCCAAAACTGCCGGGAGACAGTCTCTGAAAGGTCAAGGTCACCGAATATGACGTCATTCATCTAGCCGCTCCCGTGTTTAATTGTGACAAAACTACACATCTCACATTCACTTAAGAGATATCAAATGAAAGGAAATTAGATGTACTATAAATGACCTTTACATTTGATTTTATTAAATGTTATACTTTAGGAATTATTCACACAATCATTTCAATGTCAAAAGAAAAATACGGAAATTCAGGTTTTACTGCAAAACTAAAAACATTAAGTTATGCAAATGTACTACAAAAATATAAACAATTTACTAGGCTTCATAACATAGTTTAAATCTTGAAAATCTGTCAATAAATATGGAAGCTATAGCTCAAAAACCTTGAGCGCGCGAAATACTCCCGTAGTGCCCCGAGTTATGGAAAAAAAAATACTTCCGGATACCAGCACCAAATTTTAGTATGTTATTAGGCATGGTCTCTGGACCCCAAAACTGCCGGGAGACAGTCTCTGAAAGGTCAAGGTCACCGAATATGAAGTCATTCATCTAGCCGCTCCCGCGTTCTTAAGAATGTTTAATTGTGACAAAACTACACATCTCACATCCACATAAGTGATATCAAATTAAAAGTAATTAAATGTGCTATCACTTTCACTTTCACTTTTAATTTCACTTTCAATTTTAGTTTGTTTAGTTTTTATTGTAGTTGCTTTTAAATTTAATAAATGTTATACTTCAGAAATTATTCACACAATAATTTCAATGTCAAAAAAAATACGGAAATTAAGGTTTTACAGCAAAACTAAAAACACTAAGTTATGAAAATGTACTACAAAAACAAAAGCAATTATAGTACATTTAATTACCTTTCATTTGATATCTCTTATGTGGATGTGAGATGTGTAGTTTTGTCACAGTTAAACATTCTTAAGAACGCGGGAGCGGCTAGATGAATGACTTCATATTCGGTGACCTTGACCTTTCAGAGACTGTCTCCCGGCAGTTTTGGAGTCCAGAGTATATGTCTAATATCATACTAAAATTTGGTGCTGGTATCCGGAAGTAATTTTTTTTTTCCATAACTCGGGGCACTACGGGAGTATTTCGCGCGCTCAAGGTTTTTGAGCTATAGCTTCTATATTTATTGACAAATTTTCAAGATTTAAACTATGTTATGAAGCCTAGTAAATTTTATATATTTTTGTAGTACATTTGCATAACTTAATGTTTTTAGTTTTGCAGTAAAACCTGAATTTCCGTATTTTTCTTTTGACATTGAAATGATTGTGTGAATAATTCCTAAAGTATGACATTTATTAAAATCAAATGTAAAGGTCATTTATAGTACATCTAATTACCTTTCATTTGATATGTCTTAAGTGAATGTGAGATGTGTAGTTTTGTCACAAATAAACACAGGAGCGGCTAGATGAATGACGTCATATTCGGTGACCTTGACCTTTCAGAGACTGTCTCCCGGCAGTTTTGGGGTCCAGAGACCATGCCTAATAACATACTAAAATTTGGTGCTGGTATCCGGAAGTATTTTTTTTTTCCATAACTCGGCGCACTACGGGAGATTTTTCGCGCGCTCAAGGTTTTTGAGCTATAGCTTCTATATTTATTGACAGATTTTCAAGATTTAAACTGTGTTATGAAGCTTAATAAATTGCTTTTGTTTTTGTAGTACATTTGCATAACTTAAATGTTTTTAGTTTTGCTGTAAAACTTGAATTTCCGTATTGCTTTTTACGATATTAAAATTATTGTGTGAATAATTCCTAAAGTATAACATTTATTAAATTCAAATGTAAAAGTCATTTATAGCATATTTAATTACCTTTCATTTGATATCACTTATGTGGATGTGAGATGTGTAGTTTTGTCACAATTAAACATTCTTAAGAACGCGGGAGCGGCTAGATGAATGACGTCATATTCGGTGACCTTGACCTTTCAGAGACTGTCTCCCGGCAGTTTTGGGGTCCAGAGACCATGCCTAACAACATACTAAAATTTGGTGCTGGTATCCGGATGTGAACTTTTCCCATAGAAGCATGTCCGTAACTCGGCGCACTATTATTGATATCCCCGTCCATAATCTACATACATTTAGCTATCGAACCATGTAAAAAAACATGCATGTAGGTTTAATAGATATTTAAAAAAAATTTTGAAACTCAAAAGTCAGAAAAGGTTATGAGAAACATAATATTATGAGAAAATTGAACTCAATCTTCTACACCCAATAAAAGTATGTTATTGTTGGAAGATACATAGATAACATGCTATTTGAGGAGTAGATTGTGTGAGCTTTCAGGTTTCAAGTACGATTTTGTAGTTGTATAACTGTAGTTTACCTTGCCAAACTACATAAAGTAAAAAAAAAAGATTGATGGATTTTTACGTGAATTCCTATTTATAGTATATTTCCATTGGATTTTATCGAAGAAAATCATATTATGAGTAATTGGACACTAAATACGAACTACTCCGATTTGATTCAACGTTGTTTATATTATATAAAAAAAATACTTTAACAAAAACAAATTTGTGGTCTACAACTCTAATTAAAGAGTCAAAATCAACAAATATATACATTTACTACGCTAAAACATAACCAAATGACATCAAATTAACTTAAATGTTAAAAAAAGTCGTTTTTTAAGTCTCAAAATTCAAGATAAAGTTTAGTAAAAACTTGGTATAATAACTATAATTATTTTCGAAAAGGGACCTCATCGTCGGTGGTAAAATATTTAGTGATATCATTTGAAATCGACTATAAATTTACGATTAATTTTGATAGTTTTAATTTTAGAATACTTTAGTCTTAAACCTATAATGTTGTCTTGGCAAACACTAAATGATTACCTAACGTTAAATACGTTACGTAAAAGGGACCTTAGTGTCGGACGTAAAATGTTTAGTGACATAGTTAAGAATAAGACTGAAAAAAATACTTTTAATTTGTAGTTGTTACTATTAATTGTTGGGACTATTGTGCATTGATGGGATCTAAATCTACTGGGCTATGGTGGTGGAAATAAGGGAAGGAAACTGGGCTATTGATTGAGACGTGACGGCGTCTGGCAGGAAAAAGTGTCTCATGGCTACGATGACACTGACACACGGTGACTTGCCCTCTGCTAGATGGGCCCCTATTCAATAGCGACATTATAAAATGGCCTAGGGGCAACACCGGTGCGGGGGGTTGCAGGGTGTCGCGGCGTTATGCCCTTTACACTTCCACGCCTGGAGCTTTTGGCTCTAACGCTCTTTTCTGGACGCCCAATGAAAGCAAGCCAGAGCTGAGAGTTCTGCAGTAAGCTTATGATGCTACGCTTTGTCACGCGATAAATAAATGATACTACCTACAGGTCTCCTTGGGTTACCACTCCGGCATGCATGCCTGCCGGAGGCGAGATATTATTATTAGGGACCGGACAACATAATGCAAATGACAAGGAACAGGAGTAACCGGGCAATTGAGTTAGACATCAGGTTACATTTTTATGAAATCAATAAATTGATCGATGTCGTAGATAAAAATTCTTCATAATTATTTTACCTGTTAAATTTCGCCTATAATAAGTACGTATAAAAATGCTTATGTGAAAAAATCATTTTTTTTGTCTTTCTAGAAAGGGAGTTGAGTTTATATCAAATTAAATAGGCTAGAAGGACAATCAATTCTATTGTAGTCAGTACGAGTAGCATGATGCAAAATGAGATCTCAGAATTACAAATAGTTCGCATTGAGTGCGATCAAATAATATAAAAGAGACATTGAACTTTTTTCACATCCGCAAACGTAGTCGTGAGTGAGTCCACTCGTATAATAATATGTAATATGAATGCAGTTTTAAGTATAACTAAGGATGCAGATAAGTCGTTATAAATATGTGAACACTGACTATATTATTTATGAACTCGACTGTTCCTAAATTACTTATTAAATACGAGTACCTATGTCCTTTACTTAACTCGTTAGCGAGGTAATGATGCTGATTAGATTCAGTAGGTAGGTAACAGTCGTTGCATGTTAATACTTGTATACAATTAGGGACAATTACGAGTAGAACATATTGTGACTTTCCAAAAGGCGTTTAGTAGGTAATTCCCGACTTTTCTCTTAACTATTCTGAGCAATGATGCATAGTTGCAGTAGGTACCTCTATCTCTTTTCCTTGGTACTCAATAGGCATGCTAAAATAAAAAAAAACTGGTCAAGTGCGAGTCAGACTCGCGCACCGAGGGTTCCGTACAAACTAGTAAGTAGATTAGATACGTGAACAGTTCAAGAAAAACTGTATGGCGGTTAGTTTAGTAGGTGCAAATAAGTATGTGTTACGATTTTTGCAAATTAAAAAAAATGGTGCAAGTTAGGAAAACCGTTTTATTTTTCCTGTAATATTTAGGATGATATTAATAATTGGTAATTATTACAAATTTTTCTGTTCAGGAACTTCGAAGATAATTGGCGGGGAATGGTATTTTTTTAACTTTTTTCAGCATAAAACAAAAATTACATGATTAAAAAAAATCAAAATGGTTTTGAAATCTACAAATTAAGTCCTTTCATTTGATACCCCACTTGATATAATAGCACTACTTTTAATTTTTGACATCCCATTTCGGCCACCTTTAAAAAAAATGTATAAAAGGCATACGTTTTTTTTGCATCCAATAGGCTTGGGTCAGTGGTTTTTAGCACTATTCCAAATTTCAAATCGATAGCAGCAGTAGATCCTGAGATATCGGGGTGTGACAGACGGACAGACAGAATCGCACCATAAGGGTTCCTTTTTTACCATTTTGGTACGGAACCCTAAAAAGCAAAACAAACAAATAAAAAAAATAAGCTTCAACATATTAGCAATCAGCCATACAAAATCAAACCGAGGAGAGTTGAAAAAATCTGTTTCAAATCTCCTCAGTAGCAAAAATCAATAGAAATAACTGGCCAAGAGCATGTCGGACCATGCTCAGTGTAGGGTTCCATAGCCGTAACTATGAGGTAAAAAATACGATGTAAAAAAAGTACAACAACAAAAGAGCTTATCTTCATAGCCATTACGTCCTTTTGTTGAGAAGCGCAGTTTATCGGCAATAACTCAAAAACGGTACATTCGATCTTGTTGAAAATAATTTTCGTTGAAAGTATTAATTAAGCTTTACCTTCGTGATTTTTTTCATATTTTTCGGACGCACGGTTTAGAAAATAGAGGGGGGGGGACACAATTTACACAACTTTCGGAGCGATTATTTCCAAATACATTCACTTAATCAAAAACATTGCTTAGGAACCTTATAGTGTTTTTTATAGAGCTGTCGAACTATGTACCACACGTTGATATTTGATGAAAAAAAAATGTTTTACTGTCTTTAACATGTATGGAGTGCCCCCCCTAAAAATATTTATTTTAATTATTTATATACCAAACTAAGTAGCGGCTTATAAAAGACATCTATATTCCAAATTTCATCAATATCCATCATGTAGTTTTTGAGTAAAATGCCTGTGACATACGGACAGACAGACAGACGGAAGGACATGACGAAACTATAAGGGTTCCGTTTTTGCCATTTTGGCTACGGAACCCTAAAAAGACGATTATCATGCAACTAAGACATATTGCTCACCAGGTCATTGTTCAAAACAGTCATTATAATATAAACAGACGTTTTGTTTACTTAGTCTATTTAACCGGTGAACTAGTGACAACAATTCGTAATCGGAGGTCATCCTACTCCAGTCCGTCAAAGTCGTAGCGTGAAATAATGTTGTATTTACTACAGGCAAATACCCTATTCCCTTATACATTGACGATGCCTCAACATCGTATTTAACGTGGAAACTTGGAAACGAATACTGATGGAATATTTTCAATTGACCAGGTAATTGTACATATTATGAAACATTACGTTTGAAAATGGTTATATGAATAAATTATTGTATGAGACGTTTGTGTGCAGGCTTAGCAGTCGAGTAGTCTGGGAATTCAAAACGTGGTAATAATTGCATACAAGAACACGTTTACGTGCAATTATTCCCACGTTTTGAATTTTCCGAGAAAATAGTCACCGTTAGTTTTTAATTGCTTACTTCCCGGCCCTCCAAGCTTTACCTAACCATAGAAAACTAGAAATTACCCACAACTTCGTCTAAAACAAATAGTAAATAGCCTCTATTTTCCTTGCCTCATCGTTCATCCTTGGAAATAAAGACTTTGATCACTCATAGTCCTCGCTTCCGTTTATTATTTAAATTACTCAAATAGTAAAATTGTAATTATCTTACACATTAACGAAAACAGTTCCACACAACACCAAATAGAATAAACATCGTTTAGAGATATCACACAGTGGCGGATTTACCAATAGGCTGAGTAGGCTGGACCCCAGGGCGGCGTCGCATTAAGCCGAGTTTAATACTTGTCTGATGTGATGTGTGACACAACAGATCGGAATCGGTTTACACACATTTAGTGTGGTAAATTGTGATGTGACAACACACTCGTACAAACGATACGTCACAACGCGTCATGTCAGACTTCTTTATTTAAAAAAATCCAGCTTTTTTATCGATATAAATATAATGTAGGGTAAACTAGCACTGTGACAGAGGATGGTATTCTTACCTCGAGTAGCATAACGCTCGGCGGCGGTACGGGGCGCGAGTTAAGCTCGTTTTACAACGCTTTTAAACAAGGCACTTACGCCTTGTAGAGCCTTCGAGAAGAAAAGAACATGCAGGTTTTATGACTGCGGTCCGGACGATTTGCACCGAAATAATTAAAAGTTTTACGGTCGAACCGTGTAGAACCGTGTAAATGATCCGAACCCGTATTGAAGCCACCGTGTGAATGCAAATTTCAGACGTGACGAGTAAGGGTGTGCTTTAAAAAAACATGGAATTAAAACTAAAGTTCTTTAGTTTATAGTCTCATATATAGATAATTATATATCTTATTCATCACACAATACGTAATACATTATCAATATCATGTACATATTACGTATTGTGTCAGTTGTGTGTGTTGCATATTACCACAGACACTAGGTACTCATGAAACAATGTGGTGACGACCCTTACATTATAGTTTACTATTACAGATAAATGATTTTATTTTATTCAAATATTTATTTAATTTTAAACAAAATTCAGCGTAATAGCTATCCATAACACAAGCCTTATTGAGCTTACTATGGGGCTAGTTCGATTTGTGTAAGATTGTCCCCTAATATTTTTTTTTTTTTTATAGCTAGTCTTTCACTTAAGAGCGAATATAAAAATATCAATAATTCGTTAATAACGAGCGTGTCTTGTAATTTAAAATATAAATGCTAGGGTACCATTATGCATACAGTTAACATTATAAGTACATACTTAACTAATTAGATCTTGCTACCATTAATTAATCGTTTTATATCCATGTACATGCATACATTTCATTAATTATTAGCAAAATCATTTTCTGATTTGAAGATAATAATAACTGAGACCGCACGCTAATTAAGCGACCATTATCTATTTGTCGTCCTCATATCATTTTTAATTTTGACATAATACCTTTATAGGGAATTTGTTTACTAGTGGTATAAATTAGAGGATGGTTAGCCTGAGGCGACACAAAAATCCACGAGGATCCTGTATGCAAATGCGACCCGCTCAATATTTCATAGGTTGCGTAAAGCGTGTCCCTGCTGACACATCGCAGAAAAAAATCAGCCAAGTTTAAAAATTAATATTCACTCGTTGAATATATATCACTTACAATACTTATTGTCATTAGTTACGGTAAAAAAAGTATGTGCTGTAAAATCTCTCATTTGTATTTAATTAGATCTTAATCGAAGTAATAACAAATTACAAAATACAGGTTTATTTTATTTAGTTGCGCAATACTTATTATAAGGTTTAGTTTTGGCCGCAATCTTAATAATCATATTTTTAACAGTGACTGTCAGACAACCCACAGCTTTCCTAGGACAACGCGTATTTCGTATTCATGTTGTAAATGGCATTAAGAATGGATTTAAAATAGGGACAAAGGTCTGTATGGAAATGCGATCGCACACGCCACTCATAATTTTTTTCATCACACTTGCTCGAAAATGGTGTATTAGACGTAGGTTTTGCGGGCCGTAAATGAGCTATTACGCCCTAGGGCGTAATGGTTTTCTTTTTAAATTTGAAACGCTGGTTCTGTTTTACTCTTATTTGTCATGTTCAAAGGAAACTACCAACTTACTTTTTTAACTTTTATCACTGAAATATTTAATTAAAGAGAACTGTTATTGCAAATACATGTAAACACATATTTCTGTAACATTAATTAAATGTTTCAATAGTGTATTTCAGTATTTTGCAATTATAAAATCAACCGTTTTAGGTCTGTACCGCTATGGTTTCCGAACGTTTCGCATTGTCTATGGATATGTCACTAATGTCACTGTCAGTTTTACAATTTTATTTAGGTTAAGTAAGGTTAATTTTAATTAGATTTCCTCACAAGTGTGATGAAAAACATTGTGTGTGCCACGGGCGGTAAAGGAATTACAAACTCGTGTTATTAAAGCCCTCGGCTTCGCCTCGGCCTTGTAACAAACACTCGTTTGTAATTCCTTACCTACCGCCCTTGATACACAATGTACTAATACTATACTTAAGACCACAATTGCCTTCACACATTCTGTAGGTAGGTAACTAAAGATGTTAATGGAAGAAACAGTAACACGATACCTACTCATTGCTCGAGCATTACCTACTGTGTAACGAGTTGTAGTTGGGAGGTTGGGAACTTTTTAGGAGTGCTAAGGGCCGCTAGCTGACGCGGGTGCACGGAGCGGACGCAGGCGGCGGGCGGGCAAAACTATGGCACCCCAGCGCTGGTCATAATATTTCTCAATATAGACACGCAGGCGTGCACCCGCTCCGTGCAAACCGCGTCAGCTAGCGTAGGCCCTAAGTCTTGAGTGTAACTTGGCTACAAGTTAATTCTATTTATGTGATTCGAGTCATCCGGTTCCCCATACAAACGAAAACAGGGTTAATAAATTACTTTAGCGACGTCCGGTTTGCTTGAATTGTGTTTTATTTCATGACTTGATATATTTTGTTTGCGCAGAACAAAATAGGAAGTCTTAAAAAGCCATAAAAAGGTATATTTTGAATAATTAAAAATTTAGTTTCGAATGATGCTGATATACACGGTGAATTCTAATCGGTAATCAGGAGTAGACAAATATTAATATCTAGCTAAAATCAAAATTAATAGGCGAGGTCTCACACAAATACCTCACTATTTAATTAATTAAAGCTCACTTACATTAATTATTGAAGTAAAATCACGTGATCACGATACGTCAAGTGCCATCGCTTTCGCGGAAAATTTGACAGATCTTAAGTACTTAAATAAACTTTCCAACGAGTATGAGTAGTTAGGGCGTGATAGATAACGAATTAAAATTGATAAAATAGCCGAAAATGAAAAGGATGCAATTCCGACGATTTAAATAGCCGCCACACGAAGGACTGACTCACATGAAACCTTCTCGCTGCTTGCCTATTGCTCCTACGAGCATCCCGAGCAAAGCATCTTAAAATGCGTCGATTCAGACCGTCAGGACGACGTCGAGGCCGGCCGTGCTTGAGCGTGGTTTGGCACTGTGAACTGTCCGAAGTCACGGAGGTTTTAGTTTATGCGGTTTATCAAACTGTGCGTGAGAATGGTACGTTTTGATGAATTTTGTGGAATAATTCTTGAGTTCATCTTGAGCTGTTTGGTTTGTATTGATAAACGTACCTACAATATTGTAACGCTCGATATTTGAGCACAGATATGGTCGAGGCATGTTTTTTTAATTACTAATTTACTTTTCTCATTCAATATTTACGACTTCTATGACTTTGTTTACATACATGACAGTGACAAGTTATTACTCATAAATTGTCATTGCCATTAATTTTTTAAAGAGGTTGTAATCTCACAGATACAGATTAGTAGGGTGACAAGGAACTTAGGATAAAACTGATTTCGAAATAAAACATATCACAGAAAAAAAAATGTTTAGATGTAACTAATTACGACATCAACGTGACCGCTGTCAATTACTGAGTTAGAAAAACTGGTAAGTACCTGATTACCGATTAGATGTCATCGTGTATATGGCGCTGACGTATCAATGAACGACTACAGATTTTAGTGTTTGTTGGGACTTCTCGTGTTGTTTTGCGGAGACAAAATATATCAACTTATAAAGTAATTTCAAACAAACTTGAAGTCGTTAAAATGGATTGTTAACCCTCGTTTCGTTAGCCTTAAAGTAGTATTTATTGTACTAACCTGTTGTGTAAAATTATTTCGATAAGGTTTAACTTTCTAAAACTTAGGATCTAAATTAACCTAAACAACATAGGAGTCATCCTCGAAAAACTATCAAAAGATTCCAATAATCGTAATAAGTAGTTGTTTTTTTTACATAATGCTTTATTTTTTTTTACCGTCAAAATAATCAAAGTAATTACAATAATGGTATATTTACGTCCGGTGCGTGCTTCCAACTTGCACCCTTTTATTTCATTCCACATTTTCCCACAGAACGTGCCCTGTTTTCTTTCGTACTTGGCGTTCACACTGCCCTGTGTCATAACATAGAGTAATTTGCTTTTCATATGCGGACATGAGTTGATATCAATTTCGCGTCAGTTTTTGCAAAAGCCGTCAGTGTCGCTTAAACATTCAAACGACGTTAATAGCGCATTTTCGCACAGACACACGGTTTATGATGTTGCTAGCTAAAAATAAACAAGTTGGACATAAATACTTTTTTCTACTCCTGTACTGTTATCTGTCTTTTACTTGGTCACGAACACTAATATAAGAACATACATAATATGAGTTCAGAGAAGTCTATACTCTATTCCCCATAACAGCACTAGTGTCGTTATAGTCACTTTACGTTATTGCTAGCAGCCACAGACTTCTAAATCTAGGTTAAACTTAGGTCAAGGATTAATCGCTCAATTTTAACTTTAGGGTAAAAATGCACAACTACCAACTTAACAAACAATTAAATTCCTACGGTTTTTAAGAAAAACAAAACTTTCCGAACTAAATTCATTGATGCCAACATAAAAAAAGTATTTTTAATTAATTGCTCACCTGATTATTCAAAAATTAAAAAATCAGAAACTGATTATTATTCAAGAACTTTATTGATAATATATAAAGGTTAACTTTTTTAAGTAAATTCTGTGTATATTTCTTACATTTAAATGAGCCATGAACTGACTTTAGAAAACTTTTATAAATACTATCAAACCAAGTACAAAAATGTCATAAAATCAGCCTCACAGTCAGATACATAATGGTCAATCAAACTCGTCATAGAAATGTCTGTTAAATTCGTCGTATCGTCAAAAGTCGGATGCTACCACATTTTCCAGAACATAAATAGTATTTAGGGCGGTAAGGCAGGAATTACGAACGAGTGCTTGTTAGAAGCCCGAGACAAAGCCGAGGGCTTTAATAACACTAGTTTGTAATTCCTTTACCGCCCGTGGCACACACAATGTTTTACATCACACTTGTGAGGAAATCTATAGTACAGTACACAACTAGGGTGGTAAAACAAAGAAAAGCCGAGATCGCAGATGTTTGCGGCCCGAGCTGCAAGCGAGGGACGTAAATATGCGATCGAGGGCTGTCTTTATTACCTACCGTGTTGTGTACATCATTTTATGTCTACACTTGGCCAAAAAGCGGAAAAAAGCCACTTTATGGCCAGTACCTCTAGCACAACTGTGACACGCGACTCTTTGTCGCGCGACAAAAGCTACCTATCTCTTTCCTTTCAATATAGTGTGACAGTGACAGGTGATGCTCTGTCGCGCGAGAAACGAAGTCGCGGCCAGTTATGCTAGACGTACAGGTGTGGCATAAAAAAAATAAACGAATGTCTCATTTCGTCGAATGTTAAGTCAAAGGCACTGGTCCCACCACCGGCGAGTAAGCGAGTAAAATTGGGCAAGTAGCATTACATTGCGGATCTGGAAAGGTCACACTGTGCCTGGTCAGCCGACTTGACTCGCTTACTCGCCGGTGGGTGGTGGGACCAGTGCCGAAGCAATAGCGATGACAGCAGGGTATCAACTGTTGAGCATTAGCATGTCTAATATTAGGATTTAGGACGTTTCCTTTATTTATTGAAGTTTTAAACAATCATGGAGATTGTACGGTTTTGGAGACAAAAAATTCGATGAAACGGTTGTCGACAAAATGACTGGCACTGGCACCCTTTATTTCCACGTGTGACAAGCGCAAGCGCCGCCATGCGCAAAACGTACAACATCCACTGCCGCTGTATATTTCCCCCCTGCTTTACAGCGTCGTTTTCGTCCATCGTAAAGACTTTTAATTATTTCTGACGAGGCAAAATTTGACCCGAACACATAAAACATATATGCATTCTTTACAGCGGAGTTTAAAGGCGGCTCCAGCTTTTATCCTCTATTTTAAGGTACTGTAAAACAGACATGTTCGCTCATATAGAAGCACCGTTCTAATCCTGCTATTAATATACGAGAAACGGACTCGTCTTATAAAATTTAATATCTGCACAGAGAACTTTGCTTTTACGTTCATAGATATAAACCTGTGTATGAGGACTTACTCATATTCGAAACTCCCTCCGGCAAAACATTTCATAGTTAGAAAACAACGCTTTCAGAGTGTTGGCATGAATAAGCCGATTAATTTGTATTTAAAATTAAAACAACGGTCAGAACATGCTTCCGTTTACTCACACCTGCATATAATAAAATGCATTTGTTCATTGTTCTCTGTGCTGTTTAATCCTTTCTTGTTATTTTCCCAAAATGTGACATTCATGTTTGAAACTTGACACAGACCGCATTTCAATGAATAAGTAGTTGCAAATACCATACCCACTCGAAGTTTGGTGCTAGTGCGATCGTTATTTTGCCTTCGGGTTACTAGTTTACGACCAATGTTTTAATCGTCTCGACCTTGATTGACCTATTATGAAAGTTAATCGTTATCTACTGGACCTTAACCTGCTAGTATTTTCTACCAGGATTCGCTCAGATCAGCTCATATTACTTTTATTATGGTGCTCCGACATTGGCTGTTATAAACACAGATATATATCGAGATAGAAGAATAGTTCGTGGATTTGTAGGCAACCATGCGTGTAACGTTTTCCGCTCGGCGTTTTACGCCAAAAGTGTAATTGAGTGATGGAAAACATAATTTTTCCATTTCATTTGGTTGTATTTGAACAATTAATTATACCATTATTATCAGATTTTCAAATGAGCTAATAATATTGACGGAAACTAAAGTTTATGGTGTGCAAAGCAGGACGCCGCCACTTCTTTTTATCACGCGTGGTTCATACATTTCCTTCTACCTCGATATATTTCTTTGGTTATAATAGTACATTACACAACTAGGGTGGTAATACAAAGAAAAGCCGAGATCGCAGAAGTTTGCGGCCCGAGCTGCAAGCGAGGTGTCTACACTTGGCCAGAAAGCGGCTTTTTTCCGTACGTGCAGCGTGCGGAAAAAGCCACTTTATGGCCAGGTGTGGCATAAATGTTATATAACGTTATTAATCACTGACTCGACCTCTATCATAGAATATTAGGTGATTCGAGCCGGTCGGTTCTCTATACAAACACGAAGAGGGTCATTACTTATTTGCTTCCACGACATCAATTGTGATGGTAACGTGTATCATTTTATAGCTTTATCCATTTTGCGCGAATTGACACGAGATGTCTTAATAAACTAAAATTAACGTGCAATTTGCCGTTTGAGATCAGCGCCATTTATTATCATTATTTGAATCCAAATGTTTTTTGTTGAAATTATATATTTTTTGGCTTTTTGAGAGTTCTCATGTCATTAAGCTATACATTAACATATATTTCAAACGTAATTGATGCCGTGGAAGCAAGCGATGTTTGGAAAACCGACCAACTCGATTCATCTGAAGATGACGTACATCTTCAAGTTAAGTAGTTTCGTTTTATTTGTCTTAGTTCTTATAAAAAAGAAATTAATTACGCACATTTAACACGATCAAAATTATTTTTGACCGAGCGAGCGTAAAGCTCAAGCAAAGGGTCTCCGTTTCAGCTTGAGCGAAAATGCTATCGTATGTCTGTCTGTCTGGATGTCCGACTGTTCTCCTCTACAGATCGCATTCCTCAACCAATTCTCGTGAAATTTTGTGAGTAGGTTTGATAATTATATCGATTTTTTTTCTGAATTTGTTTACGGAAATTTTCCAAAATGGCGAAGCTATGAGGATTGAGAGGCTCGCGAGGCCTGCAGGTCAGTGACTGGTTGTCGCATCGAAAAAAAATGCCTAAATTGTTTTGAATTGAGAGTAAACAGGCATCTTTTGAGTAAGTGTGCTCCATCGTAGATATTGTCTCCATTCTCCATCAAGTAAAAACACAATCCCATGAATTATAAAAAAAAACCTCTTATATTTTAATCATAAACCTAAAATTATATATTTTGCTGTTATTTTTTGTTTAGTTATTGAATAAATATAATGTCAATTATAAAAAAAAATATTATTATTTTATCACGCTCCTCGTTGGAAATTGTTTTTCATGCCCAATCCACGAGATGAACTCTCATTTCTAGGTTATAGATATCAAGTAAAACAAATTTACAAAATAGACTGGGAAGTTAAATAGGAAAGTTACGATATACATACATACACTCATTGACAATGAATTCGGGTCATTTTCTGTATAATTGTTCATAGAAAATGACCAGAATTCATTGTCCGTGAGTGTATGTAGCTGCTATGAGTATTCACTATTATACATATATCGTAACTAGACTGTGTAGTCAGCATTTATAATAAACTTATAAAGTTTCGGTGGATTCTGACAAATTATACACGTCCCGGACTAATTCGGCTGAAGTGCGCGCCCGCAAAGGCGGACTACATCGGATTCTAATTTGACTTTATTAGATTTGACCGACATTTTAAATACTGCTTTATCTCAAACTGGCAATTTAAATTGCTTACTACTCACGGACGAAATATTTATAAAGGTACCATCTAGCTATTACGTAGAAGTAATCTTATTAGCTTTGTTAACTATTTATATGGAATTAGAAACATTTTTGACTGCTGTTATTCAGGCCGCAACGTAGACACTACGACCCTTGTTTAATTTGATATCCATATTTGTGACAACTTGTAACCGCATGCTGATTTCTCGATGTGATAGTTTTATAAAATATCTTGAACTGCGATCACATTCACCTGTCTCCAAATTTGTCTGTAGTTCAATATCGACAGATACCGCTTAAAATAAACTAAAGTAAACTGGAATAACTGTTAAAGAGCCGATCTATGCGCGAGTGTGGGACCATGGTGACTAGTCGATCTTTGTCGTATCTGACTCCCATCCGGGACATACATATATATAGTTGTCTATAGTTGATTGAAAGTTTCCGTAGAGGTGCTACGTATGCGTAGCTACGTAGCGCGCTACGCGTGTCAATGTAGCAGAGGAGACGCGAGCAATTAAAAGTTTACAGCGAAGAGATTTTACGCATCGACGCTTTTGTAAGCCTCGCATGTAAACAGGTGAAATAAACTAAATAAATACCAAACCTGGACGTTACATTATTCCTTTAATCCAAAGCAAAACTGACATTGACACCGAACAGCCATAGAGTCAATATACTACAATCCTCACCACTAAAACACAAATAACTTAAAAGCAGCATCTCCAATACTAAACAATTAAGAAACGAAATACAACTTACTCCATAAAAAAAAATCAACATTTATACAAAGGATTTCTATTCCTTGTACAACGCGGCTCGGGGCGGTTCAAAACAGGCGACTGCTGAGGCATAACCAAATTCCTATCGGCCCCAGCCCGCTCCACACACCCACCAGGAGCTGCAGGCGCCGCCGAGTGATCCGGCTGCCCGCCAACGACATCACCGCACTGTGCACCATCCGCCACCGTTGTAGACCGCGACCCCGATGCCAGCACTGGTGGTTCCGAACTTGACGGACAAGATAACAAGCTCAACTTCCTCGGTCTCAACTGGTCGACATGTCTATGAGCTACACCAGCACCCCCTGACGTCACCGCATAATCTGTATTTCCCAGTCGCTCACTAACAACCCCCGAGACCCACTTATCCCTCGCATTATATTGCCTTAACCACACGGGATCACCTACATTAAACGATCTCTGACAACCTCCTGCCAACTCAACCATCCTCTCTTGCACAGATGTTACCCTGGCCTGCCTATCAGGTTTTAAAATATCTAGACCAGTCCGAAGTTTACGACCCATAAGGATCTGAGCCGGACTCTCCCCCGTCGTACAATGAGGAGTGTTCCTATAATGCAACAAGAACGTATGCACAGCCGCCATAATCCCCACTCCTTGCCTGACAGCTTTCTTTACCACCCTTTTAACAGTTTTCACGGCATTTTCAGCGGCGCCATTCGAAGAAGGATGATACGGGGCTGAGAACACGTGTTGAATGTGGTTACGTGCAGTGTATTCGGCAAACTCCCTACTCGTAAATGGAGGGCCGTTATCAGACACAATCAGCTTGGGCAAGCCAAAGCGTGAAAATACCTCCGTTAACACTTCAATCGTGTTGCACGCCGACGTACTGGGTACTTGAAAAACCTCCAACCACTTCGAGGTGGAATCTACTATCACCATATACAACTTACCCAGCACCGGGCCCAGAAAATCTACATGAATCCTAGTCCATGCACTGCTAGGATACGGCCAAGGACAAGGCGTATGACTCCTAGGTGCATCCTGCTCCGCAGCACAAACATCACATGCCTTGCACTTAGCCTCTATCTCCTCATCCATACCAGGCCACCAAACATAACTCCGAGCCATCGACTTCGTTTTCACTATGCCCATGTGAGGTTCATGTAACATTTCTAACACCATTCGCCTGCAAGATTGCGGAACTACTACCCGGTGACCTCACATGACGCACCCCCTCTCAGAATAGAGCTCTTGCTTCCTATTGAAGAAAGGCTGCAAGTTCCTCACATCATTCGTCGAAGGCCATCCATCACAAACGTAACTCAAGATCCTACCTAAGACCGGATCATGAACCGTTTCACGTTTGATGACTTCGCCGTCAATAGCCAGGGCGTCTTGGACAAAATGCAAATAAGTATGCTCTGGTATAGACTGTTCCATCTCCCTGTCGCACGTAATCGGCAATCTAGACAAACCATCCGCCACATTCGCCTTGGTGTTTATGTACTCGATATCATAGGAAAACGCGGATAATATCAAGGCCCATCTCTGCATACGGCTTGCAGCCATTGCAGGGATACCGGACCGCGGACCGAATAAGCTCACCAAGGGCTTATGGTCAGTCCTCAGTGTGAAGTGGCGGCCGTACAAGTACTGATTAAATTTCTTTAAACAAAAAATTATCGCCAAAGCTTCCCGGTCAATTTGCGAATAATGCTTCTCAGCACTGCTAAGAGACCTCGAAGCATACGCTACGGGGCGCTCGCCCTGCGCGCTTGGTTGCGTGAGCACACCGGCCACCCCTCGCGCACTAGCGTCACACGTCAATACTAAGGCCTTATCTTGGTCATAATGCGCCAGCACCTTTGATCCCGCCAAACGCTGTTTAACGCCTTTAAACGCCTTATCGCATTCCTCGGACCAAACCCATGCAACCTTCTTTTTCAACAAATCATACAAAGGACTTAATAGAGAACTCATGTCCTTGATAAACTTCCCGTAAAAATTCACCATACCCAAAAACGACCTTAACTCCGTAACATTCTTGGGAGTAGGAATTTTTATCATAGCCTCTACCTTAGTGGGATCCGTTGCAATACCGTCCTTTGACACTACATAGCCAAGGTAATTAACACGGTCCACAAGGAAAACGCACTTACTTCTCTTCACTCTCATTCCACTTTCATGCAACCTCTTCAGCACCGCGTTTAGGGCTTTCAAATGCTCTTCTTTGGAACGACCCCCAATAATAACATCGTCCTGGAAAATTCCAACCGACGGGTGAACTCCTTTCAGTAAATTGGTCATGGTTCTTTGAAAGATACCAGCACTAGATGCCAACCCAAACACCAGACGTTTGTATTTGAAAAGACCTCTATGCGTATTAATTACAGTAAATTCCCTTGAAGCCTCGTTGAGAACCAGTTGATTGTAAGCCTGTGACAAGTCTATTTTGCTAAAATACTGGGAGCCATTTAATGTAACCAGCAAATCCTCCACTCGGGGTAACGGGTACCTATCGACCAGCAAGACCGGGTTCAAAGTTATCTTATAGTCCGCGCAAAGCCGTAAACCACCATCTGACTTACTCACGGGTACCAAAGGCGTCGCCCAATCTGAACTGTCAACCGGCTCTATGATGTCATCGCGTAGCATTGCGTCTAACTCGTTGTCTACGCGCCGCAGCAGCGCGTATGGGAGAGGACGGGGGCGACAGTATATCGGGATTGCGCCCTCGCGCAAGCGCAATTGTATCTCGCCACCATTGAACCGTCCCAAGCCGCCATCGAAAAGCTCCTTATACCTGTCAAGCAAGACATCAAGGGTCAAAGATACATCTTCCTTAAAGACGTTATTTACAAAATTCGCACTACAAGGAGGTACAGCTATTTGCAACTCTGCCAACCAATGCCTACCGAGCAATGACGTTGTCCCACCGTCGATTACAAATAACTCAAGTGATTTGGAGTTATTCCCGTACTCAACCGTAGGCATTAAGACACCCAAAGGTTTAATTTTACTCCCATTATAACATTTTAAACGCAAATCACACGGTTGCAATTGCATGTCTGTAAACATGGCATCATAAGTGCCTCTACTGATACAGGACACGGCGGATCCAGTATCCACCTCCATGTTTAACATTTTGCCATTAATAGCTAGAGGTACACTAACCGGTTTGTAATTTCCTAACGATAAATGGTTAATGTCATCTTCGCCACTCGACCCATCCTCAATCATATGGTCACCCGACGCCGAATAGCCGTCGTCGACAAAGTTGACACCTCTTATCCTCTGCTGGCCGCTCAACGATCGCCAACTATCAGCATCTTCACCTGTCACCTGACACATTCTACGAAGGTGACCCACTTTCTTGCACTTGCTGCAAGCATGTCTGCGGTACTTGCACTGGGCCGCGCTATGATTGCGCCAGCCACAAACCGTACATGGCCCAACGTCTCTTGAGTTCACTTGCTGCTGAGGCACCGCTCCGCTAGTGCCTGGCACGCCGATCGCAACTTGCCGCTCTCCGCTTCTACCGTGCTTGCTTCCACGCACACCTAACTTGTTGAGTTCAGCCGCTGTACCGTCGGTGCGACTCCTTTCACTCGCCGCTCGCTCCACCGACGCCGCGTCGCGCTCCGCAGACTCTATAGACTTGGCCAGTCTAATTGCTTGCTCATACGATAGCGTCTCCTCCGCAAACAACCTCTGACGGATAACATCACTATTGACGCCGCAAACAAACTGATCTCTCAGATTTTCTTCCAAGGACGCCCCGAATTCGCAACACTTCGATAACCGTTTCAATTCTGCAATATAGCTAGCGACGTTTTCGCCTGTCACTTGACGTCGCTGTCTAAATTTGTACCGCTCAGCCATTATGGACGGTTTCGGTTGAAGATGTTGAGATAAAATTGTTACTGCCCGGTCATAGGACAAATCCTTGGGTTGCGTCGGACTGGCTAGCGTGGTAAGCAACTCGTATGCGTCTTCGCCCATTACCGCAATAAGCGTAGGCAACTTTTTGTCATTTTTCAAACCATTAGCCGAAAAATACATTTCCAACCTTTCAGTATAAGTTTTCCAGTTCCCATCTTTAATATTGAACTCCCTTATACTTCCGATCGACATTTTGCTCGTCGCCAATGAAATAAACTAAATAAATACCAAACCTGGACGTTACATTATTCCTTTAATCCAAAGCAAAACTGACATTGACACCGAACAGCCATAGAGTCAATATACTACAACAGGTTTCTCTAATTGAAAGAGATATGGCATATGACAAGTTTCTACAGATGTTTAAAGTAATAATGTGTATGAATGTCCTTGTGATTACATATTTCTAGATACTTATTCTATTTTTCAATATTTTCAGAGACACGTGGTTAAAGTCACAAAAACTGTTTCCTCAGAGCTACGTTATGTCCATCTAACTATATATCTATTGATATACTGAGGTGAATCAGTATCTTACAGTGTCTTTAAAAATAATTCTATATAATTTTCTAAAAACAAAACGTTTTTGTTTCAGCGGCCATTTTTGGAAATAATCGATAACGGTTTATAATAAATGCGGCTAGCTAAAATATGAAAAACAATGGAATAACGCTAAATGAACTAAACAGATTTTTAACTAAGATTAATCCTAACAAAATATTTTAGTTTAGAGGTATTACGAGAACTCCAGGGAGAAGATAGACACGAAAATACTGGTTTTATTTTTTATTACTTCTTTAGAACATAAATAACAAACAAATAATTTAACAATATATTACCATATTACTGATACATTTTACATATGCAAATAATATTACTACAACAAATTTTATATCAATATCATAACAATATTAAGCAGTTATAACACAATCGATTTCGTTTATACTTTTGTCCTATGTTTCCCTTCGACAAGCGTAAAGGCAATCTTCTTCAGTTTATCCAAGATACCAGTAGATAGCTCCTTCTTGATTTGCAAAACAGGATTGGAACACGTAGTAGAACTTTTTATCTTTTCCTCGTTCAATTTTTCCATGGGTTTATCCAAGTCTAGAGTTTGATCATCCATTATGTCAACAAAGCCGCCATCTATCGACAAGGATTTCGACAGCTCCGATGTGGAAAAGAAGTCACTACATCCACTGGTATTCAGCAAGGAGACTGACCCTCCTAAGTCAGACACTGACGGTATTCTATGCACGGAGATATTTGTTAGCGAGTCGTCAGTGAAACCGCGCCGTTTTCTTGAATATGGCTTCGGTCGCTCCCTCCTTTGTCTCTTCATGGTCCGCAGGTATTCTTCAGAAGAGAATGTTGTGAAGGAATGGTCGACGACAGCTGGAACGCCGGCTGAGTAGTCTTCAGTCGTATCCAAGTCCACAGGTTGTCCCCACTTGTGATCCAAGGCGCGGAAAGCAAAAGTTAAATGTAAGTGCAAATCCATATCGGCTGAAGGTGCAGAGTGAATTGAATAATCTTATTAGATGGCATGTCTTTATAAAGCGTTACCCCTTCCTATACTTAATATTATTCGATGCAACTGTAATATGGCAATTAATTAATTACCTAATGATTTTAAATTTGACGTAATTATTTAATCTGTTACTGTCCTTACCTTAATTACAAAAGGCTTAACCCATCATTAAGTAATTAATTAATAATTGGCATTGACCATGTCAACAATATCTAGTTAAAGAGTTATCAATTAAGCTAATAAAGGATTATTTGTAACGAGTTGAAAGGGTACCTTAAGTAACGCAACAAACGTAACCTACGATGGACCCAAAATTCCCTGATGAGTTGTATTTCAAATTATATATATCCTCTTTCACCAAAAGGATAGGTAATAAACCAAATAATTATATATGACCATAAACTATTAAATGGCAGCGTAAATGTCTGTAGCTTAACGAAAATTCTCCCGCCCGAGCTTCAAATGAATGTCATATCCATATCAATATTATATAGTTTTTATACTGGGGGTTCAAACCGATGAGTTTGTTAATTGAGATAATTATGAATGTCTGAGCAGATACTCATTTTCGGATCCAACAGATATTCGATCAAATATATAAGTAACAAGTCTCACTGCTTATTAATGTAGCATTATCCATTATCGAGAACGAATCACAAACTTTTATAATATGCCTACCTTGGAAATTAGACATATATTTACATAAAACAAAGACGGGTTCGTTACACCATTTTTAACTCGGGAACCGGTACACCGATTTTTATGATTTTTGATTTTTTGGATTTGTGTCGGCCCCAAATATCAGTATAACTATTAAAACAGCTGAAAAATTCAAAAATCTGAGGCGGAACGGTGTTTGCCGAGGCAGTTAGTATAGTATAAATAAGTACGAGTAGACACACATAAAGTAAGCAAGCATGAACGATTTTTATTTTTAATTACGTTGACTTGGTTTGTCTAGAACTAGGTTGCGAGGAAACGGCTGGTTCTGGGTTAGAATTCTGGGAAAATATGTATTTGTGCAATTCGTAGTAGTAATCTATTACTCTATTCTAGGTGGTATACTTGATACTTAGTAATTAAGTTCATGTGTACATCCCGCGCCAATTTTGGCTTTGGTCGTGTGAATCACGAACAATCATTGAATATATATTTTTGCATCATATAGCTGTAGTTAAAACTAGTGTGCAACTATCTACACGACAGCGCATCATAGTTTGGACTATAGTTTTGTGCATTAGACCATGAAAACCTGAGTTTACGGTACGTATTAAGTATAGTAAATTTTCTCCAAGTTTTGAAGGACGTTGTTTTTCCTACCTTCGATCTACATAATTACATATAGCTTCTGTACCTATTTCTCATGACTGCAATATACGGAGTCATAAATGAAGTAATCCAATGCAATCAGCTCAGCGGCGTTGCGTTTTACATGCCGCCATACAATCGATGGAATCGCCGACGGGGTGATGGTTTGCGAAATTCAGAATAGTAACCATCGAGACAGGATTAATGCTTTTCAATTAAGGATGTGTCGTTCTCTCGATATCATAATAGCAGCAAAGCGTAGCTTCTCTCTACAAGTAGTACAAGGGGTAGTTGTTAAAAAGTTTGCATTAAACTTATAAGAGTAATCGTGAATTCGTTACTTTGAGGTAGTTAATGCCTATTAAATTTCGCTTCCCTGTCGTTTATCGTCACTTTCTATAGGCTAGGCTAAATTCTGAAAGTATGTAGACTTTAGTTAAAAGAAATATATTGTCTTTTGTATAGTATCTGGGGCACGGCAGTGCCACCGCCAAGTCGAGCAAAACAAAGGCACGGCCGTACCATAAGTCGAGCAAAACAAAGGCACGGCCGTACCATCCTTTTCTCGAAGCAATTCAGGCGATTTTCAGCCTCCCGTAATTTTGTACTGGCTAAAGCTAGAAACCTGAAATTTCAGGGATATATAGGGCACATTAAGACTTATATATATTCTCAATATCATTTAATTCGAACGTGTAGTTTAAGAACTATTACATGTCAAATTTCCTTAGTTTTGTCACTGATTCATTCACTGACTCACTGACTGATGATCATCATAATTCTAAGGTACTTCTAACTTTACATCTCAAAACTTTTTTGCTGTAGGAGAACTGCATTGCGAGACTTGCATCTTTTTACATGTAATGTTTTTGATGGGATTATAATATAATCGTAACCTATCTCGAGCGCGCTACATTTTATGTAGCTAATATTATTAGCTTAACCGAATAATTAAAATACAATGATTACAGGGACGGTTCACGGTTCGACGGTTTGTGGTGGATAAAAACCTGATTATCCAGATTTTTCTTATTGATTTAAAGCAGCGGTCGGCAACCAGCGGCCCGCGAGCCTCCCTGGCTATTTTGTATGTAAAGGTCGATATATTTAGAATTGTATCAAATCACCAATTATTAACATAGTGCGGCCCGCATCAATTTCGTTAGCTACTATGTGCCCCTTGGCTGCTAAAAGATTGCCGACCGCTGATTTAAAGGATCATGTTAATTAGATTCAATGCGACTGTTTTGTGAGTGAACTAGTGAAGTAATGATATAAGTATTAGAATGTACCGAGTTGACTTGTCCAAGTAAAGTGCCACAATTATGGATTTTAGTGTTCCTCAGTTTGATATCCCCGAAATAATGGTTAAGTAGGTATATTGTTCTATTGAAATATTCATAGTCCTGAATATGTCTACTTGTGTAAGAAAATAGTTATTGCTTCATTTATCGAAGATTCCAAACAATTTGGGCACTTGACTGCAACCGAAATTGGTAAAAATTATATAAGATCCTATTAAAATAAGCAAAATAAGGAAATATGTTCAGGTTTTGAGTTTGATGCCTAACCATACCATGAAACAAACATCTGCGATCTCGGCCTTTCTTTGTTTTACCACCCTAGTTGTGTAATGTACTAATGTGTAAGTGCCCTTTGGGAAAGTTTAAAAATGCGATTTTAACATGGTAGTAGCTTGGTGAGTTTTTATGATATTGAGGTAGTTTCCTTCTAAGTATAACATATCACAGAAAAATGTTGTCAAATAGCCAATTGGGTAAGTAAAGTTTGTCCAAGGTGTGTAATTTATATATTTTTTCGATAGTTCCCGAGGTAATGATCTAGAATAATACCACAATTGCATTTTTATTCCCAGTAATTTTTCCAAAATATTATTTTAAATTCTCGATTTGACACTTGAAAGAAGAGACGCCAGGCTGACAAAATTAGTGCCTAAGTTCGTAGTAAAAACAAAACAATTAGCTATAAGAGGTCTGTGTCGGCTGTCAGCTGTCAATTGTGATAAAACTGAATGTAAATAAATATTATGAAAATTATTATATTATAACAGAAGTTTGATAGGTCCTAATGACCATTACGTACTACGTACGTCAATGCTTTAACACCTCTTAATTCGGGGATGTTGTGCTTATCGCTCGTCTGACCATATTGAAGGATCATAGCTATCTCGCAAATTCTAGTCTCCGCGCACAAATTCATTTTGATGTATTTATTTTGACATCAAGGGTGAAGCTCTAGTATTTTTGCAAGTCTTTCTACTTTTTTCTTCAATCCAAAGGCCAGCACAAAGATGAAATAACACCGAACACACAAATACCTAAACAGAATCATTAACTGTTTTGGATATGTCACTTGTCAGTCGACACACCACAGACCTCATACAGATACCTATTTTGTTAATACGGATGTACACACGCGACATTTCGGCGTCCTTTTCTTTCAAGTGTCATATCGAGATTTTAAAACAAGATTTTGGAAAAGTTACAAGGAATAAAAATGCAGTAGCGATATTTTTTGAACCTTAACGACAAGGTCTATCGAAAAAAATATAAACTACACATCTTTGAAAAACTTTACCTAGCCAATTGCAGAACCGGAACCAATCAGGTTGCAGAGCATTAAATTAGCGCTGATGATGACTCACATGTTTTCTTACTGGAAACAAAATTCAATTGAACCAAAAACCAATCAATTGCTGCTAAAATTGCCTATTGAAATTCGGAACAAGCCCTGTCGTCCATTTGACGGACAAGCGGCCGCCGCGCCTGCACGAAAATTAGCAATCTACCAGCGTGTTACCTCTAAGCCGCTTTGTTATAAGCAGCTATAATGAATGATGATGTGGTCACTATTTACTCAAAACATCCACCGCTCGCCTAGCGGCCGCGATGCGTACATTATTATAGGGTTGTTTAGGCAGGTCAATAACTCAACCATTAGGTATTTATCTGAAAATTCTCATAGAAAGGGAAAGTATAAAAAAACGGGTTCTCGTACAAGTTATATGTCGGATTGATGTATCCAGTAGTGATGTAACAGTGCTAAGTCCAAAAAGGAAAGTACACTCTAAAAAATCTGAGCCAACTAAGAGAGATTTTCTCTTTGTCGGCGTTAACTTAAATAAAACAAACAAGATATTAAACATATCAACGAAAGCTGATTAATATTGTCTTCGGCTGAAAGCTGATTAATTAAAACAGCAAGTTCATCTGTGATTAAAACAACAATCTAGAATCGTGATAATTTTAAGGAAAGTAAATTTTTGGCCAGCCGTTATTAAAATTGATCCGCAAAAAAAAATAAGCAGTTAAATCATTTGGGCAGCATACAAAGATTTGGCTGGCAATAAATCAAATCGGGCGGCAACTCTTGTTCAGCAAACAGTTTAAAAACGGTTAACATTTTAACCAATATTAATCTGCTTTTTTTATCATTTGGCTGCCTAATAAACAGTCGAGCTGCAAAATAATTACTTGGGTAGCAAGATTTTACAATTGGTCAGCAGAGAGTTTAATTGAGATATACAGGGTGTCACTGTGATATATACTGGGTGTCACTGTGATATATACAGGGTGTCACTGTGTTATATACAGGGTGTCACTGTGATAGATACAGGATGTCACTTTGATATATACAGGGTGTCACTGTGTTATATACAGGGTGTCACTGTAATGTATACAGGGTGTCACTGTGATAGATACAGGATGTCACTGTGATATATACAGGGTGTCACTGTGTTATATGTATACAGGGTGTCACTGTAATGTATACAGGATGTTACTGTGATATATACAGAATGTCATTGTGATATATACAGGGTGCCATTGTGTTATATACAGGGTGTCACTGTGATAGATACAGGATGTCACTGTCAGCAGAGAAAACATGTCTGTAAGCAGTTTAATTGAAATATACAGGGTGTCACTGTGATATATACTGGGTGTCACTGTGATATATACAGGGTGTCACTATGTTATATATAGGGTGTCACTGTGATAGATACAGGATGTCACTGTGATATATACAGGGTGTCACTGTGTTATATACAGGGTGTCACTGTAATGTATACAGGGTGTCACTCTAAAAACGAAACAGCTCCCAAAAATAGGTAGGTTAGGGTTATTTTTTTTGATGACCCTAAAACGAAACGGCTCCCAAAAATAGGTAGGTTAGGGTTATTTTTTTTGATGACCCTAAAAACGAAACGGCTCCCAAAAATAGGTAGGTTAGGGTCATTTTCTTTTTGATGACCCTAAAAACAAAACGGCTCTCAAAAATAGGTAGGTTAGGGTTATTTTTTTTGCTGACCCTAAAAACGAAAAGTACACGTTGTGAATAAATAATATAACTTCTAAACATTATGGGATGTATAAAAAATCGAAATACCAATTTTATATGAGCCCATCACAGTGACACCCTGTATACATTACAGTGACACCCTGTATATAACACAGTGACACTATGTATATATCACAGTGACACCCTGTATATATCACAGTGACATCCTGTCCTGTATCTATCACAGTGACACCCTGTATATATCACAGTATCACTCTGTATCTATCACAGTGACACCCTGTATATATCACAGTTACATCCTGTATCTATCACAGTTACACCCTGTATATAACACAGTGACACCCTGTATATATCACAGTGACACCCTGTATATATCACAGTGACACCTGCTACTTGACAGCTGACAATTACCGAATGACAAAATGCGCACACGATTGGCGGCAGAATAGTTGCGCCCAGTTAGATTTTATTGCCCCCTTTTTTTTGATGAACAAAATGAAATATTTTGCTTACCTACTGATTGCTTACCAAAATTTGATTTACCGTAGATCGCTTAATGCAGCTCAAATATTTAATTTGCTGACCAAAATAATTTAGAGCAGATCAGTATATCATTAATTGCAGCCTGATTTATAAATGTTTGCTTACCATAAGTTGCTTACCAACTAGCTATTTTGGCTGACCAAATACATATTTCTGCTGACCAAAATATGAATATTTTGCTGATCGATTAAATGATACCCTAATTTTAACAAATATATTCGTGGTTTCTATCATTATTTTCTTCTTTGTATGATTAGATCATGTTTAATTAGTTAGGTACCTTATACATGTTTGTTGAATCAAATCAGAACATGGTTAATTGAACTATGATAAACAATCAATATCATCTTAGCTATCACAATCTTGTTAGGCGCAACCAATTTTTTTTAGAGTGTATATTTTTGCTGATACACAAAGAATAAGCAGATGGTTAATTGCGGTGGGCATAAAATGCCTGCCACCACCGAGCTTCCTCACAAAGTTATGACACTCTCTGGAATTCCTTATCCTTTCCGCTTCTTATACATACATTCATGAAGTTGTGTTTCGAACACCTCTGGTCCACCGACGTTCATACCATACTAGGGTACTTTTTTGTCCTTTTTGTGGGTAACTATAAGGGCGATTCCGCTATAGACGAACCTTGACATCAATTTTCAAGTCCCAAAATTTATAACTTTTTTTGATACCTTCGTGTAGGGTGAGGTGTTAAATTAATTGTTATGGACTTAACTTCATATGTCATCTTCAGGATGTTAAAGCGCTTGAAAACCTTAGCATTCTAAGATTTAGGACCAACTGCGAATCATACGATGTTGCACCCGCGATCGTTTTAACAGTGAATAATTTATTGATAGTTTCAGTTTTTAATACTTTTTATTATGTTTCTATAGTTGATTGTTTATTGTCTTTCAATATAAATAGGCAAAACATTTTAAATATTAGACAATTAAAAGATATTTCTGTTTTTATACTGTGATCCGGAGAGGTGGGCCGATTTAGTTGCACCCGCGATAGCACTTTAACCCTCTCTTGTGGGTATTTAAACATTTATTTTAAATTCTTATACACAGAAGTAGAAAAGAGGTTAAAATGTAATCCTTAAAATAATATTTTTATAATAAATGTTTTTCGTTTTATTAGGAGGAGGCCTTGAATGAGTCAAAATGTTGCACCCGCGATAATGGAATCGCCCATAAGTGCTCTCTTAAATTAAAATTCTATGTAATTGATAATGTGAGCGTGGCTCGAGTTAGGAGACGCCCGCGGCTTGATTGCCGCCTAATTTACGGCATCGACTATCTTTGTGGGAATCGACGTGCGGTGCCGCCACGAAGGGGTGGCAGCTCCAATAAAACATTTCAACGTATCAATTCCGAAGTCTATTTCGAGATTCATTGTTTAAATGTGCAAATGTTCATTTACACAAATTTCTGACCTTGGCTCTAGCCCTGTGACCAACGGACAGACGGACAGCGGAGGCTTAATAATAGGGTTCCGTTGGCACCCTTTGGGTATGGAACCCTAAAAAGGTAAATCCGAATCATTATGAACTTACAATTACAAAATTAGGTTAGTTAAAAAATCCTTAATTGGCTTCCTAATTGGCGCTTTATGAAGTAATTTTTTTAAGTAGGTACTTAGTTGTTACTGTATGACAGATTCAGAAATTATTAGATCTTCAAGGTTTATTTTATTTCTATTTTTACCCGACCACCGATTATGTGTTTGACATGTATGTATGTATGTCCGTATTGTCCGTTCCTATGTCGGCTCATACACCTGATTTTAATAAATGATACATCATCAAGACGAATCTAGTCTCGATAACGTGAGTAAATAACTATTGCAAAAAAAAAATTGGCGGATTTATCCACTTTAATGCGCGCTATTTTTTTGTAGGTAGAATAATTCTGACGGGTTCTCGCTCGAGGCCACACTGAATAGGCGTTAGTAATAGGTTAGTCAGCATTGGGTAAAATCGAGAAGACCATTACTTGTTGCCAGGCTGTAAGAAGTAAATGTGGACAAAAATATATTATTTCTTATAAAGAAGACTTTCTTTCTTTATTGGATAATTGACGGGGGCGTGGGGTGGGATTAGGTAGTTTAATATATATTTGGAAACGAATATAAAATATGTATAATTATTCATTGTTTACAACTTTTTAGGTACGGTAACCTGAAAAAGTTAAGTGAGGTTTTACAAAATAATACGGCTCCATTCGCATGTCAACGTTGATAGTCTAAGTCTTAGGCTATCAACGTTGACATGCGAATGGTTAGTGTCCTTGTAACACTCGGATAACTTTATTTACAGCTCGCGCATTCTAGTAGTTTTTCACGTATACTTGGTGTTATAAAACATTATAGTAGTTACCTACACCTCATTCGCGTATCGATGTCGATAGTCAAAGTATCCTTGTAACACTCTAATAACTTTATTGCTCGCGAACTCTAGTAGTTTTCCACATAGACTTGGTGTTACAACACAGTACGGTAACACTTGATTCGCGTGTCAATGCTGATAGACAAAGTGCCCTTGTAACACTCGAATAACTTTAGTTTTCCACATAGCCTCGACGTGTTTATTCGTCTTTAGGTATACTGTCTAACGAGGCGAGGTGTCGATACAGTTTATGCAAATATTGTGTGTTGGCCTCATAAAATTATAGATACGAAATACGCGCAGACGATCTGGTAAATATCTATATTTAAAAATAAATACTAAGTGGTTGTAAATATGAGATGGGACGAAAAGCATTACTATGGCGTAGGTGGATACTGCTATGAAACTTTGAAAATACATTTACATTATACTGGCTACCGCACTCTAATCGAAGGAATGAGTATTTATAGTATTATTGAACTCTTACAGTTTTTTCCGATCTTGGAAGTTAAAGTTTTTATTAGATTTTACGCATTCTCTCTATGGTATTGAAATATATTGGTTGTTATTTTGTTAAGAGATAACTAGTGCATATACATAAAGCAAATGGCAATATGGACAATTTATGTGTATAAAATTTCATTCAAACTTATATCTTTAAATTTACTCACATAGACATTAATTTTTAATGGGGGCTAACATTTTTAAACCTATATAATCTCGGTATGCCAGACAGACTCGTCCGCATCATCCACGAGTATCTCTCGGATCGAACCTTTTGCTATCGTATCGAAGGCTCTTTTCCACGCCCAACATCCAGCTAGAGCAGATGTTCCTCAGAGGTATGTGCTTGCACCGACGCTTTTCTCCCTATACATCAATGATATTCCTAAGGTACCGGTAGTGCATTACTCACTTTTTGCCGACGACTCCGCCATCTACACTAGCGCGACACGACCTAACCTGGTCACCCAATGTAGACCCCTATAACAACATTGAAATAGCAACCAAAGAATCAACTATAAACTAATACAGTAAATTCATTAAAAAAGTAATCAATAGCCTAAAGAAATTCAATCATCCATAACAGAAATTGTAACTATAAAGTCTAATTAGCATAACACATAGTTTAACTGTCACACTTATATCACAGTTAAAATTATCAAAGTTAAAACCAAGGACCATTAAAACAAGAGGACTGTCATTCTCCATACTTTGGATTGTAACCCGACCGCTAGGGGATTTCCGGGCAAAAACTAGATGGCGCTAAAAAACTAAACATTTAACGATGTTATAATTGAACAAACAAACACAGTAGAGTAACAATTAGTTCGTAAACAGCTAATAATAAATAAATTGTAACATTTAAATACTGTGTCACGTTTGCAAAGTTGAATAATTGTAAATAACATAATGCTTTTACCAAGCTTATACATAGATGGCGTTGTAAATTCGGGGAACAGCTTTTTGTATGGAGAATGATAGTCCTCTTGTTTTAATGGTCCTTGGTTAAAATACATAGATTTAAAATGCCACAACATAAAACCTTCTACAGTTTTATGGAACAAAGTTCGCCCGTATCCATCGCGGGGTCTTTGTTTCAACGAAATAAAGTTGTCACTTAAAAAAAAACCTGATCACCCGTCTTCTACAATCCGACATCACAGGCTTCGGGCAGCGCGGTCAGCAGATGATCATCAGTTAGTCAGTCAGTGACAAAACTAAGGAACTTTAATGTGCAATAGTTCTTAAACTACACGTTTAAATTGAATGATGTTGAGAATATATTTAAGTCTTATTATGACTTATATTTCCCTGAAAATTCAGGGTTCTAGCTTTAGCCAGTACAAAATTACGGGAGGCTGTAAATGGCCTGAATGGCTTCGAGAAAAGGATGGTACGGCCGTGCCTTTGTTTTGCTCGACTTGGCGGGGGCACTTCCGTGCCCCCTGATTTTGATCTGCTTTTGACTTCTTCGGTCTGGACCACAGGTGAGTACCATTTAATTTTTCTATGTACTTTGATTTCTTGTATCTATATATGTAAAATAAGTTTGTGTTACGATGCAAATTATGAAAACCATTATGTTATTATATTTCCTGTAATATTCAGGACTATATTAATAAACGGTATTTATTACATATTTTTCTGTCCAGTAACTTCGAAGACAATAGGGGAATGGTATTTTTTGAACGTTTCTCACCATCAATCAAAACCTACATGTATAAAAAAATAAAATAAAACAGTTTTGGAATGTACAAGTTAAGCCCTTTCATTTAATATCCCACTTAATATAAAAGCTCTAATTTCAATTTTTGACATCCCATTTCAAAAATAAATAAAGGGGGCTTTAAAAAAACCTCTTTAAAAAAAGTAAATAAGTTCTAAGAATTTTTTATGCGCTAAATAGGCTCGGGGTAGCTATTTCAAATTTCTAATTGATAGCAGCAGTAGTTCCCGAGATATCTGGCTGTGACAGACGGACAGACAGATAGACGGACAGAGAGACAGAGTCGCACCATAAGGATCTTTATTACCATTTTGGTACGGAACTCTAAAAATGAAACTTGACTGGATTCTTCGGCAGACTAAAACCAAAAGTAGTGTGTTGATTAAGTATCTAAAATGAAAAAAAAATACCTAAACACCTGATATTTATTAGGGTTCCGAACCAAAATGGAAAAAAAGGCACCCTTATGGAGCGACTCTGTCTGTCTGTCTGTCCGTCTATCACAGCAAGATATCTCAGGACCTACTACCCCCATCGACTTGAAATATGGAATAGTGTTAAAAATCGCTAATTAAATTCTTGTACTATTTTACTTTTTTTGTAAAGGCGGACGAAATGGGAACTTAAAAATTAAAAGTAGGGCTATATATCAAGTGGGGTATCAAATGAAAGGGCTTAATATGTAGATTCCAAAACCATTTTTTTTTGTTTTCTTAATCATGTACTTTTTGATTTAGGACGAAAAACGGTCAATAAATAGGTACCATTCCCCCGTATTATCTTCGAAGTTACTGAACAGAAAAATCTGTAATAATTACAAATTAGTTAATCTCATCCTAAATTTTCCTGTAATAACAGGAAAAATATAACGGGTTTCCTATATAACTTGCACCGTTTTTTAGAAATTTACTAAAATCGTAACGCATACTTATTTGCCTGCTACCTATAAACTAAGCGCCATACAGTTCTTCTTGAACTATTCACGTATCTACTTACAAATTTGTACGGGACCCTCGGTGCGCGAGTCCTACTCTTACTTTGGCAGAGTTTTGTACTATGCAATGTAGTTTTCAAAAACCTTGATTCTAATTTTACATGTTTTAAAAGAATATATGTGTTGATCCATCTCGAGATCAGATCAATCGAGAAATTACAGATCCCCGTAGCATCACGGCAGGCGGTCACCAGAGCGACGCGCGACGCGCGTAGGCGGGCCCGCCCCAGTAGGGTTACCACCAATACTTCCAGAGCTAAGAGGTAGAGATCATGGTAAAGTCATAGTCACTTTTCACAGCTTTTTGAATTGCAAGTAACGTACGCATAAATTAGATACTATAGGCAACTTGAATACTATGTTTAACGTTCGTTAAACGAATAAATTTAGCTCTTTATAACGTAAGTGTACAAATTGCTCCTAATACGTCCTAATAAAAATCTTGTGGTTATAGCTATGAGTGCAAAATAATAAAAAAGGTCTCTCAAAAATTGGGCAACCCTAGCACGAAGATAACTAAATATAGCATTTTTTTATCAGCCTACTCAAGTAACTCTATGAACCCTTCAGTATTATAATATCAGCCAAACATTACTCACGGTGACGCACCCACGTTTTGAGAGAAATGCTTGTTAAGAACAAAATGTGTTAAAAGTAATCGATTCCAAATCACAGTGATCCATCGATACCATCAGCCTCGCGTTTATTTAATCAACTGTCGTGACATTCTTAATAAGAACACTAGGGCGGGAAAGCGAGGCACGAGGCAAATGGGCGGGCGTTGCAGTCTCGCTTGCACAAAATGCACCACCCCCTGTGAGCACGATGCGATTGCAGTTGCCGCTCCTGAACCGACGCGACCGCTCGCTCGCCGCGCCGACAACCCGCCGCGACGTTACGCGACCTGTAACGAGGTACTAGGCTCCCAGCAACCGTGAGGAGGTAAGCCCTTACAATATCACCTAGCTCGCTCGCGCTAATAGCGTTCGCCGCCCTCCGTCCTGCACTCGAGCTGAAACAGTTTTCCCTTTTATTGCCGGAATGTGGGAAAGCGGGTCTGTATCCCAACTCTCTCTTTCAATTTGTAAAGGCTTGCACTTGCGTTTGTCTGAAACTAACGACATTAATTCATTTTTACAAGTTTTTAAAAAAGTTTTTAATATCCTGTTTTATAAAAGGTGGAAATTTAGGTACTTAAAGGTATTTATTAACAACTATTGTTATTTTAAGAATCTTGTTAACGCTTTATTGTGAACTTTTGAGTAAAGTTCCTGAAAGTTGTAATGCGTTAAACTTATGTATTTATCGGTTTTGCGGGTCGGCTTGTATGATGTAATACGTTTATAAATATTTTCATCGGAAAATTGAAAGACACGAGTTCTCATATTAATCCTCAATAAAGAAGGATATGCTCTTGGAGATAGATTTGGATACTCTTTATAGTAATACAGTGATTTATAATTTACCTTATAAATATACATGTTCAAAAATCAGTTACAGGGAAACAAATATCGACGAAAAAGTAAAATAAATTTCAAACCTATTTAATTTTAACCTGTAATTTGATATTTAATCCAGATTGAATAGGAATATGTAACACTTAAAAAACGTTAATGATAATGCAATAATAAATAGGTAATAAGTAAACTGGAATATAAATAAAACCGGTCAAGTGCGAGTCGGACTCGCGCACCGAGGGTTCCGTACACACTCGTAAGTAGATATGTGAATAGGAAGAATTCAAGAAAAACTGTATACGGCGGTCAGCTTAGTAGGAGCAAATAAGTATGTGTGCAATTTTTGAAAATTTCTAAAAAACGATGCAATTTAGGAAAACCGTTTTATTTTTCCTGTAATATTTAGGATGATATTAATTATTGGTAATTATTACAGATTTTTCTGTTCAGTAACTTCGAAGATAATAGGGGGGAATGGTATTTTTTTGAACGTTTTTGGTCATAAATCAAAAAGTACAAAATTAAGAAAAAAAATAAAAATGGTTTTGGAATTTACAAATTGAGTCCTTTAATTTGATATCCCACTCGATATAATAGCTCTACTTTTGTTTTTCCACATCCCATGTCGGACCCCTTTAAAAATAACTGGCCAAGAGCATGTCGGACCATGCTCAGTGTAGGGTTCCATAGCCGTAACTATAAGGTAAAAAATACGATGTAAAAAAAGTACAACAACAAAAGAGCGTATCTTCATAGCAATTACGTCCTTTTGTTGAGAAGCGCAGTTTATCGGCTATATCTCAAAAACGGTTAATCCGATCTTGTTGAAAATAATTTTCGTTGAAAGTTTTAATTGAGCGTTATCTTTGTAATTTTTTTTATATTTTTCGGACACACGGTTTAGAAGATAGAGGGAGGGGGACACAATTTTCACAACTTTCGGAGCGATTATTTCCAAAGGTATTCACTTAATCAAAAATATTACTTAAGAACCTTAAAATGTTTTCAAAAGAGCTGTCGAACTATGTACCACACGTTCACATTTTGTGAAAAAAATTTTTTTTAGCTTCTGTTACATGTATGGAGTGCCCCCCCTAGATTTTTTTATTTTTATTATTTAACTACCAAACTTAGTTGCGGCATCTACAAGACATCTATATTCCAAATTTCATCAGTATAGGTCTTGTAGTTTTTGAGTAAAGTGCCTGTGACATACGGACGGACGGACGGACGGACGGACATGACGAAACTATAAGGGTTCCTTTTTAGCCATTTTGGCTACGGAACCCTAAAAAGTAAAAAGGTATAAGATTTTTTTTCTATCCAATAGGCTCGAGTAAGCGATTTTAACACTATTCCAAATTTCAAGTCGATAGCATCAGTAGATCCTGAGATATCTTGCTGTGACAGACGGACAGATAGACAGACTGAGTCGCACCATAAGGGTTCCTTTTTTACCATTTTGGTACGGAACCCTAAAAAATTATTTATTTCGACGGAGTTTTGATTAATTTCACTTTTTTTCGGGCCTATTTTTTATATTCGAATAAATATTGTACAAAATATTACCTTGTGTGAAGTTTAACTTTAAATACACATTTCTGTGATAGGTGTACCTATTTAAAGAGAAATCAAAACCCAAAAAAATTTAGTGAGAACTAGTTTTCTATGTGATTAATAATTTTCATCACTTTAACAGCACTATTTAAACGGATTATATCGAATTGAGAAAAATACTTCATCTTGATATCCTAATGTAGGTATAGGTAGTATGTAACCTGTGCTTATGAAATAAATAGTCGGTGATAGAAAGTCGCTCTACGATACAGTATATAAAATCGCAAGAACCAAATCTCACATTTAAAAGTAAGTAAAAGTTACACAGTTTCATTAAATTTGGCATTCTAAGTTATATAACAAATAAAGAAGAGTTATAGATATAAATCGCATAAAATACACAAAATATATCCCTTTTGTTCAAAAAGACTCCGGAAGATTGGCAACAAACGCCGGCGTCAAAGAACTTGTTACCAAACAAAAGCCGACGGCAAGTTGCTTGATAGCTGCAATCCGGCAACTTATCGTCGGATGTCTCCCTGAAGTCAATGCCAACTAGTACCAGGCGCACAGGAGTTACGAGAAGGCATTGTTACTCGTTCCCGGCCCATTCCACCCTCAATCCTCTTTTGATTAAGATAAAAAGGACTTAACTATAATCAGATTCTAATTTACGTACGCTGTTTTAGCGTGACAGTTTTACTGTAACCACAGACATCGACATCCAAAACAGTATTTCTCGTGACACTCGATAGTTAGAAATTGAACGTTATCCGGTTGCGGTTCACACTTTTAATTCGTATAACGCTCAATTGAGCGTTCGCAATTACTAACAATTTAATACATTATGGGCTAATCTGACTGTCCAACAGGTTGGGATTATTATGGTAACTCTTAACGATATTGATTCGACAAACAGTGGGCTTAAATGAAGAGTCGGCTCATGACAATCTTGGGTTAAGTAGGTATTTTATATTCAAAGAGTTCCCTCGGTTTTGAGTAATCGAGGAACATACATAAAATAACCGGCCAAGAGCACAAATCAATGTTTTTTTTTTGTGATGGAACTACAAATTTACGATCTTTGGGTTTTTTATTAACCCATTCATTGCCGACGCTCCAAATTTCTACAGTCCCCGCAGTGCCGCCGCCTTACAAGCGATGACGCGAATTCGCGTCTTCGGCAATGAATGGGTTAACTTTTATCTTATTGCTTCTTGCCAAATTTCATGATTCAACGGAAAGTACCCTAGAAGTTTTGGTTTTGAGGCGAGCGTCACCTGTCGCAGCCAATTAGTTTAATTAGCCATCTGGTTAACTGCCTAGCATTTTCACTAAACTATGACCCGCCAGCAGGTCGACGAAGCCCCGCTGCGCGGGGCTTCTTTATCTGCTCTGAGGGACACAAACTGACTAACAAACCTAAACTACAATACAATAAGGAGTGTGTTTAATGAAAAGGCTAGGTAGCTAACCAAATAGCTAATTAAGCTAGTTGGCGGCAACACACCTACAAGTTTGTACTAAACCTTCGGTGCGCGAGTCCGACTCACACTTGTCTGGTTTTTTATTTACTTTTGAGTACGAACCCTAAAAAAATACATAAATAGATCCTGACGAACTGAACTTTTGAAGGCGGTTAACAATAATTAAGTGGGCATTTTTTTTTCAAAATGCTACAACACATAATGTTTTAAATTTGATAAATTTTATGTGATTCATACTCAGAATCGTGAGTAGGTACTATCAACTTTCATAGGAGGAAAAATGTGTCCAATTTGTTTTATTCCCATTTCGTTACTTTTCCATATACACTTGTAAGGCGGTAACAGAAGCGAAAAACAAAGTGTTTGGTAGTATTTTGAAAAAAAAATGCCCAAGTACTGCTTGTAACTTTAAAAAATATTGATACTGTTTTTGATACCGTTTTTAAATGTTCATGTCAAGTACACTTTTTAAGTTTACAATGACCAACCAAGTGCCTAACATTTTCGTTTACCAAAATAGCAATTTTCTACGTAGGAGACGTACCTAGGCCGAGAAAAAAATTCAAATGGCCAGTTCAAATTCAAGTTGTAGGTACAAATTGTATCAAGAATAAAGTCATGGAATTGGAAATTTTCCAATAGTTATTTTCGGGGTGCTACTACGAGTATGGCAATATGTGGAAACTTTTAATTATTTTAAAGATATACCCACAATTTATTTAGGTACTCGGCGTCGCGGGGAGGATACGACAGAACCAGCATTGATGGTGGTATCAATCTAACCACCAATTGGTGGTGTCTTATTTATCTTTATTATATGTTAAAAAGAGATGGAAGTTTGTTAAAATCTTGGGTTTGAATTGACTAATATGTTTGATTTTTTGTTACTACCTACGTAACGCGACAACAACTGAATGGATTGGGCAATCCGGTGGTCGTGGCTAGCGAAAAGCTTGTAAAACCCCACTTGGTCAAGATTCGTACCCAAGAGTCTCCACGCGTTCCCGAGATAAAGGGTCTTGAGAGACAGACGGAGAGACGGACGGATAGACAGACGGACAACAAAGTGATCTTATAAGGTTTCCGTTTTTTGCTTTTGAAGTCCGGAACCCTAAAAATGAATGGATTGGGATGAAATTTGGCATGCAAGTAGACCAAGTCCTGGATTGAAACAAAGGATACCTTTTATTCCGGTAAAGAGTTCCCTTATGATAATAACGAGAATGACGCAGGCGAAGCCGAGAGTAAATGCCAGTGTATGTATAATAAGAATGGGCTAGACGACAAAAAAAAACTGTTTAGTCCGTCAGTTAGATTATTAAAAAATATTGTATACGTATTTTTTCTTTTGTTTGACAAACAAAAAATGACGAGGATAGTGTGCTTAGAAGTTTCGAGTGACGTCACTCCTAGGTACAATTTTCACCTAGTAGTGACGTCACAAGCCCCCACTCCAGAAGTTTGATGATCTATAACTTAGTCGATTTTTAATATGTATTTTGATAAACCAAAAAATATGTGCCCCATATTTTTTCATAATCTAACTGACGGACTAAATATAATTATATAGTTTTAACCCAGTCGTCACCCCTATTGGAAGACTGTCTGTACATAGCATTTCATGATCAATTCAGAGGTCCGATCCATTCTCCTACGCTCTAGGGTCCCGTCGGGCCTGTTGCTAACCACCCACGATTCACAAACAGAGGACATTTAATACTAAGTACACCGCCGATTTTATAACATTTATCAGATTTGAAAATCTGATAATAATCATATCATTAATTGTTCAAATACTTACCCCCAAATGATATAGAAAATTTATGTTTTCCATCCCTAAATCACACTTTTGGCGTCAAACGCCAAGCAAAGAACGTTACACGCTTTATTCCCATAAAAATCGACGAACTATTTACTTTCAATCTCGATATATTTCTATACACTCAAGCATAGACAAACTTGACATTCCTTTGTGGGCCGAACTCCGACACTGCAACATATACATAATACTGTAGGCTTATGATCTTGAGCTTTGTCGCGCGATAAATAAATGATAAAGCATCCGTCACGTTCTGACAAATAGTGTGTGAGAGTGTCGGATGCTTTATCATTTATTTATCGCGCGACAAAGCGTACCATCGTAACCCTGCTGATATAATTACATAAATATGCTATAAAATATACCTACATACATACTATTACATGTACCCAGTGTAAAATAAGCATAAACATTAAATAACCATTATTGTATTGTAAGTTTTTTGCAATACGTGCCACGTACTCGTACGTAGTATGGCAAGGGGGTTCCTTTTTTCTGCAGCTGACTGTACGTACAAACGTTGACTTGCAGATGCGCACCTCCTATTTAGGCTGCATTTCCACCGGAGCGGAGCTGTGTAAGGTAGCGGTGGGCGTTGGTTGGTGGATTTTTTCCTCCCACACAGCTCCGCTACCTGGCACAGCTCTGGTGGAAACGCAGCCTTATCATCCTCTTATAAATTCAGAAACACATGAAGTGTGTAAAATACGTCGTCGCACATGTGACGTCAGATCAGAGCCTCACGTGTGGCGTCTTGTCTTAACGGATTGTTTTCCCGCCTGAATGAACTCGTGTCAGGGTTGTACTGGCGGACCGCAGGTCTCTTATACATTTACAAGTTAAATGAGAACCGTGGTATGCTTGAGGTGCAGGGAGAAGGCAAATTTGACTTGTCGAACTTTTACGTTCCTCACACAATAAACCCAAAACTTTCACAAAGCGTTTTTTACTTTTATTTTCCTTATTTGGATCGCTAAGGAGTGGAATTATCTTTCTTTTTTTCCCTGCTTTTAACTAACTAGGTACCCGACATAAGGTGTATAATGAGTTATATACTCATACAGGCAAAACGGGTAGGTAATTCAATTTGTTTTCTTTTTGGTATTTTCCTAAAATTTAATGAATAGAATAATTACATTTGTTTTTAATTTTCACAAGTTTATTAAATACTAGCATTTACATGCGGCATCGCCTGCTTTTTCCGTTACGGGCCCAAAGGAACTCTTTACCGGGATATAAAGTGTCCTATGTTTCAATCCAGGACTTGGTATACTTGTATGCCTAATTCCAGTTCAATCCATTCAGTTATTACCCCGTTATTTAGTATCAAACATCTTCACAAACTTTCATATTTATAATATTACTAGGGTATATTTCTATCAGTAAAATTAAGCTTTAAATTTACGTTTCCAATTTTTTTTATTAACATGTCCCTTAATAATTCCTTTTCAGCTCACCTCCCCCAAGCATGCTACATCATCAATTCTATAATCACTTACCAACAGGTGCGTTCGAAGTCAAACGCTTTCCAATTGTACACAAAAAATGTGCTCCTGTACAACTCTAGCCAGCCTTTGTCACGAGCTCACATGTCGCGCGACACGTATCATCCATCTCTGTTGAATTGTAATGAATTGAAAGAGATAGGTAATAATGGTCAGTCGCACGGTGCAGTTCAGCTAGAAGTGCAGTTCGTCACTTAGGAACCTACTGCATTGGGCGTTATGAGGTTTTTCTATTAAATAACAAACCATTTTTCGACTCGAACATCAGGGGAGATTCTGGTCTAATATGCAAAGACAGTGTAGGGTAAGAAAGTCTTCGAAGTACTTCGAGTTGCTCGTAATCCCAATACGATGGTGTTTTCTCGATTTTTCCGGAATGTTTCAGTGCCTTTCTTTTTGACACAAGCAATTTATTCAAAGTCATTTAACAGTTACTGGTAATTTGCACCCAAGTAAAGATTTTAATAATTAGTATAAATTTAAAATATTTTCGATTAACAAATGCAAGAGTGACTTTAAATATTATACCCAAATCGCTATAGGAGTGCCTATAATATTAGGTGAGTTCCCTCGATTTCTCCAAGATCCTAATCTGGTGACACTAGGACCACATGAGAACCTTTCTTTTCTTGAAGTCGGTTATAGTACATTACACAACTAGGGTGGTAACTGGTAATACAAAAAAAGGCCGAGATCGCAGAAGTTTGCGGCCCGAGCTGCAAGCGAGGGACGTAAATATGCGATCGAGGGCTTTCTTTATTACGTCCCGTGTTGTGTACATCATTTTATGTCTACACTTGGCCAGAAAGCGGCTTTTTCCGTACGCACAGCGTGCAGAAAAAGCCACTACATGGCCAGGTGTGGCATAAAAAATATAGTTGCGTTCGTCAGACGGCGATGTCTATGTCCTATTTTGTTGCTAATATTATTGAACAAGGTAATTTATAAAGGAGTCAGTGTTATATTTAAAATAAGAAATGAAATTGTCTAAAATATTTGCGAGTTTTATACAAGGAAGCAACAATGTATTGATGTTACCCCATTTTATACAGCAACATCCGATTAGACGGTGTTTGAAATAGGTACAACAATACAAAAGCTAGAAAATGTTTTGAAGTAAGTAGTCCGGATGTAAGCGGCTTTATACTTGAGGTGACGCCCTTTGCGAAGCAGACAACAAGCTTTCTTATTTGTTTATGATATGCTAGAGACCGGATCTGAAGTAGCGATCTCAATATTAATATGGATATGACTAGTGCAATTTGTTCAATACATGTCATGTTGGTTATATAAGGTCTTAATTTTTACAGTGCATTGTGCAGAAGAAATATTAAAGAAGAACTTAAAAAAATGTACTATTTTAAAAATTAAAAAACGCCTTTTTTATTTATTATCACCATAATTTTTGCCCAATATTTACAAAAGCTTCCAAAAAGGTTTTTACTTTTTTGTTCCGATAAGTTACATTATTTTTGTATGTAGAAAAAATAATAAATTATACCAGTTACATCCGTATTAAGAGGAAACAATAAGGTCGAGAGAATTGAAAATTAGGTATTTGTAAAATGTGTCGCTGTCCCGCACTGCCCGCCTCTCCCCCGCAGAGCGCGATAGAGACAACTGCAGCTTGGACCGAAAATACCTTTTAAAATTTCATGAAAACAACGTTTCGTAGTCCCCTGATTTCTTCCCCAAAACTTAACCTATTTAACTAATTTTTTCAAAGAAAGGCTTTGGCCGTGTTCCTGTGTTTTCCTTTTTTTTAATAATCTGCCCTCCTGTTTCCTCTTAATATTGAGATCGCTACTTCAAATCCGGTCTCTAGATATGACTTTATGATGTGGTATGTTTACATATCAGATATGACATATGACATCATAAGTTACAAACAGCAAGTTTAATCCTTGCTACTTGCAAAAGAGTTTGATTCAAAATATGAATTTCTTTTAAGGTTTCGTTGTCAACGTTTAATTATATTTTATCCAGGCCCAGACTCTATCCCGAACGTCATAAAATAAAACTATCCAAGAAAGTACACGCTATTTTTCTTGCTGCCTGGGACTTCAGCTCAGACAGAAATTTCGGGTTTTTTTATCAAATAATATTTGGCTGGTAATTTTAGTAGGGACATATTTTTTTTAATTTTTAATTATTTGTGAGTAGTTAAATATTTGTATAAATTAATTTACCAATTTAATACGGAACAAAAAGAACACGGGGTCTTAAATGTACGCTCTGAAGTTAACAGCATCGTTCATTATAAGATTTATAGGTATCAGGGCTATCACTAATCCAGGTTAAACCGGCTTACTCCATCTAATATCATCTTGAAAATGTAGTTTTAAGTTTAATATAATGTATAAATGTCATATTGTTGGACCTATAATACTTAATATATTTGAAAAGAGAAACTAGTGAGTTTCTTCCGGCGCTTCTTCTCACCAGAAGGTAATTTACCCGAAGCGCCAAAAGAAAAGAATAGAGTCAGACGTGTAAAAGACCCCTTGAGGGCCTACTTGCAGAAATACATTATTTTATTTTATTTTTACTTGTAAAAAATCAACGTCTGCGCATTATTTGTGTGCGCGCGTGTATTTTATTTGTGGAATATGTATTTGTAGTCTCAACGTGTATGGATGGACGGAATTCAACGTTTTTGATAGAGTAATAGATAGACAGCATCATAGTTATATGGTGGATATGTGTTACCTAACGCGCACGAAGTTGCAGGTAATTTCTAGTCAGGTACAAAAGTGATAAATAAAGTGTTCTCATTTTAGTTACCCTGTAAACAATTATAGCAGTTTAATGCTAGTGCTACGGCGTAGAGCTCGTAGCTCCGTCTACGAGCCTACGTCGCAGCGGTCGGTTGTGAAGTACCTACGACGGTCACGTTGTGATATTTCCAAAAGTTTATTCTTTTTGGAGTTTCATGTTAAACAAGTATGGAACTTGCTTTTTCCGAACGAATTTTCAGCAGGAAAATCAAAGGTTTTAGATAGTTTACGAAAGCAACGCAGCTACCAGAGCAGCAGAACTAGCCAAGCGGCGGGCGGGCGGTTGGCCCTGATTTTACACGTGCCGGCGGCATATACACGGTTCATAGTTACATTGCACAGACGAAGGCTGCGCTGTAACACAGACGTCGGCCGTATTACACTTGTGTGCGTGTATTTAGCACACAAGTGTAATACGGTTAGGAGTCAGAAGCTTTGAAGCTTTATTAGCGGATCAATTCAATCGTCGCCCTCAAACTTTAATCTCAGTGAGCGGGCGCGAAATTTAAATTTGCTTTTTAATTCCCGTAGGTCGTGACAGTTACGTAATTTATGTTTAAACGACTTAATTCACTGAATTCTTTTTCTTTAATCACGCTAAATCGTTTATCAATACTAAATAAACTTCAACTGTTTAAACCAGTGAGTTGGTGATATTACTGATATCCGGTATTACAATGACATATGTATACCGGGTGTTGCCTGTAACAGGAGCAAATAATTAAAACATAGATTTTAATCATCAAACAATAAAACTTTCGTTCAACAACTTTTAAAAATTATGTTATCTTTAGATTTCATTTTTTGCATACAAATTAAATAGTATTATCAATGTACATTAACATCAGTCTAATTGACGTCGCTTGTTACGCTACAAATGTAAAAAACATCGCAATACATTGCGGTTTCAAATAAACTTTAAAGTGTACGAATAATTAAAACATAAGTTATTTTTAAATTTTGCTGATCACATGTTGTTCAGTTTGAGGAGTACAATCTACGTTTTAATTATTTGCTCCTAGTACAGGCAACACCTGGTATGTTGCTAGACAAAGGTCTGTCTGCACTTGTTCATTAACTGGGTTAAATACGAATAATAGGTTAGGTAAATTTGAATTTTAGTCGATTTTGACAAAAATCTTATTTGACTTTATTATGAATAAGCACATATTACTTATTATTTGTGATGAAATAACTGAAATTAATTTAGTTGTGGCCACACAACACCCTTTAAATAAAGAAAAAAATCGATTTGTCATTGGATTTTATTTATTTATTTATGCCACACCTGGCCATAAAGTGACTTTTTCCGCACGCTGCGCGTACGGAAAAAGCCGCTTTCTGGCCAAGCGTAGACATAAAATGATGTACACAACACGGGAGGTAATAAAGAAAGCCCTCGATCGCATATTTACGTCCCTCGCTTGCAGCTCGGGCCGCAAACTTTTGCGATCTCGGCCTTTCTTTGTATTACCACCCTAGTTATGTAATGTACTATTAAACTTTACTGCACAATAATAAAAAGTTAAAGGCTTAAAGGCATTGTCTACCAGTCAACCATTGGGCAAAACATTTATCTTTTATAATGGTACACAACTTTAAAGGATTTACACGTTTAACTAATTTTTGAGTAGGTACAGTCACCACACGGGAATGTTGAGCCACTTGTCACTATTCTTAATTTAGCCGTGTTATGCAAATAGGGGTCCGGACTCGAATGAGGAAAACAGCGGGAAAACTCTCCAACCACGACTTTTACCGAAGTCTGTTGACCAATGATGCTGGCGTTGCTACGGTTACGTTATAACAAAAACTCGGTTAACCAATGACCGATCACGATTTCTTTAGAAACTGACGTTGCTACGGTTACAATATAACCAACCGTCCGACACCATTCGGATATCCGTCAGATTATTTTTGACAGCCGATTTGATAGAAATACCGAAGGACCAAGAACGAAATACATTTTCCTCTTTTATTATACGACTTTAAACGGATCATAATTCGTAATCAGTCGTGTGCCCGAAGTGCGCACGATTTACATTACACGGCTAAATTAAGGACAGTGATAAGTGGCTCAACATTCCCATGTCGTGACTTTACCTAATACGCAAGTCTCTAAAGTGAATAAAAACGTATGTTGGTAAGTAACATGAAGCTGTCAAAAATGTATCTATATGCACTTAATTAAGTAGGAACCTTTCATTCGATTTAGGTGAAAAATCGGTTACTTCTTATATGTATAAAGAAGTTGAAAAAACTTGGCTTGCTTACCTAACCACGAAAGTCAGGACCAATCACCTGGCAATTTAATATGTCAATCTTAAGCGAGTTAATAATAATATTGCATAACTTTTTGAAGCTAAGCTCCTAATGTAACTAAACTGCGAAAGAATGGCCGGGAAACAGTAATTATTGGCGGTTAGCGAACGGCGGGCGGCGGCACCGACAGGACTCGCTTTACTGCATCTACTGTAACTTTATAAACTCCTGGTAACTTCGCTCTCGTCTCCGCCAACGTTTATATCAATTTTCCTCACTTAAATTCAATAAGTGTTTCACGTTTGTTAACTTAGATAAGGAAGTGAAACAATAAGTATTGATTTATAAAATAGATACGAGGTGGTACAACATAGATATAGAATGCATTAACGTATTGACTGGAATTATAGAAATTATTATTATTATTATTTTTATTGCCTTAGACTGGCAAACAGGCAGACGGCCCACCTGATGGAAAGTGGTCACCGCCGCCTATAGACATTTGCAACACTAGATGCATTGCCAATGCGTTGCCGATCTCGAAGAGATGACACCCTTTTTAAGTAGTCCCATATTGTAGCGCAGTGGGAAAATCTTAGCAGGAAGTTGATTCCAAATCCCTATTGTATGCGCCAGAAAGGTTCTAGAGAACCGGCGCGTTGTTCAGTGTAGTTACTTATTTAGTAATGTAGTTAGCTATTTATTTTTCACTCCGGTGAAATTTGGTTCATCATATGTCAAATGCGGACAATTGTCTAATGCAGAAATTTTGTATGTGGTCGATTTTTGAGTTCACAATATATCTTGTATTTCATTAATAATCTAACCCTGAGCGTGAATTTATATGGATAATGTATTATTATTAAACCAGGGAAATCCCGGGTTCATTAATAGTATTTTATGCAACAGTTGTATAAGAAGGTTCAAAAAATGCGAATTGCGTGAGTTGCGATACGAGCCGCGAATGCGGCGAGTATCGCAAATAGAGACGCAATGAGCGTTTTTTGACTTAATTATACAACGTTGCATACAATACTTTTTCTACGACTAGGTTAAAATATAAAATACATGGACGTCACGCGTGTTTCGTCCGGTCTCTCCGAGTGTGTACAGCCGGCATGACAGTTGTGTCTATGGTAAACTTTTTTTTGATATGGCTGGTGACACGATGTGACGATAATTAAAATAGTTTTTTTTTATGTTGGCATCAATTAATTTAATTCGGAAAGTTTTGTTTTTCTTATGAATCGTAGGAATTTAATTGTTTGTTAAGTTGGTAGTTGTGAATTTTTATCGTGAAGTTAGAATTGAGCGCTTAATCCTTGACCTAAGTTTAACCTGGATTTAGAAGTCTGTGGATGCTAGCAATAACGTAAAGTGACTATAACGACACTAGTGCTGTTATGGGGAATAGAGTATAGACTTCTCTGAACTCATATTATGTATGTTCTTATATTAGTGTTCGTTACCAAGTAAAAGACAGATAACAGTACAGGAGTAGAAAAAAAGAATTAATTATTTTTGGTAACCACTCTTAGTTACGTCCTCCCGCGAAGTTTAGGTAAATAGGCACGGTCTATTCCGAGCTCCTGTAGTTATTAAGAACTCCGAAAGTGTACTTCCCGAAATGGAAACATTATATTTCTTCTAAGGAGCTGTAAAGTGGAAGGTGGTCTATAGAAGTGCTTTTTGTAGATTTGGGAAATGTATTTACGCTTCCAGCCAGGCCGGGGACCGGGACGGAAGTACCATCTAAGGGCCTTATCACACTTGCGATTTGCAGGCGAGCTGCGGGCGAGTTTCCATACAAAACCAGTCATTTCCATACAAAATCACATTTGTATGGAACTTCGCTTCTAACTCGCCCGCAGCTCGCTCGCAAATCGCAAGTGTCATAAGGCTCTAAAGACCCAACTAGTGGCAGCTGCTGGATGGCCATAAATAGTGAATTGCCATGACGGCTTGACTCCAGGCGTTCAGGCCCCCACCTAGTCCGACCCTATCGTGGTGGACCGGAACAAGGCGACCTGGTTCAACCCCAGGCGCCTCCGGCACCCACCCATTCCGATTCACTCGGGGTGGTCCTGCTAGCGACCTGGTTCGACCTCAGGGAACGCCACGGCCGACCACCCCGGTCATATGATTGCTACGCCCACTAGGGTTGCAAGTTAGTCAGGCTTTAAAAAAAAAGTCTTAATTGAATATGCCTGATAAGGAGGTCAGCGTCGAACAAATCTTCCAAGCAGATTTTTAACGAATCATAACACACTAATATTAATAAATAACACTAATATTATAAATGTGAAAGTTTGTGAAGTTGTTTGTTACTAAATAACACAGTAACATCTGTGTTGGATTGAGCTGAAATTTTGCAAGTAAGTAGACCAACCCCTGGATTGAAACAGAGGATGCTTTATATCCCGGTAAAGAGTTCCCTTGGGACAGTAACGCCGTTACTGTCCCTATAACGGGAACAAAGCGGGCGAAGCCGCGGGTAAATCCATGTGTACAGTAAGTACCTTTCGGATTTCCATCTTCGGTAAGAGTAAATATTTGCGTTATAAGCTCGAATAGTCGTGGCAATTAGCGTCAAAACAATTTATAACACTAATTATTAATATTATGCCACACCTGGCTATAAAGTGGCTTTTTCCGCACGCTGCGCGCACGGAAAAAGCCGCTTTCCCGCCAAGTGTAGACATAAAATGATGTACACAACACGGGAGGTAATAAAGAAAGCCCTCGACCGCATATTTACGTCCCTCGCTTGCAGCTCGGGCCGCAAACATCTGCGATCTCGGCCTTTCTTTATATTACCACCCTAGTTGTGTAATGTACTATTATATGTGAAAGTTTGTGAAGATGTTTTGATGTTTGTTACTAAATAACGCAGTAACAATTGAATGGATTGAGCTGAAATTTGATATGAAAGTAAACCAAGTCCTCGATTGAAGCATAGGATGGTTTTATCCCGGTAAAGAGTTCCCTTGGGATAGTGACGGGAATAAAGTGGGCAAAGCCGCGGGTAGAAGCTAGTAAATAATAAAGAGACTGCTAAAACACCACATTGCTCTCTAACTACGGAAGCAGAACCAAAAAGTTGATCGGATTGGGTTGAATAGACTTGGCTGCCTACAGCTATAGAAATTACCAATTTACCATTCAATCAATAAACTAGAACTGTGAAAATTAGAAAAAGTGCAAATCAAAGTTGCGGAGATAATACCTATATATATAGGTAACTTGTTCGTTTGCGATTTTACATCGAAGATGCAAAAGTTTGCACTCGATTAACACCACGGCTCAGCTGTGGGGCTGTAATGACGTGTCAGATCAACAACTTAAGAGATTTGCGCTCGACGATTTAGGCAATGTGATACACAAATAATCACTCTTGTTAAATTACTGATATTTTAATTGATTGATTTGAATGACTGTATTTAACTATTTCAGTGGTTAGGTACATGCCACGCGGTCAAAGAGTAAGTATTAGTACTATGTACATATGCTTCTCTCTCTAATAAAACTGTCGTTTCGGTTCGACGACCGGACGGAGCTCACCCGCATCCGACTATCTCTCTCTATCGCATAACGCGTGCTTTTTCTGGTCGCTGGATAATACCACCCATGGGTGGAGAAATTTAATAATAATAGCCGCCCAAACCGAATACGAACTGACGCGGCACAATAGGTAATATAAGGATTGCGTACTTAGTTTGAAACTTTGCAATCGGTGTAGAGTCTCTGCGGAAAGAGAATAGGATTAATTCTGGGGGGCGCTGTAATGCTTTTCTACCGTATGTGCTGTATTTTCTGTTTTCTTTCTGGCCATACTGGTTAGGTTAGTTCCGTTTTTCGCCACGCCTATTCTCTTTCTGCACAGACTCTATTTAAGTTATTTTTGCTGTCGAATCGTCTCACATTGAGTAGGTACACGCTAGAGCCACACTTTGTCAAAAGAATTCGAATCGTTTCGCCAACTACTTCTCAATCTGATTCGGTTCTATTCAATAACTAAGCAACTTAGAACATCTCTTAATTGTTCTATAATGTAGGTATATCTACTATTTATTTGTGTATAGCAAATATCTAAATAAATAATATCATTCGAGTAAGTCTGAATCACCCTCATAGGAAAGTAATATCGGTTTTACAGTCATGTGAAGCTCATTGCAGTAAATAATAGCTATGCATTAGTAATAAGGTACTGGTAGCCAATACCAGGCAAATGTCTATTCGATCAAAATACTTAATTAAAGGGTTATGTTAGCGACTGACTGCGATGCGGCCTTTTTGATACATGTTACAAGGTTAGGATAACAACTGGCCGTTGCCACGGAGCAACGGCATAACTTTTTTAATACCTACACCTTGCTCAAAAAGTGGTACTTTTCGTAGCTGTAAGGGCCGAGACAGACGGACTGCAACCCAACTGCAACTCCCTACGATTTGTATGGGAACTGCATCTCAACTGTTTTGTTGTGTGAGTTGCAGTTGGGTTGCAGTCCGTCTGTATCGGCCCTAAGTCGTGCGCAAAGTTGTATTTTGCGCACTAGTGCTTTTTACTTTTCAGCGAATTTTGAAAACTAAATAACACATTAGTAAACTACAAAGTATTAATAAATATATTTCTTGCTTTTTCATGTGTAAATTAAATTAAAATGTGTATGTTTCTTCACATAATAGTTTCTTTTGATTTGGCTGAATGGTGACAACCGGTACTATGTTTTCATTTCATTGTAATTTTTTCGCAAATGTATTAAAAAACGTCGGGTGATACACGTGCGGAAGTGTTATTTCGGCTCGTCCCGAGTATTGTCCCTCGCCTGACGGCTCGGGCCCATACACCTCGGGACTTGTGAGAAATGACATACTTTCCGCACTTATATCAAAAAGTACCTACTAATTTACCTATTGTCAAGTCAGTTTGTGTTTGTCAATCGTAAAATAAACCCGATATTGTTGTGAATACAAATATTATCAATATTATCATATTAAATCGCTTTTGTTTCCATCATTCTCTCACACTACAGCCCACCGCTCGCTAATAGGTTATATAATAGGTTTGATGACAGAACACTGTTTTTAGGGTTCCGTACCAAAATGGTAAGAAAGGAACCCTTATGGTGCGACTCTGTCTGTCCGTCTGTCACAGCCAGATATCTCAGGACCTACTGCTGCTATCGATTTGAAATTTGGAATAGTTTTAAAACTCACTAACCCGTAAAAAATCTCTTATACCTACCTTCCTTACTTTATTTTCAAAGGGGGTTGAAATGGAAGGTCAGAAATTTAAAGTTGGGCTATTATATCAAGTGGGGTATCAATTGAATTTTAATAAAAATACCATTCCGAAAGAAGCTACTCAACCGAAAAATCTGTAATAATTAGCAATTATTAATATTATCTTAAATATTACAGGAAAAATATAACAGTTTTCCTAACTTCGACTGTTTTTTTAGAAATTTGCAAAAATCGTAACACATACTTATTCTATGGATAGATCTTAGTGTACCTATTTATAAATATCGGTACATGTGTGTAGCTTTTAGAAATAATAAAGCAATCTATGTATCAAGCCATCATTGTGTTTACTTCATGATGACAGCGGTGCTAAGGATTAATTAATAAGTAATAGTTAAAGTGTTGTAATTTAAGTTTATAGTGAAGTATTTGGTATATCCGTGTTCACTATGTAAATAAACAATGGATCATGCTATGCGCGGCCTCCGGTTGAATTAAGTCAGGCAGCCCGGCGAACCGCTAATTCGTGGCTTAGGCGCAAACGGCTGAAACAATTTCAAGTGTTTTTAAAAGCATTTGTAGTTTACAAGGAATCTGCCGATATTCAAGCCAGTCTGTTGATAAATCTTATCGGGCCCGACGGGTACCACGTGTATGCAACATTCAAGTTCGATAAAGAGGACCGTGATGATATAACTAAAAAAAAATACTTGTCTATTATTTTAGACTACTCTCTAACATATATCAAAATAAATCAGATCGGAGCCGGACAGTTGGGTACCTTTCCTGTAAGTTAATCAAAAAAATGTATGTGTGCGCGCCGTGTACGAATGCATCATATGCAAACATTTAGCAATGCGTAAGAATGCTTAAGTCAGGGCTACGCCATCGCCGCGAGCGCTCGCTTTCACAAAATGTATCCAAAACGTGTATACTGCAGTGTCTTCGGATGTTTCAAAAACAATGCGTAAAACCAGAACTATCGTATTTTGCCCTTCCTAAGGGTCCCGAAAGGTGAGTAAAGTATGTGAATAGTAGGTATATAAGTTTTATTTTTTAAGTCGTTTGTAGAATGTTGATAGTTTTATGTTTGTGTACTTTCGTCAAGGTACCTAACCTTCGATATTAAATTGGGATAGTGAGGCAAGAGGCAGGATTTCAAACAAGACCTTTTGTTTGAAAGACTCATATTGTATTTAGATAATATTTAATGTCGGATAGACTTTTTATACCTACATCTGAAAATACATAGTTTTTATAATATTGCGATACACATTTTTATTGATCACCCATAGAATTAGGTTATAGTTTTTTCTTTGTTATTTGAAACAAACAAAAAAACTATAACCTAATTCTATTTGGAATCAGTTTATTTTGTTGTTTACGTACGCACAGTTCAGGGCGCGCCGTTCATTTGTGCAACTAGTAAGTGGGTATTTTACAGTGGCGTGGCGTAAAAGATATCCTTGGGCAAGCCGGTGCAGATTTGCCGAGAATTTTCCTTAAGAGCTGTAGAATAAGGTGCTCAAATGCCTGATATTAGGCAAGCCGGTAGGAATCGAGTTCTTTGGACGCCACGCCACTGGTATTTTATAGAACCGACGGGCGGCAGCCCTGTGCCGCGACCTTGAATACGTGTCGCGCGAATTAAGATTACGACACGGACTTTAGTTAAAAAAAAACTTTATTTATAAACGAACAGAGTAACAGCCTAGCTTACAATCAAGATAATTCTAACTTAAAATAATTAATTACAAGTATTTATAATAAAATAATGCAATTCGGCATTGAGGTAATGCCCTCAATCTGTTAGTGTTGAGGTGGCATTACGTTCTTGCTGATAAAGCGAATATTAGGGGTTGGACCATCCTTAACTCCTCCCTCCTTTAGAGAGGAATTATCCGAAGGCGACACTGTCGGCTTCAGATAATTTCGTCTGAAAAATACATAATACACTTTATATGATACATATGTTACTAATGTGGTGAGTGTGACGACATATAATGCAATGGTCCAGACGCTAACTTTATAACTAATGACGTAATTTTCACAATCACTTTCACTATTATATTTTGCACTATTGAGGATGTCCTTCACGTCGCCGAAGTCCACGCCTCGGAGGTCTATCTCGTTCTCGTTCCTCTTGATCTGGACTTGTGGTTCTGGTAGTATAACGGGAGGTAAAGTAAACCTGGTTACTGTAGTGTTGCTGGTTGCCTTAATGGTGATGTCATCTACCTGGGTCTCGCAGTATTTCATAGGGGTGAGTATGTATGTTCCTTGTAGGTTGCGTTTGGTGACTTCATTTCCGCAGGTCTCCGTTATAATCGCTGTTTTCTTGGTGTAAAGAAGCCAATGGTCAGTTATGATTTTTTGGATTACTGTCTCTTCTGTTTTGATGCTTTGCTGTTTACATCTCGTGAGGTTGCCTTTCAGTAACATCAGCTGTTCTATGCAAGTCGCTGTTGGATGTTGTACTACGTCGTCGTCGGTGCAGATGTGTTTTTCTTCTTCTATCTCCTCGCAGTATCTGGCCACGGGTTTCAATTGCAATCTATTCATCATAAGGTAGGGGTATTTGGGAATAATTGTGAAGGTTTTATCTGTATGAGGGTTGGAAATTGGTATAGGAATAATTTTGTAATAAATATATGTGTTTTTCTCTATTAGCGGGATATCTAATACGAATGTTAAACGATTATTACTAATAAATGATTTTAATTCTATACTACGTTCTATCTTAACTAAATTTTCCTTTGATACAGGATATACTAAACTAGCGTGCTTTTCTATTTCAAAAAGGACATTAATAAGCTCGGTTGAATTTATTACGGATTGATGTAGTGTAGATAATTTACTGAAAGCAATAGCTGTTTCGATTTCTTGTATAATACTATAAATGGTCCGAAAGTTATTTAGAATCTGGTAAACGCTGTTCATCATGGAAACTAAATTGAAAAGTTTAAGCTCTTCGTTTTGAATAGACTCTAATTGTTTAGTTTTATAACCTAGGTGTTTAACGTTAAAGTTAATGTCACTTGAAATATTAGTTAATTTGTCGAGAGCTTTTTGAAGTAAAATTACCTTATTTTCTACTGAAATCTCCTTATGCTTCATCTTTTCAATTACATTATTAAATCTAATTGCATCATTATTATCTAAATTGCCCGTTATTATCTTAACTATAGATCCTAATGGGTTGAGAATACCTCTTTTTGTTCTTACTGTTGGTAGGATCTGCGAAAGTTTATCTCTAGAAAGTTCTGTAAAGGAATTTACTTGAGCTTCTAAACCCATTAGTTCTCTTCTTGTATATATGTTGCTAGCAATTATTTGCTTTAATTTACTATATTGGTCTAAGTTAATTTCTAATAATGAACTAATTGATTCTAAATCTTATTATTTCTAATTGATTGAATCTTAATTATACTCCAGGAGCTAGTCCTCATCAGAGCTGTACCCATCCTGACTGGAGCTATCCCCGGACTCCGCTCGAGGTTTTGGATGTTGAGGCTGTATCCCTGATGTGCCAGGGCCATCAGAAATATCACACGCCACCTGTGGAGGTCGTTTGATATTCTTAAGTGCTACTCGGGTATTTTTTTTCTTAACTTGTACGGCGCTGTTAAAAAGTTTCGTCACTACGTTACTGAAAAAATTCCTGAATTCTGGAGTCTCAAAATAAATATAGTACTTATTTTTCAAGTTTACATATTCCTTTAAGAATTTATATAACAATTCCTCATTATCGACTGGCATGTAAGCTTCAAGGAGTTTCTTGTTAGAATCATCCTTATCACTAATCTTATTTTTAATACATATATGGATTAAAGTCTGTTTAGGTTTCGTATTTCCAGCTTCAATTATAATCGGACTGTCTTCATGTTCCCTATTAGACACGGAGTGAGCAGTTGCTCCATCATCAGAGTCTGAAATCTCAACAATTTCCATTTGAGATTCAGATTCCTGTCTATTTAACTTAACTATTTGTTCGGTGAGTGACTCAACATATTTTTGCGATTTTTCCTCTTTTTCATCTTTGTTAACTGCCATAGGTTCACTATGATCGTTTGTTAAATTGAGTTTTATACGGGAAACTGCATCGGCGTTTGTGTTCAGATTACCAGTTTCGTAATACATTTCGAAACTGTAATCCGTTGAGGCCATTATGAAAAAATTTTCCACCTCGGAATAGTCATGGGATGGTCCCGGGATTGGTTCCGGATTTGGCTCAAAATATGTGGGGTTCGCGTCATAGTTTTCCGTATAGTTTACGCGTTCTGTACTAGCGGTCCTCATGGTGACGTCAGTATTAGTACCCGACGTCACGTTGTGACGAGGCGGCACGTGCTGATTTGGCGCGTTAAACGGTGAATAACCGGCGGATTGCTGATTGTGCATTTGCGCTGACCCGGCAACTTGTTGACATTGACTACGCATATTAAAGGAGTTATTTATTAGCGGCCTATCAATTCTATTTTGAAATGATTCATTTGGTGAATTAAAATTATTAGATGGCCTATGATTAGGGTTTTGCCCAACGGGATTGAAACTATTATTGTTCGGAATTCTCTCCTGCCTACCGTGAAGTTCGAAGCTATTCGGGTTTGGAGTATGGCTACTCGTATTATTCCCGAAATTCCTGAAAGGACATTTTATATTGTAGACGCTATGCAGGTTCTGGCGTTCCATAACCACTCGCAAAGCATCCTCTAAATTAGTGACCCCCTTAATGTCTATTAGTTCTACTAACCTCTGCGGCAAATTGTACGTAAAAACATCAAAAGCTAATTGATGGTAAAGTTCATTTTTTGATTTTCGTATTTCGGGATTGACCACGGTCTCAGTTACCTTTGCAAGCAAAATGCCCCGGTGGTACTGAATGCGTTGACAAAATTCTAAATAACTTTCGTCCCTATATATTACGAGTCCCTCTAAAGCCAATTTGAGGCCGTTTTCGTTTCTATGGTCCCCGTAATGTTTACATAATTGCCTCTTGAGGTCTACCCATGTGTCTACATCCTCCTGCTCTGCAATTAAAATTGCAGCTTCACCTGTCAACCTACTAGTAAGGACCTCGAATAGAAATTTGTTCTGTTCGGGACCCCCACTAAATCTACTTATAACATATTCGCATTTCTTTATGTAAACTGGCAACTGTCTTGTGCCGTCGAAAAGCGGAATAAGGTTAATAACCGACTGTGGAATGTCTTTAATTCCTTCCATTGCAAATAAAATATAATAATTTTCGCTTCGCGCGTTTAAAATAATATATGCTTATGCATTAAGTAACTAGGTCAGTTAAAAGCGGAATTTGACGCCTTCAATGACGATAAAAATGTTATTACGGCGTTTTCTAATCCCTAATAACACACATATATTTATAACAAGTGAAGATACGTATAAAAGAAGCGGTAAGGATGATGAAAAATATTGACTCACATTCCTCCCGGCAGCTTTCACGACACCTCACGACTGGCTGGAATCTCTTGGATTGTTTCCGGTCGGCTGGAGTTTGACAGCTTTCTGGATCGGCTAGGTCGGCTCTGTTGCAGGTCCTCTTGCGTCTTCTTAATAAATTTATTTGTTCGGCTTCCCGTTGAAACGTAGAAACGTACGTTGTCCGACACGGTGCGATCGCGTGATTATAACGGTCTGAACGTGTCAGGATAACGACGGGAATCCTGTCCTCAGCGCCAATTAAGATTACGACACGGACTTTAGTTAAAAAAAAACTTTATTTATAAACGAACAGAGTAACAGCCTAGCTTACAATCAAGATAATTCTAACTTAAAATAATTAATTACAAGTATTTATAATAAAATAATGCAATTCGGCATTGAGGTAATGCCCTCAATCTGTTAGTGTTGAGGTGGCATTACGTTCTTGCTGATAAAGCGAATATTAGGGGTTGGACCATCCTTAACTCGCGCTCCTAACCACCGAAACCGAACTACTTGTTTGTTTTTATACTTTGCTTTGGGGTCGAGCGGCGCAGGAGCCGCGTGGGCAGCGGTGACGGCGCCGGGGGTCTGGGACGGTCGAGCGAGAGCGATTGTATGCGTCGTGTGCGGAAAGTTATTGTGATGGCGGTAATCGCTGTGCGGCGAGAAGTGTAGTGTTTTTTGAGCGGCTCCAGAGGCCATTACAAAAAAGTGTGTCCGGGCAATAAATCTAAAAAATTTATCGGTTAGAAGAAACCGACGACGAGTTTTACTATTTTGGACACTATTTAGAAGATTTACAACATTGAGGACTCTAAGTTGTATGAAACATTACAATTGCTTTGTTTGGGTCAATTGACCACACAGAAATTTAAACTTGACACGGTTCTGATTTGAATGTTTTATCACAAAAAAAATTGCCGATCCGAGTGCCACTTTCATTCTGGAAGCTTTGTCGGTCACCTCAGTTTTTCTACGGATTTCCTAATTTCTTAGTTTTATTATAGGGTTTGTTTGGTTTATTTTGTACTATCATATTCTTATATGTTTTTCATTTCAAAGCATTTTTCTTAGCTAGCTAATAAGACTAATAACTAGTCATAATGCCAATCGAGCCTTTTATCTCAAGATCGATATGTAGGTAATCAAGTTGCAACCCGATGTAACCGGGGCAGCGTTGATCACAAGATTTTGAATGCTACGTACACCTACTATATTTTCAGGACTTTGGGCAACCGTCCAACTGAGGGTTGCCAGCTATTGTACTTACAATTAGTTCGTTATTCAAATTGTCTACTTAGTAACTATTAATTGTTACTACTTGAATTACCGTTGTACATGTTCCACCATATCCATAAATCGGATGATGGACCCCATTGGTAGTACCTGGAATTCCTCTGGCTCTGGGTAACCAGTGCCAAATTCTTTCATTCTGGTTCTGGCGAGGGCATGACATTCGCACAATATGTGTTTCATTGTCTCTGTTTCCTCGCCGCACATTCAATTCAGCATAGTCTGATAATCCCAGCTTAGTCGGGTCGTTTTCAAAACAAGATGTCGGTAGTTAGGGCTTTATTAAACAACCTCTTAATCTTGTTACTTTGTGTAACGAAACTTACCATACAATTTATATGGTTAACTTTCGTTACACAAGAATTAAAGTTAACATTTTGTTTTATAAAGCCCTAACTACGGACATCATTTTTTGCGAATGACCCAGTCAGGAGTCCTTTGACCCCGAAGTGACCTGTAAGCACCCCCGTTATGGTTCTGAGCTGTCTTCTGCTGTACTTCCTTAGTTTGTTGGTCCAGCGTGTGCTAACTCTTTCCATAAAGAGCTTCGAATGCCTCAGGCCCGCCATGTTCTTCCACTCTAATTGGTGTTGATGCTTGGCGTGGTCCTTGATGGCTGTTTTTATGGTCCCCTGTGAGAGAACCACACATGATTCCGGCCCAATGAGTGTACCCTCCGAGCCCTTTCTGGCTAGCTCATCAGCTTTTTCGTTGCCGATGCAGCCTTCGTACCCTGGGATCCACGTTAGTTTCACCTTCTTGTATGAGTATATAAATAAATTAAACTAAAATAAAAAATAAAATAATAAAATAATTTATTTCTGTAAGTAGGCCCTCAAGGGCTCTTTTACATGTCTTACATTATTTTGTCTTCTTTTCTTTTCTTTTGGCGCTTCGGGTAATGACCTTCTGGTGAGAAGAAGCGCCGGAAGAAACTCACCAGTTTCTCTTTTTATCCTTTGATATACATGAGATTTCATTAATACTATTTACTACTATTTTATACTATTTTTTTATTATAAATTAAACTACTATTCTAGACGAATCTAATTAACATTAGGTACCTTTTATCGTGGAGGAATCCTGCGATCCAGGTAACACCGCCTTCAGGGGAAAGTTGGATTGTGTGGCATTTCTATTCAATAACAGGTACATACAATAACGGTGACATCTACGCTTGTAGATACGAAGGTTCTTATTGGCATGAACGCACTATGGTCCTCCTCTTGTTGCACCATGCCTGTGGATTCTTCCTGAGTAACATGTTTATTGCCACTTTTCTTGAGGTTACACAACCCCGATTATCCTCTTTTAGTCGCCTTTTACAATAGGCAAGGGAGACCGTAGACCTATTACTGACCTTCTGGCCAATGTGTAGTGGTAGTTTCCTACAAGGTAGTATAAACATTACCTAGATAAGTAACACGCTGATATACATAAGTTGAATGAAAGACATGCTGTAAGTTGCACTGGAATTTAAAGTAAATGTCCTAGTGTCACCGCTTTTGCGAATGACTTGACATTCCAGATGGTAACTATTGGGACAGTGTCAAGTACTGGAACATTTACCTTACGTAAGGGTACAAAAATATTAGCTACTTCTAAATCGGAATGGCTACATAGGCATATTTAACAGCAACACAACGACACAAAATTTAAATGTTACAGTGGTACATTGCCTAGATAACATTTTAAATAGCTAGACTGTAACACTCAACCCGGCTTGTTTCCCGTGTAACGTTGCATAACAGGGTTTACGTAACTGTCCCTATTGCCAGCGCCGTAACATATTACACGTATATTGAACAAAATTTCCATTTATATATATGTATGTACTGTATACATTCTTTAGCATACCAATACCTTCTACATCTTCACCTACTTTACCAGATATTGTTTGTATTGAACGCTATTGCTCAATGCGTTGTATATAAACATGAGATTTATATCTACCTCATAAATTCCATTGCTGAAATAGTTTACGTAGTCTATCTATGACTAACTCGATAGCCTTGCTCGGGCACAGTTTCGATGCACGACACTCGTAGCCTCATAGAAACAACTAATTTCATTAGATTGTATTTCGGGTTCAGAATTCGCAGATCCTAAACTTTTCGCAAAATAGGAAACTGCTCTTTGTTGTATCAGTCCACGTAACAAGTAGCAATTGTGACAAACAACCAACCGCAATAAATTAACAAGTTAAGTTACAGTTAGCGATCCGTCCGTTTGTGTAAACTGCTAACTAGGCGGACGTTACGCCTGTTTGGAGGTACGAACACAATCTGCTTTATACGAATAAATATACACCTAGTGTAATTTGCACACTGTTTCCGACCTAAATGGGAAATTCGGTTAGTCCTACCTATATTCCCTTTAGAAATAGTTGGAAATTAACCTTGTATGCCTTTACTGAACGCTGTAGCATCCTCTACCGGTGCGGTAAATAAGCTGCGCAATTAGTCAAAGCCGCTATAGCACAATACAACTATTACTAAACCGCTTACAAATATTATGGAAGCGGAGTATGCTATAGTTTGCAATCGTGATAAATATTTTCCAGCGCTATAGTATATTGCTGTGTACATATATTAAAAAGTTCCTACGCAGCGAATGACGGTAAAGAACCACGTTGTATTTACAGAGGCTAGTGTCTGCGGACGTGATAATGTCGACCGACTCGCGCGCAGCCAATTAGCTGTCCGCTTTAACGAGCACGTACCGACGTGGAAAACAATTCTACACGTTTATAAGGTTTTTGAAGACCATTGCATGAGGCAATACGTGTAGGTACAGGTGTTGTGTGAATTTTCAATACCTGTATTTAAGAATAGTATGTAGGAGAAAACTTTAATTTGATAAAAACATTAATAAAACAATAACAATAACTAAGACTGTACTTGTTTTGAACTAAGATCGATGCACCTACGTGCTTTAACTATTACAAATATTATTCAAAAAAATAATTATGTAAGATATGAGTTAGTGCATATCATATAAAAATCTGTATGACTCAGTTCAACACAATGTACCATGAAACTAACTTGTTTGTAAAAGCTAAACAAATGACATCCTGGAAATCATCCCACTGTCGATAGGCATTTGCGAGGTGATTGATGGATGCGAGGCACACTACGTATTGACAACTCATTAGTATGGTGTGCCGGTGCAATTCCCAGTGTTTGTAATTGGCTATCATTTAAGACGCTTACAACTCATAAATTACACAAGTATTGCATTTTTTAGTAAGTAACAAGTGCGATTTTTAAGCAGTAATGAAATCAATAGGTAAAATATAACATCGTAATAATAATCGTTAAATTGCATTTACAAGTAGGTACGTTATTCCTACAATATCGATTAATTAGAGGTAGGTAGGTACCCACAATACCTACATTATTTAATAAAGGAATGTTTCCTTTCAGTAAAATGAGCTAACTAAAGGATTTAAGGTAGTTCCTCTCCAGGGCCCATAGATTTTTCCACCCTGTATATTATAGTGCCTGTAGAGGTGTAAGAAGAATAATAAGCCGGCTGCTTGTACTTACGAGCCGCACGCACACATCAACTAGTTTTTTCCTATTGCATCACGCAGCCACACGCAGACATAGCTAGCCGGCTTATTAGACATGCTTCAGTTGTTTTGGTACCGAGAATCCATCCGGCTATTTATTTTAAGGTCCTTGATTTTATGTACAAGTACATATCACGGTTCACTAATGTTTGACCAAAAAATTAATGACAAATGGTCATTTGACAAACAACGTTTCACCAAATAACCATTCGGCAAACGAGACATTTGACAAAAGTATCATCTTACAAAAACTCACTTAGCAAATTATTAATTAGCAAACACTACACTTGGTAAATGTGTTAAATATTAAATGTCAATTGACCTTTTTTCATTTCACCAAATAATATGTTTCGCAAACTAAGCATTTGTCCAAATGTCATTTAACAAGATGTTATTTCATAAAGAGTACTTCTTTTTTCAAACATTATGATTTAGTCTGTTGGGTAATTTATTCCGCTACCCTCTATATCGCCACAAGTTACAAGATTATATAGAAGGCAAGCAATCTTGCATTATGAAGCTCCTCTCGCTTCGCTCGCTCATAATAATATATTGGTGGTCATAATACAAACCTAACCTAACCGACGACCTAGGTTTTTTCCATGATTAGTCTAAATGCATCAGTTCGTTTTTGTTGGGGGCGCAGTTCAAACCCTAACCTAACCTAACAACCTAGTCTTTCTGGCAGCAGTTCGTTTTTGTTGGGGGACGCAGTTAAACCCTAACAACCTAATTTTTCTGCCAGCAGTTCGTTTTTGTTGGGGGACGCAGTTCAAACCCTAACCTAACCTAACCTAACGACCTACTCTTTTTGCCAAATACTGTGTATTAATTTGACCCATACCATATCTATTATTAGATTTATTAATAAATATAGGGCGGTCATAGTTGGTTGTCTAATCACCTTTATTCACTACCGTCAAAATGGTACCGTTTCCCTGGGAATAGCACAAAGATCAAAAGTAACAAATAATCGAAAATAAATTATAGAAAGTTTTAAAATGCAATAGTGGCTATCAGAGTTCCGCGCCCGTAGTGAAATACATAAAATTCGCCTCTTCGGAAATTCGCAAACTCGCACCTAAATGTTTAATAGTTCCTAATGATTTGACTGGCGATCTAGTAATAACCGTCGAAAGTCACGAGACCGGCAGACCGGGATGTTTTGATTTCCAATTATCATATTAAAGGGCGGTGGACGGATATGTCGTCTAATATCGGACCCTTGGTCAAATAACGACGCATGTGACTTTACGTCCAAAGTTTTTTTTATTGCTTAAAAGTCATACAAATCATACGAACTACATGATACACACAGATCCTGAAAAGTTGTCATTTTGCAGATGCGTTGTTATTTGACCAAGGGTACGATATATCTACATTAGTGAGAAACTATATTATCAAACCGCGTTTAGAAAGGGATTGAGCTCATATGTCATTTTTGAACTAATGCATGATATGACATTGTCAGTGGTAGAGTATGCAGATAAATTAAATTGTTATTTTGGTACAATGAAGTTCTAAAGCATGGAAAAAATATCAAATTATACAGCGTGTTTTTATTGATTTCCGATAGCATTAAGAGATAGTTCTTCAGATCAAATAGAGTTACTTTCTTAAACACCGTTTTTAAAGTATTTTAAGACAATTTCTCGGCATCGACCGTTTAATACTTTACCGCGATTCATATTGTATACAAACGTATTTTTGAAAAGCTACGGCAATTTGATAAAGCGAAATAATGTGACTGGTGACAGATTTGTCAAATATGATAATACTATTTTTTATTAAACAAATGACAATATTTACCGAGAATAGAGTTTAAATATGCAAATCATATTTAGCTATTAATTCTATTATCTATAAGGGTCTGCACTTATGAAGATATCAAAGATTGGTTTATGATTATATTTAATCATTTATTAAGTACACTTGTGCTAACGGTACACTCGAATCCCTTTCTCAACGCGGTTTGATAATACTGTGATATGGATACACATAAAAGTCCATCAATAATATTGTATACCAATTTTAATCTAGTTTTAGTTTATAATAGTATAATTATTTATTTTGTACCCCTTTTATTTTTCATTTTATATTGTTTTTATTATTTGTTGTTATAGTGGCAATAGAAATAAATACACATTCTGTGAATTTTTTAAGTCTCTACCTATTACGGTTCAAACGCTGGAGCCCTGTTACGCACCGACAGACGGGCAGTGGAGGCTTAGTAATCGGGTTCCGTTGGCACCCTTTGGGCACGGAACCCTAAAAAGGTAAATCCGAATCATTATGAACTTATAATTACAAAATTAGGTTAATTAAAAAATCCTTAATTGGCTTCCTAATTGGCGCTTTATGAAGTAATTTTTTTAAGTACCTAGTTGTAATAAAATGGCCATTAAGGTAAATGTACACTATGCCGGGGTAGTACCTACATTATGCCGTGGCATATCGATTTTTGTCGTATAATAAGAAAACAATCAGTAAAACATGATAGTACAATACAACATCAACTATAGTTTACCTAAATACAACCAAAACACGCGATTTTTTAATAAACATAATAAGTTCTAAAACCGGTATCGCATTTCCGAACGCGTCAGTCGTAACCACGCAATAGTTACTTAGGGCTATGTTATCCGTGGGCGTAAGGTGACAGTGGAAACTTCTTAAGGATTTGTTGTGATGCCGATAAGTTTAGTTAATCTAAAGGGTCTGACCGGACCACCATAAAAAACGGCAGTAAAATCGCCCCTGGCTGAATATGAAATATTTTTATGCACGTCTATTCGTATTATTATAACATATATTTTTACTGAATATTATGCCATGCTTAGTTTGCAAAAAAAATAAAAAAAGTGAAATTCAGTTTTTTTTTATTTTCAAAACTACGTAACCGATCGACTTGTTCTTCAGATATTTTATAGATGTATTTAAGTTAAGTTGGATTTAAGTTCTATAAGTATGTATTAAATTTTAACCGAGCTTAAAACTCGTTAGTAATAAGTTTTACCATACTTCTCATACAACTTATTGTGAAATAAGTAAGAAAACCAGTGGTCTCTTTGGTACATATTTCCGTATGCAGAAATTAATACTACCCTACTTTGGAAAAAACTAAGAGAATATACAATTACCTATATAATATAGAAATAAGCACGCGAAAACAGTTTGAGCAGATTTGTACCATAAAAGTCCCTTCAAGTTTTTTACCATATTTTTTTGGTTCGATTCCCCACCACTGCAAGTTAATTAAAAAAATCGATGAATGCATCATTTATTGTTTTTAGAAATAAAATCAAATTTTCTTTGCGTAAAATTAGCTATTTCCATTATGTAAGGTGGATACCTAGTTGTCATACATTGCACTTAACTTTGTCCACCTTGTATAAACAAAATGAAATTTCACATTGTTGATCCAAATGAAAGTTTTTGAAAATAATCTATGTAATTTATATTGTAAAATTGTAAATTATAAAATTATAAAACTCTCTAGTGCCGGTTTAGGTACATGCTGTCAGCCTGTCCCACCATACAGTTTATCTTGAATTATTCACGTATCTACTGACGAGTTTGTACGGAACCCTCGGTGCGCGAGGCCGACTCGCACTTGACTGGTTTTATTTTTTAAGTTGTACACAAACTTTTTTTTAGATCTGTGAAATTTTACATCATTTCTACTCAGAATCACGCGTACTATCTATCGTCTCTGATAAAAGAAAAAAAGTGTTCCAATTTTTATTTCCGATTCCATTACTTTTCTATACACACTATGGCGGTAACTGAACGGAAGAGCGATATTTGTATGAATAATTTGGTACAGTTTTTTTCTTCTATCAGAAGCGATAGTACGCGTGATTCTGACTAGAAATGATGTAACATTTATCAGATCGAAAAAAAGTTAGTGTACAACTTAAAAAAAAGGCCCAGTTAAGGAAATATTTTGAGCATGGCCGTCCAGTGTCTACCCCAAATATTTTGCTGTCTAATAATCATCAATGCCTACGTGATGTATCTTCGCAGCCAGTCCGTCCATTATGGTTGTTTAGGTTATTTTTACCCGGTATCCACGGGCCATACCTGAGTCATACTTCAGTGAGAGAATTTGCAGGATTTGGGCTGTTACAGTAGTAGTAGGCTTACGATGTTTTAGCGTTGCTTCCACATTTTTGCAGGATTTTAGTTTTGGTGGTTGGTTATAGCAACGTCTGTTAGTTTCGACATGTTGGTACCGTTTGCACATCACATCTGAGTTTTCATCATCATCAGGCTATAGACATCCCACTGCACTGATGGGCACAGGCCTACTCTAATAGATGAGAGTGAATGGGCTGTGGTCTTCGCGCTAGCCCAGTACAGATTGGCGACTCACTATGTTTTTCCTTCACCGAAAAGCTAATGGTAAATATCAAATCATATTTTGAGCGTAAGTTCCGAAAAACTTATTGGTATGAGCCAGGATTCGTACCCAAATATTATACAAAACTTAAGAATAATTAGAACGAAAAAAAATATCAACAAAGACGAAAAGCAAGATTCGAATAATTTCCAGTTGAAAATACCTTCTTCCTGACAATGATTGGCTCAGAGTCAGAGACGATAGTTTTGTTCTCTTTGATTTGCTTCAACGACGATGGTTCTCGGTATTTTCGATGTAAGGTGAAACGTAGTTACTAAACTCCAATGTTAAAAAATAAGAAAAAAGAATAAAGGCATACACACTACATTTTTAGCTAGTAGCACTGAAAGTATTCTTATTACTTTACATACAGGTCGATTCACAAGAGCTGGCACGAATGGATTGAACGAAAGTAATGTCACCAATGATTTCAAAAGAAGGATAGGCCCATCCGAACAGTTCGGAACTATTTTCCCCGTAACAAAAAATGCAGCTATAAATACCAGCTATGTGCAGTGCACGCGCCGCGTGTCACACTGCCGACTAGCACTGATTTGGCGGTATTCTTACCGCCAAAGCGTGGGAACCGTCTGCGCGCTCGCTTAGTCCTGTCCTTTGTATACGTCAATGAATGTCACTTGTCACTGTTGAGTGACGTTCTTATACGGAAGGATCCAAATATATACTTGTTTACAAAATATTTGGATCCTCCCGTATAAAAACGTCACCATATCACTTCTTCATTCTTCAATAAAAAACTACATATAATCTGCACATTATTAAGATTAAGCAGGTAATGATATCGCAGAAAGGTAAATTTGACGGTTGGGTACAAATATTTTACTATCATGGAGTTTTTATTTAATTTATTTATACCCTGTTTTATTACCTTGATGCCGCAATCTATGAAATCATGGCAAAAATATGCGAAACTCATACATAATTTAGATGTAATGATGCAATTTCCACGCTTCACGGCGTCAGTGTGCAAAGAAGGTTGCGATTGTGTAGGTAGAGATTTTTTGTTGTTCATAAAATACACAATGCAGAGTATGCAGACTGTGTTACGAACTTATAAGACGAGATAGTCTAAAAACACGATTATCGCTTATTGAATCAACCTATATTAACACTCATAAACATTATTCACTAGTTTAATCTATTCGTGCCAGTTCTTGTGAATTGACCGGTACTTTTGGAATTCTCTCAGCATCGCAATAGAACTTGTACGTTGAGGTGAATGATTACACACACACACAGCTATATGAAGTACTCATTGTAAAAAAGTGAATGAATGACATGAATGAGTGAGTAAATAAACACAAGGTAATACTTTAAAGAAACTTTTTGGTCTATCTTGCAATTCACTGTTGAACTTGTTATCGCTACGACAAAAGAACAGTAATTTCAAAATCCCGTTGTCATTACATGATATAATAGCTTGTTGTGTGCGTGACCTCAACTCTGCTGGAACTATCTATAGGCATGTAACACGTTAAGGTAAGAAATACGATGGGGAAAAAGAGGAAGATAATACAATGTGTGTACATTAAGGGACTGATCTTAATATGGGGCAAACCTATGTCCCATCATGAACGAGTTTCGGCTAAAGGATGAAGCACAAATTATTGTTCTTACTTCCATAGTTAACAAACGAACCAAGACAAGCGATTTGTTCAATAGTTTGGTCTCGGAAGATCGTATTGCAAATTGTATTTCAATAAATGTCTAAGCTGATTAACATCAAATTTCGAAGGTAAAATTTGCTTTGACTAATGATTACGAGTAGGCATACCGTAATAATTAATCAATATGTAACGTACTTTCCTCCATATTCATAATTTTGTACCATAATATGTGCTTAGGGCGCTCTTTTCCATTGGTCACTCTGGAAAGCCGCCCATCGAGTCGTCCCCTACTTCAGAGTACTTATATTCAGAGACGAAAGGATCATATTTTACTAAAAGCTTTACGCAATGCTTATAATACTTGAACTTAATCAAAATTCTTGGCTAATGCGTGCATGATACTCGTCGTAAGCGAACGTGCGCAGAAGTTCAGGTGTGCGAAGTATGAAACCAGAATGGCACGAGTACGATCGACTACCGAACCACGCGAGGCCCGCGCCACCGGCCGCAACTTGGGAACTTGTATTAGACGTGACAACACTACGAATTTCAACAATCCTCACTACTGGATACCGCGTGGCGCAAGCTTATGGACCGTGTTTGTAAACTACCCTTGTAGCTCGCTGTGAGCGCTGCATATTGCGTGTATTACGCAAGCCAACGATTCACTGATACCGGATATGATGTTAGTTACTCATGCCGTGAAAAATGCTAAATAGGTTATTGTAACATAAATAAGTGAGAGAACCAGCCGGTTCAACCTGCTCATGTACAGGCTCAGGTACTCATAATAAAGATGAGATAAGCCTAAATATGCCCTGAAATTTGAATCTATCCACTATGCTCTACGATCTGTATCTACTAATAGAGCAAATTGGACATTTTTCTCCAGTTTGCTCTACGAGTTTTACCGATAGAGCAAATTGGAGGAAAACAGTTCGATTTAGCCTATTAGTTGAGAAAATAGAGCAAACCTATCTTTTTCTCTAAAATTTGCTCTACAATTTTTTTTTAATTTTGTATTTAAAAGGTACAGTCTTAAACTTAAAGCAAACCCCGCACTTTGTCACCAAGGTAAGTTACTGAACTAACTTGTAAAATAATTAAAATAACCGTTCGGCGTCGAGACCCTTGGCCCGTGGGGCCCCAGCGCCCACCAGCTATTCAAAGAAATGGCCAAAAAGCTGGTTGACGTCACAAGGGACCGAGAAGCTGGCAGTTTCCTCGCTCAGCGCATAAGTATAGCGATACAGCGAGGAAACGCTGCCAGTATCTTCGGCACCATGCCGAAGGGGCCGAATTTTTTAGATATATTTTAGTTTTAGGTAGTAACATTTGAATTTTTAATTTAGGCTTTTATTTTAGGTGTATATTGTTTCTACTTTAGGGTTTTAGTTTAATATTAGTTTGATTTCATATTGTTTTATTACAACAAATAACCTAAATTAAAAATTTCTCATTTCAAGTTTTTATGTATTCCTTCTTGAGTTTTGTTCGCCTGTATGTTTCTAATTTGCACTTTTAATGTAAATTAATAAATAATAAAAAAAAAATTGCTATTTCGAATAAGTAGTAAAACTGTTTCTATTTATTTAATATTTTCATTTTCTATTTATTTCATTAACTAGTACCTAGAGCAAATTGGAGAGAAAAAGTTAGGTTTGCTCTACTTTTCCAACTAATAGGGTAAATCGAACTGTTTTCCACCAATTTACTCTATCATTAGAACTGTGTAGCAAATTGGAAAAAGACAGTTCAATTTGCTCTATCGATAAAACTCGTAGAGCAAACTAGACGAAAATGGCCAAATTGCTCTATTAGTAGATACAAATAGTAGAGCATAGAGGATAGATTGTGAAATTTCCCATACGAGTTGTCAATATGCCTGAACAAAATAAGTAAATTCGGAAGCGTGCGTAGGCAATTTTGATTAAAGCCTACGTTTTACAAAATTCTTTCGCTGCCATGAGAAAATAGAAGCTTAAGGTAAATGTAATCCTTTCTATATCTAATGCCAGTGGCTTAACTTATACCATTGAACAAGAACAAGTATTTACTTGAATGAGACACAACGAGGTTACGTAATAAAGAAACACGACAAGGATCCCACTACAGGAGGAACTCTAGGAATGCCTCTGATTATGTAAGTTTTATTGCCCTTATTTAAACCCAGTAACCTAATAAAAAACAGTGAACAGTGACTGAGTGAGAAAGTTATTACGTGATCTTTATTCAACACGCTCCAATTCTATATACATAGCGATTGTATTACCTATTTTTTCGCACTGGTAGCGAACGAGTGAGTGCTTAACCTTAACCGTTGTTGTTTGCAATAACATCACCGTTATGTTATTCACACAAGAACCGAAGGGATTGAAACAAATTGGTTAACGAAATATACTTTATTTGTAAAACACTTTTTAAAGTAGAAGCATAGACTTATACGCAAATAAATAATATAGTTAATTAAAACCAACTACAACGCAGGTAGCTCACGCACATTTATTTGTTATTCACTTTTCTTCTTATTAACTCTTTTTTTAATTGCTGATTGTTTTGATTAACTATACAAAACAAATGTTAGAGCTTGATTACTTAATTTAATTGGGTTTTTCCGTCGTTCCATTCGTCAAGAGAATCTGCCTTTATGACAGATTCTTCTCGCTCTAGAAATCACTACCATGGCAGCTTTCATTTCAGGGCTCGAAGGAAAATTAAAATTCATTACAGCAAAAATGGAGTGGATCTGTGGGAAACGAGGTCTTGACGAGACTGGGTACGGATTAACTACTGAGTTGGTGTTTGTGTATCGTTTTCAGTATCGTACGTAAGTACATAATAGTACATTACACAACTAGGGTGGTAAAACAAAGAAAGGCCGAGATCGCAGATGTGTACGGCCCGAGCTGCAAGCGAGGGACGTAAATATGCGATCGAGGGTTTTCTTTATTACCTCCCATGTTGTGTACATAATTTTATGTCTACACTTGGCCAGAAAGCGGCTTTGCCACTTGATGGCCAGGTGTGGCATAAAGAGTATAAGTTATGAATATCGATCGTTTTCAAGTGCGCTGTAATGTTATTCCATATTAAAAGTACGGTTCGAACCAAAAAAATTCAATAATTGTTCTATAAATTTAATGTTTTATATTTTGTTTTCCTCCCAAGTGTGTTGAAAAGCGTCGTATGACATCATAGTGTACTTAATGTGTATGTAGGTATCATAATGTAGGTACTATTATTTTACTACCGACTGTTCCTTTTTTGTATAATTCTAAACTGCATGTCAAAACCAATCAAATGACCCAAACACGGTGGGTTTATCTTATGTAATGTTATTACTACGTTCTGGTTCCTTCGCTAGATCAGCTCTGTCATAGTAATATTGAATTGTCATCTCATTTATTCATCTGAATCGGACACCGTAAAATGGGGTGAATAAGTATAACTTGCAATATTTGATCACAGACAGACACCTGGGCAGGTGAAACTAAATAAAAGGCTTTTAGAAAATAATCATAACTTTGCTTTTATTTTCATCGATTAAAAGTATCTTAAAACATACTTTGGGTTAAAGCTAAAATGATTAAATCCTTTTAACCACTTTGGTTTGTCATAAAAAACTTGTTTAAAGCGCTGTAAGAATGTAAATGTATGTAAACACTAACAACAGTACCTACTTATAATCTCAGCGGTCGGCAACCAGCGGGCCGCATGCGGCCCGTGAACCGCTCACTTGCGGCCCGCGAGCCTGCCTGGCTATTTTGTACCTATGTAAAGGTCGATATATGCAGAATTGTATAAAATCACCAATTATTGACATAGTGCGGCCCGCGTCAATTTCGTTAGCTACTATGTGGCCCTTGGCTGCTAAAAGGTTGCCGACCGCTGCTGTAGATATGTATTACCCATTATTATCTGTGTAATGGGCAATATCCGAAGCTATCAAACATTGTAGTTCTGAAAATGACCTCCTTCCGCGAAAGGAAAACTCCAAGCCAGGAAAAACAGCTCAAGTTTATAACGCGTATTTGTTAATAAAGTTTACAAACAACGGAAGTTCTATGACTTCTATGTGATATTATTTATTGGTTTTCAATAATTATCTCGGCGGAAGGTTTCGATGTAAGCCGCTTTATGTATAATTATATCGTTGTAGATACGATCGGCCTGCACCGCCTATATGTTTATAATATTTACAACGATAGTCACACGTTACATTGTTGTGTCCTGATTTGGATTTTTTTTTGTTTGAAAGGGGATACCATTTGCACCAGATTTGGATCCAATAATACGAGAAAACGCGGGGGAAATCTTCATATAGGTACACCTATAGCCATTTGGGATTTTTTATCTATACATTATTTTATAGGGAGTTGTGGAAATCACAGGGTGAGGCCTTTGCCCAGCAGTGGGACACCGCGCAGGCTACATAAAAAATATATATAGTAGTGATTTCAAAAGTTTATACGTCAATGCAATTAATTGCATTATAGTAACAGTGCATGTATTATTAAACAGTTCAAATCGGTTATTTTTTTAAATTTTGTTTTAAGTGTAAGCTGCAGTTTCTAATTTCCATCGTAGACTACATGTACTTACTGGTTTGTCACGTATTGATATAAAATGAGCTATGATCTTTTCATGTAAAAATCATACTCTAGAACGTGGCGAGGTTACTAACCGTTAGACTTTCTTGGCAACAGCCACTTGTTGACTCGGTCTCACTCAAAAGCACGTCTGTTGAGAAAGATTGTATAATCGTTCTACGGTCTAGAACGCTTAGAATCTAGGCTAAATGTTTTTCAAGTCTTGTCTTTGAGGACAAGCCTTTCCCGATTATGACAACCAGTGTAACCATGGCATTCGCTAATCTAATAATGCAACTACAGTGTGCTTATTAATAAAAAAAAATCAAAGAGAAAGTTAGAATTGAAAACACGCTTTGGAAAGTAGACTTACATTCTTATAATCGACGTCGATTATACTTTGAAATCGTAATAACGAAGAACTTTAAGTTTTAAGCTATTATTAGTACAATAAAGATCCGAAGTATCAACCCATGATACTGTTGACAAAATATTTTAAACAGGCATCAATTTATATATTAAGCACCTTGTCGCCTACAGTATGTATCCAAATGTAATGCAAAGAAATGTACCACGCAATTGTTAGATCGTAAATATGATAACGGTACCTGATTTATAGAAATGCAGTAATTTTAACCGTTGGCAAAAAAAAATATCAAATAATTTTGTGTAACCTGTATTTAGTAAGTACACGCATTTATGCTTTAACGAAAACAGAAATTAACGACATCATACTTGAAATGCGATAATCTGAAGTACGTTGTGATGATATGTTTGTTATGACGTTTAGATTGTTTAGGTCCACAGGCTGTTTCAAAATCATCCGCAAATAACAGGTACTTAACAATTTTTTTATTCAATCTAAAAAAAACTGCTGCAACTGATACAAACTATGCCATTACACTATACTTCATATCGACGTTGGCCAGCTTACAGCTTTGCTTTACTATCAGATACATACTGTATAGGTACCGAGATATAATGACGCAAAGAAATCCTGGCCGGTAGCTTTAACGACATCACAGAGTGTCACTAACGTGTCGGCAGCTATTGTCTTATTTATTGATCAGTTTCATCTTTTCCAACTAAATGCGTTTTCCAGTCTACCAAGTCTGTAATTGTGAAACAGTGATGCTATAGAAACGTAATTTGATATTACATACAGCCAAGCTCGAAAGGTAAAATGTCGCAAATGGTATAAACACCAGCATTACATGGAGACTAGCTGAGATTGAGCCGTTCTATCGATATTTTACGACTCAATTTCCTACGGAGTGGCAGTTAGGACATTTTCCCTTCGTGTTGTTGACTGAGTCGCGCGAGTGTGGGTGTTCCACGTGTAACGCAGGCTTCTCTCGGCCGCTGCACCCCTGGTACTTCGCGCTTCACGCTGTAAACGATCTAGTTTGCGGGAACTTTGAAGCGGAAAATTTATCTGGCACAGTCACTGATGTGAACGCAAATACACACAATTATCTCGTTGAAAGTTACGCTTTAACAGCAATAAGTTGGGCGAGATACTTACACAACTTTGTTTCTGAACAGGGTCGCTTGTTACGTGTACCTAAGCAAGAGAAGCATCAATGCTGGAAAGGTAGCTTGCAAGTTGAGTAATAAATAACAAATAAATAAAAGTATGATTATGATTTCGTAAAATTGCTTAATAAGTCGAACCATTTTTCCTTATCTCCTACACATTATCCTCAAAAATGAATAACAGTGCGAGTTCTAGTATACTAATAAAAAAAATTAAGTTTCTAAAGACGGACTCTTACTAAAAACTTAACTTTTTAGAGTTTTTTTTAAGCCGGCGCTTTTCTTAATTTTTAATTTAAGTATCATTTTGGAAAAGAGCTGATAATCTTCAAGCAGCTGGATCGATTTTTACTAAACATAGCTAAGAACACCCGCAATAAACCTGCTTTCTCATTTAAAAAACGCATCGAAATCGGTCCATCCGTTCGAGAGCTACAGACAGATACACCAACAGACATACAGTCACACAAACAAACAGACAGACAGACATTGGCGTCAAACTTATAACACCCCTCTTTTTGCGTCCGGGGTTAAAAAGGGAACTAAATAAGAACTGAATTCTGCCATTACCTAAATTACATCTCCAAGTAAATGAAATCTACCTACCGGGGTGATAGCAATCCCGATTATTTTTTATTTGCCATATACCTCCCACCCACCCACCTAATCAAGTACAGTCACCACACGGGAATGTTGAGCCACTATTGCCACTGTTCTTAACGGGCGTACTTCGGTCGGACACACGACTAGCGTTGCCAGGCGTCCGGATAATGCTGGATGAATCCGGGAAGATGCTCGAACGCATCATTGCTTCCCGGGTCATCCAGCACCTGGAGGGGGAGGGCCCCAACATCTCGGACCGCCAATACGGCTTCCGTATCAGGCGGTCCACCATCGATGCTCTGGGGGCCCTAAAAGCCTTTAGCGAGGACGCAGCGGAGCGGGGGGAGGGAGCCATAGCGGTGTCTCTTGACATCGCGAACGCTTTTGGCTCCCTCCCATACTCGGTAATTAAAGAGGCACTCCGATATCACGGAGTGCCTCTCTATTTACGAAGGATCATAGAGCACTACCTTAGCGGGAGGGTAGTGCTCTATGAGGAGAGGGGGGGAAATCGGCGGGAGAGGCCCATGGCCTGCGGCGTTCCACAGGGGTCCGTTTTAGGCCCCCTGCTTTGGAACGTCGGTTTTGACTGGGCGATTAGAGGTGTCCTGCTCCCCCGGATGGCGGTCATCTGCTACGCGGATGACACAATGGTCGCCGTCCGGGAGGAGCACCTGGAGGAGGCGTTGAGGAGGGCCGCCGTCGCGGCTGACCTAGTGGTCGGTCGCATTCGACTCCTGGGCTTAAAGGTGGCCCTCCCCAAAACCGAGGCCATTATATTCGGGGGCAGGGGCTGGTGGCCTCCTGCCCGGGCCTCGATCCGGGTTGCTGGAGAGACGGTCCAGGTGAAGCCCCATATAAAGTACTTGGGGCTCATCCTGGACCGTCGGTGGAACTTCGGGGAGCATTTTCGGCAGTTGGCTCCCCGAATCGTTCGACAGGCGTCGGCGTTAAGCCGCCTTTTGCCGAACGTAGGAGGACCGGGCGCCCCGTGCCGCCGCCTGTACGCAGGCGTCGCAAGGAGCATGGCGATGTACGGGGCGCCCATATGGGCAAACAAACTGGGGGCCGAAAATAAGGCCCTAGTGCGGAGGCCACAGAGAATTGTGGCCATACGCGTGGTTAGGGCCTACGTGACGGTGGCTTGGGCGGCGGCGTGTGCCTTGGCGGGTATGCTCCCTTGGGAGCTGGATGCCCAACTTCTCGCCGAGGCACACAGGGAGCGGGTGGAGAATAGGGCCCGAAATGTCTTCCCCGCTCCCGAGGAGGTGCGCGCCGCTCGGAAGGCGGCACAGCGGCGCATGCGCGACCGTTGGAAGAGGGACCTGGAGGACTCCCCCTATGGAATCCGCACCATAGAGGCACTCCTCCCGTCCCTCGACCGCTGGCTGGACCGAAAGAAGGGGGCTCTCTCCTTCAGGTTGACGCAGGTAATGACCGGGCACGGCTGCTTCGGTCATTACCTGCACAGGATAGGGAGAGAGGTCGGTCCAGCCTGCCATGAGTGCGGCGCCCAGGACAACACGGCCCAGCACACCCTAGAGGTGTGCAATTACTGGACCGAGGAGCGCCGCACCTTGGTGGCGGTTTTAGGAGTGGGTGACCTCTCGCTGCACAGCATCGTGGCGACCATGCTGGACAGCGAGAGGTCCTGGGAGGCGGTGGCCTCCTTTTGCGACACTGTGATCTCGCAGAAGGAGGCCATGGAGCGGGAGCGCGAAGATAGGCGACAGGTGCTCCCCGCTCCGGCGTAGACGGATGGGGAGGAGGCGAGCGCAATATCTCGCTCGCCTCAACCCCTAGTGGAGTGTGGGTTTCCGATCCCTCCCTCCATTGGCGCGGGAGCCCTGGCGTCGTAAAAGCCAGGGCAGCCGGGGAGCACACATGGTAGAAATGCTACGATCCCATAGTGCCCCCAAAACGGCAGTGCGGAGAAACGCCGGTGGGTTTTTAGTGGGTATGCTCCTCCCCCCCTCTGATTAGCAGAGGGTGAGCGAGAGGAGTGAGTCCCACATAACCTCCCCAACCAACATCGGGCCTCCCTAGGCCCCGGGGGGGTATGCGTAATGCATTTTCCCACCGTCAAAAAAAAAAAAAAAAAGGCGTCCGGATAATGCCGGACATAGTTAGGTTTTTCGATTGCGTGTCCAGCCAAAATAAACGGTATCCGGCCATTTTTTTGCCGTACCTATTAATACTGAGACACAAAATCCTCAATAATGTAGGGTGCCCGGCCTTTTTACCACCATGTCCGGCCAAACTGGCTGGTCTGTCCGGCTATCCGCTATCGGGTATCAGGTATCGGGTTTGGCGACCTGGCAACCCTACACACGACTAATAACACACACACAGCTAATTTAAGAACAGTTACATGTAGCCACTGGGCACTGTTCTTGTTCTCACTGGTTGTTGTCTCTTAGGATATCATTCCCATGTGGTAACTATACATTCTTAATCATCATCAGTCTATATTCTATATACCTACATCCCACTGCTGGGCAAAGGCCTACTCTCATAGATGAGAGTGAATGGGATGTAAGTCCCCGCGCTAGCCCCCACGCTAGTCCAGTGCGGATTAGGAACTTACTACATACACATACTTGATATCGAACCACAAGGGAGGGCCGAGATGGCCGAGATGCAACATAGGGTGTTATAACGCGCGGGCTTATAGACCAGCTCGAGCCGATTTACCTCTCGTGGGTTATAAAAATCTATAACTCCCACGGCAGGAAAAACTGTATGAAAATCTATAACTCCCGAGGGAGTTATGTGTTTAGTTTTAAAATATAGAACCTACCCGTACGTCACTTCAGACTAAGAAGGTTTCAAATCAGCCAAGGCTTATTTCCCATCTTCAAACCTTGGCTACAAAACCAATTTTAGTGTATATAAAACTTATGTTTTACTATTATATCAGTAATTTTTGCAATTATTTTTTTTCATCGGTAAAATCTGGCGATATTGCCAAGTTTGAAAACTAAACGCAGTTTTTAGCATTGTGACAAGTTAACAATAAATAATTTGATTTTTGTATCATTTTTTTCCTCGCAAATGTGATGAAAAGCATTGTGTGTATCACGGGCAGTAAGGGGATTACAAACTCGAGGCATTAAAAAAGCACTCCGGCTACGGCGTCGGGCTCCTAATAGACTCTCGTTAGTAATCCCCTTCTTACTACCCTCGGTGCACAATGTACTATACTAACTTACTCGTATGTCATAATTATGTGTGTATAAGGTACATAAAGCGATTTATATATGTATACGAGATTCATCACCCTTATGTTACCAACTACGTGTAAATTTCGTAATAGCATCACGCAAGTTCACGAGCGCTGCCATTTCCATGGCCGTGAACGGTACCAGGGCGGCACGAATTAAGCGGAGTAGGTCAAACTACTGGCATGCCCTGTATTTAACGAAAAGCTCATTCACAGGTTACAAACAACTGGTGACTATGGGCTGCATAATAAAGTGCAAGCTGATATCATTAGGGAAAATCAATGCAAAACTAATATTATCAGCGTTTGCTACTTAATTATGCATTACTCCAGATTATGACTATTTCGTCAGTCGAATTTGAACACTGAATAATTATGAGCTTTCATGATTTTGACACAGTAACATGATAGGAAATTGGGTCGTATTTATAAGATATTATCAAAATAAGTCCCCACGCTGTTTAACAGGGCTGGCTTAAGGATGTCGGCGATTAGTTCCGAATTCTTAATTTCTCATGTGTGAAATTATTATTGGGACGAATTCTTCTTAATGAAAAGTCTTAATTTTACCAATTCTTAATTTTCCGAATGCCACATTTTCCTTATTATAGATAGTACCAATTCGTGTTTTTTAACGTCAGTACAGTCATATACTTTAGATGGCCAAAAACAAAGAAATATAAATGTATATTGACTACAAACATAAATTTTATTTTTTAAAACCAATATAACCATTACACTGCCGTCTTCAAACTAAAAGACCGCTAGTTTGTATGAAGTTTCATACAAATTAGCGGCCTTCTAATTTGCGAACGGCAGTACTACCTATACATTGCTTAAAATTATGTTTAAACGAATCAGAGCTAGCTACACAACTCAAAATTACTAGACCAATTAGTAGCCACGAGACAACCAAACGCACAACACAAATAGGCAGACGAGCTCTCAGCCCACCTGATGGAAAGTGGGAACTTTAATTGCCTACTTAAACCGACATATATTTTTGAGACACGTGTGAGTTTTCCTTGAATCAGTTCTTCTATCCAACAAAACGCAACGAGTTTCTTAGTAAATAGGCATTATCATACTCTTAGTAGACGTAGGCTTCTTCATCATACACATAAATGAAAATGAATTGCCGCATATTATAGGTATTATTAATTTCTCAAATAAAAGTAATATGTCTAACTGTACTTTCGTCTGTAAAAAAACCGAATTGGCACTATATATAATTAGGAAAATCAGGCATTCGGAAAATAAAGAATTATAAAAATTAAGACTTTTCATATAGAAGAATTCGTCCCAATAATAATTTACAAAATTTCACACGTGAAAAATTAAGAATTAGGAACTAATTGCCGACAGGAGTAGGTATTTAACTCCGAGGCGTTTAATTGAACATTATGTAGGACGTATTGTTTAATAAAAACACTGTTTCCCAAAGAATAGAAGTTTATTTTACCCAAAACCCAATTAATGTGATTATTTATAATATTAGATATCATAAGATTATTTGGTGATGTGCTTTTTTGTTCACCTACCCGAAATTACTAGTAGCAACTAAGGTTGAAATTCTAACGCTACGTTTATGTAGAGTTAAAATTTCAACCTTTGTACAAGATTTAAATGATATAAATAAGACTATAACTTAAGGCGAATACCACATTTTAAAATAACAAACTTCAAACAAATCTATTCAATAGCAAATTCACGATTTACTGATATAATACCCAAATCGCTATAGGTGTGCCTATAATGTTTGAAGAGTTCCCTCGATATATCCAAAAGCCCATCATCAGATCCTCATCTGGCGCCAAAGGGACCAACTCGGCTGCTCCATATCAAAACCTAGTAAGTGCTCCAGACAAATTTTCAAAAAGAGCTTAAAAACATTTTAATGTTTATGTATTTACGCCCTTTTTAAAATTTGATCTGAAGCACTTACTAGGTTTTGATACGGGGCAGCCGAACTGTGAGGTATAAAAAGATAAAAAAAGACAAAAAAAATCAAGTTAAAAGATTTCATTCTAAGTAATGAAATGTATCTAAAACTAGATTCTCTTCAGCGCCTGGCTCCATCATAAGACCGTCGACACCAATACTGGTCACACCTGCCAAATACGCCCAAATTCAAAGGGGTTGCTAGTAACGTTTAAAGATTTCCACTCTGCACATCCTGAATCCATCATCAGAACTTCGTCACAAAGTAAAACGTATTGGGTTCAGCAATACCAAACGAATGAGCCCGCACTCGGAGGGGTTACTAGTAATTGTTGAAGACCCTCTACCTCCTCCTGACTTCATTATCAGACCAAGTTGAATTTCTCATAATGTTGTATTGTCACGAAAATTGAATCCCATCAAAAGCATTACATGTAAAGAGATGCAAGTCTCATAACGCAGTTCTCCTACAACAAAAAAGTTTTGAGATGTAATTTTAAACCAAGCCAGTACCGGGAGGTGTCAACAGAACTCGATTTCCACCAACTTGCCTATTATTTACTCGTGGAAGATTCTTTATTTGAGAACTATAAAATTAGAATTATGATGATTATCATTCAGTCAGTCAGTCAGTGAAAAAATTAAAGAACTTTGACGTGCAATAGTGCTCGACTTGGCAGGAGCACTGCCGTGCCCCCAGATGAATGTGCAAACTTTCATAAAAATCGGTTGAGCAGAAGTAATTGAAAAACGGTCTCAGGATTTGACCCACACAAACAATTAATTAAGACAAAAATATGGTAAACTAAATAAAACCGTTTAAAAACATCTAAATTATATGTCGAGCCGTCTTCGAGTAAATAATACGGGAATACTCATTGAAACAAAAAAAAAAGTTCCGATGATCTGAGAACCTCCGCCTTTTTTGGAGTCAGTTTAAAAGGATGATTTTTCTAAAATTCACCCCTACGCGGGTTTAACACAGGATGAAAGTTATGTATGTAAATCCAATCTGGCAAACCAATCGCTTGTGCTTTGGAGAGTTAAGAATCCTTCGGAACAAGGCACTGGATTTGCTAATGGTATGAATGTCGACGCAACGGACGAAACGATCGGTTACAGCGTCGCGTCGCGCCGGGCGCACCGCCGTCACCAGTCTAGCCACGGCCCTGTATATTTTATCACTGAGTGACAACACCCCCTGGCGTACGCGCTTCAGTGAATATTTGGTGTGGTATAGTGACCACCAACTAAATTATACACTTTACGCTGTCAAACTCCGATTTGCACTGGAGTTTCATGAAATTGAGTGTTACATTTTTTACAAATCAAACCACCTGTAAAATACATTGTTAAAAATAAGTGATTTTGTTTTTTTTTTCATTTAGATTTTTGAAATCATGAACACCGTGACGCTACCTTTAAAGATGGGATTGAATTTAGCGATTTACAAACTGGGATTCCCGAAGTTGTATGAGGAATATTCCCAAATTATCTGGGGGCACGGTTGTGCTCCTGCCAAGTCGAGCAAAACAAAGGCACGGCCGTACCATCCTTTTCTCGAACCTACGTTTTAATTATTTGCTCCTTGTACATGCAACACCCTGTATGAAGAGTACCTAAGTACCTACCCGGTTAAGCTAACTTAGCTTATTAGCATATGTTACAGTGGCGTGGCGACCAAAGAACTCGATTCCTACCGGCTTGCCTAATATCAGGCATTTGATCACCTTATTATACAGCTCTAAAGGAAAATGTACGCCAAATCTGCACCGGCTTGCCCAAGGATATCTTTTACGCCACGCCACTGATATGTAACATCATACAAACTTGGCTCAAGCAGGCGGTTATAGTAGAATTGGATTACAGTGTAGTAGAAGTACGTAAATTAGGTATAGTGCGTGAATACAACAATTATAGACATGTATCCTACTAAATCATATTACAGGGTTTTGGGCCTGTATATGACGATTTTGAAACGTATTTCCCATAAATAGTCGTACTTACCAAATGTATACAGCAGTGGCGTGGCGTAAAAGATATCCTTGGGTAACCCGGTGCAAATTTGGCGTACATTTTCCTTAAGAGCTGCAGAATAAGGTATAAGGTGCTCAAATGCCTGATGTTAGGCAAGCCGGTAGGAATCGAGTTGTTTGGACGTCACGCTACTGGTATACAGTACGAAAGCACGCCATGATTGTATCAAGTGTGTACCTACGCCGTTTAAGCCAGAACACACAATTTACTTAGGAATTTGTCTGTCTACTAGTTTAAAATACTTACATTATTTACGAATTAGCTTAAATTATTAGAAAGACAGAAAGAGAAATAAACACAGAAGCGAACGGACCTCTGGTTGATTTCTTGACTCTGCGCCAACTGACTTTGAGCCAAACTACAACTTTACAACATATATTTCGAACGAAGCAATGTAACTATGGTTTTACATGGATGTGCATTAAAAATTGCTTTATTTATGTAGTGTTTTTTGGGATTATATCTGATGATTTATTGCATTTCATAAAAAAAACAGGGGCCGTATGCGTTTTTATTTTGTTCTAAGCACTTAAAATCGAGTTTTACCCGTAAGAAATAAAAAAATCGGCCAAGTGCAAGTCAGATTCGCACACGAAGGGTTCCGTACAGCAGTCGAGCAAAGATACGCGAAAAAACACGATTATTGTATGGGCCCCCTATTTTATTTTTTACTTTATTTTGTTTTTATTATTAGTTGTTATAGCTGCAATACAAAAGAAATACATATTCTGCGAACATATCAAGCATCTACCTAAGTATTACCATTATTAAAATTAAGCAAAAATACGCCAAAATTCACGTTTTTTTTTATAGAGACCCCCTTTTATTTTTAACTTTATTATTTTCATTATTTGATGTACCGACAATAGAAATACACATTCTGTGAATATATTTAGCATCTAACAATTACCATTATTAAAATCGACCGAGTAACGTTTTTTGTATCCAGCTGTCGTTTTTACTGGTAACACTTGGAGTGAAGCTAAAACCAATGCTGAATTGGGTATGGCTCTCATCTCGAAGTGGCTAAGTATAAATCTCCTGTCACTAAATACTGATAAAACAAAATACATCTGCTTCAGCATCACTAAAACCACACAACCCGAATTCAATGTACCTCTCAAAATCCATTCATGTCAACCACCGAACAATATCATATGTAATTGCCCAACCATTGACAAAGTTGCACAAATAAAATATCTTGGAGTGGTCTTAGACGAGCACTTGAATTGGTATGCACACCTTGATTTACTTAGTGCTAGAGTCAGAAAGTTACAGTAGATATTTAGGGCGTTGAGACACATTGTACCAAATAATAGCAACGCATTACAAACTAAATCTAAACCACGTAACATACTTAATGATATATATGTGTCTTTGGTGCAATCCGTCCTAACGTACTGTATAACGGTATAGGCAGGAGCAGCAAAAACCCGATTTATTCACCTGGAGCGATGTCAACGTGCAATTATAAAGGTCATGTACTTCAAAAAAATTAGCTTTCCAACGGAACAGCTATACCAAATTACCGATCTATTAACTGTACGAAAGTTATATATTCTGCAATGTATCCTTAATAGACATAAAATCCTACCGTTCAATCCTGAGTATAATGACAGAAGGAAGATAGGCAGCGTTGTTTTAGTAGGCAGACCGAGAACCATGTTCGCCAAGAGGCAGTGCAACACGATATCTGCGCACCTCTACAACAAAATAAATAGAGAACTTAACTTCTACCCCAAAACTTTTCATAAGTGCAAAAAGCTTCTGATGAATTGGTTGAAATCAAGAACGTATGATGAGACCGAATTCTTGTTAAAACTTAATTGTTATTAAAACTTAATTAAATATAATAACTGGACAGGATGACAGACACACACACACGCATACACACACACACACACTCTCACACACACACACACACACACACACACACACACACACACACACACACATACACACACACAGTGGTACCTGATACTCTTAATTTTCTAAAATTATAATTGTTTAAATCTATAGTTACTTTCTACCTCTTCTACCTCAATGAAGAGCGGTGCCTTCCGACACAAGCAATATCATGCTTAATGGGAGGCCCCATCCCCTACACCATGTAAATAAAGAATTTTGTATTTTTTTTTGTATTTTTTGTATGGGGACCCCTAAATATACTTGATTTAATTTCCTTTTTATTATTAGATCTTTTAGCGAAAATATAAATACACATTCTGGGAAAATTTCAAGTCTCGATAAATGTATTACGATCACAGTCCTGTGACTGACCGACACAAACACGTTTCTTGTACGGGGACCCCCTTTTCTTTTTGATTTTATTTTGTTTTTACTAGAGCCCTGTGACGGACGGTCAGACGGACAGCGGGGGCTTTGTAATAGGGTTCCGTTGGCACCCTTTGGGTACGGAACCCTAAAAATAAGTACTAATGCACATTAGAGTGCTGTGAAGTTTTTTTTACCTGTTTGTAAAGAACTTCAGTAGCGTTAGGTGCTATTTTCATTGATATTACAAAATATTAAATGATCCACAATATTTAACGTTGATATTTAATGAGTATGCTCGCCATTTCATACGATGGTGCAGATATTTAAAAACACGTCAAAATAACGTTAATGGGCATGGTAAGCAACTCGGGCCGTGTATCGGAAATAGTTCTGCGAATGTTGACTTCCAAGCGGTCCAACGTAAGCCAAGATCTTACCGCAAGATCTCGCACAAAGTGTAGGGAAAGCTGCCATGGCTCTACACGACGGCGAATCCACTTATGATGACTTAATGGCGCAATGACGTGCATTTGGACGACATATTATCAATTTACCATGTAGAGTGTGTGTGATGGAAAAACAAAAATTATGTAACAACTATTAGATAATAGGGGCGGCCGGTGGGTCGCCCTAGGTATCGCTGGGGAGACGTGGTCAGGGCGGATCTGCGTAAGCTTCAAGCCGAGGATTGGCAGGAAATCGCGCAGGATCGGGTTGGGTGGCGTGTTCTCGTTTCGGAAGCCAAGATCCTTTTTGGGTCACTGAGCTACAGAGTTAGTTTTATTAGATAATCTGTGATTGTCTCCTGTATAGATAAACAATAAAAATATTATAACAAGAAAAAATGTTTTTAGTTCAACCTATCCGGGAAATAATTTATTTGGGCATCGATCGACAGCCCTAGCACTGATTTTACGCCGCGCGGGGTCGACAACCGCACTTCAGGCGTTACGATTCCAGAATGTTCTTTTCTATTGCGGGAGTTTTGTATTGCGGGAGAGTGTCGTATCTGTTCGAAGAACTATTAGATAATCTGTAATATAACTACGAAAAGCTCAAAAACTACACTACACTAACAGAAGTGGCACTTCTTCCGCAAAACAACAAATTAACCACTTTTTCGTCTGTTGCTAAACCTAAACCAAAAAATGTAATTCGATTTAGCGGGCCTAAAATAACTTAGACTAATTTTATCATCACAATAGTTTCCTTTGGATTTACAGGTAGGCAGGAAATTTTTTTTTAGTTATGTTATAAAAATATGTTGCTTTCAGCCAAAATATACCACTTACTTAGTTGTCAATGAGACCTCATTAATAGGCTACTGCTAAAAGATGCAATTTAAAGTCATTCTTATTGAGACGCGGTAAAATGGTACCTTACTTTTTAAATGAAAACACATGATATGTTTAGATACATAGTAGCATAATAGCATTGGAAACTAACACAATAGGATCTCCATATTTACACATTAAGATGCACACACATACATATATAGAAATAGGTAATGTCATCCTCACCTACTTACCTCAAACAGGCACACACAATGCCACAAGCAGCTTCCCCAGACGCCCGAGCCGAGACGCTGCACCAACTGGGGTGTAATGCAGGAGACAATGTTGCCAATTCGATGTGCTCTACGATTACACAAGAACACTTTCAAGAGCAATCGGAGGCGGCCGACAAACACCGCAATTTCAGAAAGGGGGTATAATGCACTTACCTGCCTGCCGTTAGTGCCTGGTGTTCAATGGTGGACTGAGTAGAGTAGTACGAGTGCCTATACTGACCAATATGCATACCCGTGCATACTACATACATAATAATGTCAGGGTCTTTGGGAGGATCAGGGACTGATACAAGGCAATATCTTCAGTGCTTTCGTTTATTCAACCGTACGTTGCTAGGTCTACAATAGAAGTGATACATTTGTTCTTCCGCTAGAGCGAGACAGACTCAATTCGATTAAATTTGAATATTTAATAGTTCCAAAGGCTGCCAGTCTGTCATACAAGGCGTAAGGTTTGCATAGCATGGTACAAACCTTACAATAAGTTGTTCGAAAGTTCATTTATTTGCTTTAACTTTATTGCACAATAATAAAAACCGGTCAAGAGCGAGTCGAACTCGCGCACCGAGGGTTCCGTACAAACTCATAAGTAGATACATGAATAGTTCAAGAAAAACTCTATGGCGATTAGTTTAGTAAATCAGTATGTATTACGATTTTTTGCATATTTCTCAAAAACGGTGCAAGTTAGGAAAACTGTTATATTTTTCCTGTAATATTTAGGATAACATTATTACAGATTTTTCTGTTCAGTAACTTCGACGATGAAGAGGGGGGGAATTGTATTTTTCTTTGACGTTTTTCGTCATAAATCAAAAACTACTCATTTAAGAAAAAAAATAAAAACAGCATTTTAATCTACAAAGCTACCCCTTTCATTTGATACCCCACTCGATATAATAGCCTTACTTTCAATTTTCAGAGTCCCATTACGGACCCCTTTAAAAAAAAAGTAAAAAAGGCATAAGATTTTTTTCCCATCCAATAGGCTCAGATTAGCGGTTTTTAACACATTCCAAATTTCAAGTCGATAGCATCAGTAGATCCTGAGATATATTGCTGTGACAGACGGGCAGTCAGACAGAGTCGCACCATAAGGGTTCCTTTTTTACCATTTTGGTACGGAACCCTAAAAAGTATGATAGGCTGACTTAATGCCATAAGGCATTCTCTACCAGTCAACCATTGGGTAAAACAGACCTTTTAGTTGGTGTTGGTGAAAGTTAAGCGTCGTATAATTTTTTATGACAGATAATTATTTCTTCATTGATGTCTTTCAAGACAGTTATAAAAAAAATAACCTAAAATTAAAATTGTTCGTCGGTTATGTAGAGAGAAAAATTGCTTAAGAAATAGATTGTAGGAAATCAATGAAAGTACAAACGTTGATTGTGTGTGTGTGTGTAATTAAGAAAAATGTACATTGGCTGATATGTACCCATCATATTTAGAATTAGTTTAGATTTAGATACCCCTTCTCGTTATGTAATTAGTTTTTTATCGCGTCATATAATTTGAACCGCAACATGTGTAACTTAAAGTTTCAGTATTTCTTAATTTAATGTTATTGCCTTAAAGCATGGATACAATGAACCTCTACAGGACATGTAGCCAGATCAAAGCTTGCTACAATAATGGGACTACGCTTTGCTACGGCGTAGGCGATGTAGTTGTGAACTACATGTCAATGCGAAGACTGTTGATGGGCTGATCTCAGGTTAAATAGAGACTAATTTAGTAGTTTTTAAGACTTCTCAATTCACATTTTTAGGAACAGTACAGCTAGTAGTACCTAGTTTCAAGTTAAATATAAATAAATACAATACAGTCGCTTAAAAGTGAACGTCAAGTCTAAGATAACAAAATCTATGTTTCGGCGCTTAAGAACGAAGAAGTACCGTAGAATGGGGTGAGTAGGCTTCGCGGGGGGAGTAGGCTTGCGAATCCAGAATTTCATTTTTGAGTACTTAGTTACTTTATTTTTTGGGCTTAGGTTGCTCTCAAAGTAATTTGATTATATTTTTAGACATATTTTTTCTTCTTTTCGCAACATTAAGCTGCCAAATCATACAATTTTGAAACACAATTTCACTGTCAAAGTTGATGCTCGAAATCGGCGGATTTTTAGTTGAATTTAACTTTGTTTTTAAGTGATGTTTACCAAAGTAAGTGTTCATCCACCTTTCGGATATCGTTTATATACTTACATGGCTTATTGGAAACAGAAAAACTTAAGTTACATTTTCTTTATTTATAAGGGTTTTAACATAGAAAACGATCCAATCACATTTGACGATTTTTATGGGGTGAGCAGGCTTGTACTGAGGGGTGAGTTGGCTCGACAACGGGGACAGTTGGCTCATGAATGGGGAGAGTTGGTGTTACGAACGGGGTGTGCTGGTTTGATAGAGGGGGGAGTTGGTGTTCGTAGTTCAGGGTTGTCGATTTACATAAGTAGTCAAAAGTGTCTTACATTATGATAAAATGGTAAATATTAGTGTTTTTGATGGGATTCACCTTACTAATTCCATATAGATCAAAATATATTTTTATAAATTGATCTAAAAAACTATTTATACGTCATAAAATAAGGATCACTACTTAAAGAAAACATTAAACCGGTTTAAGTAGGGTAAAACATAATTTTGCTACGTTAATAAAAAAATCTCTTGAAAAGTCGAGCTATTGCCTTGATCCGAAAATGTCAACCCTAGCAATTTTTCCATCTCACCCCATTGCTAGGCCTTCTCACCCCAACTACGGGGTGAGCTGGCTTTGCCTACTATTATGAATTTTTCGTTGAAACTATGCAATGAAGCAACAAACTATCATTGACAAACTGAAATTCTTACCACCGGAACACTTTTTTTGTATATAAATCAATGTGCCACATATAAAAATAAACTTTTATTCAGGTTTGAACTTCGATTTCCAGCCAACTCACCCCGTTTTACGGTACTTATAATAATATGTACCTACACATTATTCCAGCTAGACGTTTCATGCAAAGTAATTTCATTGCTTACATACATCTTACATATCATATATCGAATGACATAGATTAGGTGGTATAAAAACAAAAAAGAAGAAAAAAGTTCAAAAAATTCGTGGCGGCAGCCTGAAAACAAAGTTATCAATCGGAAAAACAATAGGCTAAATACCTGAGCAAAGGTTTTATTTAAGTTAAAACGATTATCGGCCTACAGAGCTTGTTGTAGCTGTGTAGAGGCGATCCGGATTCATGATTGTGGCATTGTTTCAACGCGGATGCGTTCAAACAATTAGACCCATTGTCACAACTACACAAACACTGTAATCTTACATTTTTGGGATTAGCTCATTTAATGTTACATACACAGCATACACTGCTTTAGCAGAGATTGTAAGGAAGCATTATATGAAATGAACCCAAGAGCTAATATAATTTATTCATTGTATGTACTTTTGCGCTAACGGTACTTCGGAATCTTATTCTAATCGCGGTTTGATATATTATGTATCAACTGGTATTGATAATCAACTGACTATTTACTATGTGTGAGTCTAAAATGATTTAAACAAATATTAGTATTAAGTTTGAAAAAACCTCATTTTTGGATAGGTTGCATATCGTTTAAAAGACAAATTTCATTTACCGCTACAATTTATTCTTCAGTACTAATTACTAGCTCCGCCCCGTTTTAGTAGGTACCTACGTATTCCGTGGGGCCGATTTTGAGCTTCAGTTACGCTTCCATACTTATTATATTTCGATGTTTTACCCCATCATTTGTAAGGCAAAGGCTCTTATGTCCCCACGGACTGTTATCTTACAAATACAAAAATACAAAAAATACAAAATTCTTTATTTCGTTAAAAGCACTTGTTACATGGTGTAGGGGATGGGGCCTCCCATTAAGCATGATAATGCTTGTGTCGGAAGGCACCGCTCTTCATTGAGGTATAAAGTAATACTTATTTAGTAGGTGACAATTTATTAGGTGACAATTGAAATTTTAGTAGGTTAACAATTGATAAATAGAAAGTAACTATAGATTTAAACAATTACAATTATAGTTTTAATTAAAATTAACAGTATCAGGTACCACTGTGTGTGTGTGTGTGTGTGTGTGTGTGTGTGTGTGTGTGTGTGTGTGTGTGTGTGTGTGTGTGGGTGTACATTTTAATTTCGTTAAAATCGAAGGTTCTGAACATAACTTACGTCTTACTTTTGGACTATAAAAATTCATATTTTTTTCTAAACTTTCCCATATATTTATAAGATTGTGTTTTTCAATTTTCTCTGTTATGATAATGTTGTGTTTCCTATCTATATGTGTAACCCAAGTTTGTTGCAAAATTTAACATGAGTCATCATCCTAATTGTAAACGTAAGCTATGTAGCTAGCTGTCGACTACATACACTAGCGACTTATTTTACGTACAAATTATCGCTTTAAGGAATACTCTTTACTATCTAAACACGACACTTCAGCCGTAAAGCTAGCATGATTAATAAGTAGTGTTATAAGACGAGTAAGTTTTTTTAATTTAATTGTTTAACAGATTTAGTTTGATAATAATCCGCGTATTCAGATAATAGAATGAAAGCTATGATGCGGCATTTGTGGCAAAATGACGGCCACAGAGCCGCAGGCGACCGCCGCTGAACGCGCTATCACATGAAGCGGGTCACAGGAGCCGTGTTGTGATAGTAACTGTTACGACAGGGCCACCACATGCATTACTCAGACATTTTCAAAAAAAATTACACAATTAAGGGATTTAATTAAAACAAAACTTAATTTATTCCTCTGTGTTACGAAAGTTACCCATATAGTTTGTATGCCTAACTTTCGTAACACAGAGGAAGCGATCGTGATTTTGTTTTTATTAGGCCCTTAACTATGTACATTTTTTTTTTAAAATGACTCTACTTCAATCTGTGTATAGATGATGGCTTTTTCAAATAAGAACCAAACTGCGTCTTGTGTGAAAAGGCGATACCTAGAAGAACCTCTTATCTCTCATAGATCGTTTGTCAGTTAACAAGAAAAAAACCGGACAAGTGCGAGTCGGACTCGCCCACCGAGGGTTCCGTACAAATTTGTAGGTACATATAAAGTATACCCTATAAATTTTGATTCCCTTAGTAAAGTCTATTTTTTTAATGATGTAATTAAAAATGTATAGTTTTCAGATCTTTCCCTATACTTGTATTATAAGACGGTATTGCTTGCCAAATTTCATAGCTCTAGGTCAACGGAAAGTACCCTTTGAATTTTGGTTTCATTGAGAGTGTCGCAATTTGCGTTTTTCACGTTATCTTTCTTTCACGTTAACTTAGAAGTTTGATTTTTTTACAGCATCAAGGGATTGTAGACTTGAGTACATGGTTTTATTTTCTACTTAATACCTCTACGCGTTCTCGAGATAAAGGATCTTGACAGAGGGACAGACAGACAGACGAACGGACCGACGGACCAACGGACAACAAAGTGATCCGATAAGGGTTCCGTTTTGTCCTCAAGAAGTATTGAACCCTAAAAATCTACACGAAAAAGCAACAACGTAGTTGTATGTAACGAGGATTTTAATTAACGGCTCTCGAGCTCCGATATACCGATACTGTCAGGAAAAGTGTCGGCATATTATGTATCCAGTTCAGGTGCAATATTTCAACCCTGCCATTAATCTTATGACAACATGTTGTTGATGGAACGGCCGCCGTCACTTGTAATGGCCAGTTCACATTATTCCAGTCCAGTGATCCAGCGGGCTAATCCAGTCCAGTTGTGGACTGGAGCATATCGTTTACATTATTCCAGTCCTCCAGTCTTCCAGTTTTTTATCCCCAAAAGAACTATCTCGTATTCACTGTTAAACGTTCAATCTAGCACTAGATGGCAACTGGAATGGCTGTCTACACTATTCCAGTGGCGCTGGATTGGGTGAGCTGGAATGAAAAGTTGACGGTCTCTCCAGTCACTGGACTGGAATGGGTACATTCCAGTGCATTCCAGTGTCGGTTCACATTATTCCAGTAGCATTCCAGCACTGGATTGGATTGCTGGACTGGAATGCTACTGGAATAATGTGAACTGACCATAAGTGCTAATTGTGGGGTGCTACGTAAACGTTTGTTCAGATCGATCGATATCTAGAACGTGTATATTTCAACTGAATCAACAACAGTACTTAACAGGCTATTCTGAAAAAATACTACGCACTTATGCTAAATTTTAAAGTTTTTTACATATTTAGGTAAATCTTTGAAAGGGCCTATAGCCGATCCTGTAGTCCGAGTAGTTTGTTGGTTTTCTAGGATATGGTGACATTTGTGTAGTATCAAAGGTTTTTCAACTCGGTTCATTGTAAAACAGTAAATCAGTTCAGAATACATTTAATTAAGCTGAATTTAATTTTGCATCCTAAGTTGCAATGGTTAAAATCCAGTGAAGATTCCGGTCACTGTTAACAAGAGGGATGTAAACTATGGTTGATAAAAGTAAAAACCAAGTGGATTCCTAATTAAAGCAAGTCTACTAAGTAACCGCAAATAGCTACAGATACTTATAACGCATTTTAGACTCAATTGTGGGATATTCAGATTGAAATAGCAACTAATTTGATTACTTAGTGGAAAAATCCTTCATTTTCTTGCCTCCATTCCAAAATTTGATTTGGATGAGAAAGAGTTAAGAGTAATGAACTAAAAGGAATGAATTGCCGTGACGTGCCGAAAGGGACTATTTCCTCATAAATAATCTTATTCGGTTCTCGGTCCTTTAGTTCAGTATCTGAACGAACATATTACTATTACTACTTGGTTGTGTTGTAGAACTACGCTGGCATTGGAACCTAAAAGTTGTAATTTTACAATAATAGTTTTCCAATGATGAGACGAAATATGTATATACGTATATACTTCGATATTTTTCTGAGCGATTCTGAGTAAGCAAAACTCAAAAAGTCAGTATTAATAAAAGACTTATAGGTACACTTTTTTTGAAAAACAATCAAATTTTACACACCCGCTCAAATTTTCCCGTGACAATACAAAATTATGATACCTAGTTTCAACTTTTTAACATAGGTCTGATGATGTTGTTGTTAACTCCCCCGGCCGCGAGCTCCTGAGGAGTTCCGCGGATTCAGGCCCTGCTGCAGAGGCTCCATCACCGATGTGGTTTTAGTAGTGGGTATGCCTCCTCCTTCTGAGGGGTGAGTTCCTTTATCCAGAGCTACAGCATGCTGAAAATGTCAAAAATGTCTGATAGCCCTCGTTATATAATTGATTGAATCGGGCGTTACTTTGCGGAAATCCATGGTAATTAAAACAATAATATTGCATTGCTAATCAACGATACAAAAACGTGTTAGTCAATTAGTGCTAACCCCTTATACTTACTTGCGTATCTTTTCTTGCAATCACATGCAATTTATAAAGAAAAAATAAATATACAAATAAATATAACAAACCACCACAAAAAATACAAAACTCGACACGTGTTTCGCCTCTCTACGAGGCGATCCTCATGAGAAGCTGGAGATGTTGATAGGCCTGCGTCCGTTGATGGGTGAGGTGGATTGGACCTCCTTTACCTCGCCTCCTCGACGCCGACACTTTCAGATGCATATTTTGTGGTCCAAACAAAACATACCTATTTAGCAATTCATTCAACCTGTATCTAGCCATTGCTGTGTATAAGCCTCTTGTTTATTACGCCGACATAGGGCTTCCAATCCCGCAGCCTATCTTTAATCTCGGTACCTGCGGGATTGCACATTTTCGATCCCGCGGGATCACGGTATTTCCGGGATCCCGCATAGAAATTAATGATATCAATTATAAGGTGAAATAATCAACGTATTTAAACTTTTATTAGAGTTTACCTTTTAAGCATTAAATATTACACATAATAATCGGTGAACGAACACACAAAAAAAAACAAACAAAAAACATACACACGAATTGAGAACCGTCCTTCTTTTGGAAGTCGGTTAAAAAATAACATTGCACTTCTATTAATTCTATTGAGACCAAAATTAAAATCGACCTATGTTAAACAAACTCTAAGGAACTCAATTATAATTTAAGACAAATTATTAAAATATTAAAGTTATGTATGTATGTAAACACTTTATTGAACATAAAATCAAATAGAAACAATACAAAAAATAATGGATCTGTACAAAGGCGAACTTATCCCTATAAGGGACCTCTTCCAGTTAAACCTTTGAGTTGAGCAAACGAGAAAGATTAACTAACATCAAAGGAGATAGACAAACTATCATGCTAACTTACTTAAACAAAGAAAAGGCCAAGTTTTATTATTATTTATTAGTATTTCTTATTTGCTTGTATCAATATTTTGTTAAAAATGTTTGTCCCGCAAATCCCGCGGGATCCCGCGTTCGTAATCCCACTATGAGCGGGACTGAAAAAAGGCGCGGGATCCCGGAATACCGAGATCTCGGAATACCGGGATTGGAAGCCCTACTGTTGGAAACGCAGCGAAAACCAACGCATTATCTGTGGCTGACTACCACATTAAAAAGTTAGATCTGTCAAGTGTGGTGTTAGAGACGCCATTGTGAGATGTTTTATACGGAGTTGTTTTATAATTAAAACCATAGTGATTAACTCAATAAACTGTTTTCTTTCCTCCTGGTAGCCCATAATCTTCACAGGTTATGGGCCCAGGCACGGAAAAAGGAGTTGAGAAGAAATACGACGTCTTTTTGTACGCACATGCTAACACGTGTGTTGTCGCAATTTGAACGAGTTGAATTGGAAGAAAACAAACATGGATGGGAGTAGAACTGTGGTACTAGGCGAAAATAACTGGCCGGCGTGGAAATTACAAACCAGCATAATCCTAAAGGCGAGGAAATTGTATGGTGTATGTACGGGGCGACCAACATCAACGGAGCCGGCGGAACTTCAAAAATGGGAAGATTTAGACAGGAAGGCCCAAGAAATTATTGCTTTGAGAGTGGACGAGAATGTTCTTTCATACCTCACGTCATGTGAAACTAGTCGTGACATGTGGGAAAAATTGAACAACTTATACGATGCAAAGTCAAAGGTTGGAACACATTTGCTTCAGCAAAAATTCTACAATTTAAAATATGAGGGCCCTATGTCTAAATTTTTGAATGCTGTTGACGACATCGTGACAAAACTAAAATCCTTAAATGAGGAAATCTCTGAGAAAATGATTGTGACTAAAATATTAATGACATTGCCGGAGACTTATAAGCATTTTATCTCAGCATGGGAGTCGGTGACTGAAGGGGAGCAGACATTGAGTGGATTGACAGCGCGCTTGCTGGTGGAAGAGGAGCGGCACAGGGAAGGCGACGCGGAGGCTGAAACAATGTCTGCGGCATTGTTAATTAAGAACAACCAGGCGCGAGGAGCAAATAGAAAAAGTGATAGTGTTAAGTGTTTTGAATGTGGTAAAGTGGGACATTTTAAGAAAGACTGCAAAAACAGGAGATGTCATTTTTGTGGCAAGGCGGGCCACATTGTTAAAGACTGTCGGGCGAGACAACAGCAGCATCATACTAGGCCTAATGCCTATATCATGAATGGTGATGGTTCATTGGACTGGGTGATGGACAGTGGGGCGAGCGAACATATGTGCGTAAGTAGAGAGATGTTTAAAATGTATAAAGAGGTAGAGAACAAATATGTAACAATAGGGAATGGAAACAATCTAAAAGTTTGTGGTATTGGCACTGTTGAACTTATGGCATATGATGGTAGCGAGTACATACCATCGGTATTGTTGGATGTACTACATGTGCCAGAGCTGAAGGTAAATTTATTTTCTGTCATATGTGCAATTGATAAAGGTTATAAAATGTTTTCAAGCAGTGATGAGTGTAAATTTATGAAAGGCGGTAAGATAACATGCACCTCATCAAGAAAAGGGAACCTTTTTATGATGAATTTCAAATTAAATGAAAAAGTAGCACTGACTAGCACTACCAGAAGTATAAATGAGTGGCATGGTATCTTGGCGCACCAGAATCATAACCATGAGAAAAACATTTTAGCTAAATATGATGTGAAACTTGAAGGGCTGGCTGATCAATGTATACCCTGTATCAAAGGTAAGCAGCATAGAGGTTCTTTCAATAGCAGTACTAACCGAGCAAGTGCCCCAGGTGAGCTTCTCCATATGGATTTGGGGGGCCCAATGGAGCAAAGGTCTTTAGGGGGTTCCTTATATTTTTTGCTGTGCAAAGACGACTATAGTAGCTATCGCTTTCTATATTTTTTAAAGCAGAAGTCAGAAACTAAAGAGAAAATTGAAATACTAATAAATAAATTTGAAAATGAGACGGGATATAAAATTAAAACGATCAGGACAGATAATGGGACGGAATTTATTAATAAAGAGCTTACAAGTTTATTTAATAGAAAAGGGATCACACATCAGACATCGGTAAGCTACACACCAGAACAGAATGGACGAGCAGAGAGGGAAATGAGGACAATGGTTGAAGCAGGGAGGACTATGCTACAGGATGCTGGATTGGAAAAGGATCTATGGGCGGAGTCGTTGAGTACAGCTGCATTTGTAATTAATAGAACAGGACCGAGTAAAGTACTAAACAAGACACCGTACGAGTTAATGTATAACAAAGATTTTGACATAAATACACTTCATAAATTTGGTTCAGAGGTGTACATTCATGTACCAAAACAAAAGCGACTTAAATGGGACGCAAAAAGTAAACGCGGTATTTTTGTAGGATATGGAGAAAATTGCAAAGGATATAGAGTACTAGAACCAAGTACAGGATTGATAGAAACATACAGGGATGTAATTTTTATAGAAAACCACACAGGAAAAGAGCTTAGCCAAAAGAAGAAAGATGAAAAAGAAGAAAAAGGCAGAAGTCAGATATGGATAAGTGAGAGAGAAGAGGAGGATGATGAGTTACCCAAAGAAACTGAAAATAACAGTGCATATGAAACACCAGATGAAGATCAAATGGTAGAAGGAAGTATAGAAAATGATGATGATGAAAATGATGTAACGGACTTGGACTTGGAAAACAATGAAGGAGAAATAAGTACCAGAACGAGACAGATTGTTATGCCTAAGCGATTTGATGATTACTACACGGGATTTATGGCAGTTGATGATGAAAGTCAACTTACATATAGTATGGCAATTAATGGAAATGACGGCAACAAATGGAAAGAAGCTATAAGAGCAGAACTAAACGCATTAAAAATGAACAAAACATGGATTGAGACTGAACTACCGGAAGGAAAGAAAACTATCGACACCAAATGGGTTTTTAAAATAAAAAGAGGAGAACATGGAGAACAATATAAAGCAAGACTTGTGGCTAGAGGTTTCCAACAAGAAAATAACTTTGAACAGTCAGATATCTACGCACCAGTAGCAAAACTACCTACCTTGCGAATATTGTTGGCGATAGCATGTAAACACAATTTAAAGTTGTCACAAATGGATGTTAAGAGCGCCTTTCTCTACGGTGATATAGAAGAAGAGGTGTTCTTGAAAATGCCAGAAGGAGTCGGAGATGAAAGGAAAGTATTGAAATTACAGAGATCGTTATATGGCTTGAAGAGATCACCAAAAATGTGGAATAATAAATTTAATGACTTCATGATTAAGGAAGGGTTTTCCAGAAGCAGTGCAGACTATTGTCTCTACTATAAAAATGGCGAAAAGTTCTATGTCCTATTGTATGTAGATGACTTGATCATAGTAGGAGAAAATCCAGAAAACATAAGCAAACTCAAGATGGCATTACAAGCCAAGTTTGAAATGAAAGATCTGGGTAGCAACAATTTAAAATATCTGGGAATAAATATAGTGCAAAAAATCAATACCATAGAACTGACTCAAAAACAATATATAGAGGATTTACTGAAAAAATATAATATGCAGGACTGCAATAGTATTGCTACACCTATTGAGTCAAACCTTGAGGTAAGCGAGGAGACCTCAAATGATGAAGAACTTGGAAAAAGGTGTAGAGGCCTTATAGGTAGCCTCATGTATGCCATGCTTGGTACAAGACCTGACATATGCTTCGCGCTGAATTACCTTGCTCGTTTTCAGTCTACGCCAAGTGAGCAATTATGGAAGGCTCTCAAACGCATTCTAAGGTATTTAAAGGGAACTTTGGAGTATAAACTAATTTTTAAAGCTGACTGTACTATACCTTTGTTAGGTTATACAGATGCTGATTGGGGTGGGGACAAATCTGACAGAAAATCTACATCAGGATATGTCATGAAGGTTTATGGATGCACAGTGTCATGGTGTTGCTCCAAACAACAATGTGTTGCTTTATCGTCAACAGAGTCTGAGTATGTGGCTTTGGGGAAAGGGGTTTCAGAGGGCTGTTGGATACAGAACCTACTTTCAGAACTTAAGCTGCATAATAAAAATTTCATAATATATGTTGACAACCAATCAGCCATTCAAGTCTCTAAAAGTTGTGAAAATAAAAGACTGAAACATATAGATTTAAAACATCATTTTATTAAGCAAAAAGTTATAGAGGGGTTAATAATGTTAGAGTACATTCCAACTGATCAACAATTAGCTGATATGTTTACAAAGGGGTTGGGCAAAATTTTATTCCAAGGATTGTGTTCAAAGATAGGATTGAATAATGCATAATTGTGACTGTATTGAGTAATGTTAAATGTTAATTTTTTCAAACAGTATATAGGTAGCAGATGTACCTCTGATTTTGATTTGTTATTGTGCAATAGAAGAGTTGCCTGAAAACTTATGTTTGTTTTTTATATCATATGTAGATGTATGTTTCTTATGTGTTGTTGGCTTTCGTTGAGGGAGGCTGTTGGAAACGCAGCGAAAACCAACGCATTATCTGTGGCTGACTACCACATTAAAAAGTTAGATCTGTCAAGTGTGGTGTTAGAGACGCCATTGTGAGATGTTTTATACGGAGTTGTTTTATAATTAAAACCATAGTGATTAACTCAATAAACTGTTTTCTTTCCTCCTGGTAGCCCATAATCTTCACACCTACGCCGACATATGTTTTATTTACGCCACAAAATTGGGATCCTATAATATAAAGTTTAGATTTTATAGATTTATTAATATGTAAAACTGGTTGTGGGAAATACCGTCTTACCCGTACACGGGACAATCGTATCCCGGACATTTGGGAGGCCTGCACGGAGCCGAAGCCAATGCGTAGAGTCCCTTTCGACAATTAAATGAGAGGCAAAGTGTACACCCAGTGGATGCCATCTCTGTCCGTGTCATGGGACGCACACAGAGGCAGCCCCCGTAATATATATACTGTGTACAGGTAACGTAGGTACTACTATACCACAAACGTACACTTATTACCTTACGAACGATAACTTATTGGTAAATTGATATATGTATCAGTATGAATGTAGATACAAAGCGAACATGCGGTGTCCATTGTATGTCTTTGTTAGGTATGCAAATACAGGCGAATGTCCATCGGTTGATGACGAGCTCTGTCGCATCGCTGAAGGCTATGCCCAAGTTACCTGTAACCTGGTACAAGCTAACTGCCCAATTATGCGGCTAAACCCGTCATGCTCGTACGCACTCGATCTAAATACAATTGAGGTTCGACAGATTGTGATTGAATTAGACTGAGAACGATACCTAAATAATATTGTCTTCGGTTTCCGCGATAATCACTCATTGTAATAAAACAATTTTATCTACACACATATCATAAACATTCTAGGTGTAATCAATTCAAAAACCGCAAATTACCAACAGCATAATGAATTAATGATAAACTGTTTTGTTACATCCAATTTCTTATCTGTGAAAATGTTATTATTGCTTCATAATAACATCGATGTTATTATGACATTCAAATTTCGAACATCCCTGTGAATTTGATTTGACCTCAGTTCTAATATCAGTCGAATTGACGTTGTATTCGAAATTTCATGTCAAATGCAAACAATTTACTTAGACAAATCTCCCGCCATCTCCATTTCGTCATTAAGGGACTAGGCGTGGACTTAAGTAAGTTTTTCTACTCCTGTACTGTTATCCAGTGTTGCCAATTTAGCAGAATCAGTGCTAAATTTAGCATAATTTGAACTGGTTTAGCAGATTTTTTTTAAATTTAGCATTTAGCATAATTTTTGGCATAATTTTTTACATTTAGCATAATTTTTGGCATAATTTTTTACATTTAGAAATTTTATAGTACACTATATCTCTGTTGACATTATAATTGTAAGTATTTATGTAAACACTTTATTGTATAAAATAAAACAAAGTACAGAACAGGGTTGCAAAATAAAGGTATATGTACTAAGGTAAACTTATCTCTTTAAGGGATCTCTTTCAGTTAACCTTTGAACAGTTGATGATGAATTTTTTCAACCCTAAACGCTATTTTATACTGCAGATTTGGTTTGAAAAGGGTTGACAAATGTTGTTATTCGTACGATTTTCCTATAAAAGTGCTAGAAAGCATTGGCACAAATGAGGCGTATGGTTCAGTTCTGTCAACATCAACATCCACATCAACAACGGCAACTGAACCACACACTTCAGAGGAAGAAATAGATATATTATTTGTATTAAATTAATATGTACTGATTGAAATTTTATTGTTTTCATAGGAATAAGTGAATTATTTTTTGTGATTATATGTGATGTTATATGTATGTAACTGATTTCACAAAATAATAATTTGCTATAGTTTTATAATTTAACAAAATGTGTTATTTATATTTATATGTTGATTATTATTAATTTATTATGGTTCTGGTGATTTCAAAGATCTCGTATGGTAATTATCCTATAATTTGTTGAAAGGCTGTTGTTGATTATGTTTATTTTAATTATGTCGGTTACATAAATAAATATACATATATTGGTTTGATTATTTTGATTTTACCTTTCTTCCTAATAGAAATTTTACAAACACACAGATAAATATATGTGTGTTTGTTATCACCAACAGGTAACATACCAGGTACATACAGGTAACATTTGGTAAATTTAGAAACATACAAGTTGGTGATGACATAAGTTTGTAAAATAACCTTCGATTGCATGGTTGACAATAATATAACTATCTAAAACGTAATAAACATGTAATAAAAGCGTAAATTTTTTGCCACTTTCATTTTTAACATATTTTACTATGATTGTTTGTATGCTGTAGTAAAAAAGTTACTTTGATTGCAATATAAAAAAAATGTCGATTAATACATTGACATTCTTAATTTACTTAGGTATCTTTAGCAATTTTTTTGCTGAAAGTTTAGTATGGGCCACAAAAAGGATTATTGTAAAGCTGTAATAATCACAATACATTAAACTTGAAAGAATAATGCTTTTTTTTATTTAGCATATTTTTTAGCAGAATTTATCAAGTTTTAGCATAATTTTAGCAGAATTTCAGCAAAATTTTAGCATTGAATGAAATTCGGAGTTGGCAACACTGCTGTTATCTGTCTTTTACTTGGTCACGAACACTAATATAAGAACATACATAATATGAGTTCAGAGAAGTCTATACTCTATTCCCCATAACAGCACTAGTGTCGTTATAGTCACTTTACGTTATTGCTAGCAGCCACAGACTTCTAAATCTAGGTTAAACTTAGGTCAAGGATTAAGTGCTCAATTTTAACTTTACGGTAAAAATGCACAACTACCAACTTAACAAACAATTAAATTCCTACGGTTTTTAAGAAAAACAAATCTTTCTGAACTAAATTCATTGATGCCAACATAAAAAAGTATTTTTAATTTAAGTATATTTTAAATTTAAAAAAAAAAGTTTACCATAGACACATACTGTCAGTCAAACGTCATATTTGCCTTGTTTCTAGGTTATGATTAATTTTGTATTTTATAATTTAAAACCTCGTCGTAGAAAAAGTATTGTATGCAACATTGTATAATTAAGTCAAGAAACGCTGATTGCGTCTCTATTTGCGATACTCGCCGCATTCGCGGCTCGTATCGCAACTCACGCAATTCGCATTTTTTGAACCCACTTATACAACTGTTGCATAAAATACTAATATACACCACTACCACAGAAATATATCGAGATAGAAGGAAATAGTTCGTCGATTTGTATGGGAACCAAGCGTGTAACGTTTTTCGCTTGGCGTTTGACGCCAAAAGTGTAATTTAGTGATGGAAAACATGAATTTTCCATTTCATTTGGTGGTATTTGAACAATTCATTATACCATTATTATCAGATTTTCAAATCTGATAATAATATTAACGGCAACTGAAGTTACCGGCGTGCAAATAGGTCTTTTTTCCTTCTACCTCGATATATTTCTGTAACAACATCTTTTGCAAAGATTATACATATAGCACCACCGTATAGCCCCGGTCTAGAATAAGTCTACGGTCTCAACTGACATCATAACAGCGACTAAAGAGGACTATTGTAGAAATTGGTTGATAACACATCGTTTCAGCAAGTCCGTCATTAGCATGGCGGGAAGGGAAATCCAGTACGTTCAATCTAAAATCATGGAGTCCTCCGCAGAAGATAGCGCAGTGGTAATCAATTACCGTTGAGTTTTTTGTGGTTAGAATTAGGTACCACAAAAATTATAATACTAATAGATTTAAATGTGTACGATTTTCGAAAAAAAATGCGAGTAATTTGAAAAACTCGCGCGGCTAGATAACGTGGACACCATCTCTTCAGTCCCTTCCCGGCCATGGACGTTATGACATGTGCGGAACGTCGAGGAGGAGGAGGAAGGTCAATTCCCGTTTCAGTATCACATAACCCAGCTGTCCTTCAAAGTTACCTGGTTCGCAGAAATCATCCACAAAAAACACCAATAGCATGTTGAAGCGAAAAGCAACTCACCAACTAAATTAGAAATTTATTAACGATTTGATGGTCCAGACAGACAGATTGGCGGTTATTTATAAAAGGAGGTCGTTTGGCCATTAATTCTAATGAAACCTAGGTTTATATGTTAGGTTAAGTGATGTCACAAATAACTACTGTCAATTTGGAAACTGGAACTTCTATACAAGTGGTATGGAGGTTAGAGGTAAGGAGATACTTTTCCTTCAGGGATCAGTTGAGAAAGTGTCCTGCTAAAAGTACTTAATAATAGTTAAAAATCTGCCCAAAATGGCACTAGCGTTACATTACAGCAGAGCGTTATACATTGTAGAAATGAAGACGGAGTGAAGTGCGTTGTTATGGGGGTAGAGGTAAGGTTTAATATTTTTGGTAACTAAGGTCTAGTTCAATAAAGCGGCAGTATAACCAAACCAAATTTTACCCATCTCCAATAGTAGCGCCACCACTATTTAGCACATTTCGGCGGACACTTTTCGATACACAGAGACGATTCTCATTACCTCTACCCTCCACAAGCTCCACAACAAGGGGGGTATTCGTCTGTTTTTTACTGCTGCAGCCACACTCGTATCATGGTATTGATACAAGTACGGCTGCGTCATCAAGAGACATGTGCTTTATTCATGATAATATTCAAACTACACCTTTAAGATCAAATCATCTGGTTGCATTTCCTTACAAAAGATAGAGCTAAACTATTCTTAAGGCCAAGTTGAACATTAATGACAACTCATTATGCGTCACACTTTCCATTGATTGTTTATGCGGATTTCAGCCGGATGGGTATTAATAATCGCCGGAGGCAAGCAAATTAATTTATCCAGGTATCACTCCAGTGCACAATACAGTCCTCACATGCATAACGATATTTGCCCGGGGTCCCGGCCCGTGTGTCCTGTGACATGCAAATCTTGGTGATAGTATTAAATCGGATAAAGGAATGTGTGGACCATCCGATGCTGGTAAATTGTTGTAACTAGTGAGCGTCCGTGGCTTGCATGAGGACTGTTACTGGTCGTGTCTGCCTAGTAATTATATTGCGGATTCCTTTATTGCATCGCATCGATTGGAACCAGCGAACCGAGAGCAGTATTTATGAATGAACAGTGTGTGCTTTTGAAATCACGTTAATAAGCTTGTTGTGTTAAATAATTTGTATGAAAAAAAAATTGATTCCCTTTAAGACCACGATTGTTTGTTACATGCAGGATGATTTAGACTGTAGGCTAGTTATGAAGTCAGAGATTTATACAGTGTATTTCTTTTAACTTGGATAGTAAGGGGCCTAGTAAATCGCAAGCCTGTCTGAGGTACAACCCAACGAATGTATTCTTTTTACAATCTTTTATTTAAATTGTAATGTTTGTATGTATAATTGTTGGAGTCAAATCTTGCAATTCTTACCTAATTTTAAAGCGGTTATCCTTTCTGAAGCAACTGAGCTGAAATGTTGCATGCATACGAAAATGGGACAAGAATGGAATATTAATGATATATGGTGCTGATTTTGTGATATAACTGGAAAGTAACCAGGATCATAGTATCATATAAATTACATAAAATAAACCCATCGTGTTGAAGCTCATTTGATTGGCTTTGACTTGCAGTTTGAGATTATACCAGCATGGGTGCGGGCGATTCCATAACCGCGGGTGCAATATATAAACGCATTTACAGATGATTTTGTAATAAAATAAAAACTATTTTAAATAACTATTTCCACGAACACAGCAATCTTCCTACGTCTAGGGGACCGGATTTGCGCTCGACACAAGTGTCCCTATGACTCGAGTACTCGAGCCTGACGGTATCTCCAAGGGCGACGGCAAGGGACCGGATGGGATGTCCTTGATTCCGCGGACTTTGGGAAGGGTGCTGGTGTGGGACGCTACTTGTGTAGACACACTAGCTCCTTCTCATCTTCACAGAACCTGCAATCGTACCTACAGGTTCGGCGGCCGAAGCAGCCGAAAGACTCAAAATTCATAAATATAAAGGGCCCTAGCGTGCACCAGCTGTTCAAGAAAATATCCAAAAAGCTGGTTGACGTCACAAGGGACCAAAGAGCTGACAGCTTCCTGGCTCAAGCCTTAAGTATTGCGATACAGCGAGGAAACGCTGCCAGTAACTTCGGAACCATGCCAAGGGGGCTGAATTTTTTAGACATATTCTAGTTTTAGGTAGGCATTTTTTTAATTTTGGTGTATATTGCTTTAATTTTAAGGTTTTACTGGTTTATTAAGAAATTTTCCTTTTATCATAAAATACAATATTTTTTATAATGTTAAAGAATATAATTTTCATCACACTTGATTGTAAAGGGTGTTACCTATAACACGCAGGCGTATAGAGCTGCTAGAGCCGATTTACTTCCCGTGAGTTACAAAAATCTATAACCCCCACGGGAAGTAAATCTTTATGAAAATCTATAACTCCCGAGGGAGTTATGAGTTTAGTTTTAATAGTACATTTCTTAAAAAAAAAAAAATGTCTATAAATATGCGATCTGAGGCTTTCTTTATTACCTCCCGTGGTAAGTATAAAATTTTACGCCTCCCCCAGGTCAGAAAGTGGGATTTTCCGCACGCGTAGCGGGCGGTAATGCCACTTTATGGCCAGGTGTGAGGTAAAATATAAAAACCCACTCGTACGTCATTTTAGGTTTCAAATCAGCCAAGGGTTCTTTCCTAAGGATAGATATCTTGTAGCTGTACGTTAGTTAATAAGTTTCGGAGTTTCATCTGTGTAACAAATGCTACTATAATATTTTCTTATGCTATCTGTAATAGTACATTACACAACTAGGGTGGTAATACAAAGAAAGGCCGAGATCGCAGAAGTTTGCGGCCTGAGCCGCAAGCGAGGGACGTAAATATGCGATCGAGCGCTTTCTTTATTGCCTCCCGTGTTGTGTACATCATTTTATGTCTACACTTGGCCAGAAAGCGACTTTTTCGGTACGCGCAGCGTAATAGTACATTACACAACTAGGGTGGTAATACAAAGAATGGCCGAGATTGCAGAAGTTTGCGGTCCGAGCTGCAAGCGAGGGACGTAAATATGCGATCGAGGGCTTTCTTTATTACCTCCCGTGTTGTGTACATCATTTTATGTCAACACTTGGCCGGAAAGCGACGTTTTCCGTACGCGCAGCGTGCGGAAAAGGCCACTTTATGGCCAGGTGTGGCATAAATAGTTTAATTTGATATTTCCAGCACAATATGTAATATTGTCTTATGTTACTTAATTGTACTGTATGTACTTATTCCGGTTTGAGCTGATGGCCTGGTTTGCCCATGCTCCTAATAAAATAAAATAAAAAGTTGACAATTGATGTGTTCTTTTAGCAGCCGGTGCGTTTAGTTTATTTGATTTTTAGGTTTTTTTTTCTCCGCTTATGAGATGAAAAACATTGTGTGTATCACGGGCAGTAAGCGGGTTACAAATTCGAGTCATTAAACGCCTAGCTTCTAATAGACTCTCGTTAGTAATCCTCTTCTTACTTCCCTTAATACAATATGTATTAAGGGAAGCCCTTTAAAGGGCTACATTTTAACCTGTTTCCTTCAGTTGTCAATTTAAACATTTAAATGGAATGTATAATAATTATAACCCGAAAGCAAAAACGTTTTTTTTTATCAAATTTGGTTAATTTCGGAAGTCAATAAAACTATTTGTAAATGTTTTATTATAGACATCCTTTCCATTCCATTTATTGTCTATGGAATTTTTACGGTAACTTACTGCTTACTTGACTATTGGGGTCAGCACAGTAATCAACACGGTATGGTCGATTATTGTGCTGATGGATTAAGTAAAATGCGGTTCATAGAATAAATAATTAAAACGTATTTGGAGTTTATTTTACGAAAATACAACAAAATGCTTATAGAAATTTCATTATTTTTTATAGTAATTTCCTCCTGCATTTTTAAAACTCTACAACACAACCGCAAGATGAGCTCTCAATTCACTACCTACATGTTACCGCAGTATTTATTAAAGCTTTTGTCCTATTGTTTCAAGTGTCGTTCTTATTGAATACCTGTTGTAACTCGATGAAGTTTATATTTTAAAAGGTTCCTCTCTCATTAGTATCGCATAACAAAGAGCTAGTTCATTGTTACGTAGGTATTACTTTCACAACGTCATAAGAATGAATAGACAAACTTCAACAGACACGTGTAAAAACTAGCACATGCAACACCTACCTATATGTATAGCTTAGAGAGCAAGTACGTTAAGATTATTGATATTTGAATGTATTCTAACTGACATTTTTCTTAATTTCAGATTACCTATCTAAGAAGAAATCATCGCAACAAATGTAAGAATCAAACCCCTGCACTGATTCATGGTCAAATAACCTAATACACTCGTTAAACTCTGCAATAATACGAAGTTCCAAACTATGACTACTAGTCGATACTCTTCATTCCATGGAACTACGCGCAAACAACGGCATATTCACAAATACTGAGCCAGATTCAGTTCAATACAGACGTTACGACTTAAAGGGAAATTGAACTCAAACACACACACCTTCAAGAGGATACTTCAGTTGCCTGGTTTCACTAATAATTACACCTAACACATCAAAACTCTGCTTCACACAGCCTAAATACAAGTGTGCGCCAACCGGCCTCCTTATTAAGCATACTCTCCTGGTACCGATTGTAACGAAGCGGTCGCTCAATAGCGCCGAGTAGCTCTCATATACACATTAGCTACTTGTACACATTCATATACCCATATAGCCTAATTCATGACACTTGATTGAGTACTTCGGAAATTCGCAGGGTAATTAGCCAGCATACCGACCATTATTAATAAGCCTGCATAAATCGGCACTGATTGGTTGCAAGCGCTGAAGAGGTCCGGATGAATTTAACTACTAAGGGTAAGTTGATTACATTGGACTGTCTGGACGTAGCGAAATGTTTTGCTCTAAGGAGGATAAAAATACATTTTAAATTGAGAAGACTATTTTTTGCAAGGAGATACCGGTTTTGATTTAAATAAAAAGTTATTACTAAGTGTTAAACACCTTCCTCACCATTAAATTTTCGCCCGCTTTATTCTCGTTAATATCACAAGGGAACTCTTCACCTGGATATACAGTATTCTATGTTTCAATCCAAAACTTGGTCTACTTGCATGCAAAATTTCATCCCAATCCATTCAGTTGTTACCCCGTTATTTAGTAACAAACAGCCAAACATCCAAACCTGTATATGTATTTTCTTAAATGCATTCATCATTAGCCTTTGCGTCTTCAGACGATTTAAGGTGTAATGTTTCGAATACCACGTTTTTGGTGGCTGTTTAGACCGGTACGACGAGAGCGGCCTGTTCTACCGCAGGACTGACAAGAGAAATTTGCGACAGATGGTACTAAGTCACATTGACGTCGTCTTTGTCTCTTGTCAGCGAGTGCTGCGAATCCAACTTTATCGTAAAACTTGCGACCCTCCACCACGCACTTGCACCACTCTTCTTCTCCCAGCATTGAAGTACTCATATTAGTCAACTGTGCCTGAAATGAAATAAAAAGTTGGCGAGACATTGGTCAGCTTAATATGTTTATTTATTTATTTCAACTTTATTGCACAAAAGAAAACTTATCGTACAAATGGCGAACTTAATGCCATACGGCACATGCCAATGCCATGCCATGGGGGGTTTATTGAACATATCCGAGCGTACGTTGCTAATTCGCGTTACCGCATTGGTTTTGAATAATCGGTCTGTATAGTCCAAGAGCAGGGCCGCATAGTGGACTGGATGTCATCAGGGAGCAATGATCTATTTACGGCGAGGACATACAATGAATCTCGAGCGAAACGAAAGATTCTACTGTAAAATTATGAGAGGGATTCAAGTGCTAAAGCTAAGATGAAAATAATTTTGCTACCATGTGAGATACGCCGCGGCCTAACTGGGGCTGGCTTAACTGGTGACGCGCTACGTTTTGCGGTGCGTGATCTCCATTCAAGAACCTTTTGCGTAACCATTGACCATCGGTTCTTCGTGCTATATACCCATACTCGACCCAGCCCTTTGCCACTCAACTTGCTAAGTGCTACTTCCATCCCTCCTGCAAAGGAAGAAAAGCTTATTTCGGAATAGGTATCAAAAATATATCGCAAATATCGCCCTCCTACATTTTATTCTTCCTGGGTTTGTGTGATGAACACGTTGTTCTCTAGTACCTCTTGTTACCACAGCTCGAGCATTGCTCAATATGGGACTAGGTCGGTTTGTGTAAGATGTGCCCCAATATTTATTTTAATGACCGAGCAACCGCGAAACGCAAGCAAAGGGTTCAGCTTGGACAAAAATGCTTTCATACACTCACGGACTTTAATTGTTGAGCCATTTAGGGTTCACCTTACAATAGTTGTGTCATAGGTTGTGTATTACACGACGAAATTAAACTGAACCCTAAATGGCTTAACAATTAAAGTCCGTGACCGTTCCTACGTATTTTTGTCCGTCATCTGTAAATAAATAAACTACTTGCGGCTCTGTGAGCTGTAGATCTCGCAGAGCCCCCATGGCTCCGCCATTTTGAAAAATAATCCAAAAACTGAATAGAGAAAAAAAATCTCTACAGGGTATTTTTTTTTACTGCTGGTCTGAGTCTGGTCTGTATCGTGACCATGGTACTCCTACAGGGTAATTTGGGAAATAAGGTGCTCAAAGGCTTCATATTAGGGAAGCCGGTAGGAATCGAGTTCTTTGGACGCCACGCCATACTCGTATAGATACTCTTCGCTTTACCTATGAATGTTTGTAAACATTGACATTGCCAGAATGATAAAAACTATTTACTTTCTGCATAATTAAAGTTTATCATTACTCTTAAAGAAGTTTTATCTTTATTAATTAGTTGTTGTAGGGTGACCATTTAATTGTAGAGAATTAAATTTTGTACTTAACAAATTTTAAAAAGAGAGAGAATGTTCAGGTGTTTCAATTAAATACGATGGTGAACTATAAATTAACATTTAGTGAATCCGTGGGGTTAGTCCTGCTCACGTCTCCCGAATCACCCTGTATATGTAATTTTGGAATCTCCCCACATATTGTACGAGAATCGGTGTAGAAATGCGACCTTTAGAGGAGAACAGCCGGACACCCGCCAGACATACGAAGCATTTGTACCCAAGCTGAAACAGAGACGATCCCTCGCACGGAAAAAAATTGTCAGCTCACGGTGAAAACTGTGAAAAAGTTTTCCTCTGCTTTTAATGAAGAATTTATATACGGTGCTAATACATAAGATACCAATATCGTACCCTTGGTCAAATAACGACGCATCTGCAAAATTAAGTACTACTTTTCAGGGTCTGTGTGTATCATGTAGTCCGTATGATTTGTATGATTTTTGAGCAATAAAAAAACTTTGGACGTAAAGTCACATGCGTCATTATTTGACCAAGGGTACGATATTTTTAGGGCTGATAGTACTAAGCTTTCTGAGTTTATTTATGTATAAAACAATAAACAAATTATGTATGTTTTTTGGAGAAAATTAGGGAAGTACTTGCTACATAAAGCACCCTGTTAATGACGTAATCCATAATCAGTGATTAAGACCTCTTTCATTATCTTATGGTTAATAATTTTTCAATATGAATGAACTGGCCACTTAACAGAAAACGACGTCCACTTGACAGAAAATGTTCTTGTCAGCTAAATTAACAGTTGATTAAGTATGGGTAGAATTTTAATTTATTTATTTTGTTCGGGAAATGAAAACCAAAAATATCACATAAAAAGTTTTCTTAATTTTTATAAAACGTTAATGGTGTTGATGTAAGTTAACATCTCTTAAAATATTGGTACCTAATGTATTAGCACCTTTATATGACGTTTTAAACCTCTTACTTTAAACCTGTCTGCTACCTACTCAAACCTTCCACTCTTATTTATCCCCTTTAGGGGATTTTTTTTTGGAAATTCCTTCTAATCTTTGCCTACGAAATTTGAAATGTGAAAATGTCAACCCTAAAGTCGTTTCGACTGACTGATGGGTATAAGCCAATCTATCAACAATTAGCAAACAGTCCGGACTTTTTTATATGCGTAAATTTCCATGTAAACCTTCCGCCTTTCCTTATTTCTGGTGTTACATAACATTGTACATGTAGCAATTCCAATAAATTTCAGATTTTCGTATATTCTGTATTTTCATGTAGTGCCGTGCCAAGTTAGTTTCAGTCAACAACTGAGAAAGGGTACTGTGATAAACTTTTGTATACCTGGGTAACATACCTCTTCTTAAAATACGTTTGACAGCATCATTAAAATAAAACCGGTCAAGTGCGAGTCGGACTCGCGCACCGAGGGATCCGTACAAACTCGTCAGTAGAAACATGAATAATTCCAGATAAACTGTATGGTGGGACAAACTTAACTTTGCGCTTGAAAAAATGTTGTCCTCATACATCGACATATGTCGCGGTTAGTTTAGTAGGATCAAATAAGTTTGTCTTACGATTTTGCGAATTTCTAAAAAACGCTGCAGGTTTGGAAAACCGTTTTATTTTTCCTGTAATATTTAGGATGATGTTAATAATCGGTAATTACTACAGATTTTCCTGTTTAGTAACTTCGGAGATAATAGGGGGAATGGTATCTTTTTTAACGTTTTTTGTCTTAAATAAAATACTACATGCATAAGAAATTTCAATTCCCCCCTATAGAATGGTATTTTTTTAACGTTTTTTGTCTTAAATCAAAAATTACATGTCTAAGAATAAAAATAAAAACAGTTTTGGAATCTACACATTAAGTCCTTTCATTTGATATTCCACTCGATATAATAGCTCTACTTTTGATTTTCGACATCCCATTTCGGGCACCTTTAAAAAAAGGTATAAGATTTTATTCCTCTCCAATAGGCTTGGGTTAGCAATTTTTAACACTATTCCAAATTTCAAGTTGATAGCATCAGTAGATCCTGAGATATCTTGCTGTGACAGACGGACAGACAGACAGAGTCGCACCATAAGGGTTCTTTTTTTACCATTTTGGTACGGAACCCTAAAAATACAGCCTTTAACTTTATAATGAAATAATGCAAGTAAATTGAAATAAAAGCATTAAATGAGCAGCAAGCGACATCTTATTAAAATAAAACAAATTGAAGTATGTGAGAACTAGAACCGGTTTGTAACTTGTTTTATCGTGATCGCGATAAAGTAATAGCATTTCGAACAACTTGCACCGAGAATGTAGAACAACAAAATTTTGGCATCAGCTCTTGGACTAATGCTGATTTCAGCACATGAAACATGGACTACACTAGAGTTAAATACCTAATCATTCAACTAAGAAATCCATTGGCAACTAAGTATAGTCTTTCAGCGTTTGGATTACTAAGTCACGCTGAAGTAAAACAGTTTGTAAAATTAGTACCTACTTCTAAGGAACAGGCTTAGTAATGCACCTGTACTTACTGACCACGAGCTAAGCATATAAGCCTGACTTTCATTTCATTTTGATTTATTAATAATCATAATTACATCATGAAATCTCGATAGCTATCCTCAGTTCTTATGCTCAATTTAAAGCACTTTGTGGCCCCTTGGTCGAGCGTCAAACTTTATTGATACATACATACATACATATGTATGTATGTATGTATGTATGTAATAATCACACCTTTTTCCCAACGGGGTAGGCAGATACTACGTCATTCCACTTGCTACGGTCTAACCATACATCTTTCGCCTCATCCATATTCATTAATGTTTTCATGCATGCATGGTCGTCAGTTTAGAGTACTTTTGACTTGCCCTTTTTTCAAAACGTCTTCGATCTGATCGTGAAACGTTCGTCTAGGCCTTCCTCTTCCAATGTTCCCACTTACATTCACCTTGTAGATAGATAGTTTAGTTAATCTTCTTTCATGCATCCTCTCTATATGCCCAAACCAGCATCCCTTTCTCCATTCGAGTTACTACGTTTTATTTCACACCACAACGCTATTCTTGATCCTGTCACTAAATTTGACACCAATCATGCCTCTCATTGCTATCATTTTTACTGCGTTTATTCTACTTTCTTGCTTCTTGTGCCACATACAACTTTCACGTCCATACGTAAACATTGGGACCAATATACCTCTATGCACGTTGCACAGCCGGACGCGCCTTCTTGGTGATTTCCTGGCTGCCCATAAAGGCGTGCAATACACCATTTATTGTGTTATCAGCATTAACTCTCCTTTCAATATCACTTTCAAACTTTCCATCTCTCATAAACATCGATCCCAGGTCTACAAACTCATTGATTTGCTCTAAAGTCTAAACTCTCATTCCCAATCCGTACACACACTTCTGTTACACTATCTTATTTTTCAAATAACATGACCTTCGTCTTTTTCGCATTCTAATACCATACTTTATTGATGAATATTAAAATACATATTAAACGGATCTTCTCGCAATAAATAGTCTTCTGGAGTATGGTGTTTTGGAGCTTGAATAACTTTGATTCTTATTTTCAGGGTGCTCTAGCGAATGTTGAAGATGCTGTGCCATATTTATGTCCCTGCATACACACATGCAATAACACATCCACAATATTCCCAGACGGAAAACAATACCTACGGCTCGGAAGTCTCGTTTCGAGACGTTCACACGACCGTCATACGCTTTCAGAACGATCTAGTCTATATTGATATCATATAGGTATTTCATTTTTTTTTCATTAGTTAAATTTAATTTGTTGGTATTTGAACAATTAATATTAAAACTAAAATACACTATTTAATACATTACAAAACTATTCTAGGCAGTTAAAATTAAAGCTAAAAGTAAATAAAATAAAACTATAAAAAGAAAACCCCTTCTAAAAGGTCTGCCTGCGGCATCGACCCCATGACGCTGGCAGCAGCGTTTCCTCGTTGGACCGCAATAGCGGTCCGCTGGGACAGATAGGCGCCAGCCCTGGGGTATTTAAATTAAAGATGGACAGACGGACATACAGACGGACAGACAGACAGAGTCGCACTATAAGGGTTACTTGTTTACCATTTTGGTACGGAAACCTAAAAAGTCATAAATATATATTATAAGGTTTTTTATGTCCAATAGGCTCGTGTTAGCGATTTTTGCATTTTAAATTTCAAATCGATAGCAGCAGCATTTCGTGAGATATCTGACTGTGACAGACGGACAGACAGACAGAGTCGCCCCATAACGGTTACTTTTTTACCATTTTGGTACAAAGCCCTAAAAATTAACAGAGATAAAAGCCATCAAAGTTCTGGAGTGGGAGCCGGCGACGTTACTCCTAGATGAAACTTGTACCATGGCGAGACATCACGCGAAACAACAACAAAAACAACAAACAGTATCGTCCTAATTTTTTGTTTCTCATACTAAAGTACGTACAATAGGTGTACAATATTTTTGAATAATCTAACCGATGACTCAGGCAATTTTTTATTAGTCATCAAGTCATCATTCATATTGTATAAATAATAGAGGTTAGGTACCTACTGATATATTGTAAAAAAAAATATATTTTCGTCAACTGATGACTCATTTTCAAAACTTTGTTTACGTACATTAAATAAATGATAGCTAGCTACTTATTTCAAGTATATACATATATATTCCATATTAATAAAATACAAAAACAAGTCGAAACTCACAACTTGTAACAAATTGCAATTAGGTACACGTAAAAATATACTATCAAACCGCAATTAGAATACGATTCCGAAGTACCGTTTGCACTAAAGTACATAAAATGAATAAATATAATTATAAGTCAATCTATGGTCATAATTTAAGTGCTGACACTTATAGATAATATAGGTAGATTTACAACGTATGTGTTTGCTTCATTATAATTATTCCAAACATATCACAACTACCTATTCTTGGTAAATGTTGTGCGTGTTTTATAAAAAATAAAATATTATAGTTGACAGTATTTGACAATTTTTTTGTACTGAAATAAGTATTTTCATTTATCTGCACACTCTAATATTGACAATGTCATTTCAAGTATTTATTCAAAAATGACATAGGTATGTGCTCAATCGTATTCTAAGCGCTGTTTAATAATAATATATATCGTTAATTAGAATAGTTTTACTAATTACTTAACAAAAGGACTAATTGCGTCAATAGGGTATTAAATCGGGTTTTAGGATTACCATCTTAAGCTAGGAAATACAATTTTACCCTACGTTTATAAAATAACGTTAGTTAGTATCTCGTTCATTTCATTTATTTATTCAGTAAAACATACAAGCTTACAGTGTTACGTACACCAAAACGCTTACATGCATATGTTACAATAAATTAAGACTTAAAAATAACAATACCCATTGAATTAAAACATATTAAGTTAATGAAACACGCAAGAAACAGCATACTTAGTTGAAAAAATAAATTAATATAAAATATAGTTGTAAAAGGTAAAATAGCGCAAGCAAATAATTATAAAACAGTCAGAATAACAAGATTTAAAAATACTAGTTCGTTATTAATTAATTACAATAACTTTAACTATAACGAGATGAATGTAAAAATGACGGTTTTAGTTTCTATCGTAAAGGTCACTTTTAAATAAACAGCATGCCTAAATAAAATAACTGGTAATAAGTAGGTCTCTTCACTACAGAAAGTTGTCGAACTGTCAATACACTGATCACATAATCCTATATTCCACTCACAGATACACAATTACACATGCTACGCGAATATGATTCTGTGTAACCATTGTCTGAGGGAACTTCGTCACTGGCGACGGCTTTACGCCCCAAGATGTCAACACAGAAGCTACGCGCACTTGGCTTCTGCGAATGTTTCAATACTTCAGTCGATCGGTAAGTAAATACCTTGGTGCGTCCTCAAATTTGGCCAGCCAAATTTGGCACTGGATGGCGAGGTGCTTCGGATATCATTAGACTTTATATATTTTGAACTTATGAGTTGTAAACATATGCATTTCGTCACTATATATTTCGAACATTATGGACAACGTGCATTATGGATTTTAACTGTTATGATTTTCAATCATTATTCATTTTTATTTTAGGTATGTATTTTGAACGTATGTGCTTTGAACTTATATATTATGGTATGTACTCAACAATAACACCTCTAGGCGTGGTGTAGTGCGGGGCGCGCGCCGATGTATACACGGTGTCGGCGCTGCGCGGTTATAATATCCGCCGGCCGAGCCCCACGGCGTGCTCTCATTGGTCAATTCGCGGTAATTACCGCACTAACGCCGTAATGTAAACTAAAAAGCACGCGTGTGTAATAAGCAGCGTTCCGCGGGTAAGAACAATCAAACAAGAGCCACTTTGTGAGCAAGTGTGTTGAAAAATAATAAAAAAGGGTGTGAGGTTTCCAGGAATAAACGCTCGCTATAAAAAAAAATATATGGAAACAGCTGACTCCTGACCACTATCATGTCATATGATATCATATAATAATATTATTTGAGATATGAATTTTGAAGTATATGTATTGCAGCTATCTATTTTTCATGAATTATACTAAGAATTACGGCAGTAAATAGTTACTGATAGTCGCTAGGACACTTATCTAAAAACAACAAACAACGGCCTCCCGAATATCGATCTTAATTACCCAACCAGACGCAACTAGAACTGTTTATTGCCGTATGTCCTATTAGGTTTCATTAGGTGTGACACAAAAACTGTGCCCCGTTAAGTGGCACCCGAGTCTAGCTCACTCTATTGAGCCTAAACACTCAATTCAAAACTTCATAATCATAAGCCCTGTCTCTATCACGCGAAGGCGCGAAAGTTAGCAGAGAAAGAAATGGCACGACCGTAGCTTGGATTTTTTGTATACCTATGAATTGTCGTACTGTCACGTGCCGCAGCCCGAAGAACACAAGTCGGTATTTCATGGGTAATTTACATAGAGATAGATCAGCGTCCCGAGAGCCGCGCATCCGCTGAATTTCTATTGTTTAGATTGGAAAATTAAGTGCAACCTCGCTCGACTTTCCTTTTCTGACATGATTAGTTTGCAACAGCAAAAACCACCTGTTTGCAGCTCACGGGATTGCACGTCGAGGTTATCTTTACGTACCTACGCACAGCTTCATACTTTTATGTTCATCCGTATGCCACACATTTGTATAATATATGTATTCGTTTAAACTCGTTTTGTTAGTCGTGCTCTTAAACTTTTTTTTAAAATACTCGGTATGTTCTAATCGAAATATTATCTTTTTTTTAATTATAACAATTAACAATACCTATACAAAGTCTGCTCATTAATCGTACGTAATTATTCTTTCATCACACTTGCTAGAAAATAGTGTTGTTACACATAGGTTCTGCGGGCCGTAAATGACCTATTACGTCCTAGGGCGTAGTGGTTTTTTTTATTTGAATAGGGGAGACCAGTGGGTGTTGAAACAATTTTGACATTTTGGGTCGTACACAAAAATCTATTGGCTAGAATCGTACGAGATAAGGACTAGTCGATAGCTCATTTCTTCGACTTTTATATCACATCAACAAAATATCTAGCTGTAACAGACGGACAGACAGACAGGCGCACCATAAGGGTTACTTTTTTACCATTTTGGTACGGAACCCTAAAAACGCCTTAAACGTGACAAGTCATTCTGTTTCAACTCCCCTTATACCGAGGTAAGCTGAAACAAGGGGGTGAGGGGAGTTGAAACAGTTCTTGATTTTATTTTGATGAATTGTGTAATTTAAAGGGTTTTATTAAAAAATCAAAATCCAAAAATAAACATTAATTTTTTTTAAGTGGGTATTTTCTACTCAGGTTGAGGAAAACTAAAGGCAGCATCACGAAACCATTTTTGGCGCAGTATTACCTCTTCTACCGTGAGATTATATATTTCCTGGCTCGCCATGCATCTGTTTCTTTTCCGTGGTATGTACCCAGTAGGTATGCTAAAATTAAAAAAGCCAAAAAAAAATTAAAAAAATTACTTTATCTTATTAGTAAATCAGCCATACAAAATTGAACCGAAGAGAGTTGAAACAGTCTGTTTCAAATCCCCTCAGTAGCAAAAATCCTTCCATCTGTTATAAAATTACAAAAGAAAAGTAGAACAACGAGCAATGGCTTGCAACATCATTATTAATTCAATCCTTAGTTAATGAGCTTCCGAAAAATACATAACACAAGCCAAAAAATAATAACAAATTACCAGGTAGGTACCTAAAAGAAACGATTAAAACTTACTTTTCGTGTTTTTTTCGACATTGGGTGCTAGAACTCCACAACCACGCGCCTTGTGGCAAGGACGAATGCTGGTGGACCCCTTTTACGTTAACTTGAAGTGGTGTCGTCACAGAAAAATAAATTAATAGTGACATCAAGATTTCAAGATATATATTGTTAGATGACTTCCCTCCCTTCCACACATTTTTCGAGCCAGATTTCAATGTGCAACGCTAGGAAATTTGACCTACCTATTGGGTGTTATAGCTACTATGTCCAGGGAGGATGAGATTCGATTAATTCTGAGCATACAATTAAACAATCAGACATTGCTTAAGGAATTTAATAATAAATTGAACTCGGATTGTCGGTTGCGAGAGCGAACCGATTTCCTAATGGCGGCGGGTCCGGCCCTGTGGAGATTGACTCATTTGCACTGCATTACATTACCGACTGACACGGACAGCCACTCTCATCTCGTGGTAATGAACAGATTGTTGCCCACAGGACTGGACTCGCGTAACGTTGTGTAGTTTACTTTACTATTTTGCCTATGTCCTTATATATTTAGGAATATACCTAATATCTACGAGTAAAATACAACTGGTTCGCTTAGCTATTCGGGTTATTCTCATGTTTGTGGATGTCACTACCGTGGGCCTTATTACTATTTCTAACTGATTAAAAAAAAATTATGCTGTCAGAATTTCACTCATCCATATGATAAAAATAATTCATCATAATAATGACGGTTAGGTCAAACGATTAGAAAGAGCAATTATAGCCACAGTAGTGACTGCGTGCACAAAAATGAGAATGGCCCATTCACAGCGACAAAACATAAGGGAGTCTACACGAAATCAACCCATTCTAGTCCTTATACATACCCATTTAATTGAACTTAGACGAGGAAATATTTAACATTGGAAAGTTTAAGACTAATTAAGGTAATTAGTTGAAAGTCACAGTAAATGTTAATGCATTAGGTAGGTATTGTAGTTATCTTCAATTAACTAGTCAATGGATTCATTTAGTAATAAATGGATTAAATTAATTAGGCATTTTAAACTGTTTAATTTGGTTGTCGAACATCACTTTTTAAAGAAGTCCCTAATTAGGAATAGCAGAAACGCAGAGATATAAAAACAATGGGACTCTAAATATCCGATGCAAATAATAGTAAAAAAAGATCGCGTAAACATATAATTGACTCGTTATGAAATCTATAATGCGCAGTTTTCTGTGTATTCGATAAATATACAGTACGATTACTTGGACTTTGACACTCGGCAATTCACGACATTCACCGGGAGAAATCGGAAGTGCAAATGACACGAGAAACATTGCTGCACTGCACACTTATTTGTAATATCATAGTGTGCACTTAAAAGTTTAAAATAGTACCTAATTTATATTACATACCTGCCACAATGACATTCTTTTACAGTAGACCTATGAAAAACAACAGATGTGGCTTGATTTAATTATTATATAGCATTACTAAAACCACAAATATTAAATTATGTGATTAGGTAATAATGAAACCATACATACATGCTCAATCACTTTCGCTGTCTGAATTAGAGACATTGATTATAAAACTATCACAAAACACATCCAGCTACACTTCTTCAGTTAAAAATTTGTCTTCGCATTTACTGGCATGATTGCAAACTTTCGTCCATTCTTCAGGTCCCATCCCAACATATATTTTTTTTTTCTAACAGTAGCTTTTTGGCAGTGGTTTTATTCATGTCTATATTTTTAGACGCAATATATCCATTTAATTGTGTCATATGTAATAGTATTTTATGCAACAGTGGTATAAGAAGGTTCAAAAAATGCGAATTGCGTGAGTTGCGATACGAGCCGCGAATGCGGCGAGTATCGCAAACAGAGACGCAATGAGCGTTTTTTGACTTAATTATACAACGTTGCATACAATACTTTTTCTACGACTAGGTTAAAATATAAAATACATGGACGTCACGCGTGTCTCGTCCGGTCTCTCCGAGTGTGTAACAGCCGGCATGACAGTTGTGTCTATGGTAAACTTTTTTTTGATATGGCTGGTGACACGATGTGACGATAATTAAAATACTTTTTTTTTTATGTTGGCATCAATTAATTTAATTCGGAAAGTTTTGTTTTTCTTATGAATCGTAGGAATTTAATTGTTTGTTAAGTTGGTAGTTGTGAATTTTTATCGTGAAGTTAGAATTGAGCGCTTAATCCTTGACCTAAGTTTAACCTAGATTTAGAAGTCTGTGGATGCTAGCAATACCGTAAAGTGACTATAACGACACTAGTGCTGTTATGGGGAATAGAGTATAGACTTCTCTGAACTCAAATTATGTATGTTCTTATATTAATGTTCGTGACCAAGTAAAAGACAGATAACAGTACAGGAGTAGAAAAAACAACATTATAGGTAGTATATTTGAATATTACTGAGGCACTATACGAGGAGAAGGAGGTTCTATACTTAGGTTGAGGTTTTATTCTTAATAAATAGTATATTCTAGGATTTAATATACCTACTCCATGTGAAAACACGAACCTTTACGATTAAACCCGAGACGTCCCTAGTATCAAAGTGGAAATAATCGTACTGTACACAATGATATTTTATAAGAAGATACGTTATACGCATACTCGCCAGCTGAGAAATATAAATATGCTTCCAAGAAAGCAGCAGCACACATTGGTACCTCACTGTACGGTGTACATACTCACACATATTAACAGATTGCATAAAAGAGATGGCATAGTTACAATAATGCAAAAAAAAGAGACAGCTAGCTTTTTGTTACTTGCGCGATTAATTTTTAAACGTAACCGAGTGAACCCATCGGCTAGATTCGGATTGACTCGGAGCCTGCTCGGCTATCCTTGTCACTCTCATTGTCAAAGACGTAAGTTTGTCTCTTTCATTCAAATGACCTCTATGGTAGTAAGATGGCGTCGTATTTGAAAAATAAAATAATAAAAATGATAAAATTAAATTATTTCAGCGTACTTACAGGTGATATGTGATCCCTTGCGCTTTGTTGCACTTTTTGCTATGATTGGTGCACTTTCTAATCACACACGACGGCATTTTTTTTGTGAATCTTGTAAATATTCACCCTTGACATCGTCGTGCGTTTCGTTGACCGACCCGCGAGTGACTACCCACTACAAAAAGGGCACCAATACATTTATCGTGGTTTCAGTGCTTCACTTTTGGAGTGCTTGTAACCTATCTAGTGTACAGTCAACATCATAAATATCGATCCGGTTGAAGTGACAAAATTATCTAAAATGACAATTATGTCAGGGGCATGTCGCTTTGGTAACGTATATATAATATATATATATGACGAGGAAGGCCTACAACCATACCTTTGGGTTCCGGATCACCTTTGGCCACCCTAGTGGTATGGTCCAATAATCATCCAATAATCCAGTATCCGCACCAGTTTGAGTACTGGTGTATTGCTCTTCATGTCTTTCTTTACACAATCTAAATATCGCAGTGATAATAAACGAAGTTACACGATAAATTCCCAAAGAGCCACGTAATTCCGTACATTCTCTAAAGATGACTGACAATTCATCCATCAACGTCATATTTTTTCCTTTTAATCTAAACTGCCTGCATTACTCAAAAAGGATCGAATACTAAATGGTCAGTCATAACTAGCGCCCTCTCTGCGACTTCATCCAAGCCAATAATCAGATATTTTTGGCTAATGTAACGTTGTTATTTTATCACGATACGACACGGCCGTCCTGACCAGTCACACGTCCTCGTGTGACAGTGTGACTCTTCTGTAACATGAGACAGCGAAAGGACAGAACCTCTATTCGCCGACTCGGCCGTTTCCTGACCACAATTTGTACTTCACTACTTAATTAAACTTTAGCAACAATAACTACTGTCATTATAACAAAAGAAAACGGAATCGGATACGGTTTGGCATGTGTTGTGTCTACTGAGTGTGATATGAACGCCGTCCTCTGGAATAAGCAGAGGGTTATGGCACCGAGGTGCTCCAATTGTCGTCCTCTGAATAGAGGGATATGGCACCGAGGTGCTCCAACCGTCATCCTCCAAATAGAGGGTTATGGCACCGAGGTGCTCCAATTGTCGTCCTCTGAATAGAGGGATATGGCACCGAGGTGCTCCAACCGTCATCCTCCAAATAGAGGGTTATGGCACCGAGGTGCTCCAATTGTCGTCCCCTGAATAGAGGGATATGGCACCGAGGTGCTGCAACCGTCATCCTCCAAAATAGAGGGTTATGGCACCGAGGTGCTCCAACCGTCATCCTCCAAAATAGAGGGTTATGGCACCGAGGTGCTCCAACCGTCATCCTCCGAAATAGAGGGATATGGCACCGAGGTGCTCCAACTGTCATCCTCTGAAGAGAGGGATATGGCACCGAAGTGCTCCAACTGTCATCCTCTAAAAGAGAGGGATATGGCACCGTGGTGCTCCACTGTCATCCTCTGAAAGAGAGGGATATGGCACCGAGGTGCTCCAAACGCGTGTCTATGTTCTTTTTGTTATTTAAGTACAAACTGTATACGCTTCCGATACGCAAAGAAACGGACATTGCTCATTGAATTACAACATGACTCCCATAGGTACGTTTACTCTACATTTGCTACGTTGCTGGGTTAGTTTAACATGCTACCCTTGCCTGCGTTCTCCTTGCTCGTAAACTGTGTTCTCCGTGCTCGTAAACTATGACACGTAGTGTCTTTTCCTAGACCGTCGCATTTAAGATTACATGAAAATTATGACATACCAAATCTTCAAATTTATGTGGGGTGTAGCTCCGTATCCCACTTCTGATGACGAGGAAGGCCTACAACCATACCTTTGGGTTCCGGATCACCTTTGGCCACCCTAGTGGTATGGTCCAATAATCATCCAATAATCCAGTATCCGCACCAGTTTGAGTACTGGTGTATTGCTCTTCATGTCTTTCTTTACACAATCTAAATATCGCAGTGATAATAAACGAAGTTACACGATAAATTCCCAAAGAGCCACGTAATTCCGTACATTCTCTAAAGATGACTGACAATTCATCCATCAACGTCATATTTTTTCCTTTTAATCTAAACTGCCTGCATTACTCAAAAAGGATCGAATACTAAATGGTCAGTCATAACTAGCGCCCTCTCTGCGACTTCATCCAAGCCAATAATCAGATATTTTTGGCTAATGTAACGTTGTTATTTTATCACGATACGACATATATATATTTATGATGTTGACTGTACTTTGCCCTTTAATGACTAAGGATGAAATCATACGCAATATTTAATATTCTTTCAAGCAATAGTGGCGAGATTAAAGGTTACCCACCTCTGTTCACATCGATGTGAATTTTGATTCCGCATATAAAGTTTAACGAGTGCAATGCCCTTGCGCACTTTTTAGAATAAATATTAAGATCCAAGTTTACACCTTACACGCCGAAGCCGTAGTGACTAGTGAGTGACTGTTATAAAGCTATTTGGGTTATAATATGCTTATAAACTGCCTATTGCTCACTTCACATGTATACCAATTCGACCTATTCCTTGAAAGGGGTTATTCTAGAGCTTATTTGCAATGATTTAAGTCCAATCAACCGGGGATCAAAACTCAATGGTTATCAAGTTATTTGACTTTTAACTTATTTTTTTTTTAAACTCGCCTTTCGATCTAAAACTGCTAATTGTGAAGAAACTACTTAAATTAGGAAGATTTTATGTTGTAAAATTCAACATTAGTCAACATCCGAATTGTAAACAAATTGAATATAATAGTTATTGCCAACTTGCATTATTGCCATAGAAAACAAAAGATAATCACTACAAATTTGGGGCAAAGTTCGCGTTTCTCTAACCTATACAAACCTATAAATAGCTAATATATAAGGTGCTTACAAATTAGATACCTATGCCAATACTGTTAGAGCTGATAGTAGGTACTCGTCCTTAGAAGTAGACTTAAGTATGCAAGCCAATTAAGTTAATTTAGTTTAAAATTTTATTTTGAAAATCGGTACAATGTGGCAGTTCTTGGCATTATCTGTGGAAGACTAGTTATATTGAAAAACTTGACAGTTAATAATAAGATTTTTGTCGTATTTTTTTCCTCGCAAATGTGATGAAAAACATTGTGTGTATCACGGGCAGTAATGGGATTACAAACTCAAGTCATTAAAAGCACTCCGCCTACGCCGTCGGGCTCCTACTCGTTAGTAATCCCCTTCTTACTCTCAGTGCACAATGTACTATTCCGTTTTCCGAACAAAATAATTAAAATTAAAATTCTACGCAAACATAATCATCTGCATGTAATTTAATTAGGCCCCGGGATAATAATGTAATCATCAATTAGGTAAGCGCTTTCAGTATGGGGTAGTTTACAAACTATAATTTAACTAAATATTGAATTAACCTTTCACGATTTTCATTCCTAAATCATAATATAAGTAGACTCGTAGTGTGATTTTCATATAAATTATTCAAAAATATTATAAGTTAATGTACAAAAAATACAGGTGATGTTATAATATGGGGGAGAGGGAGTCAGCCTAATTCCTCACCAAACATCACCAATGGGTCAAAAAGTGTCCAAAAAAACACCACTTGATTAATGGATGCATGTACCTGATGTACCAGGTACATGCATCCATTAATCAAGTATGCAGATATAGGTACATTGTACCTATATCTGCACGACGCGGCAACGTGTTTTTTTGCCGCGCTATGGTGATGCGGCTGAGCCCTAAGAGATTTTAATTTCTAGGCATTACAGGCCTGGCTGTTAATACTACGGCCACATTATCGGGGTTCGGCGAAGGTTCGTGTTGGTGTATCTTTCTCTGACATATCAAAAGAACGAGACACCAATACGAATCTTCGCCGAACCCCGATAATGTGGCCGTAGCGTTATAGTCCAGTCATTATATCCAAAAAACCGACCCTACCCGTGAATAATCAGTTCTTGGATTTTTTTTCGTAGGTCCCTCGGGGGGGTCACTGGGAGTGTAAATTCATAAATAAATAATAAATAATAATAAATATTAGGGGACAAGCTACACAAATCGAACTAGCCCCATAGTAAGCTCAATAAGGCTTGTGTTATGGATACTAGACGACGATATATTTAATAGATACAAATACTTAAATAAATAGAGAACATCCATGACTCAGGAATAAATATTCGTGCTCATCACACAAATAAATGCCCTTACCGGGATTCGAACCCAGGACCTCCTGCTTCGTAGGCAGGGTCACTACCAACTAAGCTAAAGCGGTCGTCTGATTCAAAAAGTAGACTGAATCAGGCTCCTGTGTATATTCGAAAAACGGTTTTTCTTGAATAACTCGGCCATCCGAGGTAGGTACCTACGAAAAAAAAATCCAAGCGTATTCACGGGTCAAAATCTATAATGACTGAACTATTATTGTTTCACGTTTCCTTTTCTTGAGCAAGTTTTTCCCACCAGAGAGTGAAATGTCAGTGGTAATAGTACATTACACAACTAGGGTGGTAAAACAAAGAAAGGCCGAGATCGCAGATGTTTGCGGCCCGAGCTGCCAGCGCGGGACGTAAATATGCGATCGAGGGCTTTCTTGATTAGGTACCTCCCGTGTTTATGTACTCAATTTTATGTCTATTTACACTTGACCAGAAAGCGGCTTCTCCGCGTAGCGCGCGGTAAAAGCCACTTTATGGCCAGGTGTGGCATAAATATTATAAATAACACATATTACCTAATAGCAAAAAGTTTCATCAAAGGTAGCAGTAATTCCGTTTCCGATCTCGGTCTTCGCGCGGTCTCAAACTTTCAAGTTCACTGACCCTATACCACAAACGCTGAACCTTCATCTAGTATGAAGTAATAAAAAGGCCACAAGTATTTTAAGTAGGTAGGCGTCGTATGTCTAGGTTCCGAATTAGTCTGTGTCGCCAGCCTAAATAGGCTCTTTAAATTTATTATAACTAAATTAGCGCATTCATGCGTAACCATTCCCAATAAATCGCAGCGCAGCGCAATCGTACCTACCTATTCAAATTGTACTGGTCATGTGTACATCTACTATACAGGATGTAATCGTTAAGTGTAGCCAGGCGATTATTACGTACGAGTAAATATAACAGACAACAATTTCCCCACCGTAATTGGGATATTGCTGATTTTATTAAAATAAAGTTATTGATGTGATTTTTATCATTTTGGGTAGGGATGTAACGATACCGATACCGATACCGATATATCGGCCGATATATCGGTATCGGCGATAATATACAACCGATATTTGAAGAACGCGAAAAGAATTTGCTGTATGAAAAAAAATCTGCAAAAAGTAATTTCAATTACTGACTTCTTTTATGTATCGGTCTATTACCTTGTGCAATGTCAATTACTATGTTAATTAAATCTTTGGTTCTTTTTAAAAAATAATTTTATAATTATTTATATAATTTGAATTTTGAGTTGACAATATATTTATTTTTACTTTACACTTTCAAGGTTGACTCTCTGTTAAATATAGCCAAGTTTCAGGTATAATAAGGACATACAAATATCTGAACTTCATTATTTAGCTAAGATATCGGTATCGGTATCGCCGATATTTACTACAATATATCGGTATCGGTATCGTATCGGCAAAACTATGTATCGTTACATCCCTAATTTTGGGTAGCATAACTACTCGTACTTTCGATATCAATTTAACGTTTTCTGATATCTGTTACATTTACGTAATAATCGCCTGGCTACACTTAACAATTACACCCTGTATACATACACATCTAATATACATTAGTACATTGTGTGTCAAGGGCGGTAAGTAAGGAATTACAAACGAGTATTTGTTACAAGGCCGAGGCGAAGCCGAGGGCTTTAACAACACGAGTTTGTAATTCCTTTACCGCCCGTGGCACACACAATGTTTTTCATCACACTGAGGAAATCTGATTAAAATAACCTTACTTAACCTAAATAAAATTGTAAAACTGACAGTGACATTAGTGACAATTATCAGGACGACAAGTCACGTTCGGAAACCATAGCGGTAAAGACTTAAAATGGTTGATTTTATATTTGCAAAATACTGAAATACACTATTAAAACATTTAATTAATGTTACAGAAATATGTATTTACATGTATTTGCAATAACAGTTCTCTTTAAATAAATATTTCAGTAATAAAAGTTAAGAAAGTAAGTTGGCGTTTTCTTTGAACATGACAAATAAGAGTAAAACAGAACCAGCGTTTCAAATTTAAAAAGAAAACCATTACGCCCTAGGGCGTAATAGGTCATTTACGGCTCGCAAAACCTACGTGTAATGACACCATTTTCGAGCAAGTGTGATGAAAAATATTCTACATGTACAACATTTAAAGCTCATCTTACCTACTACACGGCCCGTCTAGGATTAGGTACAGTCGCCATCAGATATATCTGAGCTGTTAGTGTACTCATAAATATCTGAACACGGCTCTAATGCTATGAAAATAGAGCCGTGTTCAGATATTTATGAGTACACTGACAGCTCAGATATATCTGATGGCGACTGTATATGGAATTATTTTTTCATCACACTTGCTCGAAAATGGTGTCATTACACGTAGGTTTTGCGGGCCGTAAATGACCTATTACGCCCTAGGGCGTAATGGTTTTCTTTTTAAATTTGAAACGCTGGTTCAAATTTACTCTTATTTGTCATGATCAAAGGAAACGCCAACTTACTTTTTTAACTTTTATTACTGAAATATTTATTTAAAGAGAACTGTTATTGCAAATACATGTAAACACATATTTCTGTAACATTAATTAAATGTTTAAATAGTGTATTTCAGTATTTTGCAAATATAAAATCAACCATTTTAAGTCTTTACCGCTATGGTTTCCGAACGTGACTTGTCGTCTTGATATGTGTCACTAATGTCACTGTCATTTGTACAATTTTATTTAGGTTAAGTAAGGTTATTTTAATCAGATTTCCTCACAAGTGTGATGAAAAACATTGTGTGTGCCACGGGCGGTAAAGGAATTACAAACTCGTGTTGTTAAAGCCCTCGGCTTCGCCTCGGCCTTGTAACAAACACTCGTTTGTAATTCCTTACTTACCGCCCTTGATACACAATGTACTATTATGCCACACCTGGCCTGGCCATAAAGCTGCGCGTACGGAAAAAGCCGCTTTCTGGCCAAGTGTAGACACAAAATGATGTAAACAAGGACCGAAAAATAAATAACCAGACGGAGGCTCGCCAACAGAGAACTGAAGTCATTTCGAATGCGCCGGCTGCTTGTGCGTACGAGCCGCACGCACACATCAACTAGTTTTTTTCTATTGCGAGCAGCACACCACACACAGATAGGTAGCCGGCCGATTAGACGTGCTTCAGTTTTTTGTTAGGGCCGATACAGACGCCGACGCGACGCGCTGTCGGCGTGCAGTTGTGATGCAGTTCCCATACAAATCGTAGGGAGATGCAGTTGGGTTGCAGTCCGTCTGTATAGGCCCTTAGTGATGCTCTGTCCGGCTATTTATTTGAAGGTCCTTGGATGTACACAACACGGGAGGTAATAAAGAAAGCCCTCGATCGCATATTTACGTCCCTCGCTTGCAGCCCGGGCCGGAAACTTCTGCGATCTCGGCCTTTCTTTGTATTACCACCCTAGTTGTGTAATGTACTATTATCAAATACATATAAAATAATCAATGATTCGCAAAGATGACGTTCCCACAGTAGGTAACCAAAAGGTGTAGATTGTTTTATCAGTTGTTATCACTTATCACGCTCGGTGTAATTCAGACAACTAACGCCATCTATTTTTGTAATAAGGAAACACGAAGTACGAAGTACTGTTATCTATAGCTTAAGCTTTATGTAGATGGCGCTAAGGGTACGCGCAATGCACGGATGTGCAAATTTGCGAATGAACTGAGAGAATGTCAAGGCCAATGTTAATAAAGTGTTAACTATAGAATTACAGTCAGACACTAACGGTTTTATAGTTTTAATCAAGGAGACATTAATTTTCAGCATTAAATCCTGCCCAAACCCAATGTAAAGTATACAATTTATACTTAAGTCTCAATGTTGTTGGTCGCGTTATAACCTCAATTTCGTATCTATGGGCGTGGGAATTTTGCTATTTTTTATTAAATAAACGCCTTCAAAAGTAAAAAACAAGCTTTGAAATAGTTTATTGGCGAACCCGATTTAGTAACATTATATTATTGTCACGAGAAAGTTCCAAAGCGTCTAGAAATATGAAATAGTGTTTGACATTTTAAATTTAGCGCCATATTTGTAAGGCATGAAGTTCGCATTGCGAAATACGAATACTGGCCGATTGATGTGAAAGATATTCCGAAGGCCGTGAACATTGCGGAAATCGAGATGTGTGTGTGGTCAAAAAGACAGTGCAAGGTAGGGGTCGGGTGGCGTTTGTGATGGCAAAAATTTTGCAAATGGTGAGTTAGGAATTATTGACTTATTGTGCGTCTCGGAATCGATTTCAGTTTGTGATTGTGAATTAGTCTGGTGTTAGAAAAAAAAAATAGTGCTGATTGATAGTTTTTACCCAGATTCTGAGATAGGGATCGGCAAATGGCGTTACGATTTGCCAAAGTTGACACAACTACGCGTTTAGAAATCCCGTACGTCCTCGGTCACCCAGTTTTAAACGCGCGGGATGGTGTGTGAAAAGAAACAAATAGTGGTGCATCCTCTAATTCCTGAAATCACGCGATTGGTGTTAGCAACTGGGACATCCAGCTTGGCGATTATAACGGTGTCAGCATGTTGCGATTTTTTTGGCCAGCGGTACTACTTTTTAAACTCGTTTATAGAAGCGGCTAGAGGCTTCCGCGTCCCGTAGGGTCGCTGGCCCCGCCGTCTGCCTTCTGGAGTTAAATTACATAATGTATGGTTCTTGTTTGGAGCGTGCAACAAGTAGACATGTGTCGGCGGCTAACTGTCAATGTGGTGTACAGTAAGCCCGCGGCCCCCATTAATTCGAGCCGCTGATGTCACTTATCTCTGCGCTCTCCTATCTAGGCCCTATGGCCGCCAATTTTTTTACACATGCCTAGTATCTTAATGTAAATTTGATAACTGGCGCACGGCTCTAATTACCGGCTGTTTAAATAATGTTATGCAAATTTAGGTTTGTTGTGAGTGGATAACTGCCTACATATATTTTAATGTTCATCATGATTTTTGCAAAATTCGGTTGTATAATTTTTTGCAATAGAAGCTAGCTGTGAACTATGTAGAATAAGTAGATAATGTTTACTGTTATTTGCAGCACGGTCACTGACACTAGCACCTATCATGGACCAGCAATTCTGCTTGCGCTGGAACAACCACCCCAACAACCTGACTGATGTGCTTGCGAGCTTGCTACAAAGAGAAGCCCTTTGCGATGTCACACTTGCTTGCGATGGAGAGACAGTTAAGGTGAGTGTTTCTTGAATACTATGTTATGTAGGTTCACTATGTTTAATAAAGGTTTCATGACTGCTCTGATTGTCTAGTAAAATAAAAAATGTTTAGTTTTTTATTAATAGCTGAAAGATCTTATCTCCACTTTTTTCAGGATTACTTAATGTAGAATTGTAGATCCACTATTAACAGCAGCAATATGGCATGAATTTAAAGGCTATACTGATTTTTATTTCACATTAGAAAGTATAAACACAAATCGAAACTATCTAGAAAACTTATAACAAATAAAAACTATGCAAGCGACAGGTACCCTAAAGCTTATACACCGATCATAATAAAAGTATTTTTAACCCTTAACGACATACATTATATTTTGATGTTATTTTTTATTTAACTAGAATTTTTGGCACTGTTTAAACTCACTGAGGCTTGAATTGTGGTATTTTTTGAATTTTGCCAAATTAACTTGTTTCCTTTCTGCCTCTTGGATTAGAGGATTGGCTGTATAAGGAGATTTTATTGCGAAATTACTTTTATAAAAATATTTTTTTATAAAAACCAGGCTTTTTAATGGAAAGTATTCATAATAGCAAAACATAGTAGCACAAATTAGACTACACTAGCATTTGCCACCAGATAGTTTCAATCCCTACGTCCCGGCTCCATCATCAGATCAGTTTTATGGTGCTGTAATATTGGATTGTCACAAAACTTGCATAATTATGCCAAATTTCATTTGAATTTGATAGCAGCAAATAGTCTGCAAATTTTTAAACTTACATTTGAAGATTGCATGTTAAATATAATCTTATAAAAAGATTTTATTAGATCATTAAATTTCCTGCAATTAAGTAGCTTAAAATTTTTTAAATGTGGTGCATATCTAATACTTTTGCTGTCATTTCATATAACTAAGCTCAATTATAGTACTTTATGCAACTACTACATAATATGAGGCCTTAACACATTCAATGCAAAGCCAAGCTCCCAAATGTTCATACAAAACTAACCTGGTAGTTGGGTTCTTCGCAATTAATGTGTTAAAACACAAGTGTTGTTTTATGAAATGAGCTGGAAGCGATTTTCATAATAACTTCACACAAGTTCTTTAAGACTTAATTATGTACAGTTGCATACACTGCTTTATCTACACATATATTTTATCCTGTGGCCCAAAGCAAAATAATGCTCATAGTGACTGTGAACCATGGTGCTACCAGTAGTACTATTGTCTTAGGGTAATTCAGACCCAAACAATTAAGACACTTTTTTAATTTTATTTTACTTGTATGTATAGTACAGTCGAGTTCATTAACATCTACACACTTACGGGAACAACATTTCAGAACACAACCCTATTGTCAGGAGCATAGAAGCGTGTTGAGATATTTTTGTTTTCTTATATATGTAGATGTAAATGAAATCGACTGTACTAATAGTTTTTGGGCGTGTTTGTAATTATTGTACTGATAGCTTTTTGGGCAATTGATTTTATTAGAATAAGTGCTACAGAGAAGACCATGGGCTTTTTATAAGTCTTGAATTATATTTAATAAAATTCCTAATGTTAACCATCACAGAAATATAACGCGGTAGAAGGAAAAAGTGTATGTAGGTACCTCGCGTGCTAAAAAGAAGTGGCGGCGGCCTACTTTGCACGCCTTTAACTTCACTTGCCGTCAATATTATTATCAGATTTGAAAATCTGATAATAGTCATATAATTAATTGTTCAAATACCACCAAATGAAATAGAAAATTTATGTTTTCCATCACTAAATTACAGTTTTGGCGTCAAACCCTAAGCGAAAACGTTACACGCTTTGTTCCCATACAAATCGACGAACTTCTATATCCTTGTATCTCGATATATTTCTGTCCTAACCATGGTCCGTACGCTATGACTACCCGACAGTTGAAGGAGCTGGGTCTGAATAATAAAGGCAATTATTACTATAGGTATATGACCTTGGGCCGCAGGAGGATAAGCTCTCTACGATGTGTTCAACAACCGCTCATTAAAAATGTCAGATGACGGTAAATGAAAGCTTTTGACCCACCTCACGCACAAGTAGCTTTTTTTAAATTCAGAAACATGATATGATATTTGAGGACTATTGATAAAGAAAAAGATATCTCTACACAAATATAATAAACCCTCTATAATGCGTTAAAAAACCGCAAATTACAACCAGCATAAAGATAAACTGTTTTGTTAGAAAAAAAATCTTATCTGTGAAAATGTTATTATGACATTCTAATTTCGAACATCCCTGTGAATTGAATTGAAAATTATTTAATAGGCAATACAAGGAATAACAATATCATACAAAACGTAAAATGACTTAAAATTTATCCTAAACTAAAATAATAGGCTACTTGATGACAGTTCAAATCAGCTTCTTTTTATGAAGTGTCAAAACGCTCCGAAAGTATGCAGTTTAGTATGAAATACTATCTTGTGACGTGCTTGTGACGTCATGCTCAACATGGTGCCTTATTTTTAGTTTTCGTCATTGTAAAATCGTTGATGGCACGAAAATAAGTTTGAATGATTTTATCCGGGCTGTTTTGGAAGCGTAATTTGCTGGTTAGAGTTAATGAATTTATTTTGATTGTTGTCAAATACCCTATTTAACTACGTATAGGACTAAACTAAATTTGATTTGACCTCATTTCTAATATCAGTCGAAATTACGTTTTATTCGAAAAAAAATGTCAAATGCAAACAATTTTAGCAGATCTCGCACGGTCACATAATATCGAACGATATGGGGCCCGTTTCACGAAGCTACAAGTTACAAATTACAAGCGGAAGTCTCTTTCTATCAAAAGGTATTGAAAAGAGACTTCCGCTTGTAATTTGTAACTTGTAGCTTCGTGAAACGGGCCCATGATCGTTGAGGCGGATTCTACTTTGTCTCTGAATTAAAAAAAAACTGTGGTTGCGTCACATGCGTGAAATTTTTTTTTTTAATTTGCGGTTTTTGAACACATCATAGAGAGCTTATAATATGTGTGTAGATAAAGCAGTGTATGCAACTCAACATAATTAAGCCTTAGAACACTCGTGTGGTCTTATTATGGAACGCGCCTTCGTCTCATTTCATAAAATCATGCTCGTGTTTTAAGGCCTCCATTATGTATAAGTTGCATAAACTACTAAAATCATGTATGTATGTAGATAGCAAATCAGATTGTGATGCTGATGACACACTATCAAAATATTGACATCTTTTTGTTATGACAATTGTTTACCATTGCATCTACACCTACACAGTGTAAACAGTAGTAATTACAAGCTTGAGTAATAGCTTTTAATAATAAAACATTCATTTTACATAATTATGCCAATGCTGATATGAATGAATATTAAGATTTTTTTGATTGAGTACCAGTATTTATTAATCAGTGGCGTGGCGTAAAAAATATCCTTGGGCAAGCCGGTGCAGATTTGGCGTAAATTTTCCTTAATAAATTAGCTCCAAATTTTAAACATAGTTTTTAGCCTGTTTTTAGTCCTAAAAAACCTAAAAATATTTCAATTTCAGTCACAACTGCGCACACAAGTTTGTAATCCTATACAAATACCTACATGCGATTACAAAGTTAGTTTTGCAGTTCTAATTGAAAAGAATGGATTGTAATGCAATAAATAAAGGAAGACCACTTACAAAAAGAAATGAGATCCCATCAAAAACATTACATGTAAAAAGACGCAAGTCTCGCAACGCAGTTCTCCTACAACAAAAAAGTTTTGAGATGTAAAGTTAAACGAAGTCAGTACCGGGGGGGTATCAACAGAACTCGATTTCCACCGACTTGCCTATTATTAGATGTATAAAATGTGCTCCTCCACGGTTAAATAATAGGCATGTCTGTGTCTTGTAGGAGAACTGTGTTGTGAGACTTGCATCTTTTTACATGTAATGTTTTTGATGGAATTAATTGGACTACACCGGCATTAATATTTGATGCAAATAGGCATGCAAAAATATCTGACACCGCTTTACTCCTATAGCAATTAGCAAGTAAGTGTCAGATATTTATACGTGCTTTTTTGCATCATATATTTATTGCCGGTGGCTGTCTAGGAGAGAGAGATTAGGGAGATATTATTCATGCACCTATCTTAGGTTCATGATACCGAGAAAAATCATAACAAACGCGCGTAGTACGACTCCTTCGCGAGTGAACGACGCCGTCTCTCGGACAACTGGCCGACGAAGTTGCCCTTCCTTTCCGTTTTAAATAAGAACCGAACTACTTGTATGGTGAATCGAAACATAAAGCTTGTGACTCTTAAAAACGAATATATTTATTTACATTTTTAGTACGCTAAAACGCCCAAATACTGAATCTCCATCGCAGCACACATTTTACCAGTATTCAATATTAATAATGATCAACGATAAGTTTTCAAGGCCGCATACAAATTTTTAGGAACCTCGCGAAGTTATAGTCGTTGCATTATGACCTTTAGAACCGGTGATCTAAACTTAAAATTGCTACCTTACCTAATTAATTAGTTTTGTTTTAATATCGTTTACTTTTTTTATAAAAAGACAAAATTTCAATTTTTGAAAGTTTAAATACTATTAAAATTAAATCGCCTTTTTAGGTCAAAAGTGAATAGATAGTAGTCTGCAAAAAGTGTCCATTTTAACTTTCTAATTTAGTCTTTATAAGAGTTGCAAGACAGGTTCCTAGGGTTTAGAGTTAGACCAGTAAAATTTTAGGTAGGTACATTTAGCTAACTTGCCAATTCAATTTTAAAGCATTCTTTTATTCGTAAATATTTGTTCTTTATGACTAGAAACCTAGTTTACTAAAGACAACTTATGCCTAATTAAAATAAGAATAGCTATGCCAAAATGGTAATATTCGTATTTCAATACAGGATTGCGAAGACCTTCACATAGCTTAGCATCGTTCCTTTTGTGTGTGTTACCTTCTAGTGCACACATGTTATGCCTGAAATTCGGCAATACATGAGGTGACAATGAATTCGTATTGTATTGTTATAGGCACATCAGACGATACTCTCAGCGTGCTCGCCGTATTTTGAGACTATATTCCTACAGAACACGCATCCACATCCGATAATATTTCTTAAAGATGTCCGATATTCAGAGATGAAGTCATTACTGGACTTCATGTATAAGGTGAATATTGAGATATATTATTTATTTGTGAATATAATGTTAGCTTTATTTTTAGACATACCGTAAAAACTTTGTTTTGTTTTTCAGGGAGAGGTAAATGTAGGCCAAAATATGCTACCGATGTTCCTAAAAACAGCTGAAAGCTTACAAGTCAGAGGTCTGACAGAAAACAATACATTGAATCCTAAGGTAAATATCTTCGATATTAGACACTATTTAGCCAAATCGCGCAGCCCAAAGCGCAATTTGCATAACAGTTCCTTATATAATGTGTGGACACTGAGATAAGTCCGAGGTGAGAGTATGGCAATCTCATAGAGCACTCCTAATAATGTGATAATATTTCGTCAACGCGCAACGACGCCGATGGATGGCAAACATATCTGCATCGTCGCTTGTATTAATAAATAATACGGTATCGATGCTACTCGTACGATAGTGTAACGCGACCGTTACGTTTGCAGTCTGAAGGTCGGTCGACGCCGTCGGTGAGCGCCGAGAACCTGTCGTCCCGCGGGGAGTTCGCCACGCCGCCCGCCGCGCACGCGCCCGCGCCCGCCACGCCGCTGCCGCCCGCGCCGCCGCTCACGCACGCGCCGCCGGAGAAACGACGCAGGAAGAACTCCAACATCAATAGGGACGAAGTCGACCTGTCCTATAGGCATTATGAGGTGACTACACTTTTCTAAAAGTATACTTACCCGCAACGTACCATCAGAAGTGAGGGGCCGCCACCATGAATAACTCAAACTCATCGTATTTTGCTTTAATTGTACAATTCCAATATAAATTATCAGTGGAGACGAAGTAGACTTTTCCTGCAGGAATTATGACGGAATAACAGTTTTCTAAACCGTTTTCCGTTGTATACTAGTTCCTGTTCTGTTCATCTACATTCGAATTGCTTGCGCCGGCGCTGGCGGTTCCCTCCGGAAAAACTGCAGGCTGCAGGAAGAACTCCCAACATCAATAGAGAGTTGCCTTGTCCTTTATGCATTATGTATGACGTAGCGGCCGATTTTTCAAACTTTATCTTTATTCATTATGTTACGTAGATCAAGTATTTAACCTCCATTCTGTGGCATTGAAATAAACAATGACAAACCTAAAAGAATCAGCAAAACCTTAGGTCTTAGTTTTGATATTTTGTCACTGCCCATGATGTCATTCACCAATCCGTATGCGGTAGTCGATTACTGCCACCGCGATATACATTTATACTATTACTATGACTATTTGAGGAGTCTCCACATTTACCCGTGGATTCCACCATCTGAACTAGATTTTGATAACAATGGCATCAAACCAAAGAGATATTTTTTGAAATAAGAATGAAATTTCCAAATCTATTTATAAAACATGGAATGAGGATGAAAAAAATTGTGCTTTTTTGAAATCGGTTGAATAAGTTATTCGTTTAATAAACAATAAAATTTAATACTTTATATGAAAGAAACATTTTATTTCATTGGCTTTTTTAATGCGGGTAAATTTAAATAAAACAATAACAACTAAAACTATAAATTAAATACAAACTAAAGGTAATAAATTTGCTCTAAATCGCTGCCAGTGGGGAGTGTGCCCAGAAGGCTGGCCGCATTACCACGCTGGATGGCAATGCTGATTCGCTGAGCGAAATACTGGCCAACCCTCTGGTCACTGGTGGACTCCACTACACGCGCCGACAGATCCTTAAAAAGCCGGCGCACACTAGGTCCCCAGGGTCCCAGCGTCTTGACCCCAAACGCCTCAAATATGTACGTTGAATAAGTACGTTATTCAGCAGAGCCACCTAAAGAGCGGCAAAGGCGGGTCAACGGGCTCGGGTTCGGAGCCGTCGACGCCGCCGCCGGCGCACACGCCGGTGCGGCCGGCGCGCTCGCCGCTCGCGCCTCACGTCAAACAGGAGCCCGACGCGCCCTACCAGCCCCTACCCCCCAACATGCCGCCGCCGCACTACGACCAGACACATCTACCGGTGAGTCCGTCTAAACTCTAAACCTCACATTCTGGCCGCACGATTTTGGTTACAAATGGGCTCGACTAGCGGTCGGCAACCTTTTAGCAGCCATGGGCCACATAGTAACTAATGAAATTGTCGCGGGCCGCACGTTGTTAATAATTTGTGATTTTATACGATTCTGAATATAACGACCGTTACATACAAAATAGCCAGGAAGGCTCGCGGGCCGCAGTGAGCTGTTCGCGGGCCGCGGGTTGCCAACCGCTGGGCTAGACAACTGAAAAATCTGATTTATCTACTCCTGTACTTTATCTGTCTTTTACTTGATCATGAACACTAATATAAGAACATACATAATATGAGTTCAGAGAAGTCTATACTCTATTCCCCATAACAGCACTAGTGTCGTTATAGTCGCAAAACGATACTGCTAGCAGCCACAGACTTCTAAATCTAGGTTCAACTTAGGTCAAGGATTAAGCGCTCAATTCTAAGATAACTTTACGATAAAAATGCACAACTACCAACTTAACAAACAATTAAATACCTACGGTTTTTAAGAAAAACAACTTTCCGAACTAAATTAATTGATGCCAACATAAAAAAGTATTTTTAATATCGTCACTGTATGTCACTAGCGAGTATACGTAAAATTAAAAAAAAGTTTACCATAGACACATACTGTCAGTCATATGTCATATTTATATTTTAAAACCTAGTCGTAGAAAAAGTATTGTATGCAACGTTGTATAATTAAATCAAAAAACGCTCATGGTGTCTCTATTTGCGATACTCGCCGCCGCGGCGGCTCGTATTACAAGTTACAACTCGCGCCATTCGCATTTTTTGAGTCTACTTATACAACTGTTGCATAAAATACTATTAGTTCGTCAGTTAGATTATTAAAAAATATTGTACACTTATTTTTTCTTTTGTTTGACAAACAAAAATGACGAGGATATCTTAGAGTGCTTAGAAGTTTCGAGTGACGCCACTCCTTGGTACAATTTTCAACTAGGAGCGTCACAAACCCCCATTCCAGAAGTTTGATTATCTATAACTTTGTCAATTTTTATATTTTATTAAACCAAAAAATACGTGTCCCATATTTTTCCATGATCTAACTGACGGACTAAATAGAATCATATAGTTTTGACCCAGTCGTCATCCCTATTGCAAGGGCGGATCCGGCTTTCAAGTCAGGACGGGTCACATAGGTCTAGATCCATACCGGTAATAACCCTCGATCATAATCTCTCCTCTGGGTGCGCCTTGGTTCCTGTACCTGTAGCACAACTGTACCGTGTGGCAAATACTACCTATCTATCCCATACCACTACATGTACTTTGCACTACTAACACGCCACGAAAATTACCAAACTTGGACAAGTGTTTACTATATTTTGTATGGGTTGCCAAGGTTGCACACTTTTAATGTAAACCTTGTATCGTTTCTGAAATAGGGCCCTGATAGAAAAAGACTTTGTATTAAATACAAGCGTTATGTGAAAAATGAATAGTTGCTTTATCTTATCGACTCTTAATAAGCCTTATAACATTTTAGAATTGTTTCATCAAGATCATTACAAAAATATGGATAATAGGTATCAACCAACTGATTGAATTATATATGGTAGTTGTGTACGAGTTTTAAACGCTGTGTGGGCTACGGAGGTGGGTATTGCGTGTAGTGGAATACAAAAACAAAAACGCGATTTCATCTTGAAATTTTGCAATTTAGAGTGTGTCAACTGGATTAGCATCCAGTCAAAACAGTCCTAAAATCAAATATGATATTAAAAAAAAAAACACATGATTCGTCTCGAATCATAGACAGAAAAAATTGCCTATATATAAAGCGTTTCATTCGTCCAAGGCCTCTTAAGTCTCCTTACCGAGAGATAGAAGCACGGACCAACAGATTATGATACTGATAACATCCCAAACAGAGCAGGATGTGCTAAATATTTTATCTTTTGGTTATGTTATGCTATAATAACTGCAATCTAATATTTTTTTATCATACAAGCTTCATGCTCATAAAGTACTTACTGAACATATTTTTATATAATTCTGAACATAAACATATATATGGAGGACACAAATGCCTAGTTCCCCGCCCCACGATTCTTCTGTAAAATCAATGCTAAAATGACTATTCATGTAGTTTTAACGACTTAATTCACACAGTAGCATAAGGTTCTGTTTTTAATAATAATATTTTATTCATATTTACTTAGCACAAAGTTGCTTCACGCTGTCATATTTACACACAAGGATGATCTTTTTCTTCTGCTTTCATAACAAAATCTAATTACTTATCGTATTTTGAATTTTACATTTGTATTTATAAATATTTAATAACTTTTCATATTTGTCAACAGAAAGGAAGGGATCTGCCTCATTCTCTAAAAATCACAATTGGCATTAATTACAAAATTGTTAGAGTAAAGCAGGGCAATCCTTTCCTTGTCTGTTGGCAGAGGTCAGAATGGCGCGAGACCGAAGGGGCGGGGACCGCGGGTGGCAAGCCCGCTCCCGTGGACCTCAGCGTGGCTCAGCCTAGCTCCACTATACTCGCGTCCATGCTCGCCATACCGCCTCAACCAATTAACGCGCCGTCCAAGCCCAAACCCACCCTCACAGCCGTCCGGAAAGGAGGAAGATTCCGCTCCAACTGGCTCTCGCTCTACCCTTGGTTGCAATATGATGACACGCAAAAGATTATGTACTGTAACGTCTGTCGGAAATGGGCACACGAGCTTACCGTCACTAGAACGTCGTTTATTGAGGGCAACGCTAACTTCAGATTGGAAATTGTGAACCATCACGATAAGTGTAAAGCACACAAATTTTGTCAAGAACGTGAACACGCACAGAAAACTCAAACACATCTGGATGATGCTTTTAGTTAGTAGTGTTAATAGCGCATTACGAGAATAATATAATGAATGTATAAAAATATATATTAGAGTTTAATATAGAACGCTGTGATGTCTTTAACTGCCTTAATACGTTTATAGTAAGAGAGTGCCATTAACAACAAACTGAAACCGGCATTTAATTACAAAAAACTTCCAAATTATATTAAAATTATAATTGCGATCTCAACGGTTGTTTGTGTTATTAAACGAATGTGCGTAAATATTTGTATATCGTAGGTGGGTATTTCAGTATGATCATAATTACTAATGAAGATGAATCATGTTTATAAAATGCCCGGCGAAATATTCCAGGGCATGGGCGTACCGGCGGAAATGGCCGCAATGCTGTCCCAACAGCACCAGCTCAACAACGATTCCAACGACGGAGAATCCATCCTGCCGCCGCACCCCGACCAGACAGACACCATTGACGGTGAGTTTCCTTATTATACAACCACTACAAACATATGCGACCAGGCTGTCTAGCATAACTGGCCGCGACTTCGTATCTCGCGCGATAGAGTATCACCTGTCACTGTCACGCTATATTGAGTGGAAAGAGATAGATACCATTTGTCGCGCTACAAAGAGTCGCGTGTCACAGTTGTGCTAGAGGTACAGAAACAACCTTTTCCGATTAATATAACATTAATGATTCCACAGCCTTGGTATAACTTCGCATAGTTTGTGGTCGTTTTCATCATCGCGTAGACGTCTAAATAAACCATGGCCATGATTTTGATTTAACTTCTGTTATGAATAAAATATTTTTCAATTTTGGATTGAAAATAATTGCCAAGGTTTTAAGCTTGCTAACAGCAATTTTAACGCTTCAATCTGCAGACATACTCGAAAATATCTAGGAAGTAATGTACCTAATTCTCAAATTTAAAGCCGGCAACATGTCTTACAATCCTAGATATTATTGAATATATTATGCAGGTGCATGATATAAAACCCCTGCATGCTTCACATGAACGCTTATCATCCCATTTTAATTTGCACGGACCATATTTTTACAGCTTTTGGGTATTTTTATATTCTTTTAAATAGACTTTACTATGATGAAGAAATCGGTGTGGTAAAATATTTCTCATGGTGATTTGGCGCCCCTACCATGGGCTGAATATATTTAGTGTATTTTTAATTAATTTTTCTCGAATATTATAATCTGAAAGGTTACAATAGGTATAGAATTTGAATTATCTTGTATCTAAACCAGACTCGTACGGAAACTCTAGAACTCAGGTTTGCATGGTATGGGAATTGAAAATATTAGGGAAAGGATGCGTGCTGATCAATGTGTGACTAGTGCATATTCAATATAGTGCTAGTTGAAACGAGTTCAGTGTGGTATGAGATTTAGCATGCAAAACATGTTACCTACCTGCAGTGAATATGTGCCATAATATTACAGGTGAAAACCACGGCGTTGACGAAAATAGTATGCCTCAAGAGTCTCACAGAAATATCGATTACTTAGATATGTCTATTAAAACTGCTCTCAGTTATAGGCCCTACTCTGTTCCTGTATCGTGTTCTGTATGCGGCAAACTCGTTACGAATATAAAGAAACATATGAAGTCTCATAACCCGGCGCAGCACAAATGTCCCTTGTGTCCCATAGTGCTGACGCGAGCCGATAATCTTAAAAGGCATCTGCGCATGAAACACTGTTCGGTATTAGGACCTAATAATTGGGCTAACATACGAACCAAATGTGAACTTCCCTAGAACTCTACCATGCTAGCTAGCTTCTTAATTAAAGCTACTTGAACATGACAGTATTTTTATCAATTGTGAGTTTTATATGAATATTATTAGGCTGTGATTTTATATGGCTAAGGATTTTCACGTAGCTCTAATTTGTCATTTGGATTTTGAATAGGTTAACCTTATTATTTGAAAACTGTTAAAACTTCTAACTAGGATTTCCGGGTTAGGCTAATAAAATGCACTTACTCATTGGTTCTAACAATCTGTAACTTAGTCTTAAGGTGTGGTGTTTTAATCAATTCTTCTAATAAAACATTCAAAATAGAAAGCGAAAGTCCGGCTACACATTTAAGATCTATGGCGTGACTCAAAATTAAAGTTGTGTGTGGTTTTTATAACATTTAATATATTTTGGATCGTAGGGCACGTTTATGAGAGTTAATGAATAATCAGAGTCTGATTTTCGCTTTGAAATTTAAGTATTGGTTTGCTATTTGCATAACTTGTATACCATATGGTGTTATCAAAATGTTTTCGACTGATTATATTGTATTTCATTAAGTATCTATGATATGTGTACATAATAGTCAAACATGTCAGCTTTCAGCTGTGATTGAAACTAAAGATCTTGTACAAATCAAACATTATGATCTCTTGTTGTTCCTCGTAGATGTAAAACCGTCTGACCTGCTATATTGTAGTGGTCAGCTGGTGACGAAGACTGATTTTGTTTATGTAATGTTGGAACATACCTACTAATATTAATTTATTTCGCCTTTATACAATAATTAACAGACTCCAAATGACTTAGTTTATTGTAAGTCGGTCGTTACTCTGTATGTTTGTTGCAAATATATTCCTTTATTTATACCACTTTCTTTTCTTTTCATTCCTGTTCCACGCTTTTTCTCTATACATTATGGCTAACCAACCTACCTACCTTTGAAACCGCCTTTGGAACATTGGGGCTCTGTGTCGGCTATTAACAACATCTCATGCAACTATAACACTGACTAATAACAAACACCGTTTCTTCAGTATCATCGATTCATTTATGCATGAATCTCCATTGGATAATATGATTATTTTGTTAAAAAAAACACCTAAATGATTCAATACTTTGATTTCGATAACTCTTTTTAGTCTTTTGTATCTATTATTAATGCTTTTTATTAAATAGTACTAGGAGAAGCATATAGTACGGCATTAACAATCAATAACCAAGCTTTGAATAGTGCTAAACTATTATAAATATTGTTTCAGTCGACCTTTGTTTGCGTTGTTTTAAAATCGCTATTTTACCGTTCTACGTTCTAAAATATTATCTCTGAAATTCATTCGCATCACCCGTCGAATGCTGCAGGACCAACCGAACGATCGATCCGTTCTCGCGCCGAAAGCGGCGGCATTCGAAGCTAGCGAAGTCGGTAGTCGCGTCGATTAAAAAGGTTCAGACGGGCAGTTGGCACTGCGGCATATCGCGGCGTGTTGCGAAGGACGGACGGAGCGCCGGGGCGGGCGGTAGAGGGCTGGAGTGACGGTCGGCTGGTTGCAGGCTCGAAGGGCTGGCACATGCGGCTGACGTTCGAGCGCGTGGCGGGCGCGCTCAACCTGCACCGCTGCAAGCTGTGCGGCAAGGTGGTGACGCACATCCGCAACCACTACCACGTGCACTTCCCGGGGCGGTTCGAGTGCCCGCTGTGCCGCGCGACGTACACGCGCTCGGACAACCTGCGCACGCACTGCAAGTTCAAGCACCCCGCGTACAATCCGGACACGCGCAAGTTCGAGCCGCCGGGCGCGCTGCCGCTGGCGCCGCACGCGCCGCAGCCCCAGCCGCCGCTGTTCGCGAACCATCTCGACGCGGGCTTCGACTGATTGTCCATGTACTGGCTCGGCCTCGACGCTCTGTGAGCGCGCGCCCGCCGCCAGTCCTGACTTTATTGTTGATGTGTCGAAATTTTAACGGACGTCTCGAGTCGAAACTATTTCCTATTTAGGATTAAGCTGAAGTGCTATTACTTAAGCGGGCCTTAAATTGAGTTCTTATTGTAGCTCGTTCGTGACGGGCGACTCGTTTTAGTATTGTCTCGGTTGTGCGTTTGACTTGCCCCAGTGTGACCTTATATGTTTCCGCGTAAGGAACGTACCTATCGGTCGATGTAACTGAGAGTGATCACTCGAAGTGTAGGTATATAAGTAGGTAAGCGAATATTTCTATACCAATTGCTATACGGGAACGGGCAAAAGCAATAATAATATGATGTTAATTTTATTACCATATTATTTTTTATATTGTATCGATAGGAATGTTAAGCTATAATATCGAGTAGCGGTGCGACCGCGAAGTGATGCTGGCCGGTAACGGGCCCCGGCGACGCCGCGGGCCGCTCTTCTTGTTATATTTATTCGTTAGAAGGGGCTCTCAGCCCCGTAGCTAATTGTATTTATGTTATACATCCTACGCGCGGAGTGGAACGACAACAGAACGGGATGCGAGGACTGGCAAGAGATTGTGATCCGTCGTTGGTCAACGACATATAAATAATGACTGAATCTCAGTGTAGATGCATTTGTAACTCTATGAGGCCTTTGCAAGATGGATATTATTAAGGATTTGTGATGTATTAACGGATAGCGCCTAAGGAAACATACGAAAAGATTTTTATACTAGACTATAGTTGATCTATTTACGGAGATTGTTTTTTATACTTAGATATATCGTATTGTCTGATTTAATATACTTTTATATTTACATTTATATACCATATGTATATTTTATTTTGATTTATCGGTGTTGTTTGTTTTTATTGATGCAACATGTAATAACATGGATTTCGTTTATATATTCAGTTGACGGTTAGATGTAATATAAAGAATTGGAGATGTTAACATATTTGATTATTTTATCGTTGGTAGGTGTTACTGTTTAGTTGATATAACGGGCAGGCGCGGCGCTCGCGCCGGGCCTCGCTCACGTGTGATCGCCTGATCGGTGCTTGGGGTCAAAGACCTCTTTCAATTACTTTAAGATAGGAACGTTTCGAGGTTGCGCATTTAGTAACTAATATTGGCATTCTACGATTGGGACTAACCTAGCATGTATGTATGTATTTTCAATTAAGATTTAAGATTGTTACATTTTTAGCTAAACACTTAGAGTGGTACGGTAACTGAAATGTGATAAAAAGGAATGGTGCTAGAACCAAGAGTGTTAACACGCTACGATTCGACTCCTATTATAGAACGTATGATTAATGTTTTAATGATTAGTTACTTTGCATTAACGTAACGTAAGGCATCTAGCATCCAGTTGAGGTCGCATCCGTCGGGCCGGGCGGCGAGCGCGCCCGCGCCCAGAGATTACAGTATCACTCGTCATTTTCACCTAAGTTTTCAGAGATCTTAAAATTTACTAATATAAAATTAGAATGATAAGACACCGATTTTAAAATTCTGATTATAGGTATACCCAAATTTAAACGGTGTAAGAAATATCCGCATCCGAATGAAATCCGTGATCGTATCCCATGACTTGAGCTGGCATTACGCTGTTTGTAGCTGTGAACATGCAATTTCACTTGTGCAATTTTTTAAAATAGTCATAATTCATAGCTAGATTAAACAATTGTCTATTGAATATAAGGGGCCCACTTGAACTAAGTACTAAGCTCCCCATCCTCCAATGATGACATTTATTCATAGTGAATCACTCACCAAATATTTCTTCCTCAAAGATTTATTTCTCATTTTAAGAGTTTTTTGTTTAAAGTTTATTATATTTTACCTCTCATTATATTTTATACCGTGGGCGCTTATTATTTGATAGCATTTCATACTCAGTGCAATATTACTAGTTATTTAATTACGTAACCAAACTAAAGGATATTTTAAAAATGTAATTAATGTCTTCGAAAGAGAGTTACTACCTATTTGTATATTTACATAAGTGAACTCCTTAATTTCTATTTCTACCTGACGAAACGCAGTTTGGGTTACGGTGATGTACAGGTTTTATAGCTGGTAATATTAAGATTTAGCTTGTTTACCTCTGCCAATCGTAATAGTTACGTACTGTTTAATAATTTATTCGCGCAAGTTAGTCTATATTGTTGGTTGGTTGAACAGATCATAGCTATCCGTGAGGGCCCATGCCCAGTCCATGCGTGTGCCGATCTCCCATTCTCTGCATTCGGCTCTGGCGATTGCCTGCAGCAGATGCAGTACTCGTGAATGCTATTTTTGTATAATTACTATCGAGACCAATTTTATTAACGACTTTGCTTTAGCAAAAGGTCGATTGGTAATGTAGATATTTTAGATGAATTAGGTTAGGATACTATGATAGTGTCTGGCCCGAACATTTTGGAGTATCACATCGTTTGGCTCAGAAAATATCTACCTTTGATCTCTTTTCAGCTTTCAGAAAGTGTGCAACTTAAATACTACTTATGGAGACCACGTATATGGACTTAATGAAAGCTAAATTATGCCATATGGAATTTATACATAAGGTTAACGAATTACTAAAATTAGTCTTATGAAAATGAAGGTCTTGTGGACCTAGTCACTTATTTGGCCAATCTAATTGAATATTCCAATTTATTGTATATTAAAATTTACACATTATTATCACAAGGATGTGATCTTATCATTTAAAAATCAATGGAGTGCAGGATGAGCTATACGGTTATTGTCAGGATAGCAATGGTCTAGTTATGTTTATTTTGTTCTTTATAACATTAGCAAATTTGTTATAGTGTCGTATATCACAATAGTGTAATACTAATAGGGCGGGGGCGTCAAATCGTGTCCTAACAGCTGATTCGTCAGACTTGTTATATTTTTACATGAGATTTTATGAACGATATGTTGTTTATGAATATTTTGTTTGATGTCTTGGTTTGATGCCTCCATTTTACAGTTTAATTTAAATTATTTTGTTTTATGCAAGCAGTTAATGCAAATTATTATTTTTCACATTGTTTGATGTTATGTAATGCAATTTTAACATGTTGCAAACTCCTGCATTTATCTGTTGTATTTATTACTAATTTTTACATTAAATTGTGGTATGTTACAATTCATGTAGTTTCAGTATGTTCACTCTCCCACCCCACTGGCTAATCCGTTCATACAAGTTCCGCGCACCTGCGCTCGCTTGCGACCACTGCGGCGGCGTCTCGCTCCGTACACGTGTTGTGCCCGCATCGCCTATCGTGTGCACACCCAATATTATGTTCTAGTCTAGCGCCTTCGGACTACAGACCATAAAGGCAACACGTGTTCACACGAAATACCTATATTTCTATTAACATCTATCAATTGGCTTTGTTTCTTTTACTGTTTATTAAAAAGAAAATGTAGAGATATCATAGTTTTATTATACAGGCTGAGCAATCCAATGAGACATTTTTCCTGTTGACCTACTCGTACACAGACTAAGAACTTGCGGTTATTTAAAAAAATAACGGGCCCGATTCCCGAACCCGTACGTGAAGTTTAGATATCTTACTGCAATGTCTCTGTACCGGCGATCGGCGACACGGCCCGTTAGGAGAGATTAGCTATCTGTTACCTATAGCAGCTTTCTCTGCACTAATCCTTTGGTTCGCTCACCCTGTATGATCGCACAAATTTGTTGGGCGCCAATTGCACTTCATGGTCGAGAACGTCCGTGTTACACCCTAAAAGTATAAATGCTTTACGAGGAGCGTGCATTTGGCGTCTACGCTACGGGTAGTGAGGAGGCGGGTTGTTGCAGAGCGCCTGCACGTGCCGGCGCCCGCGGCGCAGTACTCGTACCACAGCATGTTCGTGGCGGCGGCCGAGAGCGCGGCGCTGTGGCGCTGCAAGTCGTGCGGCAAGGAGGTGTCCAACCGCTGGCACCACTTCCACTCGCACACGGCGCAGCGCTCGCTGTGCCCCTACTGCCCCGCCACCTACAGCCGCATCGATACGCTGCGCTCGCATCTGCGGCTCAAACACGCCGCGCTCCTGCTCAAACACTAAACTCGAGTACAAGTACGGTCCGTACAAACTTAAGACCAAATGCTGTCAAACGAACGCAAGCCAAAAACTACCTTATAATCAGAGCATAACGTAGTTTTTGTACGGACTATACGGTCGAGTAAAAATATCCCAGCAATCGACGCCCCGGAAATATCGACAGCATTTGATGAGGTTGAATGTGATATAGATGACTGTATCACGGGCGTTGTTACCGACGATCCACCGAGTAAACCGTCAGCTTGACGATAATGTAGCTATAAGATGGAACACGGACGCGACCCGACCCCTGCTTCGCTCTGATTGTGACCACGAATTTAAGCGTATACCATCGATGTTGATGTGATGGTTCGTTTTATCGTTATTTCGTAGATACTATTGATGTTAAACATGCATTTTGCATTGTAACTCGTAAGTAGGTAATACGCAGGTATACCGCACTTTTTGTGCGTTTTATTGCTATGTAGGTAAGGTTTCGTTTAAATATGCTTTTATAAACAGGGTAAACTATGTATTACGTGGGTTGTTCAAATTAATCTTTAAATTGTAAAATTAAGCTGTACTGAGTTCTGCAGACATGTCTAACGTGGACCGGGCGCCTACTCACCGCAAGGTTAAGAAAGTATAGTCAATGGATTTTCAATTTCACGACACGTTAGACACAGGATCAATTGGTAGTATATTATGGCAAATCGAAATCACAGCACTACTAAACAAATTCGAACAATTAAAATAGTTTTTCATAGCCTAAGTTATACTGATTGCATTCCGATTTATCTACACCTTTGGCAATGATACCGTTGGTGTGCTTGTTTGTAATTAAAATTAAAAGTTTTTTTTTTAATGTCTTAGTACAATCGAACAATTCGAGCACACTGTTAACTGTACATTTGTAAACAAATGTCAACTTCATTGCAACGCCTATGAGTGGTCAGTTAACAATGGCTTCGTTTGTACCTAATGGTTTAGCTATATTGCAGCCACATCTGTCTAATTTAACAGTACCGAAATGCTCTACAGTACACATATAGAAATGTAAGGGAAAGTGAGGCTTAACATCTGAAGACTGAACTGGAAACAACTTGTGATTGAAGTATTTATTATGAAGCGTGATCTGACTGTAAATAAATATATACTTACTCTTAAGTTTAGTAAAATTTTAAGAATTTAGGTATTTAATTTAGATAGAAAATATTCAGGAAATGCGCGGTTAAATTCAAGTACCTAAATTAATCGAGGACCGCATGCTTTGAAAATTAATGAATGTTTATCTTCATAAGAATCTTTTCGTCCCAAATGATATTTTTGTATAAGCATTATGAGCAGATAATGCATTGTATTAAATGTTTACACTAGCTGTAATGATGTAGAAATACGGGTAATAATTACCTATTGTCACTAATGTCCGAGCTCGATGCTCATCGTCATCAAGTACGTCATCATTCGTGTCTATATAGATCTCATATAAATATCAGTCATTCTATAATTCGCAGTACTAAGTAGTTAAGTAAATGTTTAAGTCCCAATCTAAGAATGTAACCACGACGAACTAAGTCATCCTTTGCTTCTCAATGTTGGCATACTATCGTGCACTAAACATGTAGAAACCAATCAACATTTTATCTAAAGTATGTTTATTTTTGTTATCAAATGTGATTAAAATAACTGTGTCGGTTTCTTTTCTAAGTTTGAGCCAAATTGTGATGTTATTTATTTCATCTTTATACATTACAAAATAGTTGCATGAATTACCTAGGTAATTTGTAAATAAATTCATCTTTCATTGATTACGTTGTTTCCATTTGTGTCACTACGTCGTATAAAGTAATAGCTAATTAGTAGATACCTACGTAGAGATATTATTGCAGGTTCATTGTGCCTACCTAAATTTTAAGGGACTAGGTAGTTGGTTCAGAAAATACACTTTTTAAAAATTAAATAATACATTATATTGCACAAAATATATAGTGTTCACTAATGGCAGACAAATTCTCTGCCTCTCCGCTAAACGCTTCAGACATTTTTGAGTATTTACAGATGTAATATCGAACGCTAGCTTTAATTAAGACATACAATTAAATATTTACCTAGTTACATAAAAAGTTTGCCACTTTCTACAAAACAATTTTTAACACTCATTCACACAGGTACGTAACACACTAAATCACCTAGTTACATTTAAGCTCTAAACATCCGAATTAAACATGGCAAATTATGGCAAGTTTAATTCCTTATATTATTGTCATCGAAGCATAGTTTAAACATAAATAAATATTAACTTAGTCAAATGGCAAATCATTGTCGACCTTCAAGCATATTTGACTACAATGCTAAAATCATTTACGCAATTTACTATTCATTTATGCAGTAGCTGATGAGTCTAGCTCTATCACAGTCTATTCCGCCTAGTCTACCCATCGAGTCTAAAAATATTCGGCGCAAGGTCATCGCTCTGTCGGACCTTGGATAAAAATGCTGCAAAATTTAGAGAGTCAGTTGGTGTTGTGTGGGTAGTACTAATCTTCTAGCCTCTGGACATTGCCGCTGGTGCCCGGCGACGCGACCACGACGCTGGCCTCGCTCACGCCGCTAACTTCACTCTTGTCTGTCTCCTCGCTCTCGGCTGAGCCTTTCTCACTCGACTCCTCATTGGACCCGTTCTCTTCCGAATCCATTTTCTCAGACGCCTTGTTTTTGTTTTTCTTGAATTGCTCCTCCATTTCTTTGAATTTCAGTGTTAGGTATCTGAAATAAACGAATATATGTATGTAAATTTAACCAATTTATTATATCACACATACACATCGTCAGCCTTTATACGTCCCACTGCTGGGCACAGGCCTACTCTCATAGACGAGAGTGAATGGGCTGTATTTATTATATCACTGTGATGTTAATTGAATGAATTTCCCAATGAGCAACAAAAAAGTATGTACTATTACAGGATTATAACATTATTTTACTGTCACCGAACAAGACATGATGGCTCCGAAATAATCATTGTTCGGTCTGAAATTAGAGTAGAGTATAACATATCATATCACAACACTAATAGAGACTTAGAGCCTCTATTACTCGAAATGACTCGTCTTCTACCTTCACGAGTTAGCTGTGAAGAACACGTCGTTTCAGTTCAGAAGAACTCTACAAAATCTGTATGAAAACTCACTTGTCTACTAGAGGGCCGCTGTAGTCCTCCGGGAACTTGGGAGAGTGCGGCAGTATGTACTTGTAGAGGCTCTCGTTGAGCACGTAGAGTTGTGCCGTGGAGGCGCAGCGCACGTTGAACCACCAGTCGCAGGTCAGCGCTGCCTGCGAGAAAATCGTGCCATTGGGGCACAGGAACGACGCTTGCCCGCCGTTCAGGTCACAGTAGTGCCACACCTGAAAACATGATTACCTAACGTCTTAAGATGAACTACAATGATTATGGAACTCAACGTCCTATTTATCAAATTACCTTACCAACTTATCGACAAATTGTATTTTTAAGAGTTATCTATGATATAATGTGGTGCCGGCTTGGTGGCAAAATAACTGGTAAAGCCTCATTTTTGTTGCCAGGATGTTTGTTACCAACGCCACGTTGGAGTAGATTGATATTGAAATATAAAGTGTCATGAATTTACAAACTAGCGAACGGCGATCCGACGATTTGAACACTAGTTCCCCGTTACCCCGCACGCTTCTGACAGAGAGTAGGTATGGGATATGATATGATAAATGGAAAAAGCGGGTGCATATACCCGGTTTTTCCAGTCCCCGAACTCTGATTACTCGGAGCACTCGCGCGGAAGGTCGTATTGTCCCCAGCAAGTAATTTAAAGTCCTACCTATATATCAACTAATAATGGTAGACCGTATATTTGAAACGCGTAGTTCAAAGCGTGTTATTTACTTTGATAGTTATAGTAGTGAAGAACTGTTTGCACGTTAGCCCGCTACGCATTTTCGTCCAGTCGTCTCTTCCCATGACAAGTCTTCATCTCTTTTCCCGGAAAAGTTTGTTAGTAACACTGACAATAAATGTAATTCCGGATTATCCACGTAGCAAATGTCAGTTACTGTTTGAAGGTTTGTAGCTTAGATGAAATGAAAACCCTCTTGAAAGAATTTGCTTCGCGCCCCGCGCTGGCTTTATGCGGCACTGGAAAAAGATATCGACCAAAGCAACATTTGATAACTAGATTCTGTTTCCCACTATAGGCTCTATGTTAGCTGATGTTTGCTGGATTTTCACTCGCCTCAGGTCCACCAATTGCACCTTAGAAGCTTCACTACGAGCTGCTGCGTTATTATTAAATGGAAAACTGTGGCGGGAACTTGCCTGGCAGCGAGTCTCCGGGTCCGCGAAGAAGCCCTTGTAACGCTGCGTCTTGCAGTCAAAGGCGGTGGCGGGAATGGTGGTGAGCACGGGGTAGTCCACGCCCGGCCGGCCCGGCGTGCCGCCCTCGTCGTCCGAGTGCGGCCGCAGCGGGAACGACTGCGAACTCACCTCCGGACGATAGTCTGTATAAAAACGTAAGTAGGTATTTAGTCAAACTGTCTAACTCGATAAATATACGGAATTACTTTCGGTTTTATAGATTCATCTGTATCTAAAACTATGTATGCTGAAACGTCGGAAGTCAAAGGTGATTCAATAGTAGTACCGTAAGACCCACCGCATTAACAGTTTAATTGTGATCACAAGTGTTGAGCTGTCAGCTTATTACGAAGATGTATATAGTATCGTAAAATACAGCTTTTTAGCCAAAAGGTACCCTGCTGCGAATTCATCTCAGCAGTAGATTATTGCTAGGTTCTTATTGACCAACTCGTAATATATTTTCTGCGCTTTTTTAAATATGGAGTGTCTGATCGCAGCGCGAAACCTTTAAAATTTGGTTTCGGCCGTAGTTTCGGCTGGCCTGGCTGGCAGCTGAAACCGAAACCCATTTTATGCACTAGGCCGAAACCGAAAGTTCGCTCGGACACTAAAAGGAACACATTGTTCGGTCATTGATTCTGAAGAATGTAGGTACAACCATTTTGTCAAATTAAATGAGAAATATGGAATGCAAACAAATACACAATTATTTTCTCTCTAAAAACTCATGATCATGATTTAATAATGCATACATATGTTTTATTTCATATCAATGACATTGTAATGTTTACTTACCATCATTGTCGATATGTTGCGAAGGTTGGTTAACAGGCGCTAGATATTGCTCTTCATGAAGGTCCTCTACGCTGGTCACGGGGGTTGGAATAACTTCTATCACTGGTTTCATCGTCACGTCCACTGCCTTAGGCGCAACGAATGGCTTCGGGGTACTCAGTATAGGCACTTCCACTTCGTTCTGTTGTGGCATTGCTTTCAATGCGTTCAGTACATGCAGCAACGTCCTTATTGAGGATGCGACGTTTTCCCTTGTTATGGGTTTAGGAATAGACTTATTCAGTTGCAAGGAATTCAAAAGCTCTCCTATCGTCATCGTGTTTGATGCGACCGGTGGATTAAAAGGTACGGGTTTATAAGCTGGTTGTTCAACAACGTATTCGTAATAGTTTGGACGGTAATCGTTAACTTCGGGAAATACCGATGTCGTTTCAATAACTTCAAGTGGTTGTTGTTTCTGACTTTCGAAGTGGGCCAGGGTTTGCTCTGGTAAAGTCGTATAAGCTGGGGCTTCCGTAGTCTGAGTGTGGCCGAAAATAGGTTTAAACCCGCTGACGATATTAGGCTTAGATATATCGCTGCTGACCCGCTTTTCGTAATAACTTTCTGACACAATGGATGGTTGTTTTCGAATCGTCGGCTGCTGAATTTCTACTTGATCATAAACATATTGCGGTCTTGGTCTGGGTTTTATGTAGACTTGCTCCTTGGGTATCATTACGGGCACAGCGATTGGTCTTTTTGGAATGTCATAAACGTGATCGTTTTGGGATAACACTTTAACTGGAGGAGTTTGATCATAAGGCACTAATTTATATTTTGGCGCGTGATCTTTTTCAGAAAAATAATATTGTATGTTAGCTGGGTCCTCATTCTGGTGTAGATTTAAATAGGGCTTGTGTGTGGTAGCTACTAGAGGAATACTTAGTGGTTTGAAATTTTGTTTCGGGGGAAATCTTCCATAATCTTGATTTTCTAAATTACTGTATTCGGAAATGAAAGGATTGTAGTTTATTACTTTAGGCGCCTGATTGTAACTTATTTCCTTGTATATTTTCGTTGGATTTGCTGACGCTATATTGTATTGGGTTAGCCGGTTACCTTGATATCGGGGAATATTTCTATAGGTAGAATAAACGATTTTTTTGGGCTGTCGATCTCCTACGTGACCTACGGTACTACCCTCAATTATCTGGGCTTTTTCAACTTCGATGTTCTTGTATGTTTCCGCAGTAGGTGTTACTAAATCATTGGCATAGTAGAACGTCATGTAAGGTATCAATCTCCTGTACCTTTCATTAATAGAAAGCTTGGTAGAGTTTATTTGGTTGACTTTTCTACTTTTTGCATAATTAGTAGTTGCGGCGCTGGTCATTTCTGTGGGCGGTGTCATTGGTACGAACCCTTTTTGCATGTCGACCACCATACCACCAAACATCTTGACTTCCGGACTGTTGCCATTTGATGATACCGTAATTGATGTCACTATAGATGGTATAACTGAAACAAAATAATATTACTTTATTATTACATCTGTTGTTACTTTAAGTTATGATTGTCCAATGGACAAGTTGTGGCATGGACAATGGCCATGCCACAACTTGAGTTATATATAGGTAAAGTTGCTTCTAATAGGTATATACGTTGTGAATACGTATGATCAGGTTTTAACAATTGGCATTATGCTTGCTTAGTACGCATAAACGGAAGCTAAAACAGTTATCGTTATCTAGTTCAGTTAACTACTGAATATAAGTGATAATCAGATAAAAACAATTAACGAACCATATTGTTTAAAATGTGACCTTAAAGTTAACGATACGACGCCCACATTCAGTTGCCTTGGACTTCACAATGAACGAATAGATCGGTATCAATTTTCATCACGATACCTATATAATAATCTACGTTACGATTATAATAGAACACAGTATATATTGAAACAGATATCTTATACGTCTTATACATATATAAATACAAGTCGTACATATATTCATTAAACCTCTTACTCGTTTTTAATTGAAGGTAACTTACTGGGGTACTAAATGACTGTTTTGTCCTACTTTTGTCGCTCACGGTGAATGGCCGTCTCATCGGTTTCATAATCCTCAGTTAATAGAATTAAACTATTAGAACATCAATCACTCTCTTCGGTACTTCGATCTACTTACTTAACCATCGAGGTCCCAGTTAAGTAATGAATTTAATCGGTTCAATAACATCGCAACACATTTTACTTTCATGATCTAAATTCCATCTTAACTCGTGAGTAAAGACGCGAAATAAATCTTAAATCGCTAAACAGTTATGAAATTCAATGGTAGTACCTACTTGAACAGGACACAGTCTGACCATAAATACAGCCCTAGATTTATCTATATGAATAGGTAGGTTCGTTAACTTCACAACTTTCACTCCAAAAGTGTCACAACTACGATAGTGTTTTACGATCAATTTATGATTTATAGACTTAGTAGAAGCATATCAAAGCATTTTATTTTACAATATTTCAATGTACTAGAACTTGAGAAAGTAAATAAGATGTCTATGAGGTGTCCGTCCTGTTCACCTAATTTCTAATGATTGTGCTAAGATTTAAATTTGACATGGGTAGCAAATATAAGAACTCGAAATCGAAATATGATTTCATTTATAAATATATGCTTAATAAATAAATAAATTTCGAGGTATTTTCCACGTTTGAAGAAGAATATTGTACCTATTTTTAACCGAATTTGAAAGGAAGGACAGTTCGCAATTAATCTGTAGGCAAGTATGTTTTTTTTATGAAAATGGTTAAATGTACAAAATCTAGCAAAGCCTAAAATTTATAGCATAAATTACCTGTAAATCAGTTCTAAATCTGGAATATGGCTATAAGCAAAGCACGACAGCTGCGAATTTTCCTTATCCGCTCTCTTGGATGAGCATACCAGAGCTGGTACAGTCAAGTTCATCATTACCTGAGCAAAGATTGGACCAAAAACATCTGAACAAGACCCTATTATCAGAAGGATCAGAACTAGATCAGATATTTTTGATCCGTTCTCTGCTCAGATAATGATGAACTCGACTGTACCCATTTTAAATAAAGGCATACATCTATATCTGAAGAAGGAACAGTACCAACTTTGAACCATCAATTAGACAGGTTGCCATAGTTATTGCATATGCCCCAAAGTGGGCCGGGAGGTAATTTGAAAACCCGGAGAACTAATTCGTAGGGGATTTAAAGAAGACCACTGTGGTAAACAACAAAGATGTGGAATTGTGAGAACAATAATTTCTGTAACTGGTCTCGAACCTCCATAAACGTGAAGTACGTAATGGAACCGTTAATAGGTACTATATTTATTTACAACCTAAGACACAGATCGTGACAGCATTACATTGTGCTTTAATTAATGCTTAAATTGTAATGATATAATTAACGTATTAACTAACTACTGAAGAATTATACTAATTAAACCAAAACAGACGTCGCAAATGCAAATGTAGGCGTCACAGCAAGCGGTAGCGAAATAATGAGTAGGTATTTTAGAAAGGCAGGATCGTGTGTCGTATGCGGGTAGGTAAAGCCTTGGAGAAGTGACTGGCTCCACGAGATCCGCATCCTGGCTGGTTGGTTCATATCTACAGTGATTAATCGCGAACCGTTACTGTTCAATGTAACATTAAATAATCTATTGAATTAGGCGCTACGCTGAAACCACGAGTTCTGCTCTACAATGTAGATAATTCCGGCTACAAATTATATAAGATGCCATTTCCATGGCGGTATTTTGGCACCAAGTGCTTGCACACTCGCATAGCCCGAGTAGCTAAGTATGGAGTGCTATACTAACCTTACAATGCAACGTAACACCATAAATCAATAAGTAGGTACATTAGCTTTAAACAAATAAATCAAAATTCTAATTATGCCTCTTCAAGTTTCCATTCACCATATACCGAGGTGGGTAATAAGAACAATCTGCCCTTTACAATAGGTCACCCACCTATTCCGTTTAAAGTAACTATATAACGTGATAATAACCAATTACTTATAGGTCCCTTCGTGTTCAACAGGTCATGACAGCGGTGGAACTGCCCCCGCCACACGATTTCAAAGTTCAATTGCTTTAAACTGCCCTCCAAAACTAATTTGTAGACCGCCAAGCAATTGTAGCCCTCAACTTTATTTGCGGTCCAAAATTTGATTTGCATGATCTTGTAATAAGGTGGCCTTACGAAGATAATTAATCTACCAGTTCAGTTATGGTAATACCACGCCAATGCGACGAATAATGGTGTGATACTATACAGCACGACCACGGACGATTTTGTTATTTCTTTTGCGGTACATATTCACGAAAAAAAATGTACTATTTTGTACTAATCATTAAAAAATTTGTACTCGTACGGTTTCGGAGTTGTGAGATAGAGGTTGTGGTCGTGCTAGGTAGATGCTACCTGGCACGACCACACTGAGATCGAGGTTAGTTTGATAGTCGAAATAAATGTACTGAAATTGTACTATTTTGTACCGAGTATAAAATAATTGTACCGCTTGCCAATTTAAAAAAAATTACCTTTTTGGTTCGCGGAGTACAGCAGACGGAAATGAAAGCGGTACAAATTCACGAAAAAAAATGTACTTTTATGTACTCTTCATTAAAAAGTAATAACTCATACGGTTTCGGCAGTGTGACACAAAAGGTGGGGGTCGTGCTAGGTAGATGCTACCTGGCACGACCACACTGCCATTGAGGTTAGTTTGATAGTGAAAATAAATGTACTGAAATTGTACTATTTTGTACCGTACATAAAATAATTGTACCTCTTTTCTGTAAAAAAAAAATGTCCCTCAATGGTTCGCGGAGTACAGCCGACGCAAAAGAATGAGGTACAAATTCATGAAAAAAAATGTACTTTTAGGTACTTGTAATCAAAAAGTAATTACTCATACAGTTTCGGCAGTGTGACACTAAAGGTTGGTTTAGGTTGGGTCGTGCTAGGTAGATAGATGGTTCCTGGCTCGAATACGCTGATATCGAGGTGAGTTTAACGGTCAAAATAAATATATTAGTAAAATGGTAAAAAAGAACCCTTATGGTGCGACTCTGTCAGTCTGTCCGTCTGTCACAGCAAGATATCTCAGGATATACTGATGCTATCGACTTGATATTTGGAATAGTGTTAAAAATTGCTAACCCGAGCCTATTGGATGAAACCAAAACCTTATACCTTTTTTTTTAAAGGGGACTGAAATGTTATGTCGAAATTCAAAAGTAGAGCTATTATATCGAGTGGGATATCAAATGAAAGGGCTTAATGTGTTTTTTATTTTTTTTTCTTCAGCATGTAGTTTTTTATTTAAGACAAAAAAAGTTAAAAAAATACATTCCCCACTATTATCTCCGAAGTGAGCAGAAAAATCTGTAATAATTACTGATTATTAATATCATCCTAAACATTACAGAAAAAGTAAATCGGTTTTCCTAATTTGCACCGTTTTTTTTTTATTTGTAAAAATCTAAACTCATACTTATTTGCTCCCACTAAACTAATCGCCATTCAGTTCTTCTTGAACTATTCACTTATCTACTAACGAGTTTGTACGGAACCCTCGGTGCGCGAGTCTGACTCGCACTTGACCTATTTTTAGTAATTGCAGAGGTTTTTGCCATAACACTGTTACATTTGATGTCCTATAGTACCTAGTGTAGACTGTAGCCACAATTTGAGCACATTTATTTTGTATTATTCTGGTCATTCGATTGAACTCTATGAAAGTGTGGTTGTGCCAAGAACCATCTACCTAGCACAGTGACCACAATCTTTTGTCACTATGCCGAAATCGTATGAATATTGGTTTTTTTAATGAAGAGTGCATAAAAATACTTTTTTTCATAAATTTTTACATCTTTCTTTAGCGTCGGTCGATTCCGCGAACCATTGAAGTATTTTTTTCTTAACTGCGAAGAATTACTATTATTTAATGCAAAGTGCTAAATAGTAAAGTCGAGTTCATAAATATATGAGCATTTCCTAGGCTTCAATAATAAATGTTCATGGACCGGGACATATTCATCTGAACAGATTTCTCAATCAAAAATATATACACGTTTTACCTGCCGTATTTATCTGAGCAAGCTTCTCAATATAATATGTAAGCAACTGAAAATTGATAAAATATCTGTACTACGATTTTTCAAAATTATCTAAACAAGTGGAAATATAATAAATATCTGCACAAGGGTTTTTTCGTGGTTTTTTCAATTATTTGTAAACAGGTCGTGGCGCATAAATTTCTGTACTGACGTATTCCAAATGTATGTGAACAATTAGAAGCTCGTAAATATCTGTACAAACAAAACATTTCAGCTTTTCAGTAGAAATAAATAAATTGGTCAATGAATGCGTAGTATGCAGTACTTATTTGTTATTTTGGAAGATACATTTATAGAGGTATATTTATCTATTTAATTCTTTTTTTAAAGAATGTTATTTAGGAGGTTTTGAAATAGGTTGTGAGTAAGTTAAGATGAGGAGATTATTACAAGTAGTATCCCAAGCAGGCGAAGCTACAGGCACAACACAGGCAGGCAGCCTGCCCCACGCCCGTATTAACGTCGAATTCATCATTATCTGAGCTTGGAATACGTCAGTACAGATATTTATGCACCACAACCTGTTTACAAGTAATTGAAAACCCTTGTGCAGATATTTATTATATTTCCACTTGTTTAGATAATCTTGAAAAATCGTAGTACAGATATTTTATCAATTTTCAGTTGCTTACATATTATTGAGAAGCTTGCTCAGATGAATATGGCAGGTAAAACGTGTATATATTATTGATTGATAAATCTGTCCAGATGAATATGTACCGGTAAATGTACATTTATTATTGAAGCCTAGGAAATGCTCATATATTTATGAACTCAACTGTACAAATAGAATACATTTATTTTGACCATCAAACTCACCTCGATATCAGCGTATTCGAGCCAGGAACCATCTATCTACCTAGCACGACCCAACCTAAACCAACCTTTAGTGTCACACTGCCGAAACTGTATGAGTAATTACTTTTTGATTACAAGTACCTAAAAGTACATTTTTTTTCATGAATTTGTACCTCATTCTTTTGCGTCGGCTGTACTCCGCGAACCATTGAGGGACATTTTTTTTTTACAGAAAAGAGGTACAATAATTTTATGTACGGTACAAAATAGTACAATTTCAGTACATTTATTTTCACTATCAAACTAACCTCAATGGCAGTGTGGTCGTGCCAGGTAGCATCTACCTAGCACGACCCCCACCTTTTGTGTCACACTGCCGAAACCGTATGAGTTATTACTTTTTAATGAAGAGTACATAAAAGTACATTTTTTTTCGTGAATTTGTACCGCTTTCATTTCCGTCTGCTGTACTCCGCGAACCAAAAAGGTAATTTTTTTTAAATTGGCAAGCGGTACAATTATTTTATACTCGGTACAAAATAGTACAATTTCAGTACATTTATTTCGACTATCAAACTAACCTCGATCTCAGTGTGGTCGTGCCAGGTAGCATCTACCTAGCACGACCACAACCTCTATCTCACAACTCCGAAACCGTACGAGTACAATTTTTTTAATGATTAGTACAAAATAGTACATTTTTTTTCGTGAATATGTACCGCAAAAGAAATAACAAAATCGTCCGTGGTCGTGCTGTATAGTATCACACGAATAATGTAGGTAGGTGCCCACTAATGTTACGAGATTACGCTAACTTACTTAGTTATAACAAACTAGCAGTTACCTATGCGGCTTCGCTTGCGCTGCGTTATTCCCATTATTATCGCAAGAGAACTCCGTACCGGAGGGTATCCTATATTTCAATCCATGACTGGGTCCAGTTCTACCTATACCAAATTAAATGTCATCTTAAGTAATCCATTCAATTGACAACCTTTCATTTTTTTGAGCCTTTAATTTTATTGGTTCTCTGTATTTGGTTTGAAAAGACGAATACACTGATAGTTTATTTGTTTTACCAGGATTTGTAATTCATTCATAATTAATATATTAATATTTACTTATTCTAAAAGGGCGTAACTACAGTTCTACGGTAGAATAAACCATTACTTTAGTCTTATCGCGATCGAAAAAAAATAAGCGATCTCACAGTATGCATTGACAATGTCAAATTCAAAATTATGACAGCTTTTTTTTTCTGTGGCAAAAGGCACTGGCATTTCTCATCTATTGTGCCGTAGAACTGGTAAAATGAGAACATATTTTTTATTCATTTGTATTTTTTATATTAAGCGATATAAAAAAAATATAAAAATAGTGTAGTGTTCAGGAGACAAAATGCTTTCGAATCGTATATACATTTTAAAGTGTTCTTAAAATGAAATGTTGTCTTATTTGGTAATAACTAATAAGTAAACATTCAAACATCTTCACAAACTTTCTTATGTCTAATATTTGTATTCAAGCATAACTTCTAACACTAGATAATAAGTAGATAAATATATCTAAACTAGATAATTGACATTTTAGGTGAAAATTAAATCACATTATTATGTACCTATGACCGATATGTAGGTACCTAAGTATAGGTAAGCTCGTGAGATAGCTAACCGCGGAAACATTGCCGCGAATTAGGGATGAAACGATTCTGATACCGATACCTATATCGGTATCGCCGATTATATGCAACGGATATTTGAAGAGCGAAAAAGTAGTTATGAAAAAAAATCTGCAAAAAGTACCGTAAAACGGTCCTACTTTGCTCCTACAGGGATAACTATGCTCCAAACCCGAAAACATATTTCTAGCTCTGTTATTTGTTTCTATTACGGTTCCCATTTTATCGGCAAATTTGTTCTAACTTTGCTCCAAGAAACATTTAGTATTTAGGAGAAAAGTTTTGCCGCGTCAATGGGTAACTTTGCTCCGAATTTATTATTTCTATATATTTGACGGAATAGAAAGTGGCGTATTTTTCAATCTATAACGCGTTAGGGAATACATTTTTCGTGTTATATATAAAACAAGTATGTCTTAAAATTAAAATTTTTCAGATTTACCTATTTCGAATTTTCTAATTTTGGAGCAAAGTAGGACCGTTTTACGCTAATTCAATTACTGACTTAATTTATGTATTGGTCTATTACCTTGTTCAGTAGAAGCAAACGAGTTTGTCTTACGATTTTTGTGAATTTCCAAAAAACGCTGCAAGTTAAGAAAACCGTTTTATTTTTCCTGTAACATATAGAATGTTATTAATAATCGGTAATTATTACAGATTTTTCTGTTCGGTAACTTCGGAGATAATAGGGCGGAATGGTATGTTTAAACGTTTTTTGTCTTAAATCAAAAACTACATCTCTAAGAAAAAAAATTAAACGGATTTCAAATTTCAAACGGATTTGAAATCTACAAATTAAGCCCTTTCATTTGATACCCCACTCGATATAATAGCTCTACTTTTGATTCTCGACATCCCATTTCGGTCCCCTTTAAAAAAAAGTAAAAAAGGTATAACATTTTTTTCTGTCTAATAGGCTCGGGTTAGCGGTTTTTAACACTATTCCAAATTTCAAGTCGATAGCATCAATAGATCCTGAGATATCTTGCTGTGACAGACGAACAAACAGACGGACAGACAGACAAACAGAGTCGACTTTTGACCATTTTGGTACGGAACCCTAAAAATTGAGTTGACAATTTATTTATTTTTACTTTACACTTTCAAGGTTGACTCTGTTAAATATAGCCAAGTTTTAGGTATAATAAAGACATACAAATATCCGAAGTTCATACCTACCTACTTCATTATTTAGCTAAGATATCCATATCGGTATCGCCGATTATTGACTACAATAATCGGTATCGCCGATTATTTACTACAATAATCGGTATCGGTATCGTATCGGCAAAATTATGTATCGTTACATCCTCACCGCGAATATTAAGAAATACGAATAAGCGGAATAGATATACTTACAAATAATAGCAATTATACTGGAAATACAACAAAACTCTTATCCAATCTCCCTTTCAATCTCCTGAATGAGTATTTCATTAACATGGCTGTGTGGACTGAATCTAGGAAATACGTTAATACGAATGTGTCAAATTATTCTCGTTCCAACATTTTTTCTATCTTTTATTAACGAAACTATATAATCTACTCTAAGCGAGTCAGCTACTTCAACCTTGAGGCTGCGAGATAAAATGCAAGCATTCAATATTTTAATACAGCAGTTTTTATAATCCGCCAAATCAAGACCAGACCGGAGTTAAAGCACTTCACCACAATACTCTATACTCTTGTTACAGTAACTTGACTATTAGGCAGGCGTAATCCTTCGCTAAAATGCGCCCACTGACTCACACAACTAGTTATATTATAAGAATCAAGTTAACCACAAAAATCTTGAAATCTAACAATGTAGTAACAAACTGAAATAGAGTCACGGTGAAGATCCTACAATATAAAAGCAGCCTGACCGACCGGCAAGTAACAGCCTGCTAGGCAGCATCTCTATCGTTGTAGATAGATTATCAGCAATAATACCTATACAGTAGGTACATGTATAACGAGGCACGCATAAATATCTCACAAGACCATATTAGTATAAATAAAATAATGGACTGGTGTCAAGAAATTAAACTGGAAATTCGACAAAAATATATCGCAATTGGTTGCTTTATTTAATTTTAAGACGATAGTTATTTCTGATTAAAAGCATTTTTGGTTAAACAAGTTTAAGTCTACTTACTGATTAATACTTCTACTGTTAAATATACTGAATTTTGGTCGTGTGAATGGCGGAATTGAGAGCATTTACTTCTCGTTGCGTTGAACTTGACAAGGTCAACCGTTTTTATAAAAAGTATAGATATGGGCACTTTCGTGATCAGTTACAAGTTTTAATAATACCTACGCATGTGACAGGGATATTTAAGTACTTCCGTGATTCATTTTTTTTAACCTTTTATAAACGAAGTTTCATACAAATGTCACTCGCGGCGGACTCGCCGCGACTGGTTTTGTATGGAAACTCGCCCGCAAATCGCAAGTGTGATAAGGCCCTTAAGGTCCAACTTCGAGTTTGACATTATAAACACAGCATGTAAATGACAACTTTTTATTTGGCGTGGCATTCTAAAGGTTAAATAAATGTAGTTATACCTACATAGGTACTTTAGGGTTGGTTGGTTGAGGTAGTTGAAGTTGAGTAATACTCCAGATCAGAAGGTAAAACATAATTTATTTACAAAAAAGCATGATTAATATATACAAATAATAGGGCACAATTAGCGAATAGCTGCGCGTCTTTTCTGCTCCGGCCGTCGAGGTGTAACGTCGTGTCTCCGCTCTGCGCTGCGCCTCTTTTCGCGGACAAGGACATCGTGTTGCTGCTGCTTGAAGACTTGAAGACACTGTGTTTCTTGTAACACCCAATAAGAAAAATGTTCTTATTAGAACAATCGGATGCCTTTGTGGGTGTCTGCGTTTCTTGGAAATACGACGATCAATCAATCACCTACAGTACTATATTTTCATTGTCGACTTCTGTGACATGATGTTTGCTGGGGGTGGAAATTGATATCTACATAAATGTTTGGCATCGGACGATTGCGTGCAAATGACATTATATTAGGAACAAGACTGGAGTAGATGTCGGTGTTACACTTTTTAACACTGATTTCTATTTCCGGCCGCGAGCTCCTGAGGAGTTCCGGCCACTTCCGACGTGCAGCAACGGGCCGCGGATGCAGGCCCCGCTGCAGAGGTTCCATCACTGGTGTGGTTTAAGTGGGTACGCTGTCACTGCAGAACTTCATAAGCTCATCCGATAACTTCCTCAATCGACAAGTAGGAAATCGCGAAAGTAAATCATGCCCATGATAGCTGGAAAATTTGAGGCATTTTCCATACCTACATTGAAGGTTTTTTATTTTTCTAATATCACGATTTGGTATTTCACAGGAACACTTTATTATCTCTGTCTCACTCTGCTATTATTACGGAGCTTCATCATTTTACCGCACGTCTTCTGGAGGACACAACATTCACTCTAGCAATACTACGTTAGAGTACCTACGCAGTTAAGAATGGCGCATTGAAACCGTTTTTGTTAATGAAGCTAATCCTTCCTTACCCGATGGGAAACGATATACATAGCGTATAATGTATTTAAATGGTTGCTAGGCAATATAGATAACCCGCAGCACACAACGTATCATATCTAATATTGTGATATTGATAAGAAAGCTGAATGCAAATTAAATATTGCTCCTGTTTAAAAATACTTAACTTTTAAACTTCCGTGACCCAACGGCATAGAGAAATTGATATAATTAATTTGCATAAAATGTAGCGCAGTCGTCGCCCGTCAGTTATTAAAAGATTTCTTAGATTCAGAGGCCCAATGTACATAATCACTATCTTACATACCTATATGTAAGATAGTTATGGCGGTTTCCCTAATTAATTTGACGTGTCTTTTTCTTTACTGTTCTTGAAGAAATGTAGGTACCAATCTCTTTACTCCAGCTAGGCCTTAAAAAAGTTTGACGCTACGCCTCTGATGTCAGCAGGTACCTACGAAGCCAGATACGATTATCTACTAGGTACCTAAAATAAGGTCCTATACAAATGTACATACAACTTATGGTTTATATTATACTGGCTCTTTGGTCTCTAATTGTCTTTCGGGAAGTGTACCTGAATATGTTGTGGGTAAGTAAAGTACAATAGACTTAAGACTTTCAGGCGAGCAATACGTATAGATGTCGAATATGTAGGCTTAACAACGCCTAATTGAATTTACCGTGCACAAAAGTGGTAATATATATTTAAGCCAAATATGGCAATGCTTTCAGTAACCCACCTATTAGGTACTGAAATAGTGATTATATGTAGAGAGTCCAGTAGATTTACTATTTATCAAACAACTCATAGATAGTAATGAGACTCTTAGAACCCGAGTCGGAACCATGTACCGATTGAGATATTCTATCTCAGAACTTTAGTAGGTACTGGTAAACCGGGGTTACTTTAAAATACAGGGGCGACTTTGCAAAAGCAGTATTTCTTTTATATAATCGATTTTTCCTTTGCTATAACTCAATATACAAACACTTTAGTTGATTTTGCAGCTGATTATCAAATTGCAACCAGCTAATGAAATATAAAGACCATGTTATAACCATATTAAATCTATCAAAGTAGCCCCATTTTTTCCTAAAGTCACCCCGTTTTACGGTAAAGGATTATTTGGTATACTTCCGTAGGTACCATATTTAATAGCATGATATAACAAAAATCTGCAATTAACCCAGAATTGGGCCATTTGAACAATGCGAATATGTCATCTCAAGATGAGGACAGCAATGCTTTTCTATACAAAGGCATAACTGCACATGAGTTTTAATGGCTTATAAGGCCTTTTTATTAGTTAGACAAGTGGGCAGTTACGGTGCGCGGGCGCACGCTCCGCGGACCGTGCACAATACTCACGTCTCACACACAGATTTTGAGGTTTTCACGCACGCGCTCCTAGGATCACATTAATTCGTGACCTAAGATCTCATTACTTTTAAGACGAGGTTACCGTAGACTGGGGGTGGGATTTGTCAACTATAAAAAGTTGGTTTTTGAATGCGTTCATAACAATTTATTATTATTAGGATTGGTAACCTAATAGTACATTACACAACTAGAGTGGTAATACAAAGAAAGGCGGAGATCGCAGAAGTTTGCGGCCCGAGCTGCAAGCGAGGGACGTAAATATGCGATCGAGGGCTTTCTTTATTACCTCCCGTGTTGTGTACATCATTTTATGTCTACACTTGGCCAGAAAGCGGCTTTTTCCGTACGCGCAGCTTGCGGAAAAAGCCACTTTTTGGCCAGGTGTGGCATAAATAAATAAACGCGTTCAAAATCAATGGTATTAGGGTTTAAAAATCGATGATAAATGTTACCCCGTGAATCAAAGTACCTACCCCAGTCCACAGTACCCACTACTTAATTAGACTGACAAGGAAGGGTACCCAACTGTCCGACTCCGATTTGATTCATTTTGATATATGTTATAGAGTAGTCTAAAATAGCAGACACGTATTTTTTTTAGCTGCCCATATTCAACTTTTTGAGAGATATTGTCCTTCAAAGTACTGAAAAGTGACTAAACCCTGCAACTTCTACAGAAAATTTTTTTTAGCAAGTTTCTAGTTAATTACTGGTTTCATTATATGTTGGAGAACATGAAAAAAGAATAGACACGTGTTTTGTCATTTCACCTCAAACTCATATTTTCCTAAAAAAACACCCTCAAAGGGCTCTAACTTTTTTCTGTTCTGTGGCTATTTTAGACTACTCTATAACATATATATATCAAAATGAATCAAATCGGAGTCGGACAGTTGGGTACCCTTCCTTGTGAGTAATTAAGTACCTATTTGGGTATGTTTGTGCTGCGATATTCGACAGTGATCAATCGATTTTAGTGGTAATAGTTACCTTCAGTCATTTGTTTTAGAGATAAAAACTTTTTTTTTCAAAAAGTTTTTTTTTCAAAAAAGTATTCAATACCGTTAAGTAGGTATCTAAAATAATAACTAACTTTCCGATGCGTCACGAAAAAGTATTGATTTGATACTAACGTTCAATTTCGTCACGGCCCTCAACTACTCAAAACATACAGTTCTACACTTTTTTGGAAAACGCTCAATCACCTCTTGTCATTTGCTTAATCGATATCTATGTATCTAAAAGTCCACCCGGTACACGCATACAAACATATATACAGACTAACTTATACCTTTAAAAAGTTTGAAATCTCTTTTAGTAAAAACAAGTTCCGTGAACAGTACCTATTGGTAGAGAAAGCCTCCTAACGGCGGCCACACACAGCCACAGCTCTCGACTTGACCGCGGCGCTATGCACCTAGTCTAGAATATCAATAGTCAGATCTGTACTCTAGCGAAACGATTCCTGAATAGATATTATATGTTTAGATATTATGGCTCTAGCTAGGTACATATGGACTCACCCGAACTCTGAGAAAGTATGTTATTGTTATTACCTACAGTGAAAGCGCAGTAGGCAGGAGCCGACGCCAAAACTTATTACATAAACCACCGTGTTTACCGATTAGGTGATATTGTGAGGTGTGTTTGGCGACACGTGAGAAGTCACTGACCAACGCAATCTACGTCACGTCACGATGCTGATAATACGTATCCATTGTACCTACCACGTATTACATTAATATAACGTATTCTTGTTTTGATTTGGCAAATACTTAAATTAATGACGTCGGGGCTACGGACATGAAGCTAACTATGACGACGTTAGAATTATTAAATTGTACTCTGACATTTTTACACAAAATTATAAGAGACTGCCATTATATTACTTGAACTAGCTGTTGCCCACGACTTCGTCCGCGTGAAATTCGAATACCCATGTGGGTGGTTAAAGGTGCATATACCTATTTTACCGCAGGCTAATAATAGTAGTACCGCTTTCTACGTTACCAAAACCACGTAAAACTGGCCGTGCGCGAAGCAGTAACTACCCCCTAAGAAGCAACCCCTTTTGTCCCCCTGGGGATGAGTTTCGAAAAACGGTGAATTCACGTTTCTTTTATTGAAGAAACGTGATAAGTTAGGAGAATGACTTTTTAAGAATGTGTGGATATATTTTCTTGGTTTTTAGTAAATAGGATTTTTATGTAACATTATACCTCTAACTGTAAGAACCATTCTCTATACAAACTTTAATACCTTTAAAATATGAATTTCCAAAACACACTTTTTTATTCTTTTTACATTGTATATAAATAATGTACTCAGCATATTTCAAGTTTCTAGATTTAGTAGTTAATGACTCTGTCCAAATTCAAATTTTTCACCCCCATTTAACTCCATTTAATTGAGCACGAATTTCGAAAACCGGCAAAGTTACTTTTTCTTGACATATAATGAAGGGTTTACATATCAAGTCGCAGATCTCCTACTTTAAAAATCATGTCCCAAGCATACAAATTTCAACTCCGACTTTAGTCCCCTAGGGAATGAATTTTGAAAAACTGTGGAATCACTTTTCTTTAAATGTAATAAACAGTCTATACATAAAGTTTCAAACCTTCCCATGCAAATATTCAACCCTTTTAAACCCCTTAAGGGAAATAAGAACCTCTGCACATGTAAATTTTCTAGATCTATAAGTTTTTGTTCTCTCTTTCAAACTTTCCAGCAGCTCGCGCCAGTACCGCCGCCAGCAGCTCGCGCCAGTACCACCGCCAGCAGCTCGCGCCAGTAAAGCCGCAAGCAGCTCGCGCCAGTACCGACGCCAGCAGCTCGCGCCAGTACCGCCGCCAGCAGCTCGCGCCAGTACCGCCGCCAGCAGCTCGCGCCAGTACCGCCGCCAGCAGCTCACGCCAGTACCGCCGCCAGCAGCTCGCGCCAGTACCGACGCCAGCAGCTCGCGCCAGTACCGCCGCCAGCAGCTCGCGCCAGTACCGCCGCCAGCAGCTCGCGCCAGTACCGACGCCAGCAGCTCGTGCCAGTAAAGCCGCAAGCAGCTCGCGCCAGTACCGCCGCCAGCAGCTCGCGCCAGTACCGCCGCCAGCAGCTCGCGCCAGTAAAGCCGCCAGCAGCTCGCGCCAGTACCGCCGCCAGCAGCTCGCGCCAGTACCGCCGCCAGCAGCTCGCGCCAGTACCGCCGCCAGCAGCTCGCGCCAGTACCGCCGCCAGCAGCTCGCGCCAGTACCGCCGCCAGCAGCTCGCGCCAGTACCGACGCCAGCAGCTCGCGCCAGTACCGCCGCCAGCAGCTCGCGCCAGTACCGCCGCCAGCAGCTCGCGCCAGTACCACCGCCAGCAGCTCGCGCCAGTACCGACGCCAGCAGCTCGCGCCAGTACCGCCGCCAGCAGCTCGCGCCAGTACCGCCGCCAGCAGCTCGCGCCAGTAAAGCCGCAAGCAGCTCGCGCCAGTACCGCCGCCAGCAGCTCGCGCCAGTACCACCGCCAGCAGCTCGCGCCAGTACCACCGCCAGCAGCTCGCGCCAGTACCGCCGCCAGCAGCTCGCGCCAGTAAAGCCGCAAGCAGCTCGCGCCAGTACCGCCGCCAGCAGCTCGCGCCAGTACCGCCGCCAGCAGCTCGCGCCAGTACCGCCGCCAGCAGCTCGCGCCAGTAAAGCCGCAAGCAGCTCGCGCCAGTACCGACGCCAGCAGCTCGCGCCAGTACCGCCGCCAGCAGCTCGCGCCAGTACCACCGCCAGCAGCTCGCGCCAGTATCACCGCCAGCAGCTCGCGCCAGTACCGACGCCAGCAGCTCGCGCCAGTACCGACGCCAGCAGCTCGCGCCAGTACCGCCGCCAGCAGCTCGCGCCAGTAAAGCCGCAAGCAGCTCGCGCCAGTACCGACGCCAGCAGCTCGCGCCAGTACCGCCGCCAGCAGCTCGCGCCAGTACCGCCGCCAGCAGCTCGCGCCAGTAAAGCCGCAAGCAGCTCGCGCCAGTACCGACGCCAGCAGCTCGCGCCAGTACCGCCGCCAGCAGCTCGCGCCAGTACCGCCGCCAGCAGCTCGCGCCAGTAAAGCCGCAAGCAGCTCGCGCCAGTACCGACGCCAGCAGCTCGCGCCAGTACCGCCGCCAGCAGCTCGCGCCAGTACCACCGCCAGCAGCTCGCGCCAGTAAAGCCGCAAGCAGCTCGCGCCAGTACCGACGCCAGCAGCTCGCGCCAGTACCGCCGCCAGCAGCTCGCGCCAGTAAAGCCGCAAGCAGCTCGCGCCAGTACCGACGCCAGCAGCTCGCGCCAGTACCGCCGCCAGCAGCTCGCGCCAGTACCGCCGCCAGCAGCTCGCGCCAGTAAAGCCGCAAGCAGCTCGCGCCAGTACCGACGCCAGCAGCTCGCGCCAGTACCGCCGCCAGCAGCTCGCGCCAGTACCACCGCCAGCAGCTCGCGCCAGTAAAGCCGCAAGCAGCTCGCGCCAGTACCGACGCCAGCAGCTCGCGCCAGTACCGCCGCCAGCAGCTCGCGCCAGTACCGACGCCAGCAGCTCGCGCCAGTACCGCCGCCAGCAGCTCGCGCCAGTAAAGCCGCAAGCAGCTCGCGCCAGTACCGACGCCAGCAACTCGCGCCAGTACCGCCGCCAGCAGCTCGCGCCAGTACCGCCGCCAGCAGCTCGCGCCAGTAAAGCAGCAAGCAGCTCGCGCCAGTACCGACGCCAGCAGCTCGCGCCAGTACCGACGCCAGCAGCTCGCGCCAGTAAAGCCGCCAGCAGCTCGCGCCAGTACCGCCGCCAGCTTGAGATCCATCGCAGAAGTTAGAATGAACATCGCCATGCCGTCATTTTTCAACCACTCATTACAGTTAACTTCGGGTTTAGGTGTTGAGATGTCAATTCCTTTAGCTTTGAGGGCACATTTCATTTGAAACTTCCACTGTCGGAAATTGTTGCCATCGAATTTCTCCACGTTCATTGACCGTGCCGCGTTCATTTTTGAGGTTATGATCGATGTTTTCCGATAATCAATTTTAACTTTTTCTTTGCTGTTTTCTTCTGTTCTTCAATTCGCAGAGTCTTCTGGGCCCATAACCAATTCGGTTTATGGGCTTCAATAAAACAATTGAGATTTCTTGAACTTTGTTTTAATTTTCCACCACCAAAACATTACACAGCAAGAACGACGAAGTTAAGACCATATGCATAGACGGTGCTGCCATCTATCGGAAATTATGTGAACTACATATTTATACTACTATTTTAGAAATGTTAGGTTTTTCTTAATTATTTAATACCTCTTACTTTAAAAATCGCAGACTCTCCATACAAACTTTCAACCCCCATCTTAACCCCTCAGGGGATGAATTTAAAAAAACGGTGAAACTACTTTTATTTCATTCTAATGAAGAATCTAAGCACGAAGTTTCAAACCTCTTACTTTAAAAATCGCAGACTCTCCATACAAACTTTCAACCCCCATTTTAACCCCTCACGGGATGAATTTCAAAAAACGGTGAAATCACTTTTCTTTTATTTTAATGAAAAATCTAAGCACGAAGTTTCAAGCCTCTTACTTAAAAAATCGTAGTCTCTCCTTACAAATTTTGAACCCCTATTTGAACCTCTTAGGGGATGAATTTCGAAAAATCCATTCTTATCTCTCACCTACGTCATATGACCATTCTACTGTGAAAATTTCAAGTTCCTCGCTTCAGTAGTTTCGGCTGTGCGTTGATGAGTCAGTCAGGACTTTGCCTTTTATATATATAGATTATTACTTCGCATATTTCATTTACCCCATTTCTTAGTTCATATTGTGTGTACTGTCCATGGACAGGAAAGCTGGAAGGGTAATTCCATGACAGAGAATAACGTCAGTTTACCAATGTTTTATAGTTGATGGTGTAAATTGAACTGTCAATATACCTAGGGATTAAAGTAATACTTATATAGAGTGAAATTATAGTATTTTTTCTACTCCTGTACTGTTATCTGTCTTTTACTTGGTCACGAACACTAATATAAGAACATACATAATATGAGTTCAGAGAAGTCTATACTCTATTCCCCATAACAGCACTAGTGTCGTTATAGTCACTTTATGTTATTGCTAGCAGCCACAGACTTCTAAATCTAGGTTAAACTTAGGTCAAGGATTAAGCGCTCAATTTTAACTTTACGGTAAAAATGCACAGCTACCAACTTAACAAACAATTAAATTCCTACGGTTTTTAAGAAAAACAAAACTTTCTGAACTAAATTCATTGATGCCAACATAAAAAAAGTATTTTTAATTTAAGTACCTATATTTTAAATTAAAAAAAAAATTACCATAGACACATAGGTACTGTCAGTCAAACGTCATATTTGCCTTGTTTCCAGGTTATGATTAATTTTGTATTTTATAATTTAAAACCTCGTCGTAGAAAAAGTATTGTATGCAACGTTGTATAATTAAGTCAAAAAACGCTCATTGCGTCTCTATTTGCGATACCCGCCGCTGTCGCGGCTCGTATCGCAACTCACGCAATTCGCATTTTTTGAGCCTACTTATACAACTGTTGCATAATAGTATTTTATGCAACAGTTGTATAAGTGGGGTAGGAAGCCGCGACAGCGGCGGGTATCGCAAATAGAGACGCCATGAGCGTTTTTTGACTTAATTAAACAAAGTTGCATACAATACTTTTTCTACGACTAGGTTTTAAAATATAAAATACAAAATTAAACATAGCTCGCAAACAAGGCAAATATGACATATGACTGACATGACATGTGTCTATGGTAAACTTTTTTTTTAATTTGAATTATACTCGCTAGTGACACGCAGTGACGATAAAAATACTTTTTTTTATGTTGGCATAAATGAATATAGTTCGGAAAGTTTTGTTTTTCTTAAAAACCGTAGGAATTTAATTGTTTGTTAAGTTGGTAGTTGAGCATTTTTATCTTAAAGTTAGAATTGAGCGGTTAATCCTTGACCTAAGTTTAACCTAGATTTAGAAGTCTGTGGCTGCTAGCAGTATCGTTTTGCGACTATAACGACACTAGTGCTGTTATGGGGAATAGAGTATAGACTTCTCTGAACTCATATTATGTATGTTCTTGACCAAGTAAAAGACAGATAAAAGTACAGGAGTAGAAAAACACATAAACTTGCATCATATATGTAAATGGCGATGGCGAAACAGGCGATGAAATGGTGATTCGCGTGCTTTAAATAAAATAAAACTTACTTATCCTACTTTACTTTACCTATCCGATTTATGATTATTCATGGGTAACAACACCCCCTACCCGCCTTGATCTTTTAGACCTATTACCACACGCTACTGGGTGTAATCGTTTGTTTACACGATTGTATGATAATACTTTATCTTATTAATAGGGAAGTTGTTGAACCAATAAATCCACACTAAACAAATATATGTCGGTAGGTAGATACCAACCGCCGAACCTGATTAGAATATTAAAGTAAGTCTATAAGAGCTATCATCTCACATGTTTATCGAAACTGCTCACTATTTATCTAACATCAGTGTACCTTTAGTTCACTGCTACTAACTAGTCTTTAGATTTCTAAAACATACGCGTATGTGATAAAAAAGGAATTTCATTAGTCCATAAAATTCAGAATGAATAGTCTGTACATAGGTACACATTGCATTGCATGCCTCTGTCGGCATGTGATAAAATTCATCGTGACTCAAATTCTAGGCAACATTTCAAAATACACGCGCCACGCCAATGATACCTACGTTGTGGACCTAAGTATTTAGTAAAAGTTTACTAGTAGACATACCTACCTTCACCACTCAACCCGTCTTACCTGGGTAGGTAGGTGCCTATCAGTGGCGTTGCGTCCATAGAACTGGATTCCCATCGGCTTGCCTAATATTAGGCAGTTCAGCACTACTCTCAAAGCAAATTGCAGGCAATGCTGTTCCGGGTTGCCCAAGGATTTCTTCAACGCCACGCCACTGGTCCCTGTAGTGAATGCGGTAGGCTTTACATTTAACAAGTACCCCCAAATATATATATACTACAGTCCCTATGCAATGTCGGTAGGTACATACATAGTTTTGTATCTTATTTAGTCCTAGTTCCTTATATTCCGGAGAAGTGCCCTACCTACTAACTAATATGTGTCATCTATAAAAGGTCTACTTAGTGCGAAAAAATAAGGATTAGCTAGGAACCTTTAATATAAAAATACTCTTCTATTAACAAAACTTGCCCTGAAGGCATACTGAGGGTTCGTTAATTTTATTGCTTGCAATATGTATACCAAACATTTTAATTGTCCGTAGGCATGTAGTAAGAGTTATATTTGATTGTTAATTTTAGAGTAACGCAATATCGGGCACCTGTTATAGGTAATTACAATTAAAATATCTATACTCGGTACTCACATTTCTATCAATATCTTGCAACCGTTGGTACATTATTTGCATTCCCTCTCTCGACAAGTGATCGAACATTTATCGCAACGTAACAATATAGTCCCAATTAACTGGGTCAAGGTGGCCAACATTACCATCTTCAATGAATGATCTCAATTTTCTCGGAGCATAATATGAAATACAGAACAATAAGTACCATAAATCTCATATATGCGTTGGTATTTAACAATATCATATCAGACAAACAGACACAAGTGCGTTTGGATCACTATCTGATCTTGCACACTTTAGTAGGCGTCCTGTTTAATGGACGCCGACTCTACCTTATAATTTGTATACGTAAGCGACCTCATGCGAGGCTGGTACTTAATCGTTACAATTAGAGGTCCAGTACAATAAACCGATCACCTGTTTCCACATTATTCATCTAGGCTGCTATTGTTGTGAACGCATGATGAAACCCATTCTTTGAACATGCATCTCAGATCACTTACGTTTTCCATAACAGCTATTAATACGCGATATTTAGCTAGCAATCTTTTCGCAATATTTACACTAGCTTACAATAGTCCATTTAACCTGCTGACTGACACTCGGCACAGAAGATTTGTTTCGGAGGCGCCGAAACGGAAAATAATCAATTGAGTGAAAGATTCATCATTGTTAATAAGACACGCCGCACCGCTGAACCGCGAAGCTTTGTTAGAATACGCAGATACTTAGGTAACTATTACATTTGCTTTACATAAACTACGAGAAACTAACTGTAAATACAAGATGTTACATATTGACAAGCTTCATTTCGTTACGACATGCTAAAAAACTGCTAACAATTTTTAGCTCACCGATGTCGCTTTTACTGATCATCTTTATTAATTTTATTGTCCATGAAAGTTACCTTGTAAAAATATGTGAAAAAAGTTATTTTTTCGCTAAAAGGTTTTATAATGATAATCTCGACTTCCATAGCATCGCTAGTGACAAAAAAATCTAGTACCTAGGTACTTAGTCCTCATTATAAATCAAACTTACTGATTCTAAACAATGGTGATTGCCTGACTGGTCATTTTAATAGAGGAAGGAGCCGGCGACCCGTCAACCGTGCCGTGGGTGCTGACTGTTTCTGTTGCAATTACTAAGCACGATGTGGGCCAACACGACGTACTGTTACGGTTTCAGAATTGCCTGCTGTCCGTTTATCCCAGAATCTACATGCTCCAAGCGTTCATGGCGGCCGGTACGTAGGTACATACAACTCTACGCCTTAAATCTCATTGTTTCGAAATATCTATATATAACGCAAATTATCCCCCAAAGTCTATATTAATTCGATTATAAATTCAATTAGTTAACAGCGTTAGTCATCGGTTAAATATCAAAGCTACTCACGTAGGTACGCCTATCGAATAGCAAATTTCGCAGAATCAGTGCTCGAAAAGGTAGCAGCGACGTAGACGTCTGGAAAATCGAATTGAATAAAGATTACAGAATACCAGTAGCCTCTCATTCATCCGGCGCCTTATAAGGGATAGTCTACGCAGTTTTATCGCGAACGCGTCCCTTATACGTCGTTGCTTCTAGACAACTTTTTCTCAGGCCGTCATTTCGTAACAAAATTTCACACCACTTAAAGGATTGGAGAAAGAAACTAACTAGCGAATTGGTTTCTGTTAGACAGCTTTATTAATGCCATGAGGCGATAGTTAGCATCGATTCATTCATTTATTAATCAGTATAATATCACTGAAGTTGATTGCCAAGTACTTATAAGGCGCTAATGTGATTTATTATTTACAACATTAGAGAAACCTATCAAAGCACTTGCGAAATCCTTTTAAAATGGACCAAGATAATGATAATGGCGATAGGAACCCCGTTCATAATTATACATCACTACTAGTTGATTGATTGAAGTCGGGAAGTCCTTGTATCACACTGGCTTATAGTACAATAGTTGTAATGTACATTCCGCGGTTACTACGATATCTTACTGTTGACATTTGACCGCAGCAGCGTGGGAATGATCTTAATGACGTGGTATTGTTATTCCATATTTCGCGCTAGATTACTTGTATAGTCAACTATATAAGGTGCTAATAAATTAGGTACCAATATTTTTAGTGCTGATAGTACTCAGTTTATTTATGTATAAAACAATAAACAAATTATGTATGTTTTTTGGAGAAAATTAGGGAAGTAGGTTTGCTACGTAAAGTACCCTGTTAATGAGGTAAACAAAAATCAGCGATAAATACCTCTTTGATTATCTAATAGTTACTAACTTTTCAATATGAATGAACTGGCCACTTAACAGAAAACGACGTCCACTTGACAGAAAATGTTCTTGTCAGTTAAATTAACAGTATGATTAAGTTTGGGAAGAATTTTAATTTATTTATGTTGTTCGGGAAATGAAAACAAAAATATCATATAAAAATTTTCTTAATTTCTATAAAAAGTCAATTGTGTGATGTAAGTTAACATCTCTTAAAATTTGGTACCTAATTTGTTGGCACCTTTTACCTATATCCCCGCTCATGATTATACTGGTTAGCGAAGACATTATAAGTAGAGTAGACTAAGTTAATTGAGACGCTTTGTTTTTCACGTGTTGCCAGTAGTTCAAGGTGGATGATATTTTATTGACGTAACTTTGCATTAAATGGTTAGTGTTGGTCTTTTTGTTACGTAAAAACTAAATCTTCGAGTCCAATTAATTATCAAAGTTGAAACTTGATGTAATAGGACCAAGTCGCTTAATTTCGAGGTCGTCAGTGTGCTAAATAGGTACGGGCAAAACAAGACCAAGGGTAAGTACATATTCCTCATCGGTTCCACCAATTACGTGTTTTTATACTGATTCGTTAACCAACCTACATACAATCAACCATGTTGGTAACTGTTTCCGAACAAATATGGCGCTTCAAGAGTTTCCATTTTGGACCACCATTCAAATACCATAAACACAATAATTGAAGGTGAACATTCCTTCATTCAATGTCCTTTATTGGGACATTGCTAAGTTCAGATGGACAACTATGGTTATCTTTGAATTGCACGACTTACATGGTCTAATTATTTAACTGCATAAAGGGTCGTTCTCAAAAACAGATGTCCGTAGTCCGCCTTATAATTAAACAAAATGTTAATCTTGTTTTCTTTGTGTAACGAAAGTTACTATACAATTTATATGGTTAACTTTTAACACTCTAACACTTGGTTTAATAAAGCCCTAACTACGGACATATTTTTTTGAGAATGACCCTCAAAGCAAATGTCACACTTATATAAGTTATGGTATGTTCGAATATTAAATCAAATGTTGTTTGTAATATATCTTTGTTACAAGCTCAAGCTAAAGCATTGGTGTAATAATGTTGAACAGGATAGGCCTTAGCATCGCGCAAAAGTTAGTAATTCACTTCAAGGAGTGAAGATGTTGTTCGTAACATCGTTTAGCTATGTAATATGTCGAGGGTAATGTCATAACATTACCGGTTGAGCTACGAAGTTGCACCTTCGTGTCCATGAAGTCTAATATAAATGAGGTGCAAACATGGCTCAGCCAAGATACATTTGCTGCCTTATATGCAGCTTATGTAACGGGATATGAGTTGGCCATAGGCGTCGGCATATCGCCGGCTAAAGTCGTAAACCTCATAACATTGTCGTATCGACGTTTGCGACTTTAACCGACGATATTTAAGTCACGGCGTTACTCAATCAGGCAGGATTGGGTACCGGATGTTCGCTTACCAGTAAGCTATAAAACTACTGATTGGCTTTCACATACATGAGACTTCCTTTAGATGTGGGTAGAGCGGAAATTATCAACTTTCGGTTTGTAGCTTACCTGAGTCTAGTCGCTTTCTGTCATCCTATTACTTGCCAATAGAATCATTACAGTATACATACATATATACTACCTAACTACCTATACCTAGAGTTAAATATGTATTAATCATATATAGATACAGGAAATCAAATTACACAGACTCTTTATGTTACATTTATATATATTATATATGTAACATAAAAAGTGTGGTGTAAATTGCCCACATTAAAAACCAATGAAGAGTAAAAAAAATTTTCTTCATATACATATAATGTATTAATCATGTACCTACATATAAATTCTAACGTATGTAGATCTACGAAACACTATACTTAAGTGACTATATTCATAAGTAGTTAGGTGTATCATTCCCTTTCACCCAAAAATTACCTAAGAATCTCCCGAATAGAAACAACAAAATGCTCGAACACAGACTGGCCGACTAGGCACAGGACTTTCATTTAGGTTTGATGTAGGAACAGTAAACAAGTAAACGGTCCACGAGGTGAAAAGTGGTTTCTCCAGCCTACGGCGATTTTGCAACATCAGTAAGGCAAGCCAATGAACGATCGATGTTAAATATAGAACCCTTTTAATATTAAATTAATCCTCTTATGAAGACACTTATATGTATTAAATTACTTTAATAAATATCGCACGATTATTATTACCTAATAATGTTAAATAATGTGTAAGTACTTTGAGGTTAGTTCAAATTGACTAGTTCTCTAATTACTTTTTATTTTCAGGACATAAATAATTTAATGTGCCACTCATGAATGTGGTTTACTTCATTATACGACTGTTACTTATTACAACACATGCGTTCGTCTCATCATACATTTGTGCCTATCTATAGTGCAGAATTTATTTATAAATGAAGTGACCAAGTTGATTTCTATATTGCAAATAAGTATTCGTAACATCGTTTGACATAATTTCTCCTAGGAGAGCAATCATGTAGAAACTAGTGTCGCGTTACTTCAGCCGCACTGGTATCAAAACTGGTTGTAAAAGTGATGATCTTATACGACAAGCACCCACTTGTGCAATCCACTGGTTGTTTCCAGGACATAAAAATGATAATTATTTTTAATAACTTTGGCCTACTTTATCTTCATTTAGCCTTATTAAACACAAATAGCGACGCCTGATTTTTTATGCCGGTATGGAAAAAACATATTAAGTTTAGGACAAAAAAATCTTAGACCTTTTTTTACTTTTTTTTAAAGAGGACCGAAATGGGATGTCGGAAATCAAAAGTAGAGCTATTATATTGTGTAGGATATCAAATTAAAAAGGCTTAATGTGTAGATTCTAAACCCATTTTTTTTTCTTAGACATGTAGTTTTTGATTTAAGACAAAATACTTTAAAAAAATACCATTCCTCCCTATTATCTCCGAAGTTACTGCACAGAAAAAATCTGTAATAATTACCGATTATTAATAGCATCCTAAACATGACAGGAAAAATAAAACGGTTTTCCTAACTTGCCGCATTTTTAGGGTTCCGTAGCCAAAATGGCTAAAAAGGAACCCTTATAGTTTCGTCATGTCCGTCCGTCCGTCCGTCCGTCCGTCCGTCCGTCCGTCCGTCCGTCCGTCCGTCCGTCCGTCCGTATGTCACAGGCATTTTACTCAAAAACTACAAGACCTATACTGATGAAATTTGGAATATAGATGTCATGTAGATGCCGCAACTAAGTTTGGTAGTTAAATAATAAAAATAAAAAAATCTAGGGGGGGCACTCCATACATGTAACAGAAGCTAAAAAAAATTTTTTTCACAAAATGTCAACGTGTGGTACATAGTTCGACAGCTCTTTTGAAAACATTTTAAGGTTCTTAAGTAATGTTTTTGATTAAGTGAATACCTTTGGAAATGATCGGTCCGAAAGTTGTGAAAATTGTGTCCCCCCCCCCCTCTATCTTCTAAACCGTGTGTCCGAAAAATATAAAAAAAAATACAAAGATAACGCTCAATTAATACTTTCAACGAAAATTATTTTCAACAAGATCGGATTAACCGTTTTTGAGTTATGGCCGATAAACTGCGCTTCTCAACAAAAGGACGTAATTGCTATGAAGATACGCTCTTTTGTTGTTGTACTTTTTTTACATCGTATTTTTTACCTTATAGTTACGGCTATGGAACCCTACACTGAGCATGGTCCGACATGCTCTTGGCCAGTTATTTAGAAATTCGCAGAAATCGTAAGACAAACTTATTTGCTTCTACTAAACTAACCACGACATATGTCAATGTATAGGGACAACAGTTTTTCAAGAGCAAAGTTAAGTTTGTCCCAGCATACAGTTTATCTTGAATTATTCATGTATCTACTGACGAGTTTGTACAGAACCCTCGGTGCGCGAGTCCGACTCGCACTTGACCGGCTTTTTATTTATCGCGCGACAAAGCGTAGCATCATACGCCTACAGGGCGCTTGAAATGCCCCCAAGGGAGACGAATGCTTTGCTCTGAACGCTGACCTCTATATTTAGATAGGACTAGACTAGCGGTTGTGTAATGATTATTAAACCTACCGTTTATCCTATTCCCAATAATTACGGGCGCCCCCTGCGGTAATGAGCTAACTAGCTCATTACCGCAGGGGGCGCCCGTAATGCTCCCTCAGTTCAGATTCGGTCCTACAAATAGTACGTTTATTCATCCCTGTGTTTATTACTTTTCACTTCAATATAAAGAAACAAAAAAAATTATGCCTGCTTTAATATAGGTGAGTAGTTAATCCAACCAAGCACCTTATAGATGTTAAAGCATTGGCTGGCAGCAAAACAAGATAGACTGGCTTGGGTAGTCTAGATCGTTTATAAATTCACCGGTGATTGAAGGATGTCGTAATGTGAAACTATCTCTAATCAGGAACACCATTTAATACGAGAAACCATTTCACTTTGTCCTTATAGAAACTGGACTTTACTACTATATGTAGGTATATAAGTTACGAGTTTTATTGCCTGCTTGAAAATGGAATGCACCCTACTTGCATAATATAAACAGCCCGTCCTTATAGACACGGCCTCGTCAGTAGCTGCCGTCAGAATAGTAAATTGAGCATAACCTAGATCCACTAATGCAATTGGTAGAAGTCAGATGAAAACTTCTACCAAACCGCCCTTTTCTAGGGACAAAACAAAACTGTCAACCGTCTATAAGTAGGTACTTATGTCTTTATTTCACCAACATTTTAATGAAGTTCTAACAGATCACCAAATCAGTGATCACGTTACTTTACGTACAAAATTAACACGGCTTTGCAGAAGTGAGCGGCAATAAACGATATAGCATTTTGTGGCGATCTGATTCTTTAGTCGTCATCTTTATCAATAGAGACCGGATTTGAAGTAGCGATCTCAATATTAATATGGATATGACTGGTATAATTTATTATTTTTTCTACACACAAAAATAAAGTAACTTATCGGAACAAAAAGTAAAAACCTTTTTGGAAGCTTTTGTAAAAATATTGGGCAAAAATTACGCAGATAATAAAAAAAACATCGTTTTTAGGGTTCCGTAGCCAAAATGGCTAAAAAGGAACCCTTATAGTTTCGTCATGTCCGTCCGTCCGTCCGTCCGTATGTCACAGGCATTTTACTCAAAAACTACAAGACCTATACTGATGAAATTTGGAATATAGATGTCTTGTAGATGCCGCAACTAGGTTTGGTAGTTAAATAATAAAAATAAAAAAATCTAGGGGGGGCACTCCATACATGTAACAGAATCTAAAAAAATTTTTTTTTACAAAATGTCAACGTGTGGTACATTGTTCGACAGCTCTTTTAAAAACATTTTAAGGTTCTTAAGTAATGTTTTTGATTAAGTGAATACCTTTGGAAATAATCGCTCCGAAAGTTGTGAAAATTGTGTCCCCCCCCCCCTCTATCTTCTAAACCGTGAGTCCGAAAAGTATAAAAAAAATTACAAAGATAACGCTCAATTAATACTTTCAACGAAAATTATTTTCAACAAGATCGGATTAACCGTTTTTGAGTTATTGCCGATAAACTGCGCTTCGCAACAAAAGGACGTAATTGCTATGAAGATACGCTCTTTTGTTGTTGTACTTTTTTACGTCGTATTTTTTACCTTATGGCTATGGAACCCTACACTGAGCATGGTCCGACATGCTCTTGGCCAGTTATTTAATTTTTGAAATAGTTTATTTTTTTAAGTTTTTCTTCTTTAATATTTATTCTGCACACTGCACAGTAAAAATTAAGACCTTATATAATCGACATGACATGTATGTATGTAACAAATTGCACTAGTCATATCCATATCAATATTGAGATCGCTACTTCAAATCCGGTCTCTATTTATCAACATGTAAACAAAAACAATCCGCCCGGCAACGACAATGTCGATTACCTACAATCGACCAACGTCTATTATCGTCGTTAAGCGTGGGCGTGTCTGCACTGGACCAATAATTCGATGTGTCATAATCTCATAATAAACTGCATTTGAATCATTACAAAACACGATTTAGCGTAGCAGATTGCGGAAGTAATTCCAAACATGCAAAATTATACCAATTTTCGATTGTATTGAACAGAATCGAATAACTTGAATTGCATTCGATATTGGTAGGTATCTAATGATGCTTACTAGTATACAATTAACTATAGGTAGGTAGGTATGTAACTATGCTCTCTTAATTAACTGCTGCTTCAATCAAATTAATGTGCTTGCGCGTGAATGATTATGTCTAAAACGTTTTCTTTCGTGCAAGCCAATAGTTTACATTACATACATTAAAAAATCTCGTTACCAGTAAAATTTTGAGATTATGTTTATTGACGGAACAAATTTTGTGTTACCAACCATGGCCAAGCGGTGACCGCGGGTCGCGAGCCGTGAACGGTGAAAGCGCCGCATCCGTAACTAACCGTGAGGTCCACCCCGTCATTCCACATCTAATTTACACGCCCAGTGACATAAGGACCCCGGACGATACCAAAAGCAACGCGGAAACCAGTTATCTCACTAACTCAACTGAGTAATTGGAAAGCACTTGAGCGGTAACATTCTCAGGACGGGAGAGAATTTTCAGATAGTTGGGAGTAAGTATTATTACACTTTCTCGGCATGCGCAACGCAACGCAACACATTCCTGCGATTACTTGATAAATTATTCCAGTTGCTTATGTAGATCCAAACGTGTTACATAGATTACGAATTTCTAACTACAATAATCCATCCCGGTGTAATAGCTATCTAGTCCGTCTACTTGTCGGAAAATAATAGCCCGTAGGTATAAAATAAACTGGTGAAAAGCGTGTTGTTAAAAAATATAAATAATGGTGACTAGGTATCAATTTAATGTTATTTATAAGCGTAGGTACAATTGAATAGTATTTATTTCCTGCACTGTACGCAATCATGCTCTCGAATTTTATGGCTGACCGAGAATGGACAAGAACGCTAATGTTCCTCGGATGTGTACAAGTTCTGTGAAACTAAACCGTGATATAATAACTATGGTGTGGTGTTACATCGCGTCGCGCGTACAAAGTCATTGCAACACGCGCAATGACCGATTAAGTATAGCATTAAAATACGATTCATAACTGGGAAATCAAGATGACTTCTTGCGAATACGTAAGCGGGTAAGCATGTAAAGATGGCAATCAAGATACAATTACACCCTGCGAAATGTTACGAAATAACAATCCGCGTTTATCATTATTTTTATGGATACTTAAGGAGCTTCACGCCGAAATTGGCAGCGATGTTGCTTTTTAAGTGCTCCAACACTAAATTGATTACCTCAAAAAAAGGAAACCTCGATAAGATTAATGCAATATTTACCGAGTTGCGGGTTCTATTTTGAACTGACTTTGAATAAGTAATCGGCAAAACAAAAGAATGCGCCTAGTGCTCTACGCAGTTGCAGCCGCAACCGCAACGACGGATGTTACGTATTTTAATTGCGGAAACGGCACCAGAACGCGGATAGAGAAAGCCCCGTACGTATCAATGGACAAAGCAAAAAGGTTTCCTTATTTTAGAACTGTCCATCAAGCTCTAATCCGCCTGCATCTATTTTATTCTCAGGTCAGTGCCGATGCCGAGCTGGCCAGACACGCATCGCTCCGTGACTTGCATTACCGGTCATTCGAAATTTTCTCTTTATTTAAAGCGAAAGTTCATGACCTCTGACGAGCAGATACGCAAAAGCAGAATTTATTAAAAATTTCGTAACACGCTCATTAAAAATAAACTTAACGGATAACGAACACATAAGACAAGATAACCTTGCTTGATGAATATTGTATTACCTATAGGCCGAATTCTGTACCAATTCTCATTAATATTTACATTTCGAATAGGTATTTTAGCACAATCTAAATTGAAACAGAACAAAAATATACTGTTGTGGTTTTTCGCCTAGTAAAACCATTTCGTTATAATGACGGTATTTGATTTATACCTACTATTATAATGTTCTAAATATTTTAGCGTTACGAAACTCCGCGGTAATGCGAATTTTAAGCAACTTTTAAATCTCGCTTTTTTGGTTACATTACATTACAGTCGATTTCTGATGTTCACGACCAACTACACGGATTGTTGTGGAAAATGTATCATTGTGACGTAATAACGTCACGACAGCATCCATGTTTGGTTATTACGAGGTGTTTAATGTTCAACTTTGCTTTATCCACACCATACTAGCAAATTATTACTTTATATAATTTTCATCACACTTGCTCGTAAAGGGTGTTATAACACGCGGGCTTATAGACCATCTCGAGCCGATTTACCTCCCGTGGGTTAAAAAAATCTATAACTCCCACGGGAGGAAAAACTGTATGAAAATCTATAACTCCCGTGGGAGTTATGAGCTGTACACAACAAGGGAGGTAATAAAGAAAGCCCTTGATCGCATATTTACGTCCCTCGCCTGCGGCTCGGGCCGCAAGGGTTGGCATGATTGATCTGCATTGCAGTTTATGACTTTAGTTCACAAATAATACATAAGACAGCGAAGGTCTGTGAATGTCCCGAGTGTCCCCGCCGAGGCAATTGTGCCACGCGTAATAATTCCACCACAATTATGCCGCGGCAGGTTTTTCTTGCGAGACATTGGCATTGAGTGCAACCTTGTTTACTACGCACATTTTCCACAATATTTTAAACAGTTTTAAGTTACATTTCGGAAATTTAAATGTGCAATCTCAAATAGAAAACTTAAATTGGCGTAATTTTAGTCGTATGAAACCTAAATAAAACCTACGTTCGTTCTTCGTCCATTCTCGCCCTTACAATTAATTTTTCTCGGCTACCTTGAATCAAATCTGTATTCCACGTGTTACCACCGGCATCGCGCCTACCTCCTGCAGGGTGACTTCCTCGTAATACCAGCACACTGGAGTCGTGCCCTTGCCCCGACTGACCTGACTTGCCCCGGGTTCCGAATATCCCTGATAGAGTCAGCCTGGCAGCAGTCAGGTCAGTTGTTTCTTGACGATGTTTTCTTAGCCAGGTTAGGATTAGCGAACCAACAATTCAAACCATTTCGAGCACCGCACACACAAAGAAAATAATATGTAAATTGAAACACTTTGACCGACACCGCTAGTCAGTTCATCTACTAAACGCTCAGCGAAAAGTCACCAGTGGCTGCAGATAGCTCAATCTTATTCTTGTAATCCCCTACTAAGTTAGAACAATTAAAAACATCAGGGGCAGTCGACGTTAAAAATATGTTTACACTTTTCGACCTAATTCCAAGGAAATACGGTCGAAAATATAAAAATATTTCTGAAGTCGGCTGGACAAAAAAAATCGCGTGACGTAAAATGTATGCGGGAGGAAATTCTAAGTAACTTTGATCCCACTTGATCTTATTTGAATATACATCTTATAGGTAAATTATACTCCATTAAATCCGATTAAGAAGTGCAACAAGATTCTCAAATGGAGACCATAAACCGGAAGAGTCGGCGGGGATCGGACCCTCACAAAATGGTCTGACGACCTGGTTAAGGTCGCTGGAAATCGATGAAGGCAGAAGGCGAGTGACCGTTCGTTGTGGATTTCTTTTAGGGAGACCTATATTCAGCAGTAGGCGTCTTAAGGTTGAAACGATGATGATGACACGAACAAGTATGTACAAGAGCAGACAAATGGTGCAAAAAAACTGTTGCAATCCTTCTCGTACATTATTATTTATTATCAATTTATCATTCATTATTTTTTTTTGTATAAAGTATTTCCTACCTACATAGCATATTTGGCGAATAAACACTTTGATTAAAAATACTTTGCAGTTTTTTAATATCAGTGTCCTCGAAAAATCTTCGTTTGGGTAAACACTTGGGGGGATATCGCGGTAATTATCCGCTGCAATTGCGATTACTCCAGGCGTGTCTCCGGATGGCTCGATGGCATCACACGTGCACATTCCATTTCATTGTGGCACTTAAATAAAACGATTGTGCACATTTTAATTACTTCAGTCTTGTATCTACGTTGTCAGAAGTATCTATATGAAGGTTGATTTTAATCGTTGGTTGTGGAGGAAACATTTTATTTCTAGTCCCCTTAGGCAAAATGAATTTGAATGCAGTACCTATCTATCTGTATTTAAAAGGGATTACTACTAAGTATAACAAATTATTTGTAATTACCACGGCTCGATTAATTATATTGTATCTTATCCTTACTTACCGTAAATTTATGTTTAAATAGGCTTTACCAAATAAAGGTTGAATTCACAATACGTCTTAGGTTTAACTGTTTAAATAATATGTTGTATTTATAACAAATTAGAAGAAAATCCAACATTCTACAGGGTTACGAATATGCATGTTGAGTATTCTCAACATTGCGCAACATTCTACAATCTACTCTGGACCAAACCTGTTGAGTATTCTCAACATTGCGAAGTTAAGGTTATAAATGATAATATTTGCAGCACAATAAAATGTTCACTATCACCGTACTAAAGCACCTTTTTTGTCATTCAATTTCGGTTTTTAAACTAACTGTACACATAGGTAAAGGTCATATTTGCTAAGTTTGTTTCTTTTCGTTTTCTTACTCGATGAAACGGGATTATATCGGTCAATTTAAGTTATGGTACTAAATATTGTCAGGAAATAGTGTTTCTTCTGACAGCAACAAAGAAATACGATCAATTCTGGCACAAACATAACACTGGCGCTCTTTGGTATGAGCTCATAATCACGTTTCATGTCATCTTAGTTCAGACAATGAAGCTTGATCTGGCAATATTGTAGGAGTATAATATACCTTAACAGTTATATAGTCCATATATATAGATTAATTTAATGTTATTTTTACCATCTGATTCTGCCATAAACTAAAGAAGTGAATTATTTATGTGTTTCTTACCAAAAAATATAAAAATCAAGGTAAAATTTACTCTAAATAGTCAAACAAAGTTGTTTGACATATCAATAAACGAATAACTAAGATTCGCAGCTTTATAGCTAAGTTTTGAGCATTCCAACAAGTAAAGTTTCTGTATATGGCTTGTTCAATAGATTTATAGATTTAAAACAACCAAAAATTTACAGTAATTTCTAATCATAATGATATTAAGTTCACTAAAATACTTTGTAAGCGTCTTCCAGTATTTCAGCGATGTGCTACAGAAGAAAGTTGACAACTACTTAAAAAAAAAGGAGACTGAGACAGTTCTGCGGATAATGATTTTCTTAATCATGATCCGCAGGACTGTCTCAGTCTGCAATGGAGGTTTTTAACATGGTTAATTAGTATAAACTACAATAATATGAGGCACGTTGCTAAACTGAGCTGATACAGACTTGAGGAGTTGAACTGGGGAAACGGGATTAGAGAGGTTGAAAACTAATCTGAAGAGGACATTTAGGGCAAGAAACCGTTGGGGAGAGTTCGTGATCATCAGAAACCATTGATAACGTTCATAGACACCTTTATTGCAAGGGTAGTGCTCAGTATCCTGTAATAAATGGCACAAAAAGAGGAGGAATCGCTTCAATAAACTTTTTATCAAAGTTATTTGCACAAAACATACATTGAAATTGTTTGTAGTGTGAAAGAAGTTAGTTATACTCTATTTACGACATTAATGAAATAAAATTATTTTAAAGAAAGTAGTATTTTTATATGAACTTAAATCCCTACAAAATGCGCAGTGTTGAGTATGCTCAACGTCTATTAAGTTAACTGAATTGTTCAATGTTGGACAATGTTGAGTATTCTCAACATATATTTTCTAAAAAGTTATTTATGTATGATTTTTTTAATTATTTTTCTCAGCCTCATGAGACCCCTAATTACACATTTCAATGCCTAGAACAAAAGAAAATTAGAAAAAAATATCTTGAGCGTTAAAGGGTTAAGATTCTTAAATTTGTTATTTACTCAATACTTTTAAAATATTTCCATCATTAACATAGGTAAATAATATGCAGAATTATGCAAAATGTAACTAAATGCAACTTACGAAAAATCAGACTCCACTTTTTTATTTAAATAATGAAAGGTAGTAACTTACCGCAAAATATAAGCATCAAAGTCCCCATAGCGTTCAATTATCATCAAAATATCCAATACTGCAAAGTCCTCAATCGCACACCGTAAACACTGATCGTATTTTCCCGCGGTCTAACTCCGCTAAGACGCATGCGTCGTGACCGAACTCGCGCGTGCGTTTGGCGCAAGTTTGGCGCGCTTCGCGAAAGAAATGAAGGCTTGAAAACCGCCTCATACAGCCAGGTAGGCCTGCGTTTCGGAGTGCGCTGTGCGCTAACAATATAGTACCCTAGGTGAAAAAAACAATCGGCATGGCTAGTTAGCGTTTCTCACGGCTGGCATACTTAGCACAGTGGGCAATTCATTCATTTCATCAAGGGTCGTCCTTGATTAAACGCTTATGAATCGTCATTGTTGGAGCAACAAAGGGTGTCGCCCCTGAATTCCAAGAAAATTGCGTTGGTTTGGTAAAGAAGCCCAACCTAACTGCTTCCCGTACCTACACTTTGACTAAGGACTTTAGATAAAAGGTGCTGTCGATTAGTGCTGTCATGTTTCTTTGTATCCTCTGTTTTTGTTAATTAGGGTTTTCCATTATTACCTATGCATTGGCTACTCGGTATAGGTAGTGTGCGAGATGTAAGATTGTGCGTATAGATGCGGCTAATCAAAATCGATTTTTAACATAAGCGATTACGATTGATGATGATTATTAGAGAGAAAACTCATGAAATACAAGCTTGACTTGTTACTTACTCATAATTTATTGACTATTGTTTTCAATGTATTTGATTTTGGTCGCTAACAATGAGATAATAAGTTATTCATTTCGAGATACAATTTTTAATTTTATCGATTTCCTCAAATTACAACAGCATCCAAACAATGGTATTCGCACCTCTACATTTAACGAAAATAAGACGTTGAATGTAAACAATGCGTAACGAATTTTCGATTCGAATTAATACACTATGTGTTCTAAGAAAGTAGTACTTTTTGATATAAGTGCGGGAATTATGTCATTTCTCACGAGTCCCGAGGTGTATGGGCCCGAGCTGTTAGGCGAGGGACAATACTCGGGACGAGTGGAAATGACACTTCCGCACGAGTATCAAACGACGTTTTTTAATACATTTGCGAAAAAATTACAATGAAACGAAAACATTGCACTGGTTGTCACCATTCAGCCGATTTCAGCCAAATCAAAAGAAACTATTTTGGAAAGAAACAGATTTTAATTCAATTTAAACATGAAAAAGCAAGAAATATATTTATTATTACTTTGTAGTTCACTTATTTGCAAATTAATGTGTTATTTAGTGTTCAAAAATTAGCTGAAAAGTAAAAAGCACCAGTGCGCAAAATACAATACTATTTACAGCTACGAAAAGCACCACTTTTTAAGCAAGTGTATTAAAACATATATAATACCTACCTATTCATTATTTACAATGGTGATAAATAAAAGTATGCATAGTATTTGTATTTATTTTACTAGAAATTTAACTAGAAAAAACACTACTAATTTACGTTGCGTGGGTGTTATAAGTAATTGTGTCAAAAGACCAATCTTACATCACGCACACTACTTATTATAAGTAACTGCGGGCTTCATCAAACTTCTATCGCTCGCGCTCTCAGGAAATTTGGCTCTAATTTTGCATTTCCGACGTGACTGTGCCAGTTGAAGGGTATACGGAAAGAACATGTCTAACTATAATTTTTTGAATTACAGCTGTTTGAAAGTTAGTCATCGGGAACAATTACTATGGCAACCATCTCTTTACAAGTGAAAACAAATAATATTATTTTTTCTACTCCTGTACTGTTATCTGTCTTTTATTTGGTCACGAACACTAATATAAGAACATACATAATATGAGTTCAGAGAAGTCTATACTCTATTCCCCATAACAGCACTAGTGTCGTTATAGTCACTTTACATTATTGCTAGCATCCACAGACTTCTAAATCTAGGTTAAACTTAGGTCAAGGATTAAGCGCTCAATTCTAACTTCACGATAAAAATTCACAACTACCAACTTAACAAACAATTAAATTCCTACGATTCATAAGAAAAACAAAACTTTCCGAATTAAATTAATTGATGCCAACATAAAAAAAAAGTATTTTAATTATCGTCACATCGTGTCACCAGCCATATCAAAAAAAAGTTTACCATAGACACAACTGTCATGCCGGCTGTACACACTCGGAGAGATCGGACGAGACACGCGTGATGTCCATGTATTTTATATTTTAACCTAGTCGTAGAAAAAGTATTGTATGCAACGTTGTATAATTAAGTCAAAAAACGCTCATTGCGTCTCTATTTGCGATACTCGCCGCATTCGCGGCTCGTATCGCAACTCACGCAATTCGCATTTTTTGAACCTTCTTATACAACTGTTGCATAATAGTATTTTATGCAACAGTTGTATAAGAAGGTTCAAAAAATGCGAATTGCGTGAGTTGCGATACGAGCCGCGAATGCGGCGAGTATCGCAAATAGAGACGCAATGAGCGTTTTTTGACTTAATTATACAACGTTGCATACAATACTTTTTCTACGACAGGTTTTAAAATTATAAAATACAAACAAGGCATAACCTGCAAAGAAGGCAAATATGACGTATGACTGTCAGTATGTGTCTATGGTAAACTTTTTATTTTTTAAATGAAGTTGACACGCAGTGAATATATTAAAAATACTTTTGTTTTTATGTTGGCATCAATGAATTTAGTTCAGAAAGTTTTGTTTTTCTTAAAAGCCGTAGGAATTTAATTGTTTGTTAAGTTGGTAGTTGTGCATTTTTACCGTAAAGTTAAAATTGAGCGCTTAATCCTTGACCTCAGTTTAACCTAGATTTAGAAGTCTGTGGTTGTTAGCAATAACGTAAAGTGGCTATAACGACACTAGTGCTGTTATGGGGAATAGAGTATAGACTTCTCTGAACTCATATTATATATGTTCTTATATTAGTGTTCGTGACCAAGTAAAAGACAGATAACAGTACAGGAGTAGAAAAAATAGTATTAAGATATACCTATCTATACCTGTAATCATTTTGAGATTAAAATCTCATTTTCAAAAAAGATGACTAGCCATGTTATTTGCATGTACCCTTCAGTTAGTATGTACAGTAACCACATGGGAATGTTACGCCTGCACTTGCCACTGTTCTTAATTTAGCCCTATGCAAATCGGACGTACCTACTTCGGGCACACGCCTGCTAACGAATTACGATTACACGGCTAAAATTATGAACAGTGACAAGTAGCGTAACATTCCGATGTGGTTACTGTACAAACACAAACCATTATAATTTTCCTGAAAAGACATAAAGTAAGAGTAAAATATAAATATTGAAGCTTAACTTTAAATCGTAGACTAGAAGTTATTATAAAATAAACAACAACCAAACTTAACTAAATTTTTCCGCCGCGCCGTTTAAGTCACTGCTCGGAATATATTAACAACTCAGTACTAACTGATACCATCGTAACGTCTTTTCTAATGACTTAAACTACGTCTAACCACCCCATTTCATACTAAATTGGCATGAAATTAAACGAATATGTATCATCTTGGTTTTTTAAATACTTCGTAACCGTATTTATTTTATAATTGCGTCGAAAATTGACATCAAATAGCGTGATGTTTTATATCCTCCTTTCTAAATGTAATTGGCCGGTGAGTGCGTTCTGGTGTATCAATATTCGTAAACATAGGTAAAGTAGGTACTAAGTATGACAGAGATTGAAAAGTACATAAGTAATATTTATTATTGTATATGGTACCTACATACAATACCCCCCTTGGTGCGCGTGATTTTTAGACTAGGTAATTACATGCCTACAAGAAGGTATTGGAATAGAATAGGTGCCTAAAGGTACCATACCATACCATCTACTTAATTTCTGGTTTATACACGGACAAAATTATTGCTAAATAAAAATGGTACCCGATCATCGAATCACTACGACGTTAGTAAATAGTAAATGCACGTTACTGTAAAAAGAACTAAAATTACTGTACATATCCTATAATATTTAAATTGCTCCCTCAATTCCTATGAATCCCATTGTCAGAACGGGATTTTGAAAAAAAAGGTAAGTACTAATCCAGAAATACCCTTTTAGTTGTAAAAAATCCAAATAAGTTTATAAATAACAGAGAGTTTTGAGATAACAAAAATGATAACATGTAACCAAATTGAGAACCCGCTCCTTTTGTAGTTCTCTCTAATATTACCTAAGGATAGTGGGGCTTATATCGTCGACCGTAGGCTGAATTAGCGTAAGGGACATTGTTTTGCCTGTCCCTTACCGTAATTCAGCCTACGGTCGACGATATTAGCTTCTCCGCATAATTATATTACCCCCAACTTTTTTTCCCATGTCACAAGCTATTAAGAGGAAAGGTAATTATAGAAACCTAAATCTGTTGAATACATCGCCGTTTTGCTGACTCTGCCGTGATAAATAATACCAAAGATACCTACGTACGCCACCATAGTAAGAAGTAGGTATCATTGTTGATGTGATATTCCAGATATACCTATTAACCAATCAGCAACCAAACCAATAAGACAAAGGTTAACCAGTGCAATATACCTAGTACATTACACAACACACAGGGTGATAAAACAAAGAAAGGCCGAGATTGCAGCTTTGCGGCCAGAGCTGCAAGCGAGGGACGTAAATATGCGATCGAGGGCTTTCTTTATTACCTCCCGCGTTGTTTACATAATTTTATGTCCAGAAAGCGGCTTTTTCCGTACGCGTAACGTGCGGTAAAAGCCACTTTATGGCCAGGTGTGGCATAAAGAATAATTCTTCTGCAAAATTGATGAAACATAACATTGATGTGAATGGGTTGATTCAAACAGTTGATTTAAGAAAGTTTGGGAAGATGTTTACTACTAAATAACGCAATAACAAATGAATGAATTGAGCTGAAAGGCCGTAGCAGGATAAGGGAAGAAAAAATGCCCTTGAATGATTAAGAGCTGTTTATTTTTTCTATAGTTGCTTTCATTTAGTTGTATAATTGTGCAAAGTTTAGTTGAAAAATTCCCAGTGGTTCAGCCGGGAAAAAATAAAAACAAAATTTATGAAATTTCACGTATCTCTAAAACTATAAATCTTTATCATAATATCTTTAATTCATTTTGGTAAATTGATAAGTATGTATGCCTTAAAAGAAAATTGAGTCTCTATCTTTGCAATTTCTGTAAAAAACACGTAAGTCAAAATTTAAAAAAAAAGTTTTTTTGATACCTGAAGAAGTGACCACTCTAAGTGATATTTCTAAAAAAGCCTTATTTAACGATCTGTCAGTCATATAAGTTTGACGGTTAAAATCGAAAAGCAACAGTGTCAAAATTAAAAAACTATGTTGGTCGGATTCTGTTACATTTTATTCTTATACTATTCTAATCTAATACAGCCAAAGAACTTAAAAATAAATCTTCTTTGTAAAAAATTAAAAATAAATCAATTATTGACATTCTCATTAATATTGGCTTGAAAATATATAGGGTGGTTTTCGATAATCTGTACATATGAAAAGGGGTGAAATTTCGGCCAATTTTATCGGTAAAACTGGTTTTAATTTTTGTTTGTGGTCATTCGTTTTTTTTTTACAGATTTTTAAACTTTCAGTGAAATTTTCGGCAGTACATCTGTTTGCCACGGTATAACTTTTGAACTAATTGCTTAAAATTGTAAGAAAAAATTGCAGGGTCATGGCAATAGACACGTTATTTAGTAGCAATAACAATAAACCACCGACTTGAAGAAAAACTCGTCAAAAAAAATTATAATTGTGAAAAACGGCTGCAAAACTTTAGTTTTTTTTTTACGGAAAACACCGTTTTTCTCGAAAGTTTGCGAATATTGTGACCATTTTTTCATGCTTATCTTCGTTTAGCACTTAATTGTGATCTTACAAACATTTTTTTCTTACAGCTTTGAACAATAAGATCAAAAGTTATACTGCGTCAAACAGATGTACTGCCCAAAATTTCATAGCAAACTGTAAAAATCTGTAAAAATTTTTTTTTTGCCCAGAAACAAAAATTAGTCATTTTTACCGATAAAATTAAATGGAATTTCACCCCTTTTAATATGTACAGATTATCGAAAACCAGCCTGTATTTGTATTAATTGTCGCCTTTTAACTTATAAAACCTTTTTTTTTCAAATAGGTAATCATCATTATTTCTAATTAAGCCTTACTTATCGTTTCACCAGATATATTCATTCGTAGGTAGGGTGTTGTTCACACATTGCCGCAATTGTGTACTACCTATCGCACGCAAGATATTTATCAAAAATTATTCAGCCTGCCGAAATTCTTAGTGGACCTTTTTTGAGAAACGGTATTAGTGTTACCGTTAATGAAGATAGCGATAGTGATTAAAATAAGAAGTAAAAGACATTTTTAAGTTGATACATATACGAGTAAATGCCATAAATTTATTTTATTTTTAGTTCTTAACAAAGAATATTTATGTTTAAGTTCTTTGGCTGTATTAGAATTGTATAAGAATAAAATGTAACAGAATCAGACCAACATAGTTTTTTAATTTTGACACTGTTGCTTTTCGATTTTAACCGTCAAACTTATATGACTGACAGATCGTTAAATAAGGCTTTTTTAAAAATGTCACTTAGAGTGGTCACTCCTTCAGGTATCAAAAAAACTTTTTTTTGAAATTTTGACTTACGTGTTTTTTACAGAAATTGCAAAGATAGAGACTCAATTTTTTTTAAGGCATACATACTATTTAATTAAACAAAATGAATTAAAGATATTATGATAAAGATTTATAGTTTTAGAGATACGTCAAATTTCATAAATTTTGTTTTTATTTTTTCCCGGCTGAACCACTGGGAATTTTTCAACTAAACTTTGCACAATTATACAACTAAATGAAAGCAACTATAGAAAAAAGAAACAGCTCTTAATCATTAAAGGGCATTTTTTCCTCCCTTATCCTGCTACGGCCTTTGGCATGTAAGTAGTCCAGGATTGAAATATGATATTTATATCTCGGTAAAGATTCCCTTGATATAATAACGAGAATAACCCGGGCGAAACCGCAGGTATATGCTAGTTACCAATAAATAGATAATTACATACTATATGCATTCCCTCGCAAGATTTACATTTACTTTTGGAAAATTATTATTTTACTGGCAACCAGTTTTGGAATTGAATTAGAAAACGAAGTATTAGATAAATGCCTCAAGAATTTATTAATCATGCCTTCCACTTATGGTATAGAGCGATGACCCTTCTTCACTCTGCTCTACAACCCTCCAAAATTAGCATTCGACTTTCGAATGCAAAATTTACCACCGGTGAATGCAAAACGATTGATCAATCTTTATTGAATTCTCATCATGTCCCCTTGCGTATCTTTTAAACCGGTTCATATAGCATTCATTACTTAAGGTTTAAAGCGAAATTTATAATATGCAGAATTTTAAGTAAGCGAGACCTTGCCAAATATCTGCTTAGGTCGAAGAATATATTTATTATTGAAATCGCTCAAAAAAACGTACGTATGTTACGAACGAGAGAAGCATTACCAAACTTTTTAACCGACTTCCAAAAGAAGGACGGTTCTCAATTCGTCTGTATGTTTTTTTTTATTTTTTTTTTTTGTGTGTTTGTTCACCGATTACTTGAAGACGGCTGGACCGATTTGGAAAATTCTTTTTTTGTTTGAAAGGGTAGACTTCCGAGGTGGTCCCATTGTAACCAAATCAGGATCTGATGATGGGATCTTGGAGAAATCGAGGGAACTCTTCAAATATTATAGGCACACATATAGCGATTTCAGTATTTTTCGTAATTTCTCGTCCATTTCTTATTAGCAACGAGTTTCTAGTGTTAACCGACTTCAAAACAAAGGGTAAATTTGTATCTAGGTTTCTTCCCCGATTACTTGAAGATGGTTGAACCTATTTCGAAAATTCTTTTTTTGTTTTAAAGGGTATACCTCCGAGGTGGTCCCATTGCAACCAAATCAGGATCTGATGATGGGATCTTGGAGAAATCGAGGGAACTCTTCAAATATCATAGGCACACATATAGCGATTTTGGTATTTTTCTTAGTTTCTCGTCCATTTCTTAGTAGCAACAAGTTTTTAGTGTTAACCGACTTCAAAACAAAGAGCAATTTTTATGTAGGTTTGTTCCCCGATTACTTGAAAACGGCTAGACCGATTTGGATTTTTTTTCTTTTAACTAAATAGACTTAAGTCTATTTGGTCAAAACAATATTTTTCCAGCGCCACTAAAAATTAAAAAATAAAGTAAATTTTTAAAACAAAAAATAAAAACCGACTTCCAAAAACTTAAACTAAAAACCAAAAAATAATATGTTAATCACCCCAAAGAAATGGATAATCAACGATTCATATATACATATACAGATATTTATAGTTTTTAATCTGTTGTTTTTGAAGTCGGTGCCAGCTAAGGAGCTCAGCATAGCCAGCTTTGCGTGGCAGTGACAGGTTTGTACTGCTTCTGTATGATTTTATGTGCAATAAAGTGTTTACATACATACATACATACATACATACATGTACGTTTTTTGCGGCATAAACGGCCATACCTTTTTTTACGTTAACTAAGAAGTTTGGTTTTTTTCACAACTTCAATGGACTGTAGACCTGAGTAGAGTCTGTGCGGAAAGAGAATAGGCGTGGCGAAAAACGGAACTAACCTAACCAGTATGGCATTTTTTTTTGCAAATACGGTAGAAAAGCATTACAGCGCCCCCCCACCTAAATCCTATTCTCTTTCCGCACAGACTCTATACGATTTTATTTTCAACTCGATACCTCCACGCGTTCCCAAGATAAAAGGTCTTGACAGACAGACAGGCGAACGGATTAGGCTTGTGTCGGTCAGGACCGAAGAACTAAAAGGAATGAAATCCCACCTCGGACCGATAAGAACTAGTTCCTCTTAAGCGCTTTTAATCGGTCTTCGGTCCTTTAGTTCAGTAGTCGCTACGTCGGTACAAATCGGTTGGGAGCGAATGATGAGACCGAACTACTTCCTTTAACCGATTGACCGAGATAGGAGCGCTCTTTTCAAAGAACGAGCGGGCACAACTCTAGAACGGATCCTATAAGGGTTACCTACCACAACTCAAGTTCCATCCAGTGATTTCAGGATTTTGGGTACATGGCAGGATTGCAAGCGAGGTTGGAAAATCTTGGTATTTTCGATTTTTCAATAGGGTACAATTCTTCCTATTATTAACGTCACAAACAAAACCATAATCTTCAAATGATATTAAAATTACAAAACAATGTTTTTGGTTTTCGCCTTTTAGAATCAACATTTATGACGTGAGTTATAGACATATTTGTACAGTCGAGTTCATTTACATCTAGGTACCAGTGACCAGTGGCGTGGCGTCCAAAGAACTAGATTCCTACCGGCTTTCCTAATATCAGGCATTTGACCACTTTATTCTACAGCTCTTAAGGAAAATGTACGCCAAATCTGCACCGGCTTGCCCAAGGATATCTTTCACGCCACGCTACTGCTAGGTACACACTTGCGTGAACAAAAATATCTGAACACACGACCCTATTGTCAGGAGCATAAAAGCGTGTTCAGATATTTCTGTTCCCTTATATGTATAGATGTAAATGAAGTGGACTGTACAGACATAGATAACATTTTAATTAATCTTGAAACTAGTCAGTTTCATTACTTATAGACCCTTACCCTTACAGTAATAGTGATATGACAAGATCTTAAGACATTTTTTTATGAAAATTGGGATTTTCTCCGACATTATGAATTTCTGATCTGGTTAGGAAACCATTTTGATTTGTAAACCACTATGAAATTGTTTTCTACTAACTAGGAAATTAAATATTTTCTCATTATGAATCGATTCTATCCCTCAAAGGAGTTAGACTAATTCTACATTTCGTCATTACTTTGAAAAAAGACACGTATCTGACACTGACTCCAGGCAAAAACGCAGTAAGTGTATATGATGTTGGTATGTAACTTTTGACGTTTTTCTCTACGACGTTTTTAGATACGAGTTTTTTTCAACGTAGTGACGATTTGTTCTACAAAGGTTAGCAGAAAAAAAACTTGTTGGAGTTTGTATCACATTTTATTTAATATCTTCGTTGTCACCCTATAAGTAACTTTCCAACATAATACCGCCCATTCCACGTAAGTATACCTACAATCTACAATGATGTCACAAATATGTTAGTACTGAGAAGTCTACAAAAGTTTTGAGCACTTTAGTAATCTGTCATATCATACAATTTTCGAACCCTTCTTTCCTAATTGATACTCTGGGCAAGTGCCATGAGCCCTGCGCACCACGCCCCCCCCCCCCCCCTCCCCCTCTTCAAACTTCTTTTGCATTATGTTAATAAAACAGTCCTCATATAAGTTGCTATCTACATAGGGCCTCCTTTATTCTAAAATGCCCAGGCTCCCCACTAGGGTAAAGATGGTCCTGCAAGCAAACACATTGACGCCATCAATGGCCTTAACGTTACAAGCTTAGTTTATATTTTCAACCCTATAAACGCCAACGAAGCTTTCAAGTTTATTGTGACTACCTTGTAACGAAGATGTTGGCGTATAACACGCCGCTTTTTTGTGGATATAGCTAGGATAAACGTTTTAAAGAGTTAAAATTACCAACTTTTAAGTAGGTAGGTAACAGTGGCGTGGCGTTCAAAGAACTCGATTCTTACCGGCTTGCCTAATATCAGGCATTTGACCACCTTATTCTACAGCTCTTAAGGAAAATGTACGCCAAATATACACTGGCTATTGTCATAGGATATCTTTTACGCCACGCCACTGATAGGTACCATTGCCAATTCCCAAGGGTCGACCGTATAGTAAATGTAAAGTCGACATTTGGGAATATTAGGTATGTATATTTAAAATTAGCATGTATATACTTCGTTTCTTTTAGATTCTTTAAGGGCCGATACAGACGGACTGCAGTCCGTCTGTATGGGCCCTAAGAACATTTACGTAGAAGAACGGTCAATCAATGTAGAGTTGAAGAAATATTATTTGCACCTGGAACGGCTTAACTTCTCCATTTCTATAGAGGGGGGGTAATAAAACCATTTACACCTGTTTTACTAAGACCTATAGGCAGCAGTGCCGGATTAAGCCAGCCGGGGCCTGTAGCATTTCTTCAAAGAGGCCCTTGATTGGTCTTAAATATGCTTAAATACCGACTGACCGGTAATATTATACGTGACGAAATGACATAACGAGGGGGGGGGGACATAATGTGACGAAATGACATAACGCCCAATGCGCGGGGCCCGTAGCATTTGCTACTCTTGCTATATGGCTAATCCGGCACTGATAGGCAGTGTCCGACCGAAACTAGTTTTCACCGCCGAAGCCGAAACCGAATTTCGGCTTTGATCTCAGTTTCGGCCGAAACCAAAACTTCCATATAAGCTCATGTTTTCGTGGGTAGATAAAAAAATGACAATCATAGTCAGTCTTCGTTTTTAAATAACATATTAATCATTTAGTCTCTGATATTTAGAGTAATAATTAATATTTCATATTATAACTCCTTATTATATCGCAGTACGAAACCCATCAAATTCAGTTTCGGTTTCGGCTGTAGTTTCGGCCTGTTATTTTGCCGAAACTAGGCCGAAACCGAAATTTCTTTGTAGGTACTCGGCGTTAAGCCGAATCGGTGCAAATTATTTTTCGTCAACATTTCGTAACACTATACAAAACTTATAGTAATCTTTCATTTAAGTATACAAAGAGCACAATTAAAAAATGGCAGTGTTTTGTCTAACGTACCTACGTCACACCCATTCCTAAAAAAAACGGGCAGACTAAAAATCCAAAAGGAGCATTTAATTTTAATAATTACTTAAACTGGATTCGCCAACGTTTTTTTCCAGGCTTTGAAGCCAATCTGGGATTTACATTTGCTTTAAAACTGAAATAAACTGTTGGTCAAACCCAATAAGCCACTTGTTACTTCGACACATACCCGTAAGTGTCTAAATATGCAGCGAGCGCAAAAAAAGGTAGCCTTTCTACAAAAAGAAATTCAGAAATTATCTATTGAGTCTACAGCATCTAGGTTTCGTGTGCTTTCGTCTTGAACGTACAGTATTACCACTTACATAATAGGATGTACCATTTTTAGTAAGCACAAAAAAAAACATCTTAACGTACCAATAACCACATTGTCGTACAAATCACACCAAGCGAAGAATCACCAGCCGCAATGCGTCTGGGACAGTAGTGACGTTGGTACTCTCACAGATAAAGCGCTCCTTAACCCTAACCAGAGGCGATATTTACCCTTGGGCCATTATTTCAGTGCCTCTAGTAAGAATCCCTTTCTTAAGTCAGATTTAAACGAGGTACAAAAGAGCGCAAGTCGTATACTAGGACTTACGCTTCTTTGCATTTGGCTCATATCTGACTTATTCCCTTTTTTACTAGAGGCACTGATTTCTTATATTCTATTTTATTTGGCCGGCATTGGCCATAGAGAGCTGCAGACCTCCAGCCTGATGTACTCGTATATAACCATAGGATAATTTTCATATGATGAGTCGACATTTCAGCTAGAGGTTCCATTTAACAATTAATCAATGTCATTTAATTCTGAGCAGATTAACTTTATGAATACAGCTCTCATTAAACATTTACGCTTTGTAGGTAATCTACGCATATGTAACAGGGTTACTTAACCTGTAAGAGAAGTGGTCCTCCGGCCTAACTAAGGGTGCCCGTGGACCCCGAGGGGTTAGACAGGTTGTTGATGCACGATAAACATTTTAAAACTGTTAAGATTACTTACTTTGTTTTTTTTTTTAAAGAATTGGTGACGTTATATAAATATCGTAGGAGGTCCGCGACTACAACAGACTCAGGTTTAGTAACAGTGTCGGCCGAACGTTAGTAATGGTTAATTGGTAACTAATCGCAATTGGACTGGAATCGGCCAGCGTTTATTCTTACTTTAACTTTAAGATACTCCGAAATCAAAATATCTGCAGTCTGACTCGAAGATACAATTTACACATTTGACATTTTAATCACGCTTTAAGAGTACGCAGTAAAGTTCGCCTCTCATACATGCCTGTAACTTCACTTTTTTTACAATTTTATTATGACTTCAAGTAATAACGACCAATTTTCGGCATAGATTTAGATAGCGTTGCCGGTGCCTGCCGTGTGTACACGTACACCGTAAAGATATTCAGAATCTGATGCAGCCAATAAATAGTACCCAAATAATACCTAGGTGAAATAAATAGTACCCTTAAACTTTTCGAAATATAAGGCCTGTTCACGGTGTACGCTACCGGGCGTCAAGCGTACACCGTTTGTGTCTCTGGAACGGCTTTGTTTTTTTGGAAACGCTTTATATCTACACTATCTTGACGGACACAACCGGACATAGGCTTTTACATTGCGTGTCCGGCCAAAATAAACGGTGTCCGGACAATATTTTTGTCTTAAGTATTACTTAATACTGAGACACAAAATCCTCAAGGTTTGGCGACCTGGCAACCCTAGATTGACATATACTATGGTAGATTATATGTGCAAAATGTCGTTTTAAAAAAAACTGGACTAGGATTTTATAACCCGCTTACACTACGTTCGTTCAACCCCAGTAAGGCAACAACTGACCGCGAGTTTACTTAGTCACGCATCGCATCATCACTCGTCTTTCTCGCACTAGGTACACCTACTCAATAAAAACGGATATAGGTACCTCATATTTGTCGCGCGGCAAAGAGTCGTGTGGAGCAGTTATGCTAGGCTAGAGCAGCGGTCAGCAACCTGCGGCCCGCGAGCCCCCTGGCTATTTTGTATATAAAGGTCGTTATATCGAATCGTATTAAGTCACAAATTATTCACAAAGTGCGGCCCGCGTCAATTTCGTTAGCTACTATGTGGCCCTTGGCTGCTAAAAGGTTGCCAGCCGCTGGGCTAGAGGAACAGGTACAAAGCTAACGCCGCAATAACCAGTGAGAGACGAGTTGCGGTAAGGCAGGCTAAACCCGGGATACAGCGTTATTCGGCCTATTCGACAAACACAATTAAAGTGAATCGACGCTCGATTTTCCATGAAAACTAAAGGTGGTTAAGAACCCATGGTAGGTAGTGACATCAATTTTATGCATTTTATTTTCTAGCTTGATTTATTTCTTTAGCGCGAAATAACATCATTTGCGCGAACATGTTAACATGGACTTGACTATCTTTATGTTTGTATGGAGAACCGGCCCCATGTACACGGCGCGAGAAGTCGAGAACTCGAACTTGAGAGTTTCATTACATTGCGGGTTACCCTATCTACGTAGGACGAGTTGAATTGATCAATCAAACGCCGCAATAAAAGGAAACTCGCATAAGAATTCTCGTCCCGTCTAAATGAGACCTAACGGCCTGGCCATGGCAATGAGCGACGGCAGCGCCAGCGAGCACACGCACAGAATAAGTAAATATTAGTATTACGTAAGTACATAAGCTTTTCTCTCTAACAAAACAATCGTTCGGGTCCGACGACCGGACGGAGCTCATCTGCATCCGACCCTCTCTCTTTATCGCATAACACGTATTACGGTACGGTACTGTACGGTAGTACGGCTATGGCCTGGGTGGCGAAACTTAATAATAATAACCGCGTAACGGAATCGCAGAGTGAGTCAGTGTTGCCATAGGCGGGACCGAGAGACCCACCTATGAATGACCGCAGCTGTCGTCGTCGCTCGTCGCGCATTGCCGTGTCTACGCCGTAATGGAGCATTTTTCAATCAAAAAAGTATGCATGTTTTTTTGTTTGAATATTTACTATTTGGGTTTTTCTTGCTCGTTTGCACTTTCGAACCTAATACACAAAATATTGTGTCCCAAATTTTTGTATGGAAAATTATGTTTCACGTCCATAGAAATAAAGAAATCTATACAAAAACGTGACCTTCTGGAATAGACATTTTGGGACCCAATTTCTCTTGTAGGTATTAGGTTCGAAAGTACAAATGATTCGGAGTAAGAAATACCAAAAAAGTCCATATTCTATTACAAAAACACATGTAGGCTCATTCCACGTAAAAGTACGCGAGTCACGATTTCATGGCGTGTTTTTTTTTTTCATTAAAGATACAAATTTAAGTGTCAACATGTCTAGAGATGATAAGGAACACTTCTTTAGAGATTAATAAACACTTACATTTGCATTATGATGATTTAACAGGCGAAAAATAGTCACTGGGTTTTTTTTCCAAAATGCTACCGAACACTTAATGTTTTGAATTTGATAAATTTTATGTGAGTCCTAATCAGAATCACGAATACTATCGACTCTGATAGAAGAAAAAAGTCTCCAAAAATTTTCATACATGTTTTTCCCTTCCGTTACCGCCTTACAAGTGTATATGACACAGTAACGAAATGGGAATCAAAAAATTTTGGACACATTTTTTCTCCTATCAGAGTTGATAGTACTAGCGATTCTGAGTAGGAATCACATAAAATTTATCAAATTTAAAATATTAAGCTACAAACATTTTGAAAAAAAAATGCCCCACTCACATTACCTGTGACCGTGGAATGAGAATGACCCTGTACACATTTTTTGAAAAACACCCAACGGTGTATTTTGTTTACAAAAAGATCTCATCAACGAGCTGCTTGTCTATGAGCCGGTGCGGCTCGGGGCGGGCCTGCTTCCTGCGGCGGTAGAGCCGCGCGTTGAGCGGGTAGAGCGCGGGCGACAGCGCGCAGCGCACGTTGAACCACCAGTCGCACGACGCCACGCCCTGCGAGAACACTGTGCCGTTGGGGCACAGGAACGACGCCTGCCGCCCGTCGATGTCACAGTAGTGCCATGCTGGAATCGGATAACGATTGTTCAAATAAGCGTATAAATAGAAGTAAAAGTACCTCGCGTGCTAAAAAGAAGTGGTTACGACCTACTTTGCACGCCTTTAACTTGAGTTGCCGTCAATATTATTATCAGATTTCAAAATCTGATAATAATGGTATAATTAATTGTTCAAATGTTTCCTATCACTAAATTACACTTTTGGCGTCAAAGGCCAAGCGAAAAAAGTTACTCGCTTGATTCCGATACATAAATCCACGAACTATTTCCTTTTATCTCGATATATTTCTGTGGGCGTCACTATAGTCTGTTCTTTTAGTAATGTGGATGACCCCTTTAAACATTAAATACGTTTGTGTCAAAAAAATATTTCATTGCCAACTGTACTTCTTAAGTACAAGTATACCTAATAGCAAATTTGGTGAAGTTTATGAAAACCAATAAAATGAGCCGAACATGCCCACTTTCGGTCACCACAGATCAGCTCAATAGAACCATTATATTGTACCTATTGTCATCGGGACTGAACTCACATATCGATAGTCTAGTTCACATTTGTATTAATTACCTACGAGAAAAATTAGTACGAATGTGAACTAGATCATCGACATAAAAATACAACTCCGTAGGATAAGAGCAAGTGGAACTCAGCTTGCAAGGTCTCAATTATATTTCTTCGATAAAGTCATAATTCCAAAACCTAACAACCACCTCGATACACATAAAATAGTACATTACACAACTAGGGTGGCAATTCAAAGAATGGCCGAGATCGCAGATGTTTGCGGCCCGAGCTGCAAGCGAGGGACGTTAATATGCGAGCGAGGGCTTTCTTTATTACCTCCCGTGTTGTGTACCTGCACTATTTTATGTCTACACTTGGCCAGAAAGCGGCTTTTTCCGTACGCGCAGCGTGCGGAAAAAGCCACTTTATGGCCAGGTGTGGCATAAAGGATTATTACGGTCAAAACAACTGGGCTGGTTCATGACATAATGATAATGACTTTTTAATGATTGTGATTGGTTTTAATTACTTAATTGACTATTCATTCAATCACCTTAACAGCTTATTAAAATTCAAATTTATGTTAGTAATCGTAATTGTATTTCGTAGCAGAACTTTATTGTAACAATCATAAAAATAATAGGTAGGTAAGTACTTTGTGACAGTTTTGTTATTCAAACGTACCAACAAATCAGTGGCGTGGCGTTGGCACCCATACAATACGATTCTTGCCTGTAGGCAAGTTGATCTGAATCGCAGGTCTTGAAATAATAATAAGTAGGTAAGTAGTTTCCTATCTTGCAATTAGCACATTGTCGAGGCTCGGAAAGCATCTAGGGGATTGCCTGAAGATGTGGCAAGATACGTGTCAGGCAATTCCCGTTTCTGTCGAGGTAGCATTTCTGACGTCTTCGGAAACTTTTATGCCCCATATCAACCCTCTAGAAGTTGAATTTCAAAAATGCTTTCTTTGTGCACATTTACATTCCCTAAATAACATGCTTCAAATTTTATTCCGTTGTCAGTCAGTACCGTAGTCATGGAACTGTTTTATATGTAGAGATATATGAGATTTCAATATTTAATCTGTCGTATCAATCGTGCATCAGTATTCTCGTGATACCTATAGAAGTTCTCATAGCCATATCGTGCCTGTTGCCTGGTTCGACCATCACGCTTTTGGAACAGATAACTCCGGCAAATATATCATTTGATTAATGAATTACCTTCACCACTGAGAGTTTTAGATCAGTTGGATAATCCACACTTCCTAATTAGATGTCATAGGTAATCATAATTCATAAAACAAAAACCCATCGCATGATATGAAATTGTTTATCCTGATTTAATGTATAGTCGAATTCGCCTGTTGACTCGATTTTTTTTCTGTCGTAAATCGATTCTACTATTTGTGAGGAACAAATATCTATATGACACCTAATACATTTGTATAAGTATAATAGCCACAAATTGTAATCAAAAGTAGCAGATCGCACTGGGCATTGAAAACGCTCTATACAAAACGGGTCCTCCTATTCTCCTCATCGCTTCGATCGTAAATTGTATGAAAAAAAATCGCATTATGCCATTTTGAGCACGAAAAAGTGCGTTTAAGCACATAGTTGTAATACATTTATTTTTTCAGTATTATTTAAGCATTCCGAAATTGACTTTAAGTTTTCTTTAAGACGATAAAAAAATATCGTTTTTTTTTTAAACTTTGTGGTCTCATAAATAACTTTATATTTTTTATACGTTTTTGGTTTATTTCTTTTGTGTTATGATAATTTAGCATTTTCCAATACATGTGACTATATGATGTTGTAAAATTCAACATTAGTCAACATCCGAATTAACGTTTGTAGTAGCCGAAAATGTCTTCCACTGAAACTGAATGTATTTCAGGTTTTCTTTTTTACAGTCGCCGCTTCAAGAAATATAAGGTTAAAGTCGTAAGGACTTAGTTTGAAGAACGTTCTATGACCTAGTCCTTATGACCCTAACCCAAAGTTAGGTCGTGTTAGGTTAGACCAGCGGTCGGAAACCTTTTAGCAGCCAAGGGCCACATAGTAGCTAACAAAATTGACGCGGGCCGCACTTTGTTAATAATTTGTGATTTTATAAAACTCTGAATACTTATAGCGACCTTTACATACAAATAGCCAGGGAGGCTCGCGGGCCACAAGTGAGCGGTTCACGGGCCGCAATTTGCCGACCGCTGGGTTAGACAATGTGGGTTGCAGGGCTCGGAAACCGGTATTTGCTCCATACAAAAATACCGGTATTCTTTCCGTTCTTATCGTTCTTTGGTTTATTATTTCGTTTTTTAACCAGACAATCTAATAATATGAAATCATGACTTGAATACATTAGTATTGGGGTATTTCGGGGTTTTTGCAAAATACCGGTTTCGAGCCCTGGTTTACACAATGTGTTCTGAAAAGTTACAATTGTTTTACTAAACATGTATACCATATACGATATGTCATAGACCCTCATAAAATATTGTGGACACATCATGGCCTATATCTTTGTTAATAATAAAATTTGAGACTGTTTTATTCCGGATCTCACGTTTTCGACCTACCGCTTGACGGTCGCCTTCCGGGTCGGTTTTTGTTATAATTAGCTGACCTCAGACTATGTGAACCATAAGGTCAGTTGGTTTATGTTACTCATCTTTGTGCAAGGTCTTGGTTGTTAGAACTTGCTTCTTTGACAAAGTAAGTTACTTAATTCAAAACAAGCCCTCGTGATAGCGATATAATAATGAAAATCGTAGCCTAGGAGGTACTACATAGTACATTACACAACTAGGGTGGTGGCGGAAAAAGCCACTTTATGGCCAGGTGTGGCATAAAGTTCTTTTCATCACACTTGCTCGAAAATGGTGTTGTTACACGTACCTAGGTTCTATGGGCCGTAAATGACTTATTACGCCCTAGGGCGTAGGGCGTAATGGTTTTTTTTTTTTTATTTGAATACGCTGGTTCTGTTTTACTCTTATTTGTCATGTTCAAAGGAAACGCCAACTTACTTTTTAGGGTTCCGTAGCCAAAATGGCTAAAAAGGAACCCTTATAGTTTCGTCATGTCCTTCCGTCCATATGTCACAGGCATTTTACTCAAAAACTGCAAGACGTATACTGATGAAATTTGGAATATAGATGTCTTGTAGATGCATGCCGCTACTAAGTTTGGTAGTTAAATAATAAAAATAAAAAAAATCTAGGGGGGGGCACTCCATACATGTAACAGACTAACAGACGCTAAAAATTTTTTTTCAGCAAACATCAGCGTGAGATACATAATTCGATAGTTCTTTTAAAAACATTATAAGGCTTTTATGTACTTTTTTTGATTAAGTGAATACTTTCGGAAATAATCGCTCCGAAAGTTGCATAAATGGTCCCCCCCCCCCCCCCCTTTAACTTTTAAACCGTAAATCCAAAAAATATGAAAAACATCAGGAAGGTAACGCTTAATAAATACATTCAACGGAAATTAAATGTTAATTAGAATGAGAAAGACGCTCAACTTTACCGTCAATATTTTTTCATTTGTTTTGTAAAAGACGGATATGATGAAAATAATCGTCTAATGTAATGTAACCCAAAGCTGTGTGTCGTCTTTGCGAACTTGGCTGGCACACTACCGTGTGTCTAGTAGATACTAACCCACGGAAAGACAGTTATTGAATATTGAAAAAGTTAAGTATTAGATAAGTATGTGAAATAGAATAGGCAATTGATTGTCGTTTTTACGAATTAAACCGTGGGAAGGATACGACTTGTTCGCCATTTGAACCGGGAAGGCGAGCGGCAATTCCATATCGTATTTACGATGGTGAATGTTCACGCCTGCTTATATTAAAGTCTACGTGATGGGACTAAAGTTTCGAGTCAGAGGCTACATGAACTAAAAAAATCGAGGATAAAAAATAAATTCTCTTTTTCACAAGGTTAACTCAAATTTAAAAAATCCTGCCCCATATCAAAAAAGAGTCATATTTGTCTAGCATCATAGCTAAATTTGCATAAATTATCCGAGCCGAAAGATGGTATTTCGTGCGATATATAAGATTCGTCTTTTGACACATTATATCGATACCTTTAGACTCAAAGGGCGTAAACGCCATTAGAACCTACGGCGTTTACGCCCTTTGAGTCTAAAGGTATCGATATCACCCACACAACGTAAAATTATTTTTTCTACTCCTGTACTGTTATCTGTCTTTTACTTGGTCACGAACACTAATATAAGAACATACATAATATGAGTTCAGAGAAGTCTATACTCTATTCCCCATAACAGCACTAGTGTCGTTATAGTCACTTTATGTTATTGCTAGCAGCCACAGACTTCTAAATCTAGGTTAAACTTAGGTCAAGGATTAAGCGCCCAATTTTAACTTTACGGTAAAAATGCACAACTACCAACTTAACAAACAATTAAATTCTTACGGTTTTTAAGAAAAACAAAACTTTCCGAACTAAATTCATTGATGCCAACATAAAAAAAGTATTTTTAATCTAAGTATATTTTAAATTAAAAAAAAAAGTTTACCATAGACACATACTGTCAGTCAAACGTCATATTTGCCTTGTTTCCAGGTTATGATTAATTTTGTATTTTATAATTTAAAACCTCGTCGTAGAAAAAGTATTGTATGCAACGTTGTATAATTAAGTCAAAAAACGCTCATTGCGTGTCTATTTGCGATACTCGCCGCTTTCGCGGCTCGTATCGCAACTCACGCAATTCGCATTTTTTGAACCCACTTATACAACTGTTGCATAAAATCAAAAATACTATAGCAGTGTTCATAGAATTTGTATATTAAATATTTTATGCCACATCTGGCCATAAAGTGGTTTTTTCTGCACGCTGCGCGTACGGAAAAAGCCGCTTTCTGGTCAAGTGTAGACATAAAATGATGTAGGTACACGAGAGGTAATAAAGAAAGCCCTCGATGGCATATTTACGTCCCTCGCTTGCAGCTCAGGGCAGCAAACTTCTACGATCTCGGCCTTTGTTTGTATTACCACCCTAGTTACAAACTCGTTAGTAATCTTCTTCTTACTACCCTCGGTGCGCAATGTACTATAATAGCTTTTAAGCCAAACTAAACAAACTTTTTTTACCACCATTGTAATAAATGTTATATTAGTGTCTAATATAGCATGAGAATGAGTACCTTGGCAGCGCGTCTCCATGTCGGCGAAGAAGCCAGGGTAGGGCTGGTCGTCGCAGTAGAAGTTGGTGTACGGCACCGCGCCCAGCACCGGGTAGTCCGTTCCGGGTTTACCTGGAAACACCATTTACAAACCTTCATAACCATTCTTATTCTGTGATATAGTTTACTTCCGCATGGCTATACTTAAAAGCAAAGACGATCTACGAGTACCTCCTTAAAAGCAAAGAAAACTCATTAAATATTCAGTGTATCCGTTTTCTTAATAGTAGATTGTATAAGTGATTCACAGAGTGTCCGTCAAGATAGCGTACACCGTAAAGATATTCAGAATCTGATGTAGCCAATAAATAGTACCCAAATAGTACCGACGAAATACCTAGGTGAAAAAAATAGTACCCTTAAACTTTTCGAAATATATAAGGCCTGTTCACGGTGTACGCTACCGGGCCGTCAAGCTGGCGTACACCGCTTGTATCTCTGGAACGGCTTTGTTTTCGGGAATGTTTTATATGTCAAACAATAGTACCCAAATAGTACCCTAGGGCCCTAAAATTTCACTTCTCTAGCCATCGTAGAAGCCGAGATATTCCATGACTTAACGGTGTACAAAATTTCGCAGCGTCAAGCTGGCGTACCCGGGAATTCCATATAGAAAGACTTAAAATTCCGAAATGAGGTATATACCAATAAATAGTACTATAAATAGTACCCCTTTTTCATTAATAATAATATACAAAAACTATATAGAAAACTGAAAAAAATCAAGCCGCATATAGCACACAGCGCTTATATTGCCTGGCCTGGCTATAAACAGGAAGGGATGGCACTGCGGTTAACCTTTGTTACCTAATTTCCCGGTTTCGAAGCCCATTCATTAGATAGTTAAGTCAAAATGGATCGTCTGCCATCAGCACGATCTGCGCTTACAATGACTCTACCGGTATTTAAAGATAACGAAAGTTCGCTAGCATTGCAATAGCGACTTTCACTCCCCGCGCGACTACTATCGACTGTCGACCGTTATAAGCCCATCAGAACCCGCCTTGTGGTTGAGCATTCACTTATCTAGAATCAATTTTAGAGCGCGATCGAGTAACAGTGGTACCGATGCGGCGGTAAGCGGTCAGTTGCTCCCGGCGATGCAGTCACCTTTAGCCCATTTTGAATCATAATGCAACCGTTGCTGCACCCATTGTAAATGAAATATAATTCCTTTGAAAATTATCTGATGGTATAGGTAGCGTTGCAATTCTATTCGCTTAACTCTACCTTTATTTTACTGTAGTTACGCTGATTTAATGTAATACAATTAATTACCTTAATTTAGTAGATAAGTACTCACTACTATCAAAAACTAAGTACTTCTTTTTCATCTGGTAATATGGTCCTTATTCAGAAAAGTAGATAACCTAAGATTATAAGGAAGAAATAAAAACTAAACGTGCTATTAAATAATGTTTACTTGATAGAGGATAACATTTTGCGGTGTGATTTACTCTTTAATTTGTCAACTAAATCATAAGGTACTGGAAAGTGATCAAACTTTTACGTAACGCGAGCTTCCATAGGCATCTTGCATAATGCTGCAATTAGGCTAAATACCTTCGCACCAAGCGTTTAGAGAGCACAACCCATTAATATTTAATTGATGTGCCATGTTGATATTAACTATTAACCATAAAACGTTTTTTATCGCATTCCCAATGTAGAGTGTACCTTCCTCTTTCAAGTCTTCTGGCAGTTAAATTTTAATGATGTATATTACCTACGACATTTATCTATAGGTAGTCTAACACCTACTCAGTCTAGTAGTATACGAGTAAGATATTCGTATATATCAGGATCACGTTAAAAAGAGCCCGCTGTGCACATAATGCACACGACAGCGGACAAAGTGGAGGGGTCAAATAACTATGCCAAAACCAAGATTTCGTTGATTTCAATATCGGCGTTCCGTACTAAGTACTTTTATGAGTAAACTGTACAAACAATCAAACAGCTATGTCAAGAGATAGGCCCTACTCCGGTTAAAATTCAACAATAACATTTTTACAAAATAAGAGTAAAACTGTCAACTCTTTACTACAGAGACGTCGGCCGTACTTGTACTGCGGCCAAGTAGTGTGCGGTCCGTCCCACTTGTTATTCAGTATTTTTTTCTTGTTATTGGTTATTTACATCGAGCTTACTGTTTTAAAATGTGCATAAAATGGACATGTATTTTTTTGACGTTTGGAGATCCTTTACACCTCCAAAACATAATATTTTGACAACGGAGACTCTTTACATCTCCATTAATTTTAGTATCAATTTATTTTTTATTTTTGTCTTGTATGGACGCATAGAGAGACCCTTTACATCTCTATAAATGTAGTTTTTAAGTTAATGTAATGTATTAATGAAATCTCATGTATGTGATGTATGAAAAGAGAAACTGGTGAGTTTCTTCCGGCGCTTCTTCTCACCAGAAGGTCATTACCCGAAGCGCCAAAAGAAAAGAAAAGGAAAAAAAGAAGATAAAAGAATGTAAGAAAGACATGTAAAAGAGCCCTTGAGGGCCTACTTACAGAAATAAATTATTTTATTTTATTTTACACCACGCGCCGTCAAAATTCGACCAAAGTTTCAAAAAATTACAAGAGCTACAAGTTCAGTGCTATTATACAACTAATACCACATTTACTCAAAATGATTTTGACATAATATAATAAATGAAAAATGAAAAAGAATAGCGCGGTACCTATAGCATAAAAATATTATGGGTATCAATTTTGAGAAAAATTACATAAGTCAAAATATCTCAAAAATGGTGACACTTTTACTAAACCTATATTGGCTTTATTTGATAGATCTAAGTGCCTTCTATCACCAGTATATAGGATATTTATTCATTACCTAACACCCTGTATGTATGTATCAAATCAATTTGAAATATTTATTGATATTTCCATAACCAGCGAAGCTAGTTCGAACCGCTAAATAATTCCTAAATAACGTAAGGTCAGGGAGGACGTCAATACGAGGTCGAATTCTATGTCTACGTTATATAACTCAACAGGACGAGATGACATAAAAACTGGTACATTTTAATGTTTGTAACATTGACCCTGAAACAGATATTGCGTAAGACTGATCAGTATTTAGGGTTCTGTAATCAAAGTTACCAAGGTAAGGGGAGATCCTATTAAAGGCTACGCAATTTCCACTGATATAGGAACATACCTACTATAGTAAGAATTATCTAAGGTGTCCGAATGTTCGTAAAGATAATGAACAAACATCCGGACACCTTAGATAATTCTTACTATACCACGCTCGAAGTACGCATGCGTTCAGTATTCACATTGTACATACATATATTTACACTGTACCACGCTTAATGCAAAGCTTGTTATTGTCAAAGCTAAAGCAAGTAGCTTTGACAATAACAAATCGAAATGACGGACGACAGCTGAGAAATTCCTCAACATAGGACTATCTCATTTAGAGGAGGTTTTAAATTTGCCGCTGCAAAAATATGGAACGACTTACCGCCACCATTTAGGGAGCCCGTGCATTTCCCAAATAAATTAAAAAGCTATGGCAAAACAAAAATAAAACTTCGCAAAACACACACATACAAAACTTATTATGATTACTACTTAAATAAATCCAATCTAGCAGATATTTAGGTATATAAAATGATTCTTATATCGTCTGCTCATAATTGTATAAATAATATCAATAATATGCAATCCGAATGATGTAATTTACATTTCGTTTTTATTAAAAATCCGATGGAACAGCGATTTGGTCATCGCAGTTTAATGTGTATTGACATCTTCAATCGGAAACCGGCTCGACCGGATTCACTGTACCTACGTGTACATTATGTGCCTGACAGCATAACACCAATAAAATATTGAATTTATATGTTGACAGTATTTGATTATCTTTACTATAGTAAAATTGGAAACTCAACATTTTACAACTCGAGATCATGATTATACTAAGAAAAACCTTAACAGCGCAAAGTACGGTTGGTTAGGCACGAGAACAACCTATCTCTCGGACAATTCGTGGACGAAGCATCTTCTAGTGATTATTTATATTAATTTGTCGGCGATTAGAAACGTCACCTCATTAATTAACCGATTAATTTATTTATTTTAGTTCAATGGCAGTGGGTTAGATGTGGCTCGTGCTGGCGTCTGTTTATGGCTGCCTCGCCTACTAGACCCCGCAAGCAAAGATGATTAATCAAACTAACACCTATTTTTATTTCTTCACACGTTTAATTAGTTATAATAGTTTCTCAAGGTAATTCGTCGGTAAGAGTGTAATAATGGTGTTTTCGCTTCTCTAGACTTGGAAGAGTAGAACTGGAAGTTTTATAGACAAAACTTGGTTCTAGAAAGCACAGAAGCTAGATAAGATAATGATAATAAGGGAATGAAAAGACAATTTTACTTATAGCTGCGAATTTAGTTTGCATTAGCCATTAGAAGCTTCTCCATGGGTTCCGTCGAAGCAAGATTGGATGAAGTGGCATAAAAGTTGTAAGCGAAGTTTGTTTTGACGTTATCTTTATCATGCACAATACCTACGGGTCCGGGTGGCGCAACGATGGCGCAAGCGCACAGCGACACCGCACCCGCCGCGTCACAGCAAACTAACCCTAACCATTTTTAAACCCTATTGCCTTAAACGTAAAACCTAAAATCATTCGAACACTAATCATTACATATACAGTGCCACTCGAGTGTTCCGCCATTCAACACGTATTATTAATGACCACCTGACTAATAGCGCATCATATGATTATATATTTCATAAGTGCATATGTAGAGCAAGCGTAAACACGATATTTAGCGATAGAGTTAGAACATTCGCAAGGTATTGTTTCATCTCGCGTAAAAATATGAGTAGGTCAAGGCAATTGAATGCATGTAACAATTAAGAAAAACGTTAATTCTATCCTTTGAATTTTTATAAATAAACAACTTAATTGAGCATAGAATATTCGAATGGTTGAAAGACGATTAAGGTGAACTCGTGTCAGACACGGTGGATTCAAATAGTGGATTTGATAGGTATAAGAGGTAAAACTTTATATTATTTCTCCTTGTTTAATTTCAAACTAGAAAAATCGTGAGTAGTCTGCACCAAATACAAGTCATGCTAGGTATATTTAAAACGTACCTAATAAGTGAAATTAATATAATCTGATGCTAGAAAAAAAAACTGGCCAAGAGCATGTCGGACCATGCTCAGTGTAGGGTTCCATAGCCGTAACTATAAGGTAAAAAATACGATGTAAAAAAGTACAACAACAAAAGAGCGTATCTTCATTGCAATTACGTCCTTTTGTTGAGAAGCGCAGTTTATTGGCAATAACTCAAAAACGGTTAATTCGATCTTGTTGAAAATAATTTTCATTGAAAGTATTAATTAAGCGTTACCTTCGTGATTTTTTTCATATTTTTCGGACACACGGTTTAGAAGATAGAGGGGGGGGGACACAATTTTCACAACTTTCGGAGCGATTATTTCCAAAGGTATTCACTTAATCAAAAACATTACTTAAGAACCTTAAAATGGTTTTGAAAGAGCTGTCGAACTATGTACCACACGTTGATATTTTCTAAAAAAAAAAATTTTTAGCTTCTGTAACATGTATGGAGTGCCCCCCCTAAAAATATTTATTTTAATTATTTAACTACCAAACTAAGTAGCGGCTCACACAAGACACCTATATTCCAAATTTCATCAATATCCATCATGTAGTTTTTGAGTAAAATGCCTGTGACATACGGACAGACGGACAGACAGACAGACGGACGGACGGACATGACGAAACTATAAGGGTTCCGTTTTTGCCATTTTGGCTACGGAACCCTAAAAAGTAACGTGGACTAGAACGACTGTTTAAATTCTAATCTAATATTAAACGAGGTACCTATATGTTAAACAAACGAATAGGTAGGTACTTAAAATGTGTGTTTGACACGACGGTATTGTAACTCTTGGCACGGGGCGAAGGTATTCGTGGCCGGGCCACGTCTCGCATGCACCGACAATTATCCGTCAATACTATTGTTTTGTTGTCAAAAGTTACGTGATCTCAGGAAACAATTATCATTGTCGCGCTAAATGTCACCGGTGGTGGCGGGACCTTGCCAAGGGACCACGTAACTACATTTCGCAATGCCATGCTTAGATCGCGGCGCAAACAAACGAATGCTTATTGTTAACACCACGCCCATACGTTGATAATTCGTGTTAATAAAAGCCGCGTGTGCACGCAACGCAATGATAACTTGCGTTCAACGCTGCTAATAATGACTTTGCTTAAGATTTGTTAACCAATCATTATAGTTAAGCTGACAAGCGAAAGCGTTGAAAACTAAACAATAAACAAAACCACTAAGCATTAGTCTTCTGTAAATTCCTATCTATCATTGCGTCACATAACTATTTCTATAAACTAGGCATATTACATTGAAAGCAAATAGGTAATTCGGTAAGTACAATGTAAAAGAATTCAACGCGCGGTGCTACGAAGTGTAGGCAGCTATCTCAAAGCTATTTATTTTAATAACGTGATATTTAATTCCAATGCCCATTGTACAGTGAGATTGAACAGACGATTGCTAGGGACCTTCGCACATACCTCATCTTTGTTATATTTTTTGTTTACCTACAAAAGGCGTAGGTGTTGTTATTTATTGAAATCGATTATTATTTCCCGCTGGAAGGCAGTATCACCGATCACGAAGCAAAAGAAGTTTAGTATATTTAACTACTTAGACAGAAAATATTATTTCGCAAAGAAATTAAATTCTTTTCTGCATGATATGATCACGAGTCGTCAAAGTAACTTGCCGATTCCGAACCACAGTACGTGTCGTGAAATAGCTAGACGCTCATTTAAACCACTTATGGCGACGAACCATACATCTCGTAAACGCATCATCCGCGCGTTATTCCCACATCGGGCTACTTGCTATAGACTAGCACCCAAACCAGTTTGCCAGCTAGTTATGTTACAGGCATTTTTATCAAACTGCCTCCGTAGAACCCAATAAAAGCAACATTTGCATGATTTACGATCGTCCCTGTCGGAGCCTTCGACACCGAAACAATATATCACAATTATCAATTACAAAGATCTTTTTTCTGACCTACCGTTTGGTTGAGCAAATAGGTCACATTCATATTGCAATAATAGCTTGACACATTCTGTATATGTAAACGACTAATGAAAGAAAGAAAATGCATTTATTACTAATTGAGTAGTGCAAATACGACGTTTGATTTGCATAATAGTTCTTAATATTATTAAGCATTTACGTATAATTATTCAAACCTCATTAATTAGTAAACCGCATCCACAAAAATGCAAGAGCTTAATTTTCGCCTCTAAGTGAGTCTAGGGGCAGGCCACCGACCTTCGCACTTTCGATGGTAGTACCTATCAGCTACCATGACCTAAAAACTTAAGCTATGAATGAATTTATGAGTTATGACTAAGTTGTCTATTATTGCTCTACCGCAGAGGTCAAAGTGCGTTATTCCTACGACGCACAGTGGACGCATTACGCGTGCGCTGCTAGATCGCACACAGTCTTACCAGTCATATGCGAGCCGCGTGGGCGGCCATTTTTATCAGATTATAGGCATGACATGCACTGACATTAAGGGTCTTGATAGGATAGTTGAGTTCTAAAAGCCCACACATGACTGCCTTCGTGGCGACCTCAGGCCAGGCCTCGTACGTAATGTAATGTCACGGCAAGTTGCTTGCAAGTGCTTAGAAATTTGCAAAATTAACGATTTGCATGCACTACAGCAACTCCAACACCAAATACGAAGCATAGTAGGTCAACCAAACAAACATGCACAATTAATATGAACATTAAAATAAATAAGTTAGGGAACAAACTACCTACTACTTAACCCAAGATTGCCACCGCCCTGTGAACTGAATCGTAAATATATGATTGTAATATTGCGTCGGACGATGAATAACCGATTTCCTAATCTCTGGCAGAGCAAGCGATACATCTGCAGTGTCCGATATTTACTAATACTATTACTGTCATAGCATTATTCGAAGGCGTAAAGCTGCAGGATTGTTTTTCTCATGGAAACCTCGATGTTTCCTGCTCACCAATGGCAGTCTTCAGTCTTGCCGCGGGCCGTCGAGGTTTATTTCTTATGACGAGGCTAAGCTGACTTTACTACACCAACTTATACTAAATTTATTTAATGAAATGAGTCCTTAGCAAAGTTATCGCATCGGTAGCATAAGGTACTTAACTTAATGAATTGCGCAAAATATTTGAACAACGGGTGCCTGAAGCGACGTACACGACTCCGGCCGACCTTGCTCATAATGCGCGATTGTTAGCTCAATTAAGATCTAAAGCAAATCCCTTGCTGATCTAAAGCTAGGACAACGGATTTACGATCGCAAGGCTGCGCTCCGCACGGCACCATGGGCTCACCTTGAAACTTTAGGGCGTTACGATACCTTCGTCTGCATAATCATTAATCACTAAACAATGACTTTCTTTCAATCACACCTACCCACGTCATTTGCATACATACTTAGCACATTATGCCAACAAAATTGCAGTGTAGTGGTAATAGTGGAACAATTGCATTACTAGATACCTATGTTGATACAGTTAACACGTTACATGGTTTCGTAAGTACAACAGCGGTTTTGCATGATACATTGCGCGTTACTGGTAGATTTGGAACGATATTGAATTAAGGTGCACGCGTTCATCATTCATTATTTCATGAAAATCGATGTTGTGAAGTTTATGATAAGAGATATGAAACATAAGAATATTATGACAACAATATTTAATTACACATACGAAATATGCCGTGACTAAACACTAAGGAGGTATGTAGGTACTATCTATATTCAAAATATTCTAGTCAAGTGCGATATGTTGACATCTCTAAAAAGGAGTGTTATTTTTTAATATTGGTTGAAGTATGTTAAAATCATACTTATAAACCTCTTACGGAATACTCCGAGATATTTTCAAGATTAGTATCAATGTGCATATTTTTTGCTAATGATTCACTAAATTTAAGTTTGTTAGTATCTCTATCGTATAAAGCAATCTTTCCAATAACAAAATGTCACGGCCGATGGTTAAGCAAATAGCCCGCAAACAAACAATTGATTTAAGATATAAGATATCCATACCGGACCTTCCATAAAACAATATAGGAATTAACATTTTTATAACCAAGTAGAAATAGTTCAACCAGCGACTACATAACTATACAACTTTTAGTATTTTTTCACCTCAATTATAGCAAGTCCTGAAAGTCTTAGTGGGGTCAATTGCAGAAAAAACGTACCTTTTACTTTTTTGTCTGATCATGGTGTGTCTTATACCATTTTACTCAGAATCACGAGCACATTTCATTTATGAAATAAAAAAGTAGTGCAAAATGTCCTAACTTTTCCGTACAGAACTCTGTCTTTGAATTGCAGAAAAAATGTGCCTTTAATTTTTTTGTCTGATCATGGTGTGAAAAAAGTAGTGCAAAATGTCCTAACTTTTCCGTACAGATTTTGAATTTCTCAGTTTCATTACTCCCAAACTAAATACCTACCTATAGGGGAAAATCGTAACGAAACTGAGAGAAAATAAAATCTCAGTTTCGTTACGATTTTCCCCTATATTTAGTTTGGGCGTAACGAAACTGAGAAATTCAAAATTTGTACGGAAAAGTTAGGACATTTTGCACTACTTTTTTCACACCATGATCAGACAAAAAAATTAAAGGCACATTTTTTCTGCAATTCAAAGACAGAGTTGATCGTATACTGGCGCTTTGGAAAATATGACATACTCCGAGAATAAGCGATTTGTGAAAACCATGCGAAACACGATAATCCCTAGGGTGAATGTCTCGGCCTAGTTTCAGTAGTTCGGTGATTTTAATCCAGTTCGAACAAATATAATATAAATGAAGCGGGCTATAAACCACTGAACTACTGAAACTAGGCCAATGTCCAAATTTATGATCACTCAATGAGAACATCATTTTAAATTAGGTAAGCCTTATCCTAGGTGACACACAGATTCTCTTGTTGTGTACACAATGCGGAACAATTAGTGATGTCACCTTCCTAATAGCACTCACTCAAGCTTCTGCTTAAAAAATCATTGACAAATGAGGATCCACTAAGTCGCCCACGCAAGATGGTCCAAGACAACGATCCTCTATTATGCTTAGACATCACATATTAATGTGATTGATGTTCAACAGACAATTGCATAAAGCCTTGCGCACTTCCTTGAAGGAAGCGTTGTGAAGACCTACAAGGAGTCCTAGTCAGGAGTTTAAAGGTTGCTATCTGAGAGACCAAAGAACGTGCCTCACTTGTGCTACTACAGTAAAGTCATAAATACACATGCGTCGCAAAGGCTTTGCTCCGGATTTCCGGATGAATAACACAATCGTCAATGGAACAAAAAAATCGGGTTCGGTTCGGGACCTCCGTCCAAATTGTTTAGCCATAGTAAGCGAAACGCCTTAGTTGTATATTGTCCAGGTAGAGAGATGTCTCAATGTGTAAAACGTCCTCATTGCAATATTCCATAGCAGACGAAAGGACTTGGTTGTAAAACGTCTTAATGTTTTAAAGTTTTAATAGGCAAATGGGCCAGATAATCATAATGACCAATGTGGTAGACCGTCTAGGTTGCACAACGAAAATGCATAATTTTATTATTACCTCACCAGTAGGTATTCCAAAATCCTTAACCTTACTTTATGCTTCCAACGATAGATCATTTACAAATTACATAGTTAACGAGCCCATCTTTTTTAAATCCATCTATTCAGGATAGATTGAAAACATTATTAATTATTATACGTACAACTAAGACATTTTGACGATCAAGACCATTTGCTAAGATAGTCCTTATACAATCAAGAACGACTTAATTGCATAAGGATGCAATTAAGTCGTTCTGCCTACTTGTGGATTTCGCGAATTAGACGTTTTGCTAAGCAAGTCTTTATAAAACTAAGACTACTTGCATACCATGACAAAATACAATGTTAACCTCCTGAACCGAACCCAAAAAATCCTCTATCTGTAGCTTCTTTAGTACCAGTTTCTTTAGGCGTGGCGATAAACTTTTCCGCGAGTACGTCGGAGTCGGAGCACAGTTTTTTTTTAAGACTAGGAGGATAATAATCTCAAATGTCTTAAAATAGGAATCGGATTGTATTGACATCACACCAGCGTAATACCTTTTTTTTGCGGTGGGAAAACGCTTATCCCCCGGGCTTAGAGAAGCCCGATGTTAGTTGGGGGGTTATGTGTGGGACTCTCCTCTCACGCGCCCTCTGCTAATCAGAAGGGGGGAGGAGCCTACCCACTAAAAACCCACCGGCGTTTCTCCGCACTGCCGTTTGTTGGGGGCAAAATAGGCTCGTGGCACTTCTACCATGATGCCCCCCGGTTGCCCTTCTGACTTGCGCCAGGGCTCCCGCGCTAAAAAGGGAGGGATCGGAATACGCTACGATCCCTCCCCCAGACGGGTGGAGTCTATCTTCGTGGGCCCCTCACCCACGACTCCACTATGGGTTTAGGTGAGTGCCAAATTGCGTCCGCCTCCTCCCCCTTCGTCTGCGCCGGAACGGGAGTGCCTCACCCTATCTTCGTGCCCCCGATCCGCTGCCTCCTTCTGCGAGATGACTCCAGCGTAATACCTAACGTAACGTGATTGATCTAAAGTGTTGATCCTACGGAATCGATTGGTTTTTTTTTTACTTTTTAAACTATACAGGGTGATTGGAAATTCGACCTATCCCTTGAAAGGGGTTATTTTAGAGCTTATTTGCAATGATTTAAGTCCAATCAACCGGGGGTCAAAACTCAATGGTTATCAAGTTATTTGACTTTTAACTTATTTTTTTTAAAACCCGCCTTTCGATCTAAAACTGCTTATTGTGAAAAAACTACTTAAATTAGGAACAAAAAAGAGCCATCATCTAATAGCCAATAAATGCTTGATTACGAAAAATCCAAAAAACATGCCAAAACCTTTGAAAATGTTACCAATAAAAGAATTTGAAGTCAAAAGTTTTTGGATTTTGTTCAAAATTTTGTAATTCTTTGAGGCATTACTTAAAAAAAAATTAGGACACTGTTATGTATGCATGCTTAGGTAGACATAAGTACGTACGGTGGCTGCGACCACCGTGTGATTCATGATTAAAGTCAGTTCGTTAACAGCTACCCTGCGTGTTACTTGTGTGCTTGCCCGCTCCCATATCTATCAGTGGCGACGACGCGGTTATCTCACGCGATAATTACGGTTTACCATGGCAACCTCTAACTCTGTCGGTTTATTTTCGAACTTTAATCATCAGCAGCAAGACTGGTGTACTTACAGAAATAGGCTAAATCAATGGTTTATTGCCAATAACATAAGTGACGAAAATGACAAAGCGGGCATTAAGCGACGCGCCATTTTGTTAAGTGCATTTAGTGAGAATACGTATCAGTTAGCAAGTAACCTCGCGCTGCCAAGCGTGCTGGAAGAAAAGAGTTACAATGAAGTGGTAACGTTACTGGATGCACATTTCACGCCGAAGCGCTGCGTCTTTGCAGAGCGGTATCATTTTTATTCCGCGGCGCAGCAGGTAGGCGAGTCGTCGGCGCAGTGGGCCGCGCGGCTGCGCGGGCTCGCTGCGCATTGTAAGTTCAAGAACATCGAGGAGGCGCTTCTGGATAGGTTCATCATGGGCTTACAGCCGGGTCCAGAGCGCGAGAAGCTGTTTTCGCAAAATGTGGACGAACTCACTTTGGCGAAGGCGATAGACACAGCGGAGAGCGTGCGGTGCGCGCGCGCCGCCGCCAGCGCGACCTCGGCGCCGACCGCCTCGGCGGCGGCGGCGCTCGGCGTTGGGAATGTGTTCAAGATCGGCGGGGCTACGGCGGATCGCGCGAATAAGTGTTCAGTGTGCGGTTTGAGTAGTCATAAAGCTGACAAGTGTCGTTTCGTAAATTATACATGTAAAAAGTGTAAAAAGAAGGGTCATTTGCGTAAAATGTGTAATTTGAAATACGTGGAGTCGGGGGAGGTGAGCGAGGACGATGATGGTAAGTTTTTTAATATTCGTTCGGTGAAGGGTGCTCCGATGACCGAAATGGTTCGTGTTAATGGCTTACTGTTAAAATTTGAGGTGGACAGCGGCTCGGCTGTGTCGGCCATATCGGAACAAACTTACGAAACTCATCTCAGGGAAGTGCCATTATCGCCTAGCAATAAAAGGTTAATCGGCTATACTGGGAGTGAAATCGAAACCATGGGCATTGCCAGAGTACCAATTTCTTACGAAGGCCGAACTGTCGACCTTAATATTCACGTCATTCCTAACGGCGGTCCGTCGATCCTCGGAAGAGATTTCATTTCTAGTTTTAACTTAGAACTGGCTCCAATACTTTACTGCGGTAAATCACAATCCGACAATGACGATGTTAACAATATTATGGCTCAGTACCCGGAATTGTTTTCGGATAAATTAGGTCGTTTTAAAAAATATAAAATAAAGTTACCATTAAAAGAAAACGCTAAACCTGTCTTTTGTAAGGCCCGACCGGTAGCATTTGCATTGAGGGATAAAGTCGATAGTGAAATTAAACGGTTAGTGGAGTTAGGTATTCTCGAGCCGATCGATCATTCCGAATACGCGTCCCCGATTGTACCGGTGCTCAAACGGGACGGCTCAGTTAGGATCTGTGCGGATTATTCTCAAACAATAAACAAGCAACTATTGATTGAGAAATATCCCCTGCCGACGATCGACGAACTTTTTTCAAAATTGCACGGAGGCGTGCAGTTTTCGAAGCTGGATATGTCGATGGCATATAACCAATTCGAGATCGAGGATCCTGACAATATCACCTGTATTAACACTAGTCGCGGCTTGTTAAAATACCGCCGGCTTATATTTGGGTTATCGAGCTCGCCGAGTGCGTTTCAAAGGGCTCTGAACAACATTCTTGCCGGTCTGGAGGGCGTGTTATGTTTCCTGGACGACGTGCTCGTCACGGGCCGCAGCCGGCAGGAGCACGTGGCGCGGCTGCACCAGGTGTTGCAGCGATTCAGGGAGGCCGGTCTCACGTTGCAAAAGGATAAGTGCTCCTTTTTCCAAAACGAAATAACTTACCTGGGTCACGTTATTAACAGGGACGGTATAAGCAAGTCGAAATCTAAAGTCAAGGCAATAATCGAGGCCCCCATTCCGAAAAATATTAATCAGTTGCAATCGTTTCTTGGTTTGACAAATTACTATAGAAATTTCGTTCAAGGTGCTTCTACCATCCTAAGTCCCCTTTATGAACTATTAAAAAAAGGCGTAAAGTGGGAATGGAAAAAGGAGCACGAGAAGGCGTTCATAGAAATAAAGAAACAGCTGGCGTCAGATCAAGTTCTTGCGCATTACAATCCCGACGCCAAGCTCGTTCTTACGGTGGACGCCTCACCCCAGGGTCTAGGGGCGGTTTTATCGCAGATTGAGGTCGATGGCTCCGAACGGCCTATCTCTTTTGCTTCTCGAACGTTAAATACTGCGGAACAAAAATATTCTCAGATTCAGAAAGAAGCGACAGCTATAGTTTTCGGGGTAAAAAAATATCACCAGTACTTATACGCGCGTTCGGAACCATTCACCTTACGCACCGACCACCGTCCTCTGCTGTCAATTTTTGGTCCGCATCGCGGGATACCGGAAATAACAGCAAACAGACTGCAAAGATATGCAATTTTCTTATCCGCATATAATTACACCATCGAATATGTGCGCAGTGCGAATAACAGTGCCGACTTCTTATCTCGCGCGTCACTGCCGGACGAGCCGGCCGCGGGGGACGCGCGGGGCGCGGGCGCAGCGGATACTGCATCATACGTCAACTTTGTGTTAGAAGGCAGTTTACCTATTACGCATGATCGGTTGCAGCAAGAAACGCATAATGATGCGATTCTAAGCAAAGTGACACAGTATGTGTTAAATGGGTGGCCCCGCAAAACAAATGACAAGGATATTAAGCCTTATCATCAATGTCGAGTTCAACTATCACTTGAAAATGGGTGTTTGATGCGAGGCCATAAGGTGGTTATTCCGACAGCCTTACAAAACCAGGTGTTGGCAGAACTGCACGGTTCTCATTTTGGCATTGTGAAGAGTAAGGCAGAAGCGCGTTCGCGATTTTGGTTCCCGGGCATAGACGCCGCTATTGAGAACCTTATCGGAACCTGCGAGGTCTGCATGCGCTTACGCCTTACTCCTCCGCGCGTTCCCCTGTCGCCTTGGAAACGGCCAGCGCACGTTTTCCAGAGAATCCATCTAGATTTTCTAGGTCCGGTAAATGATCACTGGTACTTAGTTATAGTTGACGCCTATAGTAAATGGGTAGAATGCTATGATATGAAAACAAATTTATCTTCAATTAATGTTGTTGACAAATTGTACGACTTCATGTCTAGGTACGGAATTCCTTGTACTATAGTGAGTGATAATGGGACTTCCTTGGTTAGTCAATATGTGGAGCAATTTTGCATTCTAAATGGCATTCAACACTTGACATCACCCGTTTACCATCCATCTAGTAATGGCATGGCCGAGTCGTATGTAAAAATCATTAAAAAAGGTCTCAAATCGGCACTTTTAAGCAACAAAAATAGTCGAAATATAAATAACTGTTTACTTAAATATCTATTTGACTATCGGAATTCTACGCACACTACTACCGGCAAATCACCGGCGCAGTTAGTGTTCGGCAGACAATTGAGATCGCGATTAGATTTGTTACGATTCGATTCGGATACATCATCGCCCTCGGCTACCGCACTTGACTCTGTTGTTAAAGACAAACAGTTCTCACAGGTTAAATACTACGGCGGTGTGCAAAGAACCCGGTTCATACCGGGCCAGTTAGTTTTATATAAGAACTTTATTAATAAGAATCATTACTCATGGACTCTTGGCACTATAGTTAAAAGTTTAGGAAAAGTGATATATCTAATTAATGATCATAAAACAGACAAAATAGTGAAAAGACACATGAATCAAATAGTTAAATATAAGGAACAACGCAGCCTTATCACTACGCGCCATCCGGGCTCGGGAGATAGACCGGCAGACTTCTATAGAACGTCTTCGAATTTACCTCCAGTATTCAACTTTGAGATGGGCCCTACTCCATCAAACATAGGAACTCCTCCGGTACCAACTGAATTAATAGGGCCGGAAGTACATATACATCAGGACCCGTCCCACGAACAACGGGGTCAAGATAATGGAGAAGAACTGGAGGGGGTGGAGAGAGACGTGAGGGCCACGGAGGCAGCGGCGTCTGCAGATGCATCTGCGGCGCTGAGTACGGCGCCCGCGCCGTCGCCAGTGCCGCCGGCCGAGAGCGCGCCGCGCGCTGACGCTGCGACGCTTGAATTACCAACGAACGCCGCGTCGGACGGCGTGCCGACTGTCGCCGCCAGCCCCAAGTTAAAACGGGCTCGTCCCCCCGTTAATTATAAGAAATATTTCTAGACTTTTGTTTGATTAATTAGAATAAGAAACTATGGGGGAGGGATTGTTATGTATGCATGCTTAGGTAGACATAAGTACGTACGGTGGCTGCGACCACCGTGTGATTCATGATTAAAGTCAGTTCGTTAACAGCTACCCTGCGTGTTACTTGTGTGCTTGCCCGCTCCCATATCTATCAGACACTTCGCGTAAAAATTACTAAAATTAGTTCCTCAGTTCATAAGCTTTCTAAAAAGGTAGAATTGTTGACATTTTTTGCATAACTTTTTAAAATAACATTAATAATAAAAGAGGTGGTAGAGAATTTCGCCTAGCGTACCGGACCCTTAATCAGTTTGTTTGTGTCACTTTAGTTTCTCCGCGGGCTTTGTTTGTCTTCGGTTTCTTATTTTATCTCATCTTCTTAGGTTAGAAGTCACTAAAAGTAACCTTCCGTGATATTTCGGTTAGTAATTTATCTGTAAGTTCCCGGTTGCCTTAAGTTTGCACCTGGTTTCCTTGGTGTAACTTACAAATTAGGTGCAAACTTAACGCAACCGGGAACTGATTGATAAATTACTTATTGAAATATCACCGAAGGCAACTTTTAGTGATTCCAATCCTAAGAAGATGAAATAAAATAAAAAACCGAAGACAAACAAAACCCACGGATAAACTAAAGTGACACAAACAAACTGATTAAGGGTCCGGTACGCTAGGTGATATTCCCTACCTCCTCTCTTATTATTAATGTTATTTTAAAAAGTTATGCAAAAAATGTCAACAATTCTACCTTTTTAGAAAGCTTATGAACTGAGGAACTAATTTTAGTAATTTTTACGCGAAATGTCCTAATTTTTTTTTAAGTAATGCCTCAAAGAATTACAAAATTTTGAACAAAATCCAAAAACTTTTGACTTCAAATTCTTTTATTGGTAACATTTTCAAAGGTTTTGGCATGTTTTTTGGATTTTTCGTAATCAAGCATTTATTGGCTATTAGATGATGGCTCTTTTTTGTTCCTAATTTAAGTAGTTTTTTCACAATTAGCAGTTTTAGATCGAAAGGCGGGTTTTAAAAAAAATAAGGTAAAAGTCAAATAACTTGATAACCATTGAGTTTTGACCCCCGGTTGATTGGCCTTAAATCATTGCAAATAAGCTCTAGAATAACCCCTTTCAAGGAATAGGTCGAATTTCCAATCACCCTGTAGATTATTAAATGTATTATGTGATGTAATGTATTTTTTGATTTTTTTTTTGTTAGTAGCACCGCCCACAAGTTATCTGCTTTGCCCTGGTAGATAATGCCTTGTGGTATTTAGTTCGCCTCTTGTACGATGAGTTTTCTTTTGTGGAATAAAGTTTAAATAAACAAATAAATAATTAATTCATTATACCTGAATGTTAATTAACATAACTTTTACCGGCTATAACGCAACGGTCTTCTAAAATCATTGCCTTGCATCGAATATCTGCCTTTCTGGTCGATTTCAAGTTTTCAGCCTAGGCTAGGTTCACGTATTTGTATTTATTTATTGCAGTCATGTACATTTCATAACACTGAAGTCTAAGCTTATTATAACATATTTCACATTAAGCTCACCAGGTATGGCCATGCCGAGCTCCAAATACTCCTTGACGGAGGGGCTGAGGAAGGCGGAGGGCGCCGGCGCCGCGGCGTCGGGCTCGGGCGCGTCCAGCGCTTGCGCCGGGTCCCGCGCCACCGGCGCGCTGTCTGCGCGGATCCTCTTAACCCGCTGGCCGCTCTCGGAACCCTCTGGAAGTATTTCAGACTAGGTAGCATTTACCCAAGATTTTCCCCACGAGGAAGTAATATAAGCTTTAGGCGAGTAACGTGTAATACCTACTGTAGAACTCTATCCATATAGTTGTTCGTTTTTATATAGTTATAAGTCACCAGACTTCTTAACTGCTGGGTTAAAAAATAGCCCTATTTACCTTTCGTATCCTATTATATACCTGAGCTTTTTTTAACTGACCTAAAAAAGGGAAGGAAGAATTTTTGTATGGCTCTACCAGTGGCGTAGCGAGGGTGGCAGTGCACGTGCTCTGGGCGCCAACAAGGAGGGGGCCCCCAAAAACGAAATTTACTAACTACCTATACAAAAAAGTACCATAAATCCAAATTCGTAAACATGGCGAATGCAACTTGAATGCAACCCCCGCCAGAATTTCACATGGATTATCCGCCCCGGATGTCACCAAGAAATAAAGGGGCGCAGTTTGGATGAGTGCCCTGAGCGCCGTCACTAAGGGGCGCAGTTTGGATGCGTGCCCTGGGCGCCCGTTTTACGTCGCTACGCCACTGGGCTCTACCAATCTGAGCGTTGACAGAACAGCGATGATTACAGAATATTACCCGGCCAAAGCGAAAGAGAAATGATTAATTTGCTTTAATAGTCTTATATTTATAATAGCTACCTATCGGTTATAGGGTGAAGATTTTAGACAAAAATAAATGTAGGTAACACATTTATTCCGGCAATAACATTATTTTCAGTTAGGTTCTTTATTTTTGAAAAGAATTATAAATCAAACTAAACTAAAAAAACCGGTCAAGTGCGAGTCGGACTCGCGCACCGAGGGTTCCGTACAAACTCTAAAGTAGATACGTGAATAGTTCAAGGAAAACTGTATGGCGGTTAGCTTAGTAGGATCAAAAAAGTATGTGTACGATTTTTGAAAATTTCCAAAAAACGATGCAATTTAGGAAAACCGTTTTATTTTTCCTGTAATATTTAGGATGGTATTAATAATTGGTAATTATTACAGATTTTTCTTTACAGTAACTTCGAAGATAATAGGGGGGAATGGTATTTTTTGAACGTTTTTGGTCATAAACCAAAAAGTACCAAATTAAGAAAAAAAATAAAAATGGCTTTGGAATCTACAAATTAAGCCCTTTCATTTCATATCCCAAACGATATAACAGCTTTACTTTTGTTTTTCCAGATCCCATTTCGGACCGCTTTAAAAAAAAAAGGTATAAGATTTTTTTCTATGCAATAGGCTCGAGTTAGCGACTTTTAACACTATTCCAAATTTCAAGTCGATAGCATCAGTAGATCCCGAGATATCGTGCTGTGACAGACGGACAGACAGTCGCACCATAAGGGTTCCTTTTTTACCATTTTGGTACGGAACCCTAAAAACACCGAAAATATACCTAGGTAGTAGCCGGCTTTACAGTAACAAAAGAAAGGTTAAATGAAACTTACCCGATTTCAATGCTATAGAGAGCAACACCGCCGTCAATATGCTGAAAACTTTTATCCTAAACATCTTTGCAAAACAAAACATACTAACAATAAAAAAAATCACCATTAGGACATACGCGCACACATATTTAATTTAACCGTGTCACGATCAAAAACGGTTTCAGACAGCATTGAAGTTAGCTGAAGGTCTCGAAAAGGATTGATGAATTTCGTAACGCAGCTTATGACTGGAGTTATGTTGTGGTTGATAGTTACGCGAGGCGCAGACGCAGCCTCGGTGCGTTGCGTAATATTGGACGCGGGCGTGTGTTTTGGGAGACCGCCGAGCGCGCAATGCGAAGCTAAGCCGGCTTCGACCGGCCGATACCACCGTACAGACAGCCTTTAAGGTGATTCGGGTCGATCGGTTACCCATACAAACAAAATGGGGGTCATCATTCGCTTCCACGTTATTTTATAGCTTGATACACCTTTGTCTACGCGTAACATAACAGATCTCATAAAACCAGTAAAAGCAGAATTAACGTGCAATCAATCGGCCATTTAAAGTCTGCGCCATCTATTTTTTGGCTTTTTGAGTTTTCTTCTCATATCGTTTCACGTAGACAATGTATGAAGCTTATAAGATAAAACACATTTCAAACGTAGGTAATTGATGCCGTGGTAGCGAATGATGATCATCTTTTTGTTTGTATTGAAACCAACCGATTCGAATCACCTTAAAGCGCTGATGGGCTGGATTTGCGATCCGTGTTATAGGTACTCGTACGTTCATGAAAGTGAAGTGACTTGACTTGAAGGAAATATAATGGACTCCTCTATCAAAGACCTGACCGAAGAAAAAAATATTCCGCCGAACGCGAGCTCTGGTTTTATGGAGAGGTTTTTTTTCCGGGGGCACCACTTTATAATCAAGACAAGTAGTCACGACCAAACTTACTAGCCATAAGGTCTCGAGTTGAAACTAAGTTTTATACATTTTTCATCACGAGAGCACAAAAACGGCCAGTAGAGCCAGCACAATTGGCAGCGACTTCGCTTGTCGCGCGACAGAGCATGGCTTGTCACTGTCACACTATATTGAATGGAAAGAGATAGGTAGTATTTGTTACAGTTGTTCTAGAGGTACAGATCTCGTATAGGCTAGCCATATACATATATTTGTTCTATAATACTCCAGTCTATATAAATAAGAACTAAGAAAGTAGGATCCTACGAGTAGCGACTCGAGGGATTCGCTGACCTCCGTCCGTCCTGTCCGCTAAACGAAGTTGCCGCTTTCTGGCTCCGTCGAACAGAAAAAAAAATAGTATATACAGGTGTATATACTATTTTGGCCAGTAAATAAGAAAGCCTCAGATCACATGTTCGTCGACAATTTCATTTGATCCGAGACATTTCTAACTTTACTAGCCTAGATTATGTAATATACCTACTATTGTATTAAACCTTTGTTGCTGTAAGGCCTTTAAGCAGTCAAAATATTGAGATTCAAAAAACGTCTATAAATTGATAAGGGCCTTTAGTCTTTAAATATGTAAGCCTTTTAATAAAGCACTGGTCCCCGCCGGCGAATAAGCGAGTAAAGATGGGCGAGTAACAATTAATTGCGAGCCGACTAGGCAGTGTGATCAACCGCCCTTTCCATAACCACAATGTGATGCTACTCGCCCAACTTTACTTGCTTATTCGCCGGCGGTGGGACCAGTGCCTAAAGCTACTAGCGCCGAGTCTTGGCTTTAAATAAGCCTAGGCGTGGAGGCTAAAGAGCTTATTAAGCTTTTAGCCCTTTAGGCGTCGAGATTAGAGGCGAGCCTTAAAAAAGAGCTAAAAGGCTCGAGGTTTTTGGAACACTAAGTATACGGCAAGTATGCTGCCGTGCTAGCGATATATGCAGTAATTACAGTCTAGAAGTATATGAAATGTCATCCTACTCCAATCGAATACGGTTCACATTTCCTAAACCTCTAGACTGCAATTACTGCATATATCACTAGCACGGCAGTATGGCCTCTGGTGAGAAGAAAGACCGCAAGAAACTTGGCCCTTAAGAGGTAAATCAAATAACATATAATTAAAAAAAAAACTTTAATCTATGATAACAAGAACAATGGTTGAAATAGCACGTTTGGATAATCAACAAAAAACGTAATCTTTATAATCACAGTAATACGTGTTGCTCTAAGCAGTAATACATTAGTCTAATTTTTTTTTACTATAAAGTACTAAGGCTTAATACGACACGCTCATTGATTCACTTAACACGTTCCCTTTCCCAGTGCCCTCAATGTGGGGTCATGAAGGTTTTATTTCAGGAGTCCGTGCTTCCACTGTGGGGCACTTCCCCATACTGATTGCACAGTTGGGACTCGTCTTGTTGTATAGTTTTGTATGGGGACAGTGAACGTGTGTGTGTTAAGTAGGCACGCTAAGGCTTTCATGGCGTGGAAAATATTACACAATGAAACCCGCAGGCATCTTTTTTTAATATTTTAAATGTATTTTAAACTAATTATTTTTGTGAGAAAAATGGCTAATATGTACTTTTGTTGTGCCAATAAGTAAAACGTAATAACTTTTCAAGTTATTGTGACAGTAATACATTATTGAAATGGCCTAAAATAAAATTGATTTTATATAAATTTTTATATTAAATCAGACGTTTCAAAACCTTAGTATGTTCCGTGGGTTATATACAACGAAAACATTTTAAATTTAAACATAAACTAATTTATAGGCAAAAAAAATGGACTACTTCGTTTTATTTTTGTGAACTTTGAAAATTAAAAAAAAAACAGAACGAAACCAAAACTTAAATTCTTCACTTAAACCTAATACTAATTAATCAATATTTAGTATAATTAGTACACGCGGTGGGGATCCAGTGGGATTGGATTCACTAGTCCTAACCCGTTGGAGAAGATGTGCCTGCCATCAATCTTAAATCGCCGTCGCCTTTAAGATTCGATTAATCCGTGGTATAAAAATCTCTATTGATCAAATACCCGATGCTTATGAGGTTGCTGTAGACGAGTTTTCCGTCTTCATTTCTTAATTCTACCTGAGGTAGCAAATTTTCACAGGCAATAACTTTAGTTTGGAATGGACCCTTCTCTAGGAATGTTTCAATAAACTTAGTGGTTACAATATTAATGTCAACATGTGGATTTATCTTGACATCATGTAAATTAGCCTGTACACTTGCTGGTGGCAATTTGAGCCAGTCCTCTCTTATTTCTCTCACGTCTGAAGTAGAAATTAATTCAGTATTGCCATAATCAACGTAGCGTACTTTAACGAGCCCTTTCGATTTGCTGTATCGTTGTATACAGGCTCTATACCAACCCGCCTGCCCGGTTTCGTCGTGGAACAGAGCAACACAGGGTTTGTTTTCATAAATCCCGTTTAGTGGCGGCTGGTTAGCAGCTTCTTTTTGCAAAGACTCAAACATCTCATCGTACAGCAAATTATTTTCATCGTTATGGACGACGGCCAATTCTAAAGTATCGAGTTCATTTATTATTGTTATATTAGACAAGAATTCCTCGTCATTGCTCTTAGCGAATGTTAGGAATGTTTCTTGTTTTGGCTCTTGCTGATCTTGCTCCATCAATAAATTCCAATCAGTATTTTCGAAGGACTTTGCATCAAAGGAACAGTCATGTGAATTGGACAGCAGCCCGGCGCTGTTTGCGTCTTCGTCAACGATATAATCCGGGCCCGAATCCGATTTCAGCTCCTCGTTGCTATGTTCTTTGTAAGTTGCGTGAGGAGCAAATTTTCTTATAACTGTTTTAGACCCATCAGTGTATTCGGCCATCTCGAAGTCGGCTAGATGGTCATTTATCCATAATTTGTCATATTTCAGCTCGATAGGTAAAAGGTCTCCTACGCGGTCACCGACGACTTTAACCAAACATTGTTTTTCTACAACGGACTTGTGTATGTAATCTAATGTTGTTCGCTCCCACTGATTACCGTTGGGCCGAATCCGAGCCAGTATACACTTGTGCGACTGTATCGGGATTTGATGAAGCGCTATGCTTTTCCTCATGTTAATAAAGGAGCAAATTTCTTCGTTACCATAGTCTACGTACTGCACCAAGCACGACGATGATTCGTTATTAACTTCCAACACACGGCCCCTGTAAAAGCGGTTGTCCAGGAAATATAGTGCGACGCACGGTTCACCGACAGTCCATTTCGCGTATTTGGCCTTTGGGTCGGGTTTCTTGAAGCGAGTGTCAAGCGCCTTGCGGATAAGCTCCAGTGTCGTTTCCTGCGATACTTCATGTAAGAACACTACACCGTCATTGTCTATGTACCTGAAATATTAATATTATATGGATTAATATTATACGGAGACAACGGAGACTCCATCTCCATTAATTTTACTATCAATTTATTTTCTATTATTTTAATTGTCTTGTTATAACGCCTAGAGACCTTATATATCTCTAAAAATGTGGTTTTAAGTTTATTGTAACGTATTAATTAAATCGGATGTAATAATGTCATACTTGTTATATTTAAACATTTTAAAAAGAGAAACTGGTGAGTTTCTTCCGGCGCTTCTTCTCACCAGAAGGTCGCTACCCGAAGCGCCAAAAGAAAGAATAGAATCAGACTTGTAAAAGAGCATATTTCTGCAATTAGGCCCTTAAGGGTGAGGGCCTACTTGCAGAAATAAACTATTTTATTTTTATTTTATATAAATCTAAACCAATACAGGCGTTTACACAACTTGCAGCGGTCGACAATCTGATGTCTAAGTTATATGTATGAAATTCTTTTTTTTTCCGTGGCAACTACTCCACTTTATACATATATATATATATATCCCACAAAAAGATAAGTTTAAAGGAATGTATGTAACCAGGGGCGTATTTACCCTAGGGCCATCCGGGCCATGGCCCGGGGCGCCAATCGGCCAGGGGCGCCATTCAACTGACTTTTACTTCTCACCTTTTTTTATTTTATCGAAAATACGGTCGTAAGTTAATTTTCGTCAATACCTATGGAGCGCTAGAGATGGGGAAAAGCGTGATATTTGTATCGCCGTGACTGTCGTTCCGATTCCAAGAAAATCACTGTGAAAAATCGCCGTGATTTTGTCACGCCTATCACTCACATCACAATATCTATGGTTCGGTTATGTAAGTGACGTAATAGACGCAGATCTATGCGTTGCCGAATAAGCGCGACTGACGCCGTCACAGCGCTGCCAACGGAACGAAGATCGCGCTCGGTTTTTGAACGTTTTCGTGACGTGACTGAGATAGTTACGAGGATGAAGTAACAACCTATGTGATTTTGGAACGTCGTTTCGGCGCGGTCAGTCACGGCGATATCTATAAGCGGCTGATCACTGTGATTTTTATCATCGTGACGTTATTTATCAGCCATCTCTATGGAGCGCGTCTGTTATTAAAAACATACGGCGTGGTAAGTACAATAAGTACATGCTCTGAATAAGGGCCCGGGCGGGGCGCAGAGGGAAGAGGGGGCGTTCTTCAATATTGAAACCTATTTTGCAAAACATTGAATAATCCAGTAACCTTGTCGCCTGAAAGTACGGGGTACTTTGCGCCAATCCAGTAGTTCTGATTTTTTGCAGACTTGTTTATGATGTTGAATGAATAATCTAAGTTTGTGACCTCGAGCGCCTATGCAACTTTGTCAAAAATCGAAAAAAAAACCGCGAAAATTTCGGTTTTCAGATTTTGGAGATTATGACCCTAAAGGACTAGTTTCTGATAGTACCTTCTCAGGACGTTTTAAAAGTACACAACATTTTCTACAATATGAAATAATAAAATTATCTCTGTAGACACAATAGTTTTCGAGATTATGCTTTTCAAAATTCATAATTTTTTGAACTGCGCTATTTTGGTGAGGACATTGATTTGCTGATCATCCTCACTGCGATCGGCGCCGCCCTTCCAAGAGGGCTAAAATAACTTAATTTATTGATTTTGAATAACTCAATTTACTAACTAATAAACCTATCAACTTTTCTTGTCCTTGCCTTTTTTATTAGCTTATCATTAAACATCATCATTCACAATTCTCATTTTCATTTTTAACATCCCATAACATAACGTACAAGGCTTCGATAGTATAACAGGGGTTACGAAGAATCAGGGTCTAAATTCATTCAGAACGACAGAATATTGCAAAAAATGGCGATGTTCGGAAAAATGGTAAACTTTGAAAGGCTTCATCTCGGAAACTATTGGATCTACAGAGACAATTCTAGTCTCATGGGTACTGTAGCAAATTTAGTCTACTTTAAAAACGTCCTGAGAAGGTACTACCAAAAACTAGACCTCCCCAAATTTTTACGGTTTTTTTGATTTCTGACAAAGTTAAGTTCCGCTCTCGAGGCAAAGTATAAAGACGAACAAGTAGTCCAATTTCGGCCGCTTAGGAGCGCGCGACACGTATTCACACAGACGCGCGATAGCTCGCCTGCGTGCATGCGATCAGAATTTATTAAAAATATTGTATTTTTTATTTCAATAATTTTTTTCCTTGACTTCTGGGGCGCCGAAACGTACATTGGCCCGGGGCGCCAAATTTCAAAATACGCCCCTGTATGTAACATAGAAGTTATACGTATACTTACGTGGGCACTGCACTGAACTCGGTGACCGGCAGAGGCTCGGCCGGCAGCCAATCAGATATAAACACAGTATTGGAGGAGCTCGCCTGTAGCTCGTCGATGTTTCCATTGTCGTCGCACACTTCGGGCGTAGATGGGTTCGTGGTGTTGTCCACATCGGGTTTCGATATTAGGGGCTTGGTCGGCAACGGCTCGAGTTGCAGCCATTCGCGTACAGACCCGGTTATATTGAGAAATGACAACATTTCATCGTCATCATTGTTAGCGTCTGCTTCCCCAGCGGCAGGCTAAAACCGAAATGAGTAACAATAAATACCAGTGCAACCAAACCATCCGGTAATGGTAATGCGTTATTTAAACCTCCCGTGATATGTAACTAAAGCATTAATACAATATTGAAGGAAGTTTTCTCATTGAAATTCAGTAATATTTTGTATAGCACAGGAAAGCCAATATTTTTATTAAAAAAAAGTATGGAGATTGTACCTCAAGTGATTTGTCGGGTATTGCTAGACCCTGTTCGATAATTCTCTTGTTCAGGCATCGCCACTCTGAAGTGTCGGGTTCAAGAGCTCCGCCTTGGGTCGTGTGGTACACCCACAACTCCACAGGCATACTCCTGTCCTTGAAGTTACCAACTTTAGTTATAAACACCCTCTTGTATACTTCCAATAGTTCCTTGAGGAATTCTTTAGTGACAGAAGGCCATTCATTGCCAACGGCCGGCATTACACCACACAAGTGACACTTTATGGCGGCATCTCCCAAGGATTCAAAATCAGGAGTTAATTCTCTTAGACTTTCTAGAGGCACAGCCTCAACCAATGCAAAGTCAGAATAGAACAACTTTGCTTTGCTATCTTGTATCTCTACTATGACGGCTCGCCGCCACGTCTTGGATTCGTCACAGAATGCACAGCATCTGTCGCCTTCCTTCCAGTCTTTCTTGTTTCCATCAGGATTAGGTTTTGAGTATTCAGCTTGGAGTTTCTCAAACAATATATTAAAAGTTTTTTGTTGATGCATGAGGGACACGTACAATAAAGAAGGTGACTGGTACTGCAGTACCTTCGCTTCCAGCCTAAGCGGTCCTTTGTCTTTGGCCTCCAAATTATCTTGATTTATTTTGAGCTCTTCGTCTTTGCGATTTAGTATTTTAAGTTTTTTGTTATCTCGCTTGGATACCGATTTCTTCTGCTGATCGATCGGAGCTTTTTGTGGGACTTGATCTTCCGAGTCGCTAACATTGAACCTAAAGAGGCTGAAAATAGATTTAATCTGTATAAAGGATAAGTTTTTTGTAAAAATAACATTTTACGCTACGTCGAACTTCCGTACGCATACCAACTAGTAAAGAATTCGACATGCAAATGTTTACCAAAAAAAATGTATTAAACTTTTTACTTGATGCATTTTCTCGGATGCGAAATTAATAAATAATATAATAAATATTAGGGGACAATCTTACACAAATCGAACTAGCCCCATAGTAAGCTCAATAAAGCTTGTGTTATGGATACTAGACGACGATATATTTAATACATACAAATACTTAAATACATAGAACACATCCATGACTCAGGAACAAATATTCGTGCTCATCACACAAATAAATGCCCTTACCGGGATTCGAACCCAGGACCTCTCGCTTCGTAGGCAGGGTCACTACCAACTAAGCTAAAGCGGTCGTCGAAATTAATAATAATAATTAAATATTTTTACTACAAAAAACCCGACCGCGGTGCACTTTAAAAGTACATAAAATCCGCCATTTTGTTTATTTTAACGAACTTCATACCCAGTGACACTCGCGCCATCAAGGCGGATCTAATGATGTACCATTTATTTTATCAAAATCGGTTGTGCCGTTGAGTAGTTACGAGCGGACATAGGAACGGACATACATACATACAGGTCAAACACATAACCCTCCTTTGGGCTTCGCCGCAGTCGGGTAAAAAACCCGACCGCGGTGCACTTTAAAAGTGCATGAAATCCGCCATTTTGTTTATTTTAACGAACTTCATACCCAGTGACACTCGCGCTATCAAGACAAATCTAATGATGTATCATTTATCAAAATCGGTTGTGCCGTTGAGTAGTTACGAGCGGACATAGGAACGGACATACATACATACATACATACATACCAGTGGCGTGGCGTCCATAGAACTCGATTCCCATCGGCTTGCCTAAAAATAGGTAGTTCAGCACTTGATTCTAGTGCTCTTAAAGAAAAATGAAGCCAAAGCTGCTCCGGCTTACCCAACGATTTCTTCAACGCCACGCCACTGATATACATATATACATACAGGTCAAACACATAACCCTCCTTTGGGCTTCGGCGCAGTCGGGTAAAAACTTTTAATAAAAAACAGGGTTAGTTTTTTCCTTTTTTTGCAGTCGTTTAAAATTGTGAATATTCCCCACTCACCCAAACGTGATGGCGAACTTGTACTTGATCATCTCGTTGTTGACGCAGACGACGTTGTCGGCGTCGGTGCGGTCGTAGAGCGTGACGCCGATGGAGCCGCGGTTGCGGTTGTCCTCGACGTGCAACTCCAGCAGCCGCTCCTCGAACCGCTGCAGCAGCGCCACGGAGGCGGCGCTCCATTTCTTATTCAAGGGGGTCACTCCGGCAAGGTGGCACTCCGTTGCCTAATAGTACATTGTGCACCGAGGGTAGTAAGAAGGGGATTACTAACGAGAGTCTATTAGAAGCCCGACGCCGTAGGCGGAGGGCTTTTAATGACTCGAGTTTGTAATCTTCTTACTGCCCGTGATACACACAATGTTTTTCATCACATTTGCGAGGAAAAAAAAATAAAACATAAAAATGAAATAAACTAAACGCACCCGCTAAGAGACAACTTCAACTGTCAACTTTTTCAATATAGTCTTCCACAGATAATGCTAAGAACTGCGTTTAGTTTTTAAACTTGACAGGCAATGTCGCCAGATTGTACCGATTTTCAAAATAAAATTTTAAACTAAATTAATTTAATTGCATTAAAATAATCGCAAACACTACGGAAATAATAGTAAAATATACCATATAAGTTTTATTTTACACTAAAATTGGTTTTGTAGCCAAGTTTTGAAGATGTGAAATAGCCTTGGCTGATTCGAAACCTCCTTAGTCTGAAATGACGTACGACTTTTAAAACTAAACTCATAACTCCCGAGGGAGTTATAGATTTTCATACAGTTTTTCCTCCCGTGGGAGTTATAGATATTTGTAACCCACGGGGGGTAAATCGGCTCGAGTTGGTCTATAAGCGCGCGTGTTATAACACCCTTTACGAGCAAGTGTGATGAAAAAGATATAAAAATACACAATAGGGGTCATCCACATAGTACGTCACACCCATGGTTTTCTAGCCTAACGTGAGAGCCTATTAGATACTAACAAGGTCAAATATAATTATAGATACATTGAGCAAATGCATTGAAAAATCAAATACGATCGACCACAGCTAATGCCGGATTTGAACCCGCACCTCTGTCATTCCGGGACAGCGAGTTATCCAATTTCTCCAATTAGCTTAAGACGTCACCGCACGTAAGTTTTGAATGCATTCGTATCGGAGATAGTATCTCCGCCCTCTGTACCATTTTGTCTGAAAGGCTTAGCGCCTTAGCACCACTCTAAGACATGCGCGAACGCAGTGTCCCCTGGCCCCACTCCTATTACAGCAGTGACAAAAAAAAAATTGTGGTGTTTCCACATTAAGCTATGAGGATTCAAAATATTTCCAGTAAATATGATGATTCCTTAAAATAGTGCATTAAGGTCAAATATGTTAGGAAACAGTGTGACATGGGGGGGGGGTTCTAAAAGTCTGAAAAATCATATAACGTACTTTGTGGATGACCCTATAGGTACCTGGGAAAAGAATAGGGAATATGCATGATTTTTTTTAATCTTAATTCTTAACAAAATATCAAAATACCGTAAAAAAGATGACATAAGTAAAAATAAAATTAAAGTCGACCGAGAAATCCGGAAAGTATATACATTTTAAAGCACTAATTAGAGAGCGATTAAACGGAGAGATGTGCACTTGACACACTTCAGTGCAACCCGCGTCAATTTCGTTAGCTACTATGTGGCCCTTGGCTGCTAAAAGGTTGCCGACAGCTGAACTAAAGCGACATCTAGCCAGTTTAAAATTGTTAACCCTCATAGACATCGGTTACCTGCTAATAGGGTACTTTCCTGACAGATCAAATCAGTTACTTTTTATGAATTGTCAAAACGCTCGGATAGTATTGAATATTGAAATAGTGTACAACGCGTAGACCACTCGTCGTACACTTCAATATTAGGCATAGAGTCGAGTCGCCGTTGAGTTGTTGTAATGTGCGAAGACCTTTAACCACGCACATCATGCAATGTACTGACCAGGGCCCTCAACACGGTGAAGTGCGGCCGCACGGGGCGCAGCGCGCGCCAGTGCACGAGCAGCGCGGCGCCCGTGTCGACGAGCAGCACGCGCACGCGCTCGCGCCCCGGCAGCTCCAGCACGAGCGCGCGCGCCCACGCCCCGCCCCCACCGCCCCCGCCGCGGCTCTTGTCCGTGTTCACCACGCACACCATTCCTGCACACCACACATACACACAGACATTATTACAAGGGGAACGATGCCGAAGCCACGTTAAATAGACGTTCCTAGCAAACGATAACCAGGGTGACGTCGTGCCCTGAGGAGCAGCATCCAAAGACAGCTCAGACTTGAAATGGACTACCCACACAAAGGTGTGTGAGATCAACCACGTCTCTCTTATTACAAGGTGGCCCTGGCCAAGCGTCCTGGTTCGACTCCAGGCGTTCAGGCCCCACCTAGCCCGACCCTTATCAGGTGGACCGGGACAAGCTACCTGGTTCGACCCCAGGCGCCCCCGTCCCCCACCTAGTCCGATTCACTCAAGGTGGTCCGGCTGGCGACCTGGTTCGACCCCAGAGAACGCCACGGCCGACCACCTGGTCCGAAGATTGCTATGCCCAATAAGGGTCACAAGTTAGTCAGGCTTTAAAAAAAATAAAAGCACATTATTAACCTTTTGACCGTCATACCGTTGTAAATTTGCAAAATTGTAAATCCGCGAATCCCCTAGCACAGGGCCCTCTAGGGGCTCACTAAATGAGTAAAAAATAGAAAATAACAGATCATTACAATACTTTTCAGGTTTCTTGTAAAATTTGAAGCTTTAAAGATGACGACCGTTCTATGAAGACCATGAAGTTGAAAGCAGTGTGAGTATGGGCACGTACCAATTTCTGGGAGATGTACGCTCTCATTGTTTATAGCCAAATTGTATTCTTGTTCCAAATCCTCAGTGAGTTTGTCGTAAACACTCTGTAAATGGCGCTGAAAATATAAGAAATATGTTTAATTTATGCATTTCTTCATGTATTCAATTACATTTTTTTATTTTAACAATCTTAACAAACCTCTCGCACATAGAACTTGTCTGGGCTATAGATGTGCGTTATGGTAACCTCTTCTGTAGATTTTAATTTTAAATTATTGTTGAACATGAACAATTTTGGTTTTTCTCTCAATCCGGGAATTTTAGGACACTGAAATTAATGAAAAAAGTGAAACTATTAACAGTTCATAAAACTATCAGTTTAAAAACCCTGACTACATTTATGAAAAAAAATAAGAAAAGGTCAAGTTTTATGGAATGTTGTGAGTTGTATTTTTGTTTTTTTTTTTTAATCAAAAATAGTTATTTATTTTAGGAGAAAAAATAAAAACAGAAAGACATGAAAATCATCCGCTACATGCTTCGTCAAACTTACTTAATAACGCATGCAAACCAAATGTTTATCCGCAACAAGCATCGTCAATCTTAAAAATAGCAATTTAAAAAAAAAAAAAACCCGCACTATGCAAAAAATAAATAAAAATTAACCTAATAAACCCCCACTCTGCATCAAGCCCGATCCAAAAGTCCCCATTATTATTATTTTTGTTTTGTTTAATCTTTCTATTAGGCATTTGTTTGTAATTTTTTTTTACCCGACTGCGGCGAAGAAGGGTTATGTGTTTGGCCTGTATGTATGTATTTATGTATGTATGTCCGTTCCTATGTCCGCTCGTAACTACTCAACGGCACAACCGATTTTGATAAATGATACATCATTAGATTCGTCTTGATGGCGCGAGTGTCATTGGGTATGAAGTTCGTAAAAATAAACAAAATGGCGGATTTAATGCACTTTTAAAGTACACCGCGGTCGGGTTTTTTTTAATAAAAATATTTAGTTATTAGACCATTCATTTAAGAAAAGATACACGTGACCTCGGTTATAAATATGCACCTCATAATATATGACGTCATAAGAGCTAGCTGGTTTGGTTTATAGCAGCGGTCGGCAACCTGCGGCCAGCGGGCCGCAAACCGCTCACTTGCGACCCGCGAGCCTCCCTGGCTATTGTATGTATAGGTCGTTATATTCAGAATCGTATCACAAATTATTAACAAAGTGCGGCCCGCGTCAATTTCGTTAGCTACTATGTGGCCCTTGGCTGCTAAAAGGTTGCCGACCGCTGTTTTATAGCGTGACGTCGAAGCTACCCTTACAAACTAAAGGTAACCCGAAGTTAATTGGGTTTACGTCACACCTGGCCATAAAGTGACAATTACCGCACGCTAATCGACCGGAAAATCCCACTTTCTGACCTGGGGGAGACGTAAAACGTTGTACTTGCCACGGGAGGTAATAAAGAAAGCCTCAGATCGCATATTTATCGCGCTTGTCTTCGGCTCGGGCGTCAAACACCTGCGATCGTGAGACACTCTTTGTTTTACCTAATATTAAGTAATGTACTATTACTTTTTAAGCAAGGCGGTAAATGACGAAAAGGATGGGAGAATATCGATGTTACGATATAATAATTACGTGTAATTTCGGGTTGATCAGCCGGGCGCGTTCGTGGAAAGCCAGGGCGTGCGCCAAACTAACGCCGTCCTCAAACGTGATGACGTCACACACCAGCGTCATGGCGAAGTTTGCACTGGACCGAATCTTACGGATATAAATCACCGCTTGCTTGCTGTAAATACCAGTAATTTTAATAATAAGAAAAAAACAATTATTTCCAGGCCTAGGCAAACCAGTGAACTTAAAATAAAATAGCCTGTGTTGTCTTAAATAAACGATTATTGAATAGAATATTGATATTTTAATTATAATGCTAAAAAATACAATCCTATTCAGCCAAAATCATGAAACTTCGCTCGTATGTAGCATACCTTATATCCGATTGTAGGGATAAAGAAACGGTTGCCAAATTGATAATAAGTGAAAGCACAATGGATATTAAAAGGGCACGGACCTTTAAAAAACTCGAGCACTGGGCTGGGAAGGTTGTTAGTTTCTGCATAACAGGACTCAGTACGTGAAAATGCTTAATTGCTTACTTGTTTATAATATTCTGAATGAGGTAAGAGTCCTCACTGGTCCAGTTGCCACACTTGGGCTCGCAGTTAGCCAAACAGCAGTTGATGGCCAATGGCGGGGGCGACTGGACTCTGCCCGGTTGCAGTAGACGAAGCCTATGTGGAATTATGAAGTGTAAGCATAAGATAACTGCATATTATACAGGTTCATATATAAATATAATACTTAAATACATAGAAATTATCCAAGACCCTGGAACAAATCGCTTAGTTTGGTAGGAACTAGATCGATTTGTGCAAGACTGGCCCAGATATTTATTTCAGGAATCTAGACACATATTGTAAGAAAGGGAAGAATTATCGCCAAGTACCAAGATTAAATATTCTTCTTGCTGTGGTTTACCCATGTTGCCTAAATATATAACTTTTAATAAAACCTTTTTTCGTCCTTTGCGAACTTAGCGTAGACGGATAGTTAGGATACAAGATGTACAAAGATGTGTGTGCTTATTCATTGTAATAAACATACGTCGTTATCGCGGGTGCAGTAACAAATGACATAAAGAGCGCATATAACAGAATGTCTATTTGGTAGAAACGGACATATTCTGCCTACAGCTATAAGCATCTAAGAAGCTCTGTACATGTGGAGAGTTTTCGCTAGCAAAGGTCTATAAAAATTGAAGGCATGTTTACAAAAACAACATAACTAACATTTTTGATGGATTTGAGTTATTGGTATCATAGTGGTCGTCAAAAGGTCTACAAGTAGTCCAAGTGGTTTTATACCTACCCTTTTACAAGAACTACATATCTACATTATTTTTTACAAAAAGAAATAACTGTATGCGTTCACTTAAAAAACGTGATTTTAAATATGATACAAACACACTCTTTTCAGTAGGTTGTATAACTGGCAATTAAGAGCACAAATGTTGAAAAAAATGGAAATAAAAAAAATATAGATTGCACTAAGCATATAAAGGTTGACGTATCCAGAAGTCGTATCATGTGTACATCTTAAAAATGGGTGGAAATCATTCATAAATATTACCCTTCAGCGTATTGCTAACATGTTGATAAATTTTAAACTCGTACGTGTAGGCATAAATGTTCCTCAAAATGAGTAACGTGTCTGTTATTGCTTGTTTTTCATAGTCTTTCTGTACTGTCAAATCGTTTTTGCACCCGCGATAACGACGTATGGTAATAAATGTCTTTTAAACCTGAATTAAAGTTCTGAACTAAATTCCATTCTATCAATCAACACTATTGGCAAATAAATATAATGCCGTTGTCCACTAAGCTTTTAACAAAATTCGATAAACAAAACAGATTTTATTTCAGGTGTTTATGTAAAATTGCTAAATTAGTATACCAACAAAAGGAGACCAAAAAATTGAGTTGCATACTTATCGACAGAGACGACTTCGGTGCTTCCAAAATCAATGCAGAACACCGTACACATCGGCTTATCGGAGTTCTTGCGGTCGATGCTGACGATGCGGCACCGCTGCCACATGTTGTCAGTTTTGTTGAACGCCAGGTACAATTTTCCTGTTCAAAGATATTGAAAAATTACTTTCTCTCCACACTATCTTAAATTTCATCAATGGTTAAAGCGAAATATGTGTTCGTCCAAGTCTTAACCAAAGTATAAAGACAAAGAAGTAGTCCAACTTCGACCGTTTAGGAGCGCGCGATAAGTATTCACACAGATGCACGACCGCGCGTCTCTGTGAGTACTATCCATACTGGAGCATTCTTAAATTTTTGCTTGTAGTGCGTTCGTACACGGCGCGCACACATTCAAGCGCGCGATGTACATACCTTTTGTGGGAAGATAAATTACTGCTATTATACTGTGTCATAACTATACACTGCCGCAGCAATAGGGTATTTGACAACAATCAAAATAAATTCATTAACTCTAACCAGCAAATTACGCTTCCAAAACAGCCCGGATAAAATCATTCAAACTTATTTTCGTGCCATCAACGATTTTACAATGACGAAAACTAAAAATAAGGCACCATGTTGAGCATGACGTCACAAGCACGTCACAAGATAGTATTTCATACTAAACTGCATACTTTCGGAGCGTTTTGACACTTCATAAAAAGAAGCTGATTTGAACTGTCATCAAGTAGCCTATTAAGAAGCCTGTGCAGGTTTTCGTGACACTTTTTGACTGAGAATATTTTTTATTTTTTAAATGTTTCGAAGTTCGTTCTGCTCATAAGCCTCACAAACTCTAGCAATTCATACCGACAACAGAAACATTGACGTAATGACAAATTTAGTTTTTTCACTCTTCACGGTCATAAACTTCTGATTTATACACGATAGAAACTCTATAAAATTGCCTTGAGAATATTTTTTATTTTTTAAATGTTTCGAAGTTCGTTCTGCTCATAAGCCTCACAAACTCTAGAAATTCATACCGACAACAGAAACATTGACGTAATGACAAATTTAGTTTTTTCACTCTTCACGGTCATAAACTTCTGATTTATACACGATAGAAACTCTATAAAATTGCCTTGAGAATATTTTTTATTTTTTAAATGTTTCGAAGTTCGTTCTGCTCATAAGCCTCACAAACTCTAGAAATTCATACCGACAACAGAAACATTGACGTAATGACAAATTTAGTATTTTCACTTTTCACGGTCATAAACTTCTGATTTATACACGATAGAAACTCTATAAAATTGCCTTTTATGCATTTAGCAAGTAAGTACCTATTTATTTGTGATACACAGGTCGAATACATAATAGGTGACATTGAAAATATAGGTTGGTACTCTGTGATCTACCGTGAAGTATACAAATATGTTGCCTTAAAAAACAAACTTATAATCACAACCATAATAAATTAATAGAGAAACAAATTAAACATTCAAAATACTGTTGCACACAGAATAAACAGCAATAAATTCACACAGAAATATTAAGCTAAACTTGGCATTACATAAAACTAAAATAAATATTTCTGCATATAATAACCATCCCAATTTTCTCGCAATCGAAATAAAAGTAAAGTTGAACAAAAGTTACACATTTTCGAGATCGCAAAATCTAGTTTTAATACCTAGTCAAACATTCTACAGCATGTCATTGTTGTCTCTTGCGTTACCGAACATTATTCAGATAAAGAGGTGTTTTATTTGTTAGCACTCACCTTCTGTAAGATGCACTATAGACGGCTTGGGTGAGGAAATGGAATTTTTGAACTCCCGCTGCATCTCTTTGACTACGGTCTGGTGGCAAGCTCGTTGAACGTAGAAATTATGAGGATCCACAATATGTGAAATGTAAATGATCTCCTGCGAATCTGTAAATTATGATTACGTATATTCTTGTACAATTTTAGTACAAGTATATTATAAAGGAGAGTAATAGTAAGTCGCCCAAAGCAACGGTGAACAATAAGTTGGAAGTTTATATTTCTTTTTTAGGATCCCGTACCCAAGGGGTACCATCGGGACGCCGTTACTAAGCCTCTCCTGTACGTCTGTTCGTCCGTCAAAGGGCTTGTCTTTTGAACCTTAATGGGTGCACTTAAAATTGTTTCTATTGTCACTATAACAATTTTTTTTTTTATTAGCCCGTTTGTGTGTCCCACTGCTGGGCAAAGGCCTCCCCTTTTTTCAGCCACTCGTCTCGGTTTAATGCATGCTCCTGCCACCCGACTTGAAATGAGTCCAGGTCATAACAAATAATAAAAAAAAATTATTAAAGGGTGATCATGTGGCAGCGGTGCCGCATCGTCAGCATCGACCGCAAGAACTCCGACCAGTAATGTATGTTTTGGCGTTTTTTGCTAGCCGGTGGTCCGGATATCTTAGTGTGCGAATCCGACTCACGCTGAGCCACGCTGGGTCTAAGTGTCTACAATCGATTATTACAAGCAAATGTAAACAAAAAAGATTATAAAATTGTTTGTAGTGTTACCTTCGCGGAGTTGTTTCGGAACTCTGGATTCAGCGAACGGCATGACTGGTTGCACATTGGGCCTATTAAGCGCTTCACCTGTAACGACATAATTAGTTCGTAGATCTCTTAAATAGTTCACATAAAAGTGTATGTGTATGTACAGTCAGCGATAAAATATATACATTGTATGACCTCATCCTTTGCATTACGGTAAAACGTTTCTAAATTACTAAATGCCACCCCGCGACCTCGTCCGCGTGAATTTCGGACTATTCATATAAATATCAAATCCGCCTATAAACCGTTTAGGAGCTGTGATTTGAAAAACTCTTTCATAGTGCACCTCTACACATCCCCTAAAGAACGTGTATTTTAAACTTCATCACTCTATCTGCAGTGGTTCAGGCTGTACGTTGTGTGGCGGTACCTTAATCACGGAACTGTTTTATACATTGACGTATAATAACATAGACAATAGAAATGTCTATGAATCTGGCGCAAAATGACATTTGTAGTTACACTCAAATATACGCTAATAACGTTAATTTATAAGCTGTATCTATATGAAACTGTCATTCAAAAGATAACTTAGTTCCATGACACCTATGTGTCAAATTTGAAAAACGAACATTTGAGAACTTTGGTTTATTGGCACCTATCAAAAAGTGACTACGTTGTTTACGTCAAAAGTGAGCAGCAAATAAATGGACGCTTTTTGGTAAAAGATTCGCGAAGATAATTAAAAAACTATGAAATCACGATGAGTTCACTTGTAATTCTGCTCAATATTAATTGGCCCTTAAAGAAGTATAATCCATCTTTCTTTCTTGTTTTTTTGCTGCTATTAACGCATTTTTTTACGCAACATTTCGCCATTGTTGACAACTGTCGCCGTCTATGGTTGAAACCAGACTAAGCCAAAATGAGCTAGCCAAGCCGATCGGCTAGCACTTTTGTGGGGCCATTTTTTCCGGCTGATTGTGTATCTAGGTATATCATACATCTATGGTTTTATATGTAGAGAAGATTTATTGCACGAGAGACAAGGCTCGGAAACCGGTATTTTCTCCATATAAAAATAGCGGTATTTATTCCGTTCTTTTCGCTCTTTCGTTTATTATTTCATTTTTAATCGGATAATCTAATAATACGAAATCATTACTTAAGTACATTATTGAGCCCTACATAAAAAGCATAAAATAATTCAAAATATTGGGCTATTTCGGAGTTTTTGCAAAATACCGATTCCGAGCCCTGGGAGAAAATCTACCAAAAAATACTGACTGAATCGCGTCGCGCCGCTAGCTTGGGAAGAAGTATCGCTCCCGATGGAGTTGAGCGACGACGTCGATCCGGTCTTGCTGCGGAACTTCGGCACTTGCTGGTAAAGAGGTAACGGGTTGGATGGCGTGGCCTTCTCAGTTTTCGATCTTTTTTGACGGACATCTGTAAAGAAGAAGCATTGCTTACCATTAACTTAGTATTCGAACATAATGTTAGATCCCACCAAAACAACGTCAAGACGAGTACATATTGCCTGCACTGTAAAAAAAGTTATCAGATCTTATGGAGCTCCTAACTCTACACGTCCGCTTCATCCAGCCAGAGGTACCGGGTTCAATTACCGGTGTAAATTACGGGTGAAATGTAGTAAATCTAGGTATCCACATTGTAAACAAATAATCATCATCATTTCTCTAAGTAAAAATATTTTTAAACGATTGCTTATGTACTAGATTAACTAGATGTTAAAAAGCGAACCTTTGGGGAGTTCTGGGGGATAAACCGGTGCTAGCGGCGGCGCCGGTATCTCTGTTCCCTCCTCTAACTCCGCTGTTGACTGCAGAGTATATCCCGATTTAGCGTTTCCTTCTAAATGTATATAGTCGCTTATCAGGTTACACAGATCTTCATTGACAGCCACGCTTTAAATAAGTAATACAAAGTTAAAACATATAAGAACAGAGTCGCAAGCAATATATCTCAATTTAGTTGTTTTTCTCTTTAGTTTTCTATTCAATACTTATATTTTGTCATGGGAAAAGTAAATTACTCACTTCAAATTATCATTCTTGAGTTCACTTTTATTTAAATACCATGGAGATTCCGCGACCTCTTTGGCATCTTCCAATAAAACGCATAAATTTAACTGGAACATAAAACAAGTCTAATATAAAATCAACCAACACACTGGATTGAATGTCGCAAATAATTAGATGACTCCTCACCTGCTTCATTTTCTTTTGATCCAGAGATAGAGTCATGGTATTTATCACTTCTTTAGCCTTTTTTATCGTTTTTGTGATATCTTCTTTTGCTTTGTACAGAGATTCCTTTTCAGAGAATTTTAACTTAGTAATGATATCCGTGACTTCAGTCTTGTGCTTTTGTACTGTCGAATTGAGTTTAGAAAAGTGCTGTTCAACTGTGGCAATCATCTGCGTCAGTTCTGAGGTAGATCCAGTTTCATTTTCTATGTTATATAGCAAGTGCCCAATGTCCTGTAATGTTCAAATACAGTTTAAAACAATACTTACAATGCTTATTCCGTAATAATTTAATATATTCTAAATACTTACCACTGCGGTTTTAGTAAGCCTTTTAAAGGTTTCATCTACCTTTGGAAATAACCCATTCAAATCCTCCAGAAATCCTTCGTTCTGAAAAAAATACAGTATTATTTATGAACGTCATGTGAATGAAAACTGATCATTTTAAAATCAGGAATGCTCACCACTTCCTGCATGGATGCAATATCGTGGTTCTTGCAAGATTTTTCACCTCCCACCATGAGACAATCCATACAAATAGATTTCTTACAGTCCTTGCAGAAATAGTCTAGTGTTTTGTCACTGTGAACTTTGCACTTGTTGCATTTGATTATGGGCTCTACAAAAAACGTTGAGCTATTACAAAAACCTCATTTAAATAATCACAGTTATAGCTAGAAAACAGTAGTAATACAGGTCGCGTCACGTAAAAAGAACGCTGGAAGAAAGTGGAGGGGGTATGTTTGCGCATTGGTACACTCGCGCACGAAAGTACTATGTTTGTTTTATTTTTGAACTAGCCTTTCGCTCGCGGCGCGGTTCGATTAAAAAGTATATGTATTATTATCTATTATTTATTTCTTAATAGGGTGAATCAACTTTTTAACCCACACAAAGCTGTCCGCAACTTTTAATCTTTGTTGAAATATAACGCCCTTAAAAAATGGTTTGTCTATATTTAAATTTATATTGTATGTTAAAACGTTGAAAGTCCCGTCTCATGAACCTAATCTTCTTTTTGGTATGACGCTTAATAGTAAAACATCGTCCCCCCATAACTGTTTACACAGTTTGACTGTGGGATCCTTGAGTATTATTAGTTGATATATTATTAAATGGAATTAAAAACATGTTTCTGTGTAGAATGGAAAAACAAACAATATACATCATAAATCATTTTTCTATGTAAAACCATTTTGTAATAAACAAGACACTTTTGTGCGTGACAGTATTTTGAGAACGAACGTGACGTGAACACAGTGCGGAAAGCAAAGGTCGACTGACGAACCAATAGCGCCCCGGCAATGATGCGGCGCGGCACCCGCCCTCCCCGCGCCGCACCTCATACCACCAAATAGACCGATAAATTGCCTACTGCGCAGCCCCACCACCAGCGTTCTTTTTACGTGACGCGACCTGTACCACAAGTAGAAAAAAATTATAATTCAATGCGCTACTATTTGCGGTCAGAGATCCTAGAATGATCCATAATCAGTTGGTGCAGAGAGCAGTCTCACTTGCTACAGCTTACTATATGCACTTTCAAAGTCCTGCTTAGAATTAGATAATAATTAGGTATAATATGCGCGGCCGTGAATGAGTGTAGTTGCAATGTTAGAGTGTTAGGCATGGTGATGTTATTAACTTATTTGCGTTCGATACTGTGCTGTGGGTGAGTGAAAGTTTTCAAAAAATAATTACATATTATATGTGACTATACTTGCCTATGTTCTGAAGGACATGAGTTTTGAAGACAACAAAGTTTTTGTGCGATTTGTTGAAGCAGTTTTCACATAGAATTCTTTGACATTGTTGGCACATTGTGGATGTAAATTGGTGACATTCGATACACTCTCCTGTAAAATATTAAAATAAAAACGTATTACCAATTAAAGTAAGCCCAATATTCAGAACCAACACAAAGAGTAAAAGTTTAAAGGTAATACCAGTTGTGTAGTCAGTATGTTGTATAATAGACTTCAGATCGACAAAGTAACTTTCACTTTCATCTTTTCTATGATCTGATTCCTGAAAATAAAAAGAGCCTTTTTTTAATTATGTATGGTGCTAACAAATTAGCTACCGATATTTTTAGGGCTGATAGTACTAAGCTTTCCGAGTTTATTTATGTATAAAACAATAAACTTAGGGAAAATTAGGGAAGCAAGTTTGCTACGTAAAGCACCCTGTTAATGAGGTAAACAATAATCAGTGATTAAGACCTCTTTGATTATCATATGGTTACTAATTTTTCAATATGAATGAAGTGGCCACTTAACAGAAAATGTTCTTGTCAGTTAAATTAACAGTATGATTAAGTTTGGGTAGAGTTTTAATTTATTTATTTTGTTCAGTGAAAATGAAAACCAAAAAATTATATGAAAAATTATTATAACGTAAAGTATCTTCTCTTAAAATATTGGTAGCTAATTTGTTAGCACCTTATATAAAATCAATTGAAGACCAACCAGTGGCCTGGCGTCCATAGAACCCGCTATTGACTTGCCTATTCTAGAAGGCTCTAAGCACCTTTAGCTAATACTACTCAATACTCAGCTTATCCAATGATATTTTTGACACCATGCCACTAGATATGATATGAGTAGTTTAAAAGCCTTTTTTGATTAGTCCATAAGAGGGCTTTCAATCCTAGGATTTTTTTAAACCCCGGCATTGGAAGCCCTAGTCCATAAATTATACTAATGATATCTTACCATCATGAGCTCCGTTGCGAGTTCTCCCAGCATGAACATGTTGACAGGAAATATTTTATAAAATACCTTTTTGTTTTTTGCAAGTTTGGTCACATCAATTGTTTTTACCTCTTCACTTTGATGGCAAACCTTGCACTCTATTGGCTCAACAAATCTGATGATACTTTTGATACATGTCTCACACATGGTATGCCCACATGGCAGGAACAAAGGGATGTTTCCCTTTAGGTGCGGGCCGAGACCTGAAAATTAATATGCCATGTATTTTTACAGCAAACAAAATTCTCCTTTTTCTTTGCTGTGGCTTACCATAACAAATCTTTAAACATACACACAACAAGCACACAGCCAGCTAATTATAACTATTGGATACCTATAGGTACAATTGCAACTAAGTTGTAACTAATCTTAATGCCTTTTTAACAACCAGTCAGCATTCCAGGGATTGTATAACAGGACTTGGTATTATAAAAACATTCCTATCCAACAACATGTGTTGGGTGGTGTTGGTGTAGGTATGTTTAAATCTCACGTCGGATTTGAATCAAAATGTTCATAGTTATCAATAAGGTCAAGTGAAAAATACTGGCATAGGTAGTTTAAGGTGGCCAGCTTCACACATTCAATTTCACTCATAATATTTTTTGACGGCCGACCCACACCCCTTGTGTTTTAAATTTCCAGAATCACACCAAAACATCCGCACTGAACATCATAATTGTGACATTACTATTGAATCATCTATATTTTACTCATGTAAACAGATTCCACAGACGACTTCAACTGAATAGAGTATGGTTATTTGGAGACTCTTCAAGTCTAGAATAAATAAATGCTGGTTGGATCAAGCAGCAAGTTTAATTCAAACAGCCACATGCACTATTAAACACCTTTATTTACGTTTTCATTTATTTACAAAAAACGACAACAGAGTAACTATAAACAGACAGGAGTATAATTATGCGGCTTGGGTTCGTTATTGATTTAAGGAACGGTAAGTATAAAATAAATATTAAAATCCCATAAGACCTAGGACCTTTTACCTGCAACATTATTGTTCATTTTATTAAATGAAATGAAGTAGTTTATACGGGAGAAAATGGCGTTAAGCTTCGCTTCTTCAAATTAATGCTGCCTCATTCATTACCCTAGTTTTCCCACTAACGATAAGTTTATGCGTTTATAAAAGTTATATTATTAACAAGTAACTAATATGACAATACTTACATGTTAAATTATAAAGCTGGCTGCAGTTTGGACAAGACTTTTTGATATTTACGTCCATGTTTGCGAATTTGAATTACTTACATCATAATTCTAACGAAATTAATACTTTTAGCATGGACAAGGTTTTTTTAAGCGTAATATCTATAGTTTAGCTATGATAACCTTTTATAAGAAATATTATTTCGCCGCACGTTGATCCAGTCGTAAACAACGGAAAAAGAAAAAGATTTTTTTTTTATTTATCGACAAACAAAAAAAACAACAAAACATCAATTAAAGAACAGCCCAGACAGAACAATTTCTTTCGCCAATCTGAGCAGATCGGTGAAATATAGCGCCATCAGCCAACCTATATTTTGAAAATCTTCGTTTGGAATTGGAATCATCATAATGGTGCGTACACAACAAGCCAACGAAGGCCAACGAATGGGCTTCGCCGGCCTTCGTTGGCTTGGTGTGGACGATTTAGCAAATGCCAACGAGCGTTCGATCATCGTTCGTTGGCGTGTGTGTGGAAGTATCATTTGACCTGCGTACACACCAAGCCAACGAACGCCAACTTGTTTTTCTACATTAGTGTGTACGTTGTTGACCGAGAAACAACGAGAACGTGCGATAGCCAACGCCGACGAACCTTCGTTAGCGTTCGTTGGCTTGGTGTGTACGCACCAGAATGCGTGTAGTATGTAAAATCGTAAAATGGGCGATTCTCCGAGTGGTTTGACCGTGCGGTTAGACAAACATTGTTGTCCGCTGATTATATACTTTAACGAAAGGACAAATCGTGGCAATTTTGATAAAACTAGACTGAAACTCGGGACTGTTTTTCGGTTTCATAAAAGATAACTGGGCCCGTTTCACGAAGCTACAAGTTACAAGCGGAAGTCTCTTTCTATCAAAAGGTATTGAAAAGAGACTTCCGCTTGTAATTTGTAACTTGTAGCTTCGTGAAACGGGCCCTAGGCATCGTTTTTTTGAACAATATTTACTGAAGGTGGGTTTAGACCAAACGAATTCTAATTTTTTTGTGTACACACAAAGAATTTGGTAGAGTGGGGTTAGAATGTGTTAGAATTCGTTTGGTCTAAACCCACCTTGAGACAATAACGACGAAAATAAAACGCCGTTAAAACGCTGAATGAACGGTCGTGCGGCCGCGGATTATGGGGCTGTACATTATCGGGCCGGACTTTATTTTGAATTTTGGCTGTGCATTATCGTCTCCCGTATGTATGGTTATTGTAATGTTTTGTTTATTTCAATTTTCAGTTTATTTGCTCCATTGCTTGTGAATTTCGATTGTGATACTACAAAATAATGTCATTAATTAAAAAAACAAGAAATGATGCTGTTAAGGCTGCTGTTACATCCTATTTGGAACGCCGGAATTATCCAGTAAGTATACTTTTCTACTGAACAAATTTTGTGGAACACATTATTATTTATTCCCTAATAACTTAAACATTCATGTACATTTCAGGATACGGATATTTTCAATAACAATAATTCTATAAGCCAAAGTGTCGAACAAATGGCTATCGCTACGATCGTTCAATGTGAAGCGAGTCGTGCCAACTCAATATTATTTTCTTGCATAAACAACGATCCAGGACAATATGATGTACAATACACAAGGTAAGGTATTCTGTCCTCTTTAACATGATGATTCCGAGCTACAGCCAATCCAGGCTTACATGATACCAGGGCTCGGAACCGGTATTATGAAAAAACCCGGCAACGCACCTGTGACTCTTTTGGTGTTGCAGGTGTCTATGGGCGACGGTGATTGCTTACCATCAGGCGACCCGTCTGCTCGTTTGCCCCCTACTTCATAAAAAAAAAAACCCCGAAATAGCCTAATATTTTGAATTATTTTATGCCTTTATGTAGGGCTCAATCATGTCTTTAAGTAATGATTTCGTATTAGTAGATTGTCCGATTAAAAAATTAAATAATAAACCAAAGAACGGAAAAAATAGGTATTTTTGTATGGTGAGAATACCGGTATCCAAGCCCTACCAGGCGTACGTCACTCCGCGATTAAGTTTCGCGGTAATTAATTATTATTCCTTGCCTAATGCATTGGGCAAGCCCAGGGCTGCGCCGGGTTCGTCGATACGTTATTGTACAAATAAGACTACTTCCGTCAACTTTTGTTTTCATTACTGGAGAATACGAATAGTTGGTAAAGCTGGTTCATTTACGATAATACTTTTTTATATGAATGAAACATTTTTGTCTCTTCATTGGTTTTTAATGCGGGTAATTTACACCACATTTTATGTTACATATATAGATACAAGAAATCAAAGTACATAGAAAAATTAAATGGCACTCGCCTGTGTACAGACCGGGAATCGAACCCGGTACCTTTGGATTTCCGGCCCAGTGACTCAACCATTCGTCCACCGTACACCCAGAAAACCCCTTTATATGTAACATTTACGATAATGTTTGAATATTATCATTAATGAGTCGTTTTCAAAAAAAGATGTCCGTAGTTAGGGCTTTATTATACCAAGTGTTAACTATTTCATTTGTGTAACGAAAGTTAACTAAATAAATTGTATGGTAACTTTCGTTACACAAAGTAACAAGATTAACTTTTTGTTTAATTAAGGTCTAATTGCGGACATCTTTTTTTTAAAACGATTAATTAGATTCTAGTGATTTTGTTAATCTAACAATAAACATCTATGATAGTTTTCTGTATTTCGTATTAAAAGAAAGGAGATTTATTTCACTCTCCTAAAAGTGCCGTAGATTGGTAGTATATAAATAGTTGTAGATACCAGTGGCGTGGCGCCCAAAGAACTCGATTCCTACCGGCTTGCCTAATATCAGGCATTTGAGCACTTTATTCTACAGTTCTTAAGGGAAATGTACGCCAAATCTGCACCAGCTTGCCCAAGGATATCTTTTACGCCACGCCACTGGTAGATACTAACCCCTTAGCATTAAGTACTTGTATATTTGCTCACTAATACTATATGTGTCCTTTAGTTACACAAAGTAAATGATTTTTATTTTTTTATTTTATTTATTTATTTTTAAAAGCACTGAGGACCTATAGGAAAATAATAATAATATTTTTTTTATTGTGCACCACGAAAAACAATACCTAAGTACTCAAAACTCGAAATACTATATTATTTCGACTATGTATAAAATCAGATGTCATTATTAACACCATAACTACCTGTAATTTACCATGAAACTCAATCTGTAATAAGAATTTTTTTTTTGTCGACAAATGTCGGTATGAGTTAGAGCGAGAAGGAAGAATTCGGCGCATTTTTGTGACTCGAACGTGGGTTTTGTTAAGGTGGATTTAGACCAAACGAATTCTAACACATTCTAACCCCACTCTATCAAATTCTTTGTGTACACTACACACAAACCCTTACCCCCCCCTTACACCTTTAGGCAGTGCGAGTTCTGTACAATTCTTATTCTGTGGCCCTACATAATACCTTTTTTTTTTACATACTGAAAAATACTCTTGTTATCCCTAAGCGCAAGAAAGTGGGAATAGGGCTTTATGCAATCCATAAAGTAATATGTTACTGTTAAAAAACAATATATATTTTCCCATTATCATTTACAGATTGATGAACTTTATAAAAGAAATCAAAATAGAAAATGTAAAAAATGAACTTCTTGCATTACTAACTCCATTATTATGCCACATGTATTTGGAAATGCTCCGAGGTGGACACGGTGGGGCAGCACAAATGTTCTTGAAAAGGCACTCTGTATCATTACCTCAGAAGGATTTATCCTTCCATCAACCAATTGACGGAAACTTGCCATCGGCATTGTATAGGCCCAACAGCCTGGAGCAATTGTTTAACTCGTTACAAAATGGCACCATTGATAATGAAACACCTGAGAAAGATTATATGAATCAGTTACTGGATGATATTGGCTCAATTTATACACTACAAGAAGTAGAAACCAGACCATCTATTGCAGCATTCAGGTAAGAGCTACAATGAAAGTGCTTTTTCATTCATAGACAAGAAACAGTTTTGAAAAATAAAACCAGCTGGATATTAGGGTGGCCCAGAAAGCAAATCTCCATACTAACTTTGAAGTCAAGTCGGCACGGGTTCCCATCATCACAGAGAGCTGAAATTTTATACATCATAATATTTTAGTAGTTCCAACATTTTTAGGGGGTATGTATGCGTTACAAAATAATAAAAAAAAAATTATGTATGGGCAAGATTTATTTTTTATTTTTTTTGTTGACTTGGCTTCAAAATTAGTATGGAGATTTGCTTTCTGGAACAGCCTACTGGATATTGCTGAAAATATTATTTTTTGTCAGTATATCTGAGGCCTCTCATCTAGATTTCCAAGTCTCCCTATCAATTGGCTCTGCAGCCTGTTTTTCACAAATGCTTCCATGTCATTCCACCATCTCTGTCTTATACCTTGTCTATGTTGTTTATCTTATCATGTTTTTTCTGTAATTTTTCAGATCATGTAAATATGACATATTCTTATCACAGGATGCACTAAACATGCTGAAGGGATATTTGGCAAAACATGGCCATGTACTTTTAGTCCAGGTTCTACAAACTTGGTTCCACATTGACATTAATAATGATACTAACAAGAAAGATTCTGTGAGTATAACTTGTTTTTCCAATTGACAAATTGCTTGTATGGTCACCTTGCACTACTATGTTTGTGAAATATTTTCCTGAGGAACCCTTTTTTGTATAATAAAAGGTCAAATCTCATTTGAAATTAGTCCTAATAAAATATGTATTAACTATAAGCTTCAGGGGAGGTTGTGGTAAAAGTTTACTAACAAGTACATCTATGTAAGTTTAATTTGCACTAATTGTCATTAGTGCAAGTTAAAACCAATTTTAAATGCCATTAAAATTAAAATATTTTATAAATCATTATAACAAATATTTTCTTTTAGTGAACTACATTGTTACTTGATTTATGTCTTATGTTATTCATAAATATCACTTCTAAATTGAAAGTCCTTTTAATTAATTGCAGGAGGATGATGATGATGACCATATTAACGAGCGAATCAACATCAGAACAAATTCAGAAGAGAAAGTCACTGACACAAATGGTGCAATTTTTTTTCTACTTCTACTTTTAATTTTAAATGCGAAATTTTAAAATCTCTCATTAATATCTTTACTATTTTTAGACATATTTTCTAAATGCAATGGACATGCCGAATATCAGAGTGTGGATAAAGAATTAAGGGACTTACAAGATGCAATAAAAGGTGTAAGAGAGTCTATGGCACCTCTCAAGTTATATAAAGTTGCTGCGCCTGACACTTAGTGAGTAATCAATTATTAGAGACTATTTCAAACTTTCAAATGATTTACATTGGAATCTATTAACACTAGACTAGAGGAAGGATGTTTTAAAATATTCCTAGTATTCAACTTCAAGAAGAAGAATGATTCTCAATTCAATCCATGTTTTTGACACATACAGTATGTAAACTTACGAAAACAATTCATTTAAATCTGGGCATGTCTAGACGATAAATAAGATTGTGGTATCTAGACACGCGGCAGCGTGTCAAGCCAAGTTCAAAGCAAAACTGGCTAGCCAGCGCCAAGTGTAATATTACACGAACCACTTGGTGCCACTTTTCACCCTTCTATAACTCAAAACCTCTTTAACGTAAACACATAAAACTACGTGTGTTTAATTATATCCATAAGGACATCTAGAAGCCCAAATTTCATGAAGCTAGCTCAAACGGTTATAAAGATATGAAGGTCAAAAAATCGTAAATTTTAGCACTGACTGACTGACTGATCTATATATAGTAGCTAAACCTAACCTACTTCCAGATGACTTAGAAGGATGAAATTTGGAATCCAGCTCGGTAATTGTGTGTAAGCGTACTAAAAAATCTAAAAATAAAAAAAAGTTAAAAAATAGGGGGGTCCCCATACAAAATTTTGTTTTTTTTAATTGTATCGTTGAGTACCTAAACCTAACCTACTTCCAGATGACCTAGAAGGATGAAATTTGGAATACAGCTCGGTATGTAACGTACGAAAACATCTAAAAATAAAAAAAAATTAAAAAATAAGGGGACCCCCATACAATTTTTTTTTATAATTGCGTCGTTGGAACCGTTAATGAAATTTGGAATCTAGCTCGGTAATTGTGTGTAAGCGTAGAAAAAAAAATAAAAAAAAGTTAAGAAATAGGGGATAAAATATATATTTTTTTATTGTATCGTTGGAACCGTTAGAAACATTATTAAATCTCAATACCTGCCTAGTTTTCTTTACAAAAAGTAATGATATCCCACCAAAAACATAAATGTAAAAAAGGAGAGCCAAGTTCAATACAAAAATTATGCTAGGCTGTGGGCTTCGCCGCAAAAATAATGGAGATCTAAATGAGTGCCAAGTCCTATGCAAAATCCAAATATGTATTTATAGGAACAAAATAACATTATGAACAAGTATTACTATTTCTTTGCTTTATTGGATACCTATAACAATTGCTGTTTTTTAAAAATGTGAGATCTTAAAGTTATATAAAACAGTTTGTTTGTGTGCTTATTACAATGTTTTTCTACTCCTGTACTGTTATCTGTCTTTTACTTGGTCACGAACACTAATAATAGTACATTGTGTATCAAGGGCGGTAAGTAAGGAATTACAAACGAGTGTTTGTTACAAGGCCGAGGCGAAGCCGAGGGCTTTAACAACACGAGTTTGTAATTCCTTTACCGCCCGTGGCACACACAATGTTTTTCATCACACTTGTGAGGAAATCTGATTAAAATAACCTTACTTAACCTAAATAAAATTGTAAAACTGACAGTGACATTAGTGACATATATCAAGACGACAAGTCACGTTCGGAAGCCATAGCGGTAAAGACTTAAAATGGTTGATTTTATATTTGCAAAATACTGAAATACACTATTTAAACATTTAATTAATGTTACAGAAATATGTGTTTACATGTATTTGCAATAACAGTTCTCTTTAAATAAATATTTCAGTAATAAAAGTTAAAAAAGTAAGTTGGCGTTTCCTTTGATCATGACAAATAAGAGTAAAACAGAACCAGCGTTTCAAATTTAAAAAGAAAACCATTACGCCCTAGGGCGTAATAGGTCATTTACGGCCCGCGAAACCTACGTGTAATGACACCATTTTCGAGCAAGTGTGATGAAAAAGAACATACATAATTTGAGTTCAGAGAAGTCTATACTCTATTCCCCATAACAGCACTAGTGTCGTTATAGTCACTTTACGTTATTGCTAGCATCCACAGACTTCTAAATCTAGGTTAAACTTAGGTCAAGGATTAAGCGCTCAATTCTAACTTCACGATAAAAATTCACAACTACCAACTTAACAAACAATTAAATTCCTAAGATTCATAAGAAAAACAAAACTTTCCGAATTAAATTAATTGATGCCAACTTAAAAAAAATGTATTTTAATTATCGTCACATCGTGTCACCAGCCATATCAAAAAAAAGTTTACCATAGACACAACTGTCATGCCGGCTGTACACACTCGGAGAGACCGGACGAGACACGCGTGACGTCCATGTATTTTATATTTTAACCTAGTCGTAGAAAAAGTATTGTATGCAACGTTGTATAATTAAGTCAAAAAACGCTCATTGCGTCTCTATTTGCGATACTCGCCGCATTCGCGGCTCGTATCGCAACTCACGCAATTCGCATTTTTTGAACCTTCTTATACAACTGTTGCATAAAATACTATTAAGATATGTCTAAAAGTATTTGCCTGCTTATTATGCGTAAAAGTCCGCCAGTTTTAAGATATTCACCGTGTAAAATTATCAACCTCAAAATGATGAAGAGGGAAATTCCGTACATTTTGAAAGGGGCTAATCCGTCATATGCCGGAATTTCCCGATTCCAGACGTTGTCAACTCTATGTTTTTAGTGTGGTCATTTTAAGAATTGTTTTTGTATAATATAAGCAATAATTTATATAATAGCAGATTATTTCTCTTTCATAATAATAAAAGTCCTGGGCCGGACGGGTTGCACAACTTCTGGATCGAGTGGTTTCGATGCTCACACGAACGCTTGGCGACACAATTCCTAAACTAAGAAAATAAAGATATACGGAAATAAAAAATTATAAAAAGGTTGAGCTCATCTGATTGCCAAACAAAATATCCCGGAATAACCCCAAAAAAACATTTTTGCCGATAACTCAGGCTGTGAATCATATATTCAAGGTCTGAAAGCACATATTTGGTTGAAATTGGTGTGTGTTTATCGTCAACTACCATAGACTTGAAAAAACTTCGTTATTCTAAGAAAACATCTTGTTAGACGGAATAGCCCAAATTTTTCGGGAAATTCCGTCTATTCAGTTAAAAAAAAAATATTTATATTAAATTATGCAACTTAGATACACTGAATTTCATAATTTACCTTGAAAGCCAAGTAAATCAGTTAGCCAACTACATTCAGGTCGTGGGTAAATAAGGAAAAAAAAACCCCTCAAATTTTCAACCAAAGTTGAACTAGCTCAAAAATATGACGGAATTAGCCACATTGACCTTAAATACGACGTAACTCAATGTTTACAATTGTAAACAAATAATACAGGATGTTATAGAACCATTAATTAATTAAATTTTATTTTTTGTATTTCAATAATAAATTTTAAAAAGTGTTATTATTTCAATAATTTATATACCGCAATCTTATTTATGACCTAGATAGGTCCGGATTTAAATAAATGGTTTTCGTAAGTTTACATACTTTATACAGTCACCGGCAAATAGGTATGTATTGTGAAATGTGCAAAGATTACTGACGCAAGTCTAATCCTAGATTATTTAGGGTGTGTCGGATATTTTGGCGTATCCCATTTCATTTGGTGCCGGTTGCTAATGACCATATCTTTAACGTAAGGTTGTTACGTTCTTACACTTACCGTGTTTTTAAAAAAACAACCTGGTCAGTATCTTGCGTTGCGGCATTTTCTAGAGGTCATATTTTCAAAAGCGTTGATTGAATGATTAGACCCGTAAAAGGGCCCATATGCAAAAAAATATTGAATTTAGTCTAGATTAATTTGTTGTTAAAATAAAAATCAAAAACTTACATAATTAATAAGATTGGGTTCATATTTCAGTTTGGTATGTGCAAAGACTGATCCCAGCTGTAATGTACTGTGTGGCGGATTTAGTAATTCAGAGATAAGATTATGGGATCTTGGACAAAACAATTTGAAGCGAAAAATGAACAGTATTATATCAGAGTTTGAACTGGCATGTAATGTTCCACCTGAGCCGGAAGCGGTGGTGGATGACACTCTGTAAGTTGAATAATTAGTTTAGTATCGTTTATTGCAAGTTTTCAACCTTTAATCGAGCTTTTGTATGGATTTTTTTAAGGATCTTAGAAATAATTACAGGCGGTACAAATTTCTCTTTCACCGCAAAATAATTTCACAATTTCTGTTCCTTTCCTATTAACAAAAGGTACCTTACATTCAACAGGATTTAATATGTTAATTTATTCACCAACTTAACTTTAAGGACGTTACGTGATTTTTACCCGACTGCGGCGAAGCCCAAAGGAGGGTTATGTGTTTGACCTGTATGTATGTATGTCCATTCCTGTGTCCGCTCGTAACTACTCAACGGCACATCCGATTTTGATAAATTATACATCATTATTAGATTAATGGCGAACAAGCCATATTGATTTCCAGGTGTATTCAGTTCTAAGTTCCCAAAATGGGAAGAGAGCGTCCACAGTGCACAGCCATTCTCATCAGATTTGAACTTCATACTCTACCCGTCTTATCTACGTACTATATCCTCCACTTTTACTATCTTCATTTAATAAATTATCGTTGAATTGCGCTTTCCTTAAACACTGCTGTGTAAAAGTATACTTTAGCTATTGGTTATTTCTTTACAGACAAATTGGCACAGGTCTGCCATTGCGAGGCCACTCTGGTCCCATTCAAGCGGTCAGCGTGCTCTCCAGAGAGGAGTTAGTTCTTTCCGCGTCACACGATTGCACTATGCGTGCCTGGAGATTACAAGATTATTCGTGCGCCTCTGTATACAGGTAAAATGTTTAAAAAAAACATACTTTAAAAAATGTTTCTAGCATCTGAAGGTAGCAGTGCTTTATGGTGTGGGTATTTAAAAAACTGAGAGGTATTGCCGATCTGGACCTGTTGCGTGCAGTTTACTACGCTTTAGTACAGTCGCTTCTTGGGTATTGTTGTGTAGTGTGGGGAGGTGCCTGCAAAACACACATGCTGAGTTTAGAGAGGGCACAGAGATCTTTATTAAAAGTCATGACATTCAGGCCTTACAGATATCCAACGAAACTATTGTATAAAAAATGCCAGGTACTCACTGTCAGGCAACTGTATATATTGCTACTGGTAATAAAGCAGCATGAGATCACTCCTTATGACAAAGACAAATACGCATCTAAACGAACTTTGAGAAATGTCTGTTTACCTTTCTACTGTAGATTGGCAACAGCTAGAAGGCAACAAAGATTTATGACCATCTTCTTATATAATAAGATAAATAAAATCGTAAACATGTATCCCCTATCTACTTACGAATGTAAATCTAAAGTAAGAGATTGGTTACTATCACTGGATTACGATGAAACAGAAGCTATCCTACCATAAAAATGTAAAGTATTCACCACACACACACACACACACACACACACACACACATAAACACACACTCACATATATTAAATGATATTCAATAAGAGTTATATACCATCTAAGACAAAATGTAATTGAGTAAGTGCATGGGAGAGGACACTGACTTCTGTAACACAGGTATCAACCTAGCTCAGAAATCAGGGACTTCAACTGAATTTGTACCTATTTTGTCAATAAAGATTTATTTATTTATTTATTATTTATCCGCCAGTCAATGTTCAACTTTTTATGAAATATAATAAAAGACCAAAGTTATAAATAAGTACTACGATTTCCACGGGAGGAAAAAAATCATGACATAACTTTAGAGTCCAAATTTCGGTTTCGGCCTAGTTCCGGCTAAAAAACGGGTTTCGGTTTCGGCTGCCATCGAGCCGAAACTACGGCTGTAACCGAAACTGAATTCGAGTGGTTTTGCGCTGCGATCGGATAGTCTTAATTTCAAAAAGCACAAATCATTTATTTGAAATAAGAAGTGGTCATATAATATATGTATTATTTCAAATATCAGAGACTGAATTATTACAAGTAGTATGTTTTTTAAAAATAAAGACTGACTGTTATTATTTTGTTTCTTCCCACGAAAACATTATCTTATACTTATATGGATGTTTCAGTTTCGGTCGAATTTCCTATTCTCATAACATAAACGTTTTCAAAGTTGTTTTAATCCATTTAGCCGTTTTATTACAAAAATACACATGCATAAAAAAACATGACCACGTTTCCGAATAGTATAAATGCGCTGTTTATTAAACTTTTAATGTTTGTTGCAGAGGTCATAATTACCCAATCTGGTGTATGGATGTCTCAAAAAATGGCCTCTTCATTATCACTGGATCGCAGGACAGGACAGCAAAGCTTTGGTCACTGGATAGAACATTCCCTGTCAGAGTATTTGTTGGACACATGTCAGATGTTACTGTGAGTATTTAGTGCCCCGAGTTACGGAAAAAAAGTTCACATCCGGATACCAGCACCAAATTTTAGTATGTTGTTAGGCATGGTCTCTGGACCCCAAAACTGCCGGGAGACAGTCTCTGAAAGGTCAAGGTCACCGAATATGACGTCATTCATCTAGCCGCTCCCGCGTTCTTAAGAATGTTTAATTGTGACAAAACTACACATCTCACATCCATATAAGTGATATCAAATGAAAGGTAATTAAATATGCTATAAATGACTTTTACATTTTAATTTAATAAATGTTATACTTTAGGAATTATTCACACAATAATTTTAATATCGTAAAAAGCAATACGGAAATTCAAGTTTTACAGCAAAACTAAAAACATTTAAGCTCTGCAAATGTACTACAAAAACAAAAGCAATTTATTAAGCTTCATAACACAGTTTAAATCTTGAAAATCTGTCAATAAATATAGAAGCTATAGCTCAAAAACCTTGAGCGCGCGAAAAATCTCCCGTAGTGCGCCGAGTTATGGAAAAAAAAATTACTTCCGGATACCAGCACCAAATTTTAGTATGTTATTAGGCATGGTCTCTGGACCCCAAAACTGCCGGGAGACAGTCTCTGAAAGGTCAAGGTCACCGAATATGACGTCATTCATCTAGCCGCTCCCGTGTTTAATTGTGACAAAACTACACATCTCACATTCACTTAAGAGATATCAAATGAAAGGAAATTAGATGTACTATAAATGACCTTTACATTTCATTTTATTAAATATTATACTTTAGGAATTATTCACACAATCATTTCAATGTCAAAAGAAAAATAGGGAAATTCAGGTTTTACTGCAAAACTAAAAACATTAAGTTATGCAAATGTACTACAAAAATATAAACAATTTACTAGGCTTCATAACATAGTTTAAATCTTGAAAATCTGTCAATAAATATGGAAGCTATAGCTCAAAAACCTTGAGCGCGCGAAATACTTCCGTAGTGCCCCGAGTTATGGAAAAAAAAAATACTTCCGGATACCAGCACCAAATTTTAGTATGTTATTAGGCATGGTCTCTGGACCCCAAAACTGCCGGGAGACAGTCTCTGAAAGGTCAAGGTCACCGAATATGAAGTCATTCATCTAGCCGCTCCCGCGTTCTTAAGAATGTTTAATTGTGACAAAACTACACATCTCACATCCACATAAGTGATATCAAATTAAAAGTAATTAAATGTGCTATAAATGACTTTCACTTTTAATTTCACTTTCAATTTTAGTTTGTTTAGTTTTTATTGTAGTTGCTTTTAAATTTAATAAATGTTATACTTCAGAAATTATTCACACAATAATTTCAATGTCAAAAAAAATACGGAAATTAAGGTTTTACAGCAAAACTAAAAACACTAAGTTATGAAAATGTACTACACAAAACAAAAGCAATTATAGTACATTTAATTACCTTTCATTTGATATCTCTTATGTGGATGTGAGATGTGTAGTTTTGTCACAGTTAAACATTCTTAAGAACGCGGGAGCGGCTAGATGAATGACTTCATATTCGGTGACCTTGACCTTTCAGAGACTGTCTCCCGGCAGTTTTGGAGTCCAGAGTATATGTCTAATATCATACTAAAATTTGGTGCTGGTATCCGGAAGTAATTTTTTTTTCCATAACTCGGGGCACTACGGGAGTATTTCGCGCGCTCAAGGTTTTTGAGCTATAGCTTCTATATTTATTGACAAATTTTCAAGATTTAAACTATGTTATGAAGCCTAGTAAATTGTTTATATTTTTGTAGTACATTTGCATAACTTAATGTTTTTAGTTTTGCAGTAAAACCTGAATTTCCGTATTTTTCTTTTGACATTGAAATGATTGTGTGAATAATTCCTAAAGTATGACATTTATTAAAATCAAATGTAAAGGTCATTTATAGTACATCTAATTTCCTTTCATTTGATATCTCTTAAGTGAATGTGAGATGTGTAGTTTTGTCACAATTAAACACAGGAGCGGCTAGATGAATGACGTCATATTCGGTGACCTTGACCTTTCAGAGACTGTCTCCCGGCAGTTTTGGGGTCCAGAGACCATGCCTAATAACATACTAAAATTTGGTGCTGGTATCCGGAAGTAATTTTTTTTTCCATAACTCGGCGCACTACGGGAGATTTTTCGCGCGCTCAAGGTTTTTGAGCTATAGCTTCTATATTTATTGACAGATTTTCAAGATTTAAACTGTGTTATGAAGCTTAATAAATTTCTTTTGTTTTTGTAGTACATTTGCATAACTTAAATGTTTTTAGTTTTGCTGTAAAACTTGAATTTCCGTATTGCTTTTTACGATATTAAAATTATTGTGTGAATAATTCCTAAAGTATAACATTTATTAAATTCAAATGTAAAAGTCATTTATAGCATATTTAATTACCTTTCATTTGATATCACTTATGTGGATGTGAGATGTGTAGTTTTGTCACAATTAAACATTCTTAAGAACGCGGGAGCGGCTAGATGAATGACGTCATATTCGGTGACCTTGACCTTTCAGAGACTGTCTCCCGGCAGTTTTGGGGTCCAGAGACCATGCCTAACAACATACTAAAATTTGGTGCTGGTATCCGGATGTGAACTTTTCCCATAGAAGCATGTCCGTAACTCGGCGCACTAATTGAGGTCCATTCCTCTCTAACTTAAGACACAACGGTTATATACAATACGATGTCCCTATTAGTTATCATTCAGTCAGCGATTGAGGGATTGATAGACCAAACCGAATTTGCAGCAATGCTAAACATGTCACGCTCTTTAGAGCCTCTGCACATTGGGCCACTAGAGGCGGCCACAGCCCGGCCACTGTTTGCCGCCACAAGCTGCGGGCGAGTTTTCTCATACATTTTGTATGGCACCGGCGCACACCGGGCGTTCGAGTGGCCGCATCCGGGCCATAAGCTGCGGGAGTGGCGCGCGCTCACTGCTTGCGGCCGCTTTTAGTGGCCCGATGCACAGTGGGACCAAACGGTCATTTCCATCTCAAAAATCTGTAACTTTTTTGTTTATTGAGATTTATTGCTGAAGTTTTGCATACGTAATCTTGAATAGTTACGCCTTTATATAATCAAAACGCCTTTATTATAAAACTTATATTTATTGAGTAATATAGAGTTGAAAATAAAATTTCACAATTTTTCATACAAAAAATTCAAAAAAATTTTTTTTTTTCTTATTGTTCATATAACTAAGTATTAAAAGATAAGTATTAACTAATAATTATAATAAACTTGATTTAAGTAGGTAGATATAGCTATATTTTGATTTTTTTAATTTTTTATTTTTTTTTATTTGTAATAGCTTAAATATATAATAAATAAAAAATGTGAAGTAATTGGGCAATTTACAACTACCTAGTAACAAAAAAAATCAATCCCCGTCACTTGTCACTAGAAGTTCTTTCGCTTCATTCAATAGTTCTTTTGTGAATAGGACATTTGCACTACTATTAATACTGGATATATAGGGATCTGATGTATATAGTAACTTGTGAAAAACGTGTTAACTGATAAAGAAAGTTCTCACAGAAATATTTAACCAATACTGATTATAATTACCACAATAGATAAAAGTGTGATGATAGGTATTGTTATCACAATTGTGGTAAAATCAGATACTCTTAAACATACCCAAACAGACCTATTTTATCAAATATTAAAAAACGGTAAATTTGACTAATATAACGACAGTTACGTTATATTAAGTAAAAAAAGTTCCATAAATAGGTGCAAGCAAAAATAATGAACTTGGACCTCGGATGACATATTAGGTTCTATCTCGAAATGGCGCTATAATGACGCAGGTTTTTTTTTTTTCCTTGGATTATTTACTAATTAAGGATTCTATAAATGATAATAACTCGACATCGGCAGCTTTCGATAACAAGGAAACCTCCAATTGAAATTAAAACATACGGAAATTTTCATAGGGACATTTCAAAAGTAATTAAAAAAATACACATTCTATTTTTCTGTAAAATAATACCGTATTTACAAACTAGAGATCCTAGTGAATCTAAATATGTATAATACTAATATATTTCTTTGGGAAACTTAAAAAATATCTTAAGTCAAACTTCACGAAGGTCTAGTCTGTTAAATACGGAATTATCGAAGTTCAATGTTTCAGTGCCATTTTAGGTAAGTAAAACTTAATAATTATTATTTGTCACACTAATATCAGATAGGCCTTTTATCATAGAATGTAGAACTATCAAAATTATATCAGAATTACGACTTTCGCTAAAACCATTTTAGAGATGGATAAGAACGTTTAGTCCCACTGTGCGATGTGAGGCCGCTCTTAACAGCATCATCTCTGCTCATGTGGGATTAATGTCGCAGCCAACTGGTTTAATTAGCCATTTGGTTAACTGCCTAGCATTTTCACTAAACTGTGACCCGCCAGCAGGTCGACGAAACCCCGCTGCGCGAGGCTTCTATTTCTGCTCTGAGGGACAGCTGACTAACAAACCAAACCCAAAATAAGGAGTGTGTTCAATGAAAAGGCTAAGCAGCTGGAGCATTCACCAAAATGTCCCGCAGAAGACGCCATTTTTTTCATACTTCTAACAAAGTTAGGAAGTAAATTTTTGGCATGTCAATATTTTATAGCTTGGTTTCTAAATTGATAATGTAATTTAGGACTTTCTATGTATTTTTAAGGTAGCTGCCATAGTAGTCTCGTGCGGGGACAAAGTAGACGATTTCGTGGAATGCTCCAGCTAACCAAATAGGTAATAGGCTACTTTTCTGACAGATCAAACCAGTTACTTTTTATGAAGTGTCAAAACGCTGAGATAGTATGAAGTTTGTTTGGAATAAAAGTGAAACGACGTCATTTTACTCAAACATCAAATCATCTTCTTATTTATAGGTTTTGATCTTTTAAAAATCGTTTAAAACGCTAAATAAAGGACGATTAACGTCAGTGTAGCTACGACTTACTATATTTGACATTGACAGCTTGATTTGACAGTGGTGATAACCAAATAGCTAATTAAGCTAGATGGCGGCGACGTTAACGTGAGAAATATTGCGTCTTTCAGTGTGTGAAGTTCCACCCCAACGAAGCGTACATCGCGACGGGGGGAGCGGACCGCAGCGTGCGGCTGTGGACCGTGTGCGACGCGCGCCTCATGCGGATCCTCTGCGGCCATCGCGGAGTGGTCAGGACGCTCGCCTTCGCGCCCTCGGGCTCCTACCTAGCCAGTGCTGGTAAATATATTTTTTTAAGCTTTAAAAACTTGCAAGCCTTACCAGAGAATAAGTAATAGTATATAGTACTTCGTACAGAAGTCGCACTGTCTAACAAAACCCACGTTCGAGTCACAAAAATGCGCCGAATCCTACCTTCTCGCTTTAACTCATAACGCGCGCTCTTTCTGGTCGCAACGCCCACCGCTAGGGTTGTCGACAAAAATAAAATTATTACAGCTTGAATTTCCTAGTGAATTAGAGGTAGTTAAAAAATATTTAAAAAAATTATAACTATATATCGCCCAACGGTACGGGTACCCACCTCTAGAGTCATTTTCGAATGCACTTCACAGCGGTCGCTTTTTACATCATCCACCAATAGGAACGGTTTTACAAAAAAGTGTTTGTCCCCAATTGGTTAGCTCGTTGAGGGGCGGGTTTGGTCAAGATGAGCTGCAAGCGACTTTGTTGAGAAAGTGGGCACCCGTATCGTTGGGCGATAGTACATACATACATACAGATCAAACACATAACCCTCCGTTGGGTTTCGCCGCAGTCGGGTAACATACATAATTACATACATACATACATACATACAGGTCAAACACATAACCCTCCCAAGGAATAATAATAATTACCGCGAAACAACTTTAGGGCAACCTTAGGGGAACGATTTGTATGGGAACTGCATCACAACTGCTTCTGATTGCTCAAAGTGAGCAGCGGACCAGCAGACTGGTAAACAAGCTTCTATGACCTTGATTGGTAGTCTTACAGCGTTTCAATCGCTTTCACTCCACTTCGGCTTTACCATTTTTGGTTGTTTTGTAAAATGCCCGGACATTTGAATCAACTGAAAACATTACAGGGAGAGGTTTAATGTCACCAGGTAGTTGAAAATGAGTATCTTGTTCCCTTATTTATAATATGATCAGAGGTGGAATCGCTACAAAAAGCACACAGTAACAAATTGAAAATCTCATTTTGCGGTTTCAGTCTGGTATTTAATTTTGTGTCCAAAAGTTCACTCAATCGTGAATAATGTTGAATTATAAAGAAAGCATATTTTTACCGTTTCTTAGGCCCCATTTAGACGGGAAGAGAAATCGTATGCGATTTTCACTTCATTGCGGCGATTAATCGATCAACTGTACTCATCGTACCTGGGTAGCCCGCAATGTAATCAAACTCGCATACGAGTTCTTGCCCCTTGTAAATGGGGCCCTATTGCGATTACAAATATTGTGATAATCATTTCACATCACATGATCGTCTGTACAGTTAACATCAAATAGTCTGTAATATCTAAAGCGCCATATCGCATGCATATCAACAATAGCGTCCCAATGCAAAATAATGTTTTATTGAACTTTTAAGTTCAAACGGTATAAGTAAGACTCAAAATAAATCTAGTTTTCATTTCGAGTTGGACACTTCCTGTCCGATAAGAAACGATATACAGGGTGTTTGGCAGATGGATGGACAAACTTACACAGGGATAGGTGGGAGCATTTGCTATGTGGTCCACCCAAAAAAAACTTTTTTTAGGCCCTATGATTTCTTTTTAATTTTCTTCAATTTACTTCGTGTGCACCAAATTATTAAATTTGTAAGACTCTAGTATCAGTTTAGATAAAAATAAAATAATAATAAAGTCCGTTTCATCATTTTTGAAAAAGTTATGGAGGTTTTAACTTTTGAAAACGGAAAATTTTTAAATAATAAAAAAATTTTTTTTTTTTTTTTTTTTTTTTTTTATTTATCGTATAAAATAATAACTTATTAAATACGTATACAATTACAATCTAGCCTAAATAAAGACTAATGAGTAATATAAATTTGACCTAGTTTTATAAAGTTATGATATATAAGATTGTGTCCATCGGCACTTTTCTTATTGTCTCTATTTAAGGGGAAGTCACTTTGTTCATGTGTCTATAGTTAATACTTTCACAGCACTTTTTATTTATCACTTTACACTAACTCAAAAGGTTTCGTTCTCTTGAGCCGTCGCACGATGTCCGTGTGATCGAGGAGCTCGATTGCCTCGACGTTCACATGATGAAGCAGCCTTTTTTCGTGGGCTTCAGCGTATTTTTTTACAACTTTATCGACGAACTGTATGTTGAGGTCCCGGTGTAGGTCGTCATTTCTTATATACCAGGGTGCATTCACAATGACCCTAAGTACTTTATTTTGAAATCTTTGTATAATGTGCATGTTGGTTTGATATAAATAATAAAAAAATGTAAAAAAAATCATAGAGCTCAGGTGAAAGTTTTGGGGTGGGCCACGTAGCAAATGGTCCTACCTATCCCCTGTGTAAGTTTGTCCATCCATCTGCCAAACACCCTGTATATGTTCATAGATCCTTGTGGCGATATAGATATATGGCGCTTTCGATGTTACAAACTATTAAATAGTTAGTCACTATTTGATGCCGACTGTACCTACCAATCAATGGAGACCGAAATAGTGACAACTTTCCAGTTAGTAAATCAAACAATTCAAATAAGATTTTCTTTCAGGTGATGACAAAAAGATCAAGGTTTGGGATTTAGCAGCCTGCACCTGCATCCATGAATACAGAGGACACCACGGAAAAGTGACTGCCCTGGACTGGTCGGCTATAGGAAAACCCAGTCTGACACACAGGGTTTGTCCAGACCCTAATGATCCATCGGCGGAAAACACACTACTATGCTCTGCTGGCATGGATGGTGTTGTCAAAATCATATGGGATAATCACAGTAAAAATAAGTAAGTTTACTTGGCATGTGTGTAGAATAAGCGTTAATTTCAATAGCACTTTTGAATAGGTACCTTGACTACTTGAGAAGAAGAACTCCTCCTTGCATCGGTTTCCTCATTACTGAGAGTTGTGGTCATTTATTTGGAACCGTTTATCTCGGATGATGTTTAGCCATCTCTTTCTATCTGCAGCCAAATGTAGAACATTTGTGTACTGTGGTGTCGAGAGTTGTGTAGATTTGATCCATCCAACGAGTGGCATTTTGGTCTCTTGCCTTCGACTTTCCCAAACTAGAGTAGCCAAGGACATTCCGATGGATATCAGATAAGGTATTTTTTATTTTGGAACCTCTTAAATGGCTCCTTTTTTGTTTCAGGCAAGTTTCCAGCCAGGAAGTCATGACATCGACATACAATACAAAATGCTCATATCTCGTAGATGTGCAAGTTCATCCGGAGTGGGTGGTAGCTATTGGAACTAAAAGATAAATCATTAGCATTACACATAATACTGCATTGATGTATCTCATAAATAAAACATCTGAGTAATATTTTGTTTTTTTTTTTAGTGTTAGTCACCTCAAAAAAAATTGTGTCATTCACAGGCAAGTAAGGCATAACTGATTGTATAAAGATTAGAAATTACTAGCTACGGGCAATATTTCGGCCGCCTACGAAACCGGGGTTTCGGTCGAGGCTTTTGTTATACTTGTACGTAACTGGTTTCGATCGAGGCTTTTGTTGTACTTGTAGGTAACTTGATTGCGATCACTTTTTTTTAAGTTAGAAATTTGAAAGGGATGTCTTCAGCTCCGTCCGATTTAAGAGAGTTCTGCAGTGGAGACCGCGTACAGGTAAACGCAGTATGGTATGGGACGCCCCCCGGCTAGATGGAGCGACGATCTGCGCAGGGCGGCTATAGCTTGGCAACTTCGTTGGTGACACTCACCTGTGTGCTTTTTGTTATGTGCAGCCGTAACTACTTACACAAGTTACCGCCAACACAAACGGCGACCGACGGAGGTCGTGTTGGCGGTAACTTGTGCAAGAAGTTACGGCTGCACATAACAAAACGCACACAGATGAGTGTCACCAACGAAGTTGCCAAGCTATAGCAGCAACTGGATGAGTATAGCTGATGATCGAGCAAAGTGGCGCGTCTTGGGAGAGGAGAGGCCTACGTCCAGCAGTGGACTGCCGCAGGCTGATGATGATATTAGCTAAATAAAAAATGCAAGAGTCCATTGGCTCTGATTTAACAGTATGATTTTGAAAGTCATTTTTGTATGCAACTGTATGGAGAATTTTGCGAGTGCCTAAATACTTATGAGAACCTCTCTTTTATGTTAACTTTTCCGGGTGTACTGGACTGTTATAGTTATTCTGCCAACAAACTGTTATACAGTTTGGCAGATGATATATATATGTAAATGTAAACTTATATTTGGTAATAAATAAATTAAAAAAAAAAAAAAAAAAAAAATTCAACGAGGATGAATGTTCTGGATATATCTAAAAATAGAAAAATATTACAAGTAATCTTCACAGAATCCCAAACTAGGCTGAGCTTGCATCTTGGGACAATTAAAAAGTTTGCAAATACTTTCAAACTCCGATTACGTAGGCGGCCGAAAGAAACATGACAATCACTTGATTGAAACCAGTATGGATGAACAAGTAAAAAACCAGTTTCGAAACCCCGGTTTCGTAGGCGGCCGAAGAGATTTCGTTCCTTAAGAATAACACAATTGAAAAAAGATTGCCTACCAGGGAGGACCCTACCAACCACCAGTCAGGATTTCAAATTCTAGAGGTTCATCGATCACACCAACTCACTTCGGTGGCGGAGGAAAGATGGGACGCGTACAACCACAATCGCCTTCCCTTTCCGCCGGACTGAGTTCGCAGGCAAATTTGATACATTTGCTCATCAACGGCCAAAACCTTGACTAGGTATTAGGTTTAAGTAGAGGGCTGCCATCCACCTGAGTTTCCCCGGGTTTGTCCCAGTTAAGAATAATAAAATTAAATGCTAAATATGAATCCAAAAGACCAGTAAAGTAAACAATCCATTTAATGAATACAGTTACATTATAAAACAGTTTAATAAAAAAAATCGTTTACTATCTGATTTTGAAAAAACCATGATTATTACTTAGAAGGCCACTAAAATCAAGCTTTTTTGAAAAAACTCATAAGAGTAGCTTGTTTTCCTTTTTGAGGTGGAGATATTTTCTTTTTGTTATTTTTTGGACCATTTTTCTTACTTGGAGAAACCTCAGACTTTAGTAATTTTTCCTTAGGTGATTCATCATTATTCTTTTTTTGCTTTTCAATGTTCTCCTTTATTTCAGTGGAATCTTCATTTTCTGACAAACTCTCGTAGACTTCCTCTTTCTTTGTTAATATGTATCCATCCTCATCTGTATAAGTTTTGTTCACTATTTTTCTTCTCTTTCTAGGGTTTAACATATTTGATGCTACCTTGATGGTGTTAACAGCTGGTGTGGGAGGTATTTCATCTTCTGAATCAATATGCATTTGTTTATCTAACACATCTTCTTCATCAACAAAAGGATCATTTTTCTCTTCCTCACTTTCACTATCTGAAACATGTAAAACCCTTTTCCTTTTTTTATCAACCTTGGCATTCTTCTTTATTTGTGTTAAAGACTTGGTATTATTCTTTGATTTATTATTTGAAGTAGCATTGTTTTCTTTCTTTTTTGTATCATTATTGACAGTTTTCTCGCTCTTCTTACTAGCTTTTGTTTCAACTGATTCCTTGACAACATCTTCATCCACATCCATTTGTTCAACTTTTACCTTATTATCCTTTGTTTCCAGTTTTATCTTATTTTCTGGCTTCTTGTCAGTCTCCTTTGTAGGTTTCTTTCCAGAAGCACTACCAGACTTGCTGAAAAACCCTGCTATGCCTTTTTGAGGCTTATTAGCGTTTTTAATTTCTGTCTTTTGTTTATTACCATTTACATTATCTTTGTGTGGAGATACTTTCTCTTGCTTAATCGGTTCTGATTTGACATTTGGAACCTTCTTAGAATCACCATGACCATTAACCAAGGTACCTTTAGCGTTTTCCTCTTTGACTTTCGTTGGGGGTGGTTTAACCACTTTTTGATCAGCTACTAGTACCTGACTATTCAGCTTCAATCTACCTAGTTCATCTGATGTCCGTTTGATACAATCGTTACTCTTAATCAAACCTGCACATAATTGATAATCTTCAAATGTTGTGACCGCCATGAAAGCAACTTTATCTGTAGATGGTTTTCCCTTATTGATGCTGTATATGTGTTCAAAGAAAAGTAATTTAAGACCTTTTCTATACTCGCTTGCATCACTTTCAGAGCAGACAAATGTACGAGCTTTGTTATCATCTGCTAACCCTGATATAATATAATTAACATTAAGCATTGTGTCTGGTTGTTTATTTCGGATTTCTTGTAGTGCTTCACTCATCAGGGATTTGCTTTCATTCACATGGATACAGAACTCCTTGCTAATGGACACATATGTAACCAGCCTTTCTTCATCCAATATAATTTCCTTTAAAGGATTCAAATGTGTTCTATATTTTTCTTCGCCCATTTTCACAATATTTTAACTAAATTAAAAACCCGCGATTTTCATGTGATTTCGCCACAAAACGTCAAACTAAATCTGTCAATTTTGGTGTCAGTTGAGTTGCTCGAACACATTGCACAATTGACTTGTCTATGTCATGGTCACCTTGTTCTGTAATAATATCAAAATAATTAAGAATATTGTGTATTGGTTTAAGAACAAAGAAAATTTTAAAAATAATAATAGAATGTTTAATTGTTTTTTAGTATTAATGAAGTTGAAGTGCTTAGAATTTATATAGCACACTTACAGTTGGTCCAAGCTAGGCAATTTCGTCATTCAACCGGTAGACTGGAAGCTACTGTCTTGTCAGAATTATCAGAAAGTTAGGAACTTGCTTTACTTGCTCTGCTATGACAGGCTATACTGGATGGATATATTGTCTATCTATGCTATCCATGGACGTGTATCCAAAACGTTTAGATATACGTCCATTCCATGATGCTATCACTATCTGTTACGTCCTTGTCGGTTGACTGATTAAATTGGGTCGTATGTACTCAACACATTGTAACTATATCAAAAAAATATATTATCTGTGGTGTAGCACTGTGAATGGGAACAGTATTGCCAAGCAACTAGAAAAAACCTTAGATTAATTTTTTTTAGAATATTACGACGAATAGAACGAAAATTACGACTTTTAACTTTAAATTTTACGTAAGCCATAAAAAATTAAAGTGACTATAATTAACACTTCATTGTTTTTGGAATATAATGAATACGTATCGGTTTTCATTTAGATTCAGTACTTTTTTGTATAGGTACAAAATCCACAATGAAAAGCAAATTGTATGTATAATCCATCCTTGCAAACCCATCAAGCCCCTGGCATTGGAATGACAAGCAAAGAAATGAAAGAGATGCACTTATTCAGAATTCTACGCGTGGAAGTCAGAAACACTGTTACATTTGTTGTCCCTTACCCGCGTATGCGTTGTTGAAGCCTGCTACCGGCTTGTGATTGGTCAATTTGGCCAAACTGGCAGCAAATAGATAAACCCAATCAAAGTTGATAGGATAAAATAATGCTTAAGTCTGCTATTTATGTATGTAAGGTTATAAATATCTCCATCTCAAGGGTATACGCGAACCTTAAGTCTAACGAAACACTCTTTTTTTTCTTGAAAAATTATCATCTCTCATTTTAGGATTTTTTATAATCGTATACGGCAACCCTAAAAGGTGTACTATGCTGCTATGTGTCATCGTATCGTATCGTTTGGCCAAAGAGTAGTATAATATAACGGGTAAAGAGAGCCCTCTCGTTCGTCTTGGGTGCAAACTATTTCGAAGCGCCATCTACATTTCTTAACCAGAACTTCCAGCGATATCTATACATATACATAGGTATGTATATGTGTACGAGTGTTTATATATATATACTTACCTATATAGGTAGGTACCTATTTTTGTACTACATACTGTTTGATAAGCCATCTTTTTTTCTAATTTGCTTGTTGTAATAATTGGCATTATATTTATCTTTACAGTTTTTTTAACGTACCGATTATTCAAACAAGCAAATTAGAAGAAAATGGCTTTTAAAGACTGAGGAAATCAGGCAACATAAAGAAGAAAAAAGGCACATAAAGGTCAAATAATGAGAACAGCAAAGTTTATATAAAAGTACTAATTCGAATATGGGAAGTCCGGAAATGTATCTCATACAATTTAATATCATAACTATCACTTGTCATAATTATTCTTGGTTGATACGATCGTAACTCCGAATTATTCATATTAATGATGTCGTTCAACATAAATATTTATTATTAAAAACTTTTTTTAGATAAGATTTCTAGCAATAGAATTTAGCATCATAAATATCCTTAAATAATAAAGTCAGTACCGGGGGGGTGTCCACAGAACTCGATTCTCACCGACTTGCCTATTATTAGATCTGTAAAATGTGTTCCTCTACGGTTAAATAATAGGCAAGTCGGTAGGAATCGAGTTCTGTGGACACCCCCCCGGTACTGACTTGGTTTAACATTGGCACGACTTTGTCTAGATTTCATTACTTTTTAGAGATAAACAAGCAGCTTCATCGAGACTTGGCTAGTTTTTTACAGAATGTTTTTGGTGGGATTTTTTAAGAAAAGTACTTAATGTTAGGTAAGGTTTGAACAGCGATCTTAGCAGAATATAACTGCTACCAGAAAAGTAGGTTAGATTATGTTTGAACTGCGATATCAGAAAAGTTCGTTGAATAGGTTTATAAATTAAGTTAATGAATTAAATATTTTAAACTAGTACAGTATAATTAAATCGTTAATTATTATTGGATGAAGAGATCGCTTCCTTAACGATAAGACCGCCTGTTGTCTACCATTTCTTTTTAATATCTTGTTTATTTTAGGATCACTGTAATTTTTGGTGTGCAATAATTATGATCACAAAATGGTACTCAAGAAAATTAAGACAAAAATTGTATACGGAGCCAATACGTACACTTAAAATAGTAAATTAAACAACAGTCATTTTTTTTATAATATATTTCATTTTCTATTTTTATAGTGCTTATGCTTATTGTAATACACTTGGGCCGCTGTTTTCGTTTCGTCCTCCCCGTCGTACCTAATTTTTCCAGACAGAATCCGATTTACAGAGCGGCACCAACTGTAAATAATGACATTTAACATAGTGTCCAAAAAGTAATTTTTCAATGTCAATTCGTGTTCCTCGCATTTAAATGGGAAATCAATTAAAGTTTCTATAAATATGACAATAGTCTCTTTCAACTTCTTTTTGGGCGGATTTTCCTTCAAAAAGGAGGTGGTCACGTGTTGCACTTCTTTAAAATAATTTTCTAATTCTTTACTAGGGTAACAAAGCCATTCCTTCTTCTTATTCTGCTCTTTTTTGTATTCCTTTGCGCGTATAAACTCATTATTTTTATTATCACTAGTATCTAGTAACTTGCTTCTGCAATATTGACACCGCTTTACAACTTTCTGTAAACATTTCTTAAGGACCCAACCACAAACATAATTTCTTTGCCCAGCATCCTCTTCATGGCACGGGTCCACGCAGATGTCACTATTAAAATTAATAGTGTCCGTTTCATCGCTAACATCACGAGTCACTTTTTCTGTCAAAAAAAAGTCCAGTGTCTGGAGACATTCGTTAGTGTCTTTTTCACAATTTGCTCTCCTTGAATGAGGAGAGCTGAAATTATTTAATAACAGAGCCTTAAAGGCACCTTCAAAGGCTACCGTGTTAGGTGCAATATTCCTTGCACCATAGCTTCTAATATTTCCAAAGAAATTCTCTAACGGATCCTGGTTTAAATTTCGGGTCAACATTGCGTCAACACGATACTTCCCGGACAACACTTGCCACAACCTTTCCACACCCTTTATCGTTTTTATCAAATTGTTAACAGTTGGTACCACAGCCTGAGCGAATCGAATTTTGTCTCCTTGCTTTATTTTTTTTATAAATTTTACAGTTTGTAAAACCTCTTTTGATTTTTGCCACAGAGCATGATGAGGGGAGTTTTTTTTTATCGGCCCTTTAAATATTTTTCCATTCGGTATGGACAGACTGCTGACATTTAATGAATCAAATAAATTGTCAAGTAATAATGTGATTTCAACAATTTTTTTACATTCATTGGGTAAATCTCCCCTCGCTGTTAAATGTTCTGCCGCAACAGCAACACTATGGCTAAAGAGCTGTGTGGCGGATTTGACCCGCATTTTATTAATTTTTTCTGGAGTTACATGTTCCTCGGTTAATTTGTCAAGTAATCGCAGCTCTCCATACGATTTGTCCGCATTATATACCATTTGATAGTAATCCCACTTTATGACCTTTTCCTCATTTCTAGTTGTGTAGGACAGGTCCTTTGTTAGTAAATTATTTCGTAATCCTTTTACCAAATGAGGTGTGTCATAAAGGGGGATTATATCATGGCCCATAATGCGGATCACCTCTGTTTGCGAGCTGCCCTGTGTTTCGGACACCAACTCTGTAATGGCACTGCAATTAACCGGGCTTTGGTCACATACTGTATTTAATACAATAAGCCCAGCTTGCAGTGCCTCTCGGATAACCGATTTTATTATTGTTTTTAATTGAGACCTATTCAATGAATTGGTGAAATAATATGCTATAGGCTGTTTAAAGCTGCTTTTCACTCCCTTCGCCATGAAAACTAGAACGTGGTCAGCAAATTGTACACCTGGATTGGAGGTAAAACCTTGTAATTCATCTGCGTGACGCACGTAATTTATCTGTGGTGTGATTGACATTTCGTCAAAAATTACGCTACACAACCGGTCACTTACTTCCTTTTCTGCCATTGTTTTTTTGATTTTGTTAAATATTATTTTATTTATACCTGGCGTTAATTTTATTTGACTTAACAATCTCTTCATTGCCTTACTGGAAGGAAGTGAAAAGTATTCGCATAAGAGTCTGTAACACTTGGGGCTCTTTTTGTACAGTGATAGAGCCAGAATTTTTTCTTGTATAGAGTATCGTCGCCCTTTTGGTTTCTTGACAGATTGTTTCTGCATATGTACCAACAATTTCGCCGGTTTGGTCATATTTTGCACCACAGTCTGAAAGGCAGCGTTATGAGACATTTTTGTGGCATTTTCCAGTCGCTGTTTGAATGACTTTCCCCTTTTACGCAAACGATTTATTTCAGATTGTAAAACTCTAATTTTCTTCCTCATTTGTTGATTATAGTGATAACTATAGCAGGGTGCTCTTCCGCGTACATCTGAAAAATACAATATTAGTGATTAATTCTATCAAGCATTAGACTATATTGTTATAAACAGTTTTCGTTCTTCTTTATTGATGTCAATGTTAAAAAAAACGGTTTGGGATAGATGTATTTAAAAGTTACACTAAAACTGAGCTCATTTAGATCAGCAACTACGATAAAACAGCATTTACATGGCACGGCGGCAGGGAAGAGTGCGGCTACATTGAAAGTAAATATAGAAAGACGAGTATGGTTTTCAAATAAATCAAGGATGGTAAATTCATTCACAAACGAAAAAATGGATCTTCTAGCAAAAACAGGTAAAAATGTCCTAAACATCTGTGTTTTTCATTTACATTTACATACTTTTTTAGGCTAAAAGGGCCAACGGGGCCCTATTACTAGCCTCCGCAGTCCGGATGTGATAGGGATTGTATCCTTTGAACCGTAATAAGTAGACTTTACATTTTCATAAGATGTACGTTTCTTTTTACAGCTTTAACAACAAATAATAAACTCAAAAATAAAATGATAAATACAAGCAACGTGATTTTTAAATATAACATTTATACTTAATAATATATAGTTAAAAAAAAACTTATTGTGTAACCTCACCAACGACACCAAGTGTAACCTCAGACTACAGTATACACATTATTACCAAAAACTCAGTTTTCATTTACCAAAAATTAGTACCTCCATTTACACAAAGAGCACTTTTGTAACGGCGTTTCGAGTTTTCAATCATCTCCCGGCTCATATAAAAGCTCAGGTGGAGAGTTCCCCTTTTAAAGTGAAATTGAAAAATGGCTTATTGATAAAGCATTTTTAGCATAAAGATTTTTTACGATGAAATTAAAATAATTGTTTTTTACTGTCTACCTGTGTTTATATACACAGTTCATAATAAATAATTCTAATTGCATTTTTCTTATTCTGTTTCTCTGGTTTTCTTTTTACTCGACGGTGGTACAGTCAAGGAATTTAATATCCTACCCGTTTCATTGAAATGTTATTAAGCATTCACGATGCATTAAGGTCGAAATTTCTATTTCAGTAATAGTATTTAAATGTCAATACGTATTATTTGTACTGCACATTATAGATAACCTCTTTGCGAAGTCATTTGCTCATCTAATTATGAATACGTGTCAGTTGGTGTCAGTGTCAATCGAGAAAATTTTAAAATAATTCCGAATCCAGACTCCGGAAAGTCAAGTCAACGTCGATAATCTAAATTTCGTTATCTGCGTTCCTTTCATTCGAATATTGCAAGAGCGAGAAAGATGGACTTTCTTCGAATTTCGATTCCGCGGTTGTCGTCCTTTTTTGGTAGTGCCTTGACGTTCCAAATTTCAGTTCACCATGTCAACGTTGTTAATCTGTTACCTAGTTACTGACACAAAACTATGAGTGTGATATGTCAAAGTAACGTCGTACTCTAGCTAGCTCTTATGATGACAGTATGCTATACGATATTAGACCTTAGGTGGGTTGGAAATTAAATTCCTTGACTGTACGTTTGGGAATCCGACTTACACTTGGCCGGTTTTTATTTTTTATTATCACATAGGTAAAGAGTTTACGTTACACCTGGCCATAAAGTGACAATTACCGCACGCTACGCGTGCGGGAAATCCCAGTGCCTGGCCTTGGGAAGACGTGTAAAATGTTGTACTGGAGGTTACTACAAAATTTTACGTATAGAAAGATCTCATATTTATCTCCCTTGCCTTTGGCTTGGACGTCAAATACCTGCGATCTGAGACATTATTTGTTTTACCTCCCTATAGTCAGATCCGATAGAAATGAACAAAAACGTAAACAAATATGGCTCACTGATACTTACGTCTATTGTCTATGGATTTACTGTGAAATAGTGATGGGAAAAGTATAACATTAATTAATCAATCCATTTGACAATCGTGAAATTATTATTAACTACAACTAAGTGAGAGGAACATAAAATGTATCGTACTATTTAATTATTAATCACTACAATAACTTTTATCATCATTTAATATTTTGTAATAATGAAATACTAGGTCCTGTCCTATGGGAACTACGGATATTTTAGATCGGTGATTGACCCAGTGAGTGACCCTCAGGGGTCCACGGGAGACTCTCAACGGGGTCTACGTTAGCGTATAAAAGAAATGGGAGTTCACAAGTTATAAGTCCACCAAAATGTTGGCTTGGCTTTACGTAGCAATTTAGGCAATGCAAATATTACACTACTAAAAAAAATTAAGGGAAGAAAAGTCCAAAAATGAGAAAGCCAAGTCATATTTCAAACAAAATCAGAAGACGAACAATGCACGATATCTGTAATAATACGATTAGTTAAGCGTTTCTTTAATTTTTGTCAGTTATGGTTATTTTTTAATGGCGATAGATAGCTATGGCCTTTTCCCAGACGACGACGAAGCAAAAAGGAGGATTATAGCGCCGTACCAAGTGCGGGTAGTTCGGAAAACCCGCGCTGCTAGATTTTGACATCTTTCTCGCCAGTCCCTTCGCGATCATGGACGTTACGGCACGTCCGAAACGTCGAGATAATATCCTTAATTTCACCAGGCTCACATAAATTGTCACTTCTTTTGGTGGTTGTAATCAGATGAGTGAAAATGAAAGGATCTTATTTTAGTCTTTTTAATAGTTGGGTGTTCGTTTTTAACTTTATTCTATTATATATAACATTTATTGGCATTATTCGACAAAATCTATACTTAAAAAATAAACTTTCCGAAATACTAATCGATATCAAAACGTAATTGTTAATAAAAAGTAATACATTTTTAAAAAAAGAACGTACATTCTCATCACTACGAATTCAAAGACAATGTAGATTTCTACATTTTAGTTGAGTAAAAAATGTTGACTAACATTAAACACATAGCCAAATGGTATTAACTAAGTTTGTTTTAACTGAAATATTAATAATTAATAGATATTGTAAATTGAATAACAATACAAGGTTTATGTATATAAATTGTTGATAAGACTACGTTCGTTCTTAAAAAATGCGTGATTACGAAGTAATGAAGGTAAATCCGTTTTTTACGTTTTTGTTCATTTCTATCCGATCTCACTATAGCCTATAGGTAAGTAATGTTACAACACGGGAGGTAATAAAGAAAGCCCTCGATCGCATTTTTACGTCCCTATTGCAGCTCTCGCAATTTTTTTTTATATATTGTAATCAAGCTTAGGAACCACTCGTACCGAATTTAGTAGACAGACACTATGTACTGATGTTAAGAAGGCTAGGGAATTTGTAATAATCAAAAATAAAAATATACCAGCCAAGAGGATGTCGGGCCCTGCTCAATGTAATCAGAACAAAACAGTTAAGTGCGAGTCGGACTCACGCACCGAGGGTTCCCTACAAAGTCGCCGTAGATCGTGAATAGTTAAAGATAAACTGTATACCTACTACTGTATTCAAGACAAACTTAACTTTGCTGTTGAAAAACTGTTGTCCCCATACCTACATCGACATAGGTCGCGGTTTAGTTTCAGCAAATTCATTTTTGTATAGCGGCAACGGAAATACACATTATAACAATTTGAGGTATCTATTACGGTCATCTGTGTCAGACGGACGGACAGCGAAGATGGGGCTCCGTTTGTCACCTTTTTTGTACGAAACTCTAAAAACTAACCCCAAATGAAACTAATTGCTGATCCTTGTTCTTGAGGGCTAACTTGTATAAATATAGAATCGAGTTTTATGAAATACCTTCATTAGATGTTGTCCTTTTGGCCCGATGTATCACACTGTAAGTATGATCTGCTAATACAGAAGATGCTGCTGTGATATTTTTGATGTTAACCTCGTGGAAATGCTGAGTGCCAGGTGTTTCTATAAGAAAAAGAATGAAATAAATCTACTATCAATATATTACATTCTTAGTACCTACTCAATATCAAAAGAAGTGATACATTTGAGGAACTGAGGAGGCGGGTATCCCGCCTCTTAGTTCCTTTCGTGACCACGACACTACCTGTGTATTTAGTGGGCATGGACAAAGGGTAATCTACCTATTTATCATTGACATTATATGCCTTAGATTCTCGCAGTGAGCCCTTTCATTTAATATGTCACACGATATAGTTTTCCAACTAACTTTTTTTTTTTAAAGAACCCCGTACCAAAAGTATGGAAAATGTGGTTTCAGTTAAATATTCTGGATTTTGATACAATATAGATTTTAACGCCCTGAACAAAAGTCTCTATGGGGGCTACCACTGTTGCCGAGTCCCTTTCAGAGTTACGACTGATTTTGTACCCTCAAGGAAATCGACTCTAGTACCAATTTGCACCTTGTCACAGTGATAGTAATATCAGTAATAATAATATGACATGACTGATTGAATTTTATATCCAAAAATACCTCTATTGATTGACGTAGTATCTTTCAAGTATAATTGTAATAATACTATCATAAGCCTTCCCCAAATAACGCCATGGTGAGTCGTTCGGCACCACTCGCATCCAGAGACCTGACCTTCATCAGACCATCAGTTCTCTCTTGTGCAGTTGGGAAATCGGCCCTCAATCCTACAAGAAATATGGTCTGCCCATTCATGACATATAAGATTTAAAACTAAATATTTCAGTCACTTTGGTTCTTCTACAGATTGAAAAGTTCATTTCTAATTCGATCTCGCAGAGCAACTGCATATAACCCACTCCATCTCTCTTTGAATGACTTAGATTACTTATAATATTCTTATGAGCCTTCAAAATGAAGTCCCAAGTCCCAACCCCTTCAGATGCAGTCCAGATACGTAGATTCAACTTTGAAAAAGAGGTTAATCTGAATATTCTGAATCGACTTGGTTTGGCAACGTTTGGGGGACGCACAATATCTTATCGTTAAATATTTGAAGACGAATGTTTCTATTGGCAATGATCTAACAATGTATATTGCCAGTGATTATTAAGTGCAAAGTGATACTAGAATATTAAATATTACTTAGGTACAATCTGCACTCGGTACACACAAATAATTATCAAATAGGATTTATTCTATGAGGAATTCGTCTACCTAACGGGCGCTATAGTCATAAACTTAAAAATAATTATGATTCGAGGCCCCGTCGGTACATTTATATACTACTAGCTTATTATTTGGGTTTATGACCACATTTGGCCATCGGAACCAAATTTTATATGGTTATTTTTCATCAAAACGGTTTCCGTATTTCATTTATTTTGTTATTTAACGCATTAAATATCAATTCATGCCAATAAAACCGAGTTCAATTCTAGTTAGTACAAAAGGAGAACCGGCAAAAATGTATGGAGGCTGGTCCAAGAACCAATAGCGACGCGACATATATCATTAGAAAGGTGTTTCAATATGCTACAATAGTTACTATGGGAGCTCATTTCAAATCACTGTGTGAAAGAAGTTATGGCAATATAAAAAAACTTATTTTTATAGACGATTTTAAGCAATAAAAATGAATTCTTTCGTATTCCATGACGTTTCAGTCCACCTGTCAGGCCTCCCCGGCCCCTCAGGCTCCTCCAGCCCCTCCGGCCCCCCAGGCTGCCGCTAGCATGACACCGAAGGCACCCCCCGCACCGTTGACGGGACTTGAGCTGGAGGCCAGCAAGGCGAAAGCCCTAAAGGCCCGAAGCAAACACGCCACTAAGGCTATAAGCGGAACCAGTTCGACGATGAGAAGTCTCTGCGCCTTATGATCCGGGGAATTCCGAAGGAGTTCGCCAGGGGAGGTGTTAGACAGGGGATAGCAGTTCGCGAAGTTCACCGCTGCTATCGCAAAAACGATGGCAAAAAGTTCGATATTGTCCTCGCCAAAATGGACTCGAATCACCCGTCAGTCCACACGATTTGGAAGGTGAAGGAGATCTGCTTGCTGACGGGTTTCCCCGCAAAAGGGGAAATACCTGCCACCGTCTGCGGCGGGCGCTTCCCCTGCTCCCGTGTCTTCCACGCCCTCCGCGCAATCTGCGCGCCCGGCGTCCTCAACGCCCTCAAGGCAAGTGCGTTCGTATAGTGAACGCCTTGCTGCTCTTAACGGAGCTCTTGCCACGCTCATCATGCGTGAAGTAGGACAGTTAGTCGCTTCTCAGAGCGGTTTGATCTCTAACTAATATGGATAGTACTAGTCTCAAGATCAAACCACGCTCGCTTATCTTAGGCTTTTGGAACGACAATGGCCTACGAGGCGAAAAGGAAGAGTTAGTTGAGTTCATTAGGGAACACGCGGTCGATATTCTATTAGTCCAAGAGACCCTTTACAAACTGTTACACAGAATTTTCCGAATCCCGGGCTACGAAATGGTTAGTAACGATAGGGTAGATAGGCCCGCGGAAGGAACTGCGATTTTCTTCCGCCGTAGCTTCCACCATGATCGGGTCACCACCCGGTAACGATCGCGTCAGTATATTTGCCCCCAGCTAACACACTCTTACGCAGATGGCTGCAGGAGGCGATCGCATGGTGGGCACCGGCGTTTTTACCCGTACCGGGGACTGACTCCTTTTCCTGTCCCCGTCAGCGTCGCTGCACGCAGAGCGTGGGCGAGACTTACGGGGACCTGAACGGCAGCGAGAGCGGGCCTCAGTAGAGGCCGGGGTGGTTGAGATGGACGCGGCCGCCTTTACGGGGACTGGCGGCTTCTTAAATGAATCCGCGGCCGGAGGGGCGGGGTGGGCGGGGGTTGCCTTAGTGGCGTGTTTGCTTCGGGCCTTTCGGGCTTTCGCCTTGCTGGCCTGCAGCTCAAGTCCCGTCAACGGTGCGGGGGGTGCCTTAAGGGCCTTTGGTGCCCTGCTAGCGGCAGCCTGGGGGTCGGAGGGGCCGGGGGAGCCTGAGCGGCCGGGGAGGCCTGACAGGTGGACTGTAACGTCAAGGAATACGAAATAATTCATATTTATTGCTTAAAATCGTCTATGAAAATAAGTTTTTTATATCGCCATAACTTTTTTCACACAGTGTTTTGAAATGAGCTCCCATAGTATATTGAATCACCTTTCTAATGATAAATGTCACGTCGCTATTGGTTCTTAGGACCGTTTTGTCCGGTCCTCCTTTGACATTTTCGTAGGACAGCAATATTATATACAGGGTGTGCCTAAAACCAACGTAGTTACGAAAAAGGCTTATAGACCAGCTCATAAGACACCAGATTAAGCAAATTTGACCTCAGTAAAAATTTCTTAGTTTTCGAGATATTGACGATTTTGCAAAACTCGTGCTAAGTGATACCCTGACTCGGTTACTCGTATTTGAGTGTCATGACTAAAATATCAAGTATTTTTCAAATCTGATTTTTGATATGGATAACTATGCTATTGGAAATAATTCCTCTTTTTGTTAATTCCTTCATGGTGTGGCCACAGTAGAATATCTAAAAATAATTTTCAGATTTTTCCAAATTTCACGTCTGATTTCGAACGAGGATGGTGAAAAAAAAATGTACCAACGCAACAATAGCGCATTTATTGTAGTTTCTAAAATGGTCTAACATTTACTAAATACTGTAACAGTTTTTGAGATAGGGTATCACTTAGCACAAGTTTTGCAAAATCGTCAATATCTCGAAAACTAAGAATTTTTTACTGAGGTCAAATTTGCTTAATCTAGTGTCTTATGAGCTGGTCTATAAGCCCTTTTCGTAACTACGTTGGTGTTAGGGACATCCGGCCCTTTCGTTGACTGGTAGAGAATACATTGAGGTATTAAGTCCGCCATTTGCGTGTATGTAATTTATAGGCTATAAACTTATTAAATATGGTGCAGTGACTGGCAATAAAGTACGATTAAACAGAACACACATAAGTACCTTATTACTATAGGAATAGAGTGAGATGTTTATGCATATTTCTTTCCATCATATACTATTGCCGGTGACTGCAGCTGCCCACTGAATGCCATATTATAATGCTTCAATACCTGTGACAATCGGAGCACGAACTGAAACATCAAATTGGTTGCTGGAAGCTGCAGCAGAAGCACCAGGTTGGCTCTCGTACGAAGCCTGCGTCTGATGAGTACCAGGTATTCCTGAAAAAATAATTCAATTTGCATATACTTATTTGGTATTAAAAGTTCTGCACAGTTTCTTCTCCAAGGTTCCACCTATCTTTGCAATAAAACTGATACAGTAATTTCTGAGTAAAAAATGTGAGACAAGGCGTTCTATGGGTTTTAAAAGGTTTTGTTTGTATAATATTTTTATTCTGTTACAAAATAAATACATGGTGGGAAACGAATAACCCGACAAACTTAACCACGTTTTCCTGATGTCATTACAAAAAAAAAATGTTATATCAACAACAACTTAAGTCGAATTCGATCATTATACATTACTAGCAAGCAAACGTGTTCAGAGAATGTTGTTAAAAGTGCTTATTATGGAAGTGTATATACATTGCTTACGTATGGTGTTATATATTGGGGAAACTCAGTCAATGTTCAGACCACTTTTGTCCTTCAAAAGAAATGCTTACGCTCAATCTATCGCATGCATGTTCAGCAGTCTGTACACAATATTTAAAAAAAAAGCGTTTTCTTACCCTGACTGGCATTTACATTTTGGAGTTGTGTCTTTTTGTTAAAAACAATGCTGACTTCTTTACAAAAAAATGTTCCCAGAGAAGTAATCTACGCTCGCTGTATAAATTTAACCTGTTTATGCCTAAAGTCAACAATTCTATGTATAAGAAAAGCTCTTACATCACTGCCATAAAAGTCTTCAATCATTTGCCTTTACAAATCAAAATGCTTGAAGGGAATGAGTTTAAAAGCAGTCTTAAAAATTGGCTTTTAAACATGGTATTTTATCATTTTAATGAATTTTATAGTAGTCCCCATTTGTGATATTATTTTTGTTATATTGTTAGTTTATTAGGTATCTTCATTATTATGTAAATCATATTGTATGTCCGCAACGGGTAGCTGTGGAAACTTTGTACAACATGTCACCTCTGTACTTTAAACCGTGCACAGTTATGCAATAAATATGTATTTCTATTTCTAGTTTTTTGGAACAAAATAAATCAGAAAATTCAACCCATACTTGTAAACATGTCCTTACTGCAGGAAAATATATCAAAGAAGACCAAAAATGTTAAAACGAGCCCCATATTCGCTTACCATCAAATGCTACGAACGGTTAATTGCTGTTTAGCTAGCGGAATAACACATGTAGTAAAAGTATCTTCGTCACATGTAGGTATTAGGGCTTTTTATTGTTACATACTTGTTACATACCTATAATAAAAACTTAAAGTGAGTTTATAACTCCAGACCATTTATAACTCGAGAACGGGCGAGTGGTGTTGATTTTTATGATCTTTGATTTTTTGGGTATGTCTCTGTCCCGAAAATACCAGAATAACTATTAAAACATTGAAAATTCTGACGCGGTACCATGTACGCCGGAACAGCTATTGAAAAATATATTGTACGGCGCAACTCACATAGTTGCTGTAGAACACAACTTTATTACTATAGGAAGAGAGTGGAGTTAGATATTTATGCATATTTCTTTCCATCATTAACTACTATTGCTGGTGACTGCACACTGATTACCATATTATAATGTTTCAATACCTGTGACAATCGGATCAGGAACTATAGCATCGCATTGGCTGCTACAAGCTGCAGCAGAAGCACCAGGTTGGCTCTCGTACGAAGCCTGCGTCTGATGAGTACCAGGTATTCCTGAAAAAATAATTCAATTTGCATATACTTATTTGGAATTAAAAGTTCTGCACAGTTTCTTCTCCAAGGTTCAAACTATACCTGGTATAAAACTAATTCAGTAGTTTTAGGGTAAAAATGTAACAAACGAGGTGTTACATAATACACTATTAGTGAGGATTATAGTTTTAATAGGTTACAAATATTTTTAAAAAATAACAAGATCAAATCATTTTTTCTTTAATGTTGAAGTTAACAGAAAATAATTACAGTACAGGTTTGAAAAACACCAAATTACCAGAACAAAGATGAAATCAATTAAAATCATAAAATTAGGTGACCTCAAAGTTTTACAATTTATCATTTTTTTTTAATGAATTTTAGATTGAGTCAATATTAATGAAAAAAAAAAATTGTACAGCATACTGACCAACTCAAAATTACCAGCTACTAATTTTCTCATACAGAACCGACGAATTAGATGACATCATAGACTGTATGGAGCGTTTCCAACTCTCGGTACGATCGACCAGATTGATTATAATTTGTATCTGTTACAGTCATTCAAGTGTAGTAGTAGGTGTCATGAATATTTGTTCCTCACAAACAGTAAAATCAATTTAAATCAGAAAAATAACCTGTTAATTTTATGTAACTTTACATGGATGATAAGATGATAAGTTGCTAATGTCCCATCAACCCCTGACCGATTAGTGATAGGACCACCTATTGTTTACCACTGTTTTTATATAAACTAGTGTTGTAATTATTTGATGCTCAAGAAGGTGAATCACGGGTAAATAAATTAGCCCGCAGTTCACTCAGGTGAACTTACTTACTAGGTGGACCACGGGTAAGGAGGGAATTTTCCTTTCAGTGTGCAATAAAGTATGACTCATTTTGTATTGTAACCCACACACATAACATTACAACACACACAGTACATTTAATATAATTCGATTACTGCCAAAGGCCACACTCCACATTAAAAATATTAGTTTTAACTAGTCAGTATACCAAACACAATATTAAAGATTCTTACCTGATAAGTGAAGAGTTGGTATTGCCAACGCATTGAGACGCTTGAAACGATTCCTGTGTTCGTCTGTGAAGTGAATGTCACAAATTCTCTTCTTTTTATAAAGTTCATAGTCTGCTGATGACTCTAGTTTTCCTCCAGCAAGTTTGACCCAAGCCTGGAAACGGTCAGGAAATTTGTCGGGATTGGGGAAGACGTGCAGAATAGCACCTAAAATCAAACGTTTTATTTAAACCGACATGAAAGATAAGTGATTATTTAATCAGTTTCACGGAATGGTTTCTTTAAATATAGTTATATTCACATTGAAGTTGAACATACCTGTAGTTTTACACCCAAATACACAGCGGTGAGGCATCTTGTTAAAAATAACACGTGCACACACGATATTCACACAAATAAGCGTCTCTTTCGCAAATTAATTAAACCGGCGGTTTAAGCGTCTCTGTCGCACATAGAACTGTAGGTTTCCGAGTAAATTTCCTAATATCAAAACGGAGGAGCGGGCTCAACTCAACGTTAAAACTCTGATAACACAGAAAATCACACAAAAACCTCTACAACAGCTGCTTACTGTGTCGTTGTTATTCAAATTCAAAGAGAAGTAAACAGTGTTGCCAGGTCCGATCTGAAAATATCAGGATAAGTGATACTTGAAAATCAGGAGATTGAGAAAAAAAAATTGCTGACCGAAAAGTTACTTATCCGAGTTGAATTTATGACTTATGATATGATATAAAACCTAACAAGAAATATATGACCAATTTCTTATACTAGCAATCATTTTAATGATTGTCAGTGCCACTACAGCTGTATAGCGGCCAATAACCACCAATAACCATCATCACCACCCGATGGTGTGAGACGACTAGTCGGCTGACAAGGCCCTGTCGGAACGTGAATGGTGCTGCTGGAGTCCGACACTTGGGATGCCAGGTCGTGTGCAGCAACATTCACGGTCCGACAAGTGATTTGTTGGCCAACATGGAGTTCCGCACCGTCAAAGTGTAAAGGTGATACGCAGATAATGTTATAAGAAAAAATATTATACAAGTTTCCTCACATACTCACATATATGTTCTCCAAAAACGGCAATTACATCTGAATCAATAACAACTTAACAATATGAAGATGAGTGGTACTCTCACTTCACTCCCAACTGAATATCGCTAAAACCGCCAACGCCAAAAAGTAGTTCTCATTCTGAACTGTTCAAGTAGTTTTTTTTTTTTTATGCTTGTACACTGCTAGCCTCTAAGGCTGTAACAATAGTCGGACTGCATGGAGGTAGGTGGCCGCAGCTGAACCTCAGCTTCATGGGAGTAAAACGTTGGCGTGCTAGGGCACTTTTCAAGTAGTAGTAGTGCCACTAACAACAAGAGTTCAGATTGAATAATAAATAACAACCACAAACCACAGATCAGATAGCATTGACAGTGGCACGTACGGCACAGATTAGGAAGATAATCGAAGCTCACTTTCAATTGGGAACACAAATAACAAAAAAAAAATTGTAGTTCGTTATGTTTGTTCACTGTTTTTTTGACGTGATAACGTCTTATAAATCGATGGAGCCGGCTGCACGCACGAAAAAGTGTGACGTCATGGGCCGTTACCTTGCAGGGTCGTTACCTGTCAAATAGGTACTTTATATTATTCCAGCACTAAAGTCGTTAAGACGATAGTTTCTTACAAATTGTTAATAAAATAGCCCTTATTCCCTAAGATACGGTTGTCAAAAATCTCTATTGAATGACAAGAGACCAGTGGCGGATTTGCCCTAAGGCCTAGTAGGCCCGGGCCTAGGGCGGCCAGATATTAGGGGCGGCCAATCGTGACAAAAAATCACTGCTGCTGCTGAGAAAAGGGCGGCTGGTACTCAAGTCGAAGTCGAAGTCGAAGTCAAAGTCAAAGTCAAAGTCAAAGTCAAAGTCAAAGTCAAAGTCAAAGTCAAAGTCAAAGTCAAAGTCAAAGTCAAAGTCAAAGTCAAAGTCAAAGTCAAAGTCAAAGTCAAAGTCAAAGTCAAAGTCAAAGTCAAAGTCAAAGTCAAAGTCAAAGTCAAAGTCAAAGTCAAAGTCAAAGTCAAAGTCAAAGTCAAAGTCAAAGGCAAAGGCAAAGTCAAAGTCAAAGTGAAAGTCAGGGTCAAGGTCAACGTTATCACGTTCGACTATCGTCAGTAAACCGACTTTACAGACAACCGATTTTTTTTCATTATTGACAGATTTACAATGAAAAATTAAGAAAATATTCCTTAAGACCTAAAATGTGTTAAAAATCAGGAGATTCTGTTGAGAATTCAGTAGTACAGTAGACATAGCCCAAAATCAGTAGATATCCTGATAAATCAGGAGACCTGGCAACACTGGAAGTAAAACATAACGGGCAACGGTGATTCGATCGAGCTGTCACTGTCATGGCCATTGTGTTGCCATGTAACAAAGTTGAAATATTTTTGTTGTTAGTAACATTTAGGAAGTTACACTGTTCAATAAAAAAGATGGCGCCCTAATCGTTTGTCATTGCTGAAATGATCTGACTGTCCCCCCTCTGCGTTTGGCCTTGATTGACATCCCGTAGTTTAGTTTCTTTTTGTATGTTTTTGCTATTCGTTTATTAGAAACTATCAGTTGATTTAAGAAAAATTGCAAATATTTACGTGTGATTCAACTCTTTACAGTGCAACGTCCGGTTGAAGACATTTTAATAACTAGTAAGTACATAGTGTTCTATTTTTGTTTGCATTACATCATTGCGAGAATTTAATTAGTTTTCTATGAAATCTCTGTATTTGAGGCTTATTTATGAAAACAGTTCTTCTTTCCTACAGAGAAATTAGCGACCGACATCTTTAATCTTGTTTTTAGTAAACAATAAGTGGTTAAAATGCCCGGGTAAGCACCACCTGCTTATGTGGGAGTGGTTTTGGTGGTAACTAGCACTCGCATACCTCATTAGCACAGCTACTAGATATGGCAAAACATTCCGACCTCCATTATAAAACAAAACTCACTTAATAATTTGCAATCAAATGTTATTTATAATCTTAAAGTTTGTGGCCACATTCATAACTAACTTGCGAAATAATGTTTCAAATTCATCAGTTCCGCTTTTGAGAATCTAATATGAACCCATTATCAAGGATACTACTACTTTAAATGGTTTTTCCTGCTAGGTTGTAGGAATGTAATAAAAGGTGTTTTCCTGCTGAAAAGATTTGAGTCATTGTATGGGTCATGACTAGTATCTGAACTTATTTAGTGTTCAATCTACATAGATGAAGAAGTGCTAATAATTATTGGTAATATTTATTGGTTATTTATCATATTTTATGCCACTTTTCTAATAATTTTACTAAATGGTGTTTTATTTACAACTAATGTGTATGCCTAACTTCATTCAAATGCTTTAACAAAGTCATTAAAGTTAATATTACTTAAAAGTGCAAAAAATAAACACAATCTATTAATTATAGGCATGCTCGCCCTAGATCTTTTTTCACTTTAAATATAAATGTATTTGATAATTTAATTTTCTCCAGAATTGCAACCATGTCGTTGGAGAATATGTACTGCACTCGCTGCGGCGATGGGTTTGAGCCTAATGAAAAGATTGTCAACTCCAATGGAGAACTTTGGCACACTAACTGCTTTGTGTAAGTATTTTGACACCACATCACTGTTGTCCACTAAGGCTGCGTTTCCACCAGGGATGTGCGAGGATGAGTAGCAAGGGACATGTTTGTCATCAACCAATAGAAATAGCTCAGCAGAGCGAGGATGGGTAAATACAGTGTTTCTATTGGTTGGTGGAAATGCAGCCTAATAGTATACTTCTTCGGAATTCTCTCCATATAATTTACAAAGGATAAATTTTACTAGATTTGTCAGTTGTAGACATAGCTCTAAATGGGAAGAAGAATTTCGAAAGAGGTGACAAGTTCCAAATAATTATGTTTAATAATAATTTTTCAGATGTGCTCAATGTTTCCGTATGTTCCCTGATGGAGTTTTCTATGAGTTTGAAGGGCGCAAGTACTGTGAGCAAGACTTTCAGGTGCTTTTTGCGCCGTGTTGTGGCAAGTGCGGTAAGTGAAAATTATACTGTCCCTACTGGCGACATTTTGTTCGGGCGTAAGTTCAGCCTAGTAAACTTTTTACAAACGGGAAGTAATTAAACGGCCAGCCATTGTTAAAAATGATTTTAAAAATATTATCCATTAAATCTTTTGGACAGCATAGATTTTGCTGGCAATAAATAAAAATCGGGCTACAACCCTTGTTCTCCAAACAATTTACAAACAATCAACAATGCAACCTTTCTCAATCTGCTTTTATTATCATTTGTCTGCCTATTAAACAGTTGAGCTAAAAATATTAAACAGTTGGGCCTCCATCGAAACCGCCAAATGGTTGCAACTGGTTTTGTACAAAGAAATAAAATATTTTTTTATGCACATTTCTATGTCAATTTCCATACTGAGCTGCAAAAAGCATAGTCTTCTACGTTTTACGCAATATGTATTTATTGTTTTTTCCCATAATTTTGGTAGCTATTTACTAAGAAGAATGCCATAAGAGTGTCACTGAGCATGAAGTTCGTTAAAATAAACAAAATGGCGGATTTAATGCAGTTTCAAAGTACACCGCGATCGGGTTTTTTTTATAAAAATGTGCTTATTTATTAGTTATTCTGCTATTCGGGGCAGAGACAAACCCAACAAATCGGTGCTTGTTCCATTGGAGGCCTCATTAATGCCTAGCCATTAAGCATGATTACTTGATCAGGGTCAGGAGTCTAGGGCAATCGTATGAATTGTCAAGCCGGATCTAGGGGGTTGCAAACGGGGCACCTGCCCCAGGCGGCATTTTCAGAAGGTGCCAAATATACCTACTTTTGTATTTACCAACGAATTTATCTCATGACCACTGGAGGAGAGGGGGCGCCACAGCAAATTTCTGCCCCGGTCCGGAAACGTGTGCTGTGCATTGTTAAAATAAAAACTGTTCAAGTGCGAGTCGGACTTGCGTACCGAGGGTTCCGTACAAACTCGTGCATGAATATTTCAAGAAAAACTGTATCGCGGTTAGTTTAGTAGGCGCAAATAAGTATGTACTACGATTTTTGCAAATTTTTAAAAATGGTGCAAGTTAGGAAAACTGTTATATTTTTCCTGTAATATTTAGGATGTTATTAATAATTGGTAATTATTATAGATTTTTCTGTTCAGTAACTTCGAAGATAATAGGGGGGGCATGGTATTTTTTTTAACTTTTTTGTTCTAAATCAAAGAGTACAAAGAAAAAAATAATAAAAAGGGTCTTGGAATCTAGAAATTAAGCTCTTTTATTTGATACCCCATTTGATTCCCCCTTTAGAAAAAAGTAAAAGATTTTTTTTATGTCTACCTATTAGGCTCTCTTATTCCAAATTTCAAATCGATTGCAGCAGTAGTTCCTGAGATATCTGGTTGTGACAGACAGACAGACAGGCAGAGTCGCACCATAAGGGTTCCTTTTTTACTATTTTGGTACGGAACCCTAAAAATGTTTTAGGCGAGTTCGTGATCGGGCGTGTGATCAAGGCGATGAACGCCAACTGGCACCCGTCTTGTTTCCGCTGCGAGGAGTGCAACACCGAGCTGGCGGACGCGGGCTTCATCAAGCACGCCGGCCGCGCGCTGTGCCACGCCTGCAACGCGCGCATCAAGGCTGACGGCCTGCAGAACTACATGTGTCACAAGTGCCAGTAAGTTCTTCTAACCTCAGACAAACTATCGTCCTTTACTCGCTGATAGGGCGATCGTGCGAAGGACGGGTGGCCTGTTCGCCTTTCAACCGAAAAGTTACTACTTACTTATATACATGTCGCCGCCAACTGGTTTAGTTAGCTGTCTAGCCTTTTCATTAAACACACTCGTTATTTTAGGTTGCGTTTGTTAGTCAGCTTGTGTCCCTCAGAGCAGAAATAGAAACCCCGCGCAGCGGGACTTCGTCAACCTGCTGGCGGGTCATAGTTTAGTGAAAATGCTAGGCAGTCAACCAAATGGCTAACTAAACCAGTTGGCTGTGACATACACACTAACACACCCCAGAGGCAACGTAAACAGCACCGCCGCCTCTGGTTACCAAACTCAGAACTCGGTACACCGCTGCGGGAACTGCAACACTATTGTACCTCTAGCACAACTGTGACACGCGACTCTTTGTCGAGTGACAAATATGACCTATCTCTTGCTTATCTATATAATGTGACAGTGACAAGTCATGCTCTGTCGCGCAAAGTCGCGGCTAGTTATGCTAGATGGCCTCGACGCCCCTCACTGAAATATTGTCTTTTTCTTCCTCCTTGACCTTTGACTCTACTTAGACCTTCACTGAGCAATTTCAGCGTCTGTGACGCTCTAATACCTATTGTAATATACACGTAGGAAATTGAAATTAAAGCTACAATATCAAAATTAGAAGCTCTTGAGTTACTAATATTACTATGCGAGCATGATTAAGTGGAAATGACTCTGTTCAGTGGCGTGATCGACGGCGAGCCTCTGCGCTACCGCGGCGAGGTGTGGCACGGGTACCACTTCACGTGTGCCACGTGCGGCGTGGAGCTCGACCACACGGCGCGCGAGGTCAAGAACCGCCCGGGATACGCGGCCAACGATGTGGTGAGTGTTGTTACTCTGTTCAGGGGCGTGGTCGACGGCTAGAACCGGGTGGATCGAATCAATCGCTCTTTTCCAACCTGTTGTACGGTCATCATTTTGTAGGTCTTTTCTCTCGTTGTTTCAAAACCGGTTTTGAAAACATAGTTCGCGCCTTGTTGCCGACTGTGTGGTCGTAGTTTTGTAACCCATCAATGATCAATCTTTGTTTGTTTCAGAACAACTTGTTCTGTCTGCGATGCCACGACAAGATGGGTATCCCGATTTGCGGCGCGTGCCGCCGCCCTATCGAGGAGAGGATCGTGACTGCCCTCGGAAAGCATTGGCACGTTGAGGTAACATAACCGTTTTCTACGTGTTATATTGTATCTTTCTCTTCTCAAATAATGTGTTCTCTGCTCAGAAAAGGGAAAAAAACAACCTCTTTTTTACGAAGTCGGTTAACCCTTTCGCGACCAACAACCCGCCTAGTAGGCGCTCGTAACATTTCGTCCCTTTACTTTCTCAACCTCGTATCTACTCGAATAGTTTCATATGAAAATCGCACTTTTCTACTCGTAACACAGTGCTTTTTCTATGAAACTATACCGCCTACTGGGCGGGTTGTTGGCCGATTTTGCGTTGCACATTATTGGCCTGACAAACCCACCTATCGGGCTCTGTCGGTTTCTGGGGTATTGTTCAATGTTTTGTCTGGTCGTGAAAGTGTTAAAAAGGCACGAAACGTTTGCTACGTTTTGTGTCCAAGTAACAGTGTTGGTAACATGTACCTCTAGTTAACCTTTTGAACGCTCAAGGGCGAAGGAAGACGCCGTGCCGCTGACGCCACTGGGGTAAAATAAAGATGGGTAAAGAAATAATTTTGTAATATTTGTTGCTATTTGTATTTCGTTTTTTTTTCTAACTACATATCGACACTGGAAATTTCAAATGTCGTAAGGGACATTTTGTCGTAAGTACACTAAATATACCATTGGAATCAGTATTTTTTTCTCTATCGATCTGTTCGATTGAAATTTTGATAACCCGTCAAATAAAAAAGTTATGAGAAGATTAAATTTTGTCGTAACTTCCTAAAATTTAAAGTTGACCCATACAACATAGTGCCATATAAATTTAGTATACAAATTTATATTTTCATACATTTTATGGTTACTTACTTCATTAACCTGGAAACCATAAATATAACTTACAACAGAAATTCGCAATGTACAAATACGCTTTTGGTAGTTACGACAATATGATAATATTTTTAAGAAAAAAACGGGTTATTTCAGATTCGTAACGGACATTTTCGTCTTAAATTCACTGCGTAAGGGACACTATTTCCTAAACTATTAAGGTTATAGATTTCCAATAATTAGTTCGGTGTAGATAAAGTTATTTGAAAATTATAAATCTGAGAATCATCCTAATCGGTTAAGAAACGACCGAGTTACGATTTTTTTTAAATTGAATTTTGTTTTTTGGCTCTCCTGAAAAGTCGACCTTTGTCCCTTACGACATTTGAAATTTCCAGTGTCGATATATGATTTCCACAGTGTCTTAGTTTTAACTGTAATGCTGTGTTTAATATTGAATAAATGAAATGAAATAATGCCAACATAAAAATGGGCTGTTTTTCAATAGGTTTTCATTAAAAAAAATTGGCGGCCAGTGCCGTCATTGGCGTGTTAGTCACGATTTTCCGTTGACGGCTGTGGCCGTCTGTGGCGGTCAAAGGGCAACGACATCTGGTGAGCTAATAAAGTTTTAATTCCAGCACTTCGTGTGTGCCAAATGCGAGAAGCCTTTCCATGGGCACCGGCATTACGAGAAGAAGGGCCTGGCTTACTGCGAGCAGCACTATCATCAGCTCTTCGGCAATCTGTGCTACGTCTGCAACCAAGTGATCGCTGGAGATGGTAAGTTAACGTTCAACACGTACATCTCGGGAAATTTAAAAACCGTGGGTCATGGTTTTTCGTTTTTAAGAAACGCTGGTAGCCTCAGACTTGTAGTTCGCTATTTCACTAGACTCTCTGAGCTGTAGACCTCGCGGGTCTGTAATCCCCATGACCCGCCATTTAAAAAAATCCAAAAACTGAATCGACAAAAACATCCAACTATAGAACCTTCTCACAAAATTTCAAGAGAATCGGTTGAGAATTTTTACCTGTACAATAGGCTACCTTCCTGACCAATCAAATCAGTTACTTTTTATGAAGTGTCAAAACGCTCAGATAGTATGAAGTTTGTATGGAATAAAAGTGAAATGACGTCATTTTACTCAAACATCAAATCATCTTATTCTGCGCTTTTAATCCGTTTATAGGTTTTGATCTTTTAAAAATCTTTAAAACGCTAAATAGGTGAATAGGTCAGTTCATTTTTGCAAATTTTCGGATGCTGATTTAATGACCAGCGTGTAGTAATTTATATTGACTACAGGCAAATACCCTTTATGCCACACCTGGCTATAAAGTGGCTTTTTCTGCACGCTGCGCGTACGGAAAAAGCCGCTTTCTGGCCAAGTGTAGACATAAAATGATGTACACAACACGGGAGGTAATAAAGAAAGCCCTCGATCGCATATTTAGGTCCCTCGCTTGCAGCTCGGGCCGCAAACTTCCGCGATCTCGGCCTTTCCTTGTATTACAGTAAACGGCCATAAAGAATGCACATCGATCTTTGGAAAGAGGCAATCGGCTAATTTCGACTTCGTATAGCGATATCTGTGTCGCACACACCATGACGTTTGTTTTGTCAGTCGTGGTTCAAATGCGAGAGAGTGCAGTCGCATATCCAAGTCAATATATATATAGAGTTGCTAAAACTTTTAAAAAATTAAATTTGTACTATGGCATAACACCAACACATTAGAATAACACCAACCTTTTCTTGAGTTGACTAAGGGTACAGGGTTAAACCGTGTTGTGGACGATGGCCTAGCAACTTGTCACCGCAATATTACACTTTTTGTCGATCTTTAAACCCACATTTAAATATGCTAGTAGTATAACATCAGTTGCTAATGCTCAGTCAACCCCTTTTAGGAATATGGGCGTGAATATATGTATATATATATATATATATATATATGTATGTATATATTTTATCCCCAACAAGCAATAATTAAATACAGTGCGTTACCAGCAAGCAGGCTTTTTTTAAAGTAGGGTAAAGTAACGTTGTTTCTTAACCTAACCATGACCTTCATTTAATCCATCGACTAAAATTCCGATTTCATAAATTTTCTAACAAAATTTTAATTGCAAGCAATGTACAGCAAAGTACTAAATTGACAATTAGATGTAAATGCCAGCCCTTCATTCTTTGTTTATAACGAAGACATCAAGATAAATACCTGCATCTACCTATTTCAACAATTAGAGATACCAGGATTGCTACACTTAAGAAAACTACGGAAAAACAACACTAATAAAATAAAACTTAAAAAGCAATACGAGTACTAGACATTTGGACCTGTTTGAAGTGATCGAGAATCCTTTCTTCAAGTTGTACGTGCACAATTCCGTTTAATAGCCCTTTCAGACTAACCAGATAGGACCATGCATTCTCTGGACCTCGCTGGACAGCCATTGTTATCAAACGAAGATTATGTGGATGCCGCTGATTTCGAAACCACTCTCGATAAAGTCTTAAGGCTTGAGGAACATTTCCACGTGTCGCACAAATCATGTCAGATAATTCACATGTGTCTTTAGCCATTTTAACGCAAAAAAATATATCAGTTTTGCAAATAAATGTTTGTTTTGTAATTCGACAAGCCAATGTCAATACTTTTGTAATTGTCATGTCAAATTTTAGAAAAAACTCTTTAAGCTGTGTAAAAAACTCCATACATAAATGTAATGATAAGGACGGCATTAATTGTGGGATTGTTTTTCTCAACTTTTCACCTCCGTACCACAACATGCCTTGTACCAAGTGCATCAGCGATATGAATAACGATAATTACGTAGTACACCTACTACATTTAAAGTGCGGATTTAGGAAATTGAATTGTGCAGTTAATTCGCATAATTATGATTTGCTAATACTTGCAAACGATTGCTAATGAAGCATATTATTATCAGTTTTAATAAAAGCCCGCATACCGGTAACACACTGTATAATTACATCGTGTTTTACAGCTCTATATATTCCACGTGAAATCAAAACAAAACAACAATAAAGTACTTAGTTCTAAATTCAAATTCTGATGAACGATTAATCTAATAATTGATGTACATGGAAATTAGTATTCGTTTGTATTCGGAAATCCGATGATTGCCGATGTGCATTCTTTATGGCCGTTTACTGTACCACCCTAGTTGTGTAATGTAGTATTTTGTCGTCCGGCCGCAGTGTTCACCGCGCTGAACAAGGCGTGGTGCGTGCACCACTTCGCGTGCGCCGTGTGCGACGCGGCGCTCAGCACCCGCAGCAAGTTCTACGAGTACGACGAGCGGCCCGCGTGCCGCCGCTGCTACGAGAAGCTGCCGCAGGAGCTGCGCCGCCGCCTGCGCCGCGCCCACCACTACACCGTGCGCCGCAACTAACACTTACCGCCGTTAAATACGCGCACTCTAAGGCCGGCCTTACACAGTCTGAATCCGAATCTGAATTCATACTCTGAATCCAGAGTCTGAATTCCGGAGCCTCGCCTTACACAGTCTGAATCCGAATCTGAATTCAAAGTCTGAATTCCGGGGCCTTGCCTCAGTGTTGCCATTTGGTTCCGTTTGTTCCGATTTCCGGAACTTTTGACACCTCCGCGGAACTCGGAAGGAATTTTAGATTTTAGGACATTTTTCGGAACTTTTAAGGACAGGGGCCGTTAAAACCCACGAACACTCTAAAAATTTTAGGATAAAAAGTCTACTGCTTTATCAGTAGATCTGGCAACACTGACTGACGGATTCATAATCTAAATCCAGTATGTGTGTGCTCGTCCGTACTAATTGTATAGAAAAGGGTGCGTCCGGAATTCATAATCTGAATTTTCATATTCTGAATTCATAACGCAACGCAAGTCAGTATCATTTTTACCCGACTACGGCGAAGCAAAAAGGAGGGTTATGATTTTAGCACCGTATGTATATATGTATGTATGTTTGTATGTTTGTATGTTCGTTTGTTCCCTCATAACACAAAAACTACTAAACCGATTCAAACATGAGGGGTATCGTCAGATTCGTCTTGATTCTGCGCGGGTTATAGGCTAGTTAGTTAAAACTAAAATTTAATATACAGACCGTGGTCCACAAAAAACTCATGGATTATAAAATAAAAGTCATCGAGTTGGATCGAGTTACATATCAAATTAAAGAGCTTTAAAAAACTATTGCAAAAATATATCACACATGCTGATACAGGTATATTATGCAACAATATTTTCATTTTAATAACAACAAGAACGACATTCAACAGCTTGCTCTCCAGCGATTTGTTTCGACAAGGGCTAGCATAATGTGTCGTTATGGCAGTCGTGGCATGAAATGATATCACCCGTTACTTTCATAATACATTTGATAGAAAAAGAAAAAACATATTTTGATATTTTGACACCTGCTAAATATCAAAATGGCCTGCTATGCTAGACCTTCAGATGTCTCATTCGTATTGACAGATATCGGGTAACTTCGTATTTGCGAACATTGCCGAATACATGTCATTTTCATGCCGGCAACTGACGCGTGAATAATGTTATATATGTCACATCAATAATGTTTAAATAAAATCGTTGTAATGCCGTAAATATTACGCGGTTTTACTTATGCTACCTCACTGCGAGCATATGTAAAAATATGTCTCGAGGAGGCATTATCACCGGTAAGTATTATTGTATTAATATCGAAATAATTGTACATGTTTAATTTCGCTACCCACAATGACAGTTTGCTAAGCTACTCAACTAGAGGTGTCATAAGATGAAGTCGATATTTTTTATCGACAGTGGTTACCTACGTATGAGTTGATAACTCGGTGCACCTAAAATACAAAATTAACCCTTTCAGGATTCCGAAAGATCAGCTCGTAGAAGAAGAGTGAATGAATACTACCGGCCGGGATAATTTGGTTTCCGCAGCCCCGTAGCAGTAGCACAATATGCGGCGGCCAAGATATTTTTCATAATTTCATACAAACAAAGGAACTGAAAAAGTAAATCTTGGATTCAGGCAACTGCATAGATACATATTAAATGCGCTCAAAAATATTAACTCTTTAATTGCGATAAACTTCAAGTAAAGTTGTTTCTAAATACAGTAACCATTTATCATCTTTTTACAACTGACTGTAAATCGATATCTATAAATCACTCTAGTCACACTTAGTGGCACCTCTATAATAATTATTTCTACTCAATAACAGATGACACTGTTGTAAACTGTTGTTATAATCCATCTATTGGCGAGGAGCGGAATCATATATGACAACTTTAGTTACGTTGAATCACGATTTTCAAATAGGTGTTAGTAAAATCTTTTTTTTTTTCTTTGTATTTTGCAGTATGAGAAGAACACGTTAGAATTGATTTTTATAATTCTAAAGTTGTTCCAGTTAAAAGCCTTTTTTAAAAGTGTGGCATGTATATGTTTTGCTACGGTTGTACATGTCACCGGTTTTCATACTATTTGACTAATTAACATACCAATTCATGTTGTTTCTCCTCCGCAAGAAGTACCGCACAGAGCCAAAGGCATGAAGCGCTCCTGGTTACTTCACGCAAACTGTATGTAAATATCTAATTATTGCGAGCCCGAAGGGCGAGCTTCAGGCTTCTTCTACTCAGCAAACACCAAATAACCCAGCATTCCGAAATAATTTTAAGCGGGGCAAACACCGAATACCGCATTGGACCAAAGGTACCGAGCGCCCCTGGTTACTTACGTATAACTATTAGTCTAATTATGGCGAGCCCGAAGGGCGAGCTTCAGGCTTCGAGGCCAAAGGCCGAACTCCTCAGCAAACACCCAATAACCCAGTATCCCGCAATAATTTTAAGCGGGGCAAAGACCGAATACCGCGTTGGACTGGACCAAAGACACCGAGCGCCCCTGGTTACTTACTTGTACCTATTAATCTTATTTTTGCAAGTCCGAAGGCCGAGTTTCAGGCTGCGAGGCCGAAAACCGAGCTCTTCCGCAAACACCCCATGTCCCGTAGTAATTTTAAGCGGGACAAAAGCAAAACATAAAGCGTCTTATATCGCTGTAAGCAAACCATGTGTTACTGTTGTAATTCTTGTCATTACTATTAAATAGAGGGTGGTTATGAAAGAGTTCGGTCGTTGGCCTCACACGCTGGTATTGATATAGTTCTTAGGAAGGGAAAGGCGCTTAAAACCGTAACTGAATAATAACTAAAAATACGTAAATAAAATAAAGTTAAAAACTAAAACCCGACTACGAAAAAGTCTAAAACAAGAATTTTAGGTTTTAGTTCACCAGGCACAGATAAATTGCAATTTTTTAATTTAGAGAACGTTTCGAGTATGCCGTCAGTCGTTCGTAGTCGGAGGCCCCTTTTTGGTTTGTCTTCTTGCCGGGGCCTCCGACTACGAACGACTGACGGCATACTCGAAACGTTCTCTAAATTAAAAAATTGCAATTTATCTGTGCCTGGTGAACTAAAACCTAAAATTCTTGTTTTAGACTTTTTCGTAGTCGGGTTTTAGTTTTTAACTTTATTTTATGTCAGATCAATCTGAGAAATTCATAATCTGAAAAAAAACAGAATGTGTGTGGATAATAGTTAAATTGTATGCAATTCCGTGCGTTCTGAATTCAGATTCTGAATTCAGATTCGGATTCAGACGGAGGCCGGCCTAACTGCACTCCACTGGCATGGCGTTGAAGAAATCCTTGGGCAAGCCGGAGCAGCTTTGGCTTCAATTTTCTTTAAGAGCACTTGAATTAAGTGCTGAACTGCCTAATATTAGGCAAGCTGATGGGAATCGAGTTCTATGGACGCCACGCCACTGCTGCACTCACACATTGCTCCGTGTGACGAGTAGGACGAGCGGCCCGCGTGCCGCCGCTGCTACGAGTAGCTGCCCCAGGAGCTGCGCCGCGCCCACCACTACACCGTGCGCCGCAACTAACACTTGCCGCCGTCAAACACAAGCACTCTAACTGCACTCACACATAGGGTTGCCAGATCGAATTACCCTATTATCGGGAGAAAAAAACAATATTTTGGGACTTTGGTCGGGAGATGCTCCGCGCGCTCGACGCGAAGCGTAGAAACGTTGCAACGGAGCGGCAACGGTTAGCTTGGCGATAATTCGGAACATAACATTATTGTCTTATAAAATGAAGTTGATTCTCGGGAGTTTTTTTTTTCGTTATCGGGAGTTTTTTTTCGTTATCGGGAGTCTGGATGATATACAAAAAATCGGAAGAATCCCGCCAAATCCCGACCCTCTGGCAACCCTACTCACACTAGATAATGAGCGCCGCGAGTTGCGGCTTGCTTTCTCGCTCGCACCCGTAGCCCGCCAGCGTTTGCTCACTCAGTCGTGTCGAGTATTTAGTCAAATGAACGTATATTCGTTTATAACGTCTCCAATTGAGGTTGACAATGCAAGTAAAAGATATTCACATAACAACTGAAAAATCTTCCACGACACAAAAAGACAATTAATTACCAATTACGGTTGTTTATATTCTCCAATCGCTTATTACTCTTATTAGAATAAAATACAGCTTACTTTGGTATTAAAATATGGTTTTCTCAATTTTTTCTTACAAATCGGGCTTTAATAAAAATGTTAAGATCCAAGATCACACCGCCGCCGCCGCCGCGAAAATTTCCAGGCCACGACGCTGCCGGGAAATTGGCGGCGGTCATATCTAACACTCTAACTGCTCCGTCTGACGAGTACAACGAACGGCCCCACCGCTACGAGAAGTGTAGTGATGGCGCTAGGCCGCTTCTACTAACATCATCATCATTCACAATCTTACTGCTCTTGAATTATACACGAAGCACCACGTGACAAGTCAGGGGCGTTTTCACCCTAAGGTGAAGGGGATCATAACATAACATATTGCTTATACTTAACAACCCTGAACATACTAGACGTTTCACTGCCTTTTGTGTAGAAACCGCGGTCCAGCGTTTCGCGTGCCATTTATAATATCTCAAGTTTACTTAATGACTAAGTATATTAGAAATTAAATATATGTGTTTATTGTTAATATGATAATATTGTTGGTTTATACTAATATTGTTGTATTGTATAACTAAGTCGTTTAAGGTTAATTTTAATTCCAAGGTGATTAAAATAGGATGATTCTTCGGCATAAACTATAGTGATAACACACTATAACTACTTTATGCAGAAGTATCATCCGATTTTCTTCTTTTGCATAATTTGTTGGAAACAGTGACAAAGGTACATTTTCATTGGCGTAATTTCCAGTGACGGCCCTGGTCAATTTGTGTATAATCTCCAGAAATCGTGTGCTACTCTGCAGCAGAGCCACCATAGTGAAAGTTATTTTATTATATCACGAAATGATGTACTTTGTACGTACATAATGTACGTATGATGTTTATAGCTGTACCTATAGAGATGTGCCATTCCCGGGAATATTACCCGTTTGTATGGGGAATATTCCCACCGCGGGAATATTCCCCATACAAGTGGGGAATATTCCCGGGAACGGCACATCTCTATGTACCTATAATAAAAAACGAAATAATTATGCTCTGCTGCAGAGTAGCACACCAGAAATCGCAAAAAAATACGTCGTGTGGAAACGAGCTATATGGGCTGTATGAAGAAACACATGAGCTTTAACTTTTCTCTAAATGATGTTTTGTATTGCTAATGTATTTTCTCAACCGGTTTAATTTCTTTATTAATGCAATGTCTTAAATGGTTCGTATCTTGCCAATGGTAATTGATTGCCGCCATCGTCCGCAGGTTTTGCAGTACAATTAAATTAGTAATTTGGGTTTAGACTGCATACGGCTAAATCGTCAAAGGTGAAGTCGGCTACCTACTTAGCCCTAGACTTACAACCTAGTTGCACAAACTGTCATTAGTGCAAATGTTCCATCAAGATACTTGCTGTCAACTTCTCACTCGCCAAAATATAGTGTCAGAATGCGACTTAAGTGCCCCGTTTTCTCGTGGTCCTACCGATTTGTCCTATTAGTAGGACCACGAGGGAGCAGTGTCTTAATTATGCATTTTAGGTTTAGAATCTTTTTATACGATTACGTAGTTAAATATAATGACACTGTAAAATAAATTTAATGTGCCTTGGTTTAACTTATGAGAAAACTGTATTTATGTGTAATATTATAATAACGGTAGAATACGATATAAATGTGCCTTTACTTATATTATTTTAAAAAAAAACTATATTTTGTGCTACCAAATGTTTTAATCTGACATCAATGTATTAATAAGACACAATAATGTAATATTATAATTTTCATTGTATTTTCAGTGAAAAAAAAAAACAAATATAATAATCTATTAACAATTTTAACTGTTTCATTACAACGTTCAGCCAGTTCCGCCAGAATCCCGATTTGGATTATTGTACTAGTAAAAAAAAACATATTTCGGAGGAATGTATTTATTATTTCACGAATAAGAAAGTGCGCAAACAGCATCGTCGGTTGGGCGCACAATAATACTGTTGAATTAATTTGAAAAGAGACGTAACTTAAATGTGACATATACACTGTCAAATTCTAATAAATATAGCACAACAAACGATTCGACGTCAACAGGGATTTCTATTTACAACAGCGCAAATAAATAATAAATTTCCTTTTATACATTTTTACTTTTAAAACTAATATAACTCTAAGTTATACTTATTTTGTACAAATAACAATTATTTGTAAAGAAACAAGAGAACTTTCTATATACCTGTCACAAAGATCGAGTGAAGTGACAGGAACGTAACCCATTGATGGATTCAAATGTGAAGTGCACCAGCACGCATTACATTACAATATAGTTTGAATTTACGGATTATTTAACTTGCGTGGCTTTCCAAGGGTTTTATGGTGGTAACATCGAAAACAGTAAGCTACAATCTGAAAACCCTGTTGCAATTATGTCAAGGCTACAGATAGTCACTTAATTGTTTTCGTTAGTAGTTCACAGTGCACGGACGAACAACAAGAGATAGGTACATTATAACAACACAATTGTGTTTAGTTATCCTTCTTCATTCTGGTGCTAGTCATGCGGTAGATGATGGAGTCCCTGCCTGGGTCCATGTCCATGATGGCATAGACAATGGCGACCAGAGCAAAAGCGAACACAAGGCCGAACCACAAGATGATGTTGAACACAGCCGAGTAATCTTCTGAGTAGTTGTCGTCAGCAGTCTGAAAAATATAAATTGTCATCATTAATGGTTTATTAATACCATGCAATCTAACCCTTTGGACACCAAGAATGCCTAAAGTGCCCTTACCTCCACCGACCACGACGCATGACGATTGGGTTAAAAATATATCATTCTATTTAGTCCGTCAGTTAGATCATGGAAAAATATAGGACGCTTATTTTTTGGTTTATCAGATTATTAAAAACCGGCCAAGTGCGAGTCGGACTCGCGCACCGAGAGTTCCGTACAAACTCGTAAGTAGATACATGAATAGTTTAAGAAAAACTATATGGCGATTAGTTTTGTAGGAGCAAATAAGTATGTGTTAAGATTTTTGCAAATTTCTCAAAAACGGTGCAAGTTAGGAAAACCGTTATATTTTTCCTGTAATATATAAGACGACATTAATAATTGGTAATTATTACAGATTTTCCTGTTCAGTAACTTCGAAGATAATAGGGGGGGAATGGTATTTTTTAACGTTTTTCGCCATAAATCAAAAACAACTTATTTAAAAAAAAATACAAAAAAGAGTTTTAATCTACAAATCAAGCCCTTTCATTTGATACCCCACTCGATATAATAGCCCTACTTTCAATTTTCAAAGTTTCATTACGGACCCCTTTAAAAAAAAAAGTAAATAGTTACAAGATTTTTTTTTACATCCCATAAGCTCAGGTTAGCGGTTCTTAACACTATTCCAAATTTCAAGTCGATAGCATCAGTAGATCCTGAGATATGCTGTGACCGACGGACAGACAGGCAGAGTCGCACCATAAGGGTTCATTTTTTACAATTTTGGTACGGAACCCAAAAATCGAAAGGTATAGATTATAGATCATCAAACTTCCGGAGTGGGGGCTTGTGACGTCACTCCTAGGTGGAAATTGTACCAAAGAGTGACGTCACTCGAAACTTCTAAGCACTGTGTATCCTCGTCATTTTTAGTTTGTCAAACAAAAGAAAAAATACGTGTACAATATTTTTTAATACTGTAAGTGACAGACTAAACAGTTTTTTTAGTGTCTAGCCTATTGTCAGTCACAATGCCAATGCAACCTTAATGCTTTCAAGGAGGCTTGTTTTCGCTCCTTTGCAGCACCAAAGGCACCTTTAGGAATATTGCTTTCAAAGGGTTACACAATAACGAACTACCAACTACGTCCGACCTCTCAAGATTAAGAAACAGTGTTATCTGTTCCCGAAAACTCAAGAGGTTTAACTTCGGGCTATCGTACCGTTTTTTTATGCCACAACTGGTCATAAAGTGGCTTTTATCGCACGCTACGCGTACGGAAAAAGCCGCCTTCTGGCCAAGTATAAACATACAATTATGTACACAACACAGGAGGTAATAAAGAAAGCCCTCGATGGCATATTTACGTCCCTCGCTTGCAGCTCGGGCCGCAAACATCTGCGATCTTGGCCTTTCTTTGTTTTACCACCCTAGTTGTGTAATGTACTATTATTTTACAGAGCGTTTCTAAGGGTTAAGTCATTTTACAAAGTACCGCACAAGCTACATAATGTTACTTTTCATCACACTTGCTCGGAAATGGTGTCATTACACGTAGGTTTTGCGGGCCGTAAATGACCTATTACGCCCTAGGGCGTAATGGTTTTCTTTTTAAATTCGAAACGCTAGTTCTGTTTTACTCTTATTTGTCATTTTCAAAGGAAACGCCAACTTACTTTGTTAACTTTTATTACTGAAATATTTATTTAAAGAGAACTGTTATTGCAAATACATGTAAAAACATATTTCTGTAACATTAATTAAATGTTTAAATATAGTATTTCAGTATTTTGCAAATATAAAATAAACCATTTTTAGTCTTTACCGCTATGGTTTCCGAACGTGACTTGACGTACGCATTGTCTATGGAATATGTCACTAATGTCACTGTCAGTTTTACAATTTTATTTAGGTTAAGTAAGGTTATTTTAATCAGATTTCCTCACAAGTGTGATGAAAAACATTGTGTGTGCCACGGGCGGTAAAGGAATTACAAACTCGTGTTATTAAAGCCCTCGGCTTCGCCTCGGCCTTGTAACAAACACTCGTTTGTAATTCTTTACTTACCGCCCTTGATACACAATGTACTATTAACGATACTACAAAAAAAATTACACCCAACTTGATACGATTACGATAAATCTGCTAGCCATCGGGCGTTTAAAAGTTAATTATACAACGAGCAACATGTTCAATGCCTGGCTCAACTTATTGCGAAATGTGGGGATTCTGTAACTTTTGTTAATATATCTTTTAACGCTCAATTCAACCCGTATCTATTGGAGAGTTTACAAAGTCAACCAATAGGATTGTAGATCGCAGGTGTCTAGCTTTAATAAATAAGCGTCCGTTTTTTAGGCCAAGACCACGTCTAGGCATAACACCCCATCACGAAACTACCTTCGATACAGCAACAACTGTAAAACTACTCGAATCTACAAATGTGCTTTGAGCAAATACTCTCAAGTTCGAAGTTCGTACCCACTAAACGTTACCCTTTACTGTTCTGATATATTAGTAACATGTCACGTTCGCGTTTATCCGTTCGCGATAACCAATACGAATACTAAAGACTGTACACGATAAAATCTGGCCATGCATGATCTGGTATATTTTTTACCCGACTGCGGCGAAGCCCAAAGGAGGGTTATGTGTTTGACCTGTATGTATGTATGTCCGTTCCTGTGTCCGCTCGTAACTACTCATCGGCACATCCGATTTTGATAAATGATACATCATTAGATTCGTCTTGATGGTGCGAGTGTCACTGGGTATCAAGTTCGTTAAAATAAACAAAATGGCGTATTTTATGCAATTTCAAAGTGCACCGCGGTCGGGTTTTTTTTAGTAAAAATGTGGTTATCTATTCACTGCTAATTTCGACGCAGCATTTTTTTGTATTTGTAATGCTATACAAATACAATTAAAATAAAACCAAACTAAAATGTATGAGCGTGACCGAGTTTGCTCGATAAATATTTCAAGGTGCTTATAAATAATCTTTTGACCGTATAGCCTGTTGCGGACAGTTTCAGTATGTAATTGATGTGTTTACTTTGTGTGTACTCTTTGTCCGTTTGATAGTTGTGCAATATGTTCGAGCAAACGTGGCGCGTTACGAACTTCAACCGAAAAACTTGGGAGTATATGCCGTATTGCTCACAGACGCCGATTGTTCTGTATCTGTAGATGCGGGCGGATCCACCACTGCAGGTGGCTCCTCCACTGCAGGCGGGTCCCCTTCGGCTTCGTCATCATCACGTTTTCTTCTCTTATTTGTCCCCTGATCCTTTGAGGGAATGGCTGTTACTAGTAATCGCAATGGTTTCATTTGAATACGCTGTTGCTAAATAAAATTTCCGTTAACAAAATCTTCCTAAACTTTTTCTTTAGAGATTGTTCAGCTGTCGGCGGAGTTAGTATCGACGTGTACTGAACTGACGAATCGGAAGAAACCAAATGCTGTCATTGTCTCGAATAAAATTACCTTGAGTTTTACGATACCCTGGGTACTCACTCTTTGTATGAGCAAACCACGAAAGTGATATATCTGGCAGTGGAGTGGCGTCAATACAACCCGATCCTGGCTTGTGCGGTTTAACTATTCAAGCTCCTTATCTTAGGTAATCGTCTGAAGAAAATGTAAGGCAATTTTGTCGCACCGTCTGAGAAGTTCAAGGCCGCTGATATTTGTTATACTATTTAAAAATGGGTATGAATTAGCAGCGAAGCTAATAGAGAGGGATTACATAAAAAGACTGAAAAGAAAATATATTTTCGCAGACTGAATGCGGCTTCAATCCAACTAACCTACCCAATCTGCTTATAGTGTTACTGATCGCAGATCAAAATTGGAAAAAAAAAGGGTAGACGTACCAAGGAGCGCTGCGTCTGCGGCGGGTTGGGCGCGGCGCGCACGGTGCGGCGCGTGTGCGCCACGTCGGTGGCGACCGCCGTCACCAGCACAGACCCGTCATAGGCCTTCTGGAACGCCGCACTCAACTCTTCGATCGCCGATCCTGAAAATAGGAACTAGTTCAGTACATCATATCATCGCTCACGCTTTCATCACAAGTCTGGGTCTTCTGTCTTTGGCTGATTCTCCTTATGCTATGGCTACACCAGGGACCGGAAACCCCGTTCGTTGGCTTAAGCCGTTCGAGTATTAATCGTTTGTTTGGGTTAACATCTGATTGATTTAACTTATAAACAGGTTAAACCCCGCAATGAGTTATGCCGAACCCTAGGGTATTCAAGGGGTTTATGAAGGGCTTTTTAAGACATTTGGAAGGGGTTAATGCCGAGAGTAGCCGGCAATAGCTTAGCCTCGTCTAATGAATTACTATGACGGTTAAGATCAATTTAGTTTGCGCTCAGTCCGGAACCACTTCCCAATAACAACTCCTGGGGGGGTTTAGATTGGGGTAAATCGAACGATCGGCGTAGCTGTGTTTGTATTAAGCCGGTGATAAGCTTAACAGAATAAGTGTTTCTCAAAATCAGCGCTTTAAAAACCCATCTTAAAACCTCAATAAAGGTAAGGGTCCCTGGGCTACACACATTGCGATAACGCGAAGATTCTTGTTGATGTCTCGTTCTTCTTGTATGTAAGAGAAAGGGACGCCAACAGGAATCTTCGCAATGTCTGGAGCCGTAGCATTGTTGAGTCCTATTGAGTCTATGAAGCGACAAGGGACATGGAATGTACTTCCCTAAATGTAGGAGCTATGTTAAACAACTAATAATAAAAATCTTAAGTTTGTTTACGCATCAAAAAAAACTGCCAGACCGGTTTCCATGAAATCTGTTTGATATACAGCTAGATTATAACCCCAGTTACATAGGATACATTTTTATTCAACTCATTTCACCTCCGCGAAAGAAGTTGCGGGCGAGTCCACTTACATTAAATAAAAATAAACTTACCTAAAAGCTTCTTGGCTTCCTTGACTTGCAGGGACTTGGGGCCATGGAAGTCGGACAAAGCATGGAGCGATTGGAAACGCAAGTTGTAGAAGTCAATGATGTTGTCTCCAGCGATGGAACCAGAGTTAACCTAGTAGAAAGAGACAAACTAAAAACATATAATAAAACCTTAAACTATTGGAGAATGTATTGAATACAAGCGATTTTGTTAAACTATCGTCAGTTCTATGTTTAATCTGAATTGGTAATCAAGAATTTATCAAAAACCAAAAGATATAATGTCATTGTTAACATTGTTCAAAAGATATACATCTAAAAATAAAACAGAAGCCCATACCTTAATGAGGGCATTGTTTTAAATTGAGCTTGGCACTGAAGCTTTTAAAATTTTGATGCAAACCATGATATTTTAGATGGTACAAAACAAATGGATCCTGTTAGGGCACTGCGACATTTTAAGTACTATAAACTTGATTACTAATGATCATGACACATGCATAGGAAATAAATAACTGGAAGAAATAACTAAATAACAATTATTTAAATTATTGCCCGATATGAAATCTTGTATGGAATAACTCTCTATATTTTAGTCCAGTGAGTGGTTGGCAAACTTTTCTCATATGGGGGCCAGAAAATTTAAGAAACATCGGATTAGGATCAGAATTATAGCAAATAATAATGTAGTTTTAAAATGTAAAAGATTTCCGTCAAAATAGATTATCGCGGGCCACATACTTATTTCAAAGGACAGTCAGCGCGCCAGGTTAACACTTCCGCGGGCCATGGGCTGTTCTTTGTCCACCACTGGTTTGGTCCGAAATAATTAGTTCAATAACAATAAACTATAGGCAAACAATTGAATTGAGAGCATGTACGAGATGTGGGGAAGGGACAACTAATGACTAGAGACCGGATTTGAAGTAGCAATTTCAATATTAATATGGATATGACTTGTGTTGAAGTTGACTTTGTTAAATACATGTCATGTTGGTTATATAAGGTCTTAATTTTTACTGTGGATTGTGCAGAAGAAATATTAAAGAAGAACTTAAAAAAATAAACTATTTCAAAAATTAAAAAATGATGTTTTTATTTATTATCACCATAATTTTTGCCTAATATTTACAAAAGCTTCCAAAAAGGGATTTACTTTTTTGTTCCGATAAGTAAGGTCCGACCGAGATCTCGGTTTCGGCTATTCTCGGCCAAAACTCGCGCCGAGACACCGGTCTCGGCTCTCGGCCAAAAAGGGCCGAGATTCTCGGCCGCAGCCGAGACTATGCAACGACTTCTGATTGCTGAACTTGAATTTTCCGCGCATGGCCGCACGCTTCTATGCGGCCCGTTGGTCAGTTCAGCGTCGGCTATTGTAACGCTATTGGCGATTGCGATTAGCCATGTCACATTTTAAGGGGATTTGGCAGGATTGCGAGTATTAACTTGTTAATTATAATTTCTTTTCGTTGTTGTTATTACGGAAGAAAAGTATGGAATTAGAATGCGGGATACAAACTTAATAAAATAAAATATCTATACGTGTTAAAGTGAGTGGAAGTGGACATTTTGTTGATTTTGGTGTGTAGATGTGCAAATTTAAGCAGTAGATTGGTAAGTAATAAACTTTATTGTGTACTTTTTACAGTTTTTAGTTTCAATTTGTCTTGATATCTTAGATTGTACGTACGTTTTGCTGTTTAATTTTAACTACTGATTCAGTAGTCAGTAGGGCTCTTTTTAGGGTTCCGTACCAAAATGGTAAAAAAGGAACCCTTATGGTGCGACTCTGTCTGTCTCAGCAAGATATCTAAGGACCTGCTGATGCTATCGACTTGAAATTTGGAATAGTGTTAAAAACCGCTAACCCGACCCTATTGGACAGAAAAAAAATCTTATGCCTTTTTTACTTTTTTTTTAAAGGGGACCAAAATGGGATGTTCGAAATCAAAAGTAGAGCTATTATATCAAGTGTGATATCACTTAATGTATAGATTTCAAAACTGTTTTAATTTGTTCTTTATTATGTACTTCTTGATTTAGGACGAAAAAACTAATACCATTCCCCCCTATTATCTTCGAAGTTATTGACCAGAAAAATCTGTAATAATCACCAATTTTTAATATCATCCTAAGGTAACGGCGCCTATTACCGTGGTATTTAGGTAGTTTTCAATTGATTCCAATAAATGATGGGTATGAGAGCTAGCTCCTTAACGCCCGAGATTATTTTTTTTATTTTAGAGTGTCTATTAAACTTTCCGAATCGCTACTTTTGAACTTATTTTATTTTATTATGTTTGACAAAATAATTATTGAAACCAGAAAAGGAGAATCTTCTATTACCGTGGTAATATGGTGGCAATGGATAGGATGTAATTCTATTACCGCGAATTTAGCTTCTAATGCCGAGGGTACAAAAAGCGGCATTTTTTACCATCGGTAATAGTAAACTGATACACAATTCGGCACCCAATACCGAGGGTTAAATAATATTTATGATTTTGGTTCCGTACATTATTATTATATACCTACTTGTAAGTAAGTACACCAAGGTTATTGGAAATTAAAACAAAATGTTATGTTATGATTTATTTTAAGAGAAGATTGAAATGTCACTCGGTAATAGGTCCTTCTGCTATATTTATTAGAGATGCAGCGAACATTCGGCCACTATTCGGTATTCGGCCTATTCGGCCACATTTTGACTATTCGGCCGAAGCCGAATAATGGCATAGTATTCGGCCGAATACCGAATAGTAAATTAACACAAAGTCGAAGGAAAAAGAAGGATGAATAAATATTTTATGCCACACCTGGCCATAAAGTGGCTTTTTCCGCACGCTGCGCGTACGGAAAAAGCCGCTTTCTGGCCAAGTGTAGACATAAAATGATGTACACAACACGGGAGATAATAAAGAAAGCCCTCGATCGCATATTTACGTCCCTCGCTTGCAGCTCGGGCCGCAAACTTCTGCGATCTCGGCCTTTCTTTGTATTACCACCCTAGTTGTGTAATGTACTATTAATAACAAATTATAAACAGTAATCAATATTAAATATTAGGTTAATCATCTTTCACACCAATTTCAAACATATATAGAACAGTAGCATAAACAACGAATTAGAAATTAAACTACAAATGAAATTAAATTTTTCAATGGCGCATTTTTCTATCATAGGCTGCCTACGACGAGTAACAAGTTGCAACCTGTACAGAGATTCACGGCGCCGCTCACCCGGGCGTTCGAATTTACTTCATTTTAGGTAAAACCATTGGCCGAATATTCGGCCGCCGAATATTCGGCTATTCGGCCGTCGACTCCGCCGAATATTCGGTATTCGGTATTCGGCCAAATTACTATTCGCTGCATCTCTAATATTTATCACCGACCCAAACAAATATTGAATGGGTCACTAAAAGATTCCCATACATTCTATTACCGAGTGTCATGTGATCGTACCATCGGTAATAGACTTCATTTGGATTTTCGTAAAATCTAATTCCGACCCATAAGAACTTTTGGGTAGAGTTGCAATTTCATTACAAATCAAACATAGTTTTTATAAGCTTGCTATAAAACCAAAATCAAAAAACTGGTATGTAAATATAGTTAATTAATACAATATTTAAACAAGATGACAAAATCAGGGTTCCATACCGCGGAAATAGTTCTTTAATAGCGTCAATAGATCAAAATTTAAATAACTGTAAGAGAGCATGTAACCGTCAACATATAGAAAAGATAAAGCAAAAAGAATCAAATTACCATCTTACCTATTACCGTGGTGTACCACGGTATTAGTTTCCCCAACCAAAAACGGCGTCTATCACCGCTGTATTTTATTTTCCAATTTAAACGCATTTCCAGGCCAAATAAAATATAAAGTTTACGAACAAGTTGTGCACATAACTATAAACAACCATTAAAAAGTAATAGCATTCGTTCAATAGTGGTAGCTATTACGTAAAATAATAAATAAGGTTCGGGTACACTTATTTGTGACGTGACGCGTTAGTACGACACAACCTCTTTCTACGCCGCCGTCGCGGGAACTAACGAATTGCGAGCTTGTTGTTACAATCACACACACTTGCATAAACAGATCCGTTAGTCAACTGAATAAGCTTCATTTTTGTAAAAATATGTTATATTGTAAAACGAACGGCTTGCTTATAAAACGCATATTTTTAAATGCCGCGGTAATGGTCGCCGATTTTGATACCCCCGGTAATAGGCGATAGGCGCCGTTATCTATTAGTCTATTACAGGAAAATATAACGGTTTTCCTAACTTGCACGGTTTTTTTAGAAATTTGAAAAAGTCGTAACGCATACTTATTTGCTCCTACTAAACTAACCACCATACAGTTTTTCTTGAACTATTCCTCCCTCTCGGTGCGCGAGTCCAACTCGCAATTGACCGTTTTTTTGTCAAATTTTAAGTAAGAAAACCTGTGTGTGTCAAATTTTAATGATTAAAATCTGTGTGTGTCAAATTTTAACGAATCAAACCTTTTTTGTACGAAATCCACGTCGTATTTTCTTTATATTTATAAATTCTCGGTCTCGGTCGCGGTCTCATTTCATTTAGTCTCGGTCTCGGCCGAGACAAAAAAAACGGTCTCGGTCGGACCTTACCGATAAGTTACATTATTTTTGTGTAGAAAAAATAATAAATTACACCAGTCATATCCATATTAATATTGAGATCGCTACTTCAAATCCGGTCTCTACTAATGACTATAGGTAAAAAAACTTAACTAAAGCACCTGCTACACGTGCATGTAGTAGTGTACGGAATTTATATGGAACTTGTCCTTTTTCTAAAATGGAACGTCAAACTGTCTATACGGACAGGTTACTACTAGAGTTGTGCCATTCTCGGAAACGTTCTCCGTTTAGTATAGAGAGAGAACGTTCTCGAGAACATTTCCCATACAAAACTGAGAACTTTTCCGAAAATTCTCGAGAACAGCACAACTCTAGTTACTACTACATGCAACAGGTGCTCTAGTTAAGTTTTTTTACTTATAGATGAGTTTTACCCACAGCTTAACACTGTCCAGCTTACTTTGTCTCGCTTACACAATTAGAAAATACCTTTTCAGTGATAGCCTTCAATGCTGCTAACTCATGGAGGAAAGCGCTGTCTTCTTCCACTGAATACTTCAGATGACTTAAAGACATCTTGGTAGCCTTGGGCACTTTGATACCCGCAAATGGACCTGATGAAATCTGTAAATTGATGTTGGTGACTCAATGGTCTGGCATACATTTTAGGGAAGTGAGTAAATTCATGGTGATTTAATAAGATAACTTTTATTTTAAATATTTTTTCTTGTGCTGATGAGATACAAACACATTCCAGTACCAAGCTCCCAAATTTCCATAAAAAATCTACCCAACATTGGGGTTCTTGACACTGAATGTGTTTATCACTAAAATGTTTGTCTGACTTATAGCCCAAGTTTTTTCTTTAAAAAAGCTAACCTAAGAGGTTCATCTGCCGCCTTAGTGACCAGTTGCTGCGATTCTAATCATCTACCTTGAGCCTACTGGGTCAGGCCATAGTGATATTGTAGCCCGAGTTAACTACATAGTTATACACGAGATTCTGAACTGTTGTTGAAAAATATTAATATAATATATACCTGGTCAACATTGGCAAGCTTGATTTTGATGAGCCTGCTACCACCATTTCCAAAACGCTGCTTGATCCTATGCTGAACTGCTTCAAATGTGTCCGGTTCATACTCATCAACAGTCAAGGGGAAAGCATGTGCTGTTTTGATCCCAGCCTGCAATATGTTAATATTTATAATTTTAACACTTTCAGGTGAGCAATGTCTATTGACATCGAATATGCAGGTTTAACAACTCTTAATTAATAATGGTGCTCACGCGAAAGTGTTAACTTCAACAATATTACAACCCAAAAATCCAATATGATGAGGAAATTCAACACTTGTTTACAGTTACACACAACAATTTTTAAAAAGAAAGTTATAGTAAAATAATTACTTACAGCATCACTAAGGCTGGACACTCCATCAACATATATTTCTACCACGGCTTCTGGCGACGCGAAAGGATCCAGAATGGTCATTCCATCCCATTCAGCATCCTGTGAAAATAATTTGATAAGGGAAATAAAGGGCCAAGTTGTTCCCTGGACTTTTACCATACGCCTAGAAAAGTCGGTACTCTACCTCTTCCACTGACAGTCCTAAAGCAGCGGAGAACACTTCCTTTAGAAGAGTCTCAGGTATTCTACTGGTTCCTGAAAAACTCAGGGATCGAGGGCTGTGAATCACATCGAATTCGCCCGCAGCGTTGGAGCCTAAAACAAAATTGAACATTTACATTCATCAGCACAACAGCTATAGAAGTTATCAGTAGCTTAACATTTAGATTATCATACTCACCAACTATGAATAAGACAAGAGAACACCAGAAAACGACCATTTTCACAGCCATTTTGATCGACTAAAAAGTCTACTATGGGCGGGCGGACTGTCATATGATTTAAGTCTTGCCATAGGAATTACGTGTTGCAATAGTAAATATTTCTGGATAGCACATGGTTTCGTTGGTTAGGTTGGTACAAAGCCTCGATCACAACGAAATGAGTCGATATCTGGAACAGCTTTAAGTCGCAGCTGTCAAAAATCAAGTCAAATATCATATCATCAATCAACCTTCAAATTCTATTTTTGACATTGTTGTGGTTTGTTTTGATAATAAATGAAACAAATTTAACAGTAATTCTTATCAAATTAGTAACAATTTCGATATTGAAAACAGACGCACCTCCGCCGGTGACAAATTTCATTCACGCATATAAAAATGTCTCACAGGCGATCAAGTTTTCAATCGAACGATCTGTTTCCTCGAGAAATTGATATTGAAGTGTGCCTGAAAACGTTGAAAATCTATCAAAAAATAGAAGGTGATGTGAACTGTGTTGTTTGGGATGCTTCCTTGGTTTTAGCAAAGTATCTTGAGACCATGTGCCAGCATAAGCCAGAGTTTTTAAGTGGCATCAGAGTTTTAGAGCTAGGATCTGGTTTAGGGGTTGTTGGTCTCACAGCGGCAACTCTTGGGTAATTAATAAATCCAATTAGTATGAATCCAAGTAGTCTATTGTATTGTTTTACTTATGTAATTATATTTTATTTGTTTTCAGTGCACAAGTCACACTTACAGATTTGCCAGAAGCATTACCACTGTTGCGAATGAACATTAATGAGAATAAGTCAAAAATATCTAGTATGGGAGGGTACGCCATAGCGGAGTCTTTGGTGTGGGGCGATAATACCTCTCAAATACTTAAAGATGATTTTGACATCATTGTGCTGGCGGACTGTGTTTATTATGAAGAGGTATGAATCTTTTGGATTTTATTACCCGACTGTGGCGAAGCCCACAAGGAGGGTTATGTGTTTATACCTGTATGTATGTATGTATGTAAGTATGTCTGTTCCTATGTGCGCTCATAAGTACTCAACAACATACCTGATTTTGATTATCATTTATCAAAATCAGGTATATTGTTGAGTACATCACTAGATTTGATTGAGCACCTAGCTAGGTGCTATCAATCTCTTTCTACCCGTCATTTACAATGACACACACAAGTACTGTCCTTATTGGCAAGTGGCAAATTACTACTTTTTGCCTATTACAAATATTACAATTATGATCAAATGTTAGCTATGTACCACTTGGATTAATATTAAGAATAAAATATTTTGTTCTAGGCAATAGATCCTCTGATACAGACATTAAAGTGCTACTGCAACACAATCACGAAAAAACCAACAATGTATTTAACTCAAGAAATGAGAGATTCTGAAATACAAAAGAGCTTGTGGAAAAAGTTTTATGATAAGCTAAATGATATCTTTAATGTGGAGAAAATTCCTGAAGAGGAACAACACAAAAATTACAGAAGCACGGACATATTACTTTTTAGAATTACAAAAAAATAATTACTGTATATAGAATATAAGTGTAATTACCCTAGGTGCATTCAGTTTGCGACAATAATTTTGATTATTATAAGCATTAGATTTAAGTTTTACAAATAGCTCAAAACTTTGTTCTGTTTCATATTAATAATAATGCTGTCAAAGTATGTAATTTATTTAAAGCAGGATACTGTAGTAGAAAGCCTTGGTGGAATTTATTTGAAGGCTATTGCATTCCTTAATCTGCCATACTTGAATAATAACTCCTTTTAGGCTTTGCTGCAGTCGAGTAAAAAGTGAGCCAAATCTGCTCTGACTCACAAAAAGATATGTTGCCTTGCTACATTATGTGTATACTTATGAAAGTAGATTTATGTCTAGGCTCTAGACATGCGCGAAACAGTGCCTCAAAAAGTAATGCTATATCACATCACTTTTCCGAAAACGTAATATCACACTGAGATATCACATCACTCCAAACATCACCCGTACATAGTCGATGACGATACGCAGTAGCGCGGGCGCGCGTGAGATACCAACATCACAGCTATCAGCTATCACCTACATCACGCAGCGCGTGTTCTCTGGAGTCTAGGGCGTCTTTTGAAACTATTACGCGCGCTTCACTCGGTCCTCGCTCTCACTCGCGCTCGGGCAATGTTATTTAGAGTGATGTTTGGAGTGATGCTTGATTTCTCGGAGTAATGCGTAATGCAACATCACGCGTTCGAGTGATATCTCATTTGTGATATTACGCGCATTACTTACACATGTCTACTAGGCTCTGATTTTTAATAACACAAGGTACATACCTTGTGTTATATGTCAATAGTGAAATACAACTTTGAAAATCAGCCTTAAACATTGCATTTATATCTCTAATAGTTAATGTAATAATCATTAATCTCTAATAGGTAATGTTTTTTAAGTATACCTATTTACTATTTATATTTTTAAATAAGCTGTTTTACATGTAGTGAACTATTTCATATTTTAATGCTTTACGTTAAATAATCTGTTACCTCAAATGTACAAATTTAATAAAGTTACTGCATTGTTGTCTCCTCTCCACTTTCTTTTCTATACCGGTAAAGGGTAAAAACAACGGCGGATTTATCAGCAAGCTGAGTAGGCTTTAGCCTAGAGTGGCAGATTTTAAGGCGGCAAATTTGGGGTCAATTCTCTTTTAACGATTACAAATATTTGCATCAATCATAATTATCATAAACATACAATTTAGTTGACAAAATAATAGTGCAGTATTTGATAATTTTGATATGTAAGATGGTCTTTCCTTACACATAAGTCACATAACTAAACTAACACCCATACAAAATACAAAGTAGCAGAGTTCATAGAAACTATAAATTAAATAATTAATAAATAGCTTTAAAACTATAAAATTAAATACAAACAATATGTATACTCTTTTACCTCCATTGTAATAATTATTAAATATTATTATACTTTTTGTTAGCACGCAAATAAAAGTGTAATATTTTGAATCGAAAACCTGATACGTATTGTTTATTTATAGTCCGGTCCGATTAGTCCGTCCTTTTAGGAGGTATTTAAATAAAGGTAAACAAAAAAACTACGTGACTCGGGTCATTCAGCCAAAAGTATTGCTCCACAGATACAAAACATTACTTTGATTGGCTGAACGAGCCGAGTCACGTGGTTTTTAATGTTTACCTTTATTTAAATACGTAAAAGGATTAAAGGACAGACTATCATCAAATCAGTCAGTCATCAAATATACTCTACGACATTAAAATCTTGCAACTATTAACTTACTACCTTTGGCAAAGTGCCTAGCAGCAAAAGCCACAAAACACAAAAAAAAATGTACTACCTTGCTGTTAAGTTAATTATGATTTTAACATTTTGATAGTTATTGCACTCATGTTCAGTGATGCCAATTTAGCAGTTTCAGTGCTAAATTTAGCATAATTTGGACTGGTTTAGCAGAATTTTTTTATATTTTGCAGTTAGCATAATTTTTGGCATAATTTTGTAAATAACAGAAAGGTTACCAGTTGGTGACAAACATACAGTACAGATAAATGGTAAATTTAGAAATATACAAGTTGGTGATGTGATAACATAAGTTTGTAAAATAACCTTCGATTGCATGGTTGACAATAATATAATCGTAACTATCAAGTTTATTTATATTCTGGTGTGCAATAAAGTTGTATTTTATTGTATTGTAGGTCGTAATAAGCATGTAATAAAAGCGTAGAATTTTTGCCACTTTCATTTTTAACATATTTTACTATGATTGTTTGTATGCTGTAGTAAAAAAGTTAATTTGATTGTAATATAAAAGAAAAAGATTAACACATTGACATTCTTAAATTTACTTATGTTTGCAATTTTTTTCCTGAAAGTTTAGTATGGGCCACAAAAAGGATTATTGTAAAGCTGTTATACCTAATCACAATACATTAAATTTGAAAGAATAATGCTTTTTTATATGGCATATTTTTTAACAGAATTTATCAAGTTTTAGCAAAATTTTAACATTGAATGAAATTCAGAGTTGGCAACACTGCTCATGTTGTCAAAAGAAAAGGTAAGATTAAAAACTATATCTCTGTTACCAAGTATGCCGCTAAACTAAAGTTATAGTTTTTTGTTGGCTAAACAAAACCGTGTTCAATAATTTTTAAGACAATGGCAGAAGAAACTGGTGGAAATCAAGTTAATATTTGTAAACATAACCACAATGCAAAGACTCCTGAGAATGGATGGATCGTCTGTCGGTCTCAAAAACGTCCCGGAAGATTCTATGACTTCAACACCGCAACTGGTGAAGCTGTTTGGCGTGATGATGTAAGTTACTTCAGCTTGTTTCACTATAGATAACATGATGTGATTAAAATTATAGAAAGTTGGCTCCACGTATACATGAGACAACACATTACATTATAAATCACTTTTCATATAATAACTCTTACCTTTTAAATAAATCCTTATTGTATCTGCATGTTCCACAAAATTTTCAGAATGCAAAACCTCATTGTTCCGCTATTGTGGACCAAAAAGGAATTGATTGCCATGAACCAACAGAGCCACCTGTGGATGCTGCACCTTGCAACCAAGATTGCTCACAAAGCACTTCTACTGCAAGGATATACAATAAACAGATTATAAATGATCAGGTTCCCACTAAAACTATTATATCTCCTTTTGGAAACTCTCCCTGCACATGTATCCACTCAAATGTGAACAATAATAGTGGCTTGAGTGCAGCCCCTACAATTATTTACCCCTGGATGGTCCCACCAGCACCTCCAGTCTTAATAGGTCCAACAGTACCTAATTTAAACCAACTTCAAACCATGTTTGGAGGCATGCACATGCAAAATATGCAGATTCAAAACACATCAGTGCCTTTAAGTAGTAGATTTCAAGTTTTACAACAGTTTAATGATGACGGTCCTCCAGATCTGTTAAAAGGTCGGACAGGTTTTAATGAATCTTATCACATTGCATCAAGAAACAATTGGAATTTCACAAAGGATCCAATAAGTAAGCCTAATGATCTCCGAAATCGTCTAAGAGCCCGAAAAAGGCAGGACTTCCAAAATGATGTGGTAGTAGGTAAGTTGCTTTTGCATAATCTTGTTTTTTTTTTACTAGTATTAACCCATTCACTGCGGCAATTAGCTTAACTCATCAATTAACCATATATGTATGGGGGACCTATGAACCCCGTATGCAGTGAAGGTGTTAAACCAGTTGTATACAGGGTTTCGCAAGATCTTGCCATGCCTTCCTGTCCTAGTAGCTCTATAATGTGATTTCACTCAGAGTAAATTTTGTGCCATACTATAAATTCTGATAAGTTATACTGTAGCTATTAATAAATCAGTACTCTTTTTAAGCTAGTTGTGATCAGTGAACAGTGGCCTTGCAGGTCCAATGGCTCAAGTACTGGTTTTCCTTCTTCCAAAATTTGATCCGAAGAGAGTAGAAGACAACAGAATTATTAAATTTAAACTTGACCATCCCTTCTGACCGAGGTTTCCAAACTATTTTCGCAAAGGGCCACACTGCACCTTTGAAAATCTTGCACGGGCCACATGACATGGTCGCCCTTACAGTTAAATAATATTTTTTCTTGGTCGTCCTAGGGGGGAGGTGTTTCATTGGAGAGGGATGCCGGCCGAACCATGGGCTCTTTCGCCGCGGGCCGTAGTTAAGAGACACCTGCCTTAACCGATTCTGCTCATCTTTCTTCTTACCTATTATGCTCTGCTTGGGTGTAGTACTACCAAATTTCAGAAATACTCCAGACGTGGCTCGTACCTCTATTCCCGTTTAGTAAGTGTTATAATAATGCGTGTTTAAGTAGCTGAGTTATGGCTGCTTTTTGTTGCAGATTCTCCAGAAACCAATAAAGATATACCAACAAGTATAACTGATGACGACATAAACCCAGATGATTTTGATGAATGGTTGGAGGTAATATATTACAACCTGTTGTTATAATCTTTGTTTAAACTTTAGGTTTTAATGTAAATTTTAGACAGGCTGTTATAGATCAGTCAATGACATTACAGATCAGTGACATGCATATAATATAATATAAAAAATAATTAGTTGTGTAATGTACTATTGTACAGGTGTCCTTTTTTCCTCAGTAGTACTATCAGATGCATATATTTGAAATAGTATTAACTTTTTATTAGACACACACGGATGGTGACGGAAAAACATTAGCAGTTGATATGGAATGTATCTGGGAACTTGCTGACAGCAAAGCAAGCAGAGAATGTTGGTACATTGTGCCCACCACAGGTGTTTTGCTCAACAACTTCCGATTTTTGCGCAGTCTTGTGGCCTCAGGTTAGTTGGGTTTTTACTTATAAAATTTCTTTTGAAAAACTATCTTTAACACTTTCAACACCAGGAACCCGCTTGGCGGGCGCTAGGCTCGTAGTAGCTACGGCCTACATACTGAGTCTGTTAATGTTACCGTGACTAACGTTTCTGGTGATACAAAATTCAAAGAACACTCTCTTTTCATAAGTTTCATTTTTCTCTTCTCTAATAGAGTAGTGGGGAAATCCATCCAAATGTCCAAACCACGTTGTCATTCTGAGCTTGTTCTGATTGATATCGATGGACACACTATTGATATCCATATAACTGTTTTATCAAAGAGTGTACTCCGCTTTCGGCCCAGGGGGCTAGTCAGAAATTTAAGCCTTGGGGAGCCCAGCTTAAGTTTCTGACAGCCATTGTTTTGCTGCCCACAACTCTATACAGAACAGAATCCAGTGGGGAGAGCCAAAGTAGGTATAAAGGCGGACAAGTAGTTGTGTAAGAGCGAGTGATAGCTCGTCTGTGTGAGTGCGATCCGTACTGAATTCTTACGCATTCTTGAAACTTTGCTTGTAGTGCATTCGTTCACACATTAAAGCTCGCGATGTACCTTCTGTAGGAGGAAAAATTACTGCTAAGTATACTGTGGGGGGTGCAGCTGCTTCTGCCCACTATATCTGAACACTATACATTTTATTATTATAACAAAACGGGACTTAATCGCGTAAAAACATGCTATTACCTCGACGTTTCTTCTTCATGGAATCCAGTCATCAGCATGTGTAAACATCATCAAGTGTCTACCGGCAAATCGCCTGATGTTGTGAGTGTTGTGTGTCGGTCGAGTGACAACCCTAATATGAAAAGTAATAATCAAGACCAAGAGCGGGTAGTTCGGAAAACCCGCGCGGCTAGAAGAAGTTGACACCTGCCTCGCCAGTCCCTTCGCGACCATGGACGTCACGGCACGTCCGAAACGTCGAGGTAATAGCATGTTTTTACGCGATTAAGTCACGTTTTGTTATAATAATGAGTGAAAATCGTGAAAGTTAAATCAATATTTTACTATTTTTAATTAAATCATTAAAAAAAATAGACTTTACTAAGGGAATCGGATTCTAGGGGGCAGACGCCTGACAGGTATTAGAGATCGACGATTTTTTTTGCGACATTCATGAATATCTATATTTTTGACATTAAGATACTTATTTAAGTTTTTGGTGCAAAATGGAAAGGCAAGTAGAGAGTTCTCATATCGATATTCGTCGATACATCGTATACCTGCGATGTTTTCCGCCTTACCTAGTAATTATATTATACCCAGCTTTGTGTTTTATTTTAAGTATGGTAATTATTAACTTAATAGTTTTCGTTTTAAAGGATTTCCTTAGTGTCATTTGTCACGGACTTTTTTTACAAAATAAACATTAAACATACCATTCCATACAAATTAAAAAAAATAATTATAGGGATCATTTCAGTGTCTTGCAAGGAACATTTCATTGTAGAACATATGGGGAAAAAAATCTACAATAAAAATATCGATATCCATAAAATCGATAAAAAAAATCGTCTATCTCTATACTATGTCCTTTAAATAAAGGTAAACAAAAAAAAACACGTGACTCTGCTGGTTCAGCCAGTAGTATTACGCCACAGATACAAAACGTTACTTTGATTGGCTGAACGAGCCGAGTCCCGTGGGGCATTCCACGAAAACGTCTACTTTGTCGGGCACGTGACGGCTATGGCAGCTACCTTAAAAACAAATAAAAAGTCCTAAGTGACATTCTCAATTCAGAAACCAAGTTATAAAATATTGACATACCAAAAATGTACTTCCTAACTTTGTTAGAAGTATGAAAAAATGGCGTCACGTGCCCGACATTGTGCTGGAGTGCCCCACGTGGTTTTTTTGTTTACCTTTATTTAAATACCTAACAGGACAGAGTATAGTACCTGTCAGGCGTTTGCCCCCTAGAATCCAATCTCTGTTTATCTTATCAGCCAACTGTAACTACTGTCCGTTTTGTCGGTTTCGGCAGACCCGCGGGCGCGGGTGCTGGCGCCGCCGGACGCGCTGAGCGCGCTGCGACGCGCCATGTTCTCGGACAGCGCCCGCGTGGCCGAGCGCGCGAAACGGGCGATCGTCCTCGTACGGCAAATGAGTACGTATCTGTCGCAGCCAACTGCTTTAATTGGGATGTTGAATAATGTTGAATGTTACAACATAATATAGTCACATGGATTGCAAAATACTAAATTATCATAACACAAAAGAAATAAACAAAAAATGTATAAAAAATATAAAGTTATGAGACCACAAAGTTTAAAATAACACTGAAAAAATAAATGTATGACAACTATGTGCTTAAACGCACTTCTTCGTGCTCAAAATGGCAAAATGCTATTTTTTTCATACAGACTTAGTACAGCGATGCAACGGATGACGTCATAATGTCCTACCGTTTTGTATAGAGCGTTTTCAATGCTCAGTCCGATCTGCTACTTTTGATTACAATTTGTGGCTGTTATACTTATACCAATGTATTAGGTGTCATATAGATATTTGTTCCTCAGAAATAGTAGAATCGATTTAGGACAGAAAAAAAATCGAGTGAACAGGCTAATTAGCCATTTGGTTTTCATCACACTTGCTCGTAAAGGGTGTTGTAACACGCGGGCTTATAGACCAGCTCGGGCCGATTTACCTCCCGTGGGTTATAAAAATCTATAACTAAACTAAGCAAATAGATCTCACACACACACACACACACACTTTAGACTAAGTTTAGATTAACTCATTTAGGTATTTTTATACTAATGCTAAGTGAACTGTTAAAGATAAAAATGTTCTATTTTTGGAAGAGCGAGGCTTCCTGTCACAGGTACATAAATACCTACTAGGAGGTCTCAACCTTAAAACTTGTGTACCTTACAGTTACTTGAAATAAACTTTATTTTTATTTAATTTTTACAACTCCCACGGAAAAACTGTATGAAAATCTATAAATCCCGAGGGAGTTATGAGTTTAGTTTTAAAATATAGAACCTACCCGTACGTCATTTCAGACTAAGGAGGTTTCAAATCAGCTAAGGCTTATTTCCCATAATTTTTGTGTATGTAGGTATATTTTACTATTATTTCAGTAATTTTTGCAATAATTATAATGCAGTTAAATGAATTTAGTTTAAAATTTTATTTTGAAAATCGGTATAATCTGGCGGTATTACCTGTCAAGTTTGAAACTAAACGCAGCTCTTAGCATTATCCATGGAAGACTATATTGAAAAAGTTGACAGTAAATAATTTGATTATTGTCTTATTTTTTTTTCCTCGCAAATGTGATGAAAAACATTGTGTGTACTGTGTATCACGGGCAGTAAGGGGATTACAAACTCGAGTCATTAAAAACCCCCCGCCTACGGCGTCGGGCTCCTAATAGACTCTCGTTAGTAATCCCTTTCTTACTACCCTCGGTGCACAATGTACTATAACTGCGCGGGGCTTCTATTTCTGATCTGAGCTTTTCTGCTTCTGAACAAACCTAACCTAAAATAAGGAGTGTGTTTAATGAAAAGGCTAGGCAGCAGTAGCGTCCAAAGACCTCGATTCCTACCGTCTTGCTTAATATCAGGCATTTGAGCACCTTATTCTACAGCTCTTGGGGAAAATGTATGGCAAATCTGCACCGGCTTGTCCAAGGATATCTTTTACGCCACGCCACTGCTAGGCAGCTAACCAAATAGCTAATTAAGCTAGTTGGCGGCGACCTATCCATTTCATCAATGAGGGCAATATAGGTACGGAATGTGCAGAAACACACTGGTGGTGGCAGCACTTATTGGGCCAGGAAAAAATGTCATACTGGTTACAAATGTCAATGTCGAGTCGTGGCTAGTGATGTGCCGCGGGAATATTCCCGTTCCCGGGAATATTGCCAATATTCCCTTGTTTCCGGGTATATTCCCCGTCTATCCATTCCAATCCAGCGTGTTGAAGACGTTCTCCAGTGCGTTGGTGAACAGATGAATATTTACGTCAGGGCAACTGCAGATGTACTTCTGCAGTTGCCCTGGACCGGGACTCCACTCAGGGTGGTCCGGCTAGCGACCTGGTTCGTCCCCAGGGAACGCCACGGCCGGCCACCCGGTCACATCATCGCTATGCATAACAAGGGTCGCGAGTTTAAAGCGCGACACTAAAATCAGCCAAAGAGTTCCGCAACGACCGGTCACCCGCTTTAGGTCGAAATCTCCATCGATTTCCGGCAAGGACATTGCCCGTACCTCGCTACGCCCATGGTTTCCGGTACCCTTAATCAGGTCCTCAATTCATTTCATGTTCAAGGTATAGATACAAATTTTCAATAAATTTTGTTACTTCTAACTTAGTATGTGTCATTTTGCAGGTAAACATGCTGACTCTTTACTAGAAGATACGCCCAATGTAAAATCCGGCTTGGAATTAATTGACCAAAATAAACATGTCGTAAGTACCTATGATATGAAGATGTGTTAGATGCCCAAATATTATGCCTTGTTATATTTTTCCCTTTTTAATCATTCTTGGGCTACGAAATAATCTCATATTATCTACTTACGTGTTTTAGATTTTCCTATTTGACGAAAACGATAAACACCATCAAGAAATTGAGAAGGTTATGCCAAACTTCACAGTTAATGAACTAAAGCAATATTTAACTAGGCGTTCGGAAGCTCATACTGTTTCTAAAATCCAGAATGTTAAAATAATAGTTCCAAATGATGAAGTTCAAATTGAGCCAGCTGATACAAGTTCGATTTCATCTTCTCAAAGAATTCCCAGTCCTGACAGCGTAAAAACGCCTCAACTCACGTTGAATTCATTAGTTATTAACGATATGGAAATTCAAACCGATCCGCCCACGACACCCGAGAAACGAACCGCTAATGCGAGCGTTCAAACAGATTTCGATTTCTCATTATCGCAAGAAGATAAATGTAAAGCAATGAAAATAAGCCGAGCAGTAGATACAGCTGAAATTTGTAATGATAATGTGGTAACAAAAGCTGCACCTAGAAAAATCAGGTTGAAGAGACAACATCAACCCGCAAACATTATAAACGAGAGCAAAGAAAAAAAAACTTTTAAGTGGCGTAAAAAGAAAGATACTGGTTCAACATCCAATGAAAAGCCACCGCAGATAGACGGTGGTCACAAAAGTAGCTCGTACGGATATTCTTCCCTTTCAACATCGACTGACGACATAAACCAACAAAATGATAATGCTGTAGACTATGGGCTAAGCGACGTCGGTGTCGACGCGAAAATTGTCGACGAAACGTCTACGTCAGGCGTGATATCCAATTCAGTTGATTCTGATAGCATGTTCAAAATAAGTAAGGAAGCTATTCTAAATGTATCGAAAGGACGTCAAAAAAAGGAAGTGTATGAAATTGCCAGTGATTTTATGGAACAACATCTTAGGACCCGATGTGATGAATGGGTATCACGATTTGTCCAAATAATGGAGGAAGTTCTTACCCAAGTTCTCCACATGGAACCGCCTTTTGTAGACTCTACTTTACCTCCCCCATGGACTGTCTGGGAGGCCACAGAATGTATTAAACGAAAATTCAAAACCCACGGTGTTATCGTAGATGCATCAGATGAATTGTCTTTTTTCTTGTTGAAAATAAGTGATGATAGAGGTGAGTTACTTTATTTTTTGTCTTTTAATAATTTTTTGACTGACTTACATATTGAATTTTTTAAATCCACATTTCTCTGCTTCAGGTAACATAAACACAGATATAAGCCCCAAGGATTTTATGCAAATGTATAGCTATGGCGTAAATGTAATAAATGTGTTGCAGGTACGTACGTTTTGTTTGTGCCACTAAATGTTTTTTCGAAAGAAATCGTAATATGTATTAGTAATGGTTTTTTCCTGTTTAGACGGAGCTGAAACATGATGATCTGCAAATAGCATCTAGCTCTTTAACCCAGTTGCTCAGCGATATTCGGGAGCACAATGTAGATGAGTCCAACGAATTCTTAGAAACATTTCCCGACGACGATCCACTCGATCACTCGGCAAATGTCAGCGAAACATTGACAAGTAAGATATTCTAAACTGACATGTCGAAGAGACTCAGAGAAACTACAAGGGACCGAAGAGCTGGCAACTTCCTCGCTCAACGCATCAGCCTCACAATTCAGCGAAGCAATGCTGCCAGAATCTTCGGTACCACGCCGCAGGGGCCATTTTTAGGGTTCCGTACCCAAAGGGTGCCAACTCCGCTGTCCGTCTGTCCGGGCCCTAGTTTTTGAACCGTTATTACGGTTCAAAAACCGGTATTACGGTTGAAAAATTTCAAGTCTACCTATTGGTAGAGACTTGAAATTTTCACAAAATGTGTATTTCTATTGATTGATATTGATTTCCACCCTTATGTTAAAGTTAAAGACTAAATTTCACTTTCATAGTCCGAACTTATGCAGGATGTAATGGTTTTGACTACTTTTTTACTTCCGTGGTTTTTTAATACTACTAGGGTGGCAAACAAGCATACGGCCTGCCTGATGCCAAGCAGTCGCCGCAGCCTATGGATGCTTGCAATACCAGGGGAATTACGTGCGTTGTCGACCCTTAAACCAATTCACTCCCCTCTTGAAGAACTCTATACTGTAGCATAGCTATCTGATTTATAACTAGACTGTCCTTCTTCACAGATTTATCCAATACGGATGCGGTAGATAACAATACTGCACCTGCTAGTATTGTATCACCTCAAAAGAAACGTGTCTCCTGCAACGATTCACCGTCGAATTACAGCTTAAGATCCAGTCGTTTACGAAGGAAACAGGTTTGTCAGTCAAACGTATTCTGGGGAACGTCCGACAATAAAGAGTAGAAATCTTTTATCCTGACAGTATGCAAACGCCGTTGATGCCGGCCGATCGGCCAATATCAAAGGACGTACGAGTAGTAGGGAATCGTACTGCACTGCGTGAAGTTTGCCGTGCTGTGGCTGTGGGTGGGGGCTTGGCGCACCCGTCTATTGTTTAGAGGCGAGCGTGGGAATTCTTGTTTTATTGTATATAAACGCGCGAAAGTGAAATATCTGGTTATATTCTCTAATCTGTGCCGCTGTAGAGCAGTGGCGCCCTCATTTAGTTTCTACTCTTTCTTGTCGAACTGTAAGCTGGGGCACAGATTAAATAATTTGACGCCTCCTGAAACTGGCAACAGGGCACCTGCCCTCATATCGACGCCAGAAAGCAAACACGTAGTAACTAACTACGTGTTACGTGCGTAGTTACTACGTGTTTGCTTTCCGGCGTCGATATACTTTTGTGAGATTTGAAATAATTTCAGCCTAAACTAAGCTTTGTTCTTTGTCATAAGTGTTCCAAACCTTTTTACGTTCGGCACATTTGGTACGTCCTGACCCTTATCTTTTTACTCTACAGAAAGAGGATGAGAGCAGAACAGAGGTTATGAGTGAAAAAAGTGACGTAGATTATTGTCTGTTTTCAAGTCTGGGACTTCAAAAAAAGAATTTCAATGTGGATACGTCTATCGTTCAAACTATTTCAAATGTCCATCATGTTGAACCACGTCTGACTCCACCCACAGGACAAATCCAAGCTGCGGCTCTTGGAGTCAAAGTAGGAGAACCAAAGATTATTCGAAATTTCAGCATATGTCCGGAAATTGAAAACAAATTAAAAGATTCATATGGCTCTACTAAAGAAGTAGATTGTGAAATAGCAGAAGATGAAACAGAAGATGTTTACCAGGCAGAAGAGGGTTATGATGCAGAAAACACTAATTTTACAGAGGATAAAGATAGCGAGCATGATTCCAAGGAGCCCACAATTAAAATGATTATACGGATATCAACATGGAGAATGCATCAATGTATAAATAATACACGCAGTTTCTGGTAAATATTTGTCTTTAGTCTTTACTATGAAAGTCATGCACACATTCCTTTCTTCTACTTCTTTCTTTTAACCTTCTTCAAAAAAAGGAGGTTATCAATTCGATCTGAATGAATGTAATATTGTTAGAATTGCACAGTTTTTATATATGTTACTTTATACCAGCTTCTAAACATGTGTGCCACGGAAGTGTATGTATGTGTGTTTGTTTGTCCGCGCATATCTTAAAAACTGTAAGTCGGATTGCAAACATTATTTTTTAGTTGGACGAATTGGACGAGGTATAGTCAGGCATGTCTCACTCCGCGATTTTGTTTCGCGATAATTATTATTATTCCTTGCCTAATGCATTAGGCAAGCTCAGGGCTGCGCCGACACCCGGCAGCGCAACCTATGAAGCCCGAAGGAGGGTTATGTGTTTGACCGGTATGTATGTATGGATGTATGTTACCCGACTGCGGCGAAGCTCAAAGGAGGGTTATGTGTTTGACCTGTATGTAAGTATGTATGACGACGTGTATCAAAACAGTTATATAATGTCACGCAAATATATTTTTTAATTAGGTACCCCTAATTCACTAGAAAATTCAAGCTATAATAATGATTTTATTTTTGTCGACAACCCTAGCGGTGGGCGGGGCGACCAGAAAGAGTGCGCGTTATAAGTTAAAGCGAGAAGGTAGGATTAGGCGCATTTTTGTGACTCGAACGTGGGTTTTGTTAGACAGTGCGACTTCTGTGCAAAGTACTATTACTTAATCTGTGATATAGTCCAACTTGGGGAACTGTGCAAGTTTTATCAACATCGGTTCAGTAGTTTTTAAGATAGTTAAGTGTATATCAGTAAGACTACTGTATCAAGTAAAACTAAGTACTGTATCAAGAAGGGGATTACTAACGAGAGTCTATTAGGAGCCTGACACCGTAGGCGGAGGGCTTTTAATGACTCTAGTTTGTAATCCATTTACTGCCCGTGATACACACAATGTTTTTCATCACATTTGCGAGGAAAAAAATAAGGCAAAAATCAAATTATTTACTGTCAACTTTTTCAACATAGTCTTCCACAGATAATGCTAAGAACTGCGTTTAGTTTTCAAACTTGACAGGCAATACTGCCTGATTGTACCGATTTTCAAAATAATATTTTAACTAAATAAATTTAATTTATGTAATTGCATAAAATTAATTGCAAAAATCACTGAAATAATAGTAAAATATGCCATATAAATTTTATATACAGTAAAATTGCTTTTATGCTACACCTGGCCATAAAGTGGTGGCTACGCGTACGGAAAAAGCCGCTTTCTGGCCAAGTGTAGACATAAAATGATGTACACAACACGGGAGATAATAAAGAATGCCCTCGATCGCATATTTACATCTGCGATCTCAGCCTTTTTTTGTTATGTAATGTACTATTATACGGTGTTCAGTCATTTCACAAAAAACGTTTCACAAATATTCATTTTAAAAATCAACGTTTGGCAAATAAACTAATGACAAATTAGTCGATTCGCAAAATAACGTTTCACAAATCGCTCATTACACAAAATATTTACTTGAAAAAAGTTCATATTACAAATCTTCATTTAACAAACTATTCATTTAATATTTACAGCTTTTGACAAAATAACGATTGGTAAATGAACGTTTAATAAAATACAAAGTTTGACCTAGCGAAGATATGACACGATGGGATTATGCGTTATTTGCGTATTACAAATCAAATAATATTTACTGCAACCTCTAGTGTGGTAATTATGTGTTTTTCAGACAAACAAATTAATAAAGTTTTCAAACTTGTGTGGCATGATACCTTTGGGTGTGGTGTTCAAAACTCACAACTCTCCCCTCCCCTCCACCTGACGCAACACCCCCCCTCGCAGTGAAATGTGTCCCTTTTATCGGTTTTATCACATTTTCTCGAAAACTATAATGGATACAAAAAAAGTGTCAAAAGTAAAAATGATCCTCATTAAATTGTAAACAAAATTTGTCCTATATCTTATTTTGATAGGCTGGACGGTTTTCAAGCTGTAGGTAGTTAAAAAACTAAAATGAAATTTTTCATCAGATTAACGACAATATAGTCATTATTTATTGGAATGAAGTAAATAAAAAGCTGTAGGTGGAATCATTAGGGGTGCACTAAGAAAGGATTTTTCAAAATTTACCCCCTAAGGGGTCAAATAGGGGTTCAAAGTTTGTATGGAGAGTCTACGATTTTAGAAGTAAAGAGGTTTGAAACCTCATGTTTAGACTTTTTATTAGATTACAAGAAAAGTAATTTCACCGTTTTTCGAAATTCATCCTCTAAAGGGTTTAAATGTGGGTTGAAAGTTTAGATATCAACGCACCACCCAAACCGCTGGTCCTAGGAATTCCAAATTTAGCACGTAGGTTCCTTATAAGGTCTAGGGGTGCACTAAGAAAGGATTTTTCAAAATTCATCCCCTAAGGGGTTTAAATGGGGGTTGAAAATTTGTATATGTAGTTTGTAGAGTTTCTTTGGGACAATCCTTTCTTAGTGCACCCCTAGACCTTATAAGGAACCTACGTGCTAAATTTGGAATTCCTAGGACCAGCGGTTTGGGCGGTACGTTGATATACAAACTTTCAACCCCCATTTAAACCCCTTAGGGGATGAATTTTGAAAAATCCTTTCTTAGTGCACTCCTAGACCTTATAAGGAACCTACGTGCTAAATTTGGAATTCCTAGGACCAGCGCTTTGGGCTGTGCGTTGATAAACAAACTTTCAACCCCCATTTAAACCCCTTAGGGGATTAATTTCGAAAAACGGTGAAATTACTTTTCTTGTAATCTATGAAGAGTCTAAACATGAAGTTTAAAATCTCTTACTTCTAAAATCGTAGACTCTCCATACAAACTTTGAACCCCTATTTGACCCCTTAGGGGGTAAATTTTGAAAAATCCTTTCTTAGTGCACCCCTAATGATTCCACCTACAGCTTTTTATTTACTTCATTCCAATAAATAATGACTATATTGTCGTTAATCTGATGAAAAATTTCATTTTAGTTTTTTAACTACCTACAGCTTGAAAACCGTCCAGCCTATCAAAATAAGAAATAGGACAAATTTTGTTTACAATTTAATGAGGATCATTTTTACTTTTGACACTTTTTTTGTATCCATTATAGTTTTCGAGAAAATGTGATAAAACCGATAAAAGGGACACATTTCACTGCGAGGGGGGGTGTTGCGTCAGGTGGAGGGGAGGGGAGAGTTGTGAGTTTTGAACACCACACCCAAAGGTATCATGCCACACAAGTTTGAAAACTTTATTAATTTGTTTGTCTTTCCCATACATTGATTACATAGAATTACTGAATTAACAGCCATATTACTAGCATTAAAACTAGGACGACATCATAAACACTATGATTGTAAGTATTTTACTGTACCGAAGTCACCGCTGAGTCCTCTCAAACCAGGGTTTAAAATAATGTATATTGCTCAACGTGTATTTGGATGAAATAAGTACTTGTCTGTATATTATTTGCCCCTAATAAAAAATGCAGACATAGGTACAGTATAAATCAAACAATAATTTAACAATCGAAGTTTTGTGAAACAACTACTTTGAAAAATGATTTATTTGTGAATTGAACATTTGTTAAATGATTATTTAACATTCAATATATTTGCAAAGTGTTACATTTGCGAAATGTACATTTGTCAAATAATCATTTATAAAATGAGGATTTTGTTAACTGGTATATTTGTGAAATGAATAGTTTGTGAATCGTTATTTGTTAAATGATCATTTGTGAAATGTTTTTTGTGAAATGACGCTAAACCACTATTATACATATACACCCATATCGGCCATTCTCACGAAGTATGTCTGTGGTCACCTAATTACCGCGACGCTGTTTTCATACTAAATGTATGAAGACGCGGTAATTAGACGTAGTCATACTTCGTGAGAATGGCCGATATTAGTGATTGTATCCGAACTTTTATTACGAGGGTTGTATTTATTTGTGTAATATGTTTATTTCAGCGAAGATACATACAACACCTTAAAGTGTACTGATTACTGGGAGCCAGAGCACAAAATGACTATGATGGTAAAGGTTTCACTAGTCAGTACCAGCCTAAAAGAAGTGTGCGACCGTTTGGTGTGGTATGTTACCTTATTCCTTGTTTTACGTTAATATTGACGTTTTCAGATAAAAGTTTATTTTATATGTTTAATAGAAAGCGAACATTGAACAATTGTAGGCAGGTCAGGTCAGGTTTCGAACCTCCGACGCGCTCTCCGCACTACCAATAGGGAATAATGCATGATATTTTTTGTTTTCTTTATTAAAAGCACATTCATAAAAAAAACAGTAGCCAAAATAGATTTTATGCCACACCTGGCCAAAAAGTGGCTTTTTCAGCACGCTGCGCGTACGGAAAAAGCCGCTTTCCGGCCAAGTGTAGATATAAATGATGTACACAACACGGGAGGTAATAAAGAAAGCCCTCGATCGCATATTTACGTCCCTCGCTTGCAGCCGGGCCGCATACATCTGCGATCTCGGCCTTTCTTTGTTTTACCACCCTAGTTGTGTAAAAATCTATCTCTATCTCTTTCTGGCAAAACAGAATATAGTATGGAGTTTGTATGGCGGCCGTGTACTATGACGTCATAGTCCATATCGGATCTCTCTGTCTAATCGCTGTCTAATTAATGCTTTAAAATGTTTATATCTTGCGTATTTCTCGGTCGATTTTAATGTTATTTTCACTTTATGTCATCTTATTTACGGTATTATCATATTTTTTTAAGAAATCTGATAACAAAAAATCATGCATGTTCCCTATTGTGCCACCAAGCGCTTATCCAAGTCATCCAATTTTTCAATCAGTTGCATCATGCATCAATGCATTTTTATACGCCTTAAAGGAGGCATGTAGTGACATCTCCCGTTAAGAAGTCTACTTAATATACGTTACATCCAAATATATGTTTATTTTTTTACAGTCAAAAGTCATTTTGTGAATTTGTTATTTGCTTATACCGTCGTTTCTTTGTTTACAGCATATTGCAGCGGGAGCCCAGCGCGACGAAACGTCAATTTCGCAAATTATTAAATTTGTTTGCAGTCCAAGATTTTGAAATAGACGATAACGATAACTGGTTGGATGAATATCGGTGAGTAAATATATACGATAGTGTTGATTTATGGACGTCTATCTATATTGTCAATTGCATAACGTCCAAAAGTGAACATCGTCCGGCTGATGATGATCTTTATTGCATATTTTGATGCAGACATAAGCATTTATCCGCGGCTTCATCAATAATCCAGGTCTAGTCTAACTCTGTGCCAAATTTCATCTGATCATCATCATCATTTCAACCCTTGATACGTCGGCTGCTAAACATAGGTTTCCATTGAAGACTTCCATAACGAACGGTCGCACGTCTTCTGCCTCCATCGACTTCCGGCGACCCATCAGTAAGCTTACGATGCTCACGCGATTGTCACTCGATAAATAAATGATAAAGCATCCGTCACTCTCACACACTATTTGTCAGAAGTGACAAATGCTTTATCATTTATTTATCGCGTGACAAAGCGTAGCATCATAAGCCTACTGATCGCGTCACGCGTCACGTCGGCAACGTCAGATCATCATGTGGGAGGGCGACCTAAAGTCAACGCCATAATTAGGCGAACTAGTTTGACAGTTCCACAAGCACAAAATGTTGCCAGAGTTAGGCCAGTAATGTTTTGTCGATATAATAAAAATAAAGAAATGCGTAGTGACTTATGACTGTGACTTAATTTATAACCTAATAAATAAAGTAAAGTGACACAGTTGTTAAACCGTATGTTCTGTTTGGTTTAATGAGCGTTCTAGGGATGGCTCCGGTGGTTCTCATGTTATTTAGTTTAGTTCATAATGTCAGGGTAGATATCACGAGTTGTGAGAGTAGTATTTGTTCCGTATCGATAGAGGGCGGTGTCACGTCTGGAAACTAGCGAACGGTTGTCTATTCAAAATTGTATAAGGGTTTGGAATTTCCATTGCTAGACCAGTAACAAAAGGTAACCAACCAAACAACAAGTGTAAAGTAACAACAAGTGTAAAGTGTTAAAGTGAAATATACCCTACGAAGTACAAGTGAAGTTTAGTTTCGTACATTTTGGTCCTTCGAGCCGGATTAATCGGCTGGGCCCTGAAGTGGTAGGCGCAAGTCTGTGCAGGCAGGCACCACCTTCAGGAGGAACCGGAGTTTTAGAGACTTGGTGCCGGTACCAAGCGGCGACACCAGTTAGCGGAGCTGTGGTCGCGAGTTGGAGTCAGGAGTCGGCCCCAGACGACGTCCTGCAGCAGCAGCCACCAGCTTCCAAGGAGTAGAAGGAGGGAAGGTGCAGAGAGAGGAAAGGTATCAGGTGCAGTGGACAAAAGTGAGTCTGTCAGTGTTCGATTCTTAGTGCAGTGTGTCAAGAGAAATTGAACTCTATTTCAAGAAAAAGGTTTTTATAGGATTTTGTCTATGTTCTAAAGTCTTTGAAAATTTCGATGTATCTGGGACTTTTACAAATTTTGGTTTTGGAAATCGTGTCGACAGCTTGAGACTTTGACACCTTATACATATTTGATTTTGTATGATTATTATTTCATATTTTAATTTATAAAATTGATATCTTGTTTATTAACTTCTTGTGAAACATCCACCACATAAATGGATTCGTTAATCAATGTTCAATTAGAAACCTATAACCAAATAGAAAATGCTTTTCAAAATTATAAAATGTCACCTACAGAGCGGATTACCAAACCCTATGTGGAGGTTCGGATACAAGGTTTAGAGCAAAGGTGGAATAAATTCTCTGAATGCCACGACCAACTTTTAGCGGAATTTTCTGAGGAATTGAAACATAGTCTATATGCTACAAAGGAGGTCTATAACGTGACAGAGGAATTATACCTCGATTACATGGTGGAATTGAAGACCGCCTTAGAATCTTTAGTGGGTCAGAATTTAGAACCCACGACAGGGATTAAATTGCCAAAAATTGTTATTCCTAATTTTTCGGGGCAATATAGTGAATGGGTTACATTTAGAGATTTGTTTACATCTATCATCCATAATAATAAAGGTTTAGACGATGTTCAGAGGATGTACTACCTTAAGGGCTATTTAAGTGGTGAAGCCGAACAGTTGCTACGACATATTCCAATTTCAGAGGCAAATTATATAAAATGTTGGAATATTTTACAAGAAAGGTACAATAACAAAAAGTTTATATGTAACACCATTTTAAACAGATTCTTGAGTCAGAGAAATGCCACCACTGAGTCAGCGTCGCATCTAAAGGAACTGGTCGATACAAGTAGTGACTGTTTAAGTGCCTTATCAAATCTTGGGGTCGATGTGAGCTCGTGGGATGTCATTATTGTACACCTGCTTACCCTAAAGCTTGACCCAGAGACGCGAAAGGCATGGGAACTGAGTGCTTCAGACATCGGGATTCCTGACAACTTACCCACCTTTAACAAGTTTCGCGATTTCTTGACCAACCGTTTCCGCGCTTTAGAGTTTGTAGAAACCAACAGATCGGCTTGTAACCAATCTTCTAAACCAAATATACCACTTTTTTTACACGCCATAGTCAGCACTCAATGTCCCTGCTGCACCGATACCCATAAAATAACCTTTTGTAAACAGTTTACCACCTTAGATGTTAACGCACGTCGTAATCTCGTCCAGGAGAAAGGGCTCTGTTATAATTGTCTCTGCAGCAATCATTCTGTGAAATTCTGCCAGAACCCAACACCATGCAGAATTTGCAAACGCCGTCACCACACGTTGCTTCACCAAGAAAGGAGAAACATGAATTGGGAATCACACGAAGTCTCACCAAGTAAGCAAGGACTATTGACCAAGGAAGTGAAGCACGTTAAGATTTTGGCGCACCATACCCAGCAAAAGGAAATCGACCGCCGTTTCGAACCACCCACCTACAGCAATTACGGGATGTGCACGAGTGAAAGTCAATGGCCTGGACGTCCCTGGTTGCTTGGCAGAGTAAAAGAGAGAGGACGAAATTACGCGTTTAGGCACAGATCACCGTATTAGTTGAGGAAAACTCGCCTTTACGGGTGTTCCTTGCAGCGGGATGAGTTTGAAACTTGTATTTTTGATAATTTTATTTTGACTTCTCATTTATAACATTTTTTGTAAGATTCAAGACGAAGTTTGTGATTTAGGGTTTTATAATGTTTGGTTATAGGTAATTAGGTTTACAACCATGTTATGTTCAGGGTTGTTGTCATGGTGGGCGGTGTCTTAAGGACAACATAGTTGCCCTTGGTGGGCGGCATGTTAAACCGTATGTTCTGTTTGGTTTAATGAGCGTTCTAGGGATGGCTCCGGTGGTTCTCATGTTATTTAGTTTAGTTCATAATGTCAGGGTAGATGTCACGAGTTGTGAGAGTAGTATTTGTTCCGTATCGATAGAGGGCGGTGTCACGTCTGGAAACTAGCGAACGGTTGTCTATTCAAAATTGTATAAGGGTTTGGAATTTCCATTGCTAGACCAGTAACAAAAGGTAACCAACCAAACAACAAGTGTAAAGTAACAACAAGTGTAAAGTGTTAAAGTGAAATATACCCTACGAAGTACAAGTGAAGTTTAGTTTCGTACACAGTAAATTCTTGAACAGATTTAGGATTACACGTTTCGTCGTCTTTTTAGACCTATCTTGATGCGTGCAAATTATTGTCGATAACATTTTATCCATATTTATCTATGACTATTTATTTTTCTGTGAGCCAGGCAACATTTCTGCCTGTCAAACTAGTTCGCCTAATTATGGCGTTTACGCTGTGTCATCCGGCAATTTCATTTCAATCTTCTATTTTTACCGCGGTATTTAGTAACCGACATCCAAACCTCCAAACATCCCCATCTAATGATGGGGAGGTTTGGATATCCTAATGGATAGGATATGATACAGTGCATGATCATTCGTATTTACATTTTTGTGTTTTTGTTCTCAGAGCGACGATTGAAACCTACCTCAAGCACGCGGATCTCCTTCTCACATTTCTGACATATCTCACAGCAGCTATAAAGAAGAAATAATTGCATTTCGTTTCCCGTATGCGACGGATCTAGTCCGCTGTATGTAACTGTACAGGAAGTTTAAACAGTACCTAGTTGGTTTTTAAGTAAACCTTAACGTCTTAACGTGATGCAGTCCAAATACTTGGCACCTAAGTAATGCCATTGTACGGAGCGACTTTCATCGTTTTTGTTCAGATATAAAGCCTTTGTTTTACATTAAGTCGACACGGTCATGTAAAAAACAAACTATTACACTCGGATATGAAAGCTGCCAACGTATCTATGGTTTTTTACGATGGCTGTATTTTACATTCGTATATAATTATAGGTCTAAATGTTATAGATTTTATTTTTGTTATTTTTTCAAGTGTACGGAGAACTTTTAAATGTACAGTTTGTCATGTGATGTAAAAGTGTGATGTCATTGAACTCTTTGAGGCTGAGGATGGTAACCAATTGTAATGTCCTTCCACATAACGGAGTCTAGGACCCGCTTAAGGCAGTCAGCATCAAATAGTCTGTAACATTCAAAGCACTAGATATATCGTCACATATCTTTGTGCCATGTGTTGCGATATATATGGCGCTCTGGATGTTACTGACTAGTTGATGCTGGGTGTACTACAAGCATTCTTCATTGTGTCAGATCACCTTGTGTGTCCTTGTCCGGGGTTGATCCTACTTTTATTATAACGTTAATGACAAAGTTTTAGTTTTGTAGTTATCTTGAATGGGAATCGTACGAAGTTTTTAGTAAGTATTCCCGAACTGTGTTTCTTTTACTATCGCCAGTAACGGCATTACTTACATATTTTTTAATTGTATTTTGGTTCTGAGGGCCGTTTTTTATTATTTAATTTTAATGTACGCACTTCATGCGCAGCTTCAGCATAAGTACCCTCGTGTCCAAAATATCGCATTCCGCAAATGAGCGTTTTCCAAAAAAAATACCGGGGTAGCTACTTTCTCAAAATATGGACTTTTGAGGTTTTTCTGGCTCAGAATCGTTAGTACTTTCGAACCTTATACGTAAAAAGTGTCCCAAAATTTGTATGGAATTTTTTCTTTCCACTACGTCACGTTCATACAAACATAATGAAAAATAGTGACGTAATGGAAAAAAAAATTGGGACACTTTTTTTTACGTATAAGGTTCGAAAGTACTAACGATTCTGAGCCAAAAAAACCTCAAAAGGCCATATTTTGAAAAAGTAGCTACCCCGGTATTTTTTTTGGAAAACGCACAAATACCAGTTTCCCGGAACTTAATGACCCAAAATGTAATGCTTTGAAAAATCTGGTATTCTGAGATCGAGGGCATAAGTAACCAATTATAATTTTGATAAAAATAGCAGTACTGTCAATGTAGTTCACCTTATTCTGGATTTCAGTGTAGGTTGTCTTTTCAGTAACTGCTATTAATTGGTTCTTGTTAACAAATAACTGTCTGCCGGGCTAGCACAACTGGCACTGTACAGTCCAAAGTAAACCTTCGTGCAATAACATAGAGTTCAAATTTGTGTGATATTGTAGACATGTTCTGCTGAACAGCTACCGCTGAAGAAATAAAAAAAACCGTACACATGCTTTTTGAAGGTATTGTTTTCCTTCATGAAATCTGAGGGCTCAATTTAGTAGAAGCACAGTATTGAGTTACCTTTCTAGAAGAATACACAGTATTTTCGGTAGAAAAAAGTTTTTGTAGTGTTAGCGGGGTTCGTCATTGAGGTTTTGTTTATTCCCCCTGTGAGGGGGCTCACATACATTTATGGTCACCCACTACTACATAGACCACACAGCCTCGGTTCAGGCGTGGTTGAGGTTTGACAACAAAAAAATAAATAATACCTTCAATAAGTATGTGATCTAGAATTTCATCATAATGTATATCCGCCGTTGGTATAAAAAATACACAGAGTAGACAAAATGTAATTACCTTTATTCTTTTAAAAATAGTAAAGGCATGTTTCCTATAAGTAAAATATTGTTCATGTTCTCAAGGAATTGATTTGAGATGATGAATGACGGCCATGAATTTTTGCCTAATACACTTGTTTCTATTTTCATTACATATTTTTTTTACTAAATTATACTGTTTTATTATATTCATGTTTACTATGAAAATCTTCCCCTACGCAAAGCCAACCTGATTTGTAGGTTTATCCACTGAAAATTCTTTAAGGCTCCTGCCACTGTCTGGTCGGTGGCAAACCTGACCGATATGCCGCCGAAAGGAAAGGAAACCCGCGTTCTAGACTATGACGGCAGCGAACGTTATAGTCTAGAACGCGACTTTTTGCTAAGGAAACTCAGTAAAAAATCGCATTTTAGACCAGCGGTCGGCTACCTTTTAGCAGCCAAGGGCCACATAGTAGCTAACGAAGTTGACGCGGGCCGCACTTCGTTAATAATTTGTGATTTTATACAATTCTGATTCTAGCGACATTTATATATAAAATAGGCAGGGAGGTTCGCGGGCCGCAAGTGAGCGGTTCACGGGCCGCAGGTTGCCGACCGCTGTTTTAGACTGTGACGGCAGATTTGTGCCGCCAGGCTTGCTGCACAAACAAGCCGCCGGCACGACACCCAATTCGGGCCTCTCTTGGAACAACAATAGCAGTAGCCATGATCATGCCATGATCATGGCTACTGCTATTGTCAATGATTGCAATTTTAGATTCCCGTTCCACAAAAAAATGTAGACTAAGTTATCGAAACGCTCCAATATTGAAAACAAAAACACTTAAAAATACATGTTTATTTAAAATGTACCTACAACTATTTTGTAACAATACTTACTCAAAAACTTTATTTAAATAATAATATTAAAAATATGGCACCAAATAGTGCGAAACATTAGATTATGCGACTAGCTTATAATATTAATTAAAGCCGTTGCCATCCATCATTGATTGGGCACAGTATCTCGGGAATTGTATAACTTTAAGTAGGAAGTCTGTCAAACCCTGGAACAAAAAATATTTTTCGTTTTCACACTTGTTGATACCGAAACCATGTCGTCAACGACACTCCCTGTCCCTTTTACTCCACACCGATGGTCGGAAAGGGACCTAGGTTGTCGTCGACTACATATCGGTGATAATTATGTGAAAAATTAATTAAATAGCTATTTAGTAAAGGGACCTGTATATTGTACCTGCATATTGTCTGTATCAGACTGATATTGGATTTAATAGTATTTATGCCACACCTGGCCATAAAGTTGCTTTTTCCTCACGCTGCGCGTACGGAAAAAGCCACTTTGTGGCCAGGTGTGGCATAAAAACAATAACTTAATAAAATTAAAGCTGCATGTGTATGTACGTACCGTTAAAGCTTCTATGCATACTGTGAAGGGAATTATTAAGATGTATAGCCCGGCGGCGATGCCCGCGATCCAAAATCCTATGAATATCAGGATTATGAGCCATATGATGGAGAACAAAATGTTGCCCATTATCTGAAATGAAAAAAAAAGAATATAATATCACTTATGTACAATAGGCTATTGGAAATCTTAAGCGTTTTATTATTTTTTAGAACAAACTTTAAACAGGACACAGGATAGTTAATGAAAAGTTTTTTAACTAAGCATGCGTAAGATTTCGCCGACTAATTATTTCTACTTAGTTTATTCAACACAGTTTTAAAAAGAAGGAGATCTGATTTTACGTTTACGTTTTTTTTACGCCATAGGTATTTTCTTTAATTGTGAACCGCTGTTAATGCAATAAAAAGGCTTTGTACTCGTGACTATACAACGGCATTGTTACTAGAATGATGGTCATCACTGCTAGCCTTTTCCTACAATACAGGACAGTGCCATAATATAATTGTGCATACTTAGGTATGTATTACCTATCACTATTATCAGCAGGTATACCTGCTACACTCGGATGCAAATAAATCGAGCCACCTGTGCAATCTTCATGTTTGTTCGTTTTATTCAAAATCTGCCCATGAAAATAGATAGGTACATTTGAAATGAAAGGTACCTAATTTATTCAGCTTTTATATGAAGCTAATTTCATAATTAGGGGTTGGGATCATAACGACTACATCGTCAAAACGACCAAATCATCATAAGGTCCAGATCTCTAAAGGACCATCTCTTTAGAAAGCCCATATCTCCGAATGACTAGGTATCAAAACGACTACTTCTTAAGAAGACCACATCGTTAATAGTCCACATATCACAAAGACCAGGGAGCAAAACGACTAGTTCGTGAAAAGACTATTTCGTTAATAGACAAAATCTCAATAAGACGAGGTAGCAAAACGACTAGATAGCAAAATGTTGGTATAATCATGCCCATTTTATGTATTTAGATTTTCTTATTTCATTTAATTGTGGTCATTTTGGACATTGTTGAAATAAACCTCATGCCTATTACATTACATATTGTATTTTTAATAGTTTTATAAATTTTATAGTATACTTTTACCTAACAGATTTCCTCTATAAAATATGATTCGAAAGTTCTAAATGATAAACCAACGTAAAACTTTGTGTTAAGATTAATTTTTGTTTGCATATTAGTTATTATTTGGGTCATAACGGTTACCCATATACATTAAATTAAGAATATATAGGTATAATTTAATTTACCTGTAAGTTTATATAAATGAATAGATAAAGTCTATTTAATTTTACTGTATTTCTGCGTTTTTATGTTATGAATAAAAAATATGCAATAAACTGTACTAGCACTGACATAAATTCAGTAAGTCGTTTTACTACCTCGTCTTATTGAGATGTTGTCTATTAACGAAATAGTCTTTTCACGAACTAGTCGTTTTGCTCCCTTGTCTTTGTGATATGTGGACTATTAACGATGTGGCCTTCTCGAGAAGTAGTCGTTTTGCTACCTAGTCATTCGGAGTTATGGGCGTTCTAAAGAGATGGTCCTTTAGAGATCTGGACCTTATGATGATTTGGTCGTTTTGACATTGTAGTCGTTATGATCCCAACCCATAATTAGGAATGGCGTCATTACTAAATTATGAGTGATAATTTTCCCCCATTACTAATGAGCCCAATAATGCACGTAGGTATGGTTTATGCCGTTTGTGAAGGTATAAAATGATAAATTTTCAATATTTGCCTATCAATGAATTGCATCTCTACTAGTGACATTTTTCTCCATTAAATTGTCCAGAAACTTCATTCAAAATGGGTACTACCCCTGCTGAAGCCGCCCAAGCCGTAGCTCTGCTCCAAATCGGACTTAGTCAGCGTCAAGTGGCCCAACAACCGAATTTAAGCCGATCAGCAGCCCTACAAGTGTTTCAGAGGTATTTTTAAAGCATTTTATTCTTATGGCTAATTCATGGTATCCCGTAGTCCTTTTTAGGGTTCCGTACCAAAATGGTAAAAAAGGAACTCTTATGGTGCGACTCTGTCTGTCTGTCTGTCCGTCTGTCACAGCCAGATATCTCAGGAACTACTGCTGCTATCGGTTTGAAATTTGGAATAGTGTTAAAAGTAGCTAACCCGAGCTTATTGGACATAAAAAAAATCTTGTACCTTTTTTACTTTTTTTTTAAAGGGCTCCGTAATGGGATTTTGAAAATTGAAAGTAGGGCTAATATATCGAGTGGGGTATCAAATGAAAGAGCTTAATTTGTAAATTGAAATACCGTTTTTATTTTTTTTCTTAAATAAATAGTTTTTGATTTATGGCGAAAAAAGTTTAAAAAAATACCATTCCCCCCCTATTATCTCCGAAGTTACTGATCAGAAAAATGTGTCATAATTACCAATTATTAATGTCGTCCTAAATATTACACGAAAAATATAACGGTTTTCCTCACTTGCACCGTTTTTGAGAAATTTGCAAAAATCATAACACATACTTATTTGCTCCTACTAAACTAATCGACATACAGTTTTTCTTGAACTATTCATGTATCTACTTATTAGGATTATTATTATTATTAGGAAGACCGTTATATTTTCTCTTCCTAACTTGAATACTTTTTTAAAAATTTACAAAAATCTTAACATATTATACCCTCCCTACGAGAGCCATCTAGCGGAGAGTAGCAAAACTAAGCGATGGTTTATATCAGATTACATAAAAAATGTCTATTAAATACAATGATCACTCATCAGGAATCGGGAAAAAAACATAAAGTAACAATAATTATTAAAAACTCTATAATAGGAGTATGTTAGGAAATTTGACACTAGTAAATACCATAAAAATGAAATACCACTAGCGCCATCTAGGGACACAAATCTAAAACAAAGTGTGCTTCAAAACATGATTCCTTCATGAAATATGATACATGAGAACTAACTTAGTTGACAAACAATTATTTCAATCAGCCAATAACAAAAAGTAACGTTTAAATTTAAATTACAAGTAAAATTTACGCGCTATTACCCCCGTCGTGGCGAACATAAAAATCTGGGTGAGGTCGCAAATAATCGCACAACGCTGAATATGTTGGGACGTTGTTAGGATACATATAAGTAGTGTACACACGATTTTGCAGTTTCGAAAAAGTTGTGCTAAAAAATTTATGCTCGAAAAACACTGAAATTTTCGGTCATTTTTCAGATTTTGGTCTGTACCTTCTAAAAGCCGGGTTTTTGGATAAAATTGTCTATGACACTATTAAAGAAGATAAAATTCCCTACAATATGAGTGTAACATCAACTCTGCATGTTCAGAAAATGTTGAGATATAGCACTTCAAAAAATTACAAATTTTCATAAAAAGTTCGAAATTGCACTTTTAGCTACTTCTCAAGCTGAATAGCAGGTGAAAAACTGATCTTACAATGACAATTAGATTTATTAAGGCATAGAGCAATTATTGAGCTTTATTTTAAGTATAATTTGAACCCTGTATTAGCAATAATTCTCTTGTTATCAGAAAAAAACCAAATCATTAGAGAACTCAGATTTCTCAGGAAAGAGTGCTCCTAAAGCAAATTGTTGGTATATTGCGCAGTTATTCATAGGAAGTTTTAAAAATGACTTTATATTTCTAAACAGCACTTATTTAGAAAGTCCTGAGGGACTATGATGATCGCGTACATCGCACATTATGTAAATGACAAAAGCATCGTCACATTTACATACGTGCGTAAATTCGAGTGTTGAATACTTTATTATTTATTTATACTGTGATATGTACAACCATCATATGCCCGCTAAATTAGTCTTAAATACACATTGTATGATCTTGGTCATAAAATGTGAAAATCAACGTGAACAGGACACCATGTAAATTCGTATTTATTGCAATAAGTTACAACTTAGAAGAGTTAGAAGTGAGTATGTATGAAGTTCCTACTGGAACATTCCATGAAAACATGTTTTTTTGTCGCTTACGTAATGCTTTCGTAGCAAACCCTAATAATTTTTTAGTTACTAAGAAACACTACCAATCTTAAAGCCAAGTTTTGATATTACCATACCGATATTCAGATTTTAATTTTACTTGTAAAAAGTATTCAAAAGGTAGTGTCCCTGACGTAACGTTTCCGTGGAATGCTCCTACTGTGTTTGAGATAACACCTCTGCCCTTTTTCAGCCGAGGAAAACTGTGACTCGGCTTCCCGTTTCTTAACTATTACCCCACTCATAAGGATCTCATGTGGGGCTCCTTGACAAGGAGTCCTTGTCCACCCAAATTTGTATTTTTCCCTATCTCCTACGACTTATTATGCACCAAGTGGTAGGTTATGTAGGAATATCGGGTAGGGCAGCAACGGCAGCAACGTCTTCCATTGGGGTTAAACCAGAGTGATGGACTTTAGCACTGTTAGAAGATCGTACACGTATTCCGTAACATTAGGTTGGTCATCTTGCCTACATTTCGCATATTGTTAGCTTATCTAGCATATAATTTACATATTTCACACAACTGTTAGCTACATCCTACCCATCACGATTCAGTCTCTCTATCGCAACTGCTTGATGGAGGTCATCTTTACTATTGAAATTAAAACATCAGGATGGATTGTAGCATAGTATTTGTTACAATTACGAAAGGCTGTGGAGAAGAAAAAGCTCATGCCGGACAGCTAGGATTAACCTTGTTCTCTGCAGAGTTTGTTAGGGGAAACCCTGAGGCTAATTACGAGTACATAGTAGAAGACAAGCTAATATTATTAGTAAAAATCCATACAAACTTACTTATAATATTATACGTACTTTGTTATGCAATAAGCCCCTGCTTGACTACTTAGCCATAAACATGATTTTGACGACACTTTTCTAGGTGTAATTCAGAAGAATACGACCATTTAGCCAATTGCATAAAGGCAAGCCTAATATTATAAGTACTTACACAAAATAGGAGCATTATTAGACGCGGAAAACTAGTAGGTGTAAACGTATAACCACGTATAACTACATACCTACCGGTTGCGTGACGTTTCGTTGACAAACGTTGAATCTAATGTTTTATGTCATCGAAGATAACTTTTTGCTGGATTCCGTAAAATGTCAGTAATTCAAGGGTAACTACATAGCCACTCTTTAGTGTAAGTTATTGCGATAGATACTAATTTACATTGCGTCCTGCAATTCTATCACTGGAGTCAGCCGAGGACTCGCCATCACTTTACGTTGGTTTTCACATTTTATGACCAAGATCATACAATGTGTATTTAAGACTAATTTAGCGGGCATATGATGGTTGTACATATCACAGTATAAATAAATAATAAAGTATTCAACACTCTCGAATTTACGCACGTATGTAAATGTGACGATGCTTTTGTCATTTACATGATGTGCGATGTACGCGATCATCATGGTCCCTCAGGACTTTTTAAACGAATGTTGTTTAGAAATATAAAGTAATTTTTAAAACTTCCTATGAATAACTGCGCAATATACTAACAATTTGCTTTAGGAGCACTCTTTCCTGAGAAATCTGAGTTCTCTAATGATTTGTTTTATTTTCTGATAACAAGAGAATTATCGCTAGTATAGGGTTCAAATTATACTTAAAATAAAGCTCAATAATTGTTCTATAACTTTATAAGTCTAATTGTCATTGTAAGATCAGTATTTCACCTGCTGTTCAGCTTGAGAAGTAGCTGAAAGTGCAATTTCGAACTTTTTATGAAAATTTGCAATTTTTTGAAGTGCTATATCTCAACATTTTCTAAACATGCAGAGTTGATGTTACACTCATATTGTAGGGAATTTTATCTTCTTTAATAGTGTCATAGACAATTTTACCCAAAAATCCGAGTTTTAGAAGCTACAGACCAAAATCTGAAAAATGACCGAAAATTTCGGTGTTTTTCGAGCATCAATTTTTTAGCACAACTTTTTCGAAACTGCAAAATCGTGTGTACACTACTTATATGTATCCTAACAACATCCCAACATATTCAGCGTTGTGCGATTTTTTGCGACCTCGAATGTTCGAAATGACTGGGTCAATTTAGTATCAATAGATGTCGCTGTAGCATACGCTGCATCGCGCTTTTAAGATTTTTCCTGGTTTAATAGGGCTAAAGTGGGTTTAAGGCAAGGTTGCTGTTAGTCGTAAGGTTGGTCTACTTATGAGTTTATACGGAACCCTCGGTGCGCGAGTCCGACTCGCACTTGACCGGTTTTTTACAGAGTACCTACGTTCTTGTTGAGTGTCGGGCGGTTGTAAAATGCAAAAAAATGTTATGATCGCCATTATTCTGTTAGTGTATTTTTTAGTCTATTGACCAAAAAAATTGAGTAGAAAATCTATATTATATTAACCTTCCAAGGCGTTTATTATCTTCTTTTACTACAAGCTCATTATCATAATTTGTGGTTAACCACTCAATGGTATTGTACCTAGTCTTAAGTAGAAGAGCACAGTTCAAAATGGGTAAGCTATATTATACCGAGAGACTGGTGCCTTTACGAGAAGATCCAGCACAGGCAGGGTACGCTCTACCTAACAAACAGACGACTGCTTCATCATCATGACTTCTCTACGAGCGCACTGACTCAATGATGTTAACCTACAGCAGAAACTGCAGGAAGTCTGGAAGGTGTCCATAAGTCAATAGACCGTCAGAAGACATCTTAAGGAACAAGAACTGGTACCACATCAAGCTGCCAATGACCCCAAGTTGACCGCAGCTCATCGCACTTTTTCTCTTTTCAGTTTTCGCTCAGGAGTCAGGACCATATCAATTGGACCCTTGAAATTGTTCCATTGAGAGGACCGTGATGTTTTCTGGTGAGTGCAGGATCTGTCTTTTTGGCAACGATGGAAGAAAAAGGGTCTACTGAGGACCAGGAGAGTGATTTTCACAATGTTGCATCGAAGAAAGGGTCGCATATGGTGGTGGATTTGTCATGGTCTGGGCCGGTATTTAATTGGAGGTGAAAACTGATATTGTATTTGTCGTAAGGCCTGATAGGCCTAACGCGGGGAGCTTAACTGTTCCTTGCTGCATAGAGGTAATCTTAGCATAACATGTGGTTCGATTTGCGGGTTTTATCGGTGATAATGTTGCTACCATGGCATTTTGACACGAGTTTTGTTTTCCGCCCTATAAATGTATGGAAAATTACCAGTTTTTCACCTGAAAATAACGTCATTCGATAGAACACAAAATTATCCTATTCATTGCCGCCACTCGATTTGTAAATCGTAATGCCGCGGACGCGAATTTGCGTCTTTATTTGTTTTGCCATTTAAAGCTGGTATAATAACAGTAAAAAAAAACTGATAAGTACTCAAAATGTACTTTACTTTTAATGGAAAATGCTCTTGCTTGCTGGTTTCTGATTTAGTAGACTTAAAATTATTATATTTTTTTACGCAGGTGTTGAAGACGCGAATTCGCGTCACTCGATTTGTTAATCGTAATACCGCGGACGCGAATTCACGTCATTAAAAACTGTATGTATGCCGGGGACGCGAATTCGCGTCACTCGATTTGTTAATCGTAATGCCGCGGACACGAATTCGCGTCATTAAAAGCTGTAGGTATGTATGCCGGGGACGCGAATACGCGTCACTCCATTTGTTAATCATAATGCCGCGGACGTGAATTCGTCTGCTATAGATTTGAAATTTGGAATAAGTAGTATTAAAAGTAGCTAACCCGAGCCTATTGGGTGTAAAAAAAATCTTGTAACTGTTTAACTTTTTTTAAAGGGGTCCGTAATGGGACATTAAAAATTGAAAGTAGGGCTATTATATCGAGTGGGATATCAAATGAAAGGGCTTGTTTTTATTTTTTTTTTCTTAAATAAGTAGTTTATGATTTATGACGAAAAACGTTAAAAAAAATAACATTCCCCCTATTATCTTCGAAGTTACTGAACAGAAAAATCTGTAATAATTACCAATTATTAATGTCATCCTAAATATTACAGGAAAAATATAACGGTTTTCCTAACTTGCACCGTTTTTGAGAAAACTGCAATAATCGTAACACATACTTAATATTTGCTCCTACTAAACTAATCGCCTTACAGTTTTTTCTTGAACTATTCATGTATGTTTACTTCGATAACTAATTTTTATTGTATTTGCAAGAAAACGATTGTGTATAAAACATTGACTTTATTTTGACTGACAACTCACTTTTTTTTTTATGTACCATTAAGAAATGCTTAGAACTCTAAATAGGTTGAACATACCGCCCACCAAAATATCTATTTTACCTTAAAGTTGTTAACATAGATAGGTCCTAGCCGCCCTACCCTAATCTAATCACATCATGAAACTGAAACAAACTACTTCTTACTGAAAACATAACACGTCCTCAAAACGTTAATAATATATAAATTCAGCAAACATTATTGTAACTTAAAATTGAAATCTTAATTCCAATGTTAAACTTAAAATCTGGTCAACCTATAATACGAAGTTGACCGCCCACCATGAACGAAGTAGTGATATTTAAATATCGGTCTGATTTGGAAGAAGTATTAATTTGGATAAGGGTCTCTTAAAATGATTGTTACCCTTGCACTGCACAGTGGCTACACGCACCAACTGATCGGTACCAGGATGTAACGCTCTTATTTTACCTAAAAGCCACTTTGCCGGCGGCACATTATCCTCCTTAATAATAACAATATCCCCTATACAAGGCGACTTTACGGTTTTCCTCCACTTGTATCGTTGCTGCATGGTGTTAAGATATTCTGTGTTCCATCTTTTCCAAAACTCTTGTGTTCTATTTTGAATCAACTGCCATCTAGTCAGCAAATTGATATTTTTGTCTAAGTAACTGGTATCTGGCACGTTAATTAACGGTTCTCCAATTAGAAAATGCCCAGGTGTCAGTGGATTCAATGTTTCTAATGTCTCATCTAGCTTACACAAGGGCCGCGAGTTTAAGCAAGCCTCGATTTGCGCCAGTAGGGTGGACGGACATCTCCTCATACGTTAATTTTGTGGTGTTGGTGATTCTATTTAGGTGTTTTTTCATAGACCGCACACCAGCCTCCCACAAACCTCCGAAATTTGGTGCCTTTGGTGGAATAAAATGCCAGGTTGTACCATCGTTAGCTAAAAGTTCTGCTATTTCACTCGCTGTATTAGTTTTACCCTTAGCAAACATTTCTTTCAATTCCTTTGCCGCCCCTACAAAATTTGTACCATTATCACTCCATAGGTGAGCACAATAACCTCTTCTGGCAACAAATCTTCTAAATGCTGCGATAAAGGCTTGCGACGTGAGATCTGTTACGGCTTCCAGATGTATTGCTCGGGTAGACATGCAGACGAATAGGCAAATGTAGCCCTTTATAGTTTTATGACCTCTGCCCTTTGAGATTCTCAACTGCACGGGGCCAGCAAAATCAACACCGCTGTTAAAGAAGGCCCGATGAGGAGTAACTCTTGGAGCAGGTAGCTGTCCCATTAGTTGATGTTGAGTTCTTGCCTTATCTATTATGCAAGTCTTGCAATTTTTTGTAACTTGTCTGACTGCAGATTTCAGACTAATTATCCAATATTTGCTACGAATATAAGTCATCATTTCAAGAATGTCACCGTGCAGTGTTCTTATATGAGCTTCGTTCACTAATAGCTTTGTAATATGTTGCTTGGCCGGAATGATAACTGGGTGCTTCGCATCATCGGATAACTGAGCGTTATTGAGCCTCCCTCCGACTCTCAATAAACCTTGCTCATCTAAGTAAGGTGCAAGAGTAATCAATGAACTCGTGTTTTTTACCCTTCCGTTCCTGTTCAACTCCTGTATGTCCTTACTGTAAACTAAATGTTGATAGTATTTGATGCATCTTGATTCAATTTCAATCATTTCAGCTGCTGTCATAAACCTTTCTCTGTTTGGGCTTTCTTTGTACCTCAAAAATCTAAGACAAAGTCCTAGTACTCTTTTCAACCGAGACATTGAAGAGAATCTTTCCCAAAGAGCATTATCTTCCAATATTACGTGAAATGACACCCTTGATTCTAAATCTGTCCCAGGGATACTTCGTCTTTCATAATTTACTTCCATGTCTTTCAACCACTTAGGTCCAGTCCACCACAGGTCACTGTTCGCCAAGTCGCTTGACTTTACACCTCTCGAAGCGAGATCTGCAGGGTTATCCACCGACTGTACATGTCTCCACTTATCATTATCTATATGTTGAATAATTTCAGAGACTCGGTTTCCGACAAACACCTGCCACCGACTTGGTTGTGATTGTAGCTAAGACAGCACTACCATGGAATCGGTCCAAGCGTATATATTGTCCATGGAAATATTCAACAATTCGGATAGTTCTCGCAGAAGTCTCGCTGCCAATACTGCACCACATAATTCAAGTCTCGGTATTGTCAATTGCTTCAGTGGTGCCACCTTGGTTTTTGCAGCTAACATAGTGACATGAACAATGTCGTTTTCATCTACAACACGAAGATAGATCACAGCAGCATAAGCTACAGAAGAAGCGTCTGCAAAACCGTGGAGTTGGACGTCTTTGCTACTGGAAGTTATCCCTATCCAACGTGGAATTTCTATAGTCTGAAGTTGTTTCAACTCTTCACGGTAGCGCATCCACTCTTCTACCATATCTGGTGGCAGTTCATCATCCCATCCGAGACTGCAGAGCCACAGTTTTTGTATCATCACCTTAGCTGTAATGACCACCGGAGCTAACCATCCAAAAGGGTCGAAGAGACTTGCGACTTCCGATATTATCAATCTCTTCGTTACCGGTGTTCTGGACTCTGGTAAACTGACTGTAATTTTGAAAACATCTTCTTTCCGATCCCATGTAAGTCCTAAAATTTTTATCACTTTATCTAACTTAATCTCTATTTTGTTTTCAGGTTCTTCACATGCCTTGCCTTCTCGAAGAAATTCAAGCAACCTTTCCGAATTACTCGACCATTTCTGCATCTCAAATCCGCCTGCCCTTAACAAACTGTTAATCTCATGACAAAGTTCCTTCATTTCAGCTTCATTTTCGTGTCCTGTCATCAGATCGTCCATATAGAAACTGTGTTTCACTATAGATGATGCACGGGGATACTTAAGCGCTTCGTCATCGGCTAATTGATTTAACGTGCGTACTGCAAGGTAGGGTGCAGCTGCTGTTCCAAATGTCACGGTGAGTAATTTGTAGCTTTCTAGGTTTTCTGAAGGTTCATCTCTCCAAACTATTCGCTGTAAATCAGTGTGCTTGTCTGTCATCTTCACTTGTCGGTACATTTTAACAACGTCCCCAATCACACAGATTCTGTGAGCTCTCCAGCAAATCACTAAGCTACGTAGACCTGGTTGAAGTGTGGGTCCTATCATCATAGCGTTGTTTAAGGAGACACCGTTGGATCCCTTAGCTGACGCATCGAAGACCACGCGAACCTTGGTGGTATCTCTATCCTCCTTCACAATAGCATGATGCGGAAGATATATCGACTTATCTTCATCCTCGCTTTCAACTTTCTTCATGTGACCCAACTCCAAATATTCATGTATAACCTTTGTATAGTCATTCTTCAACCTTTCGTTTTTAATAAATTTTCTTTCCAACTGTTGAAATCTCAGGACCGCTTGTTGTTTTGTATTTCCACATAACTTCACTGTTTCTTCCACGCCCTGTTTCAAAGGTAAATGTGCTATATATCTTCCAGTGTCATCTCTCGTTGTTGTGGTTTTGTAAACCTCCTCACATAAATCTTCTTCCTTGGACCAACTTTGCTTGTTTGTGTATAATTCTGTTTCAACCTCCCAGAATTTCTTCAAAAGATTGTTGTCTTCTTCCACTTGCCGTGTAACATGAAAGCTGGTAACGCTGTGAGAACTGGAAGAAGTTGTATTAGTGTCACCTGATAAAATCCAACCCAGGTGTGTATGCTGAGCGACTACGTCGCCCGGCCCTCTCATAAAACCGGAGTTAAGGATTTTGCCAAAAACATCAGCACCGAGAAGAATATCTACCTTTCCCGGTGTTTTATAGGTGGGGTCAGCTAACTTCATATTATCAAGTTGAGGCCAAATATTACAATCAATTTCCCTAGCTGGTAAACTACGAGTTAACGACTTTAATACGTAAGCATTTACCTTGACAGAGAAATCAGTTTCATACCTCGACGAGATTTGTAACTCCACCTTGTTTTTGATGCACACGTTGTTACCTTCGCCGATTCCCGAGACCGCTCCGCTCATTGCTGTTTTCTTTAGCTTCAACAGCTCGACCACTCGAGCTGTGACAAATGAAACCTCCGATCCCTGGTCGACCAATGCTCTGCAGACCTGTGACTGGCCAAACTCCGACGTAACGTTCACTAGCGCGGTGGCTAACAGAACATTTTGGCTAGCTTTCTCTCCTTCTGGTCTGACATGTGCAACCACCTTCGAGTCATCTTTAGTCTGGTTTAAATCTTCGTTTTCTTGCCTTCCTTTCACTAATTTTGCGTCTCGATGTAACAGCGAGTGATGTCGCCTTTTACACACCTGGCATGACGTCTTCTGTTTACATCGCCACACTGTATGATTTGGTATAAGACAGTTGAAACAAAGGTTGTTGTTCTGAACGAAGTTGTATCTTTCTTCTACTGGTTGCTTCGTGAACTGTTTACAGTTGAATATGTAGTGTTTCTCCTTACAAAATGCGCATTGAGTGTCTCCACCATCATTGGTCGCTGTGATATGAAAAGCCTTCAGATTCGCTGGTTTGTAACTCTTGTTCGTCGGTTCTACCATCTCTAAAGTTCTGAACCGAGTCTCCAAAAACGACTTCAATTTCTCAAGACCAGGAAAATTATTAGATTCATCCCCACTGATCAATTCTTCCCAATGCTTGTGAGTTCCAGGGTCCAGTTTTGACACTACAATATAAATGACGATCGCATCCCACTCGTGGGTCGGTAAGCCGAGATTTTTAAGCGCATTCAAGCATTCAACGGATGTATCTAGCAGGTGTTTCAAGGAGGCGGCCGATTCTTGAACGATTGCTTTCTGGCCGAAGAACTTTTTAAAAAGGCAGTTAGCAATGTATCTTTTGTTATCGTATCGCCTTTTCAGAATGGCCCAGGCCTGTGCGTAGTTCTCCCCGGTTACAGAAAATTGTCGCAATAGCACCTCCGCGTCGCCCTTCAAATTGACTTTCAGGTAATGCATTTTCTGCACGTCGTCCAACGAACTATTCTTGTGGATCAACGTTGTAAACAAGTCATGAAAAGACTGCCATTCCGTATAATTGCCGCTAAAGACAGGAATCGTAATATGAGGCAGACTTATCCCACTGGCTGATGCATGAGGCTTACCTGAAGCCACTTCCTGACCTTGACCGCATCTTGTCTCAGTACCAAGTTTCTGTAAAACTGTCTTTAACTCGCCTTTGTATGTGTAAAAACGCTCCTCGAACATATCATACACATCTTCCGTGAAATACGACAATTTGCCTTTCTCCTCCTTAGTGACGCTTGTTACTAGCTTCTCGTGTACGCTTTTAAATTCTCGAAAGTAATTTTCCAATACTTCTAACCGACCTTGTACATATCCTAATGTAATTCGCTCTTTCGGAGATTTTTTGAAATTGACATGTGCCTTTTCAATCTTTTCTAAGCTGTCCGTTTGCAGCGCCATTAGCTTGTCAATCACATTCATGTTGCGTTTGAATTTTGAAATAATTTCGAGTCAACTAAATATATATATACCAAATATAGCAAATAACGTTCGTATTAATTTAGGTCACTGTTTTTTGATAAAATCCGGTTTCGTTAGGCCATGTTTACTTCGATAACTAATTTTTATTGTATTTGCAAGAAAACGATTGTGTATAAAACATTGACTTTATTTTGACTGACAACTCACTTTTTTTTTTATGTACCATTAAGAAATGCTTAGAACTCTAAATAGGTTGAACACTACTTATAGTTTGTACGGAACCATCGTTGCGCGAGTCCGGCTCGCACTTGACCGATTTTTTATTCACATTTCCTTCAACAGTTTTTCCATAAAATAGAAATTGGAAAAAATATGACGGTGGCTCGATTTCATTATACCCGAGTATACCTACCTATGTTCTAATACCTAGCTCATGCATGTTTAAAAATTCAGCTCTGTTATTTAAAGTCGGTTTCTATAACCTTAGGTATTATATGCATATGGTAGCCTAAATACTTTTCCGTATTTACCTACTTAATAAACGCTACTATATATATAGTTATCCAGGAATAAATATGCGGATACAGATAAAATTAACAAGTTAACAAAAACTCCTAATCTTTCTAAGGCGAATTACTACCTAGTTAATTCGTCTTTATAGGTATTTATTGATAAAGTTTGGTAGATATTTATGTAATGAAGGTTATCGTGAGCCTTGGCATGGTTATATATTGGTGAAATATTATAAGGAATTAAATTTTAGCTTGTTATGCTTAATGACCATTAAGTACATACTAAATGAAAAACACAAAAAACAAGTTTCGTGTATGAGAGCCCCCTTTAATTTGTTGTTATAGCTGCAATAGAAACAGTCACAAACTGTCAATTTCTAAGAAAATTCCATGTCTCTACCTAGTTCAAAATAGAAACAGCCCTGTGACAGACGGACGGAGTAAGGACGCCTGCAGGCAGCGGAGGCTTAGTAATGCGTATATTGGTATCTTCTTATCTACCCAGCTGTTCAAATTCGTGGATCGAATCGTGGATGTTCAGATATTTTTGGTCCAATCTTTGCTCAGATAATGATGAACTCGACTGTACCAAGTAATGATACAGACAGCTCTGAAGACGATAGTGTTATGAGGGAATAATTTTAGATGGCGGTTTTCTTTTTCGTACTGAAATAAGTATTTTCATTTATCTGCACACTCTACGATTGACAATGTCGTTTCATGTATTCATTCAAAAATGACATATGTGCTCAATCGTATTCTAATCGCGGTTTGATAATACCATAGACAACGATACAAGGACTGATAATTGTAACCGAAATTTAAGAATAGGTACTTAGGTATACTAAATCGCAACATGTTATCGTTGTAAGATATCAAATCGCTAAATGCTTTCATTTGTTGTTAGAGTCTCCATGAATGCCCCGATTTATTATAATTATTTCCGGTGACTAAGTTGTCGTACTAACCTAGTTATGTAAGTCATGTAATACTAACAAAATATGGATCACGTCTTCCGAAATAAATGAATTTTATTTTTGTTTTATTTTATTTTATTTATTTTTTATTTTTATTTATACATAGTTACGATGTACCTAAATGTTCCTACTTACTAAAGCGTAAGTGTGCTAACAACGAACACTTACATGATAAGGATAGGTGCCAAATTATCTTATCAGGTCATGTGTGTATTTTAATAACCTTAGATTAAACGCTAGCCTGCACCTACATAGCTAAGCTGGCACCTGGATAAATTAAAATAAAAACCGGTCAAGTGAGAGTCGGACTCGCGCACCGAGGGTTCCGTACAAACTCGTAAGATACATGACTAATTCAAGAAAAACTGTATGGCACATAAAATGTATACGACTTATATTAAAACAAGTACAGTAAAATAATAGATTAAGAATCATAGTTATCCTATACGCATTGAACGCATTGCAATATTGCAAAAAGTGTGTCATCTATCAGGATACCTACTTACCTTACTTAAAGCTATTAAGGAGTTAAGTTTACTAGCCGCTGCCAATGTGGCTTTTATGTCCGCGGTTTTATTGCACATCACGCCACAGCATAGAGGACAGGACGAGTTGCGTCCTTTCCTTCCTCTAACTCAGGGGTCTCCAAACTTTTTTAGCAAAGGGCTACTGCACTGCACCTTTGATAATCTCGTGCAGGCCAGACGACGTGGTGGACCGCGGAGATAAGTAATATTTTTTCTCAACCACTGGCGATCATTGGGTGTACCTATCATTGGAGAGTGAGGAGTGAGGGGCGGTCCATAGGCTCTTCCGCGGGCCGTTGCTCGGCTCCCGGGCCGTAGTTTGGAGACCCCTGCTCTATCTCATTCTTAAAAGCTGCTTGCACTTTGATTGCTGTGATATGTCGGATTTGATAATGGACTCGTCATAGAATTACGTTATTATATTAGGTTCTAGTGATTCAGTTACCCAGCATTTCATTCGAAATAAGCAGTCATACGAGTAGAAACAAATGATTCAAGTCGTTACTCATAATTGTTTTATGTAACTGGTTTTTACGTGATACGCATAACTAGGTACAGAAGCAACGTAATTTCTGCGTAGCTCACATACAGAAAGCATTGATAATAACGATAATGTATCCGAAATTATTTCAATTTGCGCGTAGATTAGTCGCGGAGATAATTTCATTCATCCACGTAACCTACTGCATAGGTAAATGTAATGACGTACCTAACTATTATCCTCGTCCTGCCCAATGTTCTCAATTAAGAACAAATTAGATTTGATAGTTCCTGCCCAAGCTTTTTTATTTATACTTCCGAATTCTGCCCAGTGTTCTCAATTAATCACATATTCAAATTTGCCGCTCAGCGGCCAAATGTTTCGCACTTTACGATTTTATTTGCTTGTTTCTGATTGGTTGGAGTATTAGCCAATACTTAATCAAGCCCTTGTGGTGAACTTCCTTGGATTCCCCGATCAGTGTCACGCCACGTGTCAAGGATGGTGCAATTTCGCGTGAGAGGCTACTTCTATCCCTCTTTATCTTGATAATCAACCATGCGTTTTTAATGAGTACCATATCTATGTAAAGCTATATAGTTCTAATATGTCACGGTAGCTTTATTTTTGGAAAAGTGTTTATTTTAGATTTTTCAAGGTAACTCATCGAAAAGTGTGATTTATTGAGAACAACGGGCAGAACTGACTACCAATACCACTTAACTCAAGTTCTATCTACGAAACAGTTAGACATGTCAGAGGTGGATGTGGTCGCAGATTTCACGGTCAACATGGTGGTAGGCGAGGTGGTGGCAGAGAGGTAGTTGAAGTAGAGACTTACAAGCTGGATCAACCAGAGGCTCTTCGCCATTGCAGTCGTCACCAGTTCCAACTCCTGCGTGGCGTGATGACTCATTTGCACCTAACTTGCCAGAACAGGTATCAGTCCCTAATATGATGGCCAACCGCACTGAACGTCTCTCAATTTTGGACTACTTTACTGAACATTTAAATGATGATATTTTGACTGTATGCGTTGAAAAAACTAACCAGACTGCGGTGCAAAAAACAGGAAATAGCATAGACCTGAATTGTGTGTAATTGAAAAGGTGTAATGGGGTTACTTTAATCATGCCCAGTGTGGACTACCAAGGTCTGTATACGTATTATTTTCCATGCTAAAAAAGTAATTTAAATCTAAGCTGTTTAATTAATTTTCCTTTAATTGCTCAATAAATACTATATTTCAATTATGAAGTTCATGCCCAATGTTCTGAATAAATGACAAATCAAAGACAATAAATTTACTTAAATCTGCCCAATGTTCTTAAAAAAGAACATAAGATATCGATGAAATATCTAGCTCAGTCTATTTAATATGTAACCCCTATACCCTAAAAAATAATATAAAAAATCCGACTTAATTTTTACACACAAATTTCAGCAAATAATGTCTTGGGCAGAAACCATTAAAATTAACTTGTGCTTAATTAAGAACATTGGGCAGAAACTGAAAGTCTATTTAAATATGTTTGGGCAGGACGAGGTTATACTTTAGGGACGTTTTTGTTTTAGTTAAATTCTGCTATGATTCTTCCGTAGTAAAACAGCTATTGACTGCACAATTGACACAAAAATAAAACAAACATTCCTTTATGGTATGCGTATATATATACTATTATATACGATGTTAACACAGACCTAGGATTCCCTGGTGTTAATAAGGGTATTCCCTTGACTTGTCTAAAAATTTTTTGTCTAATTTCAGTTTGTCTAACAACTTTTACTATAATGAATTTTTTGTCTAAAGTCAATATGTATAAATTCATTTTTCATAATTATTGTTTTGTCGAAACTCGTTTTACCTAAATTATCATTTGCATAACTCTTGTTTTGTCGAATATTATTTTATCTAAAACTCACTTTGTCGATTCTTATTTTAACTAATAATTATATAGCCGAATATCATTTTAACTAAATTTTTTTTGTCTAAAAACTCAATACAAAGGTTACATTAAGCAAAAAGTAGGTTAGGTTAGGTTAGAACTGCGTCCCCCAACAAAAACAAACTGCTGTCAGAAAAGTAGGTTAGGTTAGGTTTGAACTGCGTCCCCCAACAAAAACGAACTGCTGTCAGAAAAGTAGGTTAGGTAAGGTTTGAACTGCGTCTAATACTAATAATATTATACAAAACCATAAATAATATTTTTACAGCAGCCCATAAAGCCACTCTGCTTGGGTAAATTATTAGGGCGTAGAACGAAAAGGGGGGACGGGGGGGCGGAGCCCCCCACAAGGGGGGCTCGGGGGGCGAAGCCCCCCGCATTAAAAAAAACTCAAACCATAAGTTCAATTAGGTTAGGTTAGGTTAGGTTAGGGTTCGAACTGCGTCCCCCAACAAAACCGAACTGCTGTCAGAAAAGTAGGTTAGGTTAGGTTTGAACTGCGTCCCCTAACAAAACCGAACTGCTGTCAGAAAAGTAGGTTAGGTTAGGTTTGAACTGCGTCCCCCAACAAAAACGAATTGCGGTCAGAAAAGTAGGTTAGGTTAGGTTAAATGAAACATTACACGAAATAAGTATAGAACAAACAAAATTATGCAAAATGTATGTTAGACAAAAAATAATTATGTTAAACAAACATTATATAAATGTAGATTATACTAACTAAAAATTAGACAAAACAATATTAGACGAAATAAATTTAGGTAAAATAAGGATTATACAAAACGAGTTTCACTCAAATAAAAATTAGGCAAAATGAATAATTATGCAAAATAATATTAGTCAAAATGAAATTAGGCAAAACGAAAATAGGCAAAAAGTTGTTAGGCAAAACAACGTACAACCGTTAATAAGCCCCATGGTCGAGCGTGTCGTGCCCCACCCAACTATTTGTATATTTTGAGACGGCTGCCTATTTTAAATTCCGCCGTTACTAAGTTATTCACCTCGACTTTCAATTCTAACTTAAATAAGCACTACCTTAATACAACTTTAAGAAATTTTTATGGTTAATTTATCTCAGGTTTCCAACATCTTTAATAACTGCGGCGACTATGAGGTATAGGAATGAAATGAATGCGACTAAATTGTAGAGGAGTAAACTCGCCTAGGACGTTGTCGCTTTGAATGAACTCACGCGTCTTTCGTGCGTGTTGCACCGAGTATATATCTATATATAAATAGCGGTGAACGCGTGGGGTCATTGAATGTTCCATGGTTGCTCAAACCATAGGTGCCAAGCTAGTAATGCATCGGAAATGCTCGCACGCATCGTCAGTGCTATTTATTTAGAAGAGCGCGTAAGATCAAGGTAGCTACTACTCACCTACTTAATAGATTTTCTGTTTAGAGCTGCATGGGCAAGTAGGAAGGTTTATATTTGTTTACTTTGGTCCTATTAAGTAGATGTTGTGAATTGAACCGTATTTTTTGTGTCAATGTCACAAATGTCACAATTCCAGTTTTTAACTATTATTTTGTGTAGGTAATGTATGTAGGCGGTTTCATTGAAATAGTTGGCCAGGTTGTTTACTTATCAGATGAAGTCATCGTTAGACGACATATTATAATTATTACAGGTATCACTTGCTAATGTTTATGACTTTGTGTCCAATTAAATTTTATTTTAGACACTGACTGAGATCATCTCTACCAAAGTTAGAGATCGACTGATTCAGTGGGTAAATCAAGTTACCTGTCCGTCCGTCCGTATACTTTTATAACAGGTTTAAAATTACTTAATTTATTGAATAAACAGAATAATGGTTTGAAATATATAAAACTGTATATAAATATCCCATGTACATGCCTACAATTACGTTATTATCTCAAATAATAGGAATCTGATATACTAGACTTGTAATATATAATAATGACCATAAATAGGCACTCGGGCCATCGAAAGGCTCAATACAGATACTAAAGTCAGGATATGCTCTCAGAACGGTCTTAATTTATGTGAATTAGACTTACCGGTGTATTAGATGCTTGCGTCACGAACTAAAGTATACAACCGATCAAGCGTAGGGTCGCAGTAAGACTGTCGACAACGTAATATCACTTGTTGTTTCTCCTATGCCTTATCTGGTGACGGCACGATCGCGGCCCGCGTAACTGTTTACTACGCTTGTAACTCTAGGTAGGGCTATACGCCTATAGTTTACTACTGCTTTTATATAGGTACCTACTTAAGTTTGCATTGTAATTTTTAATTTGGTCTGCAATAGTATGGTTGTATTATATTGTAGGTATACTATACGCTTACATTCCATATCGGTTTGATAATATGATTCAATGTAGGAATATTGACATTGTAGGTACTAGGTACCTACGAGTAGGTATAATGATACAACGAAGGAACGCTGCCAGCATCTTCAGTATAAACACTACAAGGCCACAGTACAGTGAACTTTATTAACAAATGAATCATCATCATCATCATCATTTCAGCCAAAAGACGTCCACTGCTGGACATAGGCCTTCCCCAAGGATCTCCACGATTGTCGGCTTTGTGCTGCTATTATCCAGCGGCTTCCCGCGGTTTTCACCAGATCGTCGGTCCACCTTGTGGGAGGCCTGCCAACACTTCGTCTTCCGGTACGTGAAATGAATAACATTTATTAACTGTCAAGTTACTTCATAAAGGACCCCTGTTACCAAGATAAGATGATTAATAATTAAAATTTCGACTTCCACACAAACTACCATTTCGACTTCGGTCAGTTAGGAATATCCTTGGTCTGTCAGGCATGCCTCGGCAAAACCTCAGCACCACGGGAGTTGTTCATCGGCGTGCAGGGGTACTCGAACCGAAGTGAGGAGTGTTCCTAGCGAACATGTGATGCAGTAGTTTGTCTAGTAGGTAGTGGTCCTCAGCTAGTTGTTTTTGTGATATCGAGAGGATTTAGTGTGGGAAAATAATAACTATAAGGAATGTTTAAAATCCCGTACTTACATTAGTATTAAACTTAAATAACTAAAGATTTAGAAAATTTGATTATAATATGTTAAAAAATAAAATATATAATGTTCACAAAAAAATCGTCATTAGTGGCAACACCCCTTTATGTACGATTTTTGCCTATAAAGAAAAGCAAAAACAGTATAATTTGGCATTTCATTTCAATGCTTCACTCTACACTTTAGACATCCGGCAAACTTTGAAGGGACCAGAAGTTGCGGGATTGGTAGGTACCTACTGTAAAGTGTCTGAACTTTATTCTCCAAAGTTTGTCATCATTATAGATAGTCAATCATATTTTAGTCCATATCATCATAATTTATTTCCAGAGAAGGATTATTGTGTAACCACGTGAAAGTGTGCATGGGACTAACACTACTCAGTGCAATTGTTTCTGGTTAATATACATAATTATTTTCATCACACTTGCTCGAAAATGGTGCATTACACGTAGGTTTTGCGGGCCGTAAATGAGCTATTACGCCCTAGGGCGTAATGGTTTTCTTTTTAAATTTGAAACGCTGGTTCTGTTTTACTCTTATTTGTCATGTTCAAAGGAAACTACCAACTTACTTTTTTAACTTTTATCACTGAAATATTTAATTAAAGAGAACTGTTATTGCAAATACATGTAAACACATATTTCTGTACCTAACATTAATTAAATGTTTCAATAGTGTATTTCAGTATTTTGCAATTATAAAATCAACCGTTTTAGGTCTGTACCGCTATGGTTTCCGAACGTTTCGCATTGTCTATGGATATGTCACTAATGTCACTGTCAGTTTTACAATTTTATTTTGGTTAAGTAAGGTTAATTTTAATTAGATTTCGTCACAAGTGTGATGAAAAACATTGTGTGTGCCACGGGCGGTAAAGGAATTACAAACTCGTGTTATTAAAGCCCTCGGCTTCGCCTCGGCCTTGTAACAAACACTCGTTTGTAATTCCTTACCTACCGCCCTTGATACACAATGTGCTATTGTAATGCCGCCTGTTGACGTGCTGGCGGGTAATAGTTGTTTAGAAAGAATACCAATTATTGAGCTGTACATTATCGGGCCGGGGAATATCGGGCTAGGCATTATGCAATGTAATGTACACCAATTATTGGGTTGTGTAGTATCGGGCTGGGCATTATTTGGCCGCACTTTGATAAAGCCCGGCCGATAATTCGCGACCATTTTTCGTGTCGCAAATAATCAGGCTGTACAATATGGGGCCGGGCATTAAACGGACTCTTATACCGCCCAGTTGTGAGTGACTGGGTTTAGAATACCTTTAGAAACCAAAATATTTTGGAAAGTAAATTTTTGGTCAGCCGTTATTAAAATTGATCCGCAAAAAAAAATAAGCAGTTAAATCATTTGGGCAGCATACAAAGATTTGGCTGGCAATAAATAAAATCGGGCGGCAACTCTTGTTCAGCAAACAGTTTAAAAACGGTTAACATTTTAACCAATATTAATCTGCTTTTTTTATCATTTGGCTGCCTAATAAACAGTCGAGCTGCAAAATAATTACTTGGGCAGCAAGATTTTACAATTGGTCAGCAGAGAGTTTAATTGAGATATACAGGGTGTCACTGTGATATATACTAGGTGTCACTGTTATAAATACAGGGTGTCACTGTGTTATTTATATACAGGGTGTCACTGTAATGTATACAGGATGTCACTGTGATATATACAGAATGTCATTGTGATATATAAAGGGTGCCATTGTGTTATATACAGGGTGTCACTGTGATAGATACAGGATGTCACTGTCAGCAGAGAAAACATGTCTGTAAGCAATTTAATTGAGATATACAGGGTGTCACTGTGATATATACTGGGTGTCACTATGATATCACTATACAGGGTGTCACTGTGTTATATACAGGGTGTCACTGTGATAGATTCAAGATGTCACTGTGATATATACAGGGTGTCACTGTGTTATATACAGGGTGTCACTGTAATGTATACAGGGTGTCACTGTGATAGATACAGGATGTCACTGTGCTATATACAGGGTGTCACTGTGTTATATAGATACAGGGTGTCACTGTAATGTATACAGGATGTTACTGTGATATATACAGAATGTCATTGTGATATATACAGGGTGCCATTGTGTTATATACAGGGTGTCACTGTGATAGATACAGGATGTCACTGTCAGCAGAGAAAACATGTCTGTAAGCAGTTTAATTGAAATATACAGGGTGTCACTGTGATATATACTGGGTGTCACTGTGATATATACAGGGTGTCACTATGTTATATACAGGGTGTCACTGTGATAGATACAGGATGTCACTGTGATATATACAGGGTGTCACTGTGTTATATACAGGGTGTCACTGTAATGTATACAGGGTGTCACTCTAAAAACGAAACAGCTCCCAAAAATAGGTAGGTTAGGGTTATTTTTTTTTTGATGACCCTAAAACGAAACGGCTCCCAAAAATAGGTAGGTTAGGGTTATTTTCTTTTTGATGACCCTAAAAACGAAACGGCTCCCAAAAATAGGTAGGTTAGGGTTATTTTCTTTTTGATGACCCTAAAAACGAAACGGCTCTCAAAAATAGGTAGGTTAGGGTTATTTTTTTTGCTGACCCTAAAAACGAAACGATACACGTTGTGAATAAATAATATAACTTCTAAACATTATGAGATGTATAAAAAATCGAAATACCAATTTTATATGAGCCCATCACAGTGACACCCTGTATACATTACAGTGACACCCTGTATATAACACAGTGACACTATGTATATATCACAGTGACATCCTGTCCTGTATCTATCACAGTGACACCCTGTATAAATCACAGTATCACTCTGTATCTATCACAGTGACACCCTGTATATATCACAGTTACATCCTGTATCTATCACAGTTACACCCTGTATATAACACAGTGACACCCTGTATATATCACAGTGACACCCTGTATATAACACAGTGACACCTGCTACTTGACAGCTGACAATTACCGAATGACAAAATGCGCACACGATTGGCGGCAGAATAGTTGCGCCCAGTTAGGTTTTATTGCCCCCTTTTTTTTGATGAACAAAATGAAATATTTTGCTTACCTACTGATTGCTTACCAAAATTTGATTTACCGTAGATCGCTTAATGCAGCTCAAATATTTAATTTGCTGACCAAAATAATTTAGAGCAGATCAGTATATCATTAATTGCAGCCTGATTTATAAATGTTTGCTTACCATAAGTTGCTTACCAACTAGCTATTTTGGCTGACCAAATACATATTTCTGCTGACCAAAATATGAATATTTTGCTGATCGATTAAATGATACCCAAATATTTTATCCCATCAAAAACATTACATGTAAAAAGATGCAAGTTTCGCAACGCAGTTCTCCTACAACAAAAAGTTTTGAGATGTAAACTTAAACCAAGTCAGTACCGGGGAGGTATCAACGGAAATCGATTTCCACCGACTTGCCTATTATTAGATCTATAATATGTGTTCCTCCACTGTTAAATAATAGGCAAGTCGGTGGAAATCGAGTTCTGTTGATACCCCCCCGGTACTGACTTGGTTTAAGTTTACATCTCAAAACTTTTTTGTTGTAGGAGAACTGCGTTGCGAGACTTGCATCTTTTTACATGTAATGTTTTTGATGGGTACTCATTTCTTTTTGTAAGTGGTCTTCCTTTGATTATTACATTCCAATCCATTCGTTTCAATTTGAACTGTAAAACTAACTTTGTAATCGCATGTATTTGTATAAGATTACAAACTTATGTGTGCAGTTGTGACTGAAATTACAACATATTTAGGTTTTTAAGGACTTGATAGGCTAAAAACTAACTATGTTTAAAATTTGGAGCTTGTAGGTCTGCTAGAAGTACCTTAGAATTATGATGATCAGTGAGTCAGTGAATCAGTGAGTCAGTGACAAAACTAAGGAACTTTGACATGCAATAGTTCTTAAACTATACGTTCAAATTGAATGATATTGAGAATATATATAAGTCTTATTGTGCCCTATATATTCCTGAAATTTGAGGGTTCTAGCTTTAGCCAGTACAAAATTACGGGAGGCTGAAAATGGCCTGAATGGCTTCGAGAAAAGAATGGTACGGCCGTGCCTTTTTTTTGCTCGACTTGGCGGGGGCACTGCCGTGCCCCCAGATTTTAGGTACGGAACTGTGTTCCATGCCTGCGCCAGGCTTCTGCGAGAGTGAACAACTAGATACATTTCTTTTAAGTAATTCTAATTAAACCGCAATAAAAACTTGACTCGTTTGCCACTCCTAACGTAAAAAAAAAAATCCCTTAACATAATCGGGATGATAAATTATAGCACTATACGAGACGATATCATACAGTATCTGAACGCGTCGATATTATGTCAAGAACGTGACATGTCGATTTTTTATTCCAGCTGTCATGTCATGTCATTCACTGTCGTAGAGTTCAAATAATTTGTGTGTTTTATAACTGATAAATTTACTGTGTTTTTTTATTACTAAATAAAAAATTCACAGTTTAGTCAACACAAGGTTATCGGTAATTGTGCCTTCCCAACCAAAATATTGTAGTGGACATGGCAGGTTACTTCGAAGAAATGGGATGGAGAGAGTTGGGAGAAGGTGAAGAACCAGATCATCTTTTACATATGGCGAGATTCCTTGTAGACTTTGGTCTATACGAAGACAATTTTTCCGGAGAGTGGCCGAGGTAAGCCTTTATATCAGCGGTCGATAACCTTTTAGCAGCCAAGGGCCACATAGTAGCTAACGAAATTGAGGTGGGCCGCAAGTGGTCATACTTTCTGAACCGTTGGTAGAATGAGGCCTGTAAAAGAGGCCTTGGGGCTTATTTCAAAATAATTATTTGTTTTGATTACAGATTGCCTCCTCCTGCTGCAAAGGAAGCTGTTGAAAACTTGCCTGAGATAACTACTGATGATTCAAACCGGGATTGTCCGATATGTCTAAAGAAGTTTAATGCAGGAGAGAAAGCTAAGCTTATGCCATGTAAACATGTGTTTCACAGCACTTGCATTCTTACCTGGTTAGGCCGTGTAAGTGTCCTTTCTTTTTATGACTTTCAGTGCCAAGGCACCAACTTTCATACTAAATGAACCTGATAGTGGGGATCTCGGCACTGAATGTGTTAATTAGGTAAGTGTCTAAATACCAGAAATGATTCCTTACTTTGGTTAGTGGCTTTTTGATTTGATATTTTTATTACATTAAATATACTGCTTTTAGATTTTCGGTTTTGGAGTGTTTTATCCTTTTAAATGACACATACAATATGGTAGCTGTATGTAACAATCCAATAGGTACTTCCTTGTCAACCTTACTTGAAGATACTGAGGATGCATATGAAGGGTCCATGGAAAGAAAATGTCTAGTCACCTAAGTGACTTTTTGAGTTATAGCGGTTTGAAAGTTAGTCATCGGGAACAACTACTATGGCAACCATCTCTTTAAAAGTGAAAAATATATATATTATTTTAAGATATTCCCCTGTAATCAAGGTGGTAAGTTATAGTTTATTGCGAGCTCTACATTTTGGCATTAAAATCTCATTTAAAAAAAAAAGTGACTAGACATGTTCTTTCCGTGGACCCTTAATATACTGATGACTTTAACGGTCAGTGAAACTTTAGGCATAATAATTTGTTATTACTCTAAATGCCATTGAAAACTGGTGTGAAAGGCTTAAAGTCCACAAGGTTGCACACATCATTCATGGAATTTGTATTGGGAACCTATTATTTGGTTACAGTTTAGTTAGAGCATAGGTTCCCAAAGTAGTCCGTACCACCCCCAGTGGGCATTGAAGATTCCTAGAAGCCTTAGAAGAAATTAGTGGGCGTTGATGGTATCCATATAAAGTCAACTACAGTACATACAAATAACTATGTACATGATTAATTGGATAGTTGAATCAGTCAAGACTGTGACAAGTTAGAAATCTATTTTCAACTTGCTCACATGATTTCAAACTGCGTCAGCCCGATTGCAACACCCCCTAAATCGATTGCAACCTCTCCTAAATCGGTTGTTTTTTGTTGTGGGGGGCGCTGAAAGTTTTTGGTTGTTTAAAATAAATATAGTGTCATTGTCATTCAGTCACATTACGAGATAATCTAATATATAATTTTTTATTTTCAGACAAACTCTTGTCCATTTTGCCGATTTGAATTACCCACAGACCATAAAGGATATGAAGCTTTTAAACGTGAAAAAAAACGAGCAGAGCAAAGAAAAGAAGACCTGGATACACTTCATAACTCAATGTTTAGTTGATTTAATTGAAAAATAATAGGGATTATGGTGCAATATTTTCAAAATTTGATAAAGTAAATACTTTCAGATTAGTGATCCAAAGGACTCAAGCCTTTTAGCCTCAGAACCCTTTTTTAGAGCTGGGCTGATAGGAAAGGTTTAGCAGAGATTGTGACTTTAATAAGGCGCGAGGCTTTTTTAAGCCTATTAAGGGCTGAAGCCTTTTTTTATGCTCGAGCTTTTTTTAAAGACCTAAGCCTTTTTGAAATTCTTAACATTTATGAATGCAGTTGCATCACTAGCTCACAGAGTCTTGGCTTTAAATAGGCTTGGAGCCTAAAGAGCTTATTAGGCTTTTAGCCCTTTAGGCGTCGCGATTCGAGGCGAGCCTTAATAAAAAGGGCTAAAACGCTTGAGTCCTTTGGATCACTATTTCAGATGCTATATCATGTACACTCGATAGTAAAGATTTCAGGTCACTTACATAAAATGTAATATAATCTCGTAAACTAATGCAGCTAGGTTATAGACTATTTTCAATATTAATTTTGTAAACAAATGGATGCCATTTTTAACATTATATTTTTAAAAAGTTGAGTAAATAATATTTTTTTTTTTAAATCTAGCTGCATTCGTTTTTGAGATATTATATTTTATATTTGTGACCTAGAATATTTGTTTTCGAGTGTATATGTCACTTAATAATATTAATATTTATGATTTCTGTTGTAAGTATATACTTACTTGAGTGGTAGGGTTCACCCACATTTGCCATAAAAGCTTTTTTACAGAAGCCATTTACTTTTTAGAGCTGTTATACAACAGACCTATCCTAATGTGCTCAGTGTGATAGTATTAAAAAAAAAATAGAAAAAACTTTTTCAGGTGGTTCAAAATTATGGCAAATAAAATTAGAGCAACCAAAATGTCCCAGAGTGGTAGAACCGTAATCACTCAGGTGCTTAGTTTTATGCCCCTAGCATTCTGCTGCAAAATATGTCTATCACACTAATAGTGAAAGTTTGTGAAGATGTTTGGATGTTTGTAACTAAATAACGGGGTAACAAGTGGATGGGTTGAGCTGAAATTTGGCATACAAGTAGACCCAAGTCCTGGATTGAAACATAGGATACTTTGTATCCCGGTAAAGAGTACCTTTGGGGCAGTAACGGGAACAACGCGGGCGACTCCGCGGGTATATGCTAGTAGTAAATAAAAATTCATCTCACTTTTATATCCCATCTTAGTCCTTGGGGTGACAACACATTTGCCACCTACTCATTAGTTTCGAGGTTCCTTGTGTTATAATTTGTGAAAAATAAGCTGACGATAAGGCGTAATACGTAATTTCACGAGAGTTGAGGTGAATGATTGCTCACACAGCTACATGAAGTACTCATTGCAAAAAAAGTGAATGAATGAAATGAATGAGTGAGTAATAAATACAAGGCTATAGTTTAAACAAACTTTTTGGTCTATCTTGCAATTCACTGTTGTACCTGCTATCGGCTATCGGTACGAAAAAAGAACAGTAATATCAAAATCCCGCTGTCATTACATGACAGTGTTGTTGTGTGCGTGGCCTCAACTTTCGTGAAATTACCTATATGCATGGTTTTAGTTTCCACCAGGTGGTCTGCATCCTTGTCTGTCTGCTATTTAGGGGCATAAAAAATAGGGCAGTGTTGTATGGCTAACTTAAATCATTAATTTCATGGTTGTGGTTTATAATTAGTTGTAAAATCATTCCAAACATTAGCTAATACTACTAAAAAACACATTTCAAGGCGGTGGACTGCGTTATTTGAGTTTAAATAAGCTCCTGTCACTTTATTGGACCAAAATGTCATTTTTATATTTAGCTAATCACTTAAATGTAAGGTTACTTTATGTATAAATGTATATGTAAAGAATATCATGTTTTATTTAGAATACTATCGCCAACAGAAGATGAAGTTACGATGTTGGTTGTGTGAGTTGCAATGGTGATGTCAAGAGTGTAGTATACACATACCCAGCATACCCTAAAATCACTGGCGTAGAGTCTGTGCGGAAAGAGAATAGGCGTGGCGAAAAGCGGAACTAACCTAACCAGTATGGCATTTTTTTTATTTTGCAAATACGGTAGAAAAGCATTACAGCGCCCCCCATTTAAATCCTATTCTCTTTCCGCACAGACTCCAGCGTGGGTGACAGCCGCCCGGGCGGAAGAAAATTATGCCGCCGCCCGCTTTACCCATATTCTACACAAAATAGATGCAAAAAAATGCTCAAGCCTGCGGCTGCGCACTAGCCTCTACTGTTTGCCGCTCCCAAGTGTCGTCCAAAGAGTATAATAAGTATAGTGTCGTCTGGGTCGCCTCCCCCGCCGCGCTACACCACTACCTCAAAAAGTTTAACCGCCCGCCTGTTTTTTGATGACCACCATTGGCTATATTCATGAACATTAAATCTAGTGATGATATTCAATAGATAGGCTAATTTCCTGACAGATCAAATCAGTTACTTTTTATGAATTGTCAAAACGCTCGGATAGTATGAAGTTTCTATGAGAAAAAGCATAATGACGTCATTGTGCTCAAACATCAAATCATCTCCTCATTTATAGCTTTTGGTCTTTTAAAAATCGTTTAAAACGTTAAATAGGTGAATTTTAGTTGATTTTTGCAAATTTTCGAAAGCAAATTTCAAGGCTAGCGTGAAGTAATTTATATTGACTACAGGCAAGTACCCTATTGAATAGTGCAAAAGCAACTTAGGTACGTTTAGAATCAAAATGCAGGATCTGAAGTGGCGTGGAAATAGAGATGTGCCGTTCCCGGGAATATTCCCCACTTGTATGGGGAATATTCCCGCGGTGGGAATATTCCCCATACAAACGGGGAATATTCCCGGGAATGGCACATGTCTACGTGGAAACAACACAACACGCACGTGCACGTGACAAGTGTGGCACTAGCTTAAGTAGTAATAAAATAAATAAACCAACCTACTTGATTTGCCTCAAAAACTTAAAATAGGAATTAAAAAAATATATTTTGTACCTTTGTTTTTGTCAACGTAATGTCATTGAAATTAAGTGTAAATATTTTCTAAAATAATATACAAAAATAGTCCAAAAAAATGAGTAAAAGGAAAAGGTAAGTTTTGTGATCCATATAATATACCCAGTAATTAACTATCAACTTGCTTGATTTTTTTTTCTGTAGAAGTTGAAGGGTTTAGTCACTTTTCAGTACTTTGAAGGACAATTTCTCCTATAAAGTTGAACTTGGGCAGCTAAAAAAATATACGCGTCTGCTGTTTTTGACTACTCTATAACATATATCAAAATGAATCAAATCGGAGTCGGACAGTTGGGTACCCTTCCTTGTAAGTTGGACACCTGAAAAATAAACCTAGCTTACCTAGCTAACGCCAATGGGTTTTGCAAACACCAGTGCCGAATCTGAACTGTTTATGTGATTGTGCCTGGATTGTTACAGTATTTGCAAATGTCCTCCGGATCTGCAGCAATTCTGCAAACATGCCAAGCGCGTCGAGAACATAGACGTAAAGGAAGTCATTGAAGCGCTTACCTTTGAAGAAGAGCAACGTAAGTTACGTAGTTATATAAACATGAACTAAAATAATCCTTCAGATTGGGAGATAGCACACGGCGACATTTTGTAGCGATACAGTCGTGATGCAGTCGCGATACAGTCGCGATGCCGTCGCTGGTCATATACCCTCGCACACGTAAACACGGTACAGCATCGCTACAGTCGCGATACAGCCGCGATTCAGCATCAATGCTGTCGTGATGCAGCATCGATGCACGATGCAATTGTGGGCTGTAGAATGTCTGTGGACGTTAGGGAGGAAGCAGCACACGGCAGACTTTTTGCAGCGATGCAGTCGCGCGTTCTGTGAATGTGTGCTACCTCCCTAAATGTTTGGGATAGAGGGAGGTAATCGTTGTCTTGTAGTTAGATACATATGACTATTTATATTTTATAATTCCTCCGAAAGCAGTTGAATACCTAGAACTAAGTTTCTTGTCAAAGTCTTCTTAGGTGGGCTAGGGTTAGCGAACCGACAAACACACTAGGAACAGGGCTGGCCTTATCCGGGTGAGTTATGAATTTCGCGCCTTTTTGGTACTACGTTTTCATTGGGCTTGCTGTGTTGGCGCCTGCTAAGCCTAGGCGTCCCGGGAGCCCGCATGTATCGCTCTAACCTAAAGCCGGTCCTGATGGGCCTCAACTAATCCCGCTGGTCCGTGCGCTCGCTTTGATCGCTCAGCTAAGAGCGCACATTCGGCCACTGGTGTTGGCCACAGCTCGGCTGGTAACCGCCACAAGCTGCGGGCGAGCCTTTTCATACATTTCCTAGTTATGGCATCGGCGCACGCCAGGTGTTCGAGTCGCCGCGTTCGGGCCACATGCTGTAGGAGTGGCGCGCGCTCGCTACTTGTGGATGCGTTTAGTGGCCCTATGTGCAGCCTCTCTAAAAGTCGCTTAGTGGCCGCGGCTGGCGAACTTGCTTACAGACTGGGTCTAAAAGTCAGGGTAAAGAAGAGCCATTCAATTTACGGATTCTTAAGATTCGGGTGGTACGTTGACTTAGGTCTAGCGTATAGTAAGATGAAAAAGAACATATGATTAAAAATAACCTCGATTGACCCACTAGTGGAAAATTTTGATACCCACTATATTTTAAAGGAAAATGCAACCAGAAACATAAAGTGACCGTACCGAAGAACTTCAAAATGAAGCCGTTTAAACCGCGGCACTTTAAAGACACCTGCGTACCGATGACTCCTTCGATGCACACTAGGTAAAGTACCTAGTCACAAACAATATATTTAGTTTTAGTTTAGGTAGGTATACCGTAGATTCTTACAGATGCCCTATTTCCAACAATCTGATCTGGCCTTATTTATACCTTCACATAATATAAATTCTGCGGGTCTAGTAAAAATGGGTAGGTACCTACAAGTCACATATACTTAACCTAAGTGTAAAGGAGTTCAAGTCTTACAATAGAGTTGTGATCTTTTGTCCTACCTAGTCTATATGTGACTTGTACCAGTTGTACCCCTTTTCACTAGACCCACAGAACTAATCTTTTACACTTTTTTTACGTATAAGGTTCGAATGTACTAACGATTCTGAGCCAGAAAAACCTCAAAAGTCCATATTTTGAGAAAGTAGCTACCCCGGTATTTTTTTTGGAAAACGCTCAGGTACCTGTGGTGTTTTATAACGCAAAACGATTGCAAACCGACTATGTAATTATATACGTTTGCACTTTACTGAATCTATTTATAGCTAAAGCTAGGTAACTAATTGTGTTATTTCAGGTTGCGATATATTAGTCACTGCCCCATTGAATCAACGGATCGTGACGAGTCGGCAAGGTATCGTATCTGTTCGTGTATTATAAACACTTTAAAAGCTTAAAGCAAGTGTAACTAAACGGAGTTTAATGCTATGATTTCGACATCGACCTTAGGCAATTAAGTCGGAAACACAGTCCCTGAGAAAAATATTTTATTTCACTCCCGAGTGTTCGCTAAAGTTCTCCGCCCTGTGTGGAATGGCCTCCAAATACCTTGCATCTCATCTCCGTCGCAAGCCGTGATGGAGTTGTGGTAGTCTTCCCCATAAAATCTCCGCTCCCCAAAGGTTGAGAGAAAGAAGAGATCGCTTCCTAGCGATGAGATCGCCTGTTTTTACCCGACTGCGGCGAAGCCCAAAGGAGGGTTATGTGTTTGACCTGTATGTATGTATGTATGTCCGTTCCTGTGTCCGCTCGTAACTACTCAACGGCAGATCCGATTTTGATAAATGATACATCATTAGATTCGTCTTGATGGTGCGAGTGTCACTGGGTATGAAGTTCGTTAAAATAAACAAAATGGCGGATTTTATGCAGTTTCAAAGTGCACCGCGCATTCGTTTTTTAATATCTTGTTTATTTAAGGATCTCTGTGAGTTTTTGGTGTGCAATAAAGAGTAGTGTATTATATTGTAAAACCAACCCGGTATCCGACCGATCGCAACAACAACAACAAATAGCTTACATATGTACGTCTATAGTGCAATCCAAGGACCTTAAAATAAATAGCCGTCTGCTTGTACATTCGAGCAGCACGCACACAACAACTAGTTTTTTTCCTATTGCGAGCAGCACGCACACATAGGTAGCCGGCTTATTAGACATGCTTCAGTTCTTTGCTAGCGAGACTCCGTCCGGCTATTTATTTTAAGGTCCTTAGTGCAATCCTTATGATTGAACAGGAATCTGTTCGCGAGTCGCGATTTCCAATCGTCCTCGGACGAAGCCAGCGACGTACTGCAAGGGAGTAACAAGAAATACAAAAAGAGAGTCCGATATTACGACCTAATGCCAGGAGACATCCATCTGCCGGCTCCGGCTCCCATAGTGAAGCACACTGATTCGGATGCCTATATTGTTAAAGTAAGTAAATATTCGATACAATATTCATAGCCCTTAAAAATAGATGTCCATATTGGAAGCCCTATCTATACCTACATGGACCTGTGGTCTACATTTTTAATGTTTTTAGACACTCCTTTTTAATAAAATTGCACTCTACTTGTATTCCGTGTACTTGTCCCATCGCCGGCGAGTAAACGAGTAAAATAAGGCGAGTAGCATTACATTGCGAATCTCGAAAGGTCGGTGTATCACACGGTACCTCGTCAGCCCGCAATGAACTGTTATGTTAATGGCGGAATCTTATGTATTTTAGCTGGCAAGTCCTAAAACCAGCGGCGAGGTGATCCGGGCGCAGGCAGCAGACGCAAAACCGGGTGAATGGAAACCTCCTCTACCCGCTAAATCTGGACATGAGTAAGGGAAATAAATCTAGTCGTATTTTTTTCTTTGTCACACTAGATGAGTAGGTACTTATTCACCCGTTTAAGAGCTATTGTAGACATCCGCTACTTCTTGAGTAATACAGGAAACTGGATCTTCGATGGTGATGGAATAAAATGTGGACTGTAATTTTAACTGGTGTAATCCAAAATAGAAAGTTTAACAGAAAAAGTAAGTTCGAGCCGTTGCCGTGAATAATGGTAAGAAATTAAGAATGACAATTCAGATAGGTATTTTTTGAAACCGACCGTTTTGAATACATAATGTTGCCAAGGCTAAAATTACATACTGTGACTCGACATTTACTATTTTATACATTACTTGAATATTTAATTTAAAAAATATGCAATAGAATAATTTGATTTTTAAATGAATTAATAAAATAGAATGGATTAAAATAACAATGTTAGTTTTACTGAGAACAAGGGTTAAAAATTGTGATAATTTTTAAACGTTTCGCAACAGCTATATACGGTTTTAACGAGCTACGGTGCCACAGACAGACACACACATAGCGGTCAAACTTATAACACCCCTCTTTTTCTCTGCGTCGGGGGTTAGAAAGACTAGCGGAAGAGTTTGTTGCGCCGGTTCTCCCCTTCAGATCTCACGTTCCGAAATGCTGGTAGATTGAGTCGTAGCGTAGTAGCAATGCTGAATATTGATCTGAAACGCGCGACTTTATTAACAGTCGTGCGTTTGCATCGATGCAGAAGCGATATTGAATCAAAATAGCACGTCAGTCGCGCGTTTATATCGCTACTCGCTTCTGTCGGGCGTGGCAAATGCGACAAGGGGCCACATGCCGTGTTTAGCGAACGCGCGACTGAATCGCTGAAAAAGACTCCGTGTGCGATCTCTCTAAAAGTGTGAGCTATTTACAGAATAAATGTTTTGAATTTTGAAATGGGCGACCGGTATGCAAAGCGCATCTTGTGTTATAATAAGATGCTCCCGAGTAGGTAGTTGGCTTTAAAAATAACTATTCTTTTTCAGTCTTTTCAAGCCTCACAGTGGAATTGTTATCAACCAAGATAAATCATATGTTCCTGACGTCGTGCACATACCTGGAAAATTACCTATGTAAATATTGATACTTTTTTATAAAATAACAAATGAAGGTAGGTAACTCGCTTTCTTTGTGATTGACAATTTGTGTGTGTTTCCAGAATGAAACCAAAACCAGGGAAACCGTGTCATAAGGGAGGGTGAGTTCGTTATGGGTGTTTTTAATATTAATTCGTATGCATTACAATAATTTTTCTTCGTTTCTCAGGATCTGCAAGAATAAAAAATGTCCTAGAAAGAAATGTCGGTAAGAAACCCGTTTTTGTTTCTGTTAAATCTGTAATTATCTATATAGCTAAAAAATATAAATTCCGCCCCGTTAATTGTCGACTTTTAGGCAAATTTCCATCCTCAAATTACTCCGCGCACCTCTCCGTCTCCTGAAGAACTTGTGTTTCAAATTTTATCCCAGTATTTGCAGTGGCTTAGGCCCTTTGTTGCATGTCAGTCAGTACCTTAGACACGGAACTGTATTATATCTATAGATTTTATGTATATATAGCAGTACCTAGCTGTAAATAAATTTTATTTTCTATCTGAGCTTTAGTGTTCTACTTTACTGTTTTAGTAAGTATCATGCCAGGAGGCTGCAACGACGTCGAGACGCTAGAAAATCAAGAAGGTAACTATCAATACAACACGTAAAACCCAACTTTACATCGATTTCTCTATTCATTCTAGTATATCTTCTTTTAGAAGTCTTTTATTCATCTCTAGCCCACGGCTCGAAACTCTAGTCTTGTGTTCGTTGTTATCAATGTATACCACATATCCACGTTCAGGGCTGTCTTTAACCTATTGGAAGCCCTGGGCATATTAGGATAATGGGGCCCCTATGACTGACAGAACACTATTTTGTTAGATCCCTACCCCTATCGATCGCGGGGCCCTGGGCACTTACCCAAAGTGCCCACTGGGAAAGACGGGTCTGTCCACGTTAAGAATGTAGCCACGTTAACTAAAGGCCGCCCCTAAAATTTGGCCGTCCTAGGACTGTACCTCTAGCACAACTGTAACACGCGACTCTTTGTCGCGCGACAAATGCTACCCATCTCTTTCCACTCAATGTAGTGTGACAGTGACAGGTGATGCTATGTCCGCGAGAAACGAAGTCGCAGTGACTAAGCCGGCGAGTAAGCGAGTAAAATTATGGAAGTAGCATTGCAAGAGATCGCTTATTAGCGATAAGACCGCCTGTTGTTTACCATTTATGCTGTTTTAGATTTAAGTTTTTGTAATCTTTTGTTTTGGTGCACAATAAAGAATATTGTATTGTATTACATTGCGGATATGGAAAGGTCGATTGATCAGACTGTGCCTGGTCAGCGCAATGAACTGCTACTCGCCCAACTATACTCGCTTACTCGCTGGCGGTGGGACCAGCATAAACTAGACAGATCTTAAGTGGCCACTTGATCAGTAAATAGGTATTTCGTGATTTCAGAGAGGGGTCCCGGCCCCGCTCCGTTAAATCGGGAGTCACTGATGGAAAGCCCAGAGCGAAAATACTGTCGAGACATGTAAAAGACGACGACCCAAACTGCGGTATTGACGAAATCCCAAGACCAGAACACGTAAGTTATTTTTTTGTATAGATATTAGACGTGTCGATGATTCAATTACTCGAGGGTTTTTTTTATTAGAATAGTATTGTAGCCTTTTGCCAACGTAAGCAATCGGCTACCGGGCCCTATAGTATTTACCTCCAACTTAGCGTTACAGTTTATTATTCAATGAACGATCAATATGGTTTTAAACTCATCAGTATCCGCTTGCTTGCGGTCAAATTAACAAAAGGCTAACAATACCTACTATTCTAATACAGAAAGTCTGTTATTAATTTTTGAATCATCTAGATCTAGACTTACTTTTAACACTTCAAACCTAAACGACATTAAACAAAAATGGAGTACCTACTTGGCTTGTTACAATAGATATACTTTATTTGAAAAATAGTAAGGAATAGGTTTGATGCCCTTTAGAAGTTTATAGTTTATACCACCACCATCCCTCTATCCCTTGACTAAAAGTCGGTAATTTCTACGATTGTTAGGTACGTCTCGGCCTCCTAATCTATAGGTACTTTTTAGGGTTCCGTACCAAAATGGTAAAAAAGGAACCCTTATGGTGCGACTCTGTCTGTCTTTCTGTCCGTCTGTCACAGCCAGATATCTCAGGAACTACTGCTGCTATCGATATGAAATTTGGAATAGTTTTAAAAGTCGCTAACCCGACCCTATTTGACATAAAAAAATCTTGTATTTTTTTACTTTTTTTAAAGGGGGCCGTAATGGGAGTTTGAAAATTTAATGTTGTGCTATTGTATCAAGTGGGGTATCAAATGAAAGGGCTTGATTTGTAGATTCCAAAGCCATTTTTATTTTTTTTGTTAATCATGTACTTTTTGATTTATGACCAAAAACGTTAAAAAAATACCATTCCCCCCTATTATCTTCGAAGTTACTGAACAGAAAAATCTGTAATAATTACCAATTATTAATATCAACCTATATATTACAGGAAAAATATAACGGTCTTCGTAACTTTAATATTTTTTTAGAAATTTACAAAAGCTTAAAATCCATCTAGCGGAGAGTAGCAAAACTAAGCGATGGCCTGTTTCAGATTACAGAAAAAATATTACAGGAAAAATATAACGGTTTTCCTAACTTGCACTGTTTTTTTAGAAATTTGCAAAAATCATAACATATATTTAAAGGGTATCCCCAAGAATCTTATATACAAACTGGATATTGCATGCCGAATATTCCTTTGAAGCCAGAAAAAATGACCTTGAATTACGTCACGCCTATCTTGCATCTCTTTCTGACGTTACTGACATATCGGTTATTATTAGTGTTGCTATAGTACGCAGGAGGTGCTACCGGTGAAATGAGGATTTTGATTTGGGTTCTTTTTTTGTATAATACAAACAAAACTAAGTAAATTTGATTGCAGAAAGTTTTATAAGAAAAATATAAATTTCTGTTGAAATTAGCTTATGCTAAATTAATTAGGTGATGCCGGATAATTCGTATTTCTATAAAAAGTAAGATTTTTTTATAAATAACCTGGCAATACATCAGTGTCGAAAAGAGATATAACATAGGAGCAAAGGTGAATGAACCTGGCTTCAACTCATAGTTCGGCACGCAACATCCAGTTTGTATATAAGATTCTTGGGTATCCCAAAAAGGACGCAAGATTTCAATTTGCCCTAAAAAAAACTATTTCACTGCTGAATGTTTAGGGTTTTTATTATTGAACAATATTTCAAAAGTAATGAAAGTTTGGCAGGTACGGTTCAAAATTTTTCAAACAAAATCATCTTTAGCGCCGAAGCACATTTTCATCTCGATGGCTTTGTTAATCGTCAGAATTGCCGCATTTGGGGCTCAGAGAACCCACATGTGATTGTTCAAAAACAAATGCATCCACAACGGATGACTGTTTGGTGCGGATTTTGGGCTGGAGGCATTATTCGACAATATTTTTTTCAAAATGAGGCCGGTCAAGCAGTTACTGTTAATGGAGCTCGATATCGCGACATGATAACAAGGTTTTTTCTAGGCGAATTAGAGGATATCGATGTGGAAGCAATGTGGTTGCAACAAAACGGGGCCACTTGCCAGTGCCACACAGCCGGAGAAACGATGCAATTACTGCATGATACATTTCCTAGTCGTGTGATCTCTCGATTCGGTGATCAGAATTGGCCCCCTGGATCTTGCGATTTAACGCCTTTAGACTTCTTTTTATGGGGTTATTTAAAGTCTAAAGTCTATGCCAATAAGCCCACAACCACTCATGCTTTAAAAGAGGAAATTCGACGCTGCACCGGAGAAATTCAGCCGCATCTATGCATAATGGTCATAGAAAATTTTGACAAAAGAGTGCGTATGTGCCAGCAACGCCTAGCCTATACAAATATATAGTAACGAAAAAAAATGCGTTTTTCATCAATTTCAAATCTTGCATCCTTTTTGGGACAACCTTTATTTGCTCCTACTAAACAAATCGACATACAGTTTTTCTTGAACTATTCGCGTATCTACTTATGAGTTTGTACGGAACCCTCGGTGCGCGAGTCCGACTCGCACTTGACCGGTTTTTTTTTATATATGATCTTCCACGAGTTATTTACAAACGGTCATTAATTTTGCAGCCGTTTATACCAGCTAATCTCAAGAAAGGAATGTTAGAAACTCATTCGTTGACCGTGTTGCCGTGCAAGAAAGACAAAAATACCATCCATTACGGCATATTGACTGGGACTTTCAATATGTACGACAGCAAATTTGGTATGTTGTAATTAGTAGTTACTTAGAGCAACATGGAAGGGAATCTCTGTAGCACATTTCTCCGTTAGAAAACATTCTGCCATTTTTGCGAAAATGGGGGAAAATTTCACGAGCACAAAGATAAATAAGGACCTGGCCAGCTGGCTAGGTTGTTTGATGGTTGCTTGGCCAAGACTACTCCCTACTAAGTCCGTGTTAGTCTAAGCTAAGGGTAACTACTGATCACATTTTAGAAAAAAAATCTTCTATTGATCTGGTTTAATTTGGTTTTCTTAGGTGCAAAATCTAGAGGGCGACAAGCCTTAACAATGAGTGTGATGGCGTACAGCTTGGCATTCCACTACCATCCGAAGCAATGGACCATGAAGCTGATTGATAACCTTGTAGATTCTGGAGACACCTGGTATGTACCGACATTCCGTTTTCTAATTCAAGAAATCTTCAAATAATTTTGATTAAATCATGATTTTTTCAGGTATTTACAATGCTTAGACAAAGTCCATGATCATTCGGCAGTGCAAGGAATGTGCGAAGTACTGCCTTTTGGAAAGAAACAGACATTGGTCCTGAATGGGAAAAAAATGCAAGTTTTGTTGGGAGAACCTGACATAATCGGCTACACGATGTCTTTAGATCCGACTGTTTATAATCTCTGTAGAGGTTTGATTGCATTCTTTAAGGAGCATCGAGCCGGGATTTTACTGACAAGGTAAAATTTACGTATGAAAGAAACATGTTTCTTTATTTGTTTTTAATGCGGGTAAATTACACCACATTTTAAGTTACATATATAAGATCCAAGAAATCAAAGTACATAGAAAAATTAAATGGTACCTACTCACCTGTGGCCCAGCGCCGGCGCTAGCCCGAAAATCCAGAGGTACCTGGTTCGATTCCCGGTCTGGACCACGGGTGAGTACCATTTAATTTTTCTATGTACTTTGATTTCTTGTCTATATATGTAAGGTAAAATTTGTTTTAATAATATACCTTATAGGCTTATATAGTTTTGTTTATAGTTTTTTTTCCCTTTAGGGTTTTGAAGTTAGTGATTTGGAAGGACAAAGTATGCTATTACATATTTGACCCGGCCGGGAGAGACTCGCGTGCCTATTCCAACTATGCGAACGGCGCAGCGGCTCTCATAAACGTCGTGGACTTAAAATCGGTGGCCGACGTGCTGCTGTCCCGTTCCGTCTTAGATGATCAGAAATTCGTTCTGGCATCCCTCAAAGTTCTGAGGATGGTAAAGGAAACTGCAGACGAAGACTTCGAGTCTGACCAAGAATTGACTCACGCTGAAAAGGCAATGTTGGGATATAAAATATTGGACGAGAACTGTGCAATTGTCAACGCCAACATGCATCTTGGCGACCGTTGCTTTGAAGACGCGAAGTATCGCCAGGCTTTGCCGGTCGCCGTCGTAGCTATGACTTACGCCAAGATATCTCCTCCGAACACTTGGTTTTCAAAGACGCTGGATAAAATACTGCGCATGGGTAATAAGTTGTATCGCGACTGTACACAGCCCAAAGTGATGATTGACTTGACAATTGACAATATTCCGAATGAAATTACTCTTGGTCCTTACTCTTGCGAGATCATTATTTACCGAGAGAGGGTTAAAGGACAGTTGTTTACGCCCAAAGAGTGTTTGTTTAATATCAGATCGGGTCTGGTAGATTTCTTTAGTCACGAGTACAACAGCGGTATCCTGGAGTTTAACAACTACAGCTTGGCTGTCTGGCGACAGAAGGAGATGTTTTATTTGTTCGACCCGTACCCGCGTACCGCCGACGGGATGAGGTCTTTCAAGTCGGGGCGGGCGTGTTGCTGGATGCTGCTCAACCCTGAGAGTATGGCAAAAGTGTTCATTAAGAACTGGAACTACATGCCGGCTACTACGCAGTTTTATATTCATGCGTTTAAAGTTTTGAAATTAAAGAAGAAACAACCCAAGGTTTGAGAATATTTGTTTGCAGTCAATGGCAGTTTTCCTAGAAATTTGAGCTTGTTGTAAGTTTGAGCACTTTAGTCGTGTTGGTTGACCGAGCGAGTCCGTTTCACCTTGGGCAAAGTTTATTTCGTAAGTATGTCTGTCTGTCCAGCGGATGTCCTGTGGTTCTCAACAGGTCGCATTTTGTCAACTGATTCTCGCGAAATTTGTGAGCAGATTTGATAATTATTTTGCTTTTCAACTTTTAGTAATATCTATTTCGAAATGACGGAGTTATGGAGGTCGAAAGACTCGCAAGGTCCACAACTCATACTGGTAGTTACCTACTGACACTTTACCAAGTAGTGCTAAGTAAATATACGTTGTAGTTCACAAAATTATTGTTTTTTTTTTAGTTTTGCTTTTTTGGCGATCTGTTTATAGCGTCGGTGCCAAAACCATGTGAAGGGTACACGTAAAGAACATGTCTAGTCACCTAAGTAACTTTTTGAGTTATAGCGGTTTGAAAGTTGGTCATCGTGAACAATTACTAAGGTATTTTAAGATATCCACCTGTAATCAAGTGGTAAGTTATAGTTCATTGCGAGCTCTACATTACACATACTTACATCTTACATACATACACCCTGAAAACATAACACTCCTTCCTTCGGGCAGTCGTGTAAAAAAAAGGTGACTAGATAAGTTCTTTTCGTGTACCCTTCATATTAGATATTCCAATTTTCATTCGATTTATTTCTCATTTACAGACTGCCTTGGTGTGTACGTTGAGCGATGATAATATTCATAGTAAAAAGAAAGTTAAACGAACGGTTTTACACGCGACCCAGTCCAGAGGAGACAGCAGAGAAGTTTACCAAGTCATGCCCGTACGGAGCTTGGCTTCTGCTGCAATATTAAACCAAAAAAAGTCAGCTGCTGAGGTTATCTACTAACATTGACTTAGTAGTACTTAGCAGGGCTCGAAACCGGTATTTTGCAAAAACACCGAAATAGCCTAATATTTTGAATTATTTTATGCTTTTTATGTAGAGCTCAGTAATGTATTTAAGTCATTTCGTATTATTAGATTGTCTGGTTAAAAAACAAAATAATAACCCAAAGAACGATAAGAACGGAAAGAATACTGGTATTTTTGTATGGAGCAAATACCGGTTTCCGAGCCCTGGTACTTAGTAGTCTGGTATATGGTTAACTAGTATTTATCCGCGGCTTCCCCCGCGTTATTCGCACTACTATCCCAAAGGAACTCCTCACAGAAATATAATGTAACCCATGTTTTAATTCAAACCTTGGTCTACTAGTATACCAAATTTCATCTCAATCCATCACTGCCACGTTATTTAGGCCCCACTTAGACGGAGCGAGAACTCGTATGCGAGTTTGATTACATTGCGGGCTACCTAGGTACGATGAGTACAGGTGATAGATTAATCGGCGCAATGAAACGAAAATCGCATACCAGTTCTCGCCCCGTCTTGGAGCTTTAGTAACAAACATCCAAACGTCTTCACTTACTTTCTCACTTATATATAGTAGTAGGGTATCTATTATTGGCTAACCAAACAAAAAAAGAACATCATTCGTAGACGGCTGTGCGCTAAAAAGTTATATCAACCAACAATCCACTTGCCATACTGTCATTTGTTTTTAGCCTAAAATGGATGAAGAGCAAATGGGCGATATCGTCTCCCTTGTGGACAGCATACAAGACGACTATGTCCCTCCAATACCGTTGAAGTACAAGAACATGGCACCTGATCCCGATGTCGAAAGAATTGGTAAAGATAGCAAAAAATATTTAAGAAGTCTTGCTAAAGAATTTCTCGATTTTTTTATTGCGGGTTTATGTTATTTCTACTTAGAATTAGGTACGGACTTTTACAATTCCAATGGAATAAGAAATGTCCCAACATTTTTTCCCTATTCTGTTACCATTTTTCAATATAAGTAGGTACTTTGTTTAACGGTGATACAAAGGAAAGTAAGTACCATTAATGTATGGAAAATTTGGGACACTTTTTTTCTTTGATTGGGATGGAAAGGGCTCTTTCTAAGTAGAAATAACATTTACATAACTGGTAGAAACCTCGCAACGAAAAAAATTGAATTTTTGTTTAGTAATCGCACAATCCAAAAGGATTGGCGCGAAAGCGTCTTCCTACCCACGGCTGTACCATCCTTTTCTCGAAGCCATTCAGGCTATTTCAACCACCTGTAATTTTGTGCTGGCCTAAACCCAGAATTTTTAGTTTTGTCTCCTTCCGCCTTGCCTATTATCGAGGATGCTTTATTTGAGAACTGTAAAATGTGTTCCTCCACGGTTAAAAACTAATAGGCAAGTTGGTGGAAATCGAGTTCTGTGGATACCCCCCCCCCATATTTTTGAGGTGGAATTTTACGTCCCTCGCTTGCAGCTCGGGCCGCAAACTTCTGCGATCTCGGCCTTTCTTTGTATTACCACCCTAGTTATGTAATGTACTATTAATATACTTACTGACATTTCAGTTCTAAAATTTCATAACTATTATCTATTTCTGGAAGTCACTTAAATGTTTCTCGATAGTGAACCTCGACTCGCCGACTGTGTCGGTGACACAGGTGGTCCCGCCGTGGCCGGCGCCGCGCGACAAGAGCAACGAGCCCCCCGAGCCGGACCCCAGCCCCGAGCCCACGCCGCCGCCTACGCCCCCGCCGCCGCCTGTAACTAACGACCTCTAGTGCCTCCTGAGTAACTGCCCCGGCAGTGAACCTCGACTAGCCGACTGTGTCGGTAACACAGGTGGTCCCGCCGTGGCCGGCGCCGCGCGACAAGAGCCACGAGCCCCCCGAGCCGGACCCCAGCCCCGAGCCCACGCCGCCGCCTGTATCTAACGACCTCTAGTGCCTCCTGTGTAACTGTCCCGGCGGTGAGCTTCGACGCGCCGACTGTGTCGGTGGCACAGGTGGTCCCACCGTGGCCGGCGCCGCGCGACAAGAGCCACGAGCCCTCCGAGCCAGACCCCAGCTCCGAGCCCACGCCGCCGCCTGTGAACCTCGACTCGCCGACTGTGTCGATAACGCAGGTGGTCTCGTGACCGGCGATGCTCGGCAGGAACTACTAGCCAAGACGGACTACAGTCCTGAACCGTTACCGCCTCCGCAAGTAGCTATTATAACTACCTCCAGTTCCTCCTTAGTAACGTGTCCTGGCAGTGAACCTCGACTCGCGTGGTCCCGCCATGGATGACAGCCCACGCCGCCGCCGCTGGTGACTGCAACCCCTAACGTGTTCTAGCAGTGAGCCACGATTCGCCGACTGTGCCTCAGTAACACAGTTAGTCCTATTCATACCGGGAGTTAAGTGGCACTTACCGCTGCCACGCGGAGAAAACCCCACTTACTAGACAGGGGAAGATGTAAAGCTATACACTCACCACGAATACCCCATAGAATAAAGAATACCCCATATTGCATATTTGTGACCTGAACCGTAGGACACAAACACTGAACCAATTATTTACGTTTTTATTTTGGACTCGAGATAAACCGCTTACGTTACTTTTACTTTTCAGGTCCCGGAAGGTGGGATAGAAGAGGTAAGTTCATTTGTAAGATTGGAGAATTTGCTTTATTTGTTTGTTTGGGTGATTTTGTATTAAAACAGTAGGGTCTATTTCAGAGCGTTTCGACCGCGGCGGTTATTTTTCATTCGAGTTCCAGCAAATATAATAGCAAGCGGTGGTGATCACAGTTAACTTTTATCATAAAATGTACCTATACCTAAACGATAGACGGTATCGGGGCAATGGTACATGATTTAATCAAAGGTCTTTCGGGGTAAAAAACGAGTGACCACTACCTACTTACCTCATAAAATAAAAAACACTGGAAAAACGTCTGAAATCGACCCAAAAACGTCTGCTCGCGAAATAAAGCCTCATATTTAGATATAGCACATTATTATTTATTGCCGATTTCTCAACTCAATGTAACTTGAGACGATAGGCCGTATAGAAGATTACCTAACCTTGCGGTACCTGGTGCTATAAGGCTGCCGATATGACGTATAAAACGATGGACCAATAAATTGAAAAATTCGTTGACCCACCCTCGGTGTAGCTAAAACTAAAAAGTCGCTTGTGTTGGCCTGGAGAGCCGTGGAGACGTGGGTTCGAGTCCCGCCCGAGGTATTTTCAATTTTCGCTTCAATAAAAACTTAATATTTGGGTGGTTTGAGCAGGAGGAAGCACCAGTGGAAGAGGAAGAAGACGAGGAAACGAGGAAGGAGCGACTGGAGGAGTTGGCTCGGAAGAAGGCTGAGGAAGAGGAGGCGCGGAGGAAAGCCGAGGAGCTGCCCCCGCCGCTGCCGCCGCCGCCGCCCTCACCGCAGCCCGAGCTCGCGGAAGAGGTACCCCTACCCTACCTTTTTTTTTAACACGGAGAAATGCATGAAACTGCATACTACTAGGTACGTAACCTAAGGCCATCGGGGGTGACAGCCAGATGTTACGCATTGGTTATGTGGGGCTCTCCGCTCCAGAAGGGATTGGCCTACCCACTAAAACTCAGGGATGCTTCCACCTTGTGCCTTCATGGTGATGCCGTGGGATCGCTAGCAAGCCACCACGACATCACCGGCACCTTCGCCCTAGGGCGAACCCTCTCCGAAAAATGCCTTCCCTCACCTGCTTCCCCCCGACCAACGGCCGTCCCCCGGGGAAACCAGGAACCGGCACGGGGTCCAATCGTGTATCCGGCGCCAGTCCCACCCTCACCGCCACGGGAGGACAAACGCCCCTGCCCGCAGCCGTCGACGGGAGGACACACGCCCCTACCCCGCAGACACTCGCCCGTCCGTTCCTGACCGACCCCTACCCTACCTACCTACTAGAGTCCGACTAAGCTAAGTTTGCAGAGGCCAAAAAAAGGTTTTATTAAAAAAAAAACATATGGCAACATCACATGAAAATTTATTATTCATAATCAGGGGTCGTACTTTTGATTCCGATGACGTAAAAATGACGTCAAGCCACATACAGCATGATTGATTTTAGGTTTTAGATTGATTTATCGTTACCGGGAATTACCGGTATCGTAAAAGCTATGAATTAATTTTATCACTACTGTCATTACTTAGTGTCAATGATAGAAGCCATTTTATAAATCAAGATGTGTCTGCTTGCTTATCTTATTTATTGAATCGGGAAATTGGAAAATAAATCAGTAACGCATTTTGATATAGAAGCGACCGCCTAAATATAATAATTAATACTTAATACATTTTTCAAAACGACCGGGTTCGATTCCCGGTTAAAGTAGGTACAAGTTTTTTGTTCATATCTATGTATGCAGTTTTTCTTGTCCCTATAATCGATGACATGGTTCCTAAGAACAGATCTTCGTATGTCTTATAGTTTCAGACTTTCCCATACTGACCGATCGAAATGGGCCACCCTGTATTGTGTCATCCATATATCTATAGATCTATTAAAAAAAATGTTTAACAGCTGGCTCCCCTGGAGATTCCGTTGAATGAGCCGGCCGAGGTGGAGACGGCCGAACCTCCAGCCAGCGTGGCCCGCCGCATACTCCTCACAGAAGACGCGAAACGCCGCTTCAAGCTACGCCAACTACGCAAACACGTGACCCCGCCCCTTGACGATACGGCCCTCACCGTCACGCCTTCCGAGGAACTCGCTAAACCCAGCAACTTCAAAACCCTCCCTGACGGCACCGCGATCATTAGAGGAACCGCGGCCGCTAACGAGAACGATGTCCTCCCATTCGCTGCCGTCATGGCCGTCGTGACTTCCTACAAATATAACATTAACTCGTGGACGAAAGGAATAGTGGACTTCCTCGTCTCCGGTGGGAAACAGCTGCATTCGAGCAAAAAAGAACGATTCCAAACGGCGCCCGTGCATATAATTCCGAAGATTGGAATTGGAAAACTGGTAAGTACACTGACGGAACTAACAAAAGTGTCCAGGTCATCCAAATCAAGCTATGTTTCAAGACATAGTCCTAACCTAAACATTATGCATAGCATAAATACCTACGCTATTGGCGATCCGAACAAGGGCTTGTAACCGTATCCTTTATGCATACTAATTAGTAACCGGTTAGTGATTTTGGTCACTTGTTCTTTACGTTACGACACTCTTACTGTACTTTTAATCATTCATTTCATACATCATACTTAGTAAATACATTAAATACATATAGGTACCGTAAGGTCGGGGTACTTTGGCCAAATGTAGGGTAACTTTGCCCACCTTGTAAATCACATATCTCAAATCTATAACGTCTGATAATAAATATAAAAACATGAACAGTCAGCTAAAACCAACCACATGGCAATGTGCCGTAATTTAAATGCAATAATAAAACCTGAATCGAGTTAATCCCTATGGCCAAAGTTACCCCCCCAGGGCTAAAGTAACCCGACCTTACGGTACCTAACCAAAATAAAAACGGATGAACGTCTGTAATATGGGAGGTATTTGAAAAATAATATTAGTTAATAACGGGTCACTCACCCTGATTGCAACGCTCTTCAGTTGAACCAACACGAATAATCGAATTTTAAACTTTTTAGTAGGTACCTGTTGTCTATCAAAACAAGTTGAAACAACTTGTTTTCATTGTTATGTACTAAAATACCAGATTTTCCAAGTACCTATCACATTCTCGATAGATTCTCCGTATACCAGATTCCCAAAATAATACATCCAACAAAATCATTTAGATCCTTGAGTAGCTTAACTTAAGATTTTATATATCTGGTATTTTGGGAATGCGATATTTTGGGTGTGAGCGCAATAAAGTAGGTAAATTTTTATTGTAGGTTTTGTAGGTAACTCATATAGTTTGTCTTTTGTAGGCGTACCATGCTAACATCGACGTGGTCGGCGAGGGAGCCACGTGGGAAATGGAGACCATTCTGACTAATAAATTCCTGCCGAAATACGATCGCGGGCTAATCACGACGCCTACCTATAGCTGCGCCTTCTTCAAGAAAAACGGCCTCTTTTATCTGTTCGACGGCAGCACGTGCAACGCGATGGGGCTTAGGGACGACAAGGGCAAAGGCACCGCCTGTTTCTTGCGGTTTAAGACACTACATGATCTTATTGCCAGGTAATTACGAGTACATGTTAACTAAGAATTTCCCAGTTCGTTACGATCGCCTATACTTACGTGTATTATACGACCGTGTGTTACCTATTTGACGACCGCTTTATCTTAGTTGGTAGTGACCCTGCCTACGAAGCAGGAGGTCCTGGGTTCGAATCCCGGTAAGGGCATTTATTTTGTGTGATGAGCACGAATATTTGTTCCTGAGTCATGGATGTTTTCTATGTATTTAAGTATTTGTATCTATTAAATATACCGTCGTCTAGTATCCATAACACAAGCCTTATTGAGCTTACTATGGGGCTAGTTCGATTTGTGTAAGATTATCCCCTAATATTTATTTATTTATTTATTATAAGGCATTGGTGCCACTGCCGGCGAGTAAGCGAGTAACATGTTAACTAAGAACTTCCCAGTTCGTTATAACGAACATACGATCGCCAATACTTACGTATATTATATAAGGCACTGGTGCCACTGCCGGCGAGTAAGCGAGTAAAGTTGGGCGAGTAGCATTACATTGCGGATCTGGAAAGGTCTGTTGATCACAGCAGCTCAGCCCGTAATTAATTGTTACTCGCCCAACTTTACTCGCTTACTTGCCGGCGGTGGGACGAGTGCCTAAAGAGGTATGGTACAGACGCTCTTGTGACGTGGTGTAGAGTGGGGTGAGGTGGGTTCGTTCGTACAGGGTAGGGTGAGATAAAGTAGGGTACGATGGGGAAGGTGGGGAAAGGTAGTATAGGTGATTGACGTCATCGTTTCGAAAGAAACAGTGACTGGAAGATGATTGACGTCACAGTTTCACAAGGAAACAGCGACAGTAAGGAGGAGATCTTCAACGTGTGAATCTTCGTATTCAAGTTCCATCTTCAAGCACCGTCCATCTTCATCTTCAAGCACCATTCATCTTCATCTGCGAGTGACGAGTCGATCTTCAAGACGCCTCATCATCACCTGTACTACCTTTCCCCACCTTCCCAATCGTACAGACTAATAATCTGTCAGATTGCTTTTGTAGGTACAACCGCTGATCTCAATATTTTTATCAGAAATCTAATTCCGCGCGGGCACAACTAGTAATAAGTATATTTCGGTTCCAGGGTAATGTACAACAAGGACGGGACAACGGAAGATCAACAATTCGTACTAAGTCGAATATTAGTGCATCAGCTCCTGACACCGCCGCGCTACAAGCTGCCAGAGGACTATGACTACGCCGCAAGGGCACCAAAGTCGGAAAAATCTAAATTAGCCCTCGCCCCCTCGGAGAAACCAGAGCCAAGAACCTCCATACAAATCGAAGAACCAAAGAGCAAAACTAAACTTGGTTATTCATTATGTGACGGCGTCTACAGATTAGAAGGGACTACCGCTCTCAAAGATAGATCAGGCAGTTCAAACGTAAAGTCTTGTCATTTCGTTAGTCTAATGGCGATGTTAATGGCCACCATGCATCCCATCAGAACCTGGGATCACACGACGGTAGACACGTGCATCGAGAAAGGCCTCGAAATATACCAAAAGGCCACAAATTTAAGTCCTTGCGAGAAAAGAATAATTAAAAACGTTATTGTAGATGGCAAATTTATCAATATTAACATAAAGAAAATTATAGTAATTAACAACAATCCAGACAAAAAAGTTGAACAATATATACAAGCTGTATCGCGAAGACTTCGTTTCTTCCTCATAAAATACCCACAGTGCAGCTTGGTGATAAGTCATTCGGACGGGTACTATCATCTCTTCGATCCCTACGCTCCGCCACAGGAAGCAGCCGAACCAGAAGTAGCTGGCAATAAAAAGATCGAACAGAAAAAATGTGGGCCGAATGCATCTTGGACGCTTTACCGATCTCAAGAAGCATTGATAACAAGATTGAGGAAAACTATTGCGGGTGCCACCGTAGAAACCCCCGAGTTCTATACCTTCGAATTGACGTCAATAAAAACAGCTCCACGTCATTCAGCTCTCAACTATAGATTGAGCCCTCTGTTCAAACCTGATGAAAATCCTAACTCGCCGTATTTGAGACACCGGAGAGTCCGTCCGTTAGTAGACGAAAAAATGTACTGGCTTAATATCGAGTTTATACCCTGGTCCCGAATGAATCCTACCAACGACTTAGGATTTCCACGTAGGACACCACGAACTTTGTGGAAGGAATGGGATATTGAGTTCCCAGGTGATTTATATTCACTATGGGGGTCCATACATCCGCTCGATATGAAATTTAATGAGAAGAATCGCGGTAAACAATATTTAGCTACTTGTGTGGTGGGCATCGTGATGTCGCAAGCTTGTAGCCTTAGCGCGTGGACGGGCAGCTTCCTGGACGGTATTGTGAATGCCGGCGATACATATTATCAAAAATGTTTAGGAAAGGTTGGAAATAAGGAAAATCATGAGATGACTGTTGAAGATTTAGATACGAAATTCGACGACATGTTTCCGTATTCATTTACGGTTAAATTCGATAACATTGTATTTGGTTTCGTTTACAACATGTTACCTGACCGATTTAATCTCAGTAAAGCATTGGATTATTTCTTCGAAAATCATAATTTGGGGTTGTTGGTCAGCCCTACCAAGAACTTGGCATTTGGACGAGCGGGCAGATCTTATTTCATGTTTGATTGCCAGAGCTATGGAGCACCGATTTTCTGTCCTGGTCAAGGAGCAGCTTATATGCTAAAATGCGAGAGTTTGAACAGACTAGTCTATTGTATTACCTTGACACTAAATATTAGAAGACATGGAACACAGTTTCACTTATTCAACGTGGGTGTGACACTAACGGAGAAGACTAAATAAAATTGTCTTATTCAAGGTGTAACATTGTAAATCATAGTTGTTCTTATTGTATTGGCCTCATTGACTTCAGTTTTATTACAACTTGTTACTAACTTAAATGCAATTTTGTGTTTTATTGATCTACGCGTCTGTCTTAAGTAGGTACAGGGTAAATCGTCAATAAATGGCCACTCTGTATGTAATGAAACCAACTGGCTACTGTGAAAAAATGCAGTAGGAAAGGTGATCATCTTGCATTTAAACTAAATCTCTAAGATCCAAATAAGTGTAGGATTTTCATTGCCATCTTTTAGTCCTCAGAGTTAGCAACGCATCTTGAAGATTTTAGATTCCATCAAAAACATTACATGTAAAAAGATGCAAGTCTCTCAAAACTTTTTGTTGTAGGAGAACTGCGTTGCGAGACTTATTTTTGTAAGTGGTCTTCCTTTATATATTATATTCCAATCCATTCTATTTCCAATTTGAACTACAAAACTAACTTTGTAATCGCATTTATTTGTATAGGATTACAAATTTACTTATGCGGTTTGTATTGAAATTGCAATATATTTAGGTTTTGCATGATGGGCTAACAGCTAATTATGTTTAAAATTTGGAGCTTGTGGGTCTGTTAGAAGTGCCTTAGAATTATGATGATCATCAGTCAGTTTTTCTTGAACTACACGTTCAAATTGAATGTTATTGAAAATATATTTAAGTCTTATTATGCCCTATTTATCCCGGAATATTCAGGGTTCTAACTTTAGCCACCACAAAATTACGGGAGGCTGAAAATGGCCTGAATGTCTTCGAGATCGAGCAAAGGATGGTACAGTCATGCTTTTGTTTTGCTAGACTTGGCCGTGCCCCCAGCTGCCGTCCTATGACTAAAACTACACTAACCTCTATGGAGTTGTATAGGGGTTAGTCCAGTTTTAGATATCGGACGGCAGAGATATCCATTGGGCCCAGTGGCGTGCACTGCATAAAGACACTGCCTACCCCCTCATTCCTACCCTATTAAGGAGGGCAGACATTAGTAGGGTAGGTAGCATGCAGTGCTGTAAATAGCCTTTTCTGCGCCCTGTGCGAGCTTTTATAATTGCGCCCTTGTTTTTTTTTTTAGATATTATAGGTACCCTAGGGTCCTGCCTGGTCTGGCCGTTCTTGCGCCCCCTAGAGTCTACGCCCTGTGCCTGGGCACCGGTGGCACCGCCCTATTTACAGCACTGGTAGCATGTTAAGATACCACCTAGTTTACTAGTTTCTACCATACTACCCTTACTAGGGAAGAAATTAGAGGGTAGGCAGTGTCTTTTGTCGTCATGGAGTACTGCCACCGATTGGGCCTCAGTCTCAGTTAATTTACCATCAGGTGCAATATGTTCTTGATCGCCTACTCAATGAGAAAAAAATCAGTATCAAACCAAGTAATTTCTTAGGTCTGAGTTAGCAAAGCACATATGAGTAAGTTATATAAGGTCCTAATTTATTAGTTGCAGATATTTTTACAGCTGATAGTACTCGGTCTCTGGAGTATATTAAAGCATGAAACATTATAGCTTTTACGATGTTTTTTTGGAGAAAAAGGAAAAACAAATTTGCTACGTAATAACACCCTGTTAATGTGATTACTAAATGAAAACTCATTGAACAGATTCTAGTAGCTGTAACTGGCCACTTCACGTCGATAAATCCCATCCTAATGACATTTGCAGTTTTCCCGCCGAACCGTTACGACATTTACGACAAATAATTGTTGACATGACAGATAGTGTTATTGTGACATGTGATAATGCACATGGTGATATTTTTTAGACGAAATTATAATTAATTTTTTTGTTAGGTAAATGAAATCAAAAAAGTTATATGAAAAGATTTCTTAATTTCTATTTAAAGTTAATTATTTTAATGTAAAGTATGATGTGTTAAAATATCTGCAACTAATAAATTAGGACCTTATATATTATTATTAGCACCACACTGTCTGACATAAATCACTTGTATGCAAATGATGGTTGAAAGGTCAAAGAATGGATACCTGAATATTTAATAGTATTATGTTTTTGGTTACTTTGAAAGTCACTGTCTCCAGTTTAACACTTTCAAAACCAGACAAAAATTGTACAATACCCCATTAACCGACGGAGCCCACTAGGTGGGTTTGTGAGGCCAATAATGTGCAACGCAAAATCAGCCGGCATCTGAGCAAAAGTGACGAGCGCCTACTAGGCGGGTTATTGGTTGTGAAAGTGTTAGTAAAGAAACAAGTGGATTATAGCAAAGCTATGGCAACCATGTATCTAGTTTAGTATGTTTCAGTTACAAAAAAAGCAAACCGGCAGGATTTGCTCTATGCTATAAAATCTAATACACATCGCCTTTGACAAATAGGTTCTGCAACAGTTGATTGGTTATCTCGTACCCGAGCACATAAGTTACTGTGATATTACAAGTACTAATGACTAGTGATTGGTTATGCTGTGGTCAAGGACCTTAAAATAAATAGCCGGACAGAGCATAGCCAACAGGGAACTGAAGCATTTTTAGTCGGCCGGCTGCTTGTACTTACGAGCCTGCATGCTCACATCAACCAGTTTTTTCCTACTACCCGCAGCGTGCACACATTGACCTGACCAACCAGCATTCAGTTAGCCGGCAGACTATTGATGCTTCAATTCTGTTAGCGATGCTCCGTCCGGCTATTTATTTTAAGGTCCTTATACATTCTTAGCATTCAACTGGCTAAAATCTAGTGTTATGCATTTGATAGAAAATATTTAGTTGACATTCTCAGTGAACAGAAAAAAAAAATCTCTGGATTTCATTAGTGATTTCATCATAAATATAAACTAACAACATATTTTTGGCAAAATTTTATTATAACCGTAAAAACCTTAACATACATAATGTATCGTAAATTGTAGACATTGGTGTTAAATATCTGTTGTGTTAAGAGGGCTCATTCTAGGTCGGGTAGGTTTTCGTCGTCCGAGTCGCTTTCCAGGTCGTCGAAGGACGGCTTTTCGGGCTTGTCACCGGCTCCGCCGAGACCACCTGCACCGCCGCCGCCCATCGATCGCAGCATTTCCTCTATGTCATAGTTCATAGCACCTCCGCCTTCCTCTTCCTCGTCGTCTTCATCTCTCCACTTATTAAAATCGATCTTCAGATAATGCGGCTTTTTCTTGTCCTTTGTTAATGAGGGCCAGTAAGGCGCATCCTTCTTTTCTTTGCGCAATATCATTTCTATGCACCTGCCTTTATTTACGAAGGCGCTAGTTTCAGGAACCACGGCATCATATAATGATATCGTCACCTCGTGTGTTTTATTGTCCTGTGCATTTAAGCCTTTGAAATATACCGAATCTTTTTCTATTTTAATAGTGGGGTCTTTTGACTCGACGCTAAACGTGAGGAATACGTCTTCTTTCCGCTGTGCCCATAGAACGGCAGGTGGGGTAGGAGTTTCACTCATGATGAATATGCACAAATTACACTTAATAAACGAGTCAATATGTGAAGTAATTGATTATACTTCAGTTTCTATGGTCACAATTTTTCCGATTTCACGATTAGATTTAGCACGTTCACCGGATCACCGATTCATAAAAAGAAGTAATAATAGGGTTACCATACCAAATACCAAAATGCGTCTTTTTTTAAATTGAGTTAATGAAAATTTAAAAATGTTTGAATAGGGGTCTTGTTTTATCGATATTATAAAATATATATCTTACACAATATGTTGTAATATTTCTTCTTTATCTAAGAAAATGTAAAAAAAATTATAAGTTAAAAAATACCTAAAAATACAGATGATAGAGTCTGTGCGGAAAGAGAATAAGCGTGGCGAAAAGCGGAACTAACACAACCAGTATGGCCACAGAATAGAAAACACGGCACATACGGTAGAAAACCATTACAGCGCCCCCCAAAATTAATCCTATTCTCTTTCCGCACGGACTCTACCATAGACAAAGGTTTCGAAAAATCTGGAATTATAACGTCGGCACTACACACTACACTAGCAGACAGCAGATGAAAGACATATGTCGTCTTTTTCTTACTTAGACGCACAGCTATGGTTTGGGAAGGACGACGTTGATATATAGCGTTACAATATTATAAGATGAATTAAATTGGCTTCGAACCGTCCTCCCGTGTTGTTTACAAAGTTTTACGTTTTCCGCTGGACCTGAATTTTATCTCCGTCAAGCGAACAGCATTTCCTAGTTACTGGTGCGTACACACCAAGCCAACGAATGGGTTACGCCGGCCTTCGTTGGCCCAGTGTGGATGGCTGCAAACGCCAACGAGCGTTCGATAATCGTTCGTTGGCGTGTGCCAGCAATTCGCAGCGTGACGAATCATTTGACCTGCGTACACACCAAGCCAACGAACGAACGCCAACGAAGGTTCGTCGGCGTTGGCTACCGCACCGCACGTTCGTTGGATGCGTTCTTTGGATGCACCTTCAATAATCAACGAATGTGAGGCATCAGTCGAATCAAATCAATCAACAAAAACATGTCGTCGCTACCTCACTCTTTGTTTTTCTACATTGGTTATGTTTTGAGTACAAAATATCTTTTTAGGTTAAAAGTCTACAAAAACTTTCGTTCGTTGGCCTTCGTGCATCCGTCCACACCGCGTTGAGTTTGCTCCAAATCCTTTGATGTTGCCGCCACGCCAACGAACGATCGTTGGCGTTTATTACACCGTCAACACACGGCCAACGAAGGCCAACGCAAACCCATTTGTTGGCGTTCGTTGGTCTGGTGTGTACGCAGTTGACCGAGAACCAACGAACGTGCGATGTACGCACCATTACAAACTCCTGATCTGATTAACTGATTATTTAACAGCGAGGAGCGAACTTAATTTAACCGAAATAACTATTACATATTTAAAAATCCTAGAAATTTCATGTTTGTTCGCGCATCGCGTAAAAACTACCGGACCGATTTCCATGAAAGTGTGTGACATAGGATACTTTGACTTATTTTACGTCCGCGGGCGGATAAGTCTTTAACCACAAGAAAATACAAATTCCTTGAAATACAGTGTGTCCCTGTATAAAGTGCCCAAACAAATAGGGATGAAACATGTTTGTGCACTTTATCCTGGGACACACTGTATAGAAGGGATTCAAAATAAATACATTTCTTTGCTTTTTATTTTATTTCATTTTATTTAATTCTTTTACACAATGACTTCGTCAAGTGACTTAGTATATAATGACAGTGTTCGGCGATGTAATATAGATGCACACTAAAAGATAATACGAAGAAAAACTGAAATTATGAAACAAATTACTTTGTAGATTACATTTAGACATGTATTATTATATTCACGCATGTAGTTAAGCCTGATGATTCGTTTATCTTCCTTCTAAATAAATTGACTAGTTAAAATTCACGACTGATGGTAAAATTTTGCTATTCTATAGTCAGCTTTGTCTGAGCATACCTACATATTGTCACTACTTAAAAAAAACTCGTATCTGATACTGACTTCAGGTAAAAACGCAGTAAGTGTATCTCTCTCTCTCTGGGGTCGGTCCCTCATGTCTGAGGATCGTGGTCAGCATCAGGGTTGCACCTGGCGCGGATGATCTGCCTCCACCGGTTTCTGTCCAGCGCGTCTCTTGCAACCGTGTAGAATTTGGAGGACGACGAGTCTTAAGCAGAGATGGGCATTATTCGAATAAATTTTTATCTAAATAATCATTCGAATAAACAATAATTCACAACTTTTTTATTCGCGGATGATTTATTCGCGAATAAATTATTCGCGGATGATTTATTCGCGGATAATTTATCCGCGAATAAATCATTTGAGCGCTGCTCAAATGACGAATGAATTATTCGTTATCTTAAATAATCGGATAAATCGACGAAAAATATTTAATGTTTTTTTTTATTCCATCCAAATAAGTTCATAATGGCATCGGATATTCTTGCGCATATTTACCTAAAGTTGGCGAATTCCCGGAAAAAACTAAGCAAGTATGGAGTCGGCTTCTTAAAAATATATTTTTAAATAATATAAGTTCCGGGATTCCGGGATTGCATAAAACGTTACGAGAATGTAATATACCGCAAAAATGTTATCCAGGGTCTGATGATGGAGCCGGAAGGTGGCCATTGGAACTCCGTAATAAAACGTCGGAACCCCATCGTGTTTGGGCTCATTTGTTTTGTATTGACGAGTACTCTGAACCGAAATGATATCCAGGGTCTGATGATGGAGCCGGAAGGTGGCCATAGGAACTCCGTAATAAAACGTCGGAACCCCATCGTGTTTGGGCTCATTTGTTTCGTCTTGACGAGTACTCTGAACCAAGATGATATCCAGGGTCTGATAATGGAGCCGGAAGGTGGCCATAGGTACTTCGTAACAAAAAGTCGAAACCCCATTGTGTTTGGGCTTATTTGTTTCGTCTTGACGAGTACTCTGAACCAAGATGATATCCAGGGTCTGATGATGGAGCCGGAAGGTGGCCATAGGTACTTCGTAACAAAAGGTCGAAACCCCATCGTGTTTGGGCTCATTTGTTTCGTCTTGACGAGTACTCTGAACCGAAATGATATCCAGGGTCTGATGATGGAGCCGGAAGGTGGCCATGGGAACTCCGTGATAAAACGTCAGAACCCCATCGTGTTCGGGCCCATTTGTTTCGTCTTGACGAGTACTCTGAACCGAAATGATATCCAGGGTCTGATGATGGAGCCGGAAGGTGGCCATGGGAACTCCGTAATAAAACGTCGGAACCCCATCGTGCTTGAGCTCATTTGTTTTGTCTTGACGAGTAATCTGAACCAAAATGATATCCAGGGTCTAATTTATTCGCGAATAAATCATTCGAGCGCTGCTCAAATGACGAATGATTTATTCGTTATTTTTTATTCGGATAAAGCCACGAAAAATATTTGAGGTTTTTTATTTTTCCATCCAAATATACCACACGAATATATACCTCGTGTGTTCATAAGTTTTGAGACGATTTTTTAAAGGCCCAAAAAAATAAATGTTGAACTGCCGGCTCGACAAAAACTTTTTAAATATTTTTAAACGTTGTCAATGAGAAAAAAATTGATTCAGGTGTAATTTTTCGGTAAACCGGATATTGAAATATAATCTAAAGGTAATACCTATATTTAGGTATGATCTAAAGGGCTTACAGTCGAAGAAAAATCTACTACTTAAACGATCGTTAAAGAAAATTAAGACTCACATGATGTCAACAGTTGCTATGGACACGATCCCAAAAAGATTTTGTTTGCCAACGAAAAAATCTTCACCATCGTCGAAGAAAAGTTTAATCAACTAAAGCGATTCGTGCCTCTATTGACGAATGGCCCGCACGATTGAAGGCCTGTGTCCAGCACAAGGACGACCATTTTGAATAATTGATATTTTATTTTTACCATTATATAATGATTTTTCTTCAGTCTAAATTTCGTTTAAATACGTTAAAGCGTGTTTGAGAAAAACATGATTTGTTCGTCTCAAAACTTATGAACATACGAGGTACCTATTTAATAATATGATTTGTTATAACACAGTAAAGATCGTCAAGGTTAAGGGATAAGCCCAGGTAGTATAATAAACAAAGGATTAGCGTAAAGAATAGTTTACTCAAACACAATGTCAGTAACTTTCTAGCCAGGCCTAGAAAGGGATAGATGTATGAAAGAGAGAGAAACTTATATTTTCTTATCAGTTGTAGGCTTCTGGGTGAATCCCACAACCATTATTTATATTTGACAGTGGTCATTTAGTTGCAGTGAACTGCACATCACAGTTGCCAAATGTGTCTTAAAATTATCGTCGTAGTGTCGTGGCATATAAACTTTCAAAATGAGTGAATTAAGTGATGATGATGAACAATTGGATTATTAGCATGATATCTGATTTATATAAGTTTAATAAACCAATGTTGATTTTAAAAGTGTTGTGTTATTTACTGTCCTTATAATTGATACGACTAAAGCAACCCAAAGCTATTATTCTAACCGGATGGGTGAAATGTATGAAGCTATAAAATAAAACTTATTTTAAACATAATTGATGCCATGAAAGCAAATAATTTTAAAACCGACCAACTCCAATCACCTTATAGTACTTACATTACACAACTAGGGTGGTAATACAAAGAAAGGCCGAGATCGCAGAAGTTTGCGGCCCGAGCTGCAAGCGACATTCGAATAAATTTTGCCCATCTCTGGTTGTATATTATCGGTGATACCGATATATCGGCGATACCGATATATCGGTATCGGTATCGTTACATCCCTAGTTCAGAGTACTCATCAAGACGAAACAAATGAGCCCAAACACGATGGGGTTCCGACGTTTTATTACGGAGTTCCCATGGCCACCTGTCTGCTCCATCATCAGACCCTGGTTATCATTTTGGTTCAGAGTACTCGTCAAGACAAAACAAATGAGCTCAAGCACGATGGGGTTCCGACGTTTTATTACGGAGTTCCCATGGCCACCTTCCGGCTCCATCATCAGACCCTGGATATCATTTCGGTACAGAGTACTCGTCAAGACGAAACAAATGAGCTCAAACACGATGGGGTTTCGACCTTTTGTTACGAAGTTCCTATGGCCACCTTCCGGCTCCATCATCAGACCCTGGATATCATCTTGGTTCAGAGTACTCGTCAAGACGAAACAAATGAGCCCAAACACGATGGGGTTCTGACGTTTTATCACGGAGTTCCCATGGTCACCTTCCGGCTCCATCATCAGACCCTGGAACTCCAATCACCTTATAGAACATTACACAACTAGGGTGGTAATACAAAGAAAGGCCGAGATCGCAGAAGTTTGCGACCCGAGCTGCAAGCGAGGGACGTAAATATGCGATCGAGGGCTTTCTTTATTACCTCCCGTGTTGTGTACATCATTTTATGTCTACACTTCGCCAGAAAGCGACTTTTTCCGTACGCGCAGTTTGCGGAAAAAGCCACTTTATGGCCATGTGTAGGTGTAGCATAAACAAAATTATTTGCCTTAGTCAGATCAGTAAAAAAAAGATAGAAGGATGTTTTATATAAGGCAAAATAGTCCGTTCCGTTAGAACAAACAACAGTCTTTCAGCTATTGTTAGTAATATTATTAAGAGAAAAGTTAATAAGGTATTCCCATAAAAAGTTATTCGTGGCCATTTATTTGACGAATAAATTATTCGCGAATAAATTATTCGTCGAATAATTCATTTAAATAAAGATAATCATCCGAAATTTTTATTCGTCATCCGCGAATAATTTGGTTATCTTTATTCGTTATCCGTCATTCGAATAAATTTTGCCCATCTCTGGTCTTAAGTCAGTAGTCAGTAAGTGTATACGAAGTATGTAATGTAACTTTGACGTTTTTCTCTACGACGTTTTTAGATAAGAGTTTTTTTTAAAGTAGTCGCGACGTGGTGGCGACCATGTCACTAACTAATTTGACACTATCGAATTGGATCATTGTTATTGGATTTACAAATGCAGGTATAGGTAGTTTCACGAGAGTTGAGGTGAATGATTACACACTACACTTTTTTGCACGAAGTACTCATTGCAAAAAAAAAGAATGAATGAAATGAATGAGTGAGTAAATAAACACAAGGCTATAGTTTAAACAAACTTTTTGGCCTATCTTGCATCACTGTTGAACCTGCTATCGGTACGAAAAAAGAACAGTAATTTCAAAATCCCGCTGTCATTACATGACAGTGTTGTTGTGTGCGTGGCCTCAACTGTCGTGAAACTACCTACATAGGTAGTTTCACGAGAGTTGAGGTGAATGATTACACACACAGACACACACAAACACACACACAGCTACATGAAGTACTCATTGCAAATAAAGTGAATGAATGAAATAAATGAGTGAGTAAATAACCACAAGGCTATAGTTTAACGAAACTTTTTGGTCTATCTTGCAATTCGCTGTTGAACTTGCTATCGGTACGAAAAAAGAACATTAATTTCAAAACCTCGCTCTCATTACATCACAACGATGTTGTGTGCACCCTCAACTCTCGTGAAACTACCTATATAAATTAATATATTATTTAATTATGAAAATAGTGAGACGAGCAAAACACAGCGAATGCATATACAGAGTTATGAAAAAGGCGGACACAGGTAATTTTCAGTGTTTAGACCTCTTTACCGCCGAGTGGAAAACGCCCGGTTGACCGCCCCAGATATCGCTGGAGTGATGAAGCTCAGAAAGATCTAATTGCCCTCAATATACCCAACTGGCGTGAGGTGGGAGGTAATAGGGAAGACTAGTAGTCTCTTGTGTCGGAATCCAAGATCCTCTTTGGTTCGCAAAGCCAATATAGTAAGTAAGAAAGACCACTACCTACATTCTAATGAGTAATACATTGGCAAATAGCGAGTATTTTGATTTGAATACGTATGTGTGCTCTTGACTGTCTTGGCCTGATTTGGAGATGATCTCTTAAATAAAAATATTAAGTTTCTCGTCTTGGACCAGTTGAAATGCTTTGAAAATGACCCTTTTTTATTACAATACTCGGGCATTTCTCCAGAAATATGTCTGCGACTCATTCATCTGTCTCCATACATTTAGTATGAAAAAGGGCCAGATGAATGAGGTGACCGCAGACATATTTCTGGAGAAATGCCCACTCAAGATTATATCTAGGTTAGCATATGCTATGAAGATGTATAACTACACATTTAATTTAACCTATAGGTTAATAAGGTCACTATTAGATAACAATAAGGATTGATTTCCTACGCGGTAATAAATATAACAAGCTTAAATATAAATTAAAGTAAAATAATAAAGATATAATCTATACACTATAAGCACACAGTATGATTTATTGAAAATTACATCACAGTTGAATTTATACATTCATTTTACACAGTACCTACACAGAATTCAAACCTTACATATTTATGTAAAACACGAATAAACAACTGAAGTTTCACAAAAACAATTATTAATATTAATTTTCTTATAACTCTTATAAGGCTCAGGAGACCATCTTAACATCTACTGGAGAATCGCGCTGACTTACACTTATCAAGTACCTACTACATACTTTAAGAAAATGCATGTAATTGTTGTATGGACGAAGAATATTTTAATTCACTATTATCTGGACTAATTATGGTACAATTATTCGGATTATTTTAATTACTGGAGTTTCTAATAGACACAAGTATTTCCTATATGAATACAATAATCCTAATAGAAGACTAGTATGTACTTCGGTACATGCCTCGGTATGAACCTGCATTTACTTAATCACGGTCACTGGACAAGACCGGTCATTATCGTACTGGACGTCCAGTACGTCGCAGTACGAACCGTCTCATTATCTAGTCATCACAAGTTTAAGCGTCATAATTTAGGATGAATTGCCATTCCAAAACAATAACCTAGGTCAAGAGTAAAGAACGATACTTTTAAAACATTGAAACCTATTATAACTGTTAATTCTATTTACACACAACTAATTTTGGAAACAGACATCGAATTCGAAATCGCTGTGGACGATACGATCGTCTACGGCAGGGGTCTCCAAACTTTTTTCCCGAGGGCCATATACTACCTTTGAAAATGTCGCGCGGGCCACTAACCCGCGGCCCGGATTGGAAGGGCTCGCGGGCCGTAGTTTGGACACCCCTGGCTTAGGGGTCATCCATAAAGTGCGTCACACTTATATCGTGATTTTTAGATCCCTCCCCCATCCTTGTCACAGTTGGTCACATTTGTAAACCCCCCCCCCCCCCAGCGTGACGTCACATATTTTGCATTTTGGATGACCCCTTACACGATTTCAGGTTGGAAAACGACGGTCTCGGTGACGAGCTGGTCGCCGGGCTGCCAGCAGCTCTGCGCACACGTGAACACTAGTACCGACAGGAAGTGGAGGTGCGTCGGGGTGTTGCCGGGGAGGGCGAGGGCCTCGGCGAGCTCCGGCACGAGCTGCAGCTCGCAGACGAGGCGCGCGCCGCAGCGGGCGCACGCGGGCGGCGCGCGCGGCGAGTCCGCGGCGCCCGAGTGCGGTAGCGGAGCGCCCAGCACCGGCGCCGAGTCGCGGGAGTACCTGTCAGTCGTTTAATGCATAGGTTCCCAAAGTGTCCCGTACCGCCCGCCCAGGGGGCGCTGCGGATTCCCAGGGGCAGTAGGGGCCTTGAAAGAAATTGGGGGGAGTTGAGGCTATCCAGGGGGGCGCTATCACGTTGGTACTATCCCCAAATCGCGCGTCGTTTTACGCCATGCTTAAGTGGGCGGCAAGCCAAAAAAGTTTGGGAACCTATGGTTTAATGTAATGTAATAATGTAATGCATTCTGAAAATGATTGCCAACAGGTTGGATTTCTTGTACATGACTCATTGCTGCATGACTCACGTACACAGAAATAAATAAAATGATAAGCAACTATGTATGTAACTACTAACACTAGAATAAGACTCAAATTCTTACTAACACAATGATAGCTGTTGGTCAAAATACAACTATTCTATTCTATTAATGAAATCTGTAAAATGGTGGAAAAGAGAAACTGATGAGTTTCTTCCGGCGCTTCTTCTCACCAGAAGGTCATTCCCGAAGCGCCAACAGAAAAGAAGAGAAAACCATATAATGAGACATGTAAAAGAGCCCTTGAGGGCCTACTTGCAGAAATAAATTATTTTATTTTAGATATACAGGGTGGCCTATTTCGATCGGTCAATATGGGAAAGTCTGAAACTATAAGACTAACATAGAATGAAGTTGTCAGTACTAACAAACTATGGACTTGTAATTGTCTGAGAATAAATGACTTTTATTATTCTTTTTTTTTATAAGACATACGAAGATCTGTTCTTAGGAACCATGTCATCGATTTTAGGGACAAGAAAAACTGCATACATAGATTTGAAAAAAAAAAAACTTGTACTTTAACCGGGAATCGAACCCGGTCGTTTTGAAAAATAAAACTTACATTATTTCTATTTGGGTATCGATTGTGTAGGTCATAAGCAGTAAATGTTACTAGGAGTCAGTCCCAATAAGAAAAAATACAAAAATAATTTAATGGTGAAGGTAATTTCATGACAATAATAAAATTTCCAGTGAAGTGGTATTCAATTGATCTTTGGATAAGTCAGAGCAAGATCGGTTTACTTTTTTCTAAGAGTAATAGGATATGCCTAAAATAGGTCAGACACTAAGAATTGGATTCACAGGTAATGCATGAAGCAACGTCGCAAGAAACTCCATCAAACAAACGAATGCTTTGTCATTTCCGACGTCGATTAAGCCTTACCTCCAAACGTTCTGGTTCGACCCCAGGCGTTCAGGCCCCCACCTAGTCCGAGCCTATCGAGGTGGGCCGGGATAAGCGACCTGGTTCGACCCCAGGGAACGCCACAGCCGGCCACCGGGTCAAATGATCGCTATGCCCAATAAGGGTTGCGAGTTAGTCAGTTTTCATAAAAAAAAACCTTACCTAAGGATCTGTCCCGGGTTCTTCCTGAGCCGGGAGAGGAAGGCGTGGAACAGGCGGTCGCCGTGCAGCGGCGCGGTTTCCTCATATGGTTCGTCGTCGGGCCCGCCGCCGCCGCCGCCGGCACACACTTCTAGCTCTATAATTAAAATGTGTAACAACTACTAAATTTTCTCTGAAACCATATATTTCTAGATATAATATAAAACAAACCTAACCCTAAAAAAATCCTGAAATTTAACGGTTTCAGAGAAAAAGTTGTTGAAGAAATGAAACATTTTCCATTTCTCAGATGCCGGCCGTTTTTTTCATATCGCATTATTGTTCTCACAAGCCCCGCCTAGCTGGCGCTGTCGGCATCTGGGGTGGTTTTAATTTTTTTGTCTGGTCGAGAAAGTTTTACTGCGAAGTTGATTTGATTGCGAATGGCGCCACGGGTCGAAGTACTTAATGTTGCAATTTGTAAGTCAACTTATCCAATTATTGCCACCGAAAAGGAAAATAATTATGACGTCCAAAACAAAAAAAAAAAAATTATATCTTCGAAGAGGCGTGTAGTTTATTCAGATATAATTTTATTTACTTTACATGAAAGAAACATTTTTTTATCTCTTCATTGGTTTTTAATGCGGGTAAATTACACCACATTTTATGTACATATACACCGTGGGTACGAGTAACCCGACAAACTTTAACCACGTATTCCTGATTAATAGTCTTATGGAATAAAATAAATCAGTAAATTCAGTCCCTCGTTATAAACATGTTCTTACTGGAGAAAAAGTTATCAAAAAGAAAAAAAAGCTAAAATGGAAACGAAAGGTAAATTTTTTGGCCTCGTAGTCGCTTACCATCAAATACTGCGAAGGTTAATTGCTGTTTAGTTAAAGGATTTAAAAAAATTTGTAAAACTATCTTAGTCACTTTTATTAGGGCTTGTTACACACTTGGCAGTTTTCATTTAAAAAAGAATGAATATCTCTGAAAGTAAGAGTTTTTCGACAATACATCACATAACTTTTTTTACTCCTAATAGTTGTTAGAATCTATAGTTAAAAGTTTGTCGGGTTACTCGTACCCACGGTGTATAGATACAAGAAATCAAAGTACACAGAAAAATTAAGTGGCACTCACCTGTGTCCTGACCGGGAATCGAACCCGGTACCTCTGGATTTCCGGCCCAGCGACTCAACCACTCGGCCACGGGAGCACCCAGCAAGCGCCCTCAATTTTGCCATCTACATTGACTTCTGAATCATTCTGGTTTAATAGGATATTAACCTCCCGGTCAGGGCACAGGTGAGTGCCATTTAATTTTTCTGTGTACTTTGATTTCTTGTATCTATATATGTAATTTTATTTAATTATTCATAATACAGTGTGGGCAACTTGGAGGTATACAACTTTTTTGCCGCCATTTTGTTTTGGCGGCAAATATGATAGTTGTTGCATGAACATTACTTACGGCTTACGGCAAATTTGTCATGGAGCGTTTAACAACAAGCCAAGGAACCTTCAACAATTAAAACAAAATATCCGAGACACAGTCACTGAGATAACGCAGGAAATGTGATGAAAAACGCGATGAAAAGGGTTCACATCTAGGGTTGCCAGATTGAATTACCCTATTATCGTGAGAACAAAACAATATGTCGGGATTTTGAGACTTTGGTCGGGAGATGCCCCACGCACTCGACGCGCGACCTTTTTTTTTAGCCTGAAAGAGCAGAAATTTTCGCTGGCCGGCACCTTGAGTGGATCGGACTAAGTTTTAAAATAAAGTCGTTTGTCGGGAGATTTTCTTCTTTGCCGGGAGTCGGGAGGCCATACAAAAAATCGGGAGAATCCCGCCAATTCTCGACCATCTGGCAACCCTTTTCACATCTGCCATATTGCTAGAGGTGGACATTTGTCTGACATTATTTTTCATATTTAATTGCCGGCCCTAAATACTTCATATTTTTTATAATTCATAGAATAAAATTTCCAAAGTTTCCAAAGTGTATACCTGTTATTTGCCCACCCTGTATTTTATATTCGATGTCATTTCGATGTATTTTTTGTTTATGACTGCAATAATTGCACATCTTGACAACATAACAGGACCTGTTATTTACAAATGAGGTTTCATTGTAGGTTTCTTTATGATTTTCACTAGTGTAACTTAATAGTGAGGTAGAATGACATAAGATCCCGCAAAGTCATTTCATTATTCCAAAACCATAATTTTTCCGAAACTTGTTATTTCAAAACACCCAACCAAAACAAAAATTTTATTCGTCTAGGACAGACTAATCTTACCTAATTATATATTTTACTAGTGGGTCCGCTCGCAATTACGAATGAAATAAGTTAAATGTTTCTTTTTTGCTCCGGCTTAGTGGGATAAAAAGTATCCTATGTGCAAGCCGGGGTCATAATCAACCTGTATACCAAATTCCATGCAAATCGGTCCATTAGTGTTTACGTTATGCAAGCACAAACAGAGGAAAATTTCAAGAACTATTTATTTACGTTCTATAGCTTATTTCTAACACTCCTCAGTTATTTTTATTTAAAAATCTTTAATGTACAAACAGTCTTTCTACGATTTAATTACCTTCATGTATATATGAGACCGTCAACACACTACAAAATTAACATTCAGCAGAAAAATGGCGTTTAGAATTATGCAATTTTGCAATAATTATGCTTCAAAATTTTTGGTTGCCTCATTTTACCCTGTGGACCAACTTTGATTTAAGCAGTGAATTTTTATCAATATAATAGATCACATTTTCAACAGCTGCAAGAGTAACACTTTAGACTTGACTAATCCACATTCAAGACTTCCTAAATTAACACTTTCGCAACCACTACGGTCGTAGCCGATAACATGGCAAACTCTGTATGTAAGCCTACTATGAGCCTAGCGCCCGTCGAGCGGGTTCCCGGTGTAGAAAGTGTTAAGCATGGTAAGTAAGGGTCTCCCCACATCTACCCGCGGAATCATTGTTCGGCTCGGCTCAGCTCGGCCGTCGATCGCTCTAATTGCGTGGACATAAAGACTTTTTGATTGGCTTTAGCAAATTCCGCGTCGGTGGTTGTGGGAAAACCGGAAACCTTAAGGTGCAAATTGCTCACCATTTTCTTTCTTATATTTATTGAGCAGCTCTGTCACCCTCTCGTCATTATTGGCCGTTTTGTGCCACTCCTCCTCAACATAAATATATTTTGGCAGAAACTGCATCGGGGCACATATCAAACGACTCCGAATATCCTGTGCCAGTTCTGCCGTCTGAAATCAATAAAATAAAACATATAATGTAACTGTAAAGAATATCGCACATATACTCGTACTCACTGCTAGGTCTTCACTGTAAGGTTATGGTTCAATAAATAGCTACTACAATTGTAATTTACAAGTACGGAATATAATATGTTGTTCATATGATAAATTAAATTTGAACCTAGTTAAATGTAGATTGTTTCATTTCATTAAAATACTTGAGCCTTATGCTAATTCTTATGTGAAATTATAAATAATTATGAACTTAGTCCTTACATTAAAATATTATTGTTTGCCTGTGAATATGCATCAATGCTCTTGTGTGAAGACCATCAAAACACAATCATTTTAATGAAACAAAGTTGTTTGGTTTATTGTACCATGCTAAAAACAGTGAACACTGGCATTTTCATAGCTGTTAGTGACCATCACAAAACTAATGATTATGATTATTAACTGGTGATGATGTGTTGAACGCCATACATTAAATACATTTCGTCACAAACTGACAGGTTAGACGGTATTAAAACATAGCTTAAGTTTCACCTAATTGTACATTTTTAAATAAAAATGCAGATGAAAGTTGTTTTATAAGATCTTGAAATCATGCAGAGGTTTAATCAATCCAAAATGCTTTGCATGATAACAAACGCACCTTGATATGTTACCAACTGTCAACTTCATCGCGGCATGGAGATACCAACTGTCAAGCAAGCTGCAATAGAGAAGCTCAAATCCTATTTAAATGATTATTATTATTATGCAAGACGAATGACAAACCACCCAAACAAACTGGCCAGTAAATTGATAAGCTCCTCAGGACCTTGTATGAACAGATAGGTTCATACAGATGAACATGGATTTGCCACTGGGCACTTCCCATACATTACATAATAAGCACATAACCTCTAGCTAAATGCCTGCATTATTTAGGTAGATCGCAATAATAAAAGGAATTAAAAAATACATATATAAGATCTTGAGAACAATCACCTGGTGCAAGAGAGCTTCAATATCATTGGAGGCAGCAGTAGGAGTATCCACGGAGACGAGCCCTGGCTCGTCACCACCCTCAAGCTCTGCTGCGGCCACCGGCACGCCTATGGCTCCAACAGCTCCTAAATAAAAATTTTTTAGGCTTATATATATTTGTAAGACTGGTATTTTAATCTCGAATTGTGAAGGCTCTCAATATACAACCCATACTTAGGCATCCTGTATATCCTGATACCTTTTTGTGTTTTTAAAATGGAATTAATAAAATATCCAACCAAAGTTCAAAACTCATTTTAAACTTGTATTATATGAAGTATGCATGACTACCGACATTAAATCTAATAAAAAACTTAATTATTGACCTAATTGTCAAAACTAAAATTAAAATAAGCGAAAATAAAAATAATCTTCCATTTGAGCCTGATAGGCAGTATACCTAGTTTTATCCCCAAATTATATTTATTTTAGATAAATGTGTCCAATCATACCTTGAACTGGTGACATGTTGGCATTGTGTGCATCAAACACATGCAGATTGCCAAGAGCCTGCTCCACAGTTTCTACTTCTAGGGAATTGCTTTCCTCATCCTCGTCAGAGTTCCTGAAAAGTAATTTCATCATTGATTCAGGTTCAAAGGTTTTTGTTAAAATCAAATAGAAAAAGCAAATTTGGGTTAAAAAGCAGCTGTTGTGCTGTTCTACTATTTTAACTTAAGGTTGATAATGTGTCACACATTATTTACTTAAAATATTGCATATGCAGAATTCCACAGTGGACTTCTGCACATGCAATGTTTTAAGTAAACCCAATAAGAAGCAATACAGTTGATATGCATGCAGAGCATTCCACCTTCTAAGTTTGTAGAGGATGTGATGGCTATGGCAGCTTCATTTAAAACATATAGAAAGTCTAAGAATACATTATCAATCAATTCAAAGTCAAGTTATAAAATACTAGTAATTACGCACAGCTTTACCTGCATTGTTCCCATTACTGTCTCAAGAGAACTATTTACCGGGATATAAAGTATTTTAAGTTTCAATCCAGGACTTGGCCTACTTGCATGCCGAATTTCAGCTCAATCCATCCAGTTGTTACCCCGTTATTTAGTAACAAACATTCAAATATCTAAACATCCAAACATCTTCACAAACTTAGTAGGATTAATATCCCAAAAGGAGACTTCCTAACTTTGTTGCAGGTATGAAAAGAATGGTGTCACATGCCCAACAATTTGGTGGAATGCCCCATGGTAATTTTTTTGGATATCAACCTGTGGCTCGGTAGGGACAATAAAACCACTTGACTATACAATATTACCTGTGCATGCCATTGTTAGGGCTCGGAGCATTGTCTACACTCATGAAGTTTCCATTTGCAGTATCTCCGTTGTCATTTTCATCCCACTCATCAGCACCAGTGCACCAACTTAGATTGGTCTCCACCATCGGCATGTTTACAATTGTGCTTGACTGTTTAGTAGAATTGTCTTGATACTGGCTTCGAACACACGTCCAACTGAAATGTAATAAACAATGCTCAGGCATACTATTTTAAATAATAATACTGGTTATTTTTAATACACATAAAATTTATATATACAAATCATTCTTACTGTTTTTAAGTTTACCTTTCTGATTGAATCCAGCAATTTGGATTGATGCAGGCGAAAACATATAAAGTGCGATGATAAACTGAATTTTCAAGAGGTGCATAACATTGGACGATCAAAAGTCTGTGCAGTCCGCATAATTGACACTTGGAGGGAAACTGTACGTTCTCAAGCGGTGGCCAATCCTGTGGGAGCAACAATAATTTTAACTGGTTTAGCTAACCTATACAAATATTCCAAAAAATATGTTGCAACTTACGGGAAATCCACCAATTTTATTCACTGTGTAATTTAACAAAGTCTGACTTTTTTCGCTGACGGCTTCTTCTTCGTAACCTAAGTAAACTTTACCCTGCTGTTTTGCCATTTTATGTTCATAAAGATACGCTTATTTTAATTAATTAATCGCGCGGATAAATTACAATGCATTGGAAACAAAAGTAGGGACAATTGATTGATTGATTTCGTTTCAGATTATGACGTTGACGTTAAGTAAGAACTGTGTTACCACAGCTAAATAAAAGATTTTTACTAAAGCTGCGTACACACCAAGCCAACGAACGCCAACGAAAGTTATTCGGCGTTGGTGGTGGTGGTTCTCGGTCAGCTGCGTACACCAGGCCAACGAACGCTAGCGAGTGGGTTTCGTTGGCCTTCGTTGGCCGTGTTTGGACGGTTTAACAAAAGCCCACGATTGCTCTTTGGCCTGTGCCGGCGATCCACAGCGTGGCGGGGTGGATTTCAGAGCGTTTCAACCGCCGTCATCACCAATCCCGAAATTTCGACGATTCACTTTTAGAATCTATCCCATTGTTTTGATAAAATCTGAAAATAGTACCTACTTTCTTCATGTTTTGATCAAATATTGTGTAATTTTTAAAAAGCTGTCACCATAATATCGGGATTGGTGATGACGGCGGTTGAAACGCTTTGAAATCCACCCGGCGGCATCAAAGGATTTGAAGCAAACTCAACGCGGCGTGGTCGAACTTAATAAAACCACTGTACACTACACACTCTGCAAAAGCGAAGTACCTATGCTAAACTCTTCATCAATTCATCATGTACGAACTTCTTTTCTTATTATAGGTAGTTTCACTAGAGTTGAGGCCACGCACACAACAACACTGTCATGTAACGACAGCGGGATTTTGAAATAACTTCAATAAGTATACTGACTGATAAAAGTGATAGATATCACTTTTATCAGTCAGTTCCCGGTTACGTTAAGTTTGCACCTGGTTTCGTTAGCATGACTTACAAATTAGGTGCAAACTTAACGCAACCACCAACTGTACGTATTGTTAGAGTCTGTGCGGAAAGAGAATAGGCATGGCGAAAAACGGAACTAACCTAACCAGTATGGCATTTTTTTTTACGGTAGAAAAGCTTTACAGCACCCCCCCATTTAAATCCTATTCTCTTTCCGCCACGATTCACACTTTCGTGAGGAATCTCTCAGAGGGATTCTTCACAAAAGCGACGTCCCACCCAAACCCTCTCATACGGGAAGCCGCGGACTATGTCCCGGCCCTCGTACCCCGACCACAGGACTTCCAAGTCCCCACCCCACCACCACCACAGGACCCTCTTCCTGTCGACATCCCGCTCCCCGGCAGGGCGGATAACTTAGCCCAGGGTTTCTTAAACTGTGGTCCATGGACCCCTTAGGGGTCCGTGGTACGAGAGCCAGGGGTCCGTGGCTATGTCTTCAACACAAACTTTCATGTGTCTTTGATTTTCTTTTTGTCTGATTATATTCGGAAAGGGTCCGTAAGGTTTTCGAAATAATGTAGGGGGTCCGTGACCAAAAAAAGTTTAAGAACCGCTGACTTAGCCGATGACTTAGTACAGTTGACTCAGACTATTACGGACAATTTCGCACTACGTGCTGCTTTGCGCAGGCTAGTGCGGCGACCGAGACACATTCTCACTGACCCTGATGACGTCATCACGGCCACCATCAAACGATGGTACCCTGAGAACGTCATCAGCGACCACGAGAGTGACTCCGACGTAGTACACGACGCCGACTACTACTAGGACAGACAAAACTCCACATGCACGACGTCGACGCCGCCGGCGGGGTCGGCCACCGCCTTAGCCCCGCACAAAATCTCCTCTCGATAATACATACATTTAGACAGGACTACAACACACAAGACCTATATACAAACCATATGCAGCTAGGTTCAGCTGCGGCCACCTACCGGTACGGGGGGTGAGGGGTTTCGGCAAGAATACCTTTGGCAGACTTGTACATAATGCATTAATACCTAACATTTGCGACTAATTTCATTTTAGTATCAAATGACGTAGATTGGAGGACCAAATCGCTACCTTTGAAACAGGCTGCCAGGCACTTACGGCAAATGCAGCAACTGGCAGACAATTTTTTTTAACATAATATAGTTCTATCTGCTGCCACTCCCAGTATCAAATGATTGTAAGTGAAGTGCCATCATTTTTTTTCCACCGGAAGTGGTACTTTTTTGTACTTTCGGCAAGTTTTAATTTTTTTACTAGGTTTTCGGAACTGAGCATCACTTTTATAAACATGTGCCATGGGGCTTATCTTAGTATCAAGTATTATAACTTAGGTGATCGTGCGGTGGCCGCTCGTATTAACAGGATCAGCTTCTATAATCAAATCACTTGCACTAACTAATACAATCTTATGTTTACACAAATGTGAGAAGTGAAAGTGACAAGTACAGCATTAGTTACTAAGCTCGTGTTAAGCATTAATCTATGCCATCATTTCACAAAACAAAGAAATGTTAATTGAAGGGATGTTTACAAAAAGACATTTTTTGCAAATTTATGCAACTTATTGGTCTCATTCTGTTATAGTCCGCTTTGTATTGACCTCGAGGTCGCCAACTGGTATAGGATGGATTCCCTTGGTACAGTTGTATATTGGGTCAATCTGAGCTGATTTAGCCCGGTAGCCATGAACCCCCCCCTGGTGGGTAGGGAGGGGGGGCACTCAAAGTGACGCTTTACCTTGCTTCGGACAAAAAATTCTATTGACTTCAATTTGCCTACCACCTCATGTTTGGTATCGTTTTCGTATAAATCAGGGACGAGGAATTCAATTTCGATATAATTTGTATGAAGTTTCATGCAAAAAAACTCAGATTTTGATGAAAATATGAAAATTACACTTCACTTTTTTGAACAAAAAGGTGTATATTCAAAAAAATATGAGGGTTTTTGAGTGTAAAAAAATACTCTTAGACGGGAAATTTTATCAGCTTTAATATAATATATATTTTATGTAACCTTATCATACAACCTCAACCTGGAAAAAAATCAAACGTGCTACGCGATAGTCACGAAGTTATTTTTTCAACCCGTCTCTCTCAAGAAGGTCACATAATATATATGTAGTACATGCATCATATTTCAGAAATGCATAAATGAGCAGGAAAAAAGAAAAATAAAAAAAGTGTACTCATTTTCCGAACTTCCATTATAAGTTGGTTTTTCATACAAAATACATGGAGTGCCAACTTAACTTTGCTGGTGACCTGTGCTTATAGTGTGATACATCGTGAAAATATATTTGCTTTAGATCAAAACTCAAAAATATGTGTGTAACTATACTATAGTTGGCTATAAAAAACGTGTTTTACACTACATTATCGTATACCTATTATTGAATTATATCATCGTGTGTAATGAAATCAAACCAAATACCTGAAGAAAATCGTAGTTAACTTTTTATTTGATTCACCACTCGAGGTGGCATTTCCCACCACAATAGCACAGTTCAATGCACTTTAAGAATCTTTTTTGACAGTTGCACCTGCCACTGTAACGTGTCTTGCACTTGCACCTAACGAGTTCAGTAGGTAGTCAACTATGGCGTAAAGTTGTTGTTATGGAAATCCATCTCCCAGCCCCAATCTTCTGGACCTGCCAAATTTTGAATGGGCACCACTGTTTGGCCCCATTGGTGTATACCCTGGTAAACGGCCCTTAACAGATGCTGCTGAAAACTGGCTTCTGTTGGAGAAATATATTCTAGCTGTAAGTAGATCTTTTTTTTAAAAAGTTCCTTTGACACTCCTTAGACGATGTACACTCACGGACTTTTTGTTTGGCCATTTAGGGTTCAAATTACATTAATCGTGTCATAGATTGTGTATAACACGAGAAAATTATGCTAAACCCTAAATGGCTTAACAATAAAGTCCGTGAACGTACAATGGCTGAATCTGAAATATTTTTACGTAATTTACGTCTAAATACGTAGTTGCAATTCAAGCGACGCCGGTTTAGTTTACTACTGACTTATTGTACACTAGCATTTACCCGTGGCTTCGCCCGCATTGTCCCCGTTACTGTCCCAAGGGAACCCTTTACCGGGGTAAAAAGTCCTATGTATCAATCCACCCAGTTGTTACCCCGTTATTTAGAAACTAACATCCAAATTTCCAAACATCCACACATTTTCACAAACTTTCAGATGTATAATATAAGTGTGATGTGTTGTCATTGTAATGATATATTTCTGAATCAATGGTTCGGTGTCTTCAGGATTTCCATCTGCCAGCATCTGGGAACCAGAGGTTACATATGGAAAAGATTCCATGCTTCGAAGGCAGTTATCATTCCTCTCCCATTGAACATTGACACACTGTCGCATCCAGTTAAAGCATGGAATATTGGCAATGCTCTGGCTTTTTCAGGACCTGAAATAATACAAGGTTAAGACGCTGACACAACAAAACACGAGTGAGCACAAATACTAGAATACCTAAAGAATAGCGCATTCTTGTGTCGGCCCTTTTCATGGTTGCAAGGGTCGATGTTATGCCGTTCGTGATATTTAGCTCTTTTTTTCAGTTGGCACTTTTATAGTAAGATAAGCTAAGTGCAACATCCTTATGTTGCACTAAGGAAGAGTTCTTATTGGTTCTCATTATCACGTAAGAAATTGCCTCATCCTTTAGGTATTCTAGTACCTATTTGTGCATACCCGTGTCTTGTCGTGTCAACATCTTAATCTTGTATTATTCTAGGTCCAGAAAAAGCCAGAGCATTGCCAATATTCCATGCTTTAACTGGATGCGACACTGAGCCAGCATTAAACGGGAGAGGAAAAGAAACTGCCTTCGAAACATGGAATCCTTTTCCATCTGTAACTTCTGATTCCCAAACGCTGGCGGATGGAAATATTGAAGACGCCGAACCATTGATTCAGAAATCTACCATTACAATGTACAATAAGTGAATAAACAAAACCAGCGTCGCTAGAATTGTAACTACGTATTTAGATGTAAATTACGTAAAAAATATTTCGGATTAAGCCATTGTACATAATTTAATGAGTGTCGAAAGAATTAACTATTTTCAATAAAAGATCGACAGCCAGAATATAGTTTTCCAACAGAAGCCAGTTTTCGGCAGCATCTGTTAAGGGCCGTTGACCAGGGTGTACACCAATGGGGCCTAAAAGTGGTGACCATTCAAAATTTGGCAGGTCCAGAAGACTGGGGCTGGGAGATGGATTCCCATAACAACAACTTTACGCCATAGTTGACTACCTACTGAACTCGTTAAGTGCAAGTGCAAGACACGATACAGTGGCAGGTGCAACTGTCAAAAAAGATCCTTAAAGTGCATTGAACTGTGCTATTGTGGTGGGAAATGCCACCTCGAGTGGTGAATCAAATAAAAAGTTAACTACGATTTTCTTCAGGTATTTGGTTTGATTTCATTACACACGATGATATAATTCAATAATATACGATAATGTAGTGTAAAACACGTTTTTTATAGCCAACTATAGTATAGTTACACACATATTTTTGAGTTTTGATCTAAAGTAAATATATTTTCACGATGTATCACACTATAAGCACAGGTCACCAGCAAAGTTAAGTTGGCACTCCATGTATTTTGTATGAAAAACCAACTTATAATGGAAGTTCGGAAAATGAGTACACTTTTTTTATTTTTCTTTTTTCATGCTCATTTATGCATTTCTGAAACATGATGCATGTACTACATATATATTATGTGACCTTCTTGAGAGGGACGGGTTGAAAAAATAACTTCGTGACTATCGCGTAGCACGTTTGATTTTTTTCCAGGTTGAGGTTGTATGATAAGGTTACATAAAATATATATTATATTAAAGCTGATAAAATTTCCCGTCTAAGAGTATTTTTTTACACTCAAAAACCCTCATATTTTTTTGAATATACACCTTTTTGTTCAAAAAAGTGAAGTGTAATTTTCATATTTTCATCAAAATCTGAGTTTTTTTGTATGAAACTTCATACAAATTATATCGTAATTGAATTCCTCGTCCCTGATTTATACGAAAACGATACCAAACATGAGGTGGTAGGCAAATTGAAGTCAATAGAATTTTTTGTCCGAAGCAAGGTAAAGCGTCACTTTGAGTGCCCCCCCTCCCTACCCACCAGGGGGGGGTTCATGGCTACCGGGCTAAATCAGCTCAGATTGACCCAATATACAACTGTACCAAGGGAATCCATCCTATACCAGTTGGCGACCTCCCCATACATTGGATGTCAATACAAAGCGGACTATTAGGCCTCGAAGTTCGAAGGCGCTACAATTGCAGAAAAAGATGTTGTCCTATGATGATCCCGATTATCCAAAATTCACTTCTTGTATCTTTAAAATAAGGATAGTGAAGGTAACGATAATGGAATGTAGAATTTATATAAACTAGAGAAATAAATTACCATTACAATAAACTAAATTTGCCAATCAAACCAAAATGTAAAACTTAATTTCTATGAAAAATAGGTATTTATTTTTACAAAGACAACATAAATAACATTTTTTTTACAAAAACGGCATAGGTATGTGACAAAGCTATTTTAATGATTTAAAAAAAAAATAAGTTTGCTAAAATAATGAATGATGTACCTAGTCTTAACTTAATTAGTGGTAATTTTTGTACATTAGGTATCTATATAATGTGAAGCTCTAATAAGTACCTAATACTTCAAGAGTTATTTAGTTTTATTGATCTCCTGTAAAATCACATCCCGTGCAGTTATGTTGTTTTTGTAAACATGCCTTCAATTGCAGGATGGAGTTCAAATGAAACTCCGGTCGCCTTATACAGCGTAAATTATACGAGGATTAGGCAATTACAGTTGCAGTTAAAAACGGTTGACTCAGCCCATCAGCTTTAGACCTTCAGGCTCCTTACACAGAAATGCCATGATAGATACATCGAGTAACGGAGAAAGACTTAAATGGGTTCATGCAAGTCGGTCAAGTTATGACTACTAATTAGGCGTCCAATGATTTGAATTTGTCTTTCGGTATTACTATACTGCTGATCATTTACTGATTGGTCTAACATAAACATGGTAAACTATTAGTTCACATCAAAAGTGTAATCATATTTGTGCCGTCGACGTAGGTACTTGACTTACGATACGACTTATAAACCTTACTCGCTTCGCTCGCTCGGTCAAATATTCGGTTTAACACGTTCCCTGTCCGGGTGCCCCCAATGTGGGGCCATGAAGCTTTTTTTTGGAGTCCGTGCTTCCACTATGGGTTCACAACTTCAAATGGCCCCACGGTGGAGCCACGACGTTAGGTATCATAAGTACGGGTCTCACACAAATTTACGTTGATAAGTCCATGTCCCCAAAGTGGAAGCACACTTGGACGTGTGACGTTGTCATATCAATTTGTATGGGGACTTTTGTTGACGAGCTTATTTTGATACCAATTTATCAAAAAAATAATTTCCTAGGTAGGTACATTGCGAGTAGGTGAGTCTTAACTTTAAGTACTGAGACTATCGCACAAACAAGGGGAGGGTAATTAGGTATTTTAAAAACCTATGTATGATATTTAATTAAGGTCCAATCGCAGAATCGCAGAACATAAAGTTAGGTAATGTAATTAGGTATGGTTGCAATTAAATCTCATACTTTTTAATATGAATGTTGACATCTTTTGACCCGCATTCGCAAATTTCGTTTGATAACAATTTATGATTGGCCATAAAAGGAACGGTCATTGCCCAAGGATTTACACATTCGCTTCACGCGCGTGGGAGACCAAGGAATGGTAATACCGATCGCCGTCCTGCATTCAGACCACCGACTATCGCCGAAGTGGAACGTTAACTTTTTATTTAATTTTTTAAATTTATAGTTATGGCACTTGAAGAAAAACTGCATTCGGCCCGGGTGATCATCGTAGCTATCGTAAGTTGGTAATAGTGAAGTTTCTTTTCAATAAATTTGTAATTTTCAAATATAGTTTATGTTATGATCCTAAGTTTAGGACCTACCTATTTAAAGCAGTGCTAAATGGTCAAGAGGTAATTAATGTGTCTTTGTTTTGAGGTGCACAAAACATTCCTAATTTACCGGAGATGAGTCCTAGTCCAATCAACAAGGTTTTACTTACGTCGAACAGTATAGTACCTATATCTGTCCGAGTTTTTCATTAATTAATTCAAGTGTTATAAATTCAACTTGCCTCGTAAAAAAGTAGGTATTATAATATTTCGTTTATTTTCAGGTTTTATTTTTCTTCGTGCCTTTAGAAGGTATTACCGTAAAACCGTCGCGATGTCCCACAAACAAAATAGCTCCTCACAGAAGGTCGGCATACCACGACCAAATCGGGGCCCGAACGTTTGGGGGGACCTTTTACGACTTGTTGAGTCCTGGGGGGGCGCAGTACGTTCAGTCGAGTCCTTTGCAGGAGAAGCCCCAGGAAGATGACCCGGATGACTGTGGAGACATTGAGGACTATGATGAAACGGACTTGAGTTCTTGTAAGTAACATGATATGGATTTATATTTTTTTTGTTTTAGGTGTAATAGGTACACGACACTCAAAATAAGCTAGACGAAATATGTAGCGAGGCGTCATTTAGCATGCTTAGTGAAGCAGGAAAAACACTTTATAACAGGCTTGCTCTGAATTGTTATCATTCGGTGCCTTATAGAAGAAAGCCCTCGAAAATATCTTGCACACTTTTATATATAACTCTGTAGTGTGTCAAATATTTATGCACCTTCCGATGCAAAAGCCAAGGCTCGTCCCTCTATCTCAGTGGTTGCTAACCGGTGGTCCCTGGAAGCACCCGAAGTGGTCCGTGAAGTCAGCCGAAAATAATATTATATTACCTCTAAACCTATTTACTTTCGATTGCCTCCAAACAGTTGGTGGTCCGTGGCAAGACACAGATTTTGTCAAATGGTCCCTGATCACTAAAAGGTTAAGAACCACTGCTCTATCTAACAATACCTACACTAAACATTTCGAGTTACCTCAGCGAAAGTCTGACAAATTTTTGAAACAATTGGGCAATCTCGACAAGTTGACATATTATATTTAAATCTAAATAATTTTTTTCGAGGCTCGTGACGTCAACGCAGAACTATTCATAAACAGGAATTAAATTTGTTTTATTCCGGCGGTTAATTATAAATCAAACTTTCCATGTAGGTAATTATTTACTAACGTAAATAACTTTTTTGTAATTGGTGGAATACTATCTTATCATTGTCTATTCCTCTTAAGAATTTAATTTAGATAGAAGATAGTCGCGACGTATTTCGTGACATTGCGTATAACAGCCAAAGGCGCGTTCATTGCACTGCGTGGTAGATGCGCGTTTCCATTGACTGTTATACTTGGTAAGAATCTTCTCAGATGTACGAATGTTTGTTCAATATCTTTACGAAAATTCGGACACCTTAGATAATTCTTACTATACATGCTGTGTCGCGCGCGAGATATATATGTCGTGGCCATCATGACTATCATGAGCTAGCCATACCGTACAGACCTACACTTACGTGCCTGGGTTATTCTTCAGAAATATGTCTGCAGTCACCTTATTCCTCTGGCCCTTTTTCATACTAAATGTAAGGAGACAGAGGAATAAGTCACAGACATATTTCTGAAGAATAACCCGCCTAATTATTTTTTCGCAGTATCTCAACCCTACACGAGCATGCGCGACGGCCACAACGACAACCGGTTTTTCTTCTTCGGCATGAACAGACCTGGACAGCATCAGAGCACGACACGGCCGACGTTCTCGCCGACCCCACCGTACTGGTCCGGCGGGTACTTCGGCAACAATCACTACCGGCCCCCGGTACATCAGGAGCCCTCAGGTTTGTAATCAGTTATTTTTAATCAAATTTCCTTTTACCTGACGACTACGGTAGAGCCAAAAGGGAAGGTTATGATTTTAGCAACCTATTTATGTAAACCGATTCCGAATTACAAATCTCATAAAAACTCACAATAGACTTCCATGAACCTCGACAGCATACATATCTATTGCCAGTAGATTGCCCTTCATTTAATGTTAGTAGAATACGACACTATCTGTAATAGAATTGAAAGTAAGGCAACGACTATAGTTCATTAGGCTATAGCTAACAAAGTAACAAAGATTAGAATACCTCCAAGGAACCCTACCCACTCGCAGTCCTTGAAAGGCAAAACTCGTTACTCTACTTACAAGCGTAAGTAGATCAGCGAGAATTGCATATTAGGGAATTACATCTATCATCTACCTAATACTGATGTCTAAAAGTAGCATTACCAATGATTCTTCATGAATAATGTTATGTGCGCAAACCAGTATTCACACATAGTTAATGTGCGTAGTCTTAGGTATAGTTATTCAAGTTTAGAGTCTGGCTAATGAAAGATGAGACTGACATTTATTCAAAACTTTTTAAATGGCGACATTATACAAATGTCAAATGTGTCAAACGTCATTAGATTTCTGAGGATAGTATGCTGTGGTGTTTTTGATACTTAATATGCAACTTAAGAAAGTAAGTTTCCGAAAATACTTACTGAATTGTTTTTGCTTTTCTTTCCGTGGCTAATGTGGGGAGTAATATATATCATAAATAAACACTAACACTTTAATAAAAACTATGTACTTACCAATTTTCACTAAAATCGGAAGAATTAAAAAAGTCACAACAAATCAAAAATCGGCCCAAGTATCATTACCGTTTTTGTCACCCTATAAACAGTGTTGCGACCCGTTGATTTTTTAAATTTGCCGCTATTTTTTAGTCTCATCTTTCATTAGCCAGACTCTACAAGATAGTTACCTACCTACCTCGTTAGGTGTAACAAGTTTTTTCTTTTTGTCCTTCCTCAGGCTTATATTCAATTAACTTATTTTGTTCAAAACAAGGAAAGTATCACGCAATGAGATGGAGGAAGTTAACTAAACTACCTAAGTAAATAGGTACTTTAAATCAAGTGAAAATGACACATGTTGCATGTAATAAGGACCTGTCTACTTGTAATAAAACGAGCAGCTTCTCGTTAAAATCCCGTTTTATTTCAGCACATGTGAAACCTGTTCACGAAGGCGCTTACGAGAAACATTCAACTTATCGGCCTGACATCGTGGGGGGTCCGCTGGGGCACGTGGTGGGGCACTACCCCGTACGGCCGACCACCAGGCCCCCACACGACTATACTACGCAAAAGAGGCTCCATTACCACACCCGGTACCCGCCGCGGACTACAGAAGCAACCCTCCACACAACACGACCGTCCAGACCCAGGATGTTCAACAACGACGGCATACTCGGCTCATTTATTGATTTACTACTATTCAAATGACTTAGTTGCAATTTTTATTTATTTCGCATAGTTAAGTAATCTAATTGTTGTAGAGCTGAGACGCTTGTGGGTGACCTTTCATTGTTGTGGAGTTTAGCAGAAATACCAACATTTAACCTTTTACTCTGACGTTGTTTTGCTTAACGGTGAGTCGTGTAGGAACTAAGCGTGTCCTATAATAATGACTTATGTTCATTTTCAATATTAATCTTGATTGAGGTGTGTAAGTAATGCGACTCCCGCTGTGGTACAGCTAATCCCTCGTCTCGGGTATCATCCCACACACGCGTCCCTAATGGGGAGCGCGTGACAGAGATCATTAAAATGGAGAGCTAGGAATGATGTTAGTACATTTTCATGCTCATTTATTTACCTCATTAATTCATTAAATATAAGTGTGAATGTGATGTCACCGCTACTGGTGGCTGCTAACGGCGGTAAACGCTTTTGAACAGCTCAAAAGTTCACATGTGTTTTGAACCCGGGTGTCAGTGCTATTGTGTTTCGTTAATGCGAATTAAATTAAATAAACGAAATGTTGTGGTTATCGGCGCTTGTTATTTTCACCTTGGCGCATAGAGGAGGTAAAGATTTTTTTCAATTTATTCTTAGATAGCATTGTTTGCCGTTGTTAAAAACAGTTCCCAAAAGTCTGATTAAAGGATTTATACTTGTACCTATTGTTCTTACGAGTAGGTGAGTTCATAATCCGCAATGATTGTTAAATCTGGAAAAGGAAAATATAACGAAATTATGGACGCAGAGTCCGAAATAAATGAATATTATATAGTGACGTTATCGAGTAGGTCGGATTTCTTATTCTAAATCCAGTCCATATCCGTAGCCTGTTACGGGCCCTTATTGACTACTGTCTACTTACTGTCTGTTGTCTGGGAACACCCTGAGAATAACAATTTTTTAAATTACATTTCAACAACAATAATTAAAATCAGCATGACTCTGTGTTGGATTATTCCATCTTTTTCCCATTGCAGTGACTCAAACGGAATACAATCCTTATTTAGAAGCGTTGAGAAACAGACCGTGGAAAAGTGTCCAAAACTATGTCCAAGTGCGTCCAGGGGCTTTCTTATTTTACTGGCTGTACTATGCTGATGGGACTTCTGTGGGGGCTGATCGGAAGCCGCTGATAATATGGGTGCAGGGCGGACCCGGCCTTGCAGCTACCGGTATTGGCAATTTTGCGGAATTTGGTCCATTAGATATGGATTTGCAACCACGAAATCATACTTGGGTAAGAATTAAGCTGAAACATCGGATCTTTAGCGATTTACTCTGTATTATTTGTCTGTCTAATTAGGTTATTCTGGAAATTGGGAATTCTGTATTAATTAACAGCCGTAATATTTCAGGTGAATGGGAGAAATGTGCTATTGATAGACCATCCCGTGGGCACCGGATTCAGCTACGCTACCAATGATTCCTTACTTGTAAAGACGGATAGAGAAATGGGTAGGCAAAGATTCTTATTCTACTTATGCTACATGCTTATTTATTCCATAAATAAATATGTAGGTGTCTGTACATCCGGATATAATTCAATATTTTATATATCATTTGTAGCTATGGACTTGTCAAAGGTAATAAAGACGTTCTTCAAGAAGCATAAGGCATTTCGGAAAACACCAAGTTACCTGTTCGGTCAAAGTTACGGAGGAAAATTAAGCCCTAGATTGGGATATTATCTGCATACGGTACGAATTGCATTTTTTTTACAATATTTGGACACGCTTATTACAATTCAAAACATTATACACATAGGTATAGGTATTCGTCTCCGGAACCTGCTGCTCTAGCACAACTGTGACACGCGACTCTTTGTCGCGCGACAAATGCTACCTATCTCTTTCCACTCAATATAGTGTGACAGTGACAGGTGTTGCTCTGTCGCGCGAGAAACGAAGTCGCGGCCAGTTATGCTAGACGTACTGTACGACAAGTTTTTTCATTTCGTGGTAGGTAGGTACCTAGTTTAGATTTTTTCAAAGAAAGATGGATTGAGTTACACAGCTCTGAGAATAATTAATTCTATACCTACAGCTACTTCTCTTAGTTAATGTAAATAAAGACATTTAACGTTAACAATACAAACGATCATTACAGGCTATTGAAAAGAAACGTCTCAAAATGAACTTCAAAGGCATAGGCATCGGCAGCGGTTGGGTTAGTCCAAGGGAAAGCGCATTGGTCCAACCGGATTTCTTGTACCTCATGGCAAGTAGTTACTTTACTCGTAGAAAGTCCATAAAACCGAAATTTTAATTTAAAAACCGAGTTATTTATTTGTAACAATGACTTCAAGTCTTAATGTTATAATAGTACATTACACAACTAGGGTGGTAAAATAAAGAAAGGCCGAGATCGCAGATGTTTGCGGCCCGAGCTGCAAGCGACGGATGTAAATATGCGATCGAAGGCTTTCTTTATTACCTCCCGTGTTGTGTAAATCATTTTATGTCGACACTTGGCCAGAAAGCGGCTTTTTCCGTACGCGTAGCGCAGGCGTGGTAAGTGTGGCATAAAGAGATGAAAATAAATTGAATTACCTAGATTTTTTTAGAAAACGTACGCAAAGATTACTGTACTACCTAGATATTATTTATCTTCTTGTAGTAAGTGAATTAATTATATTTTCAGGGTGTCATCGATCAGAACACGTATTTGCGCGCCAAAAACATCGTGAAGGACATGAGTATCGCTATAGACAAAAGTGATTATATGAAAGCGTTACGCCTTGATTCGGTATTATTTGCCATGTTCCACAGAGAGGCCTGTATGGACATAAATATGAATAATATCAATCAAGTTAGTCCATACCCTGCTCTAGACAAGTTAGCCGTAAAAGTTAATAAATACGTAAAGCCAATGCTGTCGCACGTGGTGGATCCGGATTTACACTGGCATTACAATTCGGAAAAAGTTTTCAAGACGCTGTACAAGAATTTCTTCGTGCCATCTACTAAGTTCTGTAAGACGCGTTGAAATAGAGGTTCCCTAAGGAGGTTCCATATTGGAATCCATAATATCATTTGACCTATTTGTAAATTCCATAACAACTTTAGTCATAATGATCTTTTGCCATAATAACGTTTGCCCTAATGTAAATGCCATAATCAGGGGTCGGACAAAAAGTGCGGATGACGTCAAACCATTTATAGGATGATTTCAAATAGTATTTTTGATTTTCATACACAATTATCACTTATCAATTATCAACCTCTTTATTAAACGATATCGCCACTTGAAATGAGTAAGTACGTTTTTGACTGACACATTGTCAATCAGATGAATAATAAATTGACTTCGTTATTGTTTAGCTATTGTATCTTCACGATTATATTTAGCTAAAATTTATATTTACTAATGTATAAAAAAACGCTGTAAAATGTCATCTTTACTCGAATATTGTGGCAATTTTCCGTTTTTGGAGGTACGTGACAAACACGTATACTGCTCTTGCTGTAATCAAGATATACCAGCAAAGGTAAGCAATATTAAAAGACATTTGAAGACAACCAAACATGTCGGAAACTTCGTTACTACATGTCACACGGAAGTTTAAACACAAACATCATCCTGTGTGCAAGATTAGGTACGTCATTTTTACGTCATCCGCACTTTTTGTCCGACCCCTGGCCATAATATTGTTTATCCTAATATTGAATATCCTAAGGCTTATTTGCATTATTTTCTTAAGTCCTAATGATCATTTGTCCTATTAGTAAATTCCATAATAACTTTGGTCATAATGATCTTTTTCCATAATAACGTTTGTAATGTAAATGCCATAATATTGTTTATCCTAAAACCTAACCTATTCTAACCGAACCTACGATACAAACATACTTTATTGTACAATTTGTACACCAAAAGTAAATTACATTGCAAACTTATATAAAAACAGTGGTAAACAATAGGCGGTCTTATCGCTAAAGAGCGATCTCTTCCAGACAACCTTCAACCTACTTTTCTGGCAGTAGTTTGATTTGTTGGGGTCGCAGTTCAAACCTAACCTAACCTGATTATAATCTAATCTACCTTTCTGGCCAGCTAATCTAGTTAACTTTAGGCAATGAAGCGATATGACGAACAGCAGTTATTACTTTTAAAATGTCATTAAATATTTCTGAACAATTATCGGTATGTCTTTCTATGTTATGGATATTAATGTTATGACTTTTGAAATGTATCATACGAGTATTAAACAACATCGATTGTTAAAATTCGAATTATTAATCATTATACGTAACATTTTTTATGACTTATGATATTTATGGACATAAATTATATGGAAATCAATTTCTGACTTACAAAATTCGAAACAATATGTTTATGGGAAACAAAGGGATTTGATTTTAGGACATACGATTTATGACTCGTAAGTTTTATGTCTTACTATATTAGTACGAAACATATTAGGTATTTAGAGCGATATGGAATGTAAAATTATGACTTATGATCATTAGGACGTAAGAACACTATGGCCAATAATCATTATGGCAAATGAATGATATGTTAAAAGTGTTTAGGGCAAAAGTGGTATGGCTTTTGACTTTAGGATAGCGGTCGGCAACCTGCGGCCCGTGAACCGCTCACTTGCGGCCCGCGAGCCTCCCTCCCCTGCTTATTTTGTATGTAAAGGTCGCTAGGTATATTCAGAATTGTATTAAATCACAAATTATTAACAAAGTGCGGCCCGCGTCAATTTCGTTCGTTACTATGTGGCCCTTGGCTGCTAAAAGGTTGCCGACCGCTACTTTAGGACATACGATATTATGGATTGCGATGGAGACCCTTTGAAATACTCACGAGTACTTCGAAAATGACTGTAGTTATTTGTTTTTATTACAGTAGAAATGCTATTGAACAACACCAGTCTGAAGATAGCAGTATATAATGGCAACTTAGACGTCGTCACGCCCTTAGCTGGTAAGTCGTCGGTAAATGTTGACACTTATTTTTTATGCCTCATTTGTATTAAGTAGGTATCCTAAAATGTTTTAAAAACCAAGTAGGCTGATTTGAAGAACGGGAATACCGTAGGATCTCGATTTTCCGAACCCTCAACCGAACGATGACTTATTTTATCCGAACACTCAACTATCAGAACGTTCTCGCGAAAGATATGTAGAGATACGGTGTTGCTCGCTTACCTACACGCACGCGTTACAGCCGTTTATTGACGACATTTATAAAAAAAACTCGACTATTATCAGGTGTTTAAAATACGTTAGTACCTACGTATGTCAAATTTTAATAAATGTATGTATTGTATGTACAGTTTCGATGTAAAAAGGTGTGTTCATGGTCTCGGATCAAAACACCCGCGTTTCGATTACCGAACTTTTGATTATCCGAACTAGTGATAATCGAGGTTGTACTGTACTTACTTATCTTTTTAGGGCTCCATACCTAAATGGTACTAACGCAACCCTATTACTAAGCTCGCACTGTCCGTCTGTCGCATGGCTGTATCTTAGGTAGAGACTTGACATTTTCACAGAACGTTTATGTCTATTGCAGCTGGTATAACAATAAATAATAAAAATAAAATAAAAAATAAAAGGGGTATGGGGGGCATACAACGAGTTTTTTGTCGTCTTTTGCTCGACGTGATACGGAACCCTTCGAGTGCGAGTCCAACTCGTTATTGGCCGGTTTTCCAGGTCAGTCGAAGTCAGTGGCGTAGCGTAGGTGTGAGCCGACGGTGGCGGAAGAAAATTTGGCCGCCCTCTATACCCATATTTTACACAAAATGATGGGAAAATAACTCCTTTTGGACTTCGTCGCAGTTGGGTAAAAAAATCAAGCCCTAAATTTTGCCACCCCTTAAAAGTGCAATGCTAAAAGGACGCGGGAGGAAGTTCGGGGGTGGCCCCCACCACCCTTACGTCACGCCACTGGGTGAAGTTGTGGGCAAATTTATTTTTATTTTCAAAATTTTTATAGGTGCATCAAACTGGGTCCATAAGCTCCAGTGGCCCGGCGCGCAGGACTTGCGAGAAGCCAAGAGGGAGTTGATTCGAGGGTTCCGGAACGGATTCTACAAACAAGCCAGGCAGTTGAGCTTTTGGTCTGTCTTCAGAGCTGGACATTGGGTAAGATTACATTTGACTTTCATGACTTTGAACCGACTTCATAAAAGACGACGTTCTTAGTTCATGTTCAACGATTACTCGAAGACAGCTAAACCGATTTGGAATAGGGTATTTGACAACAATCAAAATAAATTCATTAACTTTAACCAGCAAATTACGCTTCCAAAACAGCCCGGATAAAATCATTCAAACTTATTTTCGTGCCATCAATGATTTTACAATGACGAAAACTAAAAATAAGGCACCATGTTGAGCATGACGTCACAAGATAGTATTTCATACTAAACTGCATACTTTCGGAGCGTTTTGACACTTCATAAAAAGGAGCTGATTTGGACTGTCATCAAGTAGCCTATTTCCTTTTGTTTGAAAGGTTATAACATCCCAGATACTTTCACTGTCACCAGGTCAGAGCCTATAGATGATAAATATGAGATAAATCGAGGGAACTCTTCATTTATAGGCACACTTATAACGATTAGGGTATTTTTTTAAAGAAGGTACCGGTCTAATTTTTGCATTAATAGGGTATTTGACAACAATCAAAATAAATTCATTAACTCTAACCAGCAAATTACGCTTCCAAAACAGCCCGGATACAATCATTCAAACTTATTTTCGTGCCATCAACGATTTTACAATGACGAAAACTAAAAATAAGGCACCATGTTGAGCATGACGTCACAAGATAGTATTTCATACTAAACTGCATACTTTCGGAGCGTTTTGACACTTCATAAAAAGGAGCTGATTTGGACTGTCATCAAGTAGCCTATTTCCTTTTGTTTGAAAGGTTATAACATCCCAGATACTTTCACTGTCACCAGGTCAGAGCCTATAGATGATAAATATGAGATAAATCGAGGGAACTCTTCAATTATAGGCACACTTATAATGATTAAGGTATTTTTTTAAAGAAGGTACCCTAATTTTTGCATTAATAGGGTATTTGACAACAATCAAAATAAATTCATTAACTCTAACCAGCAAATTACGCTTCCAAAACAGCCCGGATACAATCATTCAAACTTATTTTCGTGCCATCAACGATTTTACAATGACGAAAACTAAAAATAAGGCACCATGTTGAGCATGACGTCACAAGATAGTATTTCATACTAAACTGCATACTTTCGGAGCGTTTTGACACTTCATAAAAAGAAGCTGATTTGAACTGTCATCAAGTACTAGCCTATTGATTGAATAGATTCGCCTGAAGCCGGTTACTTCAAATGTTGTAATAATTTTTAATGAAGTAAGTAAAAAACCGGTCAAGTGCGAGTCGGACTCGCGCACCGAGGGTTCCGTACAAACTCATAAGTATAGTGAATAGTTCAAGAAAAACTATATGGCGATTAGTTTAGTAGGAGCAAATAAGTATGTGTTAAGATTTTTGCAAATTTCTCAAAAACGGTGCAAGTTAGGAAAACCGTTATATTTTTCCTGTAATATTTAGAACGACATTAATAATTGGTAAGTAATTATTACAGATTTTTCTGTTCAGTAACTTCGAAGATAATAGGGGGGAATGGTATTTTTTTAAACGTTTTTCGCCATAAATCAAGAACTCCTTATTTAAAAAAAAACAAAAACGGTAAACCCTTTCATTTGATACCCCACTCGATATAATAGCCCTACTTTCAATTTTCAATTACGGACCCCTTTAAAAAAAAGTAAAAAAGTTCCAAGATTTTTTTCACATCCAATAAGCTCGGGTTAGCGGTTCTTAACCTATTCCAAATTTCAAGTCGATAGCATCAGTAGATCCCGAGATATCTTGCTGTGACAGACGGACAGACAGAGTCGCACCATAAGGGTTCCTTTTTTACCATTTTGGTACGGAACCCTAAAAATAGGTACCTATTCTACCTATTTCTCAATTTTCATGAAACGGTAACGAGTTCAAAAGGTTGTTATTACACCTCCGTGTTAAAATTAATGACAAAACTACGAAACCCAGCAAATAGTAATTAAAATAGGCACAAAAATGCAATTTTAATAATAGCTTGAGCTAAGACTGCACTATTTGCGCCTTTGTATGTTCCTAGTGCTGGGCCGTGGGCCTGCTCCATGGATACCATGGGCAACTGCGTTTGTCATACCGGCACAGAACCCTAGTTTGTTTAGTAGCTTTTAAATTACGGATTAGACAAAGTCAAGGTTTTCCCTGAGGCCTCTTTCGAATTCTACGCCACGAACTGCTAACGGTTCGAGATTGATCTTAAAACTTCACGAAAATATTGTTTTATTGTCTAACTAATCAGGTGGGCTTAATCTTTACGTAAAGAATAATGAACCCTGGCGATTTTCAAAGAAAAATTAATGAATTCTTCCATCATTTTTAGTATTCGAAATATTCGTTTTATTCGAATAATGAATACTTTAATATTCGAATATTATTTCCGGCGAATATTCGAAAATTTCGAATATTCGAATTGCAAACCCTAGTCATCAAGTAAGAGGAATGCCTACCTGCGATTTTCCCATACAAACGCTCTCGACTGTTTCCTCTCTGGTTTTTGAACACAGAGCAATGAATTTTTCAAATAAGATCAATATCATCAATATCTATGCCGCTAAGTTTTGCTTTTTTGGATATTTTTATTTTAAAGAAACTTACAGCGCCTTAAAAATCGCAAAAACGGCTTAATTGAATTGGCTGCCAAAAAGGCGCAGTATACAAATATGACAACAAATATCAAAAAAATCAAAACATAGCGGCGTATATTATTTCTTCTTCTTGCAGTTCCCAAAATTTTATAATGATCGGTTGCGTTTTGGAGTAGGAAACAGTCGAGCGCGAAACCTCGATTTTTGATTTTTTTGCGTGGGATTTTTAGTCCGAGCTGCAGTTGTCCTTATCGCACGAATTGGAGGCGCCGCCCACAACAGCGCGACAGAAACATTGCGTCAAAAATTCGAGATTTGAAAAGTTCCTCAGCTAGGCATTGCTCTTAAAGTAACAAAATTACTTATACAAGATGATAACCTGTCCCTTTAGTGGCATTTCACGATCACGATAAACACGTGTCGAATTCAAATCATACGTAAGCGCCGGTAGAATCGAACACACTGTTAACTGTACATAATGTATGTCAGGATGTTAGGGGTCATCCACAAAGTACGTCACGCGATTTTTCAGACCCCCCCCCCCCCCCTCCCCCATGTCACACTTTTCCCAACATATTTCATCTTTTTAATGTAGGCTGTCACATTTGGCTAGACCCCCCTCGCCCCATGGGTGTGACGTATTTTATGGATGACCCCTCATATGTAAACGAATGTAAACTTTATTGCAACGTGTTAAAGTCTATGGATCTATGGGTGGCCAGTTAACAGTGTCTTCGAGTGAGACTTGCATGTAATCATTTAAATCTGAAATACTGAATAAGATTTCATTTGTTTCAGATCCCTGAAGACAACCCAATGGCAATGGAACACATCCTGGAGTACATGTTAGACTCATCTAAATAGGACACAAGAGTGGCCGATTGAACTATACTTAACTAGCCCCGTGGTAAATTCATCAAATGGGCCCTTACTCTTTGTAAAAACAACTCGACAACTCCTTTATCCTCGGCCATTTCAGGCAGAACCTTACTGGTAGGGGTTTCGTGGCATTTTGCCCTTCCTGTCACCCTTCTGTTTTGCCATGACAGATTATTATTATGGACATTTTGATTACATATAATGAAAAATGAAATAACAAAATCATGATTCATCCATTTTATAATTACATCTTAGCACGTCAAACTGTTTATCAATACAAATTATTTACAATATTAAACAACAGTAAATGTCTGACAAACATGGTTTTGTATAAGCACCACATTTAATGTAATAATAATAATATAATTTCAACGTTATTATAATAATTAAATAATTATACAACTCTGATACAAGGAAAAACTAATTATAGTCGGTGCTCGTACAGACGAAAATTGAGCCAGCGTCTTTTCGGAAGCGTGGGATTTACTACTCGTAGTATAGTATTTTTTATTTATATTTGTACGATCCACTTAAAGGAAACAATACGGTTGTGTGGTTTTGTACCTCATTATCGTCCGCCATAAAAGAGAAGCGTGCTTCACAGATAAAGATTTCGTGCATTGTCATTTTAGTGGATTATCAACTCTAAGGCCTTTGCAAAGAGTTAAAATTGCTCTAATAGAAATGTGACTTTAGACGTATTTACATGCATTTACCGATGGCATTTACCTGACTACCTGAGATCCGAACAAAGCGAAGTCAGCTGGAACGCTATTATTCTATTAATGCAGTTGTAAACTATGGTTCATGGAGATAGAGTTGATAATCAATTGAACTTTAAAGGTGGTTGTAACGACTTTTTACAATAACGTCATCTTGGTGTTTTTGAGGTTTAGAAACAATCGCTTTGTCTCCTTTAAGTGGATCGTACAAATATAAATAAAAAATACTATACCTCAAACAAAATATCGTCACTACTTTGAAAAATACTCGTATCATACATATACGCACTTCATATACACTTACTGCGTTTTTACTTGACGATATGGGTTTCCAATTTTTATATTACCTGGCGGCGCTGCTGAGAATGTGACTGTTTCATTAGATCAGTGGTTCTTAACCTTTCAGCGATGTAGCCTTGCCTTGTAGCTTTATTTGAGAAGTATTAAATGTTCCTCCTCGGTTAAATAATAGGCAAGTCGGTGGGAATCGAGTTCTGTGGACACCCCCCCCGTACTGACTTCGTTTAACATTATTTCTCAAAGCTTTTTTTGATGTAGGTAGATGACCTGTAGCGCGACGCGTTGCGTTCAGTACCTACGTCTAGCACAACTGAGTGGTTAACCCTATGCTCTTTGCGCTTAAATATTTATAGTATAAATATTAAAAATTGTATTCCATTCAATAAATATCTCGCGAAAAATAGTGCCCTTTCCATTTAATATATGCCAGTGACATGCTTACGAAGCCGCAGCGAAAAGCAACTAGCGAAGGCGCAGCTAGTTGTGCTAGTCCCGCCGTTGTGCTAGTCCGGCAGAACGACTAGCATACGAAAGTACTTACCGACTATAAAGAATATTCCTTTTTGGTTTTAACGAGGGTGTATCTGTTTGTTCGAATAGGCTTTACAAATCAACTATTATATTCACCGAGCGAGAGAAATGACGCTGGTATACATTGTTAAACCACATAAGTATAAAATAATTATAAAAATGTATACTTTTATCGAAAAGTAATCATCAATTAATTTATCGTAATATACAATTTGTTCAAATTCATTTACACTAAAATTCATTTACTGAATGAATATACAAATGTTAAAATATAATTAAATAAATGCAGCAGGGCTATGGAATTTACTCCGTGCAATCGGGTGGACGGTACAATTATTGGCATCCCACCAATGATTGGTATGTTCATCTCATTTCAAGGCAGGTGTGGTGACATTCCTGGTGCAACCAGGTGCTAATCATTGGATTGTATTAGTGTGCCAATAATTGTATCGATTATCATATGAAAGGGGTTCTGGACCAAACCATTTCATTATTGGAAACATTTACTGAGAAATAGAGGTATGGCAAAACCTCAAAATAGTAACTTCTTTAATTTTCTCCCTCCTATAGAAATAGCGTATTCCAAAGTCGTAACACATGTCCAGTAAGTAATAATTCCCTTGTAAAGTATCCAATTTCTATCGAAATAGACTGTATTATACAGGCCCTTTAAATTCTCTATCATGATTTTCTATGACTATATAATATATTCCTAAGCAATATCCGGCTTTGGTTCTAGAAAATATATTATTCATCTAGTAAGATTATTATTTTTAATATTCCCACTGACTAAAGTAACATGACAACAAATGAACACTTGACTGCGGACTGATTTTTATTTTCTCCACTGACCAAACAACCATTAGACTCCAACTAAAAATCATTTCATTTTACAATAATATCTTATAAATCTATATATGTTACTGCAAACGTTGGGTGCCACAATAATCATACTCCAGAACAGTATGCAGCTTAAAGTCGAGTAAATTAGAATCCATAATTTGATGAATTATATTGACAGTTGTGTATGTATGTAATGATATCTATGGTTTATTTACACCCATATTATATATCGTTCATTAAGCGTTCGGAAACGGTATATAATTTTTACCATTATTGCAACCAGTAATGTAACATCAGTGTGTTATTTGTGCCAGTATTATTATAATTACTTAGATATCATAACAACATCGAAATTGATACTATAATGAACGTCTAGTTGCTCATGATTTGAAAGCTAGTCGGTCATGGCGGTGCAATGGCGGTCATTCTTACGTTTCCTGAACACACCACTGAGGATTTATAATAAGTGTGCAGGTAAAGTATGCAACTGTGCATAATTAAACCTTAATGCCTCACATTATGTATCAGTTGTATAAACTACTATTTAAGTATGGAGGGAAGGAAAATATGGGTTTGAAAAAACTGGACGTTACATTTTGCGGACCACATTTACAATAGATTCGATACTGAAAAATCAACCTCCTCACCGCTATTAAATATCCCAAAGTTATCTGTCAAGATTCATCTTCAGAATTATGAATCCTTGTTAGAGGTAATTCTACAACGCAAAATACGTCTGCTTTCATAGATGCCTTAAGTTTGCTACTGTTTTACACGCTTAAGTAATGGTTATTTGGTCCGTGTTTTCATTATTTGATAAGTTTCCTATATAAAAAATAACTATTACGTTAACCGTACTTCGGCGTAGCAGGCGTCACATACTCGCACTGGCTTGGTGTTGCCAGCTAAAGCGACAGATTTTTCGCTGCACGCGCCGCAGAATATGTGGCCACACCGTCTGCAGTGATGCTGGAAATTATTAAATAAACATTTGTTACGTCCAAAAGCAAAAGGTTCCACTTTGCCGCTTACAGTTAACTGGTATGAAGATGCAATGAAAAATCGTCTTTATTTGTACAATACTCTTGAGCCACAAGATAGATCAATTTATATTCGTACTTACGTACGTACGTAAACGAAACTACCATTTAGTTTCGTTTCTAGGTATTTTAAAACGATATGCAAGATTAATATGAAGCTATAAACCACTTTAAATTTTCTAAAAAACTCGAGTAATAAAAGATTGACTCAAATTTAATTTCCAGCCGTTAAGTAATATAAATTAGACACGGATAGTACAATATAATATGTAAGATCCATGTCTAATTTATAAGTGCTCTCGGTTTTCTCAGTCATTTAAACCATTGTCTTAAAAACCTAAACTCTCACGGTTATTGAACCGAGCAACATACCCTAAACTACGTTATTTGAGTATTAAACACACTGGAGATATTGCTTGATAAAACTACAATAACCAGTTGAATAAATGTTCACTAGCGTGTCTCATAAGGACACAGGATGTCAAAATTTAAGACAGGAGCAAGAGGCGACTTGGTTTCGGCGGAAGTAGACTAGTATGGCGCCCACTTCATCCAGCCTTCTTAGCAAATAAATTATAGTATTTTATGCAACGGTTGTATAAGAAGGTTCAAAAAATGAGTATCGCAAATAGAGACGCAATGAGCGTTTTTTGACTTAATTATACAACGTTTCATACAATACTTTTTCTACGACTAGATTTTTAAAATATAAAATACAAACAAGGCATAACCTGCAAACAAGGCAAATATGACGTTTGACTGACAGTATGTGTCTATGGTAAACTTTTTTTTTAAATTTTAAATTGACACGCAGTGAATATATTAAAAATACTTTTTTTTTTATGTTGGCATCAATGAATTTAGTTCGGAAAGTTTTTTTTTTTCTTAAAAGCCGTAGGAATCTGATTGTTTGTTAAGTTGGTAGTTGTGCATTTTTATCGTAAAGTTAGAATTGAGCGCTTAATCCTTGACCTAAGTTTAACCTAGATTTAGAAGTCTGTGGCTGCTAGCAATAACGTAAAGTGACTATAACGACACTAGTGCTGTTATGGGGAATAGAGTATAGACTTCTCTAAACTCATATTATGTATGTTCTTATATTAGTGTTCGTGACCAAGTAAAACACAGATAAAAGTACAGGAGTAGAAAAAAGAATTTATACTCTTGTCGTTGTAGCTAATACAGCGTGTAACTTTTTCCAGCTGGCCCTATTCATAGCTACCTTTTTGATTTCCCTGGACGACATGACGGCTACCTTCTGTTTTATTTGTTGCGTATCTACTATTCTTGGGTTTCGCTTTCCACGCGTGTTTCGATCTTTCCTTCACTGATGTTGTGAGTAGAGTAGATGTTAATTAGTAGATAAAAGCGTCATGTCGTACAATGTGACTAAACATTTTCCCTCTTATAATTTTTATCGTTTTTAACAACGTTTTGCTTTCCTTTACTTTAAATAGATATGAATGATAAACGAGCAGCACATACCTTTCGTCTCGCTATCGTGAATTCCTTAGCGCACGCGGTGCAGACAGTGGCGTCCTTGTCACTGGTCCAGTTGGGCGCGTCGTCGACGGCGGTGGCAGCCAGGGCTTCCTTCTCTAATAGCTCTGCCAACTGCAGCTTGTTCTCACTCAGCGTGGCTCCGACTTCTTCTAGAGTCTTCTGTGCTTCGCCGTATTGGGTTCGCAGTATGTGCTGTTCTTCTTGTAACGAGAGATATTTCTGGAAGGCCAAATTAAAAAATACGTAAAACTCTGTTATTATTGGTCTTCGGATCGCGTAGCAACGTTATATTTTACAAGTTTTTATTTTATTAGCGCCTGAGATGCAAAAACGGCACTGTGGGAGGTCGCGAGCGCGAGACCGATAGAAATGTATATTGTAGTAATCTCGATCATGAGATAGTATAAATAATAAATCTTGAATAGACACCGTCTCGACTGAGGTTGCAAATAAGCCTACTATTCCTATGCCTATGTTGCGATGATCGATTTAAAATTAACTTTTTCAACAGGGAGACAATTTAATCAGGCAAATATTATTTTAAAACAAAAACGAATCTTACCTGTCCAATCGTTTTGAGAGATTCCACTTCTTGTGTTAACATTGATATCTTATCTCTGTCCCGTATCATTGAATCCTGCCGTATAATACCAAAATAAATTAATACATTTCACTGCCACAATACAAAACTGAAAACCTAGTCACCGTAAAAGGGTAAGGATTAAAAAGTCAGGGATGTTTGCAGATGCTCACACGGACGGCTTTGCCGCCATTCTGCGTAAAAGAGTCGCATCCCTCGTGCAAATGATTCGGGGCAGTCCGAACAGCATTCTCAGTACGGTTGCGGATAGATTCCAAGGTCGTTTTCATAAGCACTGGAATCAGGGACCGGAAAACCCGTTCGTTGGCTTAAGCCGTTCGAGTATTAATCGTTTGTTTGGGTAACCATCTGATCGAGTTAACTCATAAACGGGTTAAACCAGTGTTTCTCAAAACCAGCCCTTTAAAAACCAGTCTTAAAACCACGATAATGGTCAAGGGGTTCCGGTCCCTGACTGGAACGGCTTGCACTGCCCATTGGGACAGCGAACTACCCAATGAGCAACGAGCGGGTTGTACAGTACCTAGTTACCTACTTAGTTTTGATATATTGCCTATTGTTTGTCTTTTGTAATTTATGTTTTCTGTTACTAACACTAGCATTAAGAGTTAATTATGTTTGTCATCTTACTAGAGTCAGTGCGGAAAGAGAATAGGATTAATTTTGGGGGGCGCTGTAATGCTTTTCTACCGTATGTGCCGTATTTTCTGTTCTGTGGCCATACTGGTTAGGTTAGTTCCGTTTTTCGCCACGCCTATTCTCTTTCCGCACAGACTCTAACAATTATGGACTTGATTCCGAAATAAATAAATACTATTATTATTAAAAAACGACAATAGCGCGGTGTAGGACTAACAACGCCATCTTTCGGACACTGTGCGGAGTAGGTATGATTGTGTCAATATCACGTCAAAATGAAACGGCTAGACTTATCTGAACCATAAAAGTTACCTATGGCTATTTGAAAGTCCCTTTCGTAGGTACGTTATTATATATTTGTTGACTGAGCACATTTTCGCCAGTGTCTGTATCGTAGTTCTAAAACTCACAGACCGATTTGAATTAGGCAGCTAGTTTTCTTGGGGTGCTTGTAGATCAAGTCAGACAATTTGAAGGTGTCCACGGTTTTTTATGACATACCTGTAACGAAGTCCTCCACTCCCGCTCAATCCTGAGGTCCCCCTCAGCGGTGACCGCCCTCGTCTCTGCTGCCGCCGCTTTCTGTCCCAACGATCTCGCGCTCTCCTCCAGGCTCTTCCTAGCCGCTTTGTCTTCTTTTAACCTGTGCGGTAACTATGGTAACCATTTCTACTGTATGTATACAGCATACAACTACAAATGCGCAAGTGTTCGAGTAAGTATACTTGCCAGTGAGGCGTCTGTCAATGAATTTGATTATTTTGAGGTAGCACCACCATACTTGAAAATGGATTTCGGTTATTGCATGATTTATGTTGACATTATGAATGTTGTGTTCATGGAGTGAAAGTAATTAAAAAATGAAGTCATAGGTATATTTCAAAATGCAACTAAAATAACGATTTTGCCATAAAGACATTTTCAGAAAGGTCATTAGAAATTTGTTTTCGTAATTAGTAACCCGACAAGTAGGTATTCATCTCATACAAATGCATGCAAACACAAAGGATAGTGGCAAACCTACACAATTAACATAAAAAAAAACAAGCAATTTTAGTGGATGTATTGAATAAAATACGGTATGCGACTGAATATGCTTTATTATAAATATAATTTTACATAGCTAGTATCTCGGAATTACAAAACTATGTTTAGGAAATCCAACATCTATCACTAGATCCCAACATATTTGCTTACGGATGATAAGCACAATTATTTTGATCACATTATATAATTAATAATTGCTAATTGTACCTAATTGTCTCAAAAGTCAACCACATGAGATCAAATCATCGTTACAATCTGTCGCTCCTCGATTTAGGTATAACAATAATACTGTAAATACAACTAGAAAGTTATACAAAATACTTTTAAACATCTACATAGTATGTTTTGTAATGCCACTGTAATTGTACATCTAAAAATTTAGTTCATTTAAAAAGTAAAAACAAAACATTAATACATTATATAACTCAATAAATATCTTTTTAACGAATAATAGATTCTGCTCAACAAATCATAATTATAATGATTGAAAATGAACAAACCTAATAAAACATAACATGTCTCACATTAAATATTACAACTTTGTAATCACAGCAAAGAGAAAGCTAAAGCAATTAGCATGACCTCCGTGACAATATTCCTTACAATCCAATCCAATGACAGTCCAAAAATATACTATCAAAACAGTTTATTACATAGTTAATTGTGGGGGTTTGCCAATACCGAGCGGGTAGAAACAGCCACCTACGACACTATTCGACCTCACGCAAGCTGTGCATTGCGGCACACCTAAGTGCGATTCCAATATTGATATGTCAAGCGTTACATACATTAATACAATGGATAAGGTAAAGTCTAGGCACTCTTATCGGAAGGCCGCAGTCGGGCCGCGGACGCGAAAAGAACATATAAAGCATTCCTACGCTAATACCAGAATGTGTATTCATATTTACTTGTACGGTTAGAAAAAATGTAACCAGAAATGAACTAAGATTCAATTACAAGTATGTGTCGTAATCTACAGGTCATTTCGTATTTCATATCCCATGGTTATGACCTAGGGTGGAAGGGTTCTTCAGTCCGCCGTCCGGCTGCGACCTTCCGCAGGCCGCTTAATGCTGTCATAGTAAAAAGTTTGGAACCTACTTCTCATCAAGCTGATGTATCGTGCTGCCCATTGATTCAGTCTTTGCTTCCAATTTGGCTATTAGTTCTGTTTTATGTTTCAAGGAACTTTCACATTCCTAAAACAATGCCAATAAAATTTTGCTGAATTATAATTATATAATGAAGTTTAGTTCAAATTGCATCCAACATTGTTAGTAGAAAGCGACAATATACAGTCTGAGCATGACATATCATGATTGTTCTGAGGTGTTAGCATACATTCTCTAATCGTTGAACGTATTATTTAAAACCGTTAGTAAATATATCGTTAGGTAGGTATAAGAATTATAATCGTTAGGACATTACTACGAAAATGTTTTCTTTTTTATTATTAGGAAATACCACCTCAGTAGAACATAAATAATGCAAGAGTTCAGTATCAGCAACACTAGAACATTCGTTTGTACAATAATATTTAATAGATTGATTTAAATGTATAAACTTATTCTCTTATTTGGGCAACAGATTTATCTTTGCTAGTGCTTCGTCGGAACGGTGGTATTTCCTGGAGGTTCAGTTTTTTTTTCGGCGGGCCTTCATCTTTGGCCTTTGAGCTCTTTTGAGCTAAGTTATCAGTTTTGAGTTTCTCTAACTTATCCCCTAGATTGGTTTCGTTAGTGGTGGGAGATCTGAGAGCTTTGACCAGATCGTGATCGGGTCCTAGGAAGTGGTTATATTTCTCAAGGTTGCTTAGTATTTTGCCAATTTGCTCGGCCTTCTCTTGCAGTCTGGACACCATTTCGCCCTTCTGCGTCAATTCCATCTCGCATTCCTTCCGTACGACAAGCGCGGCATAGATAAATACACCATTGTATTAGTATTGAATGAGTTATACGATACATAATATTACATCTACATATATAATATGTTTTAGTAAACAATTACAACTCAAATAAATATATCGGATACATATAAAAAGGTATAAATACAGTAAACATAAATAAAGTCGATAGTAAAACAAAGAGAAACATCCACTAAATTAGGAAGACGAGGATGATATCAAAACGTTTAATCTAATGTAGTAACTATTAGTCAACAAGCTTAATAGGACGCATGGGCGGGAGACATGCATCTTTGCACCCACGCTCATTGAGCGGCCTTCGCGAGTGCTGTTTTTCTTATCTGCCATTGTTAAAAAACTGTGCGAACGGATTCTCTATAGCGCTCAAGATTCGAAACATAATGAGGAGAGAGCAAACGTCGGTAAGTGCCATTTTAGAGGTTAAAGTTAAATAAGTGTTACGGTGATTTCTCCCGTCAATGACCACGTTAGAACTTCGTGTCGTGACCATGAATATATATTGATAATGATATTAATGATCTATCGAACTTCGCTGTCGCTGATTAGTCCGAGTGGTGATACTAATTAAGCACATGCATTCGAATTTATTGTTACGTATAAATGTGGCTTACCTGCAACTTTTTGTACATTTCCAAATTAATTAACTTGATATCATCAAGCTGCCGTCTTAGTGATATAATTGTATCTTGCTTATCGTGTATGTCTTTTTCCAATAATTTCATTGCTACCTCCATCTCAGCTTTGAGTGATATCTGAAAATTTAAATGTTGGTTTGAAGTGATTGGCAGATATTTTGACGGCTTTCATATTAGATTAATGGTAAAAAGAAATTACCTGTAAATCTAGTTCCTTTTGCAACTCCACGTTTTTCTTTCTCTCTTCCTCTAATACTCTTCCTATTTCGCTATCTTTTTCATTTTTAGTCTTATCAGACGCGACACTCTTGACACTGCGTTTTTCCTGTAAAAAGATTATGTGACTCATTAATTTTGACTATTTCCTCATACAATATTTCGATTTATTATAGTTTTCTGATTAGTTCCTGTAGTAGGAATGGTACACTATCTACTTGCGGGCTACAATAATCTTGAAGTACTTATCCATAATCTTATAAGTAACATCAATAATTATGACAATGCTTATTGGTGTTGTTATGACATCATTCATTTGTTTGTTTACAATTGTGTAAGTTACGTTTCAAGCACTCAAAATAAGAATATGTATGTCACACATATATCACAATGCCTACCTCTTCATCGGAGTGCAACTCAGTCACTTTCATCCTACTATCTTTAGTAATGTCTTGACCTGAACAAAAAGAACACGTGTTAAAGCGCGGAACGTAAATAAACACACTTCAAATAAGACCAAAACCGGGTACAGAATTACACTAATCTATTAATAACTCACAAGACCTCGTCCAAAAGGTCGGTCGTGTTTGATTTTTTGCCGTAGTATTGCCCATTTAATGTAAGCGATAGAGCATAACGGCACGAGCACAATTGACGGGCATCAAAATACGTGCGACAACTTCAGCATACTAATGCCGACTAAACAGTGAGTCACAAGTGTTAGACTGCAAGGTGTCTTATCTACTGTCCTCTATTACATTGTTATGATTCGCATCGCGAATTTGATAGATGCGGGCCTGGCCAGTTTGACAAGTTAGTTCACTTTAGTGGTACAGGAACAATTTTCTTCTTAAACAAAATAATCTTAAAGCCATGTGTCAAGGAAAAGTTCGCAATAGGAAAGGTCAACGAATCGACCGAACATTAATAATTTTCTGGCCGTCTCATTCTTTTATAAGAAAATCCCCAATGGAGATGATCAGTGACCTGTCAATAATCAGTGATAAAATTGAAGAATCCCAGGGAAACTCCAATTTTTTCATTCAAATTATAATATCCTTATTACTGTACAGACAACTATATTCTACTAGATGGTGACGCATTTTGATAGTTATTAAACAGTTGATGAATCCAAGAAGAGTTGATGAAGAGTAAAACTGACAAATAAAGTTCTTGATTTTATTTTCCAAAAATACGTATTTAAGTGTACGATTTAACATTTCATGCCATGTTTTTAGGTCATTACGTCGCTATACAGGATGTATGCTGCGAATTCTTATACAAGAATATGTCACAACAATATGTCTATATCTGTATACGTGCTCCGGCGCATCTACTATCTTTTATTTATTACGACCGCGAAGTGCGTACGCTTGCAGTATTTGAAGGACAGTTTTTAATTTGCATAATTATCAGCACGACCGCAAAATGATACGCTATAAGACTTGTTGTATCCTACTAACATAATAATGTGAAAGTTTGTGAATGTTTGGATGTTTATTATTATAACTAAATAACGCAGTAATAAGTGAATGCATTGAGATGAAATTTGGTATACAATTAGACCAAGTCCTGGATTGGAAAATAGGATATTTTATAACAGTTTGGAACAGTGGCAATAACAGGAATGACGCAGGCAGAGCCGAAAGTAAATGCTAGTATGTTATATTACATGTCAGCCTACACCAGCGGTCGGCAACCTTTTAGCAGCCAAGGGCCACATAGCTAACGAAATTGACGCGGGCCGCACTTTGTTAATAATTTGTCATTTTATACAATTCTGAATATAGCGGCCTTTACATACAAAATAGCCTGGGAGGCTCGCGGGCCTCAAGTGCATGAGCGGTTCACGGGCCGCAGGTTGCCGACCGCTGGTCTACACTACGATTTCGGCCGCGTGGATTTCCGATTGTTTCATGCCGACTACTATCCCTTGTTTCAACCCTTTATTCAGTGCATCTTTACGTCCCCTAAAGGACGTTTGTTTCAAATTTCACCCCGATATCCGCAGTGATTTAAGCTGTACGTATCAGTACTTTAGTCACAGAACGGTTGCATATGTATAGAACTTACCCAATGCGTGTTTTAGTTGATTATTTTCCTCAACCAAAGTTATCATGGTATTTTTCGAAATTGCTAAATCTTCCTTCATTAAGGCGTTGGTCGTAGTCAGGCTTTCAACTTTGGCTTGAAGATTTGCTACTGTAGCGCTAAAAGTAATAAATTATCAATGAATAACAATAATGAGGTGACTAAATTAGGGCAGTTTTCCCGCTGTTTGAGTCAACAGCGGGAATAACTCTCCGCCGCCCGCACTGTGACTTTAATATTGAAGAAACTAGTAAGGTTGTTGTTGCAGGGCTCGAAACCGGTATTTTGCAAAAACCCTGAAATAGCCTAATATTTTGAATTATTTTATGCTTTTTATGTAGAGCTCAGTAATGTATTAATAGATTGTCTGGTTAAAAAACTAAATAATAAACCAAAGAACGATAAGAACGGAAAGAATACCGGTATTTTTGTATGGAGCAAATACCGGTTTCTAATCGAATTAAGCGATCGAAGGCTTACTTTATTACCTCCGTGCGCATAGCGTGCGGTAAAAGCCGCTGTGTGTGTGGCATAAAGTATATTTGTATTGTATTGTATACTTCTAAAATAGCTGCATTACCTGAACTGCGGCAAAGAGGGAATCAGCCGTTACCAATGCACAAAAGCGTTTGAAACCTCTCGAAGTCATGTTAAATTAGAGTTAAGCCACTTACTTGAGATGCCGATTAAGCTCTTCGATGTAATTCTTCTGGTCGAGCATCGTGTTGATGTGGCGTTGCTTCGGTTCTGTGTTCGCATTATTCCCGTTACTAGCCAGATCGTTCGAGGAATTGCTGCCTCGGAGGTAGAGTGAGAAGTCGATCACGCCCTGCTGGCTGTCCAAGTCTTCCTCCTACAACAACGTAGATAATTATTACCGAGAACAATTTAGTGCATGAGATGGCAACATTCGAAAAGATGAACGAAAGCAGAACGCATATGTATATTGTGTACATTGTTATCGTAAACTTGTGTCAAAGTATAAACACGAACAAGTAGTCCAACTTCGGCCGATTAGGAGCGCGCGACACTTGTTCACACAGATGCGCGATAGCAGTACGTCTTTGTGAGTGCGATCCATACTGAATAGGCTACTTGACAGGTTTCTGAAAAGTCAATCCGATTGTTTAATGATGTCTATTGAGCACTCAGAAAGTGGTAATTTTTAATTCTTTTGTGTATTTTTTCCGAAAAAAGCAAATAAAAATGCACTTTTAAAATTAGCCGCCAAAACGGTTTCTCGGACAATATGGCGTTTATGACGACACATGATAGTAAACCGACAAATGTCAACGAGGATCGCATAACGTTCTACCTTTAAAAATAGGATTGACAGATGCTGTCGATGCTGTTTACTATGGTGTGACGTCATCGGCCAATCCAAACCGTTTTCGATAAAATGGCGACAGATAAAAAATAATCAATTTTCATCCGAGTTTTATAAATAAATTATCCATTTATTTTTAGTAATATTGACGTAAATTGGTTTTAATACTTATAATTAATACATATATCCATAATTATTCCATTATTTTTCACACTGTCAAGTAGCCTATTCTTAAAACTTTGCTTTTAGTGCGTTCGTACACGGCGCGCACACATTTAAGCGCGCGATGTACCTTTTGTAGGAAGAAACATTACTGCTATTATACTGTGCTTCTGTGAGCAAGTGGTCTTTGTCAACCTGGAACATGTTCTACTACGGAGTGTGAGCGTAGATATAGAATTATAGATATCACTTTACGTTTCAATAAAAGATTCCCTAATATCATCGTATCACTGATTCTCATTTATACTTGTATGAGATATCGAATAAATTGATTATATCATTATATCCAAATTGGCATCTATCGCTTTTCGATTCCGGCCTTTAGGTTCACAACCGGCGGTTAGGTTTAAAGCCGGTTCACTTTTGTGTACAAAATTTATCTATCGCGCTGGTTTAGCTGTAATTACTGTAACAATACGATTACACAATACGTAAAAACGGCAAGAGTACCTTGACACAAAAATTGCAGTCAACAACGTTGTAGTTAGTGATGACGGCCTCGTCGTTGAGCATGAGTGCGTGTGTTTAGAAGTACTCCTAGAGCGTTTTCTACAGGTGCTCCAGCAGGAGACACATAATTATAGTCAACGAGACACTTCTGCATCAGCACCAGGCGATGCCTTTGAGCAACATGTTTAACCAGCCAAAGTGCCTTGACACATATTGTAGTCGACGACGTTAAGGCCGACGAGCAGGCCGGTGTTGATGACGGCCTCGTCGTTGAGCATGAGTCCGTGTGTTTCAATGATTAAAAGTAAGTCTGTATCAGCACCAGGCTATGCCTCTGACCAACATATTTAACCAGCCAAAGTACCTTGACACATATATTGCAGTCGACGACGTTCAGGCCCACGAGCAGGCCGGTGATGATGACGGCCTCGTCGTTGAGCATGAGTGCGTGGGGCTCGAAGTACTCTTCGAGCGTGTCTTCCCGGTGCTCGAGCAGAAGACGCATGTAGTCGGCTAGACGTTTCTGCATGAGCGCCAGCCGCAGCCAGGCGCGGGCGCGTCCCATGGCGGTTCTTTAAATTAATGCAACCACTAAAGGTAATGTTTGAAACTTAACTACAGTACCAGTGACAGAGCCAGGTGACAAGTGTCGCACTGCAAAACTATAAAATCTATCCCGACCTACGGAATCGGTTGTGTAAAATAACAAATGGTTGCGGAACCCTATTTTCGTGAATGATTATCTCAAAAGCAGGAAGTCGCGTTGCATACAATGTTTAAAAATTAATAACAAAAGAACATCGGTGGTATATTGTTGTGAGAAAGTTATGCAAAACTTACTTGACAGTTGGAAGATCGCGGACACTGGCAGTGATATCGGCGGCTTCTGGCGAGTATTTTTCAACCATTTGAAGAATATCCCATAGCTCCTTTTTAGGACCAAGCAGTCCCTGCAAATGCTGTTTAAATTAAAACCGCAATCCGTCTTGTAAATATGTATTGCATTCGCTTTTTGGAGTTATATTAAATAATACCTTTTTAGGTTTAAGGCCATGGCGCATGACATGCTCTAGCACGATAAAGAAGTGGTGCAGCGGCAGATGGTCACTGTCCAGCATGCGTCCATACCGCAGCGACTGCTCAATCAGCTCCTTCACGATCAACTTAGAGATATTCACCAGGTTACTACGTTCAATGACTACGGGGTCACGTGCTACAAAGAAAACGTACTATGTAACAGTTAGATAACTTAATAAACGTAATCCGACGTAAACAGAACACCGCGTTTGTTACCCATCAAGGAGTGCATAGGGTCGTCGGGAGAGGTGATCACTCCAGGCTCGGTAGGTCGTATGTAGGAATCTTGCATTTCCATGTCTTGCAGTTCTTTTAAGCAGAGCCACTCTCCGTCGACGGAGACGCGGAAGTTGCAGAGATAGATGGTATCCTGCGCGCCGGCCATATCGGCGTCCGGGTTCCCGTCGCCCTGGTTGATGTTGGAGGGGACGCCCAGCTCAGGCAGAGGGTGCCCGTGGACAGCGGTCAACGAACGCATAATAAAGTGGCAAATAAACTTTCAAGCGAAACGGCGAATACGTGACCGTGAATCTTGAATCACTCCGTCGAATGCATTTCACTGTATACCCCAGTAGAGTTCAGTAAGTTAACGAAATACAAAGTTACTCAATCTACTCCATAAATCAAGAGTAGAGAATACTGCAAATTGCGTCTTACAACTCCACACACTACCGAATAACTTTTCCTGCAAATTGGGGACAAACAATATTGATTTTCCAGTGCATGACTACCTCCAACATGAAGGGAAACAATCAATACTCGCCCCTGGTGCTGCCATCTGTGGGGAGAGCTGAGCTATACGTTGTACGGGGGGCGCGCGCTTCTATGTAGCGGGTGTTTGCTTTTAACAGTTCTCTTGTATTGGTAAAGATGGAGTATGATCAATTCATCCCATTTAATAAAAAGAGTTAAAGGGTATCATATAATTTATTGGTGTATTTTCAAAAACGTAATTTCACTGTCATGATATTGGCGAATAGGTACTGAGAAGATTCTGCCTTATTAGAATTGGACTTTTGGTTACAATGTAGAATCAGTCAAGTTCTAGCAAGTAACCAACGAATGCCAGTCTAGTGAGGAGGAATCTTTTAAATATTGGTGGCCAGAGAAATTACGCCACAGAAAATATACCCTTATAACGAATTTTTGGTTAGTATCTTTCTTTTTGATTTGTTGGTCAAGTACAAAGCTAGAATGAAATAATTTGTATTGACTGCAGCCCAGTATCCTATTTTAGCTGACTGATTGAAATATAAAATGATAGTTTTGTCTTAAAGACAAGAATTGGGTTGGAGTGAAGAGTATGACACTATTATTTCTCTTTGAAAAATGAAATGCACTACATGGTACATATTCAAAATAGTCCTGGACTTAACATCAAAAGCACACTACCAGCCTACTTAAGGAACAAACCATCTGACGAAACATTCAGGTGCCAACTGAGAAAACTTTTGTTTGAAAACCCTCTGTACTCGGTAAACGAGTACATGGAACTAATACTATAATTTTATTCTTTTATTGTCATTTTTATTATACCTAAATTTAAATATTGTGACATCGACGATCCTTATTGGGAGATATGATAAATTTTTATTTAATTTTAATTATCAGTAGTGACTTTGTGCAATCCATTTTTTGTGTTTTTCTAATATTGTTTGTTTTTCCTTTTTGTTTATTATGTTGTGATGATGATGGTTATTATGATATCCAATTTGATTCTATTTTCTATTTTATTTTTGCAATTGTAGGTATTTCTGACATCATATATTTTTATTGTGATTAAGAAAAATATTTGACGGTCATAATATGAATTCATGTAAATTGACATTGCGTAATTTATATTATGAAATAAATAAATCTAATCTTATCACTAAGACTCATTGTGAATTGTAGAGAAAAAAGTTCAAATCTATGAGCATTTGAAAGGGCCTTCCTAACTATTGTTTAACTGACTTCATAAAAAATAGTAAGGTTGTTAACCTCTCACATTGTTGGAATCTTTGTTTTTTGTATGTTGCCTGATCATGCAGAGGCGGTGGGAACTATTAGTAAAAATCCTTTTTTTTTAGTTTGGAAGATCCTCCCAGGTGGTCCCATTGTCACCAGATCAGGATGTGAAGATGGATCTTAGAGAAATCAAGAGTACTTTACAAATTTTAGTGGCACCTATAGTAATTTAGGTATTTTTATAATAGCTCTTGCATTTGTTCATTGAATAGAATAGTTTCAAGTTGGTTATTTTAAAAATGTTTGATCTTGTATTATTTATGTTTTGTGAACAGTATTCTGGTCCAGGAATTGAAATATCTCTAAGTTTCACTAGGATATATTTGATTATCTTTCTCTAGTATTAATTTAATATGGTAGGCATTGTACTGATGACTAAATCATATATGACGGGATGAACAAGAAGTCTGGTCGGCCGGTTTTGGCCATTGTCACTGTTTATGCACAAAGATGACAGAATACTTAGAAACTAGTACACCTCATTGCTTCAACTAATCACTTACTTAGGTTTATTTGAACAATTTGAAGACACTTGCAACTGAATTACTGTGATTTAAAACAAGTAATGAGGCAATGGTTTAGTTCACAAACACCATAACATCCATTCAAAACATTACATGCCAGTTCGAGTTCAGCTGTCCACTTTAAAATATCACCAGCTAGCACTGCGCCTAGTGCTCACAACTACTTCATTTCTGGGACACCCTATTTCCTGCTCTGTTCATGTTCCATTATTATTTACCTTTTTTAATCGAATTTTAACTACTAATTTATCCATGCTCCATTATATAATATAATAATAAATAAAATTTTATTGATATATAAAATGAAAAAACATTACAAGCCAGAAAATGGTGGGTCTTTAAAAAATTAAATGAATTATTTGTGCCCACTATTTTAGCTCCATAGCATTCAATGATATTAATAAGAATCCTATAGTATGTTACACAACTAGGGTGGTAATACAAAGAAAGGCCGAGATTGCAGATGTTTGCGGCCCGAGCTGCAAGCGAGGGAGGTAATTATGCGATTGAGGGCTTACTTTATTACCTCCCGTGTTGTGTACATCATTTTAAGTCTACACTTGGCCAGAAAGCGGCTTTTTCCGTACGCGCAGCGTTCGGAAAAAGTCACTTTATGGCCAGTTGAGGCATAAAAGAATAAATAAACAATGATTAAAGTGACCTATATTAAAATATTGTAAAGTATTTTAGCAAACATTGCCAATAATATTTACATTAACAAGTCAATTTGTGGTTTGTAACCGATAAAGAACTTATCTCTGAATGTGTCATGATAAAAACTACATGAGACTCTTACACAACAAACATATTCTTGTGACAAACAAACAACTTACTGTAACTTGTCAATATTAAAACAAGGTGGTTCAACAAATGATTAACTTGCACTAACCTTCGCCTAAATATAATACGACTAATTTAATAAAAATAAGTGGAGTACTTACATTTTGAACTGGAAAAGTAAGATCTTTCGGGTTTGGACAAAAGTAAGTCCGGCCATTTGTCTTCTTTTGCTGATGTTACAGACGGAGATCTCTCAAATGACGGATCTTTAAACGAAGTCGCTGGAGACAATTCTGCATTTTGATCTTTAGAGGAGGCCATAATTACACATGAGTTTAAGAAAACATTTCGCAGTTGAAAATGTAAATTAACAACAAAAAGTTTATTTTTACGTTTGCATAGTAAGGCCGTAAAACGTTTCGTTCCATTAATGAGAATACAACCCGTGAAAAATGTTAAAGATTGGTTTGTAAATTAAAATTATAAAGTTTTGTAGATTAACTAGTATTTTAACTAGTTATAAATACGTATTTATATTTAAAAAAATCTTACATAGTATAATAATAGTGACCAAGCTTAATACATTTGATGTAATAAAGATACGTAGAACAGAGTTTTCAAATGCCGTAGAAATAAACCAAATGCTACGTGTCAATTTTCGTTGACAGCTGACACTTATGGCAGGAAAAAAATACTTGCTTGGACCACAATTTGGATTCCGTGATTTTCGCCAACTATTAGCTTACTTACAATATTCCTTAGATAATTCAAGTTATTTTTTTCTTTATATAATCTTTATCATATTATTTCGATTGTTTACGAAAGATGTAACATAAGTAATGAGGTTAAAAACGGGCGCTTTTACAATCTTGCGCTAGATATGAGTTTCAGAAAGTAAACAATCAATGGAGAAAATAAAGCTTGTCAAATATTTGTCAGAAGACATACTAATTTCACCGATTTAGTTATCGTACTCAACTAAGAGGACAATGAATTTCCAGTGTGACTTACCACTAAAGCCATTAACAGTGCTCATAGTTAATTCAATGTTTCCACCTGCAAAATATCTTGCGACTAAAATTCTTACTGGAGAAATCTTTGGAATGAATCGACTGATCGATATCATACTTATGGTTTATGCTAGCGAAGAAACTAAAGCGATGGGCTTAAAATTTGAGTTAGATAAATGTGCTTTTCCATGCACAAACTCTATCGAAGTTTCGTCTAATTTGCCCAGGTGTAAACTATTATAATTAAGTCATTAGCATTATAAATGTTATTATTGTATCTATATTGTAGTGGGTCGCTGAAACATCCACAGTGGTTATCATTGGCCATGGATTTGTGTATTATTTCACAAGAGTTTTAAGGAGGTTGCCGTCCTATGAGAGCTCTGTTTAGGGCACGACATCGTAACGTGAAACGATGCCGTGTCGTAGCCGTAGCACGTCGCGATATCGTGTCGTGAATTTTTACGTTGCTCGTCGTAGATTTCCACGACACGACGTCGCAACGTGAATCGATGCCGTGTTGTAGCACGACGCGATATCGTAACGTGTTTATGTGTAAGAGCCCTTATTCGCTTCGACCATAATGCCTATTACCGCAGGGCTTGGTGGAGCAATGCGCTGGGCCCCAGGCTTAAGAGTGCCCGCAAACCTGTTTTGAGCTGGTAATAACTTTAATGTGTTGTGTAGTGTTTCAGATGCAGATGTATTTTGCTTCATAACAAATTTCCCAAACCCCAATATCATAGATTTCACAAAGTTTGATGAAGAAAAATATTTGGATATGTTGGAATTGATTATAAACATAGCTGGCAATCTTTGCGGGCTGGAAGAGGAGCCAGGAGATGAAGCGGCTCATGAACATGGAAATCCTAAGAAAAAACAAATATTACCCGAAAACAAAGCCCATAAACCAATAATCGTTGCCGACGGCTTGGTGGCTATAGATATTATTATGTCCTTATCAAAAAAATTGCCTTCCGATATATTTTTTTCTCCGACGCCTCTACCAGCTCTCGCTAAATCGGTTTTAGGCGGACATCTAAAGGTGGGATTAGGAAAATAATTTAATATCGCTGAAGATGTTTTGATTAAAATACGGCTATAATTTGTTTTTTATTAAATCAAGGTCCAGTGCAAAGTTCTTAATGATGTCCTCGTTTGGGCTGCGAATGATGAAATATTCCACGCGGAGTTCGACAAGCCTTTGATCATTCACGACGAAGTGGGCGACGCGTCGTCGCCGTGTGACTGGGGCACGGTAGGAAAGGACCTGCTGGCTTCAATTAACTTGGATCACACACAGTTTAACTCTTCTTGGCTGAAGAAAGATTTGATAGCAAAGGTAATTTATGTTTAATTAAGGTGATACGAGCTGCCCGGTTCTAGGTACATACAAACGAAAAGTGGGTAAGAATCGACTTTAATAACATCAAATTTGGATTTCGGCCGTTTATGGTCAGCATCATCTCCTTATTAGCATCATTCAACACTTAAGCTATAATTTGAAATAAATAGGTAAGTACGCTTACTTTTCAAGATATTTATTGTTTTTTAAATGAATGTGTGACAAGCCCTAACAAATGTAACTAAGTCACTTTTCCTTTTTAAGGTTCCGTACCCAAAGGGTGCCATGAAAGTTTGTGTTGTATGCATAGCCATGGACCCCCGGCTCTCGTATCACGGACCCCTAAGGGGTCCATGGACCACAGTTTGAAAAACCATGTACTAAACTAACCGCCATACAGTTTTTCTTGACCTATTCACGTATCTACTTACGAGTTTGTACGGAACCCTCGGTGCGCGAGTCCGACTCGCACTTGACCGGTTTATTATATGGATAAACTATAAATAAAAATAAACTCATCAAAGGCTTTAAAGAAATACCACGATAAGTTTAAATTAACTATAGATTATCTTATCAGATAAAACATAACGGAAAAAGAAGTTTCCAAAATATACATTTACGCAAGTTAGTGTTCGATTGAACAAATAGTTAGTTCTAAGTATTATCAGTTTGGGACCCCAGCAGCCGTTGGCTATGGTTCTGCTCGTGATAGCATGTCAGAAGTTTGTACGAGTAGGTACGCATCAACTGCCAAAACATTGTCTCGACCATTGAGTGATGATGATACCGGTAACAGTTTTATCTGATTGTTATAGGTACACTTTTATTAATAAAACGTGCTGTAATCTGTAAAAAACTGGATAATTTATTAAAAAATAACCGGTTTCAAATATTGAATCATTACGAGGGTAGCAAATGCACGAGTTAGGTACTGACATTGCTAATTGCACGTGTAAAGCAAATTAGCAATGTCAGTATTTTGTCTTCGTGTCTATAATATTTCAGGAGTTTCCTCAATTCGTTAAGGATCCCATTATTTGAATCAATGGAGTAATCTGGACATAAAACTCTTAATAACAATAAAAGACATAATCTTCTAAATTAGTTCTGAATGGCAAACATAATACAACCGCATTGAGAACCTTCCTCTTTTTTTGAATTCGGTTGTAAATACGAAATACATCTTAAATATGTTCCCGAAATTTATGAAGTCGCTGGAGCTAAAGCTAAGCCAAGGACCATTAAAACAAGAGGACTGTGATTCTCCATACAAAAAGCTGTTCCCCGAATTTACAACGCCATCTACGTATAAGCTTGGGAAAAGAATTGTATTATTTACAATTATTCAACTTTGCAAACGTGACACAGTATTTAAATGTTAGAATTGATTTATTATTAGCTGTTTATGAACTAATTGTTACTATACTATGTTTCTTTGTTCAATTATAACATCGTTAAATGTTTAGTTTTTTAGCGCCATCTAGTTTTTGCCCGGAAATCCCCTAGCGGTCGGGTTACAATCCAAAGTATGGAGAATGACAGTCCTGTTGTTTTAATGGTCCTTGGCTAAGCCAAATTTTTTGTCTTGCTCTGTATTTTTGCATTAGACCTCCCTATTTAGGGTACTGCCAAAGTACTATTACTTATTCTGTGGTACTGCTTAAGTTATGCGTGTTTAACGTCATGGGTATGGATATGTGTCCTTAACGATCAATCATAATGACTATTGGAATGAATCTACATGTACCTATATATAATGTCACAATACAGGGTGATTTCGGGGTCGTGATCCCAACCATTTTTTTCTGACTCAGTAAATGATTGCGATGCTACCTGTATTTATTTTAATTGAAACAAAGATGATTCGTTATTTACGTATTTTTATTTAAAAATGATTATTGACTTAAAATGCGTGGTCACCCTACTTTTAATATTACTCCTTTTTAGAAAACAAACTCTCTGATAGAAGCGCTCTGCACTTGACATGACATAAGTTTTCTTGGGAAATAGTAGGGTGACCATGATCTCGAATTATCGCAGTTTTTTTGCTGACTAAATTAAGTCGCTGGTGTACTGTTAGTCCTAACCTATCGAGATCCTTAGGAGAAAGGAGTTTAATGCTTTTTTCTTGCTCCACGACCCCGTAATCACCCTGTATATCGAGGTAGAAGGAAAATGTGTATGTAGTAGGTACCTCGCCTGCAAGAAGAAGTGGCGGCGACCTACTTTGCACGCCGTTAACTTCAGCTGCCGTCAATATTATTATCAGATTTGAAAACCTGATAATGATGCTATAATTAATTGTTCAAAAACCACCAAATGAAATGGTAAATGTATGTTTTCCATCACTAAATTACACTTTTGGCGTCAAACGCCAAGCGAAAAACGTTACGAGTTTGGTTCCCATTTTATGATTTGTATTCCCTCGTGATCCTTGCTTTTATAACTGCGCCCTTGGAAAAGGTCCCTGGTAATTTCTGCGCCCCTCCAGGGTTCAGGGTTCGGCTCTGTGCCTGGGTATCGCTGGCACCGCCCTATAGTTACGGCACTGCTCGTGTTGACATCTAGGGAGACTTTGCCCTATCTATGAAATGCTACTTCACATAACATTAACGAATGACTCTTAATGAAAATTACGTTGTTAAAGACGCTCGCCCTTGCGCAAATGAATCAATATGGAAGTATTTATAAGGCGGCAGCACTTGCGAAAACTTTGCAAACGATTTGGTTGACACGTCGAAGTAACGAGAAGTTTTACACTAATATGGGAGTTATTAGCGACGGCTCTTTGGGAACTATTAAAGGTATGAATTTGAAATTCTAAAATAATGAAAAGTAAAAACAGATAACATGATTTTCAACACACTTGCTCATAAAGTGGCTCTTATTTTGTTGTTCTTACACGCGGAACTGAGGTTATTACGCACAAGTGTTTTTTACTTTACATTACCGCACCTGCTGCCGCTGGTCTCATTAGTCAATTTGCGGTAATTGCAACAGTAGTTGTAATTACTGCAAATTGACTAATAAGAGCACGCCATGGTGCTCGGCCGGCGGCTATTATTCCCGCGCCGATCAGCGCTGAGGTCGCGTACAGTCGCCATCAGATATACATATATGAGCTGTCAGTGTACTCATAAATATCTGAACACGGCTCTAATGCTATGAAAATAGAGCCGTGTTCAGATATTTATGAGTACACTGACAGCTCAGATATATCTGATGGCGACTGTAAATGACGCTTTAAATGAAAAGTTTGAGGTTTTAAATGAAAAGTATTATTTTATAATTCGCAAGTGTGTTGAAAAACGTCGTATGACACTCGTGGGCATTGGTCATTACAGTCTCGGCTATTAGAGCCTCAACATAATGACCAACATAGCCCACTAGTATAATAATTTACTTACGTACTTCTGCTCGTCTCTGTCACCATGGTACAAAAAACCAGGTAGGTTCTTCCCGAGACTGACAATGATGACCGAAATTGACCTCAGACATGTTGACGTCACAAGCTTGATATGTTGCCATTTTGTGAAAATAAACTATCCGCATAAAATGCGTTTCTTAACACGTTCGCAGTCCCAATTTTAATTGTAAACCTTACGGCTTTGTAATAAGGCTTTCCGTGACCCATATATGAGGTCACGGGACAGGGAATGTGTTAACTTATTTGCTTCTAAAGCAAAAGAAATGTTGAGCTAGTAACATTAGAAAGTTTTGTTTTCACCCAAATAAACAAACAACATATAAAAATAAATAATTTCGCGGGCCAGTAGGTAATTTAGTTCATTGGGTAATACATTTTCTTAAATTATGGAACTTCTTAATCAATGGCAACATTAAGAGGAAACAAGAGGGCAGTTTTTCCATACAAACGTAGTCCCCCGTTTCCTGCCTGGATAATGCCAGTAGAGCAATAATTTTTTGTCCAAAAATCTATGGCTACTATTGATATGTTCCTATGTTTTCCTTTTTACGATAAATTGATTCTCAAAAGAGATGTTAACCTTCAAAAACCTAAAAAAAATGCCAGATTTTCCGCTGTGTTCACACATCCAGAAAACAAACTTTACTAGATTATTAAAAAAAAAGGAAAACATAGGAACACGGCCAAAGTCTTTCTTTAATGTTTAATGAAAAAATTTGTTAAATAGGTTAAGTTTTGGGGAAGAAATCAGGGGACTACGAAACGTTGTTTTCATGAAATTTTAAAAGGTATTTTCGGTCCAAGCTGCAGTTGTCTCTATCGCGCTCTGCGCGGGAGAGGCGGGCAGTGCGGGACAGCGACACATTTTACAAATACCTAATTTTCAATTCTCTCCACCTTACCCTTTCCTCTTAACGTGATATCCGCATGCCTGATTTCGGGAAGAACATATGTAGGTATTTGATTACGTCTCAAAAAAAGGAGGATTATTATGATACTTTTTACTTACGCGTACTAATCTAAGCTAAGAAATGAAATGAAATGAAATGAAATGAAATGAAATGAAATAATGAAATGAAATAATTTATTTCTGCAAGTAGGCCTCAAGGGCTCTTTCACATGTCTGATTCTTTTGGCGCTTCGGCAGATGACATTCTGGTGAGAAGAAGCTAAATACCTAAGCTACATACCTTACAACTTATCGGGCAACATGTCGTTGCGACCGGTCGGAGTCGCTGTTGATTGTATAGGGAAGACAATCGCAACATGCTGCACACTTTGCAAGCGTCCGCTTGCTACCGACCATATGACAAGTTGGTGGTAATATTGCAAGGTGTGTAGAGATCATAAGTCGCGGGAAAAATTCAAGCGTTGAATAAAAAGTTCCGTTCTTTTCAGGGTATCCTTACGTGTTGCCTATAGTATTCAGTGGAGACTCCTGGAGAGTAAACACGCGTTTTGAGGAAGACGTTCATCTCAAACAGGAAATCAAACGAATGAATAAAGCAGTAAAAGAATTCCACCAGAAGGTAAGCACTTTTACTTATTAAACCTTAGATAGATACAGTTCTGGTAGGCTAGATAGATATAATTAATATATCTAAATATAGAGGCTAGTGAATAGTGTTGACCTGTGCGGTCAAATTATCGATACAAATGCAGGGAACTGTTTTAGAACTAAGTCATAATGTCAGGAGTGACTCGCTCTGCGATTTGCGATGCGATAGAGAGAGACGGTCGGATCCGGTGCGTTCCGTCCGCCGGTCGGACCCGAACGTCAGTTTTGTTCCAGAAAGAGACTTTTGTAGGTAGTAATATCACTTACACCGCAACGCCGTTCGCGAAGTGAAATAAGTTAAGTTAGTTCTTTGAGGGTCGGCAACGCGCTCGGCGTCGAAGCGTCCATAGGCTGCAGTGACTGCTCACCATCAGGCAGGCCGTTTGCTTTTGCGTGCTTGTTTGTCACCCTAGTTCATCGAAATATAATGTATGGAACGATATCATCTAACAACATTGACGTTGAAATTTGCCCCACAACGCCCACTTTTAAAAATCAATACTTACGTATTATGTATCAAATGGTATTTATACCCAAGTTAATGTTTACTATGTGTGAGTTTAAAATCATTTATGACAAATATTAGTATTAAGTTTGAGAAAACATCATTGTTGGTTAGGTTACATATCGTTTAAAAGACAAAAATCTGTGATTGGTTACAAAGCTACTGACGTGAGAATTTGATTTGCCGCTACAGTTTTTTCTTCAGTACCAAGTACTAGCTCCGCCCCGTTAGTACGTATTCCGAGGGCCGATTTTGAGCATCAGTTACTCTTCCATACTATTGTATTTCGATGCCGTAATTGTATACATATAAAAAAGAGTTAGTTTCTTTTTTGCTTCGGCTTAGTCGGGTAAAAAGTATCATATCATATGTTTTAACCAGGATCATAATCTACCTGTAAGCCAAATTTAGTGTAAATTGGTTGAATCGTTTTTGCGTAATACGCGCACAAACATAAATTGTTATGTTACATATATAGATACAAGAAATCAAAGTACATAGAAAAATTAAATGGCACTCACTTGTGTACAGACCGGGAATCGAATACGGTACCTCTGGATTTCCGGTCCAGCGACTCAACCACTCGTCCACCGTAGCACCCAGTAAACGCCCTCAATTGTGCCATCTACTGTGACTTCCGTATCGTTCTGTTTTTAATAGGATTGAACCTAAACGCCATCTATCAAGACAAAATGTTCCTTTCATATAAAGTAGAAATTGTTATGATTTTATTATATATATATATATATATATATATAATATATATATATATGTAGACTAGGGTAGGATTAAGCCATGCAGGGGGGCTATATATAATGGAAATTAAGAACGCCAGCTTCTCCCCTTGCTAAACTTTCTAAGCAGATTTTTTAAATGGGGGCTTGAAAGCAACGCTAGTCCCCTACTTTGCTTTTCAATTAATTCGACTCTGATGAAGATATTATTATATTTACAGTTGATACCGTTCTGCAAAGAGTTTATGCGGGACAGCGGTAGTCCATCATTGTCTTCGGTAGAAGAGGAGGGAAGTGAGGATGAGCACAGTATTCCGCACTAACTTTAGCAGGGGTTGGCTTGCTGGAGCTTCTATTGGGTACGATTATAGTACATTGTGATACGAGTGAATTACGTTGGTCATTACAGTCGAGGCATTTGCGAATAAAACTTCTGTTTTTGTACTTATTTTGTGGGTTATCTAACAACAACCGCCGCCGCGGTATGGGTACCTATAATATCCGCCGCCCGAGCCCCACGGCGTGCTCTCATCGTTTAACTGGCGGCATGTATGTATAGTACTAGGGTACTAGTGCGGTAATGTAAAGTAAAAAGCACGCGTGTGTAATAAGGTGTGTTCCGCGAGTAAGAACAATCAAAAAGAGCAAGTATGTTGAAATAGTACATTGTGTATGTAGGGCGGTAAGGAAGGAATTACAAACAAGTGTCTGTTAGAAGCCCGAGGCGAAGCCGGGGGCTTTAATGACACGTGTTTGTAATTCCTTTAACGCCCGTGGCACACACAATGTTTTTCATCACACTTGTGAGGAACTTTACAAAATACTGTACTATTTACCGTGGCGTGGCGTTGAAGAAATCCTTTGGCAAGCCGGAGCAGCTTTGGCTTCGATTTTCTTTAAGAGTACTAGAATTAAGTGCTGACTTGCCTAATATTAGGCAAGCCGATGGGAATCGAGTTCTATGTACGCCACGCCACTGCTACCTACACTATACATATAAACATTTAATGAATGTTACCGAAATATGTGTTTACATGTATTTGCAATAGCAGTTTTCTTTAAATAAATATTTCAGTGATAAAAGTTAGTTGGCGTTTCCTTTGAACATGACAATAAGAGTAAAACTGAACCAGCGTATTCAAATTTAAAAATAACCCTAGGGCGTAATAGGTCATTTACGCAGGACCTACGTGTAACAACACCATTTTCGAGCAAGTGTGATGAAAAAATATTTAATTACATTTTGATTTAAATATTTAAAATAATTTCACGGCCCGGAATCTCAACCGCACTGCACTGCCAGTATGAGGACTTAAGCTTTCTTGTTAATAACAGGAGGCGTGTGACTTGCAGTGAAACTTATAAAAGCCGGTTTATGAGTGCGGACCTTGTGATTATTTGATATTTCATTTTGTTTATTGTCTAAGGTGTCATCTTTTTTTTGTATTTATTTATGGGCTGTGGGTTTGGTCATACCCACTTCAGTGATTAGATTTGATAGGTCAGAAATTAGCCAAACTTACTTAATTAACTACGGTTGTCAAATAATACCATCATACATATTTTTTTTCATCACACTTGCTCGAAAATGGTGCCATTACACGTAGGTTCTGCGGGCCGTAAATGACCTATTACGCCCTAGGGCGTAATGGTTTTCTTTTTAAATTTGAAACGCTGGTTCTGTTTTACTCTTATTTGTCATGTTCAAAGGAAACGCCAACTTACTTTTTTAACTTTTATCACTGATACCGCCCTAGATACACAATGTACTATTTATAAATTCATTAGGGTAACAAACACTCATATGTATAAATAATCATAGAAAAATAAAATTATGTAAGAACGGTAGAAGCGAAATATTTAGTCACATTGGTTACAACACAATGTGAGTATTAGTATTTCGCCTTCTACCGTTTTGCAACGATTACGGTTCAGGCAATAGCTCTATTTAGCAACGACTACGACCACTATTGATCTCAGCTCACAATAATAAGTAAGTACGCAGCTTAGGCCATAGCTCTATTCAGCAAGAGTTAGGGGCTAATGAGATTATTTAAGCATTTAAGTCCCGTCTTAGTGTCGATTCTTACATTTTGTGAAAAATCCTTTGACTTTTTAAACGTTCTTATAAAAAAAATCATCAAGAAACACAAAATTTGAGGATTGGAAAAACAATAACTTGGGTAGACTATAGCCAGTTCTCTTAACCACATTTATGAAAGTTACTTCCAAGCCTAGTTTTAAGTTCTTTTCCGTACGATACCTCAATATGAAGAGCTACATCAGCTTCTGTTTTTTTTTAATAAAAGATTTGAAATTCGTAAAGAACCGAGGTGGTTTAAAAAAAGGTTAATTGTATCGATTACACTCAGTAAAAACACAGTGGAGCGGTCCTGATCCATCGGGCTGGTCCTCGCCTGGGGACCGACCGAAGAAACAAATAAAAGCGCATTTACCGACCGATTAATATTCGACGGACTACGGTCTCGGCTGCCTGACCGCTTCGTTTGTTTAACCTCTTCTGTCAATTTGATTTCCGACCTCGGGGTATGTAATTTCCATTACGGGGCCAGAAGCTTTGTTTGTCTACGCGCAGTCGAATAAGCCGATGCGAACTCTGTTTTCAAAGCGTTAGCCAAAAGTGTTGTATTGAAATCAAATTATGGGAAAACAGTGATATATGAACATTGTGAACAGATTTCTTATATTACTGTCTCTTGTGTTGCATTGTACTGTCATTTTTTGGCCTGTGAAACCGCTGCGCTGCCTACCCCTTGTCATTAAGTACCTACCAATTTTTATTGTGTTGTGCACATAGGGCAGTTTACCACACATGTTTTGTACCCACAGACTGTTTAAAATGGGTGTTAAACTGTTGTGGAACTTAATTTAGTTTATGGAACAAAAGCTAGGTACTATAATTTATTTAGTAACTGATATAAAAACTGAGTCCCAATGCGGCAGTTAAGAAAAAGTAAAAAAACTCAGTGCTTAAGTAATTAATTCAATTAAGATTTTAATATCCTTGTGTTGTTGCATGGTCTTTATAACTCAAAAGTTGTTCGATGCATATAATTTTACTTAGTAAACAGCCGTCGGTATGAAGGCTGTTTGAAACCGTCTTAGCCACGCGCTTGTGGGGAATCCGAATCAAACTCGGCTCATTAGTCCGTAGAGGAAAACTTGGATTAGTTGACCAACTTCTAGTGGGGAAATGCGCCGGCGCCTTTACTATGCGAATAAGCTATGTTGCATTACGAAAATTGCTCCAACTTTGTAACAGGTACGGTTATTAACGTGAATATTACTAGTAGGTAAGCTAAATAAACTTCATGTTATTTTACTCAAACCTGTATTAATTTTGTCTTATTAACGAATGACGGTGTTGTCACTAGGTACCGTTCCTTTGTTGTTTTATTGTTACTTCCATTAGTAGATAAATTGTGACATTGTTATCCACCAATTTGTGTTAAAGTGAAACCGTATTAGAAATCATTCGAAAATTGTTGTCCAGGACTAGTTAGTAAACATTCCTTTAGGAATCTCAAAGCTAAAGTATGTATAGTAAGTCGTAAAGAAAATTAACTTCATAGGTACCTACTTTAAAACTGCGGCACTATTCTTTGACACTGACTTTCAATTAATTAAGTTCATTTCTTGATAAAAAAAAACACAAGTGAGTTTTTTGCGGCTGTTTATCTCGCCAGATAACCAGATATCAAACTTTCAAAAGCTTTAGGCATAATTTAAAACTCCTATTATGAAAAGGGAAACATTTAATTGAGCTTCTAAAATCGTAAATGAGCATTTTTTTAAATAAATGTCTGTTTATTATGTATAAAATCTTGACATTAATAAAATTACTCTGCCTATATTAGTTGATCTATAGATAAATTATAAATGAACTGCAAATGAGGTAACATCTAACATGATAATTATGTTTGGTATAAATAAATAATATTTGATACTCTTTTTTAATTATTGGTCTTTTTTTTAGGGTTCCGTTGCCAAAATGGCTAAAAAGGAACCCTTATAGTTTCGTCATGTCCGTCCGTCCGTCCGTATGTCACAGGCATTTTACTCAAAAACTACAAGACGTATACCGATGAAATTTGGAATATAGATGTCTTGTAGATGCCGCTACTAATTTTGGTAGATAAATAATAAAAATAAAAAAATCTAGGGGGGGCACTCCATACATTTAACAGAAGCTAAAAAAAATTTTTTTTAGCAAACATCAACGTGAGGTACATAATTCGACAGTTCTTTTAAAATCATTATAAGGCTTTTATGTACTTTTTTTTGATTAAGTGAATACTTTCGGAAATAATCGCTCCGAAAGTTGCATAAATAGTGTCCCCCCCCCTTTAACTTTTAAACCGTAAATCCAAAAAATATGAAAAAAATCACGAAGGTAACGCTTAATAAATACATTCAACGAAAATTATTTTGAATAGTAACGAATAAACCGTTTTGAAGTTATTGGTGAAAAACTTCCCAACCAAAAGGTTTTAAGTGCCATTGATTTACACGGCATTTAAGACCTTTTGCCAGTTGTTTATTTTTAGCTTTATTTTTATCTGTAGCACATTTCCTTATAGATACGGCTATGGAACCCTACACTGAGCATGGTCCGACATGCTCTTGACCAGTTTTTTTAATACTTGTTTTTAATACTAATAGTACGGCTCTTCCCAGGTGAATTTTTCGCTTCGATCCCTAATCCTTCAAACAAAGGCCATTGTCTCTTTGAATAATAAAAAGATCATTTAAATTCGTGCCTTATGAAAACGCATAACAGTATCGGCATACGATGATTGAGCATGCCGCTAAAATAACCGAATAATAAAAACGCATACAAGTGAATGGACATACCGATTAATTTGGCATAAGTACCCGAAACGCACTTTTTCAATGCCTAAAATAAAAAAAACGTAACAAACAGCACAAATCTTTTCTTTTTGTTAATATTGTTAAACTTGTACTGTTTGGTGCGTTTTTTTATTTTAAGCATTGAAAAATTGCGTTACCTAAAGGATAAAATTTAACTCCACGCCTGACAGTTTCTTAATTAGGTACACAGGGCTGGATTTGGAGGTGTGAAGGCCCTGAGGCAACGAAGGAGCGGAGGCCCATGACGGACTAGTGGAAGCCTCTACTTATTAGGGAAGTGTTGTGGAGGCCCGGGGCAGTAGCCCCGCCTGCCCTGCCCCAAATACGGCCCTGTGGGTGCAACGAAACATAAAAGTACCCTAATATTATTAGGTATACCGAACGCATATCATACAGTCTAGTCGATAAATTTTATTTATTTAATACGACATGTATAGGTATATGTAGTTACAAATTAAATTAAAAACTAAAACCCTAAAGTAGAATCAATATACACCTATAGCGATACAGCGAGAAAACGCTGCTAGTATCTTCGGAACCATGCCAAAAGGGTCGAATTTTTTAGATATACTTTAGTTTTAGGTAGGTATATTTTTAATTTTTACTTCAGGTTGTTAAATTATCTAAACCACTAAAAATTCTCCATTGGTGCTACGATGCTACGTATTTTATCCCGCTATTTATAATTATATAAATTATGGATATATAAGCCTGAAAAAGAAGTCTATTTGTAGAATAAATATTCGACATTGAGTTAGAATTGTTCTATAAGCCTACTACTACTACTATCAGGGCGACTATGTAATGTTCCGCGTCGCATGGCCTTAGCAGCAAAAAACCCGCGAGTTATTGGGCCTACGTATTATGAACGTCTTCCTGCTGATATCCGAAACGAAACATCTGATCAGACCTTCAAACGTCGACTGAGAAACTTTTTGTTAGATAAGGCATTATACTCTGTTAGGGAATTTAGGGACATGTAACCTGTATTTATTATTTAATTAGCTGTTGTATCTTAATAACATAGACTGACGATCCACTATTGGGGACAATCTAGTAATTTTTGAACTGTATTTTGTTTAATTATTTGTAGACATTGTATAGTATTTAAATTGTAGGATAGACTGACGATCCATTATTGGGGACAATATAGTACTTAATTCATTCTATTTTGCTTAATTTATTTTGTGGACATTGTATTTAATTTGATTGTTATTAATTTGAATTATAATTATTTTTGCTTCTGACGATCATAATACGCATTCATATAAATTGTCATGTATAATTTATCATGTAATTTTGTATTATGAAATAAATAAATCTATCTATCTAACCTAATAAGTTACGTACCAGCTTTATGATTAAGCATATACAGTGCGTTACCAGCAAGCAGGCTTTTTTTAAAGTAGAGTAAAGTAACGTTGTTTCATAACCTAACCATGACCTTCATTTAATTCATCGACTAAAATTCCGATTTCATAAATTTTCTAACAAAATTTTAATTGCAAGCAATGTACAGCAAAGTACTAAATTGACAATTAGATGTAAATGCAAGCCCTTCATTCTTTGTTTATAACGAAGACATCAAAATAAATGCCAGCATAGAGATACCAGGATTGCTACACCTAAGAAAACTACGGAAAAACAACACTAATAAAATAAAACTTAAAAAGCAATACGAGTACTAGACATTTGGACCTGTTTGAAGTGATCGAGAATCCTTTCTTCAAGTTGTACGTGCACAATTCCGTTTAATAGCCCTTTCAGACTAACCAGATAGGACCATGCATTCTCTGGACCTCGCTGGACAGCCATTGTTATCAAACGAAGATTATGTGGATGCCGCTGATTTCGAAACCACTCTCCATAAAGTCTCAAGGCTTGAGGAACATTTCCACGTGTCGCACAAATCATGTCAGATAATTAACATGTGTCTTTAGCCATTTTAACGCAAAAAAATATCAGTTTTGCAAATAAATGTTTGTTTTGTAATTTGACAAGCCAATGTCAATACTTTTGTAATTGTCATGTCAAATTTTAGAAAAAAACTCTTTAAGCTGTGTAAAAAACTCCATACATAAACGTAATGATAAGGACGGCATTAATTGTGGGATTGTTTTTCTCAACTTTTCACCTCCGTACCACGACATGCCTTGTACCAAGTGCATCAGCGATATGAATAACGATAATTACGTAGTACACCTACTACATTTAAAGTGCGGATTTAGGAAATTGAATTGTGCAGTTAATTCACATAATTATGATTTGCTAATACTTGCAAACGATTGCTAATGAAGCATATTATTATCAGTTTTAATAAAAGCCCGCATACCGGTAACACACTGTATAACGTAATTCAAAGTTACAAACAATCCCTCTAGACCAAAAGCAAGTTATGTCTATAGATCCGGACAGAAACCGTGTCTTAGCGTAGGTTGTGTTCCGGCCTTGCCCCGTCAGGGCTATCGTTTGCGTTAGGGGAACACTCGACCTGAGACGTTACGTGACTGATTTTATAAGATCTGTACAACGTGTAGACATCGCTCCGATCTCTCTTCCCACAACGAACCTTGAACTACCAACTCCATTAAGCGGCGACCAATTTATATATAGTACATTACACAACTAGGATGGTAAAACAAGGAAAGGCCAAGATCGCAGATGTTTGCGGCCCGAGCTGTAGGCGAGGGACGTAAATATGCGATCGAGGGCTTTCTTTATTAGTACCTCCCGTGTTGCGTACATCATTTTATGTCTACACTTGGCCCGTACGCGTAGCGTGCGGTAAAAGCCACTTTATAGCCAGGTGTTGCATAAACTATATTAATGGAAATATTTTATTAAAAATATTGAAACCGCACTTCGCTAGATAGGGATCGCTGTCAGTAACCAATTCCACGGAGGGTTGCAACAAATGGATCCATTTAGACATCGAATTGATCGCTGCAATAGCCTACGGAAATACTTTTGTAAAAATCTCGCCGGCGATGAAACGTGTTGTTATTTTCGCTGTGATATTTTAAATTGAGTACTGAATAATAAAAAAATCGTTGGTGTTGGAACTCTGTACCGAGATCGCAAAGTATCAAGTTCGAGCCCAGCGGCCTCTAAATATTTACCGATGTAGGTTAGGTATGTAGGCTCGGAAATGATACTTGATACATACATATTAGGTACCCAATTACCGATGTAGCAATGAGATTAATTGGCTATACGTTAGATATATTATACTGTTGTTTAATCGTTAATTATTAATTAATTAGTGGCAGTCCCTCTGATGTACTCTGAGTTTATGGGAAGTACTAGTTCTATTCTGATGATCATATGCGTGAGTGTCATAAATCCGTAACTTTGCTTTTGCTTAACTTCGGAACTAAATGACCCACAGACTTGAAATTTTGGGTTTTAAGTATGTGATTATAGCTTACTGGATGACGAAAATTTCTGTGTTCTGGTCTTATCCAGAGGTTCTCAAATAGGGGCCTGAAAATGCGGCGAAATGGTTCCAGTAAAGGATGGTACGGCAGTGTTTGCGTCGCGCTCGACTTGGCGGGGGCACTGCCGTGCCCCCAGAAACCCGACGTTTCGAACGTGCCGACATTTCGGCAAATCGCCTGATGTTGTGAGTGCTGTGGGTCGTTCGAGTGACAGACAATCCTAATATGCAAAGTGATAATCAAGACCATATGTTCCCAAATATTTTTGACTTAGTTTAGTTTAGTTTATTTATTTCTCGCATTACATGCTTACGGCTAGGTATGTACATATCTAAGACACAAACATGAACCCTGGTAGGGTGTAGCGAAGACTTACATACTAATTAAGTTATGACTTATGAAAAAGAATACAATTTTTAAAGAGGTAGGTTAATTATTGTCCGACATATATTCATTTATTTATTTACTTGCCGCCCACTTAGGCATGATGAAAAACTTTCAACGCCCCCCATGACAAAAACAACCACATTACACACAACTAGTTTATATAAGCTAGCAACATAAACTACAATCGAATTAATCATGTAGAAATGATTTATAAGAAGAGAAAAATTGAATAACCACATTTTTACTAAAAAAAACCCACCGCGGTGCATTTTGAAACTGCATAAAATCCGCCATTTTGTTTATTTTAACGAACTTCATACCCAGTGACACTCGCACCATCAAGACGAATCTAATGATGTATCATTTATCAAAATCGGATGTGCCGTTGAGTAGTTACGAGCGGACACAGGAACGGACATACATACATACATACAGGTCAAACACATAACCCTCCTTTGGGCTTCGCCGCAGTCGGGTAAAAATTATATGCCTCCGGCCGGGTTAGAACCTGCATCTCCTGGCTATCCGGGCCAACACAGGCGCATTACCAACTACGCCACCAAACTATGCCCAAGTCATCCAATTTTTCAACCAGTCTCCTCATTTGTGACGTCATCCTGGGTGACGTATGTAGCATCATCTACCATTGAGTTCTTACAACCCATATGCATGGCACTGTGGTCCCAACTCGTATTGAGAAATCCACAGTAACGATGTGCTACACCCAAACATGATGTTTTGATTGTAGCATTAACGACTGCCAACGATTTCTAAATATTTTATTAGAAGAGAAAAATTATATGTCTCGGGCAGGAATCGAACCTGCATCTTCTCGGCTATCCGGGCCACCGAAACTATGCCCAAGTCATCGAATTTTTCAACCAGTCCCCTCATTTGTGACGTCATCCTGGGTGGGTGATTTTCTCTTTTAATAAAATACTTAGAATTCGTTGGCAATCGTTAATACTACAATAAAAAATTATGTAGAAATGTATTTGTACTGTAGTTGATATTGTGATTTAACTTTTTATTTTCAAAAGCGATAGCGCTCCCCTGGATAGCACCAACGCCCCTCAATTTCTTTTAAGGCCCCTACCGTCCCCCTGGGAATCCTCAGCGCCCACTGGGGTGCCCGGTAGAGACCATTTTGGGAACCTGATCAAGACCAAGTGCGGGTAGTTCGAAAAACTCGCGCCTCTAGCTAGAAGATGTTGACACCCGCCTCACCAAGTAACTTTGCGATCATGGACGTCGCCGCACGTCCGAAACGTCGAGGATTCCCGAGGACGTTTCATGTTTTTACGCGATTAAGGCCCGTTTTGTTATAATAACGGATATCGATGAATGAAAAACAAAAAAACGGAACAGAGCAAACGAGTAACAAAGTTTTAAAACAACAGTGAGCTTACTTTGCAAGTGATATCAAGGCCATCTGGTGTCTTAAAATTAAACTTCCGACAGCAGTAGGTAGTGGTTTTACTTGACTACGGTGAAGCAAAAAGGGATTTACCAATTTTTTGTGCGGAAGTCCGCTTAGAATATAATTTGTAGGCAAATTTGCACAACGTGTATACTAGGGCTTCTGATCCCGGGATTTTTGTATGGCCAATATCGGGATCCCGGGATCGGAAGCCCTTGTGTGTACATTACGTAATACACAGAAAAGTAAGCGAGAGATATAAATTGTAAAAAGTAACGTCCATGCATCTATATCGCCCAGGATTATCTGCAGGGAAAATCAAAGAAGTGGAGTTGAGACTAAAGGGGATAAATATCGAAAGTTTCCCCTGGTGTTTTGTTTGTTTACCCCTGCTCGCAGGACTTAGTGTCACATTAACGGGCCTGCCCGAGCGGCGCGTCGCGGGTCGCACCCCGAGACATTCGTTATCTGTTCCAGCTTGCTTCTTGGATTTATTGACTTTTTTCCTGGCTTAATTTCCAGAGATTCGGTCGATAAAATTGTCAAGATGAATGGTCTACGCCAGAACCGGAACATTAACGTTACCCCAGGGAAATATTCTTCGTGTTTTGTAGTATTCCTGCGACACGATTAAGTTTTAAATTGTTTCAAGCTCACCTTGTTGTCTAATAGGTTTTCGTATATTTCGTAAGTGGCTTTCATTCTGTATAGGTAGATATAGGGAACGTGTACGACGAAGGTGCTGCTAACTGGTGCCGCCAATCTAAATTATATACCCTCTCATGCTGGGGCCACATTGACGAAAACGCCGTTAATAACGTTAATTTATCGCGTTGAAGGACGATTAACGTCAGTGTAGCTACGACTTACTATATTTGACATTGACACTTACATACACACACATTGACAGCTTGATTTGACAGGGGTGATAGTTTCCTTTATTGTCCGCCCGTGTCCCTTTTATCGTTTAGTGCTGCCACCTATAGTTCGTGCACGTTCCCTATAGGTTCCCGTTATTAAAGCTGCTGCGCAGTAAAAATAAATACCCATCTGTATAATCCTATCGTGGGAAAACATGCGAATGGATGAATGAATCAGTGAAATGAAAATGTCGGCGGCTAGATAATCCGCCGTGCGATGTGTATATAATATATAGTTTGTGTAGGTTCTATGTGCCTTTGACTTAAATTTATGTAATGATTTGATATTCTTTTTAAATAAATTATAGTAGGTAATATCATGGAGTTTTTATTTAATTTATACCCTGTTTTCACACTGACGCTGCAATCTGCAAAATCATGGCGAAAATATGCGAAACGATATTTAGATGTTCCGCTGCAATTTCCGCGGTTCACGGCGTCAGATGGCGTCAGTGTGCAAACAAGGTTGCGATTATGTTATGGGTATCATTTAATCGATCAGCAAAATATTCATATTTTGGTCAGCAGAAATATGTATTTGGTCAGCCAAAATAGCTAGTTGGTAAGCAACTTATGGTAAGCAAACATTTATAAATCAGGCTGCAATTAATGATATACTGATCTGCTCTAAATTATTTTGGTCAGCAAATTAAATATTTGAGCTGCATTAAGCGATCTACGGTAAATCAAATTTTGGTAAGCAATCAGTAGGTAAGCAAAATATTTCATTTTGTTCATCAAAAAAAAGGGGGCAATAAAACCTAACTGGGCGCAACTATTCTGCCGCCAATCGTGTGCGCATTTTGTCATTTGGTAATTGTCAGCTGTCAAGTAGCAGGTGTCACTGTGATATATACAGGGTGTCACTGTGATATATACAGGGTGTCACTGTGTTATATACAGGGTGTAACTGTGATAGATACAGGATGTAACTGTGATATATACAGGATGTCACTGTGATAGATACAGAGTGATACTGTGATATATACAGGGTGTCACTGTGATAGATACAGGACAGGATGTCACTGTGATATATACAGGGTGTCACTGTGATATATATATAGTGTCACTGTGTTATATACAGGGTGTCACTGTAATGTATACAGGGTGTCACTGTGATGGGCTCATATAAAATTGGTATTTCGATTTTTTATACATCTCATAATGTTTAGAAGTTATATTATTTATTCACAACGTGTATCGTTTCGTTTTTAGGGTCAGCAAAAAAAATAACCCTAACCTACCTATTTTTGAGAGCCGTTTCGTTTTTAGGGTCATCAAAAAGAAAATAACCCTAACCTACCTATTTTTGGGAGCCGTTTCGTTTTTAGGGTCATAAAAAAAATAACCCTAACCTACCTATTTTTGGGAGCCGTTTCGTTTTAGGGTCATCAAAAAAAAATAACCCTAACCTACCTATTTTTGGGAGTTGTTTCGTTTTTAGAGTGACACCCTGTATACATTACAGTGACACCCTGTATATAACACAGTGACACCCTGTATATATCACAGTGACATCCTGTATCTATCACAGTGACATCCTGTATATAACATAGTGACATCCTGTATATATCACAGTGACACCCAGTATATATCACAGTGACACCCTGTATATTTCAATTAAACTGCTTACAGACATGTTTTCTCTGCTGACAGTGACATCCTGTATCTATCACAGTGACACCCTGTATATAACACAATGGCACCCTGTATATATAATAATGACATTCTGTATATATCACAGTAACATCCTGTATACATTACAGTGACACCCTGTATACATATAACACAGTGACACCCTGTATATATCACAGTGACATCCTGTATCTATCACAGTGACACCCTGTATACATTACAGTGACACCCTGTATATAACACAGTGACACCCTGTATATATCACAGTGACATCCTGTATCTATCACAGTGACACCCTGTATATAACACAGTGACACCCTGTATATATCACAGTGACACCCAGTATAATTCACAGTGACACCCTGTATATCTCAATTAAACTCTCTGCTGACCAATTGTAAAATCTTGCTACCCAAGTAATTATTTTGCAGCTCGACTGTTTATTAGGCAGCCAAATGATAAAAAAAGCAGATTAATATTGGTTAAAATGTTAACCGTTTTTAAACTGTTTGCTGAACAAGAGTTGCCGCCCAATTTTATTTATTGCCAGCCAAATCTTTGTATGCTGCCCAAATGATTTAACTGCTTATTTTTTTTTGCGGATCAATTTTAATAACGGCTGACCAAAAATTTACTTTCCTTATGTTATGTAGGTAGGAATTTTTTGTTCATAAAATGCACAATGCAGACTGCATTATGAAGGTATGAGACAAAATTTTCTAAAAACACGTTTATCGCTTATTGAATCAACCTCTATTTAATGATTTTGTGATGCACACATAGACATTATCATTCACTCATTCAATCCATTCGTGCCACCTCTTGAATCGACCTTTAGATATACCTCTTGTAGAAATTCCAAACAAAATGCGAAGCGACTATTATCAAAATGTTTTAGATTTATTAAGATATTGTCAGTTATAGGTTACCTACCTACTTATATGAAAACCATTGAATTGAGAATCTCGCTCAGAGACCGAGTTCGATTTCGCATGACGTCAACTTACCGTTTTGGTGTAAGAATTGTGACAAAACGGTTTTATTGAAAATAACCGCATATTCAATAAAACCGCAATGTTATTCTCTATAGGTACACAATTATCAGGTATCTATTTAGCATCAAAAGTTAAATAAAGATCCTCTTTATTTTTAGTTATTTATAATACTATTATCTACATTGAATACTGGTTCATTGCCTTCTGAAGTAGGTCTCAGGCCTTAAACAAAAAATTAGGCTGGGAGAGATGACGGTTTATTGGAGCAATAACGTTCTAATCCTATAACATAAAGTGGGTAGCGAGGCGGGAGCGCGGGTCGAAAAATTTGTTTAAAAATTCAATACCGTCTATAAGAAACTCGTTCTGAGAACGCAACGGCCTGCGAACATTCCCATTTACCCTTAATAACATGGGAGAAATTGCTCGATTAGTGCAAAAGGGATACCTCCCTGCGCTCCCGATCGCGATTCGCGAACCGAAACGAAACTTTTTCCAGTATTTAAGAGGGTATCTTAAAATTGTATTGAACAGCCTTCGATTGTTTACGATTATGACTGAATTCGTAACTATTTTATAAGTAAAGCACTCTTTTCCGAATATTTTCTTGATACTTATATAAATAGGTATACTTATATTTTCAATATCCTACTGTAAGGTAAACTAACAGTAACTAGTCGCCAATCGTTGTTATATAGCTACGCGTGACTATACAGCAAACAGTGACAGTGTGCGTGAGTACAGTTAATACAGCAAATCTAGCTACGAGTGGTTCTTTGTACAGTCACCGCATAAATAACTTGATTTTGAGATTAACTTTCCTTGTTAACTTATTTATGGCTGTATTACTTATTTACTTCCATTGTCTGACCTATGGTCACCATGTGGTCACAAATAAAATAATACTTTTCCCAAGTATAAATAAAATAATAATAACCACATTTTTACTAAAAAGAACCCGACCGCGGTGCACTTTGAAACTGCATAAAATCCGCCATTTTGTTTATTTTAACGAACTTCATACCCAGTGACACTCGCACCATCAAGACGAATCTAATGATGTATCATTTATCAAAATCGGATGTGCCGTTGAGTAGTTACGAGCGGACACAGGAACGGACATACATACATACATACATACATACATACATACAGGTCAAACACATAACCCTCCTTTGGGCTTCGCCGCAGTCGGGTAAAAAATAAAATAAAAATGATTTATTTCAGGTAAAAGAAACCCATATATACAAATGAGATATAAACGCCTTTAAAAAATAATCTGCCATGAATAAAAATTATATAATGTAGAGTCTGTGTGGAAAGAGAATAGGATTTAAATTCGGGGGCGCTGTAATGCTTTTCTACCGTATGTGCCGTATTTTCTGTTCTGTGGCCATACTGGTTAGGTTAGTTCCATTTTTCGCGCGTCCGTCAAGATAGCGTACACCGTAAAGATATTCAGAATCTGATGCAGCCAATAAATAGTACCCAAATAGTACCGACGAAATACCTAGGTGAAAAAAATAGTACCCTTAAACTTTCTGAAATATAAGGCCTGTTCACGGTGTACGCTACCGGGCGTCAAGCTGGCGTATACCGTTTGTATCTCTGGAACGGCTTTGTTTTTGGAAACGCTTTATATCTCAAAAAATAGTACCAAAATAGTACCCTAGGGCGCTAAAATTTCATTTCTCTAGCTATCGTAGAAGCCGAGATATTCCATGACTTAACGGTGTACAAAATTTCACACCGTCAAGTTCTTATAGAAAGAGCTCACTATATCTCGCCTATTCTCTTTCCGCACAGACTCTAGTTGTTTAATTAAATTGTTGCAAGTCGATGTTCACATCACAGTATTCCTAATCGTACCGACTAGAAATGGAGCAATGTAAAACCGTTAAAAAACCTTGTACGTATCGACAGTTTGTATGAAATTTTATAACCAGTTAAATACAGAACACGTCAAATAATGTATGACAACTCAATGAACCTCGACGTTACTATGTTAATTTTCATCACACTTGCTCGAAAATGGTGTTGTTACAGGTTGTACGTTGTTTTGCCTAACAACTTTTTGCCTATTTTCGTTTTGCCTAATTTCATTTTGACTAATATTGTTTTGCATAATTATTCATTTTGCCTAATTTTTATTTGAGTGAAACTCGTTTTGTATAATCCTTATTTTACCTAAATTTATTTCGTCTAATATTGTTTTGTCTAATTTTTAGTTAGTATAATCTACATTTATATAATGTTTGTTTAACATAATTATTTTTTGTCTAACATACATTTTGCATAATTTTGTTTGTTCTATACTTATTTCGTATAATGTTTCATTTAACCTAACCTAACCTACTTTTCTGACCGCAATTCGTTTTTGTTGGGGGACGCAGTTCAAACCTAACCTAACCTACTTTTCTGACAGCAGTTCGGTTTTGTTAGGGGACGCAGTTCAAACCTAACCTAACCTACTTTTCTGACAGCAGTTCGGTTTTGTTGGGGGACGCAGTTCGAACCCTAACCTAACCTAACCTAATTGAACTTATGGTTTGAGTTTTTTTTAATGCGGGGGGCTTCGCCCCCCGAGCCCCCCTTGTGGGGGGCTCCGCCCCCCCGTCCCCCCTTTTCGTTCTACGCCCTAATAATTTACCCAAGCAGAGTGGCTTTATGGGCTGCTGTAAAAATATTATTTATGGTTTTGTATAATATTATTAGTATTAGACGCAGTTCAAACCTTACCTAACCTACTTTTCTGACAGCAGTTCGTTTTTGTTGGGGGACGCAGTTCAAACCTAACCTAACCTACTTTTCTGACAGCAGTTTGTTTTTGTTGGGGGACGCAGTTCTAACCTAACCTAACCTACTTTTTGCTTAATGTAACCTTTGTATTGAGTTTTTAGACAAAAAAAATTTAGTTAAAATGATATTCGGCTATATAATTATTAGTTAAAATAAGAATCGACAAAGTGAGTTTTAGATAAAATAATATTCGACAAAACAAGAGTTATGCAAATGATAATTTAGGTAAAACGAGTTTCGACAAAACAATAATTATGAAAAATGAATTTATACATATTGACTTTAGACAAAAAATTCATTATAGTAAAAGTTGTTAGACAAACTGAAATTAGACAAAAAATTTTTAGACAAGTCAAGGGAATACCGTTGTTACACGTAGGTTTTGCGGGCCGTAAATGACCTATAACGCCGTAGGGCGTAATGGTTTTCTTTTTAATTTTGAAACGCTGGTTCTGTTTTACTCTTATTTGTCATGTTCAAAGGAAACGCCAACTCACTTTTTTAACTTTTATTACTGAAATATTTATTTAAAGAGAACTGTTATTGCAAACGCATGTAAACACATAGTTCTATAACATTAATTATATGTATAAATAGTGTATTTCAGTATTTTGCAAATATAAAATCAACCATTTTAAGTCTTTACTGCTATGGTTTCCGAACGTGACTTGCCATTCGCATTGTCTATGGATATGTCACTAATGTCACTGTCAGTTTTACAAGTTTATTAAGGTTAAGTAATGTTATTTTAATCAGATTTCCTCACAAGTGTGATTAAAAACATTGTGTGTACCACGGGCGGTAAAGGAATTACGAACTCGTGTTATTAAAGCCCTCGGCTTCGCCTCGGTCTTGTAACAAACACTCGTTTGTAATTCCTTACTTACCGCCCTTGATACACAATGTACTATTAAGTAGCTCTATTACTTTTAACTTGTAAAACTGCTGCCTAGTAGGAAAAAATAGATTTAGACAGTTTGAGTATATTAAAAAACCGGACAGGAGCGAGTCGGACTCGCCCACCGAGGGTTCCGTACAATTATACTTAAATTTAAAATTATAGTCTTTAAATAAAGACTATATTTATATAAGTTTTACTAGACTTTGGCCAGCAGTGGGACACTACGATAGGATAGCAAAAAAAAAATAAAGACTATATTTTTTATGATTTAGTTACAAATGTATAGTTTTCAGATTTTTGCCTAACTTGTACTATAAACGGTATTATTTGCCAAAATTCATAGTTAACATAGGTCAACGGAAGTACCCTATAAATTTCGGTTTCCTTGAGTGTCGTGAGTGGAGTGCATAAATGGCCATATCTTTTTTTTACGTTACCTAACTTAGAAGTTTGATTTTTTTACAGCTCCGCGCGTTCCCGAGATAAAGGGCCTTGACAGACGGACATATGGACAACAAAGTGATCTTATAAGGGTTCCGTTTTTTTCCTTTTGAGGTACGGAACCCTAAAAATGGCTATAGCAAATAAAACTCTTCCACTTATCGTCTCGAACCACCTCAAGGTAACGTATTCGGCGAGGATCCAATCCAATTGGAAAATAAACGTATGCAATACGATTATTTTTTCACAAGACGCTCGGTGTTATACCCATCTACAATCCCTTTTATTTTCGTTCACCGATATGTACCCACCTAGGTACAAATATAAAATAAATTTCTGTCAAAAACTTTATGAGATACTCGAGATTATACTTTTTCCAATAATTGCAAACTGCATGTTCTTCTTCTTCGTCGTGTCCTCATGGCTGAGGGACGTGACGGCTGCGGGAGCTCTTCACCGACGCTCTCCAAGCTGCACGATTTTGGGCTTGATGAATGCTAGCCTGTAATGTGGCTCCAGTTGCAGATGTAATTGTGTCCGTCCATCGCATAGGCATACGGCCCCTACTCCTTTTTCCTGCCATGCGACCAGTAATTAGGAGTTTCTCCAGACTATCCGGACCTGACCTGACCAGATGCCCGAAGAAGCTTTGGACACGTGGTGTACAGATTGTGGAGAGTCTCGTTTTGATCTTGAGCTCGTCGAGAATAGACTCATTCGTGCGTCGCTCAGTCCATGATACTCGGAGCATTCTGCGCCAGCACCACATCTCAAATGCATCTATCCTGCGACGAGTACGAGCTTTCAAGGTCCATGTTTCCGATGCGTACAAAAAGATTGAGAAGACAAGGGTCCGCATGAGTCTTATCTTTGTTTTGCGGTTGATGCCTCTGTTCCTCCATATCCTCTCGAGTCTGCTGCATGTTAAGAGTTAAGACTAATTTAATAACCTCAAACATAATTTAGATGACCCTATTCTTATTTAGATGATCTGATTATATTTTAGGCCACCTTCAGACTTCATCACCAGCTCAGTTCGGTGTACCATAATCTTGCATTGTCACCAAACTTACACTAGCGCCTATGCCAAATCTAATTGTAAGCTCAATGGGATACCAGAAAGTGGTTGAAAATACTTTGCAAATTTTGAAAACACAACTTACATCCTTACTTAATTATATTTACGAACGTTGCAAGCTAAATAAAAGCTTGTAAAAATTAATAGATAATACCAGGTACTAATACCTACTCTATCCTAATTAATTTTATAATGCTAACGTCTTAAATACAATCAATTTCCTTTACGTCTTAAATACAATCAATTTCCTTTACGTGGTGCTCATAAAATAGCCTTAAGTGCCTAATTTGAAAACATTTTCACTGATTAGTCCCGGTCCACATCGGCACAATATCTCTTTCTTCCAAATTTTACCTTTACAGAATGGAAGCTGTAAACAAATGAATAAAAAATTCCGAAAAAGCAATAAGAACCTTCCCGGGCTGAGTGCTTCACGAGACTTCGATTTCTCTTTAAAAATGTAAGTCCATCAGTGTGACACGGTCTTTTCATTTTTTGTTGACTGAATAATAAATATTCGTTTTGCACAATGAAATCGTGCGTTTTTCTTGCGAAGTGATTTAGTGTCCACTCAACGTCGTATCAACATTATGGACGGTTTTTTAAACTTTAATGGCCAGCGTTTTAAAGTATATTTTTTGGGATAAAGACTTAGCATTTTTTCTAGCCAATTTGGAGAGTTAAAGTCTGTGGAAGTATAATGTAAAATTGTTGTACTAAACAATAATAACGTCATTTAAAAAAACTTATAACTTCTGAAATAAATGTTGCTTCAGTCAAATGGTCTGTAAAATGTTACCAAAATAAACATTGTCGCGGCACGGTAAACAGAATTCTATTTGGGTAAATATCAGTAGCGTGGTGTCCAAAGAACCCGATTCCCACCGGCTTGCCTATTTTAAAGCATATGACCGGAGTATCTCTACCCCTGAAGAAGAAGTAAGTTATCCAAATCTTTGAAAAATACTTTAAGCGAATACGTTTATGAGGGTGTTGATATCGTTACGTGACACAGATTAAGTTTAACACAAAATTGTGTGTCGCATAAAGTATGGTTCTTATAACCGGTTAACTAGTTAACTATTTTTAGGGTACTTTAAGCGACATAAAAGTCATCTCATCAGATAGCCATGTAATCCAGCTTAAACGACGCAGAAAAAAAGCTGATGTCAACGATAGGTATACATTTACATAACTCAATTACGCCCAAAATGTCGCTTCAAAGGTTTCTCCTTTCCACCGTCGTCATTAAATACCTATATTAGTTATACAGGGTGATTTGGGAGACGCGAGCATAAACAACCCTACGAATTAAGTAAATGATAATGGATGGTTCACCGTAGTATTTATCCGTATCCGTAGAAACATCCACATCTCTTTCCTTTCTTTTTAACTTTTGTTTAGTACAAAACTTAATTCTCTACAATCATGGTCACTCTAAGTATGAGAGTAAGTACTTATTATTAGAAAGTAAATTGTCATTGCCATTTTGGCAATGTCAACGTTTACAAACATTCTCATGTAAAGCGCAGAGTATCGGTACTTGACGGAAGTATTGTAATCGTAGATTGACCATGGATGTCGTAAATAATTTTAAACCTTTTGTTTTCACAAAAAAAATTAACGTTTATCTAACTAGTACTGGTACAAAAAATAATTTACTGAATCCGTAGGGTTGATCTCGGTCACGTTTCCCGCATCATCCTGTATACATACACTGTGCTGTTTTTAATTTCGTCAAACTTGAGGAAATATTCCCAAGAAATTGGTATTGTTAATTCCTCAAAGACATCTCTCTGATTTGTCTAATTACTCTATTCTATGAATTTTAATAATTGGGTTATCAATTAAATGTACATGTTCGGTATAATACGAGTTGATTAATTGATAGGTATGCATTATTATTTAAAAAAAGTGGAAGTGTTTGGGGCAGACCTTTGTTCAATAACTATTTGTTGTTTGTGTGTGTCCGGGTCAAAATGATAAAGTTATGAAAATGTACGTTAACTCTACCTATAATATCATGTCTTATGGTGAACTAAGCTAAATAATTGTTTTACCTGTTTTAATTCTAGTTTTTTAGGAATAGATTTATTTTAGTTTTATTCTAGTTTTAGTTTATAGTAACTGCTTAGATTTCGTTAAACGTAAGTAATTTAACTTAACAATAAGTTGAATAAGTAGACGTTTTAAGAGCTGCGAGTGGGTGCTCCGGGAAGTTCCAAAGCTGTCGGATTAAAGGCATTCAATTTAAATATCCCAGACCTTTGTCCAGCCGGTTCCGTAGGCAACCGCCCGTGAAATTTCATTTAATCGCAGGAAAGAAGTGCAGGTCTCGGCTAATGCAGATTGCGAGCCTCACCTCGAGGGCCGGTTAATTTATAGCCTAACAAATTTTTATTCTTTCTTGAATTGCCTGAACGTTCATTTATTTCCGAAGTTAATGGACTGGGCTCCTCAGATTAGATATTTAATTCGATAAGTCTTCCCTCACCCCTTTTCGATTAAGTAAATAGTGATTGTAGTAATAATTGTTTCAATTTCCTCCGTTTAACCCGTCTTTTTTTCTACGAAGGTTACTAAAATTCTGGTAGCAGGCGGTTCAATTGATTTTTGAATGATTTTTGAAGGAGAGAAAGTTTTCATTTTCCATAAGATTAACGAGATCTAATACGGCAATATATTTGGCGCTGTCCGTGAAGCGACTGACAATTCGTAGTTCGGCCATACCTAATCCACGGGAATACAGCGATGAGATAATTTATTTTTTCACCACTTTCATAATCTCCGAAAGCCTAATAAAATTAATAAATATTAGGGCTAGTAACAAAATCGGACGAAATGAATTTTATTTTCTAGTTTTTAGGGTTCCGTACCTTAAAAGGAAAAAACGGAACCTTTACTAGATCGCTTTGTTGTCCGTCTGTCTGTGTGTCTGCTTCGTCAAGACCCTTTATCTCGGGAACGCGTGGAGGTATAGAGTTGAAAATAAAACCATGTACCTACTCAAGTCTATGGTCCCTTGAAGCTGTGAAAGAATAAAGCTTCTAAATTAACGTAAAAAAAGATACGGCCGTTTATGTCGCAAAAAACGTAAATTTCTACACTCTCAAGGAAACCGAAATTCAAAGGGTACTTTCCGTTGACCTAGAACTATGCAATTTGGCAAGTAATACCGTCTTATACTACAAGTATAGGGAACAATCTGACAACAATACATTTTTAATTAAATCATAAAAAAATACTTTACTGAGGGAATCAAAATTTATAGGGTATTTTTTTATATGTACCTACAAATTTGTGCGGAACGCTCGGCGGGGAAGTCCGACTCGCGCTTGTCGGGATTTTTTGTTCTGCAAATTTGTCGAAAAAAAACCCTATTACCGTAAGGTCGGGTTACTTTCGCCCTGGGGGGTAACTTTGACCAATAGGGATTAACTCAATTCAGGTTTTATTATTGCATTTAAATTACGGCACATTGCCATGTGGTTGGTTTTAGCTGACCGTTCATGTTTTTATGTTTATTATCAGACGTTATAGATCTGAGATATGTAAATTGTAAGGTGGGCAAAGTTACCCTATATTTGGCCAAAGTAACCCGACCTTACGGTATATTATGAATAGAAAGAACAATTTAAGTTTTATGTTTTCGGTCATTACGAAATAAATTTGCTAAAAAAGTCTCTAGATGTTTTTAAAACATTAAAAAATCATGATAGCGAATATATTGCCGATAATCACTAAAGGGGATAATTTCGCAGAGAATGTATCTATGTCATGATTGATCCTTTAGTATTCGACGCTATGTCTCATGTGGTGAAAATTTAACATAATCTGATTATGTAGGCATACCGGCGACGACTAAGCTCAGCTCGCTAGCTTTATTGATGGAGTCATTATCTGCTGCGACTCCGCTCTCTCGCCTTTGCGTCCCGCCTCACCGCAAACATTGTACGGAGCGGTTTTACAATCCTATGAAGCTTATACTGTGATCGATACTATCCTAGATTCCTAAATTAAGTCGTATAAGACGTTACAAAAGGGACTACTTATACGATATAGACCCTCAAATAGTGACCTTTTTCATGTTGACATCTTTATCGAACGATTTTCAAGATGCCGAGGCGTGGAAAAGTTAAATAAATCCAAGGAGAACATTAGATAAGGGAATGGCTTTTGTAATGTCTTCGGGACGCCGTAAATGCAACCGATGTGCCATAGATATCTGTCGCGAACATATGCGACGAGTCAAACTTTGTATCTATTCGACTTCGAGTGAAACCTTTCTCGACTTTTGTACTCTGAAACTGTTTAAATTTTGCAGTCGGAATGTTATTTTAACGCGTTCGATATAAGTTATCGGATTCAGAACAGAACCAAAACAGAAGATTTGAGTGATAAATGGTACATTTAATGCACAACGCATATGCATCGTCGGATCACTGCAGCGGAGTGTGAACGCAGCGATGGGGCCATAAAACATCATTGTTTTGTATTGGATTGCGAATAAATCAAATGCAGTGTAACGTAGACACATGCGGTGCTTCATGTTGATTTTGACAGCGCCTAATCTGCAGGCTGTTCGAGTGCATATCTGTTTCGGACGGTCGTTTACAAATTTACTACCTAATCGAAAATGAGAACATAAATTTAAAAAAAAATTGTTCATTTTTGAAATTTATGTCATTCTATCTATGGGGAGCTTGTAACCTGTTCATAATGTTTAACCCGATTTTCTTGTATGTAACATTTAGATCTGTAAAATTTACTTTGTAAGAAAATTGGTCAAGTTTCCTATCCTCCCTTTCTATTATGACACATTCCTTATTATGTAAATAAAAAAAAAACTTGGTTTCTGATAAAGCGTATATTCAGTATATAGAACTGTTAAAAACTGTTTCCGCCAGTGTAGTCACGATTATGTGCTATATGGTTCTTAGGAGCGTACCCGATAATAAGTAAAATATATCAAAACTAAAAAACACGGTATGGATTAGGTCTTAACTGTTAAGCCGCAACAAAGATCATTATCATAATATTTAAGAGCTTGGCTCTTGTCCGTGGAGTAATTTCTAGCTTAATTTACATCCTGCCTTTTCCTTCACTTCTTTATGTAAAGATCGTATATACGATAAAACATGCTTTCCTTTATTTGTTCCATGTATGTTCTTCTAGGCCTTCCCTTTTTCCTCTTCCGTAATTTTTTTATCTCTAATATTACTTTAATTCAGTTGTCGTGGCGTAGGAGATGACCTAACATTTTTCCTCTCCTATTTTGTATCACCTCCATAATTTCTTTTTTCATTCTATATTTAAAACTTCTTCATTGCTTTTCATTTCTGTCCAACTGATTCTCTCCATCCTTCTCCAGCACCACATCTCAAACGCTTCCAGCCTCTCTCAGTCCCTTTGCGTCATGGTCAAAGTTTCGAAGCCATAGTGTGCTATACTCCAGATGTGTACATCTGTGTTGTTAAAGTGTACTTTAACCAGTTTCTTCCTGATACAACTTGATATTCTAGCTGTAAGCAGCGGTTTTATTAGAATTGTATGCTTTCTTTGTCATGACTACCCTGGAAATAATGTCAGGTGTACATCTGGAGTTCTAATGTACTGCCTAATGAAATTGAATTTTTGACTGCCCTTTTTGATACCATTAAGGTTTTTGTTTTATTTCTATTGATTTTGTGACCAGATTCCAAAAATATTGTATCTATTTCAGTTAGTTTTGATTAATTTTTACCCCTCCTGTACATGACTCTGTTAAGGGTCGTTTTCAAAATAGATGTCCGTAGTTAGGGTTTTATTAAGCCAATTGTTAACTTTTCCTTTGTGAAACGAAAGTTAACCATATATGTTATAGGTATAGGGTAACTTCCGTTACACAAGGGAACAAGATTAACATTTTGTTTAATTAAGGCCTAACTACGGTTTATTTTAATACGACCCTTAATTTTCTAATCGCCTTTTTCTATGAACACATTAAATATTAGCGGCAAAAGTGGACACCCATGTCGAAATCGTTGTCTTATCCTGGCACTTCCCTTTTCTTCCCCAACTACTATTGTGGTTTCTTGATCTTTATATTACAATTCCAGTATTATTTATCTGTCCCGACAGTCTAGACCTACTTCCTTTAGGACTTCCATCATGTTGTTCTAATTAACTTTGTCGAAGGCCTTTTCTAGGTCTATAAAAACTATGGTATCTAAATCTAAATCTAGTCGACGACGAACTAATACGCGCAAAGCAAGTCATGTTCCCTAAAGCCGTACTGGTGCGATGGAGCTATAAGATAAATAAGCTTCTATTCTTGCTCCGATTAGATTTGAATAATTTTAAGTAATATTGTACTAGCTTGTGTGAGGCTTAAGGTTCTGTGTTCTTCACATTTAAGAGTATTTGCCTTTTTGGGTAGTTACTGTTTTTGTAATTTGAAAATTCTAAAATTTCATCGTGCAAGAGATCGCAATTTGCATATTTAATAATTTCTATTTATATATTTTCCAAGCCAGCTGCTTTCCACAGCAACAAAGTATATAAAAAAACCGGTCAAGTGCGAGTCGGACTCGCGCACCGAGGGTTCAGTGCAAACGTGCGTAAGTAAATATGTAAGAGTACAAGATAAGCTGTATGGTGGGATAAACTTAGCTTTGCTGTTGATAAACTGTTGTCCCCATACAACGACATAGGACGCGGTGAGTTCAGTAGCAGCAAATTAGTTTGTGTTACCATTTTTGCGAATTTCTAAATAACGATGCAATCGTTATATTTTTCTTGTAATATTCAGGATGATATTAATAATTGATAATTATTACAGATTTTTCTGTGCAGCAACCTTGAAGATAATAGGGGGGAATGGTATTTTTTTGAATATTTTTCCTCATAAATCAAAAAGTACAAAAAAAAATGTTTTGGAATCTACAAATTAAGCCTTTTTATTTGATATAATAGTCCAACTTAAAATGTTCGACGTCCCATTTCGGCTCCCTTTAAAAAGAAGTAAAAGTTATGTGTATGATTTTTTTCCCGGGTTAGCGATTTTTAAAATTATCCCAAATTTCAAATCGATATCAGCAGTAGTTCCTAAGATATCTGGCTGTGACAGACAGACAGAGTCGCACCATAAGGGTTCCTTTTTTACCATTTTGGTACGGAACCCTAAAAATACATTGTTACGCGGGTATGCTAAATTATTCGGACGGCACGGTACACCTATCACCTGCCGCGTCGACAGCCACCGTCATTACGCATGGAGTGCTTCGCTGGAAAGTCTCCGCGAAATAAAAAAGTTATTTAAAAAAATTAAACCGACTTCAAAAAAGAAAGAAATAACAGTTTTATGCCAACAATTTTTTGAGGTCAGTGTCAGTCTCGTACCGTTATTCCAAATATTAAGACTGTGCCACCGACCTCAAAAAATTGTTTACTCACTTTTAATCTTACATTACAGTACTAGGAATTCCAGGCGGGAGTGACGTAGGTGAGATAATGTAATTGCAATCGTGTGACAAATTAGTAAATGTCCGCACCCTAGGGGCCGCAAACATATCGCAAGGCCCGGAGGCCGCCCCGAGGCCCACATGAGGATGGAAATTGAGTTGATAGTAATTGAATGTTACACAACAAATTTTGGGAGCTGACCGTTTGGTCACTTTCAGTTGGTCTCGGTAATTATTTTACTTTTAGTATGTACCTTTCTTACATTATTGCCATGCATTTTTAACCTCATTGTTTTTATTTTAAATTGGAGAGAGGGCTTATTGTAAACTAGGTGTTAGTAGTCTTTCCCGATTGGTGACTTTACTCCAATCTCATGTAATGGCGGGGCGTGATGCGTCAAAGTTTAGAGCATCACTGTAAACACGTGGACATATACACGTACACATTGTTACGGCCGTGAAGCGGCCAGTTTAATAAGACCCCTCGTATCCAACCTTGTGTATTTTCTGCATCGAGTTAGCGTAATATGGTCAGCAAGGAGGTTCGCACGGCGGGTCTGCTTGTATTGGTGTTGTTGGGAGATAGGGCTGTGGCAATTCGTCTCGTCAGTCCGGGTGTAGCTTATCGAGCAGTCCACACTCGCGCAGGAGAGCATGTGGAAACTGAAACTGATTTATGTTGTCAATGATAGTTTGTTCCATGGACAACGTGTTTATTACACAATACGTGAACATTTTGGTATTGACACTCGAGAAACTTCCTCCTACGTAGCCCTAGGAATTTATATCTACTACTGGCATGCTATTGGATATAACAAGTGTTAATAAAGTGCATGTACCTACCAAATTTAATGCTTATATCTTTTGAACCGTGCATTTTTCTAGAATAATAAGAAACACTATAATATCAAATTAAAAATAGGTTACAGTTTGCCACCGATTCAATATGTTATATACTTATTTATGTTGAAAACTTATATGATTTTCACAAAAAGTCAAATTCACTAAATATTCGTTCTGAACACAAGGTGACCAATTAGGAATGGAGGGACGAAATCGAATTCAGTCGTTATAAATGTTTCAAATCTGATGGGAACAAATTGTAAGTGAATCGTAAGTTCGGAAAGGTTATAAAGGGGTTATAAGGGAGATGAATGTTCCGACTGGCAAGCAACATCACAGTCATGTCACTTATAGAATCAACCCAGGTGTTATCCTGTTCCCGCAGGAAGTTTCATTAGATGGTAATATTGCGTTACAGCCTTCGAAGACGCCCGTCTCTGCGGCCTCGTCGTTTTGACCTAATTAATTTATTATCTGGGGACAGTGCGTACGGCACTAATTTTGATTAATTGTCGACTAACTTTGTATGAATTCCATTGATATTATCCTTTCAGGGAGTTTTCATATGTTCCCGGTCACTATAAATGTTTATATTAACAGTTTGAGAGCCTCTCGCATAGTTTGTTGGTAACTTATAAGTTCTGCATACTCGTGTAATATTATGTCGATTAACAGTATGTGTGTGTGTCTGGATTATTCGCAGAAGTAGTTATATATCGGAGTAAAGAGAAAGCTGGCCGGTCTTAGCCATTATCACTGTTTTGGGCGTGAAGATGGTGGAAAACTCGAAAGCTAGCACATTTTGATTTTAAAGTACCTACTTAATCACTTGGGTTTGTTTGAACGCACTTGAAATTGAAATACTGAGATTTAAAACAAGTTAAGAAGTAAAGGCAATGGTAAGTGAACAATATCCGAACCTTACGCAGCTGTCAACTATCCAAACGTCCAGCTGTCACTGTGCCTGGGGCTCACAACTAACTCCATTCGGGGCTCAAAATTTCTCGCTCTTAAAATGTTAAAACACGTTTCTATACTTTCTATTATGATGTCCAATTTTAAATTGACTTTTAACAATCAGAGAGATTGATTTCGGCCCCGCCATTTTTAGGGTTCCGTAGCCAACTAGGAAAATCATAAAAGTAGGTGGTAGGTCTTAATAAAGACTTTCAATGAAAACTATTTTCAACATGGTCGGATGTACCCTCTTTGAGTATTATCCGAAAAACTGCGCTTGTCAGCAAAATGACTTAAGTGCCATGAAGATATGCTCTTTTGCTGGTGTATTTTTTTCATTTAGAGTGAATTTTTGCAGGCAGTAACGGCTACGGATTCCTACACTGGTCCGACGTGCTCTTGGCGGGTTTTTGTTTTTAAATAGCCGGGTCGGTATCCCACTGCTGGGCTAGGCCTCCCCCCTAGACTTCCAATCATCCCGATTCAATGTGACATGCATTGTTGAGATATACGACCTGGTCTTCCCGCCATCTCCTTCTGGGCAAACCACGGCGCCGTCGTCCGTCTCGTGGTCTTAGCCGACCTTTGTGGATGCTTACGGCATAAATGATCAGCCCATGTCAACAGTAAGTGAAAACACGCACTGTTCTGTGGGCTGTGTGCTCTAAAAAGAGCACAGCGTAGAGTTTCGAATCCAGTCGATCCTTTTTACTCCGATAATGTTACGTTCCATAGCCCTCTGGCAAGCCGTGTCATACTTTCTAGCGGTGATATGGCGTCGTCGGGAATTCTGAATAGCATCAAAAAAATGAAGTAGAAATGTACGAAATTGTACTCTAATTAAAAAAATGTACTACACACGCATACTTACGAGAAAACAACGATCAATCTGTCACCGCTAGGAAGCATATATTTTTGGCGGGCGCTATGTATTTCACTATGTAGCAGTCGAGTTTTCGACTTTCACGTGCACTTTCACTAGTAGACACGTGCGGACTGCGGGGTACATCATTATTATTTATTAGCAATAACATAAGGCCGCGGCCGTGAAATGTTTTCTTCCAAACATGACTAACTCTGACTACTTAATGTGGTAGGTCTGTTAGCAATATCCTCGTCTTCGCGAATACCGAAACGTGTTCATTTTTCTGCGAGTCAAAAAAGTCGACGAGAAAGTTTTGCGGAGGATATCATCAGATTGCAGATTTGGATTGTTAGTTACTAGTTATTTTCTTTGGTTTTAGTTATTGGAAGAGATCGCTTACAGGAATAAGTTCGCCTTTGAACATAACCATTGATATTTGTATTGTTTCGGTATGATTTTATGCACAATTAAGAGTTTACATACTACATATACTTATACATTGCACTAGTTGAACATGTTTCCTACTTTTGATGCCGCAAGCGCACCTTGAAGGTGCCTATGTGCTGGTCTTTCGCAACAATGTAAAATATTCATCGATTTAAGTCAGTAAATCTAGCGTGAAAGTGTAGTAATCCCTATTAGCCAACGGTTTATAGAGCAATAGGACGGTCCGGTGTTGTGGAACCATCGAGCTTTACGACCAATGAAAACGGAGCCTCTCAACTGAGGTAATTATAGGATTACTTAGTTATATTATATGTGCGCCACTTAGCCAGCCTGCCTATACGCTGTAAATTTAGAACAAAGCTGTTGCCTCGTTCGTTAATTTATATAAAAATGCTTTGTGTACTTGATTATTTCAGATAATATTTGTTGTAATAACACCATTATTAGATTAGATTATTTATTTCTCATTTTAAAATTACATTATAAGTTGCATTGTATGTCAAGTTATAAGAATTTAAAGCGAGATCCAACGGATTTCACATTTAGCTGGTATGATTCTCGTTTCTGACGGGCAATTATTGAAAAAAATGTGTAAAGTCGTTGGACGCCCTGTATAAACAAACTAGCATAAGGGTTAAAGTAAAAGCGATTTAGTTAAGAAACTTTAGCGGGAGTTTTAAGCTTTTAATGTTACACGTATTTTTGTAACAGCCGAAGTCTTACTTAGTTCCTTGTTTGCATGCATGGTATAAAATGAAAACCACGAGCAAAAAATAATAAAATTAGTTACAAGGACATACTTCGTGAATAATAATCAATTTGACATGGAAATTACGCGAATGTAATTCAGTTTTAGCGTATTTTGGTCGCAAGTGATCGAAAATTGGTCTTCCTCCTTTCGCATTGCATAGAAATAAAACATTATAAGTTTTCAGATTACTCAAAAACTTGAAAATTTTAAATATAGTCCTGACTACTCGGTTAGGTGCGACGACGAGCGAAGCGAGGCGGAGCGTGTTAGTTAACTTGTCGCTTCGTGACTATAACATGCCGCAATTTTAATTGTACTAGTAGGTACATATACATTTCGACCATTATGATAAAGGTACCAACTTTCTGAATTTTGTTATTCCTGCCAACTATTATATTATCCGATTGTCATATATTTTGAACGTTTGAGTTGTAAAAATAATATTTATGCCACACCTGGCCATAAAGTGGCTTGCGCGCGGAAAAAGCCGCTTTCTGGCCAAGTGTAGACATAAAATGATGTACACAACACGGGAGGTAATAAAGAAAGCCCTCGATCGCATATTTACGTCCCTCGCTTGCAGCTCGGGCCACAAACTTCTGCGATCTCGGCCTTTCTTTGTATTACCACCCTAGTTATGTAATGTACTATTATGAATTTAGTCAATATGTACTTCGACCATTATACAAATATTGTCTGTATATAGGGAATGTACTTTATGATTTTTTTATCTATACACATATCATAAACTATCTATAATGCGGAAAATCTTACAATCACAAATTATGACCAGCATAAAGATAAACTGTTTTGTTAGACCAAAATGTCTTATCTGTGAAAATGTTATTATTGCTATGGAATTTGTATCTGAATAAAAAAAATACGGTTGCGTTGCTTGACATGGGTGAAAATCATTTAACCGCCATTTGACATTTTTAATTTGCGGTTTTTGAACACATCTTACAGAGCGTATAATAGTTAACTACCTATATGTGTATATAAAATAGTGTTTGTGACTGTCACGTGACTGTACATAATGAGGCATTATACAGTGTGTTACCGGTATACGGGCTTTTATTAAAACTGATAATAATATGCTTAATTAGCAATCGTTTGCAAGTATTAGCAAATCATAATTATGCGAATTAACTGCACAATTCAATTTCCTAAATCCGCACTTTAAATGTAGTAGGTGTACTACGTAATTATCGTTATTCATATCGCTGATGCACTTGGTACAAGGCATGTCGTGGTACGGGGCTGAAAAGTTGAGAAAAACAATCCCAAAATTAATGCCGTCCTTATCATTACGTTTATGTATGGAGTTTTTTACACAGCTTAAAAGAGTTATTTCTAAAATTTGACATGACAATTACAAAAGTATTGACATTGGCTTGTCAAATTACAAAACAAACATTGATTTGCAAAACTGATATTTTTTGGCGTTAAAATGGCTAAAGACACATGAGAATTATCTGACATGATTTGTGCGACACGTGGAAATGTTCCTCAAGCCTTGAGACTTTATCGAGAGTGGTTTCGAAATCAACGGCATCCACATAATCTTCGTTTGATAACAATGGCTGTCCAGCGAGGTCCAGCGAATGCATGGTCCTATCTGGTTAGTCTGAAAGGGCTATTAAACCGAATTGTGCACGTACAACTTGAAGAAAGGATTCTCAATCACTTCAGACAGGTCCAAATGTCTAGTACTCGTATTGCTTTTAAGTTTTATTTTATTAGTTACCTATAAAGTGTTGTTTTTCCGTAGTTTTCTTAAGTGTAGCAATTCTGGTATCTCTAACTGTTGAAATAGGTAAATGCAGGCATTTATCTTGATGTCTTCGTTATGAACAAAGAATGAAGGGCTGGCATTTACATCTAATTGTCAATTTAGTACTTTGCTGTACATTGCTTGCAATTAAAATGTTGTTAGAAAATTTATGAAATCGGAATTTTAGTCGATGAATTAAATGAAGGTCACGGTTAGGTTAAGAAACAACGTTACTTTACCCTACTTTAAAAAAAGCCTGCTTGCTGGTAACGCACTGTATAACAGTCACATAAACTACTATTTGTTTGCTGTCGTATTACAGGCGATACTAAAACAGAAGGTCACCCGATAACGAACAAAATATACGACTTATCTTAAAAATATAAAGGGCCAATAGATAGGTAGGCTAGGTATCTACATATTATTTTTTACTTTTTAGAGTTTTTTTATCGCGTTTTTTTTTATTTTACCTTATAGCTATGTTAGTATACAGTAGGAGCAGCAAATTATAATCAATGTGATAGGATCAAATGCCATTAGCCACTTCCACCCAGTATTACATAAGTGGACAGTCCAGTCGCTCTGCCAACGCTTTGAGGAGGCCATCGTGACTTCTTCGCACTCGAGTACTTCTATTTATTACCTCTTGTAGTGAATAAACTAAAAATAAAATCACACACAATAACACGTATAATTTTGTTTATTTATTCCTGAAAACAACCATTTTACAACACAAGGCAAGAAATCGCAGGGTAAGTTAATAAGGCACCAGGCAAATTATATATCCGATGACAATAAAATTATTAGGACCACAAACAGTTTTATTTAACTCAAATCGGCAAAACAAATCGGCTTTGGACCGGTAGTTGGTAACCATTAAATAATTAGAAACGTGAACACTATAGTTTTATTCGACTCACGAACTGAGACGCGGTATGACGATCCGTAGTAGCAATTTTAGCAGAAGGCAAGTACCAAGTCAAAGTAGTTAAAGAAAAAAAGCGTAGCGAGTACGATCGATGTTGGAACCGAGCATCGGGGCTGGTCGTCCGAGCGAGTCCAAGATCGAACGTACGCGTGAGGCACTGACGGTACCTAGGGCGGAAAGTGGTGATGAAATGGGAGGATGGATGAATTGATGAAACCCTAGGGTGTCGCAAAGGGAAAGAAAAGGTCCGGAAAATCAAATACTACGCTGGCGGGTAGAAGCCTTTCTGAATTTAGATGAATCGCAAAGAGAAATTAAAATGACCGAAAAATTATATAGTACACTGGCGGGTAAGAGCCTTTCTGAATTTTGAGAAAAGCTTTTTGAAATAAATTGACTGGCCGCGCCGGACGTATAACCGAGCGTCCAAAGGCGATCACAAGCACGCGTATGTCACTAAATACTGCAGGGTACCTGGCTAAATGCTTATACTAATAATTCCTTGACGTAGTTATTCCTATGTTGCCACGCCACCGTCCTCTAGATTCGCATCCAATAGCACTCGTTCATATCAGTCCGCGGCAGCATTCACCATCGAACCGTAGGCAACCGCCACGCCGAGATGGCCGCTCGCGAATACCGCCTACGCACGTCTTACACTCAGGAAGAACGGAGCGTCACGTTGGAGCTGAAAAGAATACGAAAAAATGAAAAAAATCTATACGTAAACGGCAGCCCGCGACACTACTAGCGAAACCACCACGACGGTACATACCCGGAGCACGAAGAATGACCGGCTTCTTTTTAAACAGACCACGCAAGGTCAGCGCTACTACGGCGCCGTTGAGGGTTCATAGACCACGCACAAGACCGCACGTCTTGGACGAACAACACTAAACAGGTCCACGCTCATGCAGCGTGAACTCGTCACGATCACAATTATTATTCACCGTTACTTTGAGAACAGCAAAAATATCACCACCGCACGGGCTAGAACACAATATGCAAACTGCAAAAAATTGCAAAGAAAGTAATGTGCTTTCCACGTGAAAGTCAGATTGAGAATGAAAAAAACACCAGCGTTTATCCACACAATCAAATTTCAAACTCGACGAATCTGGAATCCACAATTTGAAAAAAACATAACCGAAACCCACCAGCACGCCAAAAACTTGAAGTGAAGTAAGGACGTAATCCAATCTCGGCGAGAGTACAACCGATTTTATAGAGCATGTATTTGACAGATAACGCATCGCTATACAGACACCGCCATTTATGACCACGTGGCCGACCAAGAGAAGCCGCGACCGTACAAGTTAGCCAACACTAGCGAACAAACGAACTAACGACACAAAACCTGTAGCGATTATGCTACAGATATCCCCCAAATAAAACAAACAAACAAGAGAAGAGAAAAACCGAGAAGTCAACCCCCACAAACCAACCAGCTGACAAGGAGTTCCGTAATCGAGCCAGTAAACAATTCTACGCAACCCTATTACTTAGGAAACTCCATCGTCCACCACAACTACTTAAGGCATCGCTAACCCAACGCCTCAACCAACAGCTCAATAAGACCCTAGCACAAACACCTACGACGATAATCGACTAATAAACCGACGCGGGTTATTAGCCGAAAACAACCGAAGGCAACAATTATAAGGACAATATCCCAAGAATGACCACAAAGCTAACCACTAACTTAAACCTACAGCCCTATGGAAGGCGATAACCTAACCTAACCGCTGAACTAAACCTAAGGCGCAAAGGAACCTGTCGTCCCAAGCGAACACGGTTGGAACCGTTGGTCCAAAATCGTGATACGAATCCGGAGTTTTTAGCCCATATGGCTATACGGCCTACATCGGTCCATCAAGATGTCGTTGTCCAGGAAAATACCCGATCCCCGACGGGGCGGTACGAAAATCGACCGACAAGCACGAAGCTTCAGACGGCGACAACATGCGTCAATCCTATCGCGTTAAAACGCGCGCCAGCATATAGCTGGGACAAAGCCTCGTCCGGACAAACCTTAACACTATTATATTAGACGTACAACGCCATCAAACCTATCCTAACGACAATCTAGAAAAAACACTAACTAACGTAACCTAACGATAAGCGAGCTACGGTTGGGTTGTTGGTTAGCAACGCGACAAACCCCTACATTCAAAACGGACCCCCAGCAGCATGAGATGACACGTAGCATTGACGCGTCTTCATGAAAAGAAGACAACAGGAAAAGCGGAAAACGAAATGGAACGAAAAACGTAACGACACTGAACGAAACGTAACGAAACTGGAAGGAACCTGTCCAGCAAATCTGCAATGTCAGTCTCAACCAAAGCCGCGCCAAGGAGCACCTCACAAGACAAACACCCACACGCGCGACAGCCCGGCTCAATGGGCCGCCGGCGGAAGGAAGAGGCACAACACCAGATAACACCTAGAATCAACGACCTACCGAACGAACCTAGAATACACAAACCCCCAACCACCCCAAACGGCAACGACACGCCCCACTGTGCCGAGGCCGCTGGGGGGCGAAGACGAAAGGAAAAACGAAGCCACAAAAACGTCGAAAAAAAACGGGCGGGCAATCGCGCCTTTTTGAATTTGGAGGAAACTGTCGAAAAGCAAAAAAACCGGGTCGGAGCGATCATTTAAGGATGTCCTTAATGTGATAAGTGCCGACCACCTGGGTCTCCACGTCGACCAACTCATACACCTGCGAGGAAATACGCCTAACCACGCGACACTGGACAAAGCGCGCAGCAAACTTGCCACCTCTAAGCGCGTCGGTCGTGCCACGCTGAAAGTTCCTGCGCCAAACAATCTGACCGACGACGAGCCTAACTGACCTCCGGTTCAAGTTGAATTTCCTGGCGTTCCGGTGAAAAGCCAAAACCAAGGAATCCGAAACCCTCGCATACACGTCCTGCAAGGCGAGAAGGTTCTCAGCGTGCTCGGCCCGACTGAGACCCACCTCTTGGACCTCAGCCTGGTCAACGTCGCGCCGCCGATCAACCAACACCTCCCTGCCGAACATCAGGAAATTCGGGGTGAAAGAAGTTGCCAAATTTACGCAAGAATTCAAATACAGAGCCACCCGAGGAAGATGAGGGGGCCACCTGCGCTGGTCACCAGCCACCAAGATGCTCAAGGTAGTAAGCACGACTTGATTGTACCTCTCCACCACATTTGCTTGCGGAGAATAATAAGGAGTATACAACGGTCTAGGAATGCCGTATGTCGCTAAGAAATCAACGAATGGAGCACTGCGGAAAACCGTAGCATTGTCGCACGAAATATGGGAAGGAGTTCCAAAACGCAAGAAGATCTCAGCCTCCAACGCAGCTGTGATGGACGCGGAATTAACCCTCTTCAGCGCGACAAGCCACACAAACTTAGTGAACACGTCGACCATCGTCAAGATATAACGAACGCCGTGGGCAGCCACCGGGAGTGGGCCTATAAGATCGATCGAGAGAAGATCCATCGGCGCTGTGACCGGGCGAGGATACAAGCGCTCACCACGCGGCTGTGAATTCGCGATCTTGTAAGCCTTGCAGACTTGACAACCCGCTAGCTGCCTGGTGATATCCCGGTACATATAGGGCCAATAGTAAAGATCCCTGGCCTTCAAGTAAGTTTTCATAACCCCTGGATGCACATTTGGAAAGCCATTATGAATCTCAGCGATCGCCTCGTTCCTCTTTGAAATCGGCAGGACTATCCGCCACGGACTAGGAGCCAAGGGATTCTCAACCGCCATCCTACGCATAAGAACGCCCTCACGTACCGCATACGCTGTGAACATCTGGGGGGCTTCGCCTACGCCTTGGAACACACGCTCATACCAAGGATCGCCGCTAGGTTGCGCACCACGCCGGAACGAAATCAAACCAACTTGAGCGCGAGACAAGGCGTCGGGGACGACGTTTAAAACGCCCTTCCTATGCTCGATTTCGAAATTGAACTGAGAAATTACGGTAGCCCAACGCGCCAACCGACCAGAGGGGTTGTCGAGTGTAGTTAGCCACTTGAGAGCGATGTGGTCGGTGACTATCTTAAACTTCATACCATCGAGATACCCCCGAAAATGCTTGATGGATTCGAGAACCGCGAGTAATTCATGCTCCGTCGTGCCGTAGCTGCGTTCAGCCTTAGTGAATAAACGAGAATAAAAAGCAATGGGGTGCTCAACGCCATCAAATTCTTGTACCAACACCGAACCAAGACCAACTTGACTAGCGTCGCATTGAAGAATAAACGGCTTAGTGAAATCCGGGCACTCGATCAACGGTGAATTCAACAAAGCGTCTTTCAATCTGGAAAAGGCGGCGGCTGCCCCGTCGTTCCAACCGATGGGATCCCGGCCTTTCCTCTTACCTAACAATGCAGTAAGGGGTGCAATAATAGAAGAAAAGTTTTCAACAAACCGCCGATAATACGAACACATGCCGATAAAGGCCCGCAGCGACTTCGCGTTAGTAGGAGCCGGGTAGTCCTTGATGGCCTCGAGCTTCTTGGGATCAGTCTGAAGACCACGCTCATTCACGATATAGCCCAGATACTTCAACTCAGACTTGCAGAACTCGCACTTTTTTAAATTCACAGTAAGCCCTGCTTCCTTTAGCCTATCCCGAACCTTCCGGATGAGCCGAAGGTGACTATCGAAATCCCTAGAGACCAAAATCAAATCGTCGACGTAGCCGAAAATAAAATCGTCCGATTCAGGAGTTACTTCGTAATTGACGATCATGTCGGTAAGCCTCTGCATCTCCGACGCTGCATTGGTCAATCCAAAAGGTAGACGTACAAACTCAAACAATCCACGCTGGGGTGCAATGAAAGCAGTCTTCTCACAGCTGGCCTTGTCCGCCAATGGGATCTGCCAAAAGGCACTCCTAAAATCGAGCGACGTTAAGTATTTCGCACCACGCAAGTTATCTAAAATGTCCTGGATACGAGGAAGCGGATACGAATCACGGACGGTGACGCTATTTAACTTCCGACTGTCAACGCAGAACCTGACTGAACCATCCTTCTTAGTGACCATAACCACCGGTGAAGCCCAAGGAGAACGCGAAGGCCGAATAACGCCAGCTTCGAGCATCTTGTCAATCTCCTCGTTGAGAATCTTCAACTTGACAGGCGAGAGTGGGTAGTACCGTTGCCTAATCGGGGAACCGACAGTCTCGATCTTATGAGAAAGCCAAGTCGTGCAACCCAAGCCAGCCTTATCCGAAGATATTTCCTCAAACTCACTAATCACGGTCTGGAGCTGGGACTCTTGACTAGGTGTAAGTTCCGTACGCGGATGAACGTATCGAACCTCGCCCACCATTGAAGACTCCACCTTCGGGGACAACGGATCAGGTATAAGTTATGTAATAGTAGTATGTAATAGTTAAGTTGGAGGTGGAGTCTATGGGGGTTTAAAGTAATACTCCTTCATGGTGATACTTGTTATATTGAGTACAAGACAAGACTATGACGAAGACCAAAGACAAAGACGTGTCTTAAAGCTAGTTAAATCTATTTATAATATATTAATGCTTACTTGCTATAACCCAAATCCGTGCGTCACATGTCGTAAACAGTAACGAAGAGTTACTGTTAATTCATCATATTACATCTCCCCCGAAAGTTCACTCTTCACCCCCTCATGCAACAAAAAAAAATGTGACGAACGCAGTTGAGTTTTACATTTTTGTTTCTTATTATTAGCATTTAAACTAACACTTGATTTGATAAAATGAACTAAAAAAAATTAACATAATAATATGGTAGGTATTTATAACTGAAATTAATACATAAGTTTATCAAAATTACTGTCCACATCGGTCAAGGTGTTAAAATTAAATTCAAAATTACTTTTATTTATCCATATTTTATAATCGTACACATTAGTAAACATTTCCTAGGTATCGGTACATTTACCCAATGATAAAATATCTAATGCCATCGGAGTCCTTAGCTCCTAATAAAAAAAAAACAAATGGGAATAGTTTCCCAAGGGCATGGTCACCCTTCAATCCTCTCAAAAACACAAATGGGAATGGTTACCCAAGGGCATGGTCACCCTTAATTACCGGCATATCAGGCCTAACTCTCGGTTGCCTGTACTTAGAGTCACAAATACATTAAGACGTTATAAGTCTCCAACGGTTTTCACGGAGGGCACGGTAGTCCAAAACACCATGAGCCAACACGAAGGACTAGTGCTCTAACTTCCCTAACACAAAAATCACAATAATATGTACCGTACCTGGATATTAAACCTTCTGTATATTAATTATCCAAGTTATATTGTTACTTGCTTGCTTGATTTGATGCTATCCCGAACTCTAGGTTGATCAGGCCTAAAATTGCGGGTATATCTGGTGATAAACTCTTTGAAATATTAAAAAAATCTGGAGAAATATTATTACTGGAATGCAAAATCATATACATATTATTGATAAGTAGGTCATACTAAAATCTAACTATTATAATGGACACGTGCCGACGTAATACGCGGGCGCGGGCGCGGCGCACGAGCGCGATGACCGCTGCGTGCTGACCGTGCGGAATACTGTTCTACATACTATATCATATTGCGAAATACCTATATCGCTTTTATCATTGAGATAATATACATTTTTACTTCTATTTAAATATTTTGATAAATTGCAACACAATATCCGCTAAACAATTCGCAATCACATTACGTTAAGTATCTGAATAATATATCAATATATATTTTATTTCAACTGAACTCTACTGTATTATTCTTAATTCGCAACTAAATATTATACTGCAAAACTGTATTTAACACAGATAAAAAAAAACGTATGGCTATTGACTAAACACATTGACAAATTACATTACAATATTGTTATAATTAAAAACTTACATAAATCGGAATCAATCTAGGTACTGGTAAGTGAATGAAGCTGACGTTGCGCTAGGTAGCGTCGGGACGGGCCGCGGGTCTTATATGGCCACAATAAATCACGTCATCGCTATGCTGATGCCGTAGCTGGTCGGTCTGTCGCAGCCAATCGGAGAGACGCGCCCTCAAGAGCGCGTGAAGTTCGGGTTCCTCCAAAGGAGAAGCCCCCGCGCACCGATGTGGATAAGGAGGGCTTCACAATGGTGTCGAGGAAGCGCAACCCGCGCAAGAGTCAGTGTGGTACTGCAGAACCGGTCGGTTCTGGTCTGCGGGTCGCCACACCGGGCAAGGCGCTATATGTATCGCGCCTACATTACACCGCCACGGCTGATGAGGTGGCGGAGTACGTTCGTCAGAAGACCGGCTTCTCGCTGAGGGTGTTCCAGCTGCGTTCGCGCCACTATGTGCACTTCAGCTCGTTTGTGGTGCGCGTGCCGCGGCCGCTGCAGGAAACCATCGCAAGTGCTGACTTCTGGCCGAAGGGTGTCGTGTTTCGACGGTTTCGGGGCAACCTGCCGAATCCTACACCAGAGACGACGATGCAACGGGGCCACGCCGTTTCGTCGCCTAAATAGTTATTTTATTTCTACGTTTCATGACGCATTGGTTTTTTTACTGTAATGTCATGTTAACATGTATTAATAAATAAATAAATAAATAAATAAATAAATAAATAAATAAATAAGGAGCTTCCCGGGCTGACCCGCAGCAAACGCGCGCTTCAAAATGTCGGTAAGTCCGAAGTCGTTCCAAAATTCAATGCCCAAAATAAACCGGGTAGGCAAGTCACAACCTACAAGACACGAATGAATAGCATGGAAGCCATTAAAAGAAATAGGAATATCCACCCCCCCCAAGATAACAATCGGAGAATCGTCCGCCGACACCACCGACGGCTGGATCTCCTTGCAATAAGAGAGACCTAATTCTGACAGAAGCGAGACGTCAATAAGAGATGCCTGCGCACCGGAATCCAAAAGGGATTTGACAGTGACACCTGAAATGTAAACTTCAATAAACAGCCTATTATCCGGCGACTTATTCAAAACAACCGGTGACACCGTCGGACCTCTCAGTGCGCCACCAACTAGTTTTTTGACAATCCAGGGTTGCAATACTGGCAGTCGCGCGTGATTGCACCTGCCCGCTTACACTTGAAACAGATGGCACCGGTAAACCTGGGACATTCACGATAACTATGCCCCTTCGCTTCACACTTCAGACACACGATCATGCCCTCATCATCCCGGCTCGATGACTGGATGGGAGCCACGGTCAAACGCGCCGGACGCAGACCCTGGAAAGCTTCAAAGTTCTTTGCGACCTCCAGGAGACCATCGACATCCTTAACGATATTCGTCGCGAGACAAGGGTGATACTTGGGGTTCATCCCATATTTAATAATGTTGAAGAGACTGTCTTCGGACACCGGAGAACGAAGCTTCGCATTCAAATCGCGGGCCTGGATGACGAAGTCAACCACTGACTGGTTAGCCTTCTGTGAAAGCGCCCGCAGTTGGCTCTCAACCTTGAAGTCATAGTCAGCAACGTCAAAAGTCTTGAAAAAACCAGCCTTGAGTTCATTGAAGGATAAACCAGGATACCTAATCGCCCTAAAATATTTCAACGCGCTGCCGGTCAACAATTCATGGAACCGCCTCACGATATAAGGAGGTGAGACGTCGCGCGCTATGCCCTCTTCCTCAATGCGAAAGAAAAATTCGCGAACGCACGTGTCGCCGGAGAAGACCAAGTTCCACTTTGAAAGGGATTCGCTCTTCAAAGCAGGACGACCCGCATAACCCGTCGGTGTAGCGCGGTGCCGAGGTCCGGTGTCATAAAACTCTTCATCCATATCATCAGCTAAACCGAGGACACGGGGCGGGTGTGCATTCCGTTCTGGATGGCGCGGCGTCAAGTGGATAGAGCCTTCGTCGCCGGAACCCGACATAGCTGCTAAGTTACCAAAACGATGACACAAATAGAAGCACCAAACTAAAGCAAAGAAACAGGTAGCTAGAGGCTCAACGAAGTACTAGACGTCAACACGAACTTCCAAAAAAAATTTAAAGTTAGAAGTCAACGTAAACATCCAAAAAATTAAAGTTAGAAGTAAATGCGAACATCCAAAAAAATTAAAGTTGTAGATGCCGGTTAGATATTCATTCAAATTAAACTTGGTTAAACCGATTTAATTTAAGAAGTCGTATTTAAAAAACTTAAATTCAGTTCACAATCAAAACTAATTTAATCCAAACTCGATTGCCACCCCTAATATTAGCCACAGCTATTCAAGCTCCGTTAATTTAATTTCTGAAGTCTTGTTTGAAAATATTAAATTGATCCAAAATAAACTCAATTTAATTGAAGTCTAAGTTGCCAACCCTATCGAATTGATTTAATTCAAAATAGCTAAACGATTCGCAACAACGCAACGTTTAATTCAATTTAATTTATGAAGTCTCATTTGAAAATATTAGATAATCCAAAATAAACGCAATTAAATCGAAGTCAAATTTTAATTCAATTCAATTCAATTCAGATAATTAAACCCGGCTTGTTGAATCTAATTTATCAAGAAAATCTAAAATAAATTGTTTGGAGATATTTAATTAAATTGGCAATCCGAACTAATTTAATTTGAACGTGGTTGACAACCCTAACCGATTAATTTAATTTACTTTAATTAAAGAAGTAACCGGATCATTAATCGATATTGATTAATTAATTAAACGAAAATTAATTAATTAACCAATTGGTTAACAAATGATTAATAATTACTTATTTAGTTTGGTAATTTAGCAGAACTAATTTTGGCAGTTTAGCAGGATTGTTCAGTTTGGTTTAATTTAGATTACTAGACGTGACCAACCGGTTTTTAATTTAACCTAACACTATTGAAGATTTAATTTGAATGGAATCTCGATTTTATTGTCAAGAGGAAAAAAAAAACGGAAAACCCTGGGAATAAAACACTGCCGACACCGGGATAAGATTCCGCGAGGCTTAAACTAGAAATAACCGTCGAGAAAAGAAAAAAAAAACAAAAAGAAGACCCACGCTGAGGATCGATCCAGCAATCTCGAGCTCGCAGACCCAACGCCCACACCGCTACGCTACGGCGTCGGTAATTAAGCCTGACAAAACTAACCTACACTATACGAACGTGACACGGGCAACGCGTCGCTTAGCGACTAGCGTGTTAAATGGTATTGACTTGACACTGTGGAACGTCAGCGACAATATACAATAATATATGTGATAATATATGTAATAATATACGCCTGCGAACAAACACCGAAAAGAAATATAGTACAATAAAAGTGATAAATTGTTCTCTAAACGACTTACCGTGAAATTGCCCTAACGTCTACGGGTGCAAGTTTAAAGGGTTTGCAAACTACTAAATAAATAACTCGGGATACGTTTGGGGATAGAATGAAACAGGATGCCGATTAAAAATATTTCTGTTTAACAGGTAACAAATCACAGAGTTTCAAATAACTTCAGAGCTGTCACGTCGAAGCGATCTGAGGCTGACGTCCAACAAGATCCAAGTTCCGCGTCCGAAGTGGGGTTCAATGTCACGCTGAGCTACACCGTAGGACCCGTGCAACACGTACGAGTATTCAGGAACACCGGAAGGCTATAATCAAAGAAAGCATTAGTAATACAGGACCGGAAAGCGGTCACCCTCCCCGAACAAGGCAAAAAAGGAAAAAAAATGTTTGATGTAGAGAATTAAATAATTTCACACATAAAATTATGAAAGGTAAAACAGGGTTCAACTTACCATACTGTATCGGGCGCCATAATTGTAGTGAATAAACTAAAAATAAAATCACACACAATAACACGTATAATTTTGTTTATTTATTCCTGAAAACAACCATTTTACAACACAAGGCAAGAAATCGCAGGGTAAGTTAATAAGGCACCAGGCAAATTATATATCCGATGACAATAAAATTATTAGGACCACAAACAGTTTTATTTAACTCAAATCGGCAAAACAAATCGGCTTTGGACCGGTAGTTGGTAACCATTAAATAATTAGAAACGTGAACACTATAGTTTTATTCGACTCACGAACTGAGACGCGGTATGACGATCCGTAGTAGCAATTTTAGCAGAAGGCAAGTACCAAGTCAAAGTAGTTAAAGAAAAAAAGCGTAGCGAGTACGATCGATGTTGGAACCGAGCATCGGGGCTGGTCGTCCGAGCGAGTCCAAGATCGAACGTACGCGTGAGGCACTGACGGTACCTAGGGCGGAAAGTGGTGATGAAATGGGAGGATGGATGAATTGATGAAACCCTAGGGTGTCGCAAAGGGAAAGAAAAGGTCCGGAAAATCAAATACTACGCTGGCGGGTAGAAGCCTTTCTGAATTTAGATGAATCGCAAAGAGAAATTAAAATGACCGAAAAATTATATAGTACACTGGCGGGTAAGAGCCTTTCTGAATTTTGAGAAAAGCTTTTTGAAATAAATTGACTGGCCGCGCCGGACGTATAACCGAGCGTCCAAAGGCGATCACAAGCACGCGTATGTCACTAAATACTGCAGGGTACCTGGCTAAATGCTTATACTAATAATTCCTTGACGTAGTTATTCCTATGTTGCCACGCCACCGTCCTCTAGATTCGCATCCAATAGCACTCGTTCATATCAGTCCGCGGCAGCATTCACCATCGAACCGTAGGCAACCGCCACGCCGAGATGGCCGCTCGCGAATACCGCCTACGCACGTCTTACACTCAGGAAGAACGGAGCGTCACGTTGGAGCTGAAAAGAATACGAAAAAATGAAAAAAATCTATACGTAAACGGCAGCCCGCGACACTACTAGCGAAACCACCACGACGGTACATACCCGGAGCACGAAGAATGACCGGCTTCTTTTTAAACAGACCACGCAAGGTCAGCGCTACTACGGCGCCGTTGAGGGTTCATAGACCACGCACAAGACCGCACGTCTTGGACGAACAACACTAAACAGGTCCACGCTCATGCAGCGTGAACTCGTCACGATCACAATTATTATTCACCGTTACTTTGAGAACAGCAAAAATATCACCACCGCACGGGCTAGAACACAATATGCAAACTGCAAAAAATTGCAAAGAAAGTAATGTGCTTTCCACGTGAAAGTCAGATTGAGAATGAAAAAAACACCAGCGTTTATCCACACAATCAAATTTCAAACTCGACGAATCTGGAATCCACAATTTGAAAAAAACATAACCGAAACCCACCAGCACGCCAAAAACTTGAAGTGAAGTAAGGACGTAATCCAATCTCGGCGAGAGTACAACCGATTTTATAGAGCATGTATTTGACAGATAACGCATCGCTATACAGACACCGCCATTTATGACCACGTGGCCGACCAAGAGAAGCCGCGACCGTACAAGTTAGCCAACACTAGCGAACAAACGAACTAACGACACAAAACCTGTAGCGATTATGCTACACTCTGTACTATAATACGTGCCCAATAGGACACACGCTTATGAAACGTCTGCTAATTAAATTAAAATGTTATTATTGCAGCAAAAAGTATAGTACATTACACAACAAGGGTGGTAAAATAAAGAAAGGCCGAGAACGCAGATGTTTGCGGCCCGAGCGGCAAACGAGGGACGTAAATATGCGATCGAGGGCTTTCTTTCTTACCTCCCGTGTTGTGTACATCATTTGGCCAGGTGTGGCATAAAAAAATAAATGGCTCGGGCGGGACTCTTGGGGCAGCGGAGCGCAGGATCAGGGGCGTATTTTGAAATTTGGCGCCCCGGGCCAATGTACGTTTCGGCGCCCCAGAAGTCAAGGAAAAAATTATTGAAATAAAAAATACAATATTTTTAATAAATTTTGATCGCACGCACGTAGGCGAGCTATCGCGCGGCTTTGTGAATAAGTGTCGCGCGCTCCGAAACGGCCGAAATTGGACTACTTGTTCGTCTTTATGCTTTGCCTCGAGAGCGGAACTTAACTTTGTCAGAAATCAAAAAAACCGTAAAAATTTGGGAAGGTCTAGTTTTTGGTAGTACCTTCTCAGGACTATCAAAAACTAGTCCTTTAGGGTCATAATCTCCAAAACCTGAAAACCGAAATTACGGCGGTTTTTTTCGATTTTTGACAAAGTTGCATTGGCGCTCGAGGTCACAAACTTAGATTATTCATTCAACATCATAAACAAGTCTGCAAAAAATTAGAACTACTGGATTGGCGCAAAGTACCCCGTACTTTCAGGTGACAAGGTTACTGGATTATTCAATGTTTTGCAAAATTGGTTTCAATATTGATAAACGCCCCCTCTTCCTTCTGCACCCCGCCCGCGCCCTTATTCAGAGCATGTACTTATTGTACTTACCACGCCGTATGTTTTTAATAACAGACGCGCTCCGTAGATATTGACGAAAATTAACTTACGACCGTAGTTTCGATAAAATAAAAAAAGGTGAGAAGTAAAAGTCAGTTGAATGGCGCCAAAACCAGAACAAAAGGCAATCGGCCCGGGGCGGCTACGGCGCCCCTGGCCGATTGGCACCCCGGGCCATGGCCCGGATGGCCCTAGGGTAAATACGCCCCTGCGCAGGATACTTATTTATTAACTCTTATTTCATGTTTTAACAGTAGATTGTGTCACAAGGGAGCAAAATGGTGTATTTACGTTAAGGGCGCATACAAGTACATTGGATCCCATAGCAAATCAAGGGATTCTACAATAAAGCAGAATTCTTGCGAATTCATAACTTTCTTCTGTAACATATATGTATAGATACAAGAAATCAAAGTACATAGAAAAATTAAATGGCACTCACCTGTGTCCAGACCGGGAATCAAACCCGGTATCATCTCTCGCTCGATCGTCGTAGCTGTAAAGGTGCGCATTGGGGTGAGATACCTGTGTAATACAAGTTCTCATAGATGGCGTTTAGGTTAAATCCTATTAAAACAGAATGATACGGAAGTCAAAGTAGATGGCAAAATTGAGGGCGCTTACTGGGTGCTCCGGTGGACGAGTAGTTGAATCGCTGGGCCGGAAATCCAGAGGTACCGGGTTCGATTCCCGGTGTGGTCTGGACACAGGTGAGTGCCATTTAATTTTTCTATGTACTTTGATTTCTTGTATCTATATATCGAGGGCTGCATGCTAAAGGGGCGTATAGCAAGCGTTTTGCTTTGCGTATACGCACCTTTGGCCTGAAACCCTCGATATGTAACATAAAATGTGGTGTAATTTACCCGCATTAAAAAACCAATGAAGAGACAAAATGTTTCTTTCATTGTTGGGACCCCAGTGCCAAGCATATGGGTTGTAAGGACTCAATGGTAGATGATGCTACATGGAGAGACCCAGGATGACGTCACAAAGGAGAAGACTGGTTGAAAAATTGGACGACTTGGGCAACGATTCGGTGGCATAGATGCAGGTTCGAATCCTGCCCGAGACATATAATTTTTAAAGTTTTCTCTTCGAATAAAATATTTAAATACTTAAATTGTTGATAAGCGAAATATTACGCAAAGTTTCGGAAAAAGCAAGTAGAAACCATTGAAAGTGTCGACTTTATAACAATTAAAATACTTTCAATTAATTCCACTGGGTAACAAACTTTGAACTTTATCGTGCCTCACGGACTTTACTTATAGTTTTTATTTTGATGAGTGACTCAAAACATGCAATTCAAAAAATACTACGTAGCAAAATATCTAATAAAATAATTATTAAAAAAATAAAACGTCTGCCTTGGATGAAAGTTACAAGCAAGTAGTGAAGAAAGTAAGGAATTATTCAATGATATAAAATAAACTAATGTATAAATGTATCTGGTCTATCTTGCTCTTCTTCACTACTTGCTTGTGACTTTTAAGTTCGCTTTTATTTAACAAGAGTGTGGTGCCACAATTACTTTATAAGTACCAAAATGATTAGTTAGCAAACATCGCGTACCAAACGTTGCGTTTTGAACATAGGTACCTACTTTTGTACGGCGCTGAAACCCAAACGTTATAGTAATATTCTCTTCGATTTCCGCGATTATCACTCATTGTAATAAAACAATTTAAACGCAGTAAATCACGTATAATTACTTAATTTTACATCCCGATCTTCAGTAACCCATTCAGCGTTCGTGATTGCAAACTACTTGAAACGTCGGGATGTAAAATCAAGTAATATTTATTTATTACGCGAAGAGTTACGCCATTTGAATTGTTTTAGTCCAAACATTACATAGCAAGAACGTTGGCTCATCGTCTGCTCTGCTCTGTCAGCAAAGAATCCTTATCATTACCTTATACATGGAAGGACAACGTTAATTAATTATGCTATTTAAGCGGTATGCTCAATCATCGTATGCGTAGACTGTTATGCGGTTTCATAATAGAAGTTTTAAATTATGCCTAATAGTCAACATCCTCTGTTCGACTTAATAAGCTAGGGAGTGAAAAATTAAAATGTCAGGATTTTCGAAATATGTCCTAAATTTTATTTCTACTGCTTTGATTTTCAGCCACTATTGAAAATTTTACTACGCAGTTATTGAAAATTTTACTACGCAGTTAAGATGCACCTCTGGGCTACGTAAAAAAAATCTGCTTAGTAGCAACGCTTTAACAATTTAAACATGTTCGATACTTGTAAAGTGTAATCCCGGTGTGGCAGGAGTTAGCGTTACTTTATTGTTGCGGAGGAGATCAGCACGTGAAGGATGAAGGTGCGACGCCAACTTTACGGAGATAAAACTTGTTTGCTAGTTTATGCCGTCGTATTAAACGGAGTTTGCCACTTGGATAACGTTAGTGATATCCCATGATATAAGAAATCAGACGCTGAGAATTGGAGAGATCTATTCGAGAACTCAACGGTGTCTTCCATTATAAACCAGCGTGTGCTAGAACTAGTTTAACAGATAGAAATGTCGCCAAGAATACGAAATATTTAAGTGTCATACGTAAAGTATCGCTGAAATTTTATCGTCATAACTTTTTTCATACATTGAATTACATAGGTATTTTAAAAACCAAACTTCTTGTATCGATAGACAATTGTTTTTTAGGGTTCCGTACCAAAATAGTAATTTTTTACTAACCCTTATGGTGCTCCTCTGTCTGTCTGTCCGTCTGTCACAGCAAGATATCTCAGGATCTACTGATGATATCGACCTGAAATTTGGAATAGTCTTAAACCCGAGCCTTTTACCTTTTTTACTTTTTTTTAAAGGGGACCGAAATGGGCTGTCGAAAATCAAAAGTAATGTGTAGATTCCAAAACCGTTTTTATTGTTTTTCTTAGACATGTAGTTTTTTATTTTAGACAAAAAACGTTAAAAAAAATACCATTCCCCATTATCTCCGAAGTTACTGAACAGAAAAATCTGTAATAATTACCGATTATTAAATATCATCCTAAATATTACAGGAAAAATAAAACAGTTGTCCTAACCCAAGTAGCACACAGGCTGTAAAAGAGCTTATACAGCTCTTATAGCGCCTAAACTGGAGGTATAATACCTGTATAAGCTTTTATACAGCTTGTGTGCTACTTGGGAACTTGCAGCGTTTTTTAGAACTTCGCAAAAATTGTAAGACAAACTTATTTGCTCCTACTAAACTAAACGCGACATTATGTTGATGTATGGGGACAACAGTTTTTCAAGAGCAAAGTTAAGTTTGTCCCACCATACAGTTTATCTTGAATTATCCATGTTTCTACTGACGAGTTTGTACGGAACCCTCGGCGCGCGAGTCCGACTCGTACTTGACCGGTTTTTTTAATATCGATATAGCAGCACTGGTTGAATGGGGATGTGGCCTAATGTTGAATTTTATACTAAATAATTATAGTCATATGGATAAGAAAATACTAAATTACCAATAATACAGAAGAAATAACCAAAAAAATATGGAAATGGTATGGGACCATATAGTTTTACAAAGTTTGGATATTTTTTATCGTCCCAAAGAAAAATAAAAGCTAATTTCGTGAACGCTTTCTGTCATGCTCAAAATGACCAATTGCATTTTTTTTTCATACAGACTGGACGGACACAGGATGTCAACGCTCGGTACGGTTGGCTACTTTTGATTGCAATATGTGGCTGTTACAGCGGGCCATCCAAGTGTAGTAGTAATATAGGCATATATTTGTTTTGTTCCTCACAAATAGGAGAATCGATTTACATCAGAAACAAAGTCCAGTCCACATGTCTATTGTGGCAACATACTGTCAATTTAGTGCGCCTAAATCTGGTGTTAGCCATTCTCTTCTCTAAAACGCTACCGGTACCAGCGATTATATTTAACCTAAAATATAGTTTAACCTAAATTAAGTTCGAGTTTGTTTTATCTTATTAGCTCCATAGCTAATGACCTGACCCCCTGACTGTATTATAGCCACCACCGGCTATAATACAGTCAGGACGAGTAATTTGTTTACGCTCGTTATTAGCCCCAGATCGGCCAGTTGATTGTTCCCTTTTGTTTGACGAAACTTCGTCTCCTGTATCTAATTATAAGTATGCAACGTATAGACCAATTTTTTTCATCGTAAGGAAATTTGAGGAATAAATTTCTTAAACCGTAAGAAAATATTAGATTACCTACTAAAATTTGATTTTTGATTGATTGAAAAAAGTCCCTGTTCTGATTTTTAGGGTTCCGTACCAAAATGGTAAAAAAGGAACCCTTATGGTGCGACTCTGTCTGTCTGTCCGTCTGTCACAGCCAGATATCTCAGGAACTACTGCTGCTATCGATATTTTTTTAGAAATTTACAAAAATCTTAAAATATTTTATTACTTCTACCCTCCCTACTAGAGCCATCTAGCGGAGAGTAGCAAAACTAAGCGATGGCCTATTTCAGTTACATATAAAATGTCTATTAAATTCAATGATCACTCATCGATGTAAGATCAATGATCAATCGGGAAAAAGACATAAAGTAACAATAATTATTAAAAACTGTATAATAGGAGTATGTTAGGAAATCTGACACTAGTAAATACCATAAAAATAAAATACCACTAGCGCCATCTAGGGACACAAATCTAAAATAAGGTAGCTTGTGGCAGCAATATTAATTTAATACACAAAAGTGTGCTTCAAAATATGATTCCTTCATGAAAAATTATACATGAGAACTAACTTAGTTGACAAACAATTATTTCAATCAGCCAATAACAAACAGTGACGTTTAAATTACAAGTAAAATTTACGCGCTATTTAGTATCAATAGATGTCGCTGTAGCATACGCTGCATCGCGCTGTTAAGATTTTTCCTGGTTTAATAGGATTAAGGTGGGTTTAAAGCAGGGTTGCTGTTAGTCGGATGGTTGGACTACTTATGAGTTTATACGGAACCCTCGGTGCGCGAGTCCCACTCGCACTTGACCGGTTTTATTAAAATAGGTAACAATCGTTGAACTATTATTACTAGTAGGTTGGTTCAATAGCCGTAAGGCATATTTATTACCTGAACTTATGTAGAGTCGACGATTATGTTCTTACTGATTGGCGGCAGAGCCGACCTATAGACGGTAGAGTAATTAGTAATATTAATTAGGCAATAAAAAAATACTCATTCAAATACGAAACGTATGACCTCTGTTCTTAAAGTAACTTAATTTCTCAAGATTATAACATTTTGGTGAAATCAAATCATCATGACGTCTGTTTTCGCACCTTGTAATTTACATTAGAAAGTCCAAGTGTCAGTTACCGAACAGAAATTTCGTGGTTGTGGTAAAATTAGCGTGCGAGTTTATACGGGCATGTCCATTGCAGTGTTTGGAACAGGTCAGAACAGACGGGCGACCGCAGTGTTTGCGCTAGCCACAGCGACTGCATCCAACTGGTTTCCCGGCGGACTGGCACAGGAAATTAATATAAATTCCTATCGCATAAACTCGTAACACAGTACACTTTAGCGTGCTGCCCGCCGGTGATGAGGCCTATTTGCTGAAGTGATTCAATCGAAATGAGTCGACCAGTTACAGTTACGGTATACGTAGGTACGATTTAAATGTTGTGATACCTTAGCGTTTGTGTTGTACTTCTTAACAACTTAAACCAAGTGGTAAAGTTTTGAAAAGATAGAGGAGGTGCGCATGAAACTTAGTGCCAACTCGCTAAGAATCTAGGAAATACCGATATCATTGCTTACTTCTTGAATGCAGTGAGAGAATAAGATAACAAAATGAAATATTGGCTTTGTAGATGGGAATAAGGGAGAACTTTTGCTAAATAATTTGCTTATGACCTCGTATAGCTTAATATAATAGCGCTATTGATCTCAAAGTGAATGAAAGAAAACATTAGGTTTCTATTACTGTTAATGGTGCGGTAGTACTGAACCGCCGAGCAGGATTCTAACCAGCTCTTGGGAAATTTTATTATTACATGTAAATATGATAACGGTGGTTTAAAGAAACGTTGGCTTAAGTAAGCATTTTTGGTGCTTAGATTTTTTTTTTGTTTTTACTCTCCGGACAACTAGTTGTCTCTTCCTTGTCTCATAGAATTTTCCGCAAGTAAACTGATATTCTTAGTAATTTTATAAAACATAAACATTCAGCGTACACAACATGATGAGAGGCAGCTTGCTATAAGCAAGTTACATAGGCACTCCGCCTACTTAAAGGTAATACTATCACACAAAGAAACGAAATTGCTTTCACCTCCAAAATGAAACAGTCGCTTTGTCGATTTCACGGTGTTTCTCGTAACAAAACGATATTGAAAACTTAACATAGGGCAATTTAACTTCGAATAAAAGTAATATATGTCCCCGAATAAGTATTTATTTTGAATACTTATTGTAAAGTTGTAACGAGGTTACCCTTTAGAAGCTTAATCACTAGTAATATTACGAGTTGTTAGATTTTTTTTACGCTCAGACCGTTTTTTTATTCTTTTATTAGACCTTTTTAATTTCTTGAACTTCGTGGAATTCTGTAGCATTTAAAAAAAAACCAGAATAAACGTGTTTCATAAATTACTTGCATATGAAACAGGAGAGTGGAGATTTAAAATAAATATGTAACATAAACGTTAATCGTCTCACATTAGCTCGAATAACGCCGTACATGTACTCGTACGAAGGTAACAAACGCGCGTATTGTTAGACCACGGCCGTGTAAAAAACATTAGCACATTTGCCGTTAACGATCCCGAAAACAGGCCCACATCAGACAGCATCGAGCCTGGCGAAATAAAACGAAATAGCAATAAAAGTAAATCGACGGACCCGGGCGGGCCCTACGTGCCGGATTAAATCAAACGTTATTCGTCTTAGCAAATTACGGACCATGTTTTTGTACACTCCCTAGACTGACGCGCGGAAATGTAAGTGGGATGCAATTTAGGAAATCCTGTTGACGGAAACTAAGCCACTTTACCGTGGAAAATAAATTAAAAACGCTTTCATTCACGTTTTTCGGTGGTATAAGAGCAATTTATTTAGGTTTGCGGTTTAATTTTGCTAGTATATAATGAAATGAGCGCTAACATTGCAATCGATTTGATGAAGGAATCTATTTTAATTTCCAATATTGAAAATATTAATAGACCAGTCCACAGTGCTGATGAAAAGAATGCTAATAAAATAGCTTGAAATTTACTTACCCATTTTGAAGAGGGCTTTTGGGTTTTAAACCGCCTGACGTCGAGTCGCCTTGCTATTAATTTCCTATTCATGGCAATAGGATTTTCTCGTGAAGCCTGTAAGCGTATTGATGTATAGGTCGAGAAGGTTAGTTAACTTTGTATGAAATAACGTCTGTGATCTGTGATTTAAGTAATGTTCAGTTTATGTGTAAGTTACTTCGTACAAGTTAGCTTTATACGTTGTGTTTAAGTCCTTGTGAACAATATTAAAGCCACGATAAACTTAAAAACAAGTTTAATCCGGCTTGCCGCGGACTCCATACCTTTATCCCGGCAACTTGCCTGCATTGCTGTTGAATTAGCTCGGTTAAACGACCGGGATATTCATCTTAGCGTTGCTTATTGTTTATTTCTATTCCTAGAAATGTTTTTGCTTTTTAGGGTTCCGTACCAAAATGGTAAAAAAGGAACCCTTATGGTGCGACTCTGTCTGTCTGTCTGTCCGTCTGTCACAGCCAGATATCTCAGGAACTACTGATGCTATCGATTTGAAATTTGGAATAGTGTTAAAAGTAGCTAACCCGAGCCTATTGGACATAAAAAATATCTTGTACCTTTTTTACTTTTTTTTTAAAAGGCTCCGTAATGGGACTTTGAAAATTGAAAGTAGGGCTATTATATTGATTGGGGTATCAAATGAAAGGGCTTAATTTGTAGATTAAAACACCATTTTTATTTTTTTTCTTAAATGAATAGTTTTTGATTTATACATTTTTATGTACCATTCCCCCCCTATTATCTCCGAAGTTACTGATCAGAAAAATGTGTCATAATTACTAATTATAAATATCAACCTGAATATTACAGGAAAAATAGAACGGTCTTTCTAACTTTAATACCTTTTTAGAAATTTACAAAACTTGGAATCCCTAGCGGCGAGTAGCAAAACTAAGCGATGGCATGTTTCACGCTAGGGGATTTCCGGGCAAAACTAGATGGCGCTAAAACACTAAACATTTAACGATGTTATAATTGAACAAAGAAACATAGTATAGTAACAATTAGTTCGTAAACAGCTAATAATAAATAAATTTAAATACATTTAAATACTGTGTCACGTTTGCAAAGTTAAATAATTGTAAATAATATTATAATTATTTTACCAAGCTTATACATAGATGGCGTTGTAAATTCGGGGAACAGCTTTTTGTATGGAGAATGACAGTCCTCTTGATTTAATGGTCCTTGCTATTAAATAGAATCATAACACGTCAGGTTCTAAATATTACAGGGAAAATCTAACTGTTTTCCTAACTTGCACTGTTTTTTAGAAATTTGCAAAAATCATAACATATACTTATTTGCTTCTACTAAACAAATCGACATACAGTTTCTTGAACTATTCGCGTATCTACTTATGAGTTTGTACGGAACCCTCGGTGCGCGAGTCCGACTCGCACTTGACCGGTTTTTTTCTTATTTAAGAACTTATGCAAATCTGAATGTTTTTGGTTATACTGCCAAAATATACTTTTGCCAAGTTTTAAAATTACTTTTTTGATATCATAACGGATAAGTTTTTATACAGCTTTGAGTAAAATATTTAGGACAAGGTTTTTAGACTTTTATAAGCTCGAGTCTTAAAAAGCCAAAACTGCATTATGCATAGAGTAAAACTGAGATTAATTTAATAATGTAATTGTAGACATGGTTTTTGTTTTGTTCCAATTTTAATCTTACGGAAGCTGGGAGCCTGTAAGAATTAAGTAGGTTATTTTATTGAATTAAGGAAAATATGTAAACCTATTAGGGTTATTCGATCGATCATTTAATCATTAATCTAATTTATGCCACGCCTGGCCACGCTTTCTGGCCAAGTGTAGACATAAAGTGATGTACACAACACGGGAGGTAATAAAGAAAGCCCTCGATCGCATATTTACGTCCCTCGCTTTCAGCTCGGGCGGCAAACTTCTACGATCTCGGCCTTTCTTTGTATTACCACCCTAGTTGTGTAATGTGCTATTATTTCGATATTTTTTTTAATTATATCATACCTACTAATACTACCTAAATTCAGAGGTAAAGGTTAGCAATAAGTACAGTAAACTTTACCCGATTGTTTTATCTAAGGTAAGAATAAAAAAATATTTCAGGAGAGAAATATTTAAAGTCAGCCAAATGGCTCGATAGGTACCGAGACAAACTCTCTGTTGGTATGTAATCTTGAGACTTTCTCTAGTGAGTGTTTGTTAGGAAGTTTTTTTACGTCGGCTGCGAGTTGTTTCTGAGGCCAATGTTTTCAGGTGATTCTCCTCGGTTGAAGTGTTCGCCCGAACTTTATATAAGTATGAGTAGAATCGCAAAGTTTATCTTCGTCGAGCTCCATTGAGAAGTCGCGTTGCCGACGACCGTTGGGAAGACAATGAGTTTGTCTTTTGACTTCGAGATGCATTTCTAGATGCGCTTAAACTATTTAAAGTTTTGTTTATATTTGTTAAGTGTCTTTTAAATGAAGGAAGCTTCGGGTTGTATGGTACAGTGTATAGTTTATTATATTTAATTAATGTTGTGTGAAGCAGGAGTGTAAGTACTGCATATCTACAAATAGTTACAAGTTAAGTTTAAAGAGTGCTTATTGAATCGATTATTGTTGTAGTATCATCAAATAATGAGGATTAGGTATTTTTTATGCATATTTAATTTTTTCGATGAATTCTTGCATTGAATTGCGTATTGATACATCACTGTCAGTAAGCTATGAGACGTGATTACTACGTCAATAATTATTACGTGTGTTTGAAATATCCCAGCTTAGATAAACATTAATCTAAACATTTCCAGACGTAACAAAACACTCTAAAGCATCGAAAGTAATCTAAAATATGTTTTATTCATTGCTGTAAGCAATGGGACTTAATGAAAAAACTTGGAGACGGAGACGTTCGAGCGGGCCGTGGAATGTGAGCTCGACATCCATGTTGGGTCAGGATAGAGACATTTACATAACTCCATTAGAATAGATTGGATTGTCTACGATTGTAAATACTTCTATCGTAAAATACATCTAACAATTTGAACATTTGTGTACGTTTCTATGTTTGTATAGACGAATTATTTACTTGGTGAAATTATCTGGGCGGTTCAGCAATAATGGGGGTCGAGGAGCTTGAAGTAATTATACAACAAATATCCATTTGTTGTCTAATTGCTTTGTAAATCAGAGAAAACAATGTTGTAATTGTTATTTACTATCTGATGACAATTATTTAGCACCTAGTAGTAGGTACTATCTAACAGGCCGTTATTATTTGATATGTTCAGTTTTTATTCACTCGGTTCCAAATGTATCGAATAGAATTTGTCGCCTTTAGTTAAAGCTTCCCACAAACCTCACTAGGTATACACAATTTCAAATGTACTCAATATGTTATGTAGGGAAGGCAAGTCTTTTATACAAACAAATATCCTAAAAGGTAACGCTTGCTTAGGTAATGCCTAATTGTCAAGGTCCTAGGAATATGCAATTCAATTCGTCTTTATCACTCCTTTTACTTGAAAATGTCACATTTTTTTACCATACATTTTGTTATTTGTTGGAACATCTTCGTGCAACGAGCTGTGGGCACCATAGGATTTTCATAAAAGTTTTAGTTTTGAAGTCTTTCGAAAATGACTTAAATTTTCCCAATGTATGTAGGTATCGTCAAAGAAATCCTCTTGTAAGGTTTCCCATCATGTCTTTAGTCTTAAAATTTTAGACTGAAAGTCACTCAATACTAGGGATGTAACGATACATAATTTTGCCGATACGATACCGATACCGATATTCGTAGTAAATTATCGGCGATACCGATACCGATATCTTAGCTAAATAATGAAGTATGACCTTCAGATTTATTATTTGTATGTCCTTACTATACCTTAAACTTGGCTATATTTAACAGAGAGTCAACCTTGAAGGTGTAAAGTAAAAATAAATAAATTGCCAACGCAATTTTTTTTTCATTATGATTCATTTCATTATAGTATTTTATGCAACAGTTGTATAAGAAGGTTCAAAAAATGCGAATTGCGTGAGTTGCGATACGAGCCGCGAATGCGGCGAGTATCGCAAATAGAGACGCAATGAGCGTTTTTTGACTTAATTATACAACGTTGCATACAATACTTTTTCTACGACAGGTTTTAAAATTATAAAATACAAACAAGGCATAACCTGCAAAGAAGGCAAATATGACGTATGACTGTCAGTATGTGTCTATGGTAAACTTTTTATTTTTTAAATGAAGTTGACACGCAGTGAATATATTAAAAATACTTTTGTTTTTATGTTGGCATCAATGAATTTAGTTCAGAAAGTTTTGTTTTTCTTAAAAGCCGTAGGATTTTAATTGTTTGTTAAGTTGGTAGTTGTGCATTTTTACCGTAAAGTTAAAATTGAGCGCTTAATCCTTGACCTCAGTTTAACCTAGATTTAGAAGTCTGTGGTTGCTAGCAATAACGTAAAGTGGCTATAACGACACTAGTGCTGTTATGGGGAATAGAGTATAGACTTCTCTGAACTCATATTATATATGTTCTTATATTAGTGTTCGTGACCAAGTAAAAGACAGATAACAGTACAGGAGTAGAAAAACATAATAATTATTATTGCACAAGGTAATAGACCAATATATAAATTAAGTCAGTAATTGAAATTACTTTTTGCAGATTTTTTTCATACAACAAATTCTTTTCGCGCTCTTCAAATATCGGCGATACCGATATATCGGCGATACCGAAATATCGGCCGATACCGCTATATCTGCCGATGTATCGGTATCGTTACATCCCTATTCAATACTTTATTCGGGAAGATAATATAAGTATACTAGCTGAAAACCCGGCTTCGCCCGGGTAAAATGTAAAAAATTACAAACCCCATTTTAACCCTTTCACCTCGTCAGAAATAGCATTACCAAGAATCTCTTTAGTTAGGTACATTTTGTTATTTATCTTTCGAAGCCTTTTATTTTTAACCGATATCTAAGAAATGTGGGTTCTATATGTAGTTATGTTTTGTTGAAATTCAGGGAACTTCACAAACATTTAATATATTAGGTATGTAATTTACATATCAAAGTTTACTTTCAAATATCTGAAATAATAGATTCCGATTCAAAATTTTACCCCTTTTGGAGCCAAATCCCATTTTTTTAGTCTAATTATTAATGTCCCACTGAAGGGTAAATCTATCCCGCTTGCAATGGTTCTGGTCCAAAGGACCACCCAGACCAGCCGTTAAAAAATACGTCTAGGTTCTAGGTTGTCCTGCCATTTTCACCGTGGCATGCTACGTCCTCGCCACCCAGCCTGTACCTCGGGCTCACCCCACCCCAACATGGTCTAAATTTTTAATTTAAGCCCTCGTCCTTGAATTACAAAATATGACAGCCGTCCCGATTCCGAGCTAACTTTGGACAGCCGTTAAGAAATGTATTCAGGTCGTCTCACCATCTTCGCCGCGGCCTGTTCTAGCGTCGTCGGACTGGCCATATAGTTAAGTTGGTGTTTTCCAGTTTTCCTAGCCGCCGCGGAGCCCCCACGGGCCTGGCCCCCGGCTTGTGGTTGTTGTTATTGGGCCCCGTACTCGTGGGAAGTCAGGGAGCCCAGTCCGGTCCTGTCCATTCAGCATGTCGCACCTACTTCGAAGCCAGTTTAGCCCGCCTATTTGGATACATACTACAGACGTGGCCGGCCTAGTCTTACTTCAACCTAAGGGGTTAGCATCTACATCATCAATGCAGATTGCGGTGCGCAGCGTGGTGTTCCGAACTCTGTCGGTTTTTTTTTCACTCCCAGCTTACTACGTTGGGTTTAATTGCTGCGTGCGTGATTTGACAAACCTTAAATTTTGTTTTATTAATTTTACCATGTTCTTCAAAAACTACGGACTCATCTTATGGAGGTAAAATTAACCGGCATCCTCTATGTTGCTTCCCGTAAGTAGAAAAAAAATTTCGAAAACCTTATTTCAACGTTCCTATTCCTGCCTCAAACATGAAAAAAAAACCGGTCAAGTGCGAGTCGGACTTGCGCACCGAGGGTTCCGTACAAACTCGTAAGTAGATGCGTGAAGAACTTGAGAGGAGCAAATAAGTATTTGTTATGATTTATTCTAAATTTCTAAAAAATATCACTTAATACAATAGCACAACTTGAAATTTTCAACCTCCCATTTCGGCCCCCTAAAAAAAGTAAAAAAGGTATTAGAATTTTTTTACGCCCAGTAGCTCAGGTTAGCGACTTTTAAAACTATTCCAATTTTCTAATCGATTGCATCAATAGTTTAGGATATCTGACTGTGAGAGACGGACAGACAGACAGAGCCGCACCATAAGGGTTTCTTTTTTACCATTATGATACGGAACCCTAAAAACATTGAGACCTGCATCCTCAAGTTTATCTGTATTATGGTCGAATATTTCAAACGCCTGGTTAATTTTGTGTTTTCGCCTAAATCATAAACATTTATTTTCACTTTTCTGTCTTTGTACTAAAAACGGGTATAATTTAATGTGTTTTTTTAAGTCAGAATAAATTTGAGAAAACTTAAAAAGCTACCTACAGAGTTTCGCCCCTAACTTACAACTTCACCTTCAGAGGGATTAAAAAAAATGTGCCAATTCATTTTTTTTCGTTTAGAAATTTATCTGACACCTTCGCCCACGTTTGTTACTTTTTCTTGGGTTATGTTTCAATAATATTGTACAATATTATTGCCAATATTATTACATTATTTTTCAATTATGTCAGTAAATTATTAATTATATTCCCATTTAAAGATTGTTTTCTTTGAAATAAAATTATGGAAACGTATGATTTTTCTAGTTAAAATAAATAATGGTTTTCTTACCCATGCCAAGTTTGTACAGCCGCGCCCGCAGTTATAGTCGCATGCTACGTGCCCCTGCACTAAACTGTGACAATTTCAGAACGAACTCGAATTGACGCAAGCAAACATGGCCGACTGTTTTTGGTATTATTCGAATTATTTTACATCTTTATACGCTTATTTCTCCGTTATACGAATTTTGCGAATATAAGTTGTCGATTCGAAAGTGTTATTTTTTTACGCTTTAATTTTTGAGGCGCTTTTCGTTCAGGTCTACCGTAGGCCCCGGCTAAATTATTAATATAGATAACCCGCTTTTTGGTATAAACAATGATCTGTAGCTTTAAGTTGACATCTGTACCTACTTTTGTGAAATTGCAATAAATGATTGAGTAATTGAGTAATTGAGTAAGTAACATTTTAAAAATCTTTAAATGCAGCAGGTAGAAATAAATTAAGTCGGCATTATGTGAAATTTTGTAAGAAACAAAATCTTGTTATTTTCCTTTATGCCACTCGCTTAGCCATGGGATGCATTGAATGTTGTGAAAAATAAATAAGGAGAGTTCACGCCACTTAAGCATTGTTAAAAATTTAGAGCAGATTAGAACAAAACAAAAGACAAAAGATGTGATCACGAACATAAGTTTAGAAGTTCTTATTTTAAGAAATCAAGTGAAAAAGAAGGCGTCCGTGCTTACCGTTTGTGTGGCGCACGGGTCTCTCGGATTGCATTATGGCCTCGGCAGCCGCCAGACATTACTGAAGCCATTACCTTATCTAAAGTCCTCTCGGATTTATTTAGTTTTCCCTCGCCGCAATTTATCGAAAACCGCTCGATAAAGTTGTCAACAGAAATGGATCTGGAGCCAATTTGAGAGGCGAACGCTTCGCAAAATGTAATCGACTTTTTCGGCGACGGTATAGCAATGCTTTTGTTGCGAAACTAGCTCTCGGTAATACTACGTGCTGGTGGACTAGTGGACAGTTACAAAACAGAAGTTTGTATTCATACAAATATTGCTTATAAATGTCATTTATTTCGAGACTTTAAACACGCTGCCTTTAGAATCAAACATTTTCCGGCCTTAAAAGTAGGCTTTGCCGCTCACTAGCCTGTAAAGTTTATGTTATTTATAGTATCTATAAACGATCTCTACAAAAAAATCACATTCCGAATGAAAGTCTAAAATACCAAAATAGTAGAATATTTATAATACAAAATACGTTGCAGCCCGAGCACTATGGAACATTCAATTCTTTAAGGTGAATGTAATTAATATTGGGTAAGTACAATCGTGTATTCATCTATTGAATTAAATCAATCATTTGTTCTAAACTTAGCCTTCACTTTGTCAAACAGTTTGTGGGGTGAGCGTTGTTACAAAAGGACAGATAATAATAGCGATTGATAAATTTGTATGGTTCCTAGCAATAACAATCAATATAAAATAAGCGAATATGTAATTAAAACAGATATAGATTACTATATAGGTATAATGAGTTCTATAAAATTGGGTGTATTTTCAAAGGCACACTACTTACATATTTTTTACACATTTTGCACATTAAAATACACCGAGGCATGATAAAATTAACACGGTTAATATAAAAACAACGTTTAAAAAAATATCAAAACTCCACAAAAGTATCGTGCATTAAGTCTGTGAGCCATGTCATGTCCCACTCGCGGATTTGTTCAAACAATTTCGCATAACTTTGTTTGTAGAAATCATATTGATAAGAATTGTATAAATGGACAATTCACTATGAAAATTACTCAAATCGCTATATGTGTGCCTATAATATTTGAAAAGTTCCCTCGATTTCTTCAAGATCCCATCATCAGGTCATGTTGTTGCAATGGGACCACCTTGGGGGTATGCCTTTCAAACAAAAAATAATTTTCCTAATCGGTCCAGCCGTCTTCGAGTAATCGCGTAACAAACATACAAAAAAAACATACAGACGAATTGAGAACCGTCCTTCTTTAGAAAGTCGGTTAAAAATCTGTAATAATTACCGATTATTGATATCATCCTAAATATTACAGGAAAATAAAATGGTTTTCCTAACTTGCAGCGTTTTTTATAAATTCGCTAAAATCGTAAGACAAACTTATTTGTTCCTACAAAACTAACCGCGGCATAATACCTATGTCGATGTATGGGGACAACAGTTTTTCCAGAACAAAGTTAAGTTTGTCCCATTATACAGCTTTTCTTAAATTATTCACATATCTACTGACGAGTTTATACGGAACCCTCGGTGCGCGAGTCCGACTCGTACTTGACCAGTTTTTTTTTAAATAGGGATGTTGACTAATGTTGAATTTTACAACATAATATAGTCACATGGATTGGAAAATACTAAAATATCATAACACTAAAGAAATAAACAAAACATGTATAAAAAATATAAAGTTATGAGACCACAAAGTTTAAAAAAAAACGATTTTTTTTTTTATTGCCTTAAAGAAAAACTAAAGTCAATTTCGGAATGCTTAAATAACACTGAAAAAAATTTGTGTGACAACTATGTGCTTAAACGCACTTTTTCGGGCTCAAAATGGCAAAATGCTATTTTTTTCATACAGACTTAGTACGCCGATGGAACGGATGACGTCATAACCGTTTTGTATAGAGCGTTTTCAATTCTCAGTGCGATCTGCTACTTTTGATTACAATTTGTGGCAGTTATACTTATACAAATGTATTAGGTGTGTATATATACGTTTGTTCCTCACAAATAGTAGAATCGATTTACGACAGAAAAAAAATCGAGTCAACATGCGAATTAACATCTGATTATTGTGTAAAAGCATTGTGAGAATAATAGAGCTTGTCCAAACTATTTGAAGTACATAAGATTTTTTTTTAAATTGAAATAAGTAAATACCAAATTTTAAATTGCAATATATTATTTTATTAAACTCCTACTCCGATTGCATATGCAGGATATCAATTGGAGAATCATTTTACACTTACTTTCCTAATTGTTTCATGTACTCGTAATAGTCATTTCTCTGCCAACAACATAATTTCGCTGGCACAGTTTTTTTCAAAATCTCATTACAGCTAAAGTATTCATAATAGAATGGTGCCTCATGCATATTTGGAATCCTAGTTTAAAGGTGTGTGATAAAATAAAAGTGACTGATAATTTTATTGAAAAAAAAAGACTCGTTTCAACAATACACCCAAATATGTTTTGAATCTTTGTAATTCCAATCAAGTAAAGAGTCGAGATTATTACATACAAGCGGCGGTGATTTTTTTTCATCAAGCAAATTAGACTGCAATGTAAAAAAGCGGTCAAGTGCGAGTCGGAATCGCGCACCGAGGGTTCCGTACAAACTAATACGTAGATATAGTCCGTACAAACTCTTAAGACCAAATGCTGTCAAACGAACGCAAGCCAAAAACTACCTTATAATCAGAGCATAACGTAGATTTTGGCTTGCGTTCGTTTGACAGCATTTGGTCTTAGAGTTTATACGGACTATACATGCATAGTTCAAGAAAAACTGTATGGCGATTAGTTTAGTAGGAGCAAATAAGTATGTGTTACGATTTTTGCAAATTTCTCAAAAACGGTGCAAGTTAGGAAAACAGTTATATTTTTCCTGTAATATTTAGGATGACATTATAATTGATAATTATTACAGATTTCGTACCCTTGGTCAAATAACGACGCATCTGCAAAATAACAACTTTTCAGGATCCGTGTGTATCATGTAGTTCGTATGATTTGTATGACTTTTGAGCAATAAAAAAACTTTTGACGTAAATTGACCAAGGGTACGATTTTTCTGTTCAGTAACTTCGAAGATAATAGGGGGGAATGGTATTTTTTTGAACGTTTTTAGTCAAAATACAAATGGCTTTGGAATCTACAAGCCATCATCATTAAGCCCTTTCATTTGATACCCCACTTGATACAATAGCACAACGTTAAATTTTCGAACTCCCATTAGGGCCCCCATTAAAAAAAAAAGTAAAAAAGTTACAAAAATTGTTTATGTCAAATAGCGGCGTCGGGTAGGGTTAGCGACTTTTAAAACTATTCCAAATTTCATATCGATAGCAGCAGTAGTTCCTGAGATATCTGGCTGTGACAGACGGACAGACAGACAGACAGACAGAGTCGCACCATAAGGGTTCCTTTTTTACCATTTTGGTACGGAACCCTAAAAACAACAATTTCGCCAGTAAGCAGCTACAATGCAATTTGATAATTTAACACATTTTGGCAACGATTAACTGTTCTGGCGTTAAGTTGCACAAAATACGTTGATCCGCCTGCGAAGTTTGTTTTCTTACTTTCCCAGACTTAGCTTTACCTCAGCAGTATGTCATTACGACAAAGAGGCGATTGCTTTGCTCGAGCGGAACTCTATAATCTATTATTAGAAATGCTTTATTAAAAAGTTTCTGATATTCATGATTCTATAGATCATTTATAGGTATTTTTCAAGTTTGATATCTTTTATTAGCGAATCAAATTATTTTTACTTATACATTTACTAGTTTATACTCGTACACTGTCTGTTGCTATTAGACTTTATAATATATTTTTATTCAAACTTTATTATACGCTAAATTTGCTTCTGATTATGATTTGGAATTAATTTGACTTACAAGGAAAGGAACTGTCCGACTCCGATTTGATTCATTTTGATATACAGGTTGACTTCGAATTGGTAATACAAAATGAATGTTTTACATACATATCCCCTAAACTTAGTCCCTCAATTAAGTCTCATACTTTTAAAATAATCAGAAGTATGATTTTTTAAATTATTAATTTATCCCATTTTTGTTGGCTTAACATGGTTATCCTACCATAATAATAAACAAAGAGGTTAAAAGATTTTCAAATGAACACTTTCCTCTTTGGTTATCCGTCACATGCCGCAATATGTATGAAGAAAACGTGTTTTGATTGGTAATTGTCAGTTGTCAAAGAAAATACGAGTGACAGGTATGATACTTAGGTATTTAATGGAGTGTAACCACACTTTAGGACTTTAATTATTTGTTTTGTTAGAAAATTAGCAATAATTAAATACCGCAAATTTTAACAAAGGGGTTAATGTGTTACACTACATGGCATTAACTGAGCCATAATCAAGTGTTTTGTATTACCAATTTGAAGTCGCCCTGTATGTTATAGAGTAGTCTAAAATAGCAGACACGTATTTTTTTTGGGCTCAAACTTTGAAGGGTGTTTTTTTAGGAAAATATGAGTTTGAGGTGAAATTACAAAGCACGTGTCTATTATTTTTTCATGTTCTCCAACATTTATAATGAAACCAGTAATTAACTAGAAACTTTCTTGATTTTTTTTTCTGTACAAGTTGGAGGGTTTAGTCACTTTTCAGTACTTTGAAGGACAATATCTCCTAAAAAGTTGAACTCGAGCAGCTAAAAAAACTATGTGTGTGCTATTTTAGACTACTCTATAACATATATCAAAATGAATCAAATCGGAGTCGGACAGTTGGGTACCCTTCCTTGTTAGTGAACTCAGATTTTTATGTTTATCAAAAACAAGGAAACAATTTGTTAAAAACCTCGTATCGAATCGTATGAATAAACCAATTACGTCGAATTGAACATTTTTACACAGTAGGTTTATTGATGTAGTTTTTAAAGCTCGAATATTGTGCAGGTATTAAACTAAATTGACTGTCATACATATTTCTCTATATGCGCTTCGCACCTCGTGTTTCGTGGATGATTTGAGATTGATCGCCAATATATTGATAACTAGCATTTACCCGCAGCTTCGCCGTCGTTACTTGCCGTTATTATCCCAAGGTGACTCTTTACCGGGATATAAAGTATCCTATGCTTCAATCTAGGACAGTGGTGGGCAAAGTTTTTTCATGGCGGGCCAGAAAATATAAGGGCCGATACAGACGGACTGCATGCCAGCTGCGATTTGTATGGGAACTGCATCACAACTGCACGCCGACTGCGCAGTTGTGATGCAGTTCCCATACAAATCGCAGCTGGCATGCAGTCCGTCTGTATCGGCCCTAAGAAATTTCAGAGGAGGGCCAGAACTATAGCAAAAATTCATTTTGTTTTATCCCCGCGGGCCGGAGATGGCCCGCGAGCCGTACTTTGCCCACCACTGATCTAGGATATGGTCTATTTGTATGCTAAATTTCATGTCAATTCATTCATTTGTTATCGCGTTATTTAGTAACAAACATCGAAACATCTAAACATCAAAACATTTAAACATCTTCATAAACTTTCACATTTATAATATTAGTGTGATGTGATGTGATGGTGCCTATTATGTACAGTGTACCTATTGATATTGCATTACAGGAAACAGACTATCAAGAGTATCTACTTACCGCACCACCATATTAATTAATGACAATTACATCTCTGATGCCGAATTTATAAGCAAAGAAATCGGATAATATGTAGACATTCACTTGCAGACTAATATTATATTTAAATAATACATTTTTCTAAAATTTTGATGAGTAGGTTTACTTTGGCTAAACTTTTGGCTGATTTTTATGAGTAACTAGTGGACCCGCCCGCCACTTCGTTCACGGAGGTGAAATAAGTGGAATAAAAAGTATTATATGTGTTAACCGGGCTAATACCTGTATGGCAAATTAAATGAAAAGCGGTCTGGTAGTTTTAGCGTGATACGCGAACAAACATGACATTTCTACGAATTTATTATATGTTTAGATAATACCTAATTAACATATTAAAAATGTAGATTATATTTCTCTTGTATTTAGTTTTATGTTTGCTGTATGTTCTGTTTCTGACATTTCTTTGTTATATACGCCCAAATAATTTCATTGACACGTTTGTTCACTACAATACTCGTATTTGTGTTTATTTTTAAGGAACTTGAAACTTACCTGTAATTATTAAGTGTACCTAATTTTAGTGACTTATTTCTGTGTATATAAATTTTTGTATGGTGAGACCGTTAATCACAATGAAGGCAATAACAAATAAAAAAATATGTCTTAAATAAATAAAGGAAAGTAAACAACTAAAACTTTATGAATAATTTTTAAAAACCTTTACCTTTTGATCTGCGAACCAAACCTTTACATTTTATGGAGCACGCGGATCCCTCTGAGCCTTAAAAAACGAAGGTTAGAAAAGTCGACGTAACCGAAACGTTTTTAAACTGTTTCCGGGAGATATTGGCGGTCGTTGAGCTTCGGAGAGCATTTTTCACAGAGTCCCTGGATATCGCTCTGACTAATAACATCGGACATTTCCACCAAAGAAATTCGATTGAAGTCAACCCTTTTGATTACTCTAATTCGTATTCGAGAGGCTGGTTTACGATACAGTAATTCATTGGTTTTTTTAAGGGTTTTCAACCCCTTGAGTGTGAATGCAAGCGATTTGACCCTTTAACGTTTGTGAGCGACCCTCTTTCGTATTCGGATTTAGTGGGAAAAGATATTTATCTTTTAAGATTCTTATTTTTTTCATCAAACAGTTGCGGGTTACTCGGATTGGTCGGGTTTCTTTCGACATTATATTTATAATGTCGAAAGAAACCCGACCATTTCCGAGTAACCCCTAGAATGTTTATGGTATTATTTAAATATAAATAAAACCATGAACATTCTTGCTAGTTAACCTGCACTCTTTTATAGATTCCTAGAAATAATTAAGTTGCAGTGATTTCATTAATTCATTAATGCTGTGTTAAAATGCCGTAAAAGGTTAACTAATTTTATTATAACTTTTGATTGCAACGGTTGCTACTGAACTTATAAAGATCGAGGAAAAGTAAGTGAAAGTATTGAAGCAACCTAACTAATTGAGCTTGGCGAACGTGATTGAGCTGCTCAGCAGTCAACGGGTTTATTAACTGAACAAATATGAAGGCGATAATAACATGGTGGCTTGATACGTGCCCGACAGAGGAAATTGGTGATTACGATTATGAGCTCGGTTATAGTCGAGCTGTTGGTAATGAATTCAATCCGTTCTTAAGTGACCATTATTGGAATAATAACTACGAATACGGTAGCCTTTGAGTTTCCTTTACTAGGCTCTTTGTTTATTGGGTACCTAAAATATTCTACTGTCTAATATCCGACTTAGCACCGGCCTTACCTTCCCACGTCTTTTTTCCTGATGAAACCAATTTTATATACACAGAGATAAAAATAAATACAATCGCTAGGGTTGCTAAATTCCAGGCAAAATTATTTAGTTTAAATATTTATTCTACAATTGATGAAATCGTTTTTTTTTATTGAAAAAGTACCCGTATATAGTAAAACATATAAATAATACATAAGGTTGGGACTTTTCGCGGCAGTTTGGAAATAAAGGAGTCGTTGTTACCTAGTTAGGTTTTATGATTCAATGAATACATTATTTTCAATGTTCTAAAGTTACCTACTTACTTACCTAAATAAAATATGTTTTATCTTGTTTTTGATTACAACAACAGCCCCTCAGAGTATCGATATAAATCTTTAATCACTGACCAAAAAGTTTTTAACTAATAGTTTTATAATATGACATATTGACACGATAAAAGTCATTCTAAATCGTCAAATTTAGACAACTGCTTAATTTATCCCATTAATATCCTAACCCAATACAATAAGGTGTGATTGTCTATTTTTTACTTAATCAGGATGCTGTAAATCTTGTTTAAAAAATAGCCAACCCTAAATCTGATGAATTTTGCATAGACAATCCTATGCCGTTGTGTTTGCTATAAAATGACCTAACTTTCCATATATGTTGCGTTAAAAAAAACTAAAACTGAAGCAAAACAAGGAATCGTAGGGGTGTTGCACTAGTAACAACAGATCACATAAATATATCGAGGTAGAAGGAGGTATGTACCTCGCGTACTAAAAGAAGTGGCGGCGACTACTTTGCACGCCGTTAACTTCAGTTGCCGTCAATATTATTATCAGATTGTAAATCTGATAATAACGGAATAATTAATTGTGCAAATACCACCAAATGAACTGGAAAATTTATGTTTTCTATCATTAAATTACACTTTTGGCGTCAAAGGCCAAGCGAAAAACGTTACACGCCTGGTTGCCATACAAATCGACGAACTATTTCCTTATATCTCGATATATTTCTGTGGCGCAGATGCTTTTAATTGTTTTATTAGATAGTTTTATTTAAACGACGGGAGGGAACGAAACGTCGAATATCCCATAGTCGCCCAATTAGCTGCCAGAAATTAGTTCTGTATGGATTAAATAATTAATCTCTTGACCGTTACCTGACCATATCCTGACGGTATTCTAGTACAATTGGTGTCCCAAGACACATACAGGGCCGCATCCGCGTGAGACTCGAAAAGAGCTCTAAATACTAGGACGCGTTGGCTTCGGCTCAGTACACTCCTCCCAAGGGTCCCCAACACTATGGTCCCGTAAGCGGAAAAAAATACGTAATTTCCAATAAAAAAAAAGACACATTTAAAACGTGAAACGTTATTGGTGATAATATAAATCAAATCCACGATAAATTCATCACGAGCTAACTGCTTAAACGACATTGATGTCGCTAGAGAAAGGAAATGGTTTTTACAAAAACCCAAAAGAATTCATAAATATAAGATAAGCGCGGACGAATCCGAGAGAAGGCGTTTCAAAGGAGAAAAGTATTGAATAAATAAAGAAATCGACACGTTTTCGCGAACTCTCAATTTATCTACGAAAATTTTATTCATATCCGGCAAGAGGGGACGGCTTCAGAGGATCTCGAGTTTCTCGACATATGGACACATGTTGAAAACGCATAAGCTTTACTTATTATTTTTTCTCCTTTCACGTATATCTTCGTGTTTACTTAAGCGTACACTTTGCTACGCAAATTGTGAGTGTGAGGTTTGGATCGATAAGCGCAAGTCTGCGTTGAATTGAATGGTATACTATATGTGAAGAGATTAAAAACTTTCTCCACAACGTCTTTCGAAGCTTAAAGCCCGCTGTCATAAGGCAAGTAAAAGCTTGAGTTGAAAAGCGGATTAGGCCCCTTAAGTTTGTTCCGAGGTAAAGAAATATTCTTGAAGATAACAAAAAAGAAATAAGAAGGAATGCTTAGCAGTGCTTCGGCCCTGAATGTTAAAATCCTTGCCAATAGCTTAATTAAGTTTTATTACGTTTCTCTGATTTTTCAGGATTCGTCGCGTTGGATCGTAGAATTTATTGAAATGTGTAGCCAGCATGAATAGGGCAGCCTGCTCGCGATATTGCTGTTACATTAATATCGCTCGCGACTCGTGACAAGAAAGGCGTGCGTGAGTGATTGTCCTAGAGACTGAAACTGGAGGGCGATGAAACTATTCTCAGCGCTGTTTTTGCGTAAGCTCTTTTATCCTTGAGATTCTCTTAGAGGGAGCGACGAATCCGTGCCCTGTTCTTATAATTTCCTTGAATGGTGAACATTTGATTTAAGTACCGTCCCAGGGCTAACAACGAGGCTCTTGGGACCGCCCCGACTATTTCCTTTTGTTTTTGTCCCGTTTTTTAACAACTTTTTCTCAAAGGAATTCGCTAAGAGTTCTGTACGAACGCGAGCATTTAAAGCAAATCCCGTGATTAGAGTCAAACGATTGACATTCTCTTTGGGATTTCGTGAGGAGATTAATGGTAATGATCAAAATGGTAATTACGGAAATGAAACGTGTAACTTATGCAAATGGGAACTCCCGACTTTGAAGCTTATAGTATAGTTTGGCAGCCCCGATCCGTTTAATTATACGTTTGCCTGAATGTGTCAATACAGTTTTAATACCGATGTGAGCAGTTTCCTTAATTGGGTGTGATTTGTTTCAACCAATAAAGGCACTTTGTGATTTTTGGGGTAAAAGTATTTTCTGTTCGTATTTTTACCGATAATAAGGAGTGATATCTAAGTGCTCCCTTGGGTGCCGTACGGGTGGCCACACGGTTGAGAAAGAGCAACGTTTTAATCCCAAATTTAACGTCGTTTCGCTTTCGCTTAGGATAGGATAAAAGGATTAATATAAACACGAGACCCGTGATTGTAAAAAGTACCTAAGGCATTACTAGTTTTCTAAATAATAGAAAAAGTAGAATCTTAGCGATAATCCGTCCTAGTAGATTCAATTCAAGTGATGGTGATATAAGGTGTTGAATATGGAGTTTGCGTTGGTACAAATTTTGCAATATTATATTGACATAGATTGTATTGGAATCAAAAATAATTTCATCGGAACTTTTGATTTCAAGATATCCAAGTTATAATTACTGTTTGAAATTATTTGCACAGAAGGGACACAGAACATTTACTAAATAAGATGAAAAATAATTTAGTATGGAGTGTGTAGACTTGGGTGTCCAAAGAATACTTTTTTATATACGTTTTACTTTCTCCATAAGGCTCCCTTAATTTATTTGGTAAGACTTAAAACCCCCTTCTGCTAACTTTGAGCGAAATCAAACAATATTTAGAGGCCGTTCAGATTCACAAAAAAAAGGGAATTAATTTGGGTAGTCGCCAAATACCAGCTTACAATGGTCGAATTTCAAAATTATCGCGAGCACGATCTAGCCTGTTACTTTATGTCACATTCGTCATTATTATTCGCGACGGTGACACTAGGAACATAATAGGGAATATGCATGAATTTTTTTTAACAGATTTCTTAACAAAATATGAAAATACCGTAAAAAAGATGACATAAAGTCAAAATAAAATTGAAATCGACCGAGAAACACGGAAGATATAAACATTTTAAATCACTAATCAGACAGCGATTAGAGAGAGAGATAAGATGTGGACTATGACGTCATAGTACACGGCCGCCATACAATCTCCATACTATATTCTGTTTTGCGAGAAAGAGATAGAGATAAATCTTTGTTGTGTTATATCTTGGTTATTTTTATTGTTATTCGAAAAATATTTTTTTTCCTACTGTTTTTTATATGAATGAGCATTAATTAAAGTAAATTAAAAATATCATGCATATTCCCTATTATATTTTTTCCAAGCTTTTATTTAGTTTCACCCTGTCCCGGTGTCTTTGTGTCTGTAATCAAATCTTGTGAGTCAAATTTGAGCCACTTCCCGGTTTCCGATCGAGCTAAAATTTTGAAAAGATATGTAAATCAGAAGACATTGTAGAGACGACCTTCTCTCACTCTTTTTCCTAACGAAACATATACTGCATGAAAGAGCATGCATCAACAAACACAATGCGCTAGGGTTGCCACACCATATCCCGGTAAGGCTAGGGGTTGCTACGTTCTAAACAGGTCACTAAAAAGGCTAATTTACCGATGACATAGGGTTGTCTAGAGATTTTTTATCATTTTTACCCACCTTTATTGTTGGGACGTTATTCCTGCCATAGAACAAAATTATTGTACCTATAATATGAAACAGAGTCAATCCCCATTAATAGATTTTTTCGAAAAAATTAATTCGCGGTTTTAGTTACCACCCCTCATTCTTTTTCCCTGACCGTTTTTACATAAGAATGAAGGCAAGTGCATTGCAAGCACGATGGTATAGGGTTGCCTACCAAAAACCCGGCAAGGCCGAGGGTTGCCGCAATTTGAAAATGATTGCGTGAGATTTTTATCATTTTGACCAACTTTCACCTTTACCACGTTCAGGAAAAACAATGAGGGGTCCTAACTAAAAAAGTGAATAAAAATTTTCATAAAAATCTACCAATAGGGATTTGTGATATAGCAGCAATAACGTGCAAACAACAGAAGTTGGTCAAAATATGGTCAAAATGATAAAAATCTCACGCAATAAATTTCAAATCGCGGCAAACCTAGGCCTTGCCGGGTTTTTGGTAGGTAACCCTATACTATCGTGCTGGTAATGCAATGGGCTAGACGACTAAAAAAAACTATTTAGTCCGTCAGTTAGATTATTAAAAAATACTGTACACGTATTTTTTCATTTGTTTGACAAACAAAAAATGACGAGGATAGAGTGCTTAGAAGTTTCGAGTGACGTCACTCCTAGGTACAATTTTCACCTAGGAGTGACGTCACAAGCCCCCACTCCAGAAGCTTGATGATCTATAACTTTGTAGATTTTTAATATTTTGATAAACCAAAAAATACGTGTCCCATATTTTTCCATAATCTAACTGACGGACTAAATAGAATTATATAGTTTTAACCCGGTCGTCATCCCTATTGCTTTCATTCTTATGTAAAAACGGTCAGGGAAAAGGATGAGGGTAAATTAGCCTTTTTAGTAACCTGCTTAGAACGTGGCAACCATATCCCGGCAAGGCTAGGGTTGCCGGGATATGGGGTGGCAACCCTACCGCATTGTCTTTGTTGATGCATACTCTTTGAGGCTATAGATATTTCGCTAGGAAAAAGAGTGAGGGAAGGTCGTCGTTAGGCCGTCTCTTCTCATCATCTGAAGCATTACAGCCGCGAGTGGGCCTTAGCCTGGTCAAGCAAGTCCTTCCAGTCCGTTCTATTCATGGCTTTCCTTCTCCAACTTTTCACCCCTAATATACTAGTGTCCTGTTCCACGCCATCCAACCATCTGAGCTTGGGCCTGCCTCTACTCCTGCGGCCCTCCGGCCGGCCTTCTAGAAGGCGTTTGGGTACTCTGGCCTCGTCCATTCGCAGCACATGACCTGCCCATCGCAGGCGTCCGATCTTTATGACTCTTATAACGGTTGGCTCATCGTACATCTGGTATAGCTCATGGTTATAACGCGTACGCCATCTCTCATCCTCCATTTTGATACTTCTGATGAAGTCTGTTCAGCACAAAGGCTTAACAAGCCAACTTATGCAGCATAGTTAAAGCAGCCATATGGAAACAGTAGTCTTGTTTGAGATAATTGACAAAATGGAAAATTAATACACTTTCAGAAACTCAAGAGGAAAACACGGAATCCTTTGGGAGTGCTTTGTTTGCTCGAATGCTGGCTGTTATCACAACCAAACCTTATATTTCGAAGATGGGGAACTCTCGTTCGCGGAGGTGAAATAAGTTAAATGCCTCTTTTTGCTTCGCTGCACCTAGTCGGGTTAAATATATCCAATTTCACCAAATTTCATGGAGTGTCACCATCGGAGTTGCCTAGCCATACCTAATGTGCATTTTTACTGATGTGCAAGTTTGCGGAAACTTTACAAATTTTCATTTGATATAACTTAAAAAATCTAATAAGACTTTTTAGATGTTTTTTTAAGTTATAACTTAAATACATCCAAAAAGTCTTATTAGATTATTTTAAGTTTGTGCAGTATGCATTTTACTTACGTTGACAGCTGTCAGTGTAACTTTGTATACAGATCCATTACATTACATACCGAGGCCAGTAAAGTAAGAAATGTCTCAGATCACATGTAATCTGAGGAGCAAAGTAAGAAATGTCTCAGATCACATGGCATCTTTCTTATTTACTGACCAAGGTTTTGTATACTATTTTTCTGTTTGACGGAGCCAGAAAGCGGCCTCTTCGTTTAGCGCAGCAGCCGGCAAGGTGACGCTTACCGGCCGGAAGGCAGAAAAATCCATTATGTGTAAACGAATGTCAACTTTATAGCAACGTGTTAAAGTCTATGTGTGGTTAGTTAACAGTGGCTTTGTTTGTACCAACGAATAATTTATTAACCATTTCCTTAGTGTTAGCTTCATAAATAAAGTTCTTAATACGATTTTATTTTTCTTGTTGTGTACCTACCCATGTCTAACAATTCAATAAAATAAGGTAGAACTGTAAATGAAGCGCGGAGTTTAGGTTGGTGTGGTTTTTATACGGCTGTTATTTGTAACTTCATCGTTTGTTCCTATGGAAAACCTACAAGGCTTTCATTTTGGAGATCCGATTTCGTAAGCGCATATAGTTTATGTTATATATATTGGATTTTTTTTTCGAGCTTTTACTTATATTAATAACAAGTTGGTTTTGATGTAGGTATTCATGTTATCACACACATTTTCTCCTTCTATTTAACGCCATCGGAAGCTCATTCTCTTATTCTTGTGACGCTACAGCCCTTTGCTACGGTTTACAATACACAGTTTTGCTGAAAGTTATGTTTCGAGTTATTGAGCATGCGATGTAAGCAACACTGATTCGGAACTGTCTTCGTCAGCTGAATATGTGACGTACTTAGTGTCCATGGGCGTAGCGAGATACGGGCGGGGGCATCTGTCCCTCCCTTGAAAATGCTGTCCCATTGCTCATGCAACATTGACCTTATATATATTCTTGGTTCGTCTATGCCCCTCCCCCCTCCACCCCTCTTAATAAAATCGTAGCTACGACCTTGGTACTGTCATTGTATGCCTTTGGTGCATCCACGATCGTCTTCTATTTGGCTCAATCTCTGGCCTCTCTGCTGCAAAATGTTTCCCGACCAACACTGCACAGATTTTCCTTGACACAGTTCATCCACCCTAAGCCTTACATTTTTCAAACTTCCTTTCCTTTAGCTCACGTAGAAACGTTCTATTATAAGAAATTCTTGTGCATAATTTCCTTCGTCTAGACCCAACGGTTAAGATTGTACTTTGTTTATCAGATAGCGATAAAGAAATTTGAATGCCTTTTTAAAGAGAATTATTTCTGTTATAATATTTTATCCTACACGTTCCAAGAGATATAAAACTATAAGTCCAAAATAACGTCAGGGATTGGTTTATTGTGATTATATTAGAATTTGTCGCAGTTTTAACCGACTTCACAACAAAGAAGACGACATTTCCTAGTCGGTTGCGTTTTTTGTTGTTAGTTACTCTACCCTAGTATCTCCGTCGTATACATATAGACCGATAAAAAAAAAATCAAAGGTATTTACTCGTAATTCCTGATGATGGGATCCATGAAGAATCGAGGGAACTACTGAAATATTATAGACACATGTTTAGCAATTTCAGTATTTTAAAGGGTTCTTTATCAAAATGGTAAAAAAGGAACCCTATGACTCTGTCTGTCTGTCTGTTCGAAGGGAGGTCGAATTTTAAGTTGTGCTTTTGTATCAAGTGGGGTATCAAACGCCAACGCTATTAAGCCCTTTCGTTTGATAAAAAAATAGAAATGGTTTTGGAATCTCAAAGATTTCAAAACCTACTTATTTTTTTTCTTAATCATATCTTTTTGATTTAGGACGAAAAAAGTTCAAAAAAATACCATTCCTCCACTATTATCTTCGAAGTTACTGAACAGAAAAATCTTCAGGATGTCCAGGTGGAGGCGGCTGTCGGTCGCATCAGAAAATTAATTTACATCTTTACATCTTTAAAACTCTCAGAGCTGTCGCAGATCAACAAATCCTTAAAATCGTCTACTTCTCGCTGGCGCAATCCGTTTTAACGTACTGTCTGACAGCCTGGGGTGGGACAGGGAAAACCAGATTTCTTCGACTAGAGAGAGCCCAAAGGGCTGTACTAAAGGTTATGCTTTGCAAACCCATCCGCTTTCCTACTTTCGAACTATATACAATAGCTGAGGTCTTAACTGTTCGACAATTATTCATTCTTAAAATTGTATTACGTAAACACCGTGATTTACCTTTTGTTGAAAATACCACAAAGCGACGAGCTGGCCGCGTCTGTAACCTTATACATTCACGCATTACTCTCGCAAGACGTCATTACGACTATCTATCCGCTAAAATTTATAATACATTAAATATATTGTTAAATATTCATGAACTTACATACTGGGAATGCAAAAATAAAATCACTAAATTTTTACAAAAACTTTCTTATGATGAGACTGAAGTACTCGTTAGTGGAAACTGAATTCTTGTTACTGTTACTCTTAGGTATTTGTGAGACTGGTACTATTTGTTAGATATATTACTTTTAAATGTGATACTTACCTACCTGTACTAATAATAACACGCTAATAAAAATTGCAAAAAAATAATCTTAAAACTGTAATCTAACATAGCTTATAAGTATATAAATTAAGGATACTAACCTGAAAATGTAACTGTAGAACATACATCCTATGTCCCGAGGTGGGCGTAAACAGCTGCGACACAGTTTATACTAATGCAGCTGCTTACGATCTTAATTGTTATATGTATGTTTTTGTTATTTTGTTCAATAAAAATCTTTAAAAAAAAAAACTTTAAATCCTAAATATTACTGGAAAACTATAACGGTTTTCCTAACTTGCACCGTTTTTTAGAAATTCGCCACATAACCACACACTTATTTGCTCCTACTGAACTAATCGCCATACAGTTTTTCTTGAACTATTCACGTATCTTACTTACGAGTTTGTGCGGAACCTTCGGTGCAGAGAAGCTATCAATTTACAAGAAAGTTTCCTCTCACGCACATAATATATGTATAATTATTTTTGTTACGACAGTCACAGAATAAGTATTAGTACTACATACAGAACTCGCACTGTCTAACAAAACCTACGTTCGGGTTAGAAAAATGCGCCGAATCCTACCGTCTCGCTCTAACTCATAAAGCGCGCTCTTTCTGGTCGCCACGCCCACCACTAGGGTTGTCGAAACTGAAAATAAAATTCTTATTACAGATTTGAGTTTCATGGTAAATTACAGGTAGTTAGTAGTTAGGTAGTTGACTTGTAATTATTATTACCAATAAAGATTATGATTATGGCGTTAATAATGGCATCTGATTTTATACATAGTCGAAATAATTTAGTATTTCGAGTTTCGAGTAGGTTAGGTATTGTTTTCAGTGATGCACAACAAAAATGTTTTATTATTATTTACCTATGGGTATTACAACCCGGTGCTTTCTACATTGTGTAATATAGGACTTAAAAGAAAAAAGATAGCTTTTTCTTTTTTACGAAATAAATAAAACAATGATAAATATTTATTGTAAAATTAACAAATTCACTAGAATTTAATTAATGATAATATTCATACATTACGTAAATGAACCAGATTTACCAATTATTCACATTCTCCAGTAAAGAAAAAAAACTTCACGGAATTACCTATTAAATTTAGTCTTATTTGTACTTATAACAAAGTATAAACACAAACTTTTTATCCTTATTATTTAATTAGTGTTCCGAATTTAAGTCCGTACTGCGGCAACCTATCGCTTCCTGTCGGCGCGCGACAACCACTGACTTACCTTACCTAATGCATTAGGCGAGAAATAATAATAATTACCGCGCAACAGAATTGCGGAGTGACATACGCCCGACTGCGGCAACCTTCCGCAATGCATTTTTTTTGCATGACGATTGACATCCATTTTCGTCACTCGTATTTGTAATGCGTGAGCGACACGCCACGGTGTACAGCGCGGAAACGTGCGCTTCTTGACTGACTTGACTAATGCATTAGGCAAGAAATAATAATAATAGGGATGACGACTGGGTTAATAGTACCTACATTACTGCAGAAGCCGGGAAATAAGGGGTTGCCGGCCGAGTACATATAGCTGGCCGAGCGAAGCGAGGCCAGATAGTTACGAGGCCGGCAACCCCATTTCCCGCCGAGGTATGTATAGTGCTTTTCTCAAATATGCAATGAAATAAATAAACTTACTAATATCCTTACTTACCCTAAATATTATTTTAATCAGAAACTTTCTATCGGAAAGTGACGTTAGTGACATTGACATATTATATCCATAGACAATGCAAATGTCACGTTCGGAAACCATATACAATCAAAAGCTGTTTCAGTTTACATTTTTACCGCGATTATTTAGATGAAATATTTTAAATGTGTATTCTTGTGGTTTAGTTTGCAATTTATAATAATTGGAAATTGTTTATAATGTGTTATTTGTTATGTTCATGTCAATTTTAAATAAATAAAACTGCAAAATGTAGCAAAAATTGTTTTTAGTTTATTTAATGGCTGAATGCCGTGATGCTGTGGCCCAAATAAATGTGGAATGGAAATTAAAAAAAAATGCATTGGCAATGTAAGTATGAAATTCCATGACGTGCCAAGTGTCAAGCCGCACCGGAAACGAGGTACTTTGCGGCCTATTTTTAGGCACGTAATGTCGGGTTAAAGAATTATTTATTTCTCAAAAAGAAATTTACATTTCACTTATATGAGAAACACTTTTGGTATTTTATCTATTAATTACAGTTCATATTTTAAAAGGTAGGTATAAGTAGGTATATCATTATTGTTACATTTTTACTAGTAGATCATTAGGTAGTATATTTGCTCCAGCAAACATGCATAATATAATAATTGTGTTGCATAGAAATCGTAATTATTTGTAAATGTAAACATTTCATGTCATGTTTGAGAAAAACTATATAATTATATTTAGTCCGTCAGTTAAATTAAGGAAAAATATGGGACACGTATTTTTTGGTTTATCAAAATATTAAAAATCGACAAAGTTATAGATCATCAAACTTCTGTAGTAGGGGCTTGTGACGTCACTGGGTGTCCCTCGAGATCCCTAACATCGTTTGTCCTAAGATCACTTGCCCTAACTGTTTTGTCCTAATGGGTATTTGGCCTAACGATCAGTTGTCATAATAAGGTTTTTCCATAATGTTATTTTTGCCATAATACTCTGTTGTCCGAAGCTTTTTTGCCATAACTATTAATATTCCTAATGTTATTTTGCATATTCCTCGCGATCCCTAACATCGTTTGTCCTAAGCAACTAGAGTTATGCACGAGTTCTTAGCCACGAAAAGGCTTAAAAAGGGGGGACGGAGGGGCGAAGCCCCCTACGAGGGGGGCTCGGGGGGCGAAGCCCCCCGCATGGAAAAAAGCAGACAGAAAAAGTAGGTTAGGTTGAGTTAGGTTTAGGTTAGGTTTGAAACTGCGTCCCCCAACAAAAACGAACTGCTGGCAGAAATGATGTGAGGGGATCAAATATTAGGGCATGTGAGTGTTAGTACAAATGATCATTATGACAAACAGTATTAGGGAATGCAAAAATAGGTTAAAAAAATTTAGGGATCCCGATGTGAGGGGATCAAATATTAGGGCATGTGAGTGTTAGGACAAATGATCATTATGACAAACAGTATTAGGGAATGCAAAAATAGGTTAAAAAAAATGAGGGATCCCGATATAGATCTGACGTCACTCCTAGGTGAAAATTGTACCTAGGAGTGACGTCACTCGAAACTTCTAAGCACTCTATCCTCGTCATTTTATGTTTGTCAAACAAAAGAAAAAATACGTGTACAATATTTTTTAATAATCTAACAGACGGACTAAACAGTTTTTAGGGTTCCGTACCAAAATGGTAAAAAAGGAACCCTTGTGGTGCGACTCTGTCTGTCTGCCCGTCTGTCACAGCAAGATATCTCAGGATCTACTGATGCTAACGACTTGAAATTTGGAATAGTTTTAAGAGCTGCTAACCCGAGCTTATTGTATGTAAAAAAAAATCTTGTAACTTTTTTAATTTTTTTAAAAGGGGTCCGTAATGGGACTTTGAAAATTGAAAGTAGAGCTATTATATCGAGTGGGGTATCAAATGAAAGAGCTTGATTTGTAGATTAAAATGCCATTTTTAATTTTTTTCTTAATTAAGTAGTTTTTGATTAATCGTAATGAAAAACGTCAAAAAAATACCTTTCCCCCTATTATCTTCGTAGTTACTGAACAGAAAAATCTGTAATAATTACCAATTATTAATGTCATCCTAAATATTACAGGAAAAATAAAACGGTTTTCCTAAATTGCATCGTTTTTAGAAATTTTCAAAAATCGTACACATACTTAGTAATTGCTTCTACTAAGCTAACCGCTATACAGTTTTTCTTGAACTATTCACGTACCTATCTACTTACGAGTTTGTACGGAACCCTCGGTGCGCGAGTCCGACTCGCACTTGACCGGTTTTTTTAGTCGTCTAGCCCATTAGCGCGCAACAGAATCGCGGAGTGACAAGAGCGGAGTTTTTCTAAAAATATTTATATTTCTTTTGCTTTTTGGGAGTTCTCATGTCGTGTCGCGCAGCACATTTCAAACGTAGGCGAAGACGTGAAAGCAAATAATGACCCTCCTTTTGTTTGTATGGAAAACTGACCGACTCGAATCATCTTAAGCCAGAGGTTCTTAAACTTTTTTTGGTCACGGACCCCCTACATTATTTCGAGAACCTTACGGACCCTTTCCGAATGCAATCGGAGAAAAAGAAAATCAAGGGCACATGAAAATTTGTATTGTATGCATAGCCACGGACCCCTAAAGGGTCCATGGACCACAGTTTAATAAACCCTGCCTTAAACCGAAACATTAAAACTAGCAGTACTGTTCCTCGCTGGATCTATTAGCGCTGTTCCGCGGTTGTTATTAATCTCCGTCAGCAAGTTTGCGCGCACTTACCTTGCGATTCACTGCATTGTTAAAACTACACCGAAACCCATTCAAGTTGCCCGTATAAGCAAGTAGGATGCTGGTATTGCTGGTCTATTAATTTATTAATAGTATAATGAGCTCCTAGAACTCGCATTGATGTTTCCTATCTATTTAAGTATTACATTTATCTATACATATAAGTATGTATATCGTCGTCTAGTACCCATAGTACAAACATTGCTTAGTTTGGGACTATCTCGATTTGTGTAAGATTGTTCCCCGATATGTATTATTTATCTGTGAAATAGTGAACCCACTGATACCTAGAATATATAAAAAGTAATATTTATAAATTATGCTCTGAGAGATGAATCAATGGTATTTTGATATTGAATCGATTATTAAAATAAGTGATTATGATTGATGATGGCTAATAGAGGGAATATATTGTATCCTCAGAAATCAATACTGCATTTTAAAATGTCTCGACTCGTTATTAATTGAGTAATTCCACGATAAGAGATAACGCGAGCGATTATATTGCGTGTTGAGTCATTTTAATTCTAAGTGTTAATTTATCCCTAAAGAATACTTTCTTATCATCCCTACATATATTTACAATTAATTTTGTATCTTTATGAAAAAAAACACGCAATGTCAGTGTCTTGCGTTACTATTACGTTGAATGACCCAATTCATTATTTTTCAAATATTTTTTCCAATATATTCGATTTATAATGATAGTCCATTTTGTGTTTTATGTATAGATAGGTTACCTATACTTTAATTCTTTGAGTAAATATTTCATTAATGTAATAACAACCACATTTTGGCTTCCTTGCGAAACTAAATACTTAATCATAATTTTCACTTGCAACTACTTACGTGTGTTAACTACTTAAGCGGCTGGATGATAAAAGAAAAAAATAAGCAACGAAGCTTTAAACTACATATTGTTTTTTTTTTTAAAAAAAAGCCAACCAAGTGAACGGCGGTTCGGATCGCAGATATCGTCGGTGTTCGAATTTACACCAACGTCGTGAGCCGCCGCCTGTCCTGTTCGCATGCATAACATCGGTGTAAGCCGGGAGGGTCAGCAGAAAGAAACGGTAGCACTTTGCATATTTTTACACGGGCAGCTTTATTTTTCCGCCGTTTGTATTTATATCAAGTTGATAAGTATTTTTATGCTTTGCCCCGCTATCTCGCTTAACAAGTTTTTCTTCTATGGAATGCGACAGTGTTATGTGTCACTGTTGTGCTGCGGTTAAAAGTTTTTTTGTAGTGTATTTTATTTCACAGGCACGTTTAGGTACTATACTTATAGAAAATTGTAAAAATAATTGCGGTTACATATTATAAAAACTCTAGGGCTTAGAAAATTTGAAATGGGGCTGATATTTATTAGGTTTTATTGCGTGTAGCCTCAGAGCAGGGGTTCCCAAACTTTATTTAGGCACGCCCCCCTGCTAGCTGCCAAAAATGAAGTTCCCACGCCTCCCTTCGCTTCGATGTAAGGAAACGGAGTGAATGGGTTAGCTAGCCAAATCATTATCATCATTTGTACCTGATTGTAAATGTAATATGCATGTATTGTACATGATTTAATGAGAACTACCAAAGAAGCACACAAGCTGTAAAAGATACAGCTCATACGACCCAAACTGGAGGTATAATGGCTGTATAAGCTTTTATATAGCTTGTGTGCTACTCGGGTAGTAGGTAATGTACTCGTGTGTAAGTAAGTGTGCGTTACCTCGTTCCCCTCTTGCCAAATATGGCAGAAATTTGTGTACCGGACAAGTGCCTTATGATGACTCCTTTCCGTGTTCTTCTAAGCATGTAGCGGAAATCAAGTGCAAGAAATGCGATTTAGAAGGAAAATACATTTATTAATGACAGCAGAAAGTTACACAGTAAGTGGAAAAAAAACAAGAAAACACAAAAAATAAAAATATCGCTGCCTTTAAAAGGTCGTTGGAGAACTCAGTTATTTTGTTTTATAAATTATTAACAGTCTGTTACCGTTCAATCACTTGTATTAAAATCATCTTTCGCTGTATATTTAGTTCCCTTTTAAACGGAAATGAAATAATGTACACGAAACTGAATGAAGCAAGTTTTGAAATTTTGGACGGCGAAATGAAAATCAATATACCAGCATACCGCATGCATAGAAGTTTTTTTAATAACTATTGCTAATAAGAAATATCACAAAAAAGCAGTACACACAGGTGTATTTAAATAGAAAATGTACTTAGCATTTGACTATCCTATGTAAACAATTAGATATCTATTTATTGTTCTTTCTTTTCCTTTTGTGTCATACAGATTAAAAAAAAAAACTGTTTCCTGTGGACAAACAATTATAGTTACGGTCCAACTACATTCACTAGGTTTTTATCACAAGTGTAGTAGTAATATAGTGTTACCTATTACGCGACTTTAAGGGTTCAGCAAGAAAATTATGCTTTTAAAGCCCTTAACTTTGTGATGGCTACAAGAAAGACCTGAATACTTAACTCATAGTATTAAATCTGTATGACTCTTTTATCGACTGCACATAGAAGCTCATGGAATATTATGACGAAGCGTAGTACCGAATTAGTAGCGTCACTAGTAGAGATCGTGAAGCGAGTTGCGCGATAATGTCCGAGCGCCGAACGGCTGGCTGCGGCGCGGTCCAATTGACGCTGTGCATTCTGCGCTGAATATCCAGGCAGAGGAATATTATCTGAATACAGATTATCGGGATGGAGTGCCTTTTCTCTGGCAATGAATAGTCACACTCTCCGTCCCGATAATCTGTATCCAGGTAATATTCTGACATGTCACTGTATTTTACACAAAGGTGATAATTATTATAGTTTTATAGTTATAGTTTTGGTATTGTGGGGGTGTTGGGGGTCTGAGGCCAAAAGCTTCATCGGGGAGATTGGGCGCCGCTTAAGGGAGAGGAATCTTGACCCTCGCTCCGGGTCATTCCTGGTTCAAAGGCTGTGTCCATCGCGATCCAGCGTGGTAACGCGGCGAGCGTGATGGGCACCTTTGCGCCGGGAATGGCGCGGGGCGGGCTATTTGAGTAGGATTAGTTGTATTATTTTTTGTCTCTTTTTGTTTGTTTTTACTTTGTTACGTATTTAGTCTTAATTGTACATAATTTTATTTTAAAATATACTATTTTTCTTTTAAAATCGTTGGTGGCACGAAAATGAGTTTAATCGATTTTAACCAAGCTGTTTTAGAAACGTTATTTGATGATTAGAGTTAATAAATTATATTTTGATTGTTTTGGTATTTATATAAATATTTATAAAAATATACAAATTAATTATAAAAAAAACGATGTAATATTTAGATTACTTTTTACATTTGTGGAATGCGTATCGAAGCTCATGTTATATTATGACGAAGCAGATCGTATTAGTTGCGTCACTAGTACAGATTGTGAAGTGAGTCGCGCGATAATGTCCGAGCGCCGGTCGGCTGGCTGCGGCGCGGTCCAATTGACGGTGTGCATTCTGCGCTGCCTCGATTCACTGCCGGTGAATCAGCGCTCCGTCCCGATAATCTGTATTCAGATATAAATATTCCGACGTGTCAATGTATTTTAAAGGCGATAATTATTAAGGCTTTCCTTAAAGTAGTGTAATAAAATGTTCTTCATTAGCCTAACCAAACCTTAATTTTATTATAAAACAAAACCTATACTTGCAATCGATTCCTAATGGAGTATATTATACCTAATATGCTGCTAATAATAATTAGTAGTTTTTATAAATGCTTGGATGCCGGTAACACGATATACAGTCGCCACGATAGATACACCGGCAACCAAGGTGCTCACAAACATGACTCTATTGGCAAGGCGTTACATTGCATGTTCAAATATTTTTGAGCACCCTGAAGTGTAAACATGTATTGGGCATATGCCAATCCACTGTCGACAAGCACAGAGCTAAACCCTGTAACCAACCAGCTGTAAACTAGCTGACATTTTCACAGGGTTTAAATTCAACACGCAAATGTAGACCTGCCCCAAACCCAACATAATGCGTAATGGTTTATGTACAGCATAACTGTCAGTCACCATACACCGATGTTTGTGTGTAAATATATGTCTGAGTATAGTATGGTATATCATGTGTAGGGAGCGGACAGTGACTTTTTTACAAATATCTGCATAGTCGCTTTACGTAATTAAATCTCGGCTGTTGGAAATATATATCCTAGGTGGCGCTCTGACCGTCGTAGCACAGTGCTACGAGCGCAGCTACGAGCGTGGTTACGAGCGAGCGCGGCGACTACGGATAATGCCAGCAATTAATTTGTCATTAGTACCGTGTCCACTTTATGCAATAATATGATTGAAGTCTGTATTATTCCGCAATATTTCAATTCCATCATGCTTAGCGACTAATCAATTGAGTGCAATAAAATCTGGCGGTGGATATTTTTGTGCAAGACCAAAATAAGTAGGCAATGAGATACTAGTCTCCTTTTATTAACAATAAAATAGGTCAGGTCAGATTAACTGATATTATTTTTAGAATTAAGCTGAAAACTACACACATCGGGATAAATGCAGTGAAATATCGAAAAAGTAAAAATACGGTCTTACTTACATCTTGTCACTTATGCAAGAAAATTAAAACATAAGTATAATATAATAACATAGTAACTTCTATCTAGAGGCGTTTTAGGCCATTCTCACGAAGTATGTCTGCGGTCACCTAATTACCGCGACGCTGTTTTCATACTAAATGTATGGAGACGCGGTAATTAGACGCAGTCATACTTCGTGAGAATGGCCGTTTTATACTAATCAACAATATCCCAAAAAATAGCAGTGTATATTTGTAATAAAATGTTGTTCATTGCTTAGAAATTAAAAAAAATCTGCAAGTAGGCCCTCAAGGACTCTTTTACAACCTGATTCTATTCTTTTCTTTTGGCGCTTGGGGTAGTGACCTTCTGGCGAGAAAAAGCACCGGAAGAAACTCACCAGTTTCTCTTTTTACCCGACTGCGGCGAAGCCCAAAAGGGGGGTTTTTTTTTGACATTTGTTTGACCTGTATGTATGTCCGTTCTTATGTCCGTTCTTATGTCCGCTCATAACTACTCAACGATACACCTGATTTTGATAAATGATACATCATTCGATTCTTCATAACGCGAGTGTCACTGGGTACATACAATTTGTAAAAAAAAACAAAATGGCGGATTTATGCACTTTAATGTTCGGTATTGATTGCACCGCAGTCGGGTTTGTTTAAGTAAAAATGTATGGTCTCTAGTGTCAAAACAATTGGCAAGTACAAAAACAGAAAAACACAACTGATTAATTTCATAGACATTATTTTAAATTATAATTATTTTCAGTTACATTGAATCCGACGATGTTACATCATTCATGTAGTCTTGTGTGTTATAATAAGCTTTAGAAATGAGTTTACTCTTTAAATCATTCTTGAATTTGTTAATAGATTATTCAGTTATGTTTCTTGGAAATTTATTATAAAACCTTATACCATGATCCATGAATAATATTTTTATTTTATGGAGCCGAGTGGCGGGCACTGCGATATACACATACACAATATTCTCATAAATGTATTGACAATGCAATGTCATTACATCTATGACGTAATGACATTGTCATATGATATGATAATGTCCTTAAGGGCGTATCGCACGGTGACCCGGGGCAGAATTGCTCAGAGATGGCGCTGTCTTGGTCACGTGACCAAATGTTCAAGACTATATTATGATATCTGCTTATTTTACCAGCATGAGAATCAATTTGCCCAATATTTTGAGTCCCTTTCGATGATTTCTAATTCATAATAATTTATGTACGTGCTTACCAAGCGCAGGAATGTGCATGAAACTCGAGTAGTACTTTGACAGGTCAACATACACGCACACTAAAGCAAAAATCATTGATATAAGTGACATCTATTGACAGAGATTCTAACTTGTAAGTTCGCCTATTGTGCTCCGGCGCTCCGGCTATTGTGTAAACCCGTATTAGCAGAAACTCGGGTAATAGTCATGCAATTTAGAAGGTAAAATAAAGAAAAGTGTACTCGAGCAACAATATTCTCGAGTTACCATCGAACAAACAAATATAGAACGCCGATTTTTCCTCTTGTCTACCCCACATTTTTTTGATCGGCCAATAAATAACTTTGTAATTACCGCCTAGTTTCATACCCACATGGGTATTACTCAATTTTATTTTACCCACTGGGTAATATAATAAATTTGTGAAACAAATGCAACCGTTTATTTCACGGTAAATGTACAGCTCTTTTTTGTATGGGAATATATTGCATGGATTAAGACGTATAACTGAGTAAAATAGTTTTATTCTAAATATATTTATTCTCAAATTTGGCGAAGCCGATCTCCATATTTTATAGATTCTTAGGGCCGTAAGTTTAGGGGACCAATAACATATTATAAGTTGTATAAACATTGAACAGGCAGACTCAGATTCACTCAATGTGTTATTGAGAGAACTCTTGATTTTCTAGGCTTACAAGTAAACCGGCATTACTTGAAAAGCTTGTCAAGGGACGCCAAATTCCTCGAATACAGAGATTGATGCGAGTTGACTCTGTCAGTCGTTCTGTAATAAATAAAGTACACGTTACTATAAGTCAATAAAAACTAGCATTGCAAAACACTAGTAATTCAGTCCAATATTAAATTAACTGACTACCTTTTATAACTGTGCATCTCAGGTCTAGGAACTTAGTATTTTGTTCTACGATTCGCGTCACGATTTCAGGTACCTAACATATATTTTTTAAAGAAAAAATCAATTCTAGCATCCTCTCTACGATAAATGCATCTTCCCTTCACCCATGCCCTTCACCAATTGGAAAATTTTGAAACAAAACGAATGACAGCATTATTGGTGACAGCGTAATGTTCTGAAACCTTCTTTATTTTGTGGAATGCTAAATATGAAATGTCAAATATTAATTTTGTACTCGTAGGTATAGTAGATTTGTGTTTTCACATCACTTAACAAAACAAAACAATAAGATGGGTAAAGTTATAAGGTACAATATAAATTTCCTCGAAAAGTATTTGAACGTCCCTGACTACTAGACTCTCGTATTTTACTTTACTTTGCATGAATCAAAAAATTGCCCAGAGTTGCAACGTTGCCACCGTGACATGCGACGTTGCCATCTGTCACCGTTTGTCAGACATCTATGAATGCCTAACGATCGACGACACGTTTGGCTTAGCGGGAGTGACACCGCCTACTAAGCTAGAGGTCCCGGGTTCAAATCCTGGTAATTTCTTACCCTAATAAGCATTGCTTAGATTGTTTGTGTAAAATTTACCTCCGTTTTATTATTATTTCGCTTTATTTATCCTGATTTAAAAAGTAAAACAAAACAATATTTAGTAGGTACATGTATATATTTCACAATATAAATTTAGTCAAAATATTTAGTAATTTGGCATAAACAGGCTAAATTACAAAATTAATTAGAGCCTGTAGTATTCGATAAAAACGAAAAAAAAAAGAAAAAATATAATTATTTCGGGAATAGAACCCACAACCAAACGTAACCATAAGTAAAAACTTTAGACCACTCGGCTACAGTTGCACACTCAAACGGTTCGTAAATTAAGATCAATTTTTGAAGTGTCAATAGATAAGTCACACACACACCCATACACACCATTTGCCTGTGTTTGCGTGAGTTGTGTTACCCACCTGTAGGTGATTCGCACACAGTGATAGAATATCCAAGTTTTTCATCGGTGAAATATGGTATTTAGCGTGAAAATAGACAATTTTTTATGCATTTGCCGAAAATAAAACGTAAATTAATTGATATTTGTCAAATTAGTTTCTTAGTATACCCTGCCGTTAGCCCGTGAATGTGCACCAACTTTTGTATGGGAACGCAACCACCTAAGTGAGTCTCGATAATTGATCTTATTAAATCGTTCGAAAAGCCCTCTTCTGCAGAACAAAAATAGTATTACTGCAGAACAAACAGTGTATTAGCTCTGAAGCACTAGCACTGCCCCACAGTAGAATACTATATAACATAATACTGTGGTAATTTGATCCGATCGATCATCAATTTTATTAATGTACTGTATGTAGACGCACAAATTTCCTATAACTACAAAATCTCCAATATTCAATATTCCGCGCGTTCAGCAACAGTAGGTACCTAACATCAAACAAGTTCTATCTAATTAGGTGGAAGCGGAACCTTGAAACCTGTTTGTTTAACTTACATGAAACAGCAATGACAATGAAAGCCGACACTGGAGTTATTTCAGTTAATTACCCTCCATTAGGGCGGCCTCCCTGAACTGATTATCTTACTAATCTTTTTATACTTTAGTTGTTCTCGAGTATACAGCTTCCATCTTTCTCCTTGCCACTAAATCTTCGTATTCTCTTTGTCTGGTGAACAAACGGCCTTTAAATCTTCAAAGCTTCTTTCTAACCCATTTGGCCAGACAAAAGAAATCCGCAAAACGTACGTATGGACCGGATATAATGCGGTATTACCGCTAAGCACTCAAATTTAATTGCAACGAATATATTAATATTTTTTTATACTTCTATTAAAGTAGGTAAATACACAATACACTCAAATATAAAAATTGCAAATTAATTTTCAAACAGTCTGATTCAATAAATTATTTTCATGTATAAATATTTGTAGTTACGTTTATCTCTTCTGAGATCAGTAGAAATATGTACTCATATTTTCGAAAGGTGTTGAGCTTAGAGCAACACGGAGGGAGGCGATAAGACGCGCTTGGTCGGTACACAATTTTCTGCCATAAAACTACATAATAAAGTTTATTACTTACCAATCTACTGCCTAAATTTGCTCATCTACACATCAAAATCAAGAAAATGTCCACTTCTACACACTTTAACACGTATAGGTATTTTATTTTATTAAGTTTGTATCCCGCATTCCAATTCTAAGCTTTTCTTCTGCAATAACAACAACGAAAAGAAATGAACAAGTTAATACTCGCAATCCTGCCAAATCGCCTTATGCTACCTCTACACGATGGCCTATCGTGATGACCCACTATGATGGGCCAGCGTGTAGAGGGCATAGTGGTGACGGATGGCTTATGGCGCGTGCGATGGCCGTGGAATGGCGACGGTGTCGGTTTTTCGGCCGCACATCAAAGGGAGTGGGCCAGCGATGGCGGTACGCATCTACACGATGGCCCATTCCATAGTGTGGACGTCAAATATCGCATGGCCATCTCGCTGGGCCAGCGATGGCCCATCGTGTAGTTGCGTATCAACCATCGCATGGCCACGGTATGGCCATATCGCTGGGCCAGCGATGGCCCATCGTGTAGAGGAGCTATTATAATTAATTGGCTTGAAATGTGACATGGCTAATCGAAATCGCCAATAGCGTCACAATAGAAGCGTGCGGCCATGCGCGGCAAATTCAAATTCAGCAATCAGAAGTCGTTGCATAGTTTAGGCCGCGACCGAGAATCTCGGCCCTTTTTGGCCGAGAGCCGAGACCGGTGTCTTGGCGCGATTTTTGGCAGAGATTAGCCGAGACTGAGGCTGAGACCGAGATCTCGGTCGGACCTTAATAATATGTGTCTACATACCCAGTGAAATAAATGTTTGGGTCAGTTTTGCACAAGTCGATCTACTTCCAACCAAAATAAACGATTTGCTCCAGGGCCTTGGATAATTTCTATTTATTTAAGTACCTATTATATTTATATGTACATGTATACGGGCTATTCTCCGAGCGTTTTGACCGCGCGGTTTGACAATCATTGTTGTTCGACGATTATTTACTATAGCGAAAGGACAAATCGTGACAATTTTGATAAAACTAGACTTAACCTCCGGACTGTTTTTCGGTTTCATAAAAAGTTAACTCTAGGCATCGTTTTTTGAACAATATATACTGAGACAATAATGACGAAAATAAAACGCCGTAAAAACGCTGAATATTGGTCGATACAATCATCATTGCTTCGTTTGGTTGGGACTAGAATGATTTGTGCAGGGCTGTCCTGAATATTTATTGCAGTAGGTACCTATGTAGACACATTATATACATATTAACCGGAAAGATATTTGCCAAATATCAAGATTAATCCTCTTGCTTGTGATATTGCCATATGCATTTTTTTAAATAAAACCTCTTTTCAACCTCTGCAAACTTAGCGTAGATTTTAAACAGATCTTCGTCTTTATTTTAAGATGCGATTTATAAGTAGCTCTTCGCGACACAATCGCCGGTAATCGTATTTTACGTACTCAGTTCCGTTTCCCGCTAGCGAAATTACTGTATTTTGTGCTAAAGTGAAAAACGATCTTAACTTCTTGAATGGAATATTTAGTGTTGGGATACCTAAAATAGAGGTTTCAGAAACCTGTAACAATTTCTTTTTTTAACGATCTTAAACAGCCTGTGTTTCAATCACTTAAAACAAGAAGTTTTCATAAAATATTGTGCGTGTTTCAAGCGGTGGTTTATCTCGAAGGTTAAGAGTTGGTGAGGAAAGTAGGGGGACTGAATTTAGGTATATTGCTTGTTTTTTTAATTGGAAATAACTAGGCTTTAAATTGATGCACAATAATAACATAGAACGTAATTTTATTTTATTTTCAAATCAACCGACTGGAAAAGTTCGTCCTTTTGTGAGTTCGGGCCCGTCATAAAACCTTGTGACATAACTTATGAGCCCACTAAACCGATTCTTATGAGACTTTGCACACACCTTGAGCTCCCGAGCATCATTATGATAATTTCTATTGGGTAACGGGGGTCTAGGAGGTGGCCAATGAAATGGCGGATAAGTATAAAATGAACCCGTCTAAATTTCAGTTATTATCTTGTATCTCTTACTAATTTGCTGTAAAACTGTATCTTACCCATTACGTCATAAGACCACAGGAAGTAATGGTTAGATTTGTGTGAGAACGCCCAACTACCTACGAGCTTCGTGGATTGGATCACAATATTCACAGTGATTCCATATTATTCACTTGTATTTGCCATGTGATCCACCGATTTTGCAGGAGTCTTATAGAAATAGCAACGCTTTGGAGACTTTGAAATTTGTCCCATATAAATAAGGGTAATAAATTCGACACCTGACGAAGAAAAAAGTGCTATGTCTTATGTAGAGACTTATCGAGAAAAATTCCAATTTTGTTTGTATTTTTAGACTATTCTATGACATCCAATATTGATTTGATTTCCAAAGTACAAAAAATAAACATTTCAAAGTTAGCGTATAAAAATAATACCTACTTCAGTGAGAAAATCCCTACAAAGGTGGTATGAAAACATCTCGATACCTTTCTCACGTTGAGTGTCAAGGTATCGATATTTGGACATTGTTTTATAGAGCTGGTTTTCAGTGGAATAATATAAATTTTGAATTTGGCATGTTTTGCTTCATGTGACAGTATGGAAAATTAATGAGCACAATTAGTAAATTCTTCTCTTCATGTGCATATTGTTAGCTTATTGTTGATTACTGGCGTGCGTTTTATTCAGTTATGTGTTGACATAATTTATACTGACCACGCCAACCGCAGTGGCTCTGGTGTGACGCTCGGTTACGACTGATAGCTGTTCATCCATGCAGAAGAGCAAAGCTAAACCATTCATTCATTTTCACATCGTGTTACCAAATGTGCCTCATTTTATGGAAAGGAATTAGGCACAAAGACCTAACTCACTAACTAATTAATAAACTTAACTAATCTGTGAAACACAATTCTATGTTTAACCGACAAACAGAAGGAGATTCTCAAGTCAGTTGGATTGTTTATTAAAGAGAAAAATTAATAAAGCTCAATTTCGTATGGTTTTTGAGAAATTGCAGCTTGGTAACCGAACTCACAAAAGGAGGAACTTTTCCAGTCGGTTGATTTTTTTATTTTTTAGGGTTCCGTACCTCAAAAGGGGAAAACGGAACCCTTATAGGATTACTTTGTTGTCCGTCCGTCCACCCGTTCGTCTGTCAAGACCCTTTGTTTATCTCGAGAACGCATGGAGGTATCGAGTTGAATAAAACCTTATCCCCAGGTCTACGGTCCCTTGAAGCTGTGAAAAAAATCAAACTTCTAAGTTAACGTGAAAAAAAGATACGCCCGTTTATGCCGCAAAAAACGTAAATTTCGACACTCTCAAGGAAACCAAAATTCAAAGGGTACGGTTCCGTTGACCTATAGTATACAATTTTATACTACAAGTATAAGGAAAAATCTGAAAAAAAAAAAATTTTTAATTAAATCATTAAAAAAATGACTACTAAGGGAATCAAAATTTATAGGGTCTACTTTATTATATGTACCTACCTACAAATTTGTACGAAACCCTCGGTGGGCGACTCCGACTCGTTTAATACTATCCCATCAAAAACATTACATGTAAAAAGATCCAAGTCTCGCAACGCAGTTCTTTTACAACAAAAAAGTTTTAGAATGTAATGTTAAACCAAGTCAGTACCGGGGAGGTGTCCACAGAACTCGATTCCCACCGACTTGCCTATTATTAGATCTATAAAATGTGTTCTTCCGCGGTTAAATTATGATGATCATCAGTCAGTGAATCAGTGAGTTAGTCAGTCAGTGACAAAACTAAGGAACTTTGACATGCAATAGTTCTTAAACTACACGTTCTAATTGAATGATATTGAGGATATCTATAAGTCTTATTGTGCCCTATATATCCCTGAAATTTCCGGTTTCTAGCTTTAGCCAGTACATAATTACGGGAAGCTGAAAATGGCCTGAATGGCTTCGAGAAAAGGATGGTACGGCCGTGCCTTTGTTTTGCTCGACTTGGCGGGGGCACTACCGTGCCCCCAGATAGCTAGACTTGTCCGATTTGAAAAATGATTGTTTTAATTGAAGGGCTCCCAGATTAGTCCCAATTTTTCAAAATCCATTTCTGGTGATGAGATCTATGAGGAACTGAGTGAGTTCTGAGAATGTTTTTTTTTATTGGAAAAGTTATTAGTTAAAAAAAGCAACAGTTTCTATCGATCGTATATTTATGTAATAATTAGAAGTTTATCTTCATCCGCGAGACACAAAATGTATTTATAAAACCTTATCTAACCTGTCTGGAGATTTAAAGCTACTACAAATTGAAATCAGTTCAATCATTTTAGCGTAATATGGCTACGAGTATAAGTAAATACATCCATATTACATACAAAACATCAAAAATCCAGTTACATATTTCGGTATTTAGAGATCGCCACCTATCGATGTTATGAAATATACCTATGCAATGTACCTACAGACATTTAATTTTTATACTTTTATTATATTAAACATTGTATAGGTTTTGTCATTTCCATAAAAACACATCGACTCTTGATCTGCTGATCTGATGTAGCATAAAAAAAAAGCTTTGTACAGGAACCAAGCGTGTAACATTTTTCGGTTGGCGTTTGACGCCAAAAGTATTATTTAGCGATGGAAAACATTTTTTTTCATTTCATTTGGTAGTATTTGAAAAATTAATTATACCACAGTTATCAGATTTCCAAACCTGATAATAATATTGACGGGAACTGAAGCTAACGGCGTGCAAAGTAGGTCACCGCTACTTCTTTTTAGCACGTGAGGTACATACACTTTTTCCTTCTACCTCAATATATTTGGGTGATATGTTCACAGAATATGTATAAAAACAAATACTAAGAACAAAATAAAGCTAAAAACAAAAGGGGGGGGGGGAGTAGTACAGAAGGTGTTACTGGTTATTGTTGTATTAAGGAGGATATTTTATTTATTATAGTACATTACACAACTAGGGTGGTAATACAAAGAAAGGCCGAGATCGCAGGAGTTTGCGGCCCGAGCTGCAAGCGAGGATTTAATTAAAAATTCAAAAAAATATGCGATCGATCAATTTATGCCTACACTTGGCCAGAAAGCGGCTTTTTCCGTACACGCAGAAAAACCATTCCGAAAAAGTCACTTTATGGCCAGGTGTGACGACATAAATCATATTTACTTTTGCATCCACTATACTACATATACCTAACGACAGAAAACAGGCATCATTGGCAAATTGTAGAAAGCTTTGTAACGTTGTAACAAGGACATTACTTACAAAATCGTAAAATGTGGCTCTATAATATAGACCAATTAAACACGATTTATATTTACTCCAATCGTAATTACATAATTAACGACACGTCCAATGGCAATCGTTTCAGTAAATTATAAATTAACCGAAGCACCTTTGAAATACAAAACGTCACAGAAATAAATTTAAGTAGGCCTCACACGTTTTAATGGTTATTTCGCCTAACTGTTTGAACTAGCCGATGGCAATCAGTCGCGAGACTATTTTTATGGGTGGTGCTGGTCGTGCCATAAAGCGGAGCATAAAATCAGTAAGCTTCCGAGGGAGAAGTATAAAAGTAAATAACACTTAGATTGGATATTTAGGCACTCTGAGGGGTGTGATATCACGGCGGTGCAATTAACCGCTGAGTATGTTAGGAATTGAGGGATTCTATGTAAAAGTATGCTATTATTTCAAATAGGTTTATTGTGTACGAGTAGATGTTTAGTTCGCAATGCCGCCACAACTAAAGCTCAAAATTCTTTGTTGCGCGACTAACTTTACCTCTCCCTTTCTATTTAGCACACTATGATAGAGATGCGGTATAGTGTCGCGAGAAAAGTAAAGTCGTGGCCTGTTTTGTGTACCGGCCGATTCTTTTTATGTCTTAAAATAATCCAATTTTAACAAATCCACGCGTGTTCGTGAAATGAAATATTACTATTTACATTGTACGTGTGTTTTTAAATTTAATTCACAATAATCCGATAACGATATAATATGATATTACGCTTAATATCTCGCAGCTCTTCAAAGTACCTATAAGCACAAATGAGAACGAGCAAATGATGCAATAAAGTTGAAATCTATTTCGCATCGCCGCTAACCGAGTGTAAATACCCAGCGGCTCCCTGCTATTGACATTCAAGGCATTCTTAATGCTTCGTTAATTTGAACGTCGCAAAACATTCCAGTTGATCCGATAAATGGCTCGTTTTATTGTCTCGGCTCTACTTTATATCGGGAATAAAAATGAATGTGTCACCTACTTCTGCTTGAGCCGGGATTTAGGGTAAGATGCTGAGTTGGCTGCTGATTTAGCTTTTATTGGGGCATCGTTTATTACTAAATAGCAGATATTTCGTTAATTATACCTACTATTGTATTTTTTCGTTTGATCGAGGCTCATTCTTTATACTATTTGAATAATGGGATATTAGGTATAATAGTAGGTTCTGGAATACTTAGTAGTAGCAGTACAAGTAGAATTAGAAGGGTTTAGCAAAACTACGCCATGTGAATCTGTACAGCCTTTATCTCTTTTCATACATTGCGAGACGGGCGGGTAATGAATGATGTATCACCTACGTGAAACGCCAAGTCGACGCGACTTCAGCTATCTGACCAAACCACCAGAACTGGGTTAAAATTGATATGGAAGATTCTATAACCTTTGTAAGAACAACATAATACCTCTACTACTTTTATAAGATATTTATATTCAGCTACCGTGAATACCCGTAGTGGCTGAACACGTATTTATAGACGCTATGAATAGCACACAAGCTCCAAGAGGTCGTGGTGTGTTCAAAGTGGCATTCATAAAGTCGCCTTATGGATCAGTTGTACATCAATCACTCTGACACGACTCCAGTTGTTCGCCCAAATGGATTATACGGAGGCTAAGGTGAGTCTCAGATTTGCGTCACCCGTGTAAACATTATTTGTAAAGTGCCGGTGATACGGCGAACTTTCCGAAGGAAATCCTTACAGGCTGTTCTTTTTACGCGCCCTCTTTTTAGGAAGCGATAAGTGTTACGACAAATATGAGAAGTTAGGAACCCGATTTTTCAAGCAGATATCAAAATGTGTCGTGAGGTGAGCGGTGCGTTATTGTGTGCGTTACGTACGTTCATATTCTGGCGACAATCAACATTGATTGCATCAATGAAAGGAGAATTCGATTTAGTTGCTAAATATGACATGAAAATTCGAAGCCTATATCGGTACAGCTTTTGCATTTAGTTGGACCAATTTAATAGGGATGACGACTGGGTTACAAAATACATAATTCTGGAAAAATATGGGACACGTATTTTTTGATTTATCAAAATATTAAAAATCGACAAAGTTATAGATCATCAAACTTCTGGAGTGGGGGCTTGTGACATCACTCCTAGGTGAATATTGTACCAAGGAGTGACGTCACTCGAAATTTCTAAGCACTGTATCCTCGTCATTTTTTGTTTGTCAAACAAAAGAAGAAATACGTGTACAATATTTTTTAATAATCTAACCGACGGACTAAACAGTTTTTTTAGTCGTCTAGCCTATTGCATTCAAAAACATAAATGTAATACAACACGCGGAATTCTGTAAATCTTTACCTATCTCAGTTTGTAAAATATTTAGAGTGGATATAAAGCCGCGGACATGGTGTCGATGTTATTGATCCTTCGATTGGTAGGTTATTTGAATCACTTAATGGGTTTTCTATGTACCTGTCTGCATCAATAATAGCTAACCATTTTTCTTGTGACTTTAACTATTTTGACACATTCAAACTTGTTCAGTATAGTTGGCTTTATTAGTGACTAAAGCGCGCTCATGCACTACGCCTGTTATAGATCGAAAAAATCGTGGGTCAAATTTGGATTACATTTACTTAAGAGTTACGTAGTAGGTTTAGTTACTGTTTCCGCGAATATGCGGTACGCTCTTGCCCAACGCCTCCACCGTTCCTCGACATAGCGGCTTTCGAATCGGAAAAAATGGACTCGAATTAAACTTAGTACATCCGTTGATAAAAACACTAATTTACTCAAGGATGCTTCAAAACTTAGTTACTTGTATTGGCTCAAATAGCGAGGGTGAATAACCGGTCTGGGTCTGGGTTTGTGATCGGCAATTCGGACGGACTCCGTCCGCATCAAGTCCTGTCATCCGTAATGTTGCGTCCTAGGATCACGCTTGGTTTAACTGAATATGGATTTCAGTTACTTATATTTGAGTTAAACTATGTGTTTTATTTATGTTAGAAATGTAGGTTGAAGTTATAATCAAGTCAACCGGGTTAAAAGCAAACATTGGGACTTTTGCATACACGTATTTGAGTTTATTGGCGTTTTAAAATTTCCAGTATTCCGAATTTGTATCGTAAACGTAGAGGGAAACAGTTGAAGTGAATGTAATAATTTTGAAGTAATTGGGAGACTTAACTAACCTGAATTAAAATTAGTATTTAATAAAACTATTTCACCAAAGTTACAGGAAAAGTAATAAGTCTAAATTAGATAACTAGGTAGCTGTTTTATTTAATTTATTAATTATGAATTATGAATTAAATTAATGCGAATTTGTTATACAGCGTGGGTATATTATACGAACATAAATTTTAATTAGTAAATGCTTTAAGTGGTGTTAACACTTTTATCAAAAAAGTAAAATGATCATTGGGAGATCCTGCCGTTTTGCCAAAATTATTTTGGTCAAATTTTATTACCCAAAAAAATTTTAGCAACTGTTTTTTTTACCAATGCAATCTTTGGCATATTAACAATACGCAAATTTACATTTGGTCAAATTTTTATTTAGTAGAATATTACTACGGAGAATGACATTTCGGCATTTGGACTTTTAGCAAATGCTTTATTAAGGCAAAAAAATATTAGAAAATAAACATTTATTCAAATGAATTATTATGACAAAACATAAAGAGACAAAAATCGGATTTGTCTGGGTAATAAAATTAATTAGCAAAATTTCGAAAGTTAAAGTTCCTACATCAGCTCCATAATATACTATATGGAAAATTATATTGATTGCAGAGTGTGCGAAAGTTCGCTTTGGGAGTCTTTCGGGGAGACCAAACGGCAGTTTCAGCAGTGGACGTCTCAAGGTGGATGTGATGATGATGATGGTTCATTTCACCCGCTTCATATGTTATGCTGCATCTACTGGAATACTTTAACAACGGAAAATAAATCAGAACCAAATAAACAATCCTTTAGATTGTATGAAGAAAAAACGAACTGCTACTAGAACACCAGGTCAGGTTAGAACTGTGACCCCACAAAAACGAACTGCTACCAGAACAGTAGGTTAGGTTAGGTTAGAACTGAGACCCCTAACAAAAACGTACTGCTACTTGAACAGTAGGTTAGGTCATGGTAGAACTGTGACCCCCAACAAAACCGAACTGCTACAAGAACAGTAGGTTAGGTTAGGTTAGAACTGTGACCCCTAATAAAAATAAATGCTACAAAAATATTTCAAATTGAATATTGACTATACAAATCATTTTCCTTATTTTGTTTTGCGTAAAATATGCTATGCCAACTAAAGTATTAGACTAAAGGCCGAGTCACACCGGCTGCGTGTGCGTGGCGTGCACGCAGCAGCTCCTTGACTTTGTGCGTAACGCGTACAAAATGGCGGCTCAAAGTCAAGGAGCTGCAACGCGTACGCCACGCGCACGCATCCGGTGTGACCCGGCCTTAAATGAAATTTGGTCAAAGTACAGCTGCTGCTGGGCTGGCAGCATTTCCTCGCGATCCCGATTTTTTGGCGAATGTGCCAGCTCTATTGGACTGTTGAACAGTCAGAAGCACAACGTTGACATGTTAGGGGGTATCAATTTCAGGCAGCATGATTTAAATTTAGTTTTAATTCGAAAATTATAAGATTTAATATAAACAATTCGTTCATATGACGCGCAAAAGAGTCGAATTTATGGGAATCCGTTACAATACACGATGTTTCTTAGTAAATATTTTTAAAATTCCAGTTTATATATATCGATATTGCAGAGGGACATTTAAAAATATGCTACGTTTGCCGCCTTAAAAAATTATACAAGTTACATTAGGCATATCCCACATGGAAGTATTTCTTAAAATCATTAGATTAATAAACAGGCTAGGTAGACACCTAGCCTCCTAGAATCGTTGAAATAAGAAAAAAATATCCTTATTGTAGTAATAAAAATTTGAACTCGACGGCCATAAAAAATGGGGGGGGTACAACAAAAAAAAGCCCGTCTACACATTAATTTGTCGAATTTCTTTGTAATATCATTCGATTTTTATACAGACTAAGACATTCCCTAGATAAAAATACACTTCAAATACTAAAAGGTGACGAAACGAGCGAATAAAGTTCACTATAACTAATCGATTCTTGACTCATTCCAAATTGCTGCTGTTATAACAATGCCTTTGTGAGCGCTTTTTCTGCTGAGAGCGCCTAGACTTTCTCACAAAATTGTTATATTGTATATTTAGCCTAAATTACGGAGAATTCCAGGGACCGGTTGAAGAATGTCTGGCAGTTTTTTAATGATGTCTGCAAACTTTGAAATGTAATAGGAATAAAAAGTATCAACTATTTAATTAGTTCTGTAGCGCTAAACGTAAATATATGTATAATTTTATACTAGGGTTCAAATTGTAACTATTTTGTACTACTAGTATAGTTATATAAACATAGAGATAGTGCATATGTATGTTTCTTTAGTTGCACTGCACGGGGATGTTGGTCACTGGGTATAATTCGATGGTGAACAATTATAATTCCAATTTGCGGCACTAATAGTTTATTCAGAAGGTCACAGCATGTACACAGGTAAGCAAGCACTAACAGTATATGAGAATAAGCAGTGGAAACTATTTGTTTACATCGGCGGTTCCGAACGGCGGAGTAACATATGTCTAGTGCAGTGGGTAGCGGTCGACTGAGAGGCGGCCGGCGCATGCGTCGCCGGCCGTACTCGCTATTGTTCCGATGCGCTCGGGAGGACATTTATACTGCGCGGTCGCAGGCGACGACTACCTTACGACTCGACGACGTTTGCATGGTAAGTTACTTTATACAATGTTTTTAATTATTTAACTATACTGACGTCTATGCTTACATGTAGGTATGTGTTGATATAAATATGGTTATTAGTATAATGTCTACGTATTTATATAATGCTGTGTGTTTATATATATAAATGTTATAAATCCTATGTACTAATTTATTATTATGATAACTATTGTAGTAACACTACACCACTCCCCCCCAGAGACCGTCAGGGGCGATAATAATCAGGAGCGATAATCGTTCGTCCTGACCTTGTTTTTTTTATAGTGTTTTCTTTTATAGGTGGCTGTACTTCGTTTTCTGCTCCTTGGCTGGTACTGTCGGTAAGTATGTACGTTGGTTTCAGTCGGTCAATCGTGACAGTTACCGGTTTTCCATTTATAAGTAATGTGTACACTTTCTCATTTCTTTTCAGCACCTCATATGGCCCTTTGTAAGCTGGTTGTAGAGGGCCTCTTACAGCATCATCTCTGAGGTATACATGTGAAGTGGTGTGCAAATCCTTGAATACGAATGTAGATCGTTTGCAATGACGTGAGGCAGGTTGTGGTTGCAACTTTTGTGCGGTCAGTCGAAGCCGCGTCATAAAGTCCGTAATATCGGTACCTGTATTATTAGATGGTTGTAAGAATTCGCCAGGTAATCGAAGTGGTTCTCCATATAACAATTCTGCTGACGAAGCCTGTATGTCTTCTTTGAAGGCACTACGAATACCAAGTAAAACCAATGGTAGTGATTCTGTCCAGTTTGACTGAGTATGACATATTATAGCTGCCTTTAATTGTCTATGTAATCTTTCCACCATCCCATTGCAGGCTGGGTGATACGCTGTAGTACGTTTATGTTGAAAGCCGATCATTTCTGATAGATGCTTAAACAACGACGACTCGAATTGCCTGCCTCTGTCAGTCAATATGTCTGTAGGGCAACCAAAGCGCGCTATCCAACCGGAAATCAGAGCTTTGGCGACAGTTTCTGCTGTCATATCTTGGATCGGTATAACTTCCGGCCATCTAGTGAACCGGTCTATGGCAGTTAAACAGTATCTATAACCCTCAGATACTGGCAAAGGCCCGATAAGGTCAATATGGACGAATGTGAACCTGGCGCGTGGGAGTTTAAATGTTCCTAACGGCGCTGATACGTGACGCGATATTTTTGATCGCTGGCAAGGCTGACAACATCTCGTCCATTCACGGCAATCTTTGTTAATGCCAGGCCAAACGTAGCGTTCTGCGACTAACTTGATGGATGCGTTGGCACCAGGATGGCTTAGTGAATGAAGATTTTCGAATATTTGTCGTCTTAGTGGTTTTGCTATGTAAGGTCTAAGGTTCTGGTTACTGTCATCGCAATACAGTTGTATGTTGCTGCCTGGTAAAGTAACTTTTCTTAGGTGTAAAGATGAGTGGCCTTCGAGTAGCTGTTGTAGTTCTGAGTCGTTAATCTGGGCTTTGGCCAGCATTTCGGGTGCTATGGGTTGAGTTAGTTCTTCCACTCGGGATAGCGTGTCTGCCACGATATTGTCCTTTCCTGATATGTGACGTATATCAGTCGTAAATTGACCTATATAATCCAAATGTCGATATTGTCGCGGTGAGCAATTGTCCTTGCGTGTACTGTACGCGAAACAGATCGGCTTGTGATCTGTATATACAGAGAAATGTCTTGCTTCCAGCATGTGCCTAAAGTACCTTATACCTTCGTATATTGCCAAAAGTTCCCTGTCGTAAGGTGAATATTTTTGCTGTGAAGGGGTAAGTTTTCGACTGAAGAAGGCGAGCGGCTGCCACGCGCTATTCTTGTATTGCTGAAGTGCAGCACCGATCGCTGTATCTGACGCATCTGTGACCAGAGCCATTCTTGCTTCTAAATCTGGATGCGCGAGTAGCGTGGCTTTGCATAAACTCTCCTTGCAATTTTCGAATGCTGCTAGAGAGTCATCGGTGATACTCACAGGATGAGAACCCTTAACAGAGTCTGTTAAAAGTGCATGCAATGGTGCCTGAATCTTGGCTGCGCCGGGTATAAACTTTCGGTAGAAATTTATCATCCCTAAGAATCGCCTCAGCTCTTTCACAGTTTTAGGCAATGGAAATTGTTTAATTGCTTCAACTTTTGTGCCCAGAGGTTCAATTCCAGCAGCAGAGACGCTGTAACCCAAAAATGTAACTGATGGCACGCCGAACACGCACTTTGATATATTTATCACCATACCATATTCTTTTAGCTTCTCAAACACTTGACGTAGGTGGTCCTCATGAGTTTTTTCATCGCGTGAAAAGATTAAAAAATCATCGAGGTACGCGTAACAAAAGTCGAGCCCTCGAGTAATCTCATCTACGAACCTTTGAAAGGTTTGTCCTGCGTTACGTAGCCCGAACGTCATGTATGGGAACTCATAAAGACCAAATGGCGTAGTTATCGCTGTCTTTGGTATGTCGTCTTCACTCACCGGTATTTGGTTATATGCCTTCACTAAATCGATGGTCGAAAAAACCTTGCAGCCAGATATATTGTGCGTAAAATCATGGATATGGCGAATTGGGTAGCGATCTGGAATTGTGCGCGCGTTTAACATCCGATAATCACCACATGGACGCCATCCACTGTCCTTTTTCGGGGCTAGGTGGAGAGGAGATGCCCATGAGCTTTCTGATGGCTTTGCTGTTCCGTTTTTTAACATATCTTCAAATTCTGCCTTTGCTATCCTTAATTTGTCTGGTGCCAGCCGTCTAGGTGCCCCGTTGACAGGAGGACCGGCCGTGGTCCGAATATGATGCACGGTGCCGTGGGCTGTCCTGGAGCGAGTCCCAGAGGGGCGTGTAATTTCCGGATAGTTCCGAAGCAAGTTATGATATCTGGTGCTACCGATCATGGTTTTAACGGAAGATATCGTATTCCTTGATGAGACCGGCGTTGCTGCTGCCGCTAATGTTGTTGTACTGTCTATAAGGCGTTGATTTCGGCAGTCAACTACCAGACCATAAAAGGACAAGAAGTCGACGCCAATGATGGCTTTTGTGACGTCTGCAACCGTGAAGCGCCATGTGTAGTCACGCTGCAACCCGAGGTTTAACTTGAGGTGAGTGGATCCGTATGTAGATATGGAGGACCCATTTGCTGCATAAAGTTGGTAAGTAGTCCTGGTCCGGCGTTCCTGGAGTGCAGAGCGGGGAAAGACGCATAGATCGCTGCCTGTATCAACTAAAAATTGCATCTTGCTGTTCTGATCCGTAACGAACAGGCGACCAGGTAAATTTTGACAGTCGTTGGTCGCCATTATCGACTGCCTTGAGAGTTTCCCGCCTTGAAGTCACAGGGTTTTATACATCTCGTCGCCTTACTTCCGAATTTATGATGAAACCAACAAAAAGGGAATCTCCTGTAATCGGATTGCGATCTGCTGGTATCACGCTCACGATTGGTTTTCCTGGATCTGCGGTCTCGCGTTGAGAGTGCTTCGACTTGCTTGGCAAGTACTTCCAGGTGCTTAGCCATCGTTTCGAGAGTCGATGCAGGCGCTGCTGTAGCGCTAGCAGCTGCTACTTGAGGTGTTGCAGGGGACACATCAAACACTCTGTCTGCTAAATCTGCTAATAGTTCCAAATTTGTCTCCGTCTGAGCTGCTATAGCACTTTGGATGTTAGCGGGGAGACGATTTGTCCAAATTGCCAACAAAATCTCTTCCGGCATTTTAGGGCCAGCTAGGTATTGCAAGTGGCGCAAGAATTGCGATGGTCGACGATCTCCCAGTTCCTCATGGACGAGCAATTGCTTAACTTCTTTTTGTCTGCTTAATGTTAAACGCTTAATTAGCTCGCTCTTAATTTTTTCGTACTTGTTTTTGGCCGGCGGGTTGATGATTATGTCTTTTACTTCTGCGGCGAATCTGTGCTCTAAGGTGGATTGCACATAATAATATTTGGTTTCATCGTCCTTAATGCCGGCGAGTGCAAAATTGCCTTCCAGCTGTGCAAACCATATTGCCGGTTCTTCGGGCCAAAACGGTGGTGGTCGGACTCCGACACGACAAACATCGTGAGGTGTAAATGGCCCTACTGAACTTGGCCCGACAGCGGCGGGTGGATTGCCGTTATTCTCTTGACGTGCATTATCATTAGGCATATTTTTCTTTTAATTTGGAAGTATTGCTTACTGTTTCCTGTTGGTGTTCTTCGGGGTCACCAGTTTAGTTGCACTGCACGGGGATGTTGGTCACTGGGTATAATTCGATGGTGAACAATTATAATTCCAATTTGCGGCACTAATAGTTTATTCAGAAGGTCACAGCATGTACACAGGTAAGCAAGCACTAACAGTATATGAGAATAAGCAGTGGAAACTATTTGTTTACATCGGCGGTTCCGAACGGCGGAGTAACATATGTCTAGTGCAGTGGGTAGCGGTCGACTGAGAGGCGGCCGGCGCATGCGTCGCCGGCCGTACTCGCTATTGTTCCGATGCGCTCGGGAGGACATTTATACTGCGCGGTCGCAGGCGACGACTACCTTACGACTCGACGACGTTTGCATGGTAAGTTACTTTATACAATGTTTTTAATTATTTAACTATACTGACGTCTATGCTTACATGTAGGTATGTGTTGATATAAATATGGTTATTAGTATAATGTCTACGTATTTATATAATGCTGTGTGTTTATATATATAAATGTTATAAATCCTATGTACTAATTTATTATTATGATAACTATTGTAGTAACACTACATTTCTAATATTTATGCAGTTTTTTTAATAATGGTATAGGTACACGCGGCTTATGTGCAGAGTGGGGTTAGCTTTTCCACAAAATCGCAACGGACTAAGACCTAGATTCCTACTGTCATACCATGAGCTGCTAGTGAGCGAATAAAAGCCGGTGCCACGAGCCGGATAAGCCCTCGCGGCCTGGCCTCCGTCACAGAGCGCAGACTGAACACTTTTTTTAAAGTATGACATATAATATGTATATTCTTATAAAGTTGAAAAGTCGCGCTGTGATTTTCCCAGGTTATTGAGCATGTATAAGGTATAAGCAATACGTATTTTCTGTGTTGAGTATAAGTACAAGTCGCAAGGTAAGTGTAATCTCAGGATAAGTCACTCATCTTAAGATTGACTCATTTAGAAACTACCGTGAGACCGATCATTTTAAAAACGGGAACTCACACGGGAACTCACACGGCTATTTACACTGTGAGTGATCAGATTCAATAAAATAATTTAGTTATTAGGTCAAGCAAATCTTACTATTTTGAGAACGACAAAATTATTAATGGTTCTGTTAATTTAATATTAACCGATGGACCAATAAGAATTTTCTTTTTTCATAGATATACGGCATATGTGATGCTTTAATGCAGAGAGAAATACCGTTTAAGTGTAGTGATATTTAACAAGCTGCCACGATTGCCTTATCACCGCAGCGATAACAGCAAATCATCGCCGTATCTGTTCGAAGCGCCGCGTTGCCTGCAGCCACAGCCGCGTCAATTGGTTCATATTGATGATTATACGTAAATAATGGTTCCAAGCTCATTACTTACACACGCTTTGCATTCCCTAGAGTATCAAACGTACCAACGAGTCCATCCCTAAGCACTTCTCTATACTTAGGAACGAGGCTGTCAACTGCATGCTTCCAAATGATATTGTTTTATTTTAACTGGTGGTAGGTAAAATGACGGGAACCAACATTTTTCATTGTGATCTTAAAAACTAATAAAATATAATGGTTTTCAATATAATAAACACTTATTCAATGCAGGAAACTAAATTTACTGTTATAAAATTTCGTTAACTGTTACTAAAACATCGTGTAATAGTACAATTGGGAATTGTGCCCTTCATTTCCCAAGCTGACTAGCAGCTTGTTAGAATGTAGGTAACGGATAATTATGAAGGTGCTACGGGCTACGCGGCGACAAGGCTACGCCGTAGACACAGTTGTAGTGGAGCGTAGTCGCGAAGTATTGTCGTTAATAAATAATAGCGACGTACTTCGTAATAATACTTATGGAAAAGCTGGAACTTTTATAGTAGTTACTACATCTCTGCTTCTTTTGTCACAATCCTCTTTTTGATTCACTGTATTTGAATAAAACGTATTCTACAATTTTTACTGTTCATGATTCAATTTTAATCTATTATACCAGGGACCTGTAAGGCCACACTGCTTCTTAAAATATCACGCGGGACACACGAGTTTCAAGCGAGCTTGCGAGCCGTAGTTTGGAGATACCTGGATTATACAAAAACTTAATACGAGAGCCAACAACAAACATGTAAACCATGCCAATACGCCATGAATACTGCCGTCCTCAAACTAAAAGGCCGCTACTTTGTATGAAGATTCATACAAATTTGCGACCTATTAGTTTGAGGACGGCAGAATACAGATCGTTTCAAATCATACTAGTAATAACACAGGTCATGTCTAAACATCAGTATAAACACGACTAGCGCTGCGCAATAGTCATTATTTATGCAGTTTGTACACATTAATCGCCCAGCATTACCTATTTATCTAGATATTAGTCAAACCAGCCGTTAAAGCCTGCTGCTTGCACGTCAGTGCACATTAACGTTACATACAAATTGTAATCCAACACCCATATTGAATAATTATTCTCTCATAATGAGCTTCCCCTTCAATTTATGTTGAAACTAGCAAGCGTTGTTGTTTTAGCCATTAAACCTCTGATAATGAGTCATAGCTCAATAAAGAGTAAAACTTATTTAACGATCAGACGAGATAACGATAACGATAAGAACTGCACGAGTGACTATGAACAATACCCAAAACGCTATACGTGAGCCTATATTTGAAGACTTCCCTCGAATTCTCCAAGAGCTCATCATCAGATCTTGATTTGGTTGCAATAAGACCACCTCAGAGGTGTACCCTCTCAAACAAATAAAGAATTTTCAGCTATCTTCGAGTAATCGCATAAAAAACATATACATTAATATAAGATTCGTATAAGATTAGTATAAGATTCGTGTAAATTGACATAGTATAATTTATATTGTAACTCTTATATTATGAAATAAAGAAATCTAAATCTAATCTAAATCATTAAGATCCGTTCTACTTTTGTCGAAGTTGGTTAATAACGGACATTAATTGAAGTTATTCGATAAGAAATGCACGAGTCACCATGAAAAATATCCAAATCGCTATATTTATTTATTATTTATTTATTTATTAATTAACATTAACATTACAAAATTCACCAGCATTACAGCTATACGCCAAGGCACTGGCAAACTTAAATTCTTAGCTAACAAAGTATCAACACAAACTACAACAGACGTAAAAACATAACGCAGACAATATGAAAGTTAAAACAAAACAAACAAATGAACACTTAGAATGGCAAAACACAACTAATAGGTACCAACAATATGATTTAAAAATAAAGTAAAACATCAAAAACAGCGTATACATTTTCATCTTATAAATTACTTTCACAGTAACGCATCACTGCTATGTGAAGTTTGCTCCATTTATCTGTAAACAAATCGCAACCTGGTTCGTAGGAAATAAATTTATTAAGTAGTCTCCGTCCACAGACAATTGGCGAGTGCTTGTGAGACACCGTGCGTGCCCTTTCTTCCGCCAGGAGGCGGTGGCTACGGCCTCTAATATAGTTGTTTGGAACAAATAGCTTACACATCGTCGTAACTAAATCAGAACAATCCGACTCACCTCTCATACAACGACACACCGTCATCAAAAGTTCGGCACACCGCCTGACATGCAAGGAATTAAATCCAAGCATACCTAGCAAATAATTCGTAGGGTAAAGAAAGGGATAGTACCCGTATACTTGCTTATAGAGAAAACGGAGAAAAGCTTTTTGAATCTTTTCTATAAGAAGTATGTAACATTTCTCATGCGGATTCCAGATTATCGAGGCGGATTCTATCTTACTTCTAACCAGAGCTGTGTATAGCAATTTTGCGACCTTAGGATCGCGGAACTCTTTCGCGTTACGCATAATAAAACCGAGTCTTTTGTAACAATCTCCCGCGAGTGATGTGATATGCTGGTTAAAAGTAAGCTTCGGATCAAAAGTGACTCCAAGATCTTTGACAGAATTCACACGAGCGATCGGACAGTTATCTAACAAGTATGTTTGTTTAAGAGGGGAAAGAGCGCGGGTGAACGTCATGATACAGCACTTCGACGGATTAAATAGTAGTTTATTATTATTACTCCACTCAAGCACGGCATCGATATCGTTCTGTAAAAGAACACTGTCTGCGATTCCATTTACGCAGCGAAAGAGCTTCAGGTCGTCGGCGTAGAGTAAGCAGTGAGAGTGACGAACCACTTTATGAAGATCATTTATCATAATAATGAAAAACAAAGGACCTAAAATAGAACCCTGACTCACTCCAGATGGAGTATGGTAGGGTGGGGAGACGTAGCAACCGTGTCGCACAAACTGCTGCCGATCTTTGAGATAGTCAGCGACCAATTGGAGGAGTCTAGGGGTGAAACCTATCGCACAGAGCTTTCCAAGTAAGATGTCGTTGTCGACGCGGTCAAAAGCCTTCTGGAAATCAAAGTATATGACATCTACTTGGGAGCCTTGATCTAAATACCGAGATATTACGTCAGTTAGAGACAGCAAGTTACTATTAACGGATCGCCTTGGCCGAAAACCATGTTGGCAGTCGGTAAGATATGGGCTTATTTGAATAGAGATTTGCCGGTGTAAAATGGACTCGAACACTTTAGGTAGGCAAGAAAGAATTGCTATCGGACGATAATTTTCCGCATTTGAGGAGTCTCTACATTTTGGTATGGGTTTCACACGTGAAATTTTCCATTGAGAGGGATATTTACCATTGGATAAGATGAGTTTAAAAATGTAGTGAATAGGATAAACAAAAAAGTCCTTGCAGGCTTTAATGATGTAAGGAGGGATGCTGTCAGGGCCCACCGCACTTCTAGGCTTAAGCTTATCAATTGCATTAGCGATTTCCTCCAGTGATATTTCCTTAACATCGATTCGAGTAGCGGAATGAGTATTGTCATACTTTAACGCAAGATTAGCATCGAGTGACGGGATAACTGGTAAGAAAACACTAGAGAAAAAGTCAGCAAATGCCACCGCAGCATCAGCACCTTCATACTTAACGCCGCGATATGAAATAGTAGGTTCGAATCCCCCCTTAGACCTTAGACTATTGACATGGTTCCAGAATTCTTGAGGTTTCGTTTTTATATTGCTTTCGACAAGCCGTACATGATCGTCGTATGCTTTAGCTATCAGGGTCTTTACGTGCGCTCTTAAGCAACTAAATGCATGATAATATTTTAAGTCGGCCGTCGACTTCCATAACTTATGTTGAGAGGCTTTATTAGAGATTTCTTTAATGATTTCTCGCGTGTACCAAACAGGATAACATTTTGACTTCTTATGCGGTCGTACTTTTTTGGGAACGCATTCATCAAATATACTATAAAGGAGATTATAGAAAGCCTCTACCGCAGTCTCAGTGTTTGAGGCTTCGTAAACAATAGACCAATCGCAGTGCCGGAGCTTTTGGTAGAGTAAGTCATAATCAGCCCTAGCAAAGTTCCAATCCTTTGTTGTGTCAAGATTGCTAACGTTTAAGTACGGGGTATGTCTAGATCAAGACAAATCAAGCTCAAGTAGGATATCCAGGGGAGGATGGTACGGATCGGCGTGTGGCACGAGCCCCTCATCAAGTATCTTATGGACTTCTGACGCGCAAACCTCCTGCACCAGGACTACGTCAAGTTTACCACCATATAAATTAACCACATTATTTCTATCCGATACGTTACAATAGTTTAGGAAATAACAATAGTATGTAATGATATTTAATGACGCGCTATTTAAATTTAAGTCGCCGAGTAAAATAAAAGGCACCGATAAGATATCACTAGCGGCCTCAATGGACTGAAATAGTTTTAGATAGACACTATCCATTGAATTCGGTGGGACATAAATTACGGCAACATAGAATTTGACATTATTTACACAAAACGAACACCATAGATCTTCACCGCTGTCAGTCTCCAGCTCGGCATGGCGTTGCAACGTTATGCCTGGACGTGCCGCGAGTAATACTCCTCCTCCGCGTCGTTCGAGGCGGTCTCGACGAAGAACGCTCCATCCGTTTGAAATTACTTCCGAATCGCCAACGGACTCGTCAAGAAAAGTTTCAGTAGCTGCAATTAAGTCCGCATTCTGCGATTGAAGGTTGACTCTCCATTGCTGTAACTTGGTTTTAAGCCCCCTTACATTTTGATACACTATGTTCAAGCGTTGGATGCAGCGATCTATATTGCTTGAATTACGGGAGGCGGTTTTAGTTACTCCCTCCGAATCATTTTGATTCTTCCGAGTTCTTGTTGCGAAAGTTACGAAAATTATTTTTCCAGAGTTTGACACATATATCTTGCGCCCAGTTAGAAGGATCTAATACCCGCTCTGCAAATTTTAATGGGACATTCAATTTGAAGGATGCATAGTTGCCCTTTGATTTAAGCGTCTCGACTAAGCAAACGTCTTCTTCACAAATTGTTGCAAGATGAGCACGTACCTGGTCCTCCGTGGTACCCAACTTTACATAGTATAAATGTATATAACGGCGCCTCTCCGATGCTTCAAGCTGGCACGTGGTGCCGGGAGCCGCCGTACCACGTTTCACGTCTAGTTGTTTGCGCGGGCGGTTCAGAGTTGTACCAGGGCCCTCATGGTCTAGGACTGTAGCGTTCTCTAAGGTCAATTTTCTGTTGTATTCACCTGAAACACGCTCTTTAACCTGCTGCGTGGCTGTAACAGACGATGGAAGCTCCTGAATAGTAGTCCTATTTTGAGTTAGAGATAAAGATGACTTACTGACTACTTCGTGACTAACGGCAGTAGGTGTCTTCGGTTTCAAAGCAACAGAGGAGTAGGTCTCCCCGGACGATTCAGTATTAGTAGCTAATATATTATTTAGCTTGTCCTCCAGAACTAAAACCCTTTCCTCTATGGTAGTTACCCTAGTGCTTAAATGCGCAACAGTTTGAATTAATGGGGCAATTTGACTTGCAACTGCATTGCTAATCAGATGTGGCAGGCGCTCCTCCAGGCTGAACTGAAGCTCCTCCCTAATCGACTCTCGAACATTTGCTAACGACATCGAGATCGAGAGGTCATTTGTGGGCTGCTCAGGGCGACGACGGTAGGTGACATGATGTATCGAGTTTCCGGAAGACTGATTTAAGAAACTGCAATCCATAGAGTCCTCGTGCCCAACATGAATTTGGCTGGCGTCCAGAGTTGTTTCCCCAACAGGCGTATTATCATTGCCTACCTTAGCCTGACGACAGCCGCATGCAGGGCAAACCCAATTGCACCTACGCTCTTCAGGTGACGCGTCATACAAGCTTTCCGAAATACTAGCACAGAGCAGATCATAAGTGTCAGTACATGCTAAGCATTTTAAGATTCTCTGGTCCTTGATAATATTACGGCAACCAGCACAAACAATGTTAGCAGATACATCAGCCATAATGGTAATTGATATTTATAAATCAATATAAGCACGAATTCGTGATAAGCGAGTAAGCGTAATTATAATCACCACTAGACTTAGGTGCGTGTAGCGCGTTGCGTATGACTCATCCGCAGTGTCCGTTCGTGCGCCGGCGGCTTCCAGAGCGGCTTCAATGAGCGACGAACCGACGATGTTCCGATGTTTGCCGAAGCGGGGGTGCCGAAGCAGGGTCACCGACCTTTAGCCGCTGCTGCGCGCCGACCGATGCTTGACGTTCAAAATAACGGCCACCGCAACTATAGGTTCTAACACTTCACACTGGGATAGTACTTTAGGGAAAACCACTACTGAAGTATAACTTTTAGAATTGGGAAGGCCAGATCTTTCTCCTAATTTTGGTGTAAAATACTTGTAGTATAGATTACTTTTCACACTCAATTCAGAATAAAATTGGTCAGCGACTAGTTAAACGATGTTGCGCGTATCTCGGTCGCGCGCGCTATGATGTATATGTGTGCCTATCTCCAAGATTCCATCATCAAATCCTCGGAGGTCCCATAGCGGTCAAAAAGCCACCGCCCTTTCTAACAAAAAAAATAATTCCAAATCGGTTCGGCTGTCTGAACCGAATCGAACCGCCTTCGAGTAATCGCGTAACAAACACACAAAAAAAACATGCCCAATGGAAATACTGTCCTTAGTTACCGGTTCGATTAAACTTTCCACACTGTATATTTTCCAAACAGTAAATGAGTGTCGTTTTATTATCACCAAATATTTTCACATGGCGTCTGTCGTAGTTAAAAAAAGCCGGTCAACCGAGGGTTCCGTACAAAACTGTAGTATGTATGTAAATAGTTCAAGACAAACTGTATTGAAAAACAAACTTAACTTTGCTGTCGGAATATTGTTGTCCCCATTGATCGACATAGGCCGCGGTTAGTTTAGTAACTGACATAATAAGTTTGTGTTATGATTTTTGTGAATTTCTAAAAAACTATGCAAATTAGGAAAACCATTGTATTTTTCCCGGAATTTTCAAGATGATATTAATAATCGGTAATTACTACGGGTGCATGAAAGAGTCAGTTATAGGAACCAACTCATTTTATTATCTAAAACACAATAAAACTACATAGTTTATATTTAAATTAGAAATTTGTTTATAGCTCTTCAGCATACAGTCATCAATAATCCTTAATGTACAGCTTCACCGTACATACATCTTTCCCCCCTTATGACACAATTACTATTGCTACGCGGGCGAAGCCGCGGGTAAAAGCTAGTTTATCATATGTATTTGTTAAAATAATGCACATTTGGTATACTTCTCATTAATTAGAAAAATAATGCTATTTTGGGCAGTTCGTTTTTATCCCTTCACAGTGTAAAGATAAGTATAGTCTTTCCCGTACACGAGACAATGGTGTCTCGGCCCTTTGGGAGGCGTGCGCGGAGCCGAAGCCAACGCGTAGAGGCCCTTTCGACAATTTAATGAGAGGCAAAGTGTACACCCAGCGGATGCTGTCCCTGCCCGTGTCATGGGACGCACGCAGAGACAGCCCCCGCCAAATGCAAGTATAGTTATTATTATTGAACTAAGAAACCACGAACATGCAACTATCAATATTTAGCGACGGAGGTAAGTACCATTTGTCACTGCGATAGTTCTCTGTTGAGTTTTAAAGTCGCCGTCACAAATTACTTTTGTCTCTTTTATGTGTACAACTGGAGACAGACCAGTTTTGTTCGTTATCGTTTTATTACTTTTGAAATGCAAATAAAGCTACAGTAAAAGAAGGCATCTAGAGTGAACTTTATTGAAGTCAGAACTACTGCGTCCGTAATGGACTGGTTCGTACCGAAATAGAAGAATTTTACGATTAGGTACGTTATTTTTACTATGCTATTTTTTACTGCCGACATCAAAAGACCTCGTGATTTACATACTATATAGAGTACTGACTCTCATCGGTCAAATACTTCAAATCATCAACCAAAATATAAATCAGTAGTTATGTGCTTTGAAGATTGTAATAAAGTCGGCCATTTGCTTAACGCCTAAATTATTATTTGTATTAATTAGCACACCCGTCCTAATCTGATGTTGTCTGTTTTTAGGGTTGCGTACCTCAAAAGGAAAAAAACGGAACCCTTATAGGATCACTCGTGTGTCTCTCTGTCTGTCACAGCCAATTTGCTCCGAAAGTACTGAACCGATTGAGTTGAAATTTGGTACATATATTAAGGTTAATGAACCAAGCACCATCCGTTATTGGGTCATTAACCTTAATATATGTATGTGTGTCACGGAAATATATTAATTTTAATTATGGGGGTCAACTAGAAAAAAAAAAATAGCAAACTATATCGTGTGACATATTAAATGAAAGGGCTCACTGTGAGAATGTTAAATATATATTTTTTATAATTTTTATATCAATAGTTTTGAAGTTATTTACGAAAATAGGCAAAAATAGACCATTCTCCCCCCTTATCTCCGAAACTATTGGACCTAAAATTTTGAAAAAAATATGGAAAATAGTAGACTACCTATAGATTACAGGAAAACCTATAAGAAGTCTGTGCAGTAAAGTATAATTGTGTTACATATGTTATTGTGCAAATCAATCGAGTGAACTGATCTCATACATCCAAATTTCGTTATAAGACATTTCTGCTTACCTGCAATGTAGGTACTGTAGGTATGTTTCACTAGGCAGCAAAGTTCAAAAATACTTAACTAATCATTTTGGGTTTTATTATACGGCGTATTTAGATAAAATAATTGTAATCATCTACAATCTTTACTTTCAATAAAATGTCCATGATGTTTAATATAAATGAATTAATTCAAGCTCCGTAATTTGGCTCACGCTTAAAGATCGGAGCAAACATCAAAGGCGAGGCAAACAGACGCAAATTACGCGGCAAAGTGATAGATGAAAAATTATTTTGGCGGGAATTTTTCAAAAGATCCAATTAACCCCGACACTCGAAAGGGTTTGTGGGATAGAAGGCGCCGTGACTAGCGAATTTTGATAACGCTAAAAACCGGGACGAATTCCCAGTCGAAGCCATTAACCGACGGAATAAATTATCGCCACAGCGACGGGTTTCGGTTTCCAAATCATAGAAACCAGTTGGATATTTTGCTTAATTTAAATAAGAGGAAATGGAGTTAACGAAGGCATTTACGATTTAATTTGTGACTGGAATGGTATTCTTACTGACACAGCAACAATTGGGCGGAAGAAACCTATATTTATTTTTAGCAGAGTATTTCAAAAAGTCAGCGTTTTTCATAAAGTATAACTGTTACCTAGCTGTATTTGATCCGCTAGTAATTCTTTAAAAATAAAATGCTTACCTTTAGTAGATAGGCTAAATTTGAAACCTATCATGGTATCAGTGTCAGGATGGATCTTATTCTATAAGTTGTCTAATGATTTATGTACTTCTTATCCCCTATGCAGTCATAATTTTGTACGTCAACCGGCAAAACATAGTGAGACTACATAATTTGTACTTCACCACTGTATTTACCAGTCTTACCTATGTTTAACAAAATAAAACACTTTGACTTGACTTTGACTTTGATGGTAAATGGCTTGGTCGAATGTAAGTGTAAGTATGTCGCAGGGAAATGGCCAGAACCGAGATTTGATCAAATCTCTATGGGATATGACCAAATCACGCAGGATGTTAAAATGGCGAATTGATTTTAACATTTGCCTAGAAAATATCAGTAATTTGATCAAATCCCTGAGTCTGTTTAGTGAATAACAATATCAGCCAAAAAAGGTAACTCGTTTTTTATTTCACTAGATTTGTTTAGCGATTTGATAAAACCCCTGCCACACGTTAGTGAGTTGATAAAACGAACTCGAAAAGTAAACTCGTTTTACCATTTCACTAGACACGTTTAGTGATGTGATAAAGTCTACCACCTACGACATGTATATCATTTATTGTATTTCAATAGCCTATGAGCTCGATTTTATAACAGAGGGTCAAGTAGTCACATGGGGCGAATTTAATTCACAGCCAGGATCCCTTGTCGACAGTTTCCGCTTAATTACTCTTACTATTATCTCTTCGAATCAAAACGCGTGTTCATTTTTTCGAAACAATAAGTTATTTGCAGTTTCCAATAGATTTTATTCTAGATAGGTACAAAGAATAAGAACATGTCTTTGGTATTGAATTGATATAGGTTTACGTACATGCATTGCAGAGCTGCGGGCGAAGAAAGCGAGCGCACAAATTGTGTTTCTACATCTTTTAAAGCTTCGTCGCGAATACGGCTCAACAAAGTTTCTAGATATTTATCAAATCGTCCTTGTAATAGTGCAGAATGATGGCAGTTCGTGGCGGCTTCTTGATACTTACACCAATAAATTGTTTACCCATTCAGGTAATTAATAACTCACCTTTGTCCAGCTAATAAACTTCCTGTTTTAATTCAAGATTCGCAGGATAATTATTTGTCTGAAGTTGAATAGTTACATGCTTTTGCGCTATTGTATATTATCTTGATGAGGAGGCGTACTTACTGTCATCTTGTGCCCCTCTCCTTCGGAGAGGGGCACAACTTCAGTTTTACCAAAAGTGGTCAATATTGACCAAACGGGACACAGACCAACCAAGAAAGAAAAGGGACTTGTCATAATTTTGTGTTAATTTGGGAAAAACAACTAACAGCTATCGAATATTATATCTACATCAACAAATTTATAAAATCTTTCTTTTTTGCATTGCTGAACGTTGTTTCATGTTTTAAAAGCATTTCATTGTTTGAAGTGAGCAATTTAACGTTCAGAAAAAAATGGGGCATGATGTATCCTGCGCCTTCGGCTTAAAAACGAAGCGGCTACTAAAGGGTTTTAACGATAACATTTATTTTTTTAAGGAAATATTTACTTAAGTACGATTCGTCGATACAGTAAAACGGAGGATATATAAACGAAGCTGCAAGAATAGGTTAATACGGAGAAAAAGAAAAGAAATTGAATGTAATTCTATTCTAGTAGCACGTCAAAAGGGCATATGAATTCGAAATGAAGAGAGCGAGAAGCCTTGGGTCCGGTAACGACTATGGGCGGGGAGGGAGATAGACTACACGGTTCTGGGCTTACAAAAAGATTTGATGTATCCTTGTTTTGGTGTAACATCAATCACGTGGCATATTCTCGCCGTCGACACTTGTGAGGCATAAATAGGGTATTGACGGCTTCCGACGTCGGACGCATTGATGTATTCAACACTAACTGGTGCTTACTGTATGTTCAACGGCTCATTACTAATTCATGGGGTGAGAAATCTGATAGTCACTGCCTTAGAATTATATACATGTACCATATTATACTGTATTATTTATCCTATTAAATTCAAAAAACGTATTCGTTGCGGTCATAAATTATAATAAAACACATTTACGTTAAATATTAGTAGAGCTAATTGCGCGCGGCTAATGTAGCGTGATAATGTTCTCAGCAATCTTAATTTACCTAGCTGATATAGAGTTTATTAATAATTAATTTATAATGCTTAGCTTACTAATTAGCTGAGCGTGTATAAAATGAGTAAGTACGAAGTTGAGGGATACATAACAATGAACAATGTCACTTTATGAAATGGGCGCCCTCCACTGATTAATGGCGCAACAGTGGAGAGTTGCGCGACCTCCTTACTTGTTTTTCATTCGGGGCCCTCGTCACGGCAAAGTTATTGTTAAATAAATAACTGAAGCTTATATTTTAAAATCGTGTTTTAGCTGAGTAACAATGTGAATTCAAAAAATGATTGATTATAATTATTTTCGCACTGAATTGTTTAGGACTCATCAAACCCTTGTATTTCTTGTCATTGATTATTAAAACGGAGTGGTTTGAGATAGAACAGTAACAATAAATGTCGTGCGACATGATAACAATGCGATGGACGGGTTATGAAGCGGGGACGGCCTTGATAAATGGCTGTAGCTCGGTTCCAAGTAGACGTACAATTTATGCATAGCTGTCGTCTATGAAACCTTAAAATACATTATACCTCAACAAGCACTACGAATGTCTCAGGCGGCTATTAATATCCCGTTTATTTTGAAATTGTTCTAAATAGTGATTAAACTATATTCTAGAGAAAAAGTCATACCGGTTCCTTAAGAAGGCAAAACCGCCAAATATACCTCAATTTTTTGCCTTGTGTAATGTTATGGTAAAAGTATTAACATGGAAACGATATGCCGAGCAACTATTAACAATAAATACTAGTTGCCTTTTTATAGTAGTTTATGGAACTGATACATAATGGGAAACAGGCCTTAAGCACAGAATAAGTATTAGCAGGTATAGTAAGAATTATCTAAGGTGTCCGAATTTTCGTATAGAGAACTAGCTTATGCCCGCGTCTTCGTCTGCGGTGTAAATTATAATTAGGCAAGTAATCTTTATAAATAGTTTCTGATATTTGTTCATAAACTTGGTTGTAATTAAACAAAACCCGCAAATATTGGGCCCAAAACTGCACAATGCACATTTACCGCGAAAATCAATTTTTTAAATAGTCCATTTAAGGATAATTTCCAAAAAATTAAATGCACTTCATAAGCCACCTGTTTTTTACAAAAAAAAAGAGTTAGAAACCTTTTACATTAAAAATTGTACGGTCCCTAAACAAACTTTCAACCCCTACCTACTCAACCCGTTTTCGAGATAAATTTTAATGAACGATGAAATCATTTGAGTTCTATTCAGTTTAATCAGTTTTAGATACCCTACTTCAAAAATCATTTGGTCCCTTTATAAAGTTTTAACCACCTTTTGGAGATGAATTTCAAAAAATGATTTAAGTTTTTTTCTGTACCCTTATTGAAGGATCTATGTACGAAGTATCAGATTTCCTACTTCAGAAATCCTTTGGGCCTTATACAGAGTTTCAACCTCCATTTAAACCCCTTTGGATATACATTTCAAAAAACTGCAATCACTTTTCTTTTCACTTTTGGATGAGTTTAAGATCTACTACAAAAATCGTTTGGTCCCTTTACAAAGTTTCAACCCCCGTTTGATCCCTTTTTAGGGATGAATAAACGGTAAAACCACATTTCTTTGTTCTTATTAAGGAGTCTATGTACGATATCTCAGATCTCCAACTTCAAAAATCGTTTGGTCCCTATACAAAGTTTCAACCCCCATTTAACCCCTTTTAGGGATGAATTTCGAAAAACGGTGAAATTACTGTTTTAACTTATATTGAAGAGTCTATGTTCGAAGTCTCAGATCTCCTACTTTAAAAATCGTATGGTCCCCATATAAACTTTCAACCCCCATTTAACCCCCTTTGGGGATGAATTTCAAAAAATCCCTTCTTATCCCTTACTTACGTTAAACAACCACCCTACTGTGAAAATTTCAAGTTCCTAGCTTCAGTAGTTTCGGCTGTGCGTGGATGTCCAGCCAGTAAGTCAGTCAGTCAGGACATCTTATTTTATATAATAAATATAGATATAGATTACATACTAATTATTAATTCACAAAAAGAGTCATCCATTCATGAAATTAAGCCATTGAAAATAAATAAAAATGGAGATACTAATGATTTATAATTAGGTCAAAATGCAGTTTCTAATTCGGTAAAACAGAAAATACCTCATGCAGTGCCCGGTTGTTCTAAACTCATGAACACTAATGATTTTAAAGCGGGGTCAATCTAGTTTGGTCGGGTCAGTATCCGAGTCATCTACATCATTTTCATCACTACGGACAGGTGACACATAATAATCAATTCACTTGTTTGTGTGAACTCGCGTATAATAGTATTTTATGCAACAGTTGTATAAGAAGGTTCAAAAAATGCGAATTGTGTGAGTTGCGATACGAGCCGCGAATGCGGCGAGTATCGCAAATAGAGACGCAATGAGCGTTTTTTGACTTAATTATACAACGTTGCATACAATACTTTTTCTACGACTAGGTTAAAATATAAAATACATGGACGTCACGCGTGTCTCGTCCGGACTCTCCGAGTGTGTACAGCCGGCATAACAGTTGTGTCTATGGTAAACTTTTTTTTGATATGGCTGGTGACACGATGTGACGATAATTAAAATACTTTTTTTTATGTTGGCATCAATTAATTTAATTCGGAAAGTTTTGTTTTTCTTATGAATCGTAGGAATTTAATTGTTTGTTAAGTTGGTAGTTGTGAATTTTTATCGTGAAGTTAGAATTGAGCACTTAATCCTTGACCTAAGTTTAACCTAGATTTAGAAGTCTGTGGATGCTAGCAATAACGTAAAGTGACTATAACGACACTAGTGCTGTTATGGGCAATAGAGCATAGACTTCTCTGAACTCATATTATGTATGTTCTTATATTAGTGTTCGTGACCAAGTAAAAGACAGATAACAGTACAGGAGTAGAAAAAAGCGATTAAGAGGAGTCTCATAATTTTCTTTTTCTGGATCTGTTACTAATGATCGGTCTACAGGCAGAAATTGCTCCGATTCGGTTGATGCGATATTATTATCCCTTCCTTTAATCAAGTTTACTAATAATTTCCCACGACTCTTCATAATTCTAGAATAGCATTTTTTCTACTCCTGTACTTTTATCTGTCTTTTACTTGGTCACGAACACTAATATAAGAACATACATAATATGAGTTCAGAGAAGTCTATACTCTATTCCTCATAACAGCACTAGTGTCGTTATAGTCACATTACGATACTGTTAGCAGCCACAGACTTCTAAATCTAGGTTAAACTTAGGTCAGGGGTGCTAGACAGGAAACCTCCCAGAGTGTCTGGATTCTTCTCATTCCTCTTGATCCGGTTGATCCGCAGGAAAGGGAAGCGTCTTGGCCGGTGCACCCCGGGAGCAACGGCAAGTGATTTCTTAGGGGCCCCTAATTGATCACTTGCCGATGCTGCGAATGAGCCTGTCAGGGGGGGTTGGGGGGTCCCGCACCGGGTTTCCTCTGTTAGAGGACTCTCCAGGTGCGGCACGCGAGGGCGGAGCGTCGGGCACGGGCAGCATCCCTCCGACGTCTCCTTTTGGGGGGCACTGCGGGCAGGCACCAGACGGGTGACCTGTGCCGCTGCGTGGTGGCGGTGGACTAGTCCTCTGCGTCCCGAGAACTCAGCCTTGCAGGCTGCCGCTACCTCATGTGCTGGGGGCGGGAGGCGGAGGACTGGCCCACCGCGGTCCGTAAGGACAGGCGGGAGTGTCTGCGGGTTAGGGGCGTTTGTCCTCCCGTAGACGGCTGCGGGGCAGGGGCGTTTGTCCTCCCGTGGCGGCGAGGGAGGGACTGACACCGGATACACATGCGGACCCTGTGTGTCTGGTGTTGGTTCCTGGCTTCCCTGGGGGACGGCCCGGTTGGCCGGAGGGAAGCAGGTGGGGAAGGCACACTGGCCATGCTACAGTGTGCCTTTTACGGAGAGGGTCCGCCCTAGGGCGGAGGTGCTGGTGATGTCGTGGTGGCTTGATAGCGATCCCACGGCATCACCGTGAAGGCACAGGTTGGTAGCATCCCTGGGTTTTAGTGGGTAGGCCAATCCCTTCAGGAGCGGAGAGCCCCACATAACCAATACGTAACATCTGGATGTCACCCCCGATGGCCTTGGGTTACGTAGTGGTATGCAGTTTTATGCATTTCCCGGGGTCAAAAAAAAAAAAAAAAGGTTAAACTTAGGTCAAGGATTAAGCGCTCAATTCTAACTTTACGATAAAAATGCACAACTACCAACTTAACAAACAATTAAATTCCTACGGTTTTTAAGAAAAACAAAACTTTCCGAACTAAATTCATTGATGCCAACATAAAAAAAGTATTGTAAGGTACGTAATCACCATAAAAAGTGAATAACCTCGAAAAACGTAAAAAGTAAGCGTACATAGCAATTTATGTCGTTACTCATGTTACATAATTATTAAGATCTAAAATATTGCAATTTTTTAAGTAAAACTTAAATACGCTTTATTTTGGAAGAAATAAACCTGATATTTGGATGATTCAACGAAACAGAAGTAACTAAAAAGTGATAAATATCTTCATCAAAAGAGAGTTAAGGCAAAATGTAGGACAAAACATTTCTTACCTCAGTACCTAAACTGTCTAAACTCGAAATCTAACCATTAATAATGTATCAACTCAAAATAATCAATAAGGGCCGATACAGACGGACTGCAACCCAACTGTATGGGAACTGCATCACAACTGCACGCCGACTGCGCAGTTGTGATGCAGTTCCCATACAAATCGTAGGGAGTTGCAGTTGGGTTGCAGTCCGTCTGTATCGGCCCTAACAAGTCGCAACTTTAAGTTAACAAAACTGTTGCAAGTCGAAATATCACTATGTTGTAGACTTGGTTTACATGCACAGTGCCCAGTGTCCGCCTAGCAACTAACAATGCTGCGGTTTAGATGGCACTGATAAGATGAAAATAAATCATTAAAACGGACCTAACGTGCCGTCGTTAGGTGTGTATTAAAGGTATCACCGCACCGGGTTTAGTGACTTACGCGGCGTGACTTGTAGAATCCAAATATGCAACTAATTAAAAATAACCTTTTTTGAGTTAATACTGTTTAGATCTAGGCGTGCGAATATATGGTTTCCGAACGCATAATGAAGGATTTATGATATGGGTGTAGCTGTAGATAAAGACATTTCAAGATTTATGTGCTGAAAAAAACTAGTGAAGTTTAAACCTTCGTGTTTTAGATTTAGATAATTTATCTCTACTACTTATGTAAGCACGAAATATTAGATATTTACCATTAGCTTTTCCGTGAAGGAAAAACATCGATAAAAAAACCTGCATACAACCGCGAAGAAATTCAAAGTTGTCTGTGAAGTCCCCAATCCGCAGTGGGCTAGCGTGGGGACTACAGCCCATTTATTCTCTTCTATGAGAGTAGGCCTGTGCCCAGCAGTATATATATAGGCTGATGATGACCACTACATGACTGTAGTGTGTATTAGTAGTTTGTGATTTTAATGCCTAGTGCGATCTGGGAGTGGATCTTTCTAAGTCGCCCGTGGTGTGTACCTACAGTTTTACGTCTTTATGTGGCCAGGAAATGGGATATTCTCCCCAGGGCAGAAAAAGGCCACTTACGGCCCAGAGTGACGTAGAAATCTATTTTGACGAATTGTATGAAGTAAAAAAGCTTATGGGGTAGCCGCCCACTGAACAAATACGGCCGATTTCTATGGTGAAAAGCATACAGTTTTGTCATAATGTATCCATTCGGCATAATTAGTTTTTTTCATTTCCTATTTCTATCCTATACAAACATACAAAAATTATGACGAACTTTATGACTGAATAATTGATGCAATCAGATACTCATCTATTAAATAAAATACACCACGTTAAACACCCATCTAAATAACTTTCCTTCGTCTAAAATATACAAAATTTAAATTCTACCTTTCAGCTTTAGCCTCTTAACTTCAAATAATGAAGTATTTCGAGAAAAGTGGATATTTTCTTTTGAATAGACTTTTCCCGATCGCATTTATTGTCCTCTATTTCTGTAGTCGATTGTGCGCATTCGGTTAAATTGATTGCGCTTTTAAAACCTTATGAAAAGGGTGACGCGAAATTAAAAAGGTTCCTCAAATACTTTCTAGGGTTGCTGTGAAAGGAATTGTATCCAATATGCGCCAGGAGCATTGAGCGCGATGTTTAAATAGGCTGCTAATCCCACCAATATTGAAATATCTGCGACAATATTCTGGCGGGACGCTGTTATCCGCTTTTTATTAAAACACCGTTTTATATAAGAGACGATACGGAAAAATATTGTTTGTAATATCGTGGTGGTCGGATATCGTTTTATTAAATGTCTTTAAGGTACGGAATGCTTTTATGCATAAAAATAAATTCATATTTTGATATTATTTTTTTATAGAGATTGAATCAATTGGCCGTTTGAACTACTTTCCTGTACTGTACGATTATAATCATCAGTTGTTAAATATTTAAATTATTTCAGGTCTGTATTTGATAAGGATGTAATCTCAGTTCTAAATCTCAGTTTTAAAGTAAAAAAAAGCCGGTCAAGTGCAAGTTGGACACGCGCACCGAGGTTTCAATACACATGTTGATATATAAATAAAGTTACCATTAAAAAACTTAACCGTTACCGTTGGAGGAGGAGACGTATGTAGCTTATGGTTATGGATAGTTTACCAACTGCTAATAAGCTCAAGTTTAGATTTTTTAATTTCTTAAAGACGATACTAGTTAGGACCACCATTATATTTTTCCTGTAATATTCAAGCTGATATTAATAATCGGTAATTATTATACATTTTTTTGTTCAGTTACTTCGAAAATAATCCGGGGGAATGGTATTTTTTGAACGTTTTTCGTCTTAAATTAAAAGCTACACGGTGAAAACAAAACGGGTTTGGAGAATAAAAATTTAGCCCTTTTATTTGAGGGTATCACATAAAAGGGCTAAATTTAGATATATTAGTAGTACTTTAAAATTTCGATCTCACATTTCGGCTCCCTTTAAAGAAATCGGACAATTACGGGTTAGACTCACGTGGAGAGGGTTCCGTCATATACACAAATAGAGAGACATTTCTAGGTAAATGACTATTTTCTGCATTGTTTTTCAAAAATTTAAGTCCAATAGTTTCGGAGATAATAGAGGGGGAATGGTCAATTTTCGCCTATTTTCTTTAATAACCTCAAACTATTCATATAAAAAATATATATTTGAGATTCTCACAGCAAGCTCTTTTATTTAATTTGCCATACGATACAGTTTGCTAACTTTTTGTAAATTTTCTAGCCGGTTATAGTACTTTACCTCCAAAAGTGACCCCCATTTTTTTGCGCTTGTTCTTTCAGTAAAACAGTGGCGTGCGCGGGCGCTCAACCACAGTGGGGAGTGTTCCTAGTCTAAGTATGGTTGTAGGTAGTATATACTCCTATCAGTTGTTGTCCTAACTAAAATGTAAGTGTAGTCGAGGGGAAACAATTTTTGTGTGGGTTACCGCGGTGGCAGACCAGACGGCGGAGTTGACGGCGTGCTTGTGGAGTGGCCCCATGTTTAAAATTTACCGTTACACGTTCGTGTTTGGGTCATCGACCTTAATATACTTACCAAATTTCAACTCAATCGGTTTAGTACTTTCAGAGCAAATTGGCTGTGACAGACAGACAGACATACAGACACACGAGTGTATAAGGAGTATTTTTTCCTTTTGAAGTACGGAACCCTAAAAAGTGCATTGTGCAGAAATGCACAATTTTCACGCTAGTCGAGAATTTTTAACGTTGCTACTAATAACTATTAATGACCACCGCCCAGGCTTTCCTTCCTGCAGCTTTTGTCATTTGCGAGTAATTAGAATTTAATACCTATCCTCATTTCATAAATTGCGAAGTCTTTTTAATCGACTTCCATTTTATTAACGCGATTTTTCAGTGCTGTGAATAAATTATTATATAAGTAAAAAACTTTTCGAAATTTGTGTTAGGCTTTTATGGCCGATGATTCACATCTAAGCATTGGTAACTCTTTACATGTGTCAAACTCAAGATATTTAGAGCTCCATACCTACTCACATATTGAAAAAATACGGAACCCTAAAAACGGATCACTCACGTTATACAAAAGACGAGACATCCACTCGACATGTTTCGGGAGCACGCCGGCCGGGCACTCATGATTAAGGGAATGCCGAATGCTCCCGAAACATCTCGAGTGGATGTCTCGTCTTTTGTATAACGTGAGTGATCCGTTTTTATTTGAATATATTTGAGTCTCACATTGGTTTTCTATGTAAAACTCCATACGCACATTAAAACAACAAAAAACCAAACTCGTATGATGAGCACTGTATTGTTAACTAGCTAATGCCCGCGACTTCGTCTGCGGTGTAAATTATAATTAGGCATTTCGTTTTAGACATAAACTTTAATAAATGTTGAAATCATTTCAGTTCTATTCAGTTCAAACAGTTTTAGATTTCCTACTTCAAAAATCGTATGGTCCGTATACAAAATTTCAACCCCCCCGTTATACCCATTTTAGAAATGAATTTCGAGAAACGATGAAATTAGCTTCCTTCACTCTTATTGAAAAGTCTATGTAGGTACGAAGTCTTGAATCGCTTAATTCAAAAATAGTTTAGTCCCTATATAAACTTTCAACCCCCATTTAAACCCTTTTGGGGGTGAATTTCAAAAAACGGAGAAATGACTTTTCTCAACTTATATTGAAGAGTCTATGTGCGAAGTCTCAGATCTCCTACTTTAAAAATCGCTTGGTCCCTATAGAAAGTTTCAACCCCCATTTAACCCGTTCTGGGGGTGAGTTTCAAAAAACGGTGAAATGACTTTTCTCAACTTATATGAAGAGTCTATGTGCGAAGTCTCAGATCTGCTACTTTAAAAATCGTTTGGTCCCTATACAAAGTTTCAACTTCCATTTAACCCCTTTTGGGGGTGAATTTCAAAAAACGGTGTAATGACTTTCCTCAACTTATATTGAAGAGTCTATGTGCGAAGTCTCAGATCTCCTACTTTAAAAATCACTTGGTCCCTATAGAAAGTTTCAACCCCCATTTAACCCGTTCTGGGGGTAGTTTCAAAAAACGGTGAAATTACTTTTCTCAACTTATGTTGAAGAGTCTATGTGCGAAGTCTCAGATCTCCTACTTCTAAAATCGTGTGGTCCCTCCCTATACAAAGTTTCAACTTCCATTTAACCCCTTTTGGGAGTGAATTTCAAAAAACGGTGTAATGACTTTCCTCAACTTATATTGAAGAGTCTATGTGCGAAGTCTCAGATCTCCTACTTTAAAAATCACTTGGTCCCTATAGAAAGTTTCAACCCCCATTTAACCCGTTCTGGGGGTGAGTATCAAAAAACGGTGAAATTACTTTTCTTAACTTATATTGAAGAGTCTATGTGCGAAGTGTCAGATTTGCTACTTTAAAAATCGTTTGGTCCCTATACAAAGTTTTAACTTCCATTTAACCCCTTTTGGGGTTGAATTTAAAAAAAACGGTGAAACGACTTTTCTTAACTTATATTGAAGAGTCTATGTGCAAAGTCTCAGATCTCCTACTTTAAAAATCGTTTAGTCCTTATACAAAGTTTCAACCCCCGTCAAACTCTTTTGGGGGTGAATTTCAAAAAACGGTGAAATTACTTTTCTTAACTTATATTGAAGAGTCTATGTGCGAAGTCTCAGATCTCTTACTTCAAAAATCGTTTGGTCCCTCCCTATACGTTTCAACCCCAATTTAACCCCTTTTGGAGATGATTTTCAAAAAACGGTAAAACCACTTTTCTCTACTCATATTGAAGGGCAAAGTCTCAGATCTCCAACTTCAAAAATCGTTTGGTCCCTATACAAAATTTCAATCCCCATTTAACCCCTTTCGGGGATGAATTTCGAAAAACCATGAAATCACTTTCCTGTACTAATATTGAAGGGTCTATGTGCGAACTCTCAGATCTCCAACTTTAAAAATCGTTTGGTGCCTATACAAAGTTTCAACCCCCGTTTAACCCCTTTTAGGGATGAATTTCTAAAAACGGTGAAATTACTTTTCTCTACTCATATTGAAGGGTCTATTTACAAAGTCTCAGATCTCCAACTTCACAAATCGTTTGGTCCCTATACAAAGTTTCAATCCCCATTTAACCCCTTTCGGGGATGAATTTCGAAAAACCATGAAATCACTTTCCTGTACTAATATTGAAGGGTCTATGTCCGAAGTCTCAACTCATATTGAAGGGTCTATTTACAAAGTCTCAGATCTCCAACTTCACAAATCGTTTGGTCCCTATACAAAGTTTCAATCCCCATTTAACCCCTTTCGGGGATGAATTTCGAAAAACCATGAAATCACTTTCCTGTACTAATATTGAAGGGTCTATGTCCGAAGTCTCAGATCTCCAACTTTAAAAATTGTTTGGTGCCTATACAAAGTTTCAACCCCCGTTTAACCCCTTTTAGGGATGAATTTCTAAAAACGGTGAAATTACTTTTCTCTACTCATATTGAAGGGTCTATTTACAAAGTCTCAGATCTCCAACTTCACAAATCGTTTGGTCCCTATACAAAGTTTCAACCCCCGTTTAACCCCTTTTAGGGATGAATTTCGAAAAACGGTGAAATCACTTTCCTGTACTAATATTGAAGGGTCTATGTGCGAACTCTCAGATCTCCAACTTTAAAAATCGTTTGGTCCCTTTACAAATTTTCAACCCCCATTTAACCCCTTTCGGGGATGAATTTCGAAAAACCGTGAAATTACTTTCCTGTTCTCATATTGAAGGGTCTATGTCCGAAGTCTCAGATCTCCAACTTTAAAAATTGTTTGGTGCCTTTACAAAGTTTCAACCCCCGTTTAACCCCTTTTAGGGATAAATTTCGAAAAACGGTGAAATTACTTTTCTCAACTTTTATTGAAGAGTCTATTTTCGAAAATTTCAAGTTCCTAGCTTCAGTAGTTTCGGCTGTGCGTTGATGAGCCAGTAAGTCAGTCAGTCAGTCAGTCAGTCAGTCAGGACATCTTATTTTATATATATAGATTAGACTATTCGTTTTCCGATTCATATTTATACGAGCGATTATTATAGTTATGAGAGTAAAACTAATATCCAATGCTGAGGTATATTGTCTCTCTATTATTTCATGCAACTTCTACGCGTACATTAAACAATGGTACACCTGCTTTTTTGCTACTACATACATAAGTTTATGCGTCTTTGAAGTCAGTTCGACCCCCGAAAAATGAGTAAAAATGGCCTTGCTAGTTATAGTTTTAGCTTGATTTTCATCTAGTTTGGCAACTCTTTGAAGTATCATATTTCATTATTCATTTGTTTGACGATCATAATATAAATACGTGTAAACTGACCCTAGAATAATTTATATTGTTATTTGATATTATGAAATAAAGAAATCTAAATCAATCTACCCTATTTTGTGAGACATTGTGATGTCCGAAAACTTTTTCTAGCAAGTAAAATAAATTGTAATCCATGGTTCGTGGCCCAGTGCGATAAAGGTCGGTTTTCAAGCGAAACCCCAGTAGATGTACGTTTCGTATTTCCAATCCCTGTTTTTGAACGGCACCCTAAGCCGGCCAGAGATGGTAAATGAAAAATAAAACCAGTGAGCTCACGCCAAGTTCAGCAGTAAGCCGCCCCGGGACTTGCAAGGCGTCCAAGGAAACTCCGGCTGTACTCTCAACTACCTTGTTATTAGACGATATCGTTGACCTGGGGGAATGTATCCACTTTTGTTAAGGATTGTAAACAAATATCGGGTTTCAGAGGACAAAGAAACCAAGCGTGTTTCTATGTTAGGTATATTGATATTCGTTTTATTTAATCAATGAAGTCTACTTGCTATTCAACCAGATATTGGCAATCTTAAACATCATTTTGTACACCATACTAAATGCAGGATTTTAGATAGTTATTTGGAAATTAAATACTTAGGCACTTATACGATTATCAAGCAACGGTTCTTTACATACATGTGTAATTACATGAATTAAGATTTTCTCAGTCTCATACTAATTAAATAATATTTTCAATGTATGTTAACATCAGTCTAATTGACGTCGTTTGTCGCGCTACAAACACAAAAAAAATCCTTCAAATTAATTTTAAAGTATGCTAAAAATTAAGCCACAAGTTATTTTTAAATGTCGCGACAAATGTTGTTTAGTTTGAGGAGTAGAATCTACGTTTTAATTTTTGGATCTTGTTACAGGGCGCATGGTGTATATATAAGGCCTTTGTACATCAGGTATTTTATGCGTCTTCGGCATCCTGAACGCGTAACTTAACAAAGGTAATGCTGACATTGATTAATGAACCTACTTATGTCCTATTTGGTTTTCGGAGCGACAAAATCTCGGATGATGTACATAATGTGCTTGAAATAAAAGTAATTCTTGTTCCGAGTCAATAAGTTGCATTTATAAAAATAATACATTACCTCTATCAAGATATTCCCTTAAAGCAGCGGTCGGTAACCTTTTAGCAGCCAAGGGCCACATAGTAGCTAACGAAATTGACGCGGGCCGCACTTTGTTAATAATTTGTGATTTTATACAAATCTGAATATAGCGACCTTTACATACAAAATAGGCAGGGAGGCTCGCGGGCCGTAAGTGAGCGGTTCGCGGGCCGCAGGTTGCCGACCGCTGCCTTAGAGCATGATTAAAATACAGTTACTTAAGTACTCCACAAACTCTTCATCTTTATATTTGAATAAATGCTACAAACCAGGAAGTGATTATTTTAATGGTGGACAGGTACGGCTTTAAAAATGTTGGTGTTGCTATCGTCATTAATGTGATGGGTAGGTACGAACATTATTTTCCTGATAAAAGCCGGGGAAATGTAGAACAGGCTGAAACAATATCAAACTGCGAAAAAGCAACTCGATAACTACTCCTCGTTTTAACATTTTAAGCGAGAGTAATTTCCTTACTTTCTGTAATAACTTGGAATTTTAATAAAAGCGCGATACTGTCGGTAATATTTGGTGTTTTAAAAGTATTAGGTACAGTTGTTGAGAAAACGAACCCGAATAAATATTGGGTTTTAGCTATATTTCTAAAAACAAAGTGTGCCTAAGTTATATTAAGAAGCAAAGTCATTTACCTTATTAAACTAAGTACGGCTACCGAGGATTTTGGACAACATCGGAAGACATAGAACGCGTTACTGCCGACGAAGCACTTACGTCTGTTCCGTATAGGAATAGACAGAAGAAAAAAGGTTCTGTATAGTGCCGGTTTTAGGTTGACATTCAATAAATGACAATACTAAAGTATTTGGTCAAAAATTAAATATTGATGATGTCCATACTTTTTTGTTGACTGAAAATAAAAAAGTATACATATAAAATACCCAAAGAGCCAGAGATAAGCAACATTCAAGATCTGTCATTATCAAATAGTTATGTCTAATTCGTATGTTGTTTTAATTGTATACTGTTCCAGTTATAGTTTGCTATTCTTAAGTACATACTTGGTGATAGTTATTTGGTACGGTCAATTAAATATGAGTGATTCCGTGGGGCAGTGGAAGAGGCATTTGCTCTAGCGTGCATTGTCACTCGACCATCGCGAAGAAGAAGTGAATGTTTATTTTATGGTTACAAACTGCCTTAAAATTTTACATTAAATAAATATTATTACAAGTATTACGACTTTATAGAAAATGTCCGGAATCCCTGCTTCTGTGTCCTTCTAGAGTCTATTTTTATCCGGTACGAACTATAGTCAAAACAGACTTTATAATGCATATGCGCGTTCGGAATATATTGCCAGATTTAAAAATCAAAGCGCTTAAAGAATTATTAACTTGCGCACACTCGTGGTTCATACTGAGACATTTTTTTTTTATTTCCCATTCCTGTTTCTTTCTTGGTGATGTTATCAATCACATTGTAATCTAAATTAAAAACATTACAAGAACATCTCACCGCCTGCGACTGTGTAATATTTTTTGTCTTCCAGAATTACCTACATTATTAAATTTACAATAAAATCGTGTAGGTATTAACATTAACACTTTCAGTGTAAAGCTCCCTCATTCCCGTAAAAAGTGAACAGCTTGGCAGCGAGTGTAGGAATGGTGTGCAAGTTAGGTATTTGTGTATTCGTAAAGCTGACAGATATCGTAATCACATGCTGGTTGGAGGATCACCCCTCGGGGAATAAAACGAACGTCGCTTCGATGCGACACGACTCAGCCATAGATAAATCCTTGTAAACAAAATTGTAACTGTCATCGATATCGTACTTTATGGTTGGAGAGCCGCTGGTATGAAATTCAAATCGTACAAATTGACCACGGACCCTTCCCGAGCATGGCTCGCTCATATACAGGGTGGATAGCCACACGGGGGACTGCTCTCTACAATAATATAGAACATAGCTGGAATTTTTTCAACAATGTGTAAATTCATACATTTTTGAAAATGCTCTTGTTACTAATATGAATTAAGCGGTCAAGTGAGGCAAAGAAAAATGAGTTGCATTTTTAATTTTTTATTTATTTAAAAACATCTTAAATTAAAGTAAACCCTAAATATAAAACAACTCACCCATGTCTCTCCCGGGCGGCAGGGTGCCCAGAAGGCTGGCGGCATTGCCACGCTGAATAAGTTATTTAAGCTACGTGCGTATTTTTTGGGGTTCTAGTTTTATTAATTATAAGTCTATACGACTGCACTTACTCATAATGCTGTTGATTTTCCAGAAATAAATCACTGGATGAAAATTTCTTAAACGCGCTAGTTGTAGTTATTTCTTAAATAAATCAAAATGTTCATACCTTCTACTACAAAAAAAAACATTTTATTCGTAAGAGGGATCAAAATGGTACTTTTCTGTTCAAGGACTTTAGTAAGTACATTTTAATTTCCGGTCATTATTGTTTACACATACATTTATTTGTATGATAACCTGATATCATTTGATATGATTTGTGTGATATATTATGTTCGCTCAATACATTTTTTTATAATTTGTCTGAAAAGCGCAAACTGAATATTTTCATCTTGGGAGAACTCGAATTCCATTTAGAATCCCTAACATCGCTTTGTATTTTATTGTATAATCGGGCAGATTTTAGATTGGTCTTTTGGCACATTGAAACTACCATACAATGTAAATTGGGATTGTGTCTCGATATTATAAAAAAAATATTAAAGAGCTTTTGAAGTTAAAAAAGTAAATAAGAGTACCAGTTACACTCTTTTTTAGACCCAATTACATGGATTTTATATTTTTTCCTAGGTGTAATATTTCGTATTGAAAACCGGTACGGAAACGTTTACGTTCTACGGCTTTTTCTTTTTAATTTTAGTGTTGAGCGTGAGCGACTATTATCGTTTGGAGTCTTTTGTCATTTGAGTATAGTCCGTACAAACTCTTAAGACCAAATGCTGTCAAACGAACGCAAGCCAAAAACTACCTTATGCTATGATTATAAGGTAGCTTTTGGCTTGCGTTCGTTTGACAGCATTTGATCTTAAAAGTTTGTACGAACTATAAATCGGTATAAATTAATAAAACTACGTCGCATAAGAAAATCATTATTATCTCATAATCAATTATAAATCATTGAAAAACACCGTTTTAAATTACAAGTTTATTAAGTGTACAGTTATAGAATCTTAAAATATTATGTAACTCTGAAAAATGCAGTATTTCATTTTTGAATGATGTTGACGTAGGAAATATACAGATTTGTCTGTATCTACTATATAGATTTTTGATGTTCACAACCGATTTGTCATCTTTTTAAACAAATGGATATTCGAAAATAGTATAAACCGTCAAAATCTGTTTAAAACAGATGACAAATCGGTTGTCAACATCAAAAATCTGATTCATATTATGTTCATATCTTCCACCCGTAACCGAAATCATGGAATCTGAAGGTTTATTGTAACATTTTTCAATAACAATTTTATTAGTAGCAAAATATGTATAAGTTGATTGAGGACAGGATTATTTAATTTTAATAGTATTTTTAAAAGGGCATGGAATTGATTCCCTCTATTAGCCGCCATCAATCGTAATCGTTTCTTGAGACAATCGATTTAGTTTAGCCTCATCTCCATACGCCGTGTCTTGTGTCAAAAGATCAATGTAAAATCTGCCCGACTATAGGTAGAACCCTTCGCTTCGCTCTGTGTTAAATATTTGCCCTTGTCGTAAATATGTAATTTTACTCCCTTAAGACACAATACATAATTCAATAAATTTGAGATAACGATATTACAATCGTATTCAGTATACATATTTGATCAGTCGAAATCTTCATTATGGCACAGAGATTAAGAAATTTAAGAACGCCGTATTTATAACATTTGCAGTGTTCATTGTTCAGTGTTCATTGTTCAGTGTTCATTACAACAGTCATTTTATAAAGTTATTCAACTTATATATATTAATTCTGATAAAAACTGGCCAAGTCAAATCTAACCTACTTTAAGATCTCACATTTTTAAATAACAGCAATTGTTATAGGTATCCAATAAAGCAAAGAAATAGAGTTTAATACTTGTTCATAATGTTATTCTGTTCCTATAAATACATATTTGGATTTTGCATAGGACTTGGCACTCATTTAGATCTCCATTCTTTTTGCGGCGAAGCCCACAGCCAAGCATAATTTTTGTATTGAACTTGGCTCTCCTTTTTTACATTTATGTTTTTGGTGGGATATCATTACTTTTTGTAAAGAAAACTGGGCAGGTATTGAGATTTAATGTTTTTTCTTGCATTTCCGCTGCATGGTTTTCTTTTTTACGAAACAATTTAAAAAAAAAATTGTATGGGCACCCCCCTATTTTTAACTTTTTTTTATTTATAGATTTTTTCCTACGCTTCTGGAGCTGGATTCCAAATTTCATCCCTCAGGTATTCAACGATACAATTAAAAAAGCAAAATTTTGTATGGGGACCCCCCCTATTTTTTAACTTTTTTTATTTTTAGATTTTTTCCTACGCTTACTCACAATTACCGAGCTGGATTCCAAATTTCATCCTTCTAGGTCATCTGGAAGTAGGTTAGGTTTAGCTACTATATGTCAGTGAGTCAGTCAGTGCTAAAATTTACGACTTTTTGACCTTCATATCTTTATAACCGTTTTTTAGCTACTATATGTCAGTGAGTCAGTCAGTGCTAAAATTTACGACTTTTTGACCTTCATATCTTTATAACCGTTTGAGCTAGCTTTATGAAATTTGGGCTTCTAGAGGTCCTTATAGACATAATTAAATACACGTAATTTTATGTGTTTACGTTAAAAAGGTTTCGAGTTATAGAACGGTGAAAAGTGGCACCAAGTGGTTCGTGTAATATTACACTTGGCGCTGGCTAGCCAGTTTTGCTTGAACTTGGCTTGACACGCTGCCGGAACGAAGAACGGAAGGAACCAAGATTTTTGCCTTACTTATAATAAAACATACTTTTATTATTTAAACTGCCTTTAGGAAGCCTGAGCCTTTAGAAACACATTATGTGTTAAAACCAATATAAGTACAGTAAAAACAAGTCATTATTCGTGTTGTAGCTTAAATATTTTTCTTGGATTTATTCGAATAAAATAACGAATAAATCTTCCGCGAATAAAAATATCGTGAATTATTTTTTATTCGAATGATCAGTCAAATAAAACTTTATTCGAATAATGCCCATCTCTCATCTCATCGCGTCAGCGTGTCACACGCTGCCGCGTGTCTAGATTTGCGTTCATATTGTAGCGTTTGTTCTTTTCACCCTGTATGTAAAAATATATAACATTAAATATTCCCCAAATCCATTCCACTTACAGAACGGTTCGTCGCGACGCCGCCTGTGTTATTATATTTTATTTTTCCTCGCGAACGCCTTATTATTTTTATACTTTTCTTTATAGGAGGCGATATCGGCTATAAAAGGGAAATGTTCGTTGTCTGATTGCGCGTGACGGCCGGGGAACCTTAACATCAAAAATCCTTATAAAGTGATATTAAATCACGAATGGCAGCACACTCCTATTAAATTGATACATATCAATCGCGTATCAATCGAATCAATGGCAACAATTAATAACGTGTAACTTGACAAATTAAACATTGTAGCGTGATTGATAGTTCAGCCAATAAAATTGTAACGATGATATAAAAAGTATCGTGAAAGGTAAGTAAGCAAATAAAAGATTGTTAACGCGTTCATGCATAAGCCTAGTGAAGTCACGGCAGGTGCTGGTAATTTATAAATCAATGATTTATTTTGTAATGAAGCGAGCAGTATTTCCACGGCAAAATGAGCGCGGTTTATGGCTAATATAGCGCAGACTGCTCGCCGAGGAACTTAGTTGCATTTTGCATAAAATCGATATAGCCTCATAGTCATAGGGCGCTCGTAACAATAGCTATATCGTTACTGTTATGTAGCATATTATCATTCTAATAACATTCTATGTTTTGGAATTTTGTATTGCGGAAAATAAATTACATTATGTTTGTTATCTTTCATGAATCAGCATTATCTCGCATGGTACTCCCGTTATTTGTTGTTTCGCAAACAATGGCTTCCCGGTGCGTATAAAAGCTACAAAAATTAAACGAAAATGCTTGGGCTGATCATTCTCTTCACAATAGTAGCTCTATTTGATATCTGAGTTTCTATAAAGAATTTTGGGTTGCGAAGTGAGCTTCCTTTTACCTACCCCAAGTAAACTTATCACGTTCACATAATTCACCAGGAATCACAAATGAATACCTGTACAGTCGAGTTCATTTACATCTACACATATAAGAGTACAGAAATATCTGAACACGCTTTTATGGTCCTGACAATAGGGTCGTGTTCAGATATTTTTGTTGCCGTAAGTGTGTATATGTAAATGAACTTGACTGTACAATGAAAATTCGCTGGATTCTTTGAAACAGCTCAATTACGAGTATCTAGTACGTTAGCATTTTTTTCTTACAATTGTATAGATACATTACGACTGCTCCTATACAAATACAAAGCAACTTATCGTTTTTTTGCATGTCGTTTGATATCTGACATACAATGTGTCAATGTAGATAATTCACCGTACAGCCAGCGTCAAATAGTCTGTAGCATCCAAAGCGCCGTATATATATGGTAACACGTCTTTGTGCCATAGTAATAAACGCTGAGTGTACAATTAAAAGTAACGAATACATACTGTGCACAGAAACATATACCGAACGCGTGTGTGTGTGACCATTGATTAAGTTATTTATCTGTTATGGTTATGTGTGTCTCATTGAAATATGTATGTTTTGGCGATTGTAGTAGTGGTAAAAAGGTATCGAAAAATTCGACCAATTACTTTGTTTTTTCGTAGTACAACCGTATAGTTCTAGCGAAACTGTAAACGGTACATGTAAACACGTTTTCCTTTGTCTTGAGCTCGTTATTACGGAAGCGTTTTTTATTAATTTCCGCTGATGTATCTGGGGGCACGGCAGTGCCCCCGTCAAGTCGAGCATTACAAAGGCACGGCCATACCATCCTTTTCTCGAAGCCATTCAGGCCATTTTCAGCCTCCCGTAATTATGTACTGGCTAAAGCTAGAAACCGGAAATTTTAGGGATATATAGGGCACAATAAGACTTATAGATATTCTCAATATCATTCAATTTGAACGTGTAGTTTAAGAACTATTGCATGTCAAAGTTCCTTAGTTTTGTCACTGACTGACTGACTCACTGATTCACTGATTCACTGACTGATGATCATCATAATTCATAGGTAGTTTTTAGCATATCAATTCCTAAATAACCTCCAAATATTGCAATTTCAGTCACAACTGCACACATAAGTTTGTAATCCTGTACAAATACATGCGATTACAAAGTTAGTTTTGTAGTCCAAATTGGAAAAAGAATGTATTGGAATGTAATAAATAAAGGAAGATGACTTACAAAAAGAAATGAGATCCCATCAAAAACATTACATGTAAAAAGATCCAAGTCTCGCAACGCAGTTCTTTTACAACAAAAAAGTTTTGAGATGTAATGTTAAACCAAGTCAGTACCGGGGAGGTGTCCACAGAACTCGATTCCCACCGACTTGCCTATTATTTAACCGTGGAGGAACACATTTTATAGATCTAATAATAGGCAAGTCGGTGGGAATCGAGTTCTGTGGACACCTCCCCGGTACTGACTTGGTTTAACATTACATCTCAAAACTTTTTTGTTGTAAAAGAACTGCGTTGCGAGACTTGGATCTTTTTACATGTAATGTTTTTGATGAGATCGATTAGACCCGAGTTCGTTTATTGCTAAGCTGAGGGATTGATCAGCCGGGCTAGCACAACTAGTCGCGACTTTGCTTGTCACGCGTCAGAACATAACGTGTCACTTTCGTATTATAATATTAAATGGAAAGGGCTCATATTCGTCGAGCAACGAAGAATCACTGGCCATAGTTGGTAAATGTAGAGTATTGGGTGTGCCAGGAATAGTGCGCGACCTGAGAGTGAGAGCCAGCAGCGACACACGTCGCCAACGCCGACAGGCTTCGAATAGAATAACGATGCTCAAATTTTAAAAAATAGTCGCACATTTAGGCTGTCAGATTGCACGAGTTGCCGTTAAGTGCATTAAAGTGTCGGCCGCCGGCCCAGGTACTGTTTCCTGCACCATTATTCGAGCAAAATAAGCTCTAGCGAATGTGTAATAATTTTCGGAACAATAGAGCTTTGTTGGTAGTCTTCTCGTCTTTCCTATGTGCCTGCACTGACAATCAGTTTAGAATACAATTCATTTTGTTGGCGTTGATTGCTTTATGTGAAATCTGGCAGGTGGCTAAATTCCTGGTATCCACGGCATTTATGTGATATATGAGGTGGAATGGTTACTTTACTGATGGAGTTTGGAAGCCTAAGAGAAAGGTGCTACAACTGCTGTTGAAATTTTGGATAGACGTGGAGACTTTTCTAGCCGAAATCCCATTCGAATCCATTGGAATCCAGTGTCTTCACCAGGTCATCAGTCCACCCTGTGTGACCTTCATCGTGCGTGAAGAATTCCGTAGAAGAACCAAAGTAACCAACATAGCTCGAATAGTTGGAAAACTTAAGAGACAATGGGTAGGTTACTTTACTCGTAAAACTACTAGTACCTATATGTTTATAAAATAATAAGACAGGTGCATAAAAGAATTACTTTATTTTTATTATAATGATACTTTACAAGAACAGTACTACTGCAACGATACATATATGCGAATTTTTAACACGAACCATTGGCGAGGAAGCCGTGTCGCGACCGCACGGGGGCCGCAGGCTCTATAATCGAGATACTAACATCAACTAAACTTAAGGGCGCGTTTACACCGGTCGACTGTCAACTTCGACAGACGACGACTTACTTTTACTATACACGAAGTCAACTGTCGCTCGGTGAACATAACAGGCCGTAACATCAACTGTGTCAGAATTCGCACACATAAGCTTCATTGTTTATTGTATAGGTTACATGTATTTTACTCTATATTTTACAAAGCACGTCATATTGTCTTTATTGCAGATGTGGATGATATTTACAAAGTACCGTTAGTAATTGTGGAATTAAAAAAAAAGATTTCGTCAAGCAGGTTCTTACATTTAGTTACACTTATCTTTTTACATAGCACAGCACCTATGTCATATTTACAATATTACGAATGAGCTTCTTAAATAATATGTTGAATGTAAATAACTGGGATATGGTTAAGACAATAATGATATGCGTGGGAGGTGAAAATAAGGAGTCTCGAGGGAGTCTTCGATCTTTCGAAGTGACACCTCATTCACCGAATATCTCTCCCACAGTAAATACTTGCTAAAGCAGTATCTCAACTTCGTTTTCCGGCGCGCTCTCATACACACGTCCGACAGTGGTCAACTCTTGACGTGCGTCATAAACGCGACTGGCTTCTCTCAAAGCCTCTTAATATTCTTAGTGGCGCGCTTCTGTGATTTACCCGTTTTTCAACGTTTGTAAGAATTTTATTCACTGCTTTAGCTAATATATTTTCTGTGCTCTGCCGAGGTGTATACGTAAAAGTGCGCTAAGTCAACGGGAATGTACGTATATACGGGTAAGTATGATGTATGACGGGAAAGTGTTTACAGATTTCCGTTGCCAAATTACTTCAGAGCGTGACCTTATAAATCAGCTCTGCTTTTTCACATTTCTGTTTGCGTTTGGTATTTTTTAGTAAATGGTTGCAACTGTTATATTAAAGGTTTTACCGACACGGTATGTATAACTGCTGGAATTTACCATTGTTTGTGCAGTTCGGTTGATAATGAAAATACTAAATGTGTAATGCTTAAGTATGATAAGTAGATTACTAGTTATCTAATTTATATTACAAACTTAGGTTCACAGTTGTTTTAAACATTATGTCTATTAGGTATTTATGTTACTTATTAAATTAACATATTTCCAATATTACTTGGAAGTCCTATTTTCAATATGTTGCTTCGTTAAGTTATCGGTCACGGTTGTATTATACAAGTAGAAAACCAACATCTAGTAAATTATTGTAATAATATTATATCAACATGAATCAACTACACTATATTTAACGACGCTATTAACATTATTAGATATGGCACATTTATCATAGAGATCTATCAGTCTTTCTTTAATATAGAGAAAATACATTTACATTAATGAAATGCTTTACAAGTTCTTAAAAAAATATATACTAATATTTACAAGTACCACATTACAACGAATAGTTGTTTCACTATTTCGATGTCTAATCGATTATTCATGAGGCGTTAATGGAGGTTTCCAGTTACAACCAATGGTTACAACACGTTTTCGTTGAGAATAGTTCAAGAATAATAACTTAAAAAAAATCAAACTAACGCATAAAACACGTGATATTTTGTTGGCATATGTATTGGCTAACTATATGCGAATGAGGGTGTTTAGAAATCTGGCAGCAGGGTGGCGAAAGGTCTTTTTGACAGCAGGCGTCAAGATCCACACCACCTGATTTTGACATCTACTGCCAAATAGACCTTTCGCCACCCTGCTGCCGGCTGGTGGATTTCTGATTTCTAAATACCCTCATTGCATGCTGTATGTGTAGTAAACGACAGCGCACACCGCAGTAAAACAATATAGCTTGAGAGGACTAGGTCTGTACTCCGAAACGCTTAGTCCGAAGTTCACGTCTCGCTTATAGTAAGAATTATCTAAGGTGTCCGAATGCACTCATTCCCGAAATACCGCATTCCTAAAATACCACATTTTTTAAATACCAGATTCTCGATACTTCAGATTCTCCGTATACCAGATTCCCAAAATAGTACATACAATAAAGTCATTTAGATCCTTGAGTAAATTACGATTTTATAATCTACAGGGTGGTTTTCTATAATCTGTACATATTAAAAGGGGTGAAATTTCAGCCAATTTTATCGGTAAAACTGATTTTAATTTTTGTTTGTGGTCATTCGTTTTTTTTTTACAGATTTTTAAACTTTCAATGAAATTTTCGGCAGTACATTTGTTTGCCGCGGTATTACTTTTGATCTAATTGCTTCAAATTGTAAGAAAAAATTGCAGGATCATGGCAATAGACACGCTATTTAGTAGCAATAACAATAAACAACCGATTTGAAGAAAAAATCCTCCAAAAAAATTATAATTGCGGAAAACGGTTGCAAGCTTCAGTTTTTTTTTACGGAAAACACTGTTTTTCTCGAAAGTTTGTGAATATTGTGACCATTTTTTCATGCTTATTTTCGTTTAGCACTTAATTTTGATCTTAAAACATTTTTTTCTTACAGCTTTGAACAATAAGATCAAAAGTTATACCGCGTCAAACAGATGTACTGCCCGAAATTTCATAGAAAACAGTAAAAATCCGTAAAAAAATTTTTTTGCCCAGAAACAAAAATTAAAGTCATTTTTAGCGATAAAATTAGTTGGAATTTCACCCCTTTTAATATGTACAGATTATAGAAAACCACCCTGTATTGTAACGGAAATGTGGTAAGACAGGAATCTGATAAATCGAGAAGCTGGTATTTTGAAAAATCTGGTATTTCAGGAATGCGGTATTTTGGGAACGAGCGTCCGAATGATCGTAAAGAGAATGAACAAACATTCGGACACCTTAGATAATTCTTACTATACTCAAATGTTCTATAAGGAGAGAGTGAGACGGCGCAAGATTTCGTACAAAGATGTTCGTAGTTGAGCCATCGAAATATAATAAGTATGGAAGCGTAACTGACGCTCAAAATCGGTCCCACGAAATACGTACCAAAGGGGCGGAACTAGTTTTTAGGGTAACCTATCGCAAACACTGAAAACATTTCACTAATTTTCATTTTTCCAAAAACTTTTCGAATTATTTTCCTTCGTACTATGACAGGTTTCGTAATTTTTTCTGTTTACCTTTTCACGTTTAGTAAAAGTATCGTTTGTCCGAAAAACGTTTCCCATCTCATTCACTTGCCCTATGAGTTGTTACGTATTTTGTTTCGTAGCCCACATCGTTTACCCAATGATACTTTTGGCACTGCATTCTACGTTTCGACAATTTTTCAGTTTACCTTTTAACGACACCTAAATTATTTTTCGGCAGAGGTACTTTTTCCTATAATATTGTTTGTCTGGGTCTCCTTCGTGATCCATAATATCGTATGTCCTAAATTCAAATGCCATGCCACTTTATGTTATATGTACGATATATTAGGCTGTGAAAGTCCGAATCTAGGGCTCTCGCTGGTTTGGAACCAAATTATGGGGCGTTAGATTCCATACATTATATTTCGATAAGTTGAGCTCCTAAAGTGATGGTAGTTATTGTCTAAATTACTTTTACATTTCTTCACAGTTGGTGGCGTTGCTGCCGCGCCCATAGCTTAACATGCTTTATTGCTAGTGGAATAGAAGTGAAATATGCGCATTAGTTTCACTTCTATTGGGCTTAACGCTACAAAAATGATACTTGTGCAGTCACCACATGGGAATGTTGAGCCACTTGTCACTGTTTTTAATTTAGCCGTGCCGTGTTAAGCAAATACGAGGAAGACATCGGGAAAATTTGGCAGTCACGACTTTCACCGAACTCTGTTGACATGACGCTGACGTTGCTGCGGCTTTCCACCAGAATGGCGGGCACGTCACGTCATTTTTTTCATACTCCTAACAAAGTTAGGAAGTACATTTTTGGTATGTCAGTATTATAATAACTTGGTTTCTGAATTGATAACGTCGTTTAGGACTTTCTACTTTTTTTAAGGTAGCTGCCATAGCCGTCACGTGCTCAACAAAGTAGACGTTTTAAAACAAAAACTCTGTTAACCAAGGACCGATCACATTTTCTTCGGAAGCTGACGTTGCTGCGGTTTTCTTATAACAGCAGCTATACATCAGTCAGATAATTCTTGCCAGCAGATTTAATAGAAATAATTACAACGAAATAAATACAATTTTCTTTTTTTATTATACGATTTTACATCCCACTTAATATTATAAATGTGAAAGTTTGTGAAGATGTTTGGATGTTTGTTACCTAATAACGGGGTAACAACTAGATGGATCATGCTGAAATTTGGCATGCAAGTAGACCAAGTCCTGGATTGAAACATAGGGTACTTTATATCCCGGTAAAGAGTTCCTTTGGGACAATAACGGGAACAACGCGGGCGAAGCCGCGGGAAAATGCTAGTAATTCATAATTCGTTATCAGTCGTGTGCCCAAAGTACGCCCGATTTGCATTACACGGCTAAATTAAGAACAGTGACAAGTGGCTCAATACTCCCGTGTGGTGACTGTATATGGAGGTCTCCTGCGATCAAAGTCAGATATTTATGTCATCCCAGTAATCACCGAAGTGCTAGTCTCTAAGCATCCCCAGTCCTTTGCAAATGCTGTTTATTGCCACGCCATGCCACAATTGGGTAAGTCAAGTTTATCAAAAGTGTGCAATTTATATACTTTTTCGATAGTTCCCGACGTAATGATCTAGAAAATACCTCTTTTGCATTTTTATTCCCTGTAATTCTTACCAAATATCGTGTTAAACTCACTTAAAAAAAGGGACGCCCGCCGGCTGACAAAATTAGTGCCTAAATTCTTAAAAAAAAAACCAAACGTATCTGTGTGAAGTCTGTGTTATGCCGCGTCCACACCAAGCCAACGAAGGCCGGCGAAGCCCCTTCGTTGGCCTTCGTTGGCTTGGTGTGGACGCGGCATTAGCTGACAATTGTGACAGACCAAACTTCACACAGATACGTTTGTTTTTTTTTACGAATTTAGGCACTAATTTTGTCAGCCGGCGGGCGTCCCTTTTTTTAAGTGAGTTTAACACGATATTTGGGAAGAATTACAGGGAATAAAAATGCAAAAGGGGTATTTTCTAGATCATTACGTCGGGAGCTATCGAAAAAGTATATAAATTGCACACTTTTGATAAACTTGACTTACCCAATTGTGTATTATTGGTAAGAAATGGAAAATCGATCAACATGGCAGCCTGTCCACCAAAACTGAGCTCGTTATTCGTATTACCAGTTTTTTCCTTGCACGCTGCACCGTATTCTTGCTCAGCTTTAGTAAACAAGCAATCGTCTAACTTTATAACGCAGCGGTTAAAATTCAAGCAGGACAAACATAATACGATTTTGAGAGCTTTAATTGTTGGGTGTAACTTTAATCAAGAATTTGATGTATGTAGGCTATATGTTTTATTCACCTATACACGCTCATCTGTGAGAGTAGGCCTGTGCCCAGCGATGGGACTTATACCAGGTGTTGCCTGTACTAGGAGCAAATGATTAAAACGTAGATTGTACTCCTCAAACTGAACAACATTTGTTCAGCGACATTTAAAAATAACTTCTGTTTTAATTTTTAGTACACTTTAAAGTTTATTTGAAACCGCAATGTTTTTTATGTTTGTAGCGTGACAAGCGACGTCAATTAGACTGATGTTAACGTACATTGAAAATACTATTTAATTTGTGTGAAAAAGATAAAATCTAAAGATTACCTAATTTTTAAAAGTTGTTGAACGAAAGTTTTATTGTATGATGAGTAGAATCTACGATTTAATTATTTGCTCCTGTTACAGGCACCACCCGGTATAGGCTGATGATGATTGTTTTATTAGATTTTCTATTACGATATTGATGGGCTTGAGCTGTGAAAAAACTTTCATTGATTTTGCCTCGGTGCACTTATTTAAATATGCCATTGGCAGTGTTACTCAAGAAGTAGGCAAAAGACGAATTATTCGTGTTCTTGATAGAATCGGTATATAACTAATTACAAAAATAACGTTTAAAATTAATAGGAATTACAACTATACAACGAACTAAATGCGTACCTATTCCATTTTTGCAATTTTTATACGGACATACAGGACTAGATGGAATGGACTGCATGCAGTTGCAATATCCGCGATGCTAGCACGTCAGATAAACGCAAACAGCGCTGTCAGCAAAACGACGTCATCAGCAAAAGCGTGCTACGCGATAGGGCACATTTGCAAACATCCCACTGCAATTTCAACTTTAAATCTGTGGGGTTTGACTAGCTTTTATGACAACACAATCCCATGAGATGATAGTCTGCGAATATTAACATCACTACACAGTTGAAAAACTTACAGTTGGCCAACACCCTTTCAGATGACACAGCTATGGCAGTAAACACTGTTAGGTACCAACGCATGCTCTGCAAGTATGTAATGAATTGCAAAGCACGGTGACGCTTCAATTCAGATTCGCCTCAAGTGAGCATTTCTATAAAAGTTTGTGCATCGATTAACAAATCCTTAATTTTTTCATATTTTGTTACCAGTATTTTTGATGATTACTTATTATTGGCTGATGTTTTGTTGATACATTATTATTAATTAGAGATAGAATCTTAAATATAAAAAAATAAACAATAATAGTATTATTCTAAAAAAAAATTGGTAACAAAATAGAAAAAATTACGACTTTTGTGACAGTTAACGTGGCCATACAATTTTATTTACAAACTGTTTTAGAAGTGCACGACTGCGTCTTACTCCGCGGCCCCACGATTGTTCTGCCCATAGAAATATATCAAGGTAGACGGAAAAAGTGTATGTACTACTAACTAAGACCTACTTTGCATGCCGTTAACTTGAGTTGCCGTCAATATTATAATCAGATTTGAAAATCTGATAATAATGGTATAATTCATTGTTCAAATACCACCAAATGACATGGAAAATTTATGTTTTCTATCACTAAATTACACTTTTGGCGTCAAACGCCAAGCGAAAAACGTTACACGCTTGGTTATCGTACAAATCGACGAACTATGTCCTTCTATCTCGATATATTTCTATGGTTCTGCCTAACGTCTCTGTCGGCCGTATGTATGTTCCTTATAGACTGTGTTACTACTATACAAGCTAACTTATCTATGATATCGTATCTTGTTTAGCACAACGTCTGGTATTGGCACTGTATCGAGGGAGCGAGAGCGTGTCAGCTGGTCAGTAGCAGCGCCGCTACAATCGTGACCACTCCGCCGCAGCGCCGTGACGACTTGGAAGACTGGGTCGACTCGTAATCAGTGCCTGACACATACAAATACTCTTTATTGCAACATAAACAATCCCTGCCGGGCTAGCACAACTAGTCGCGACTACGTTTGTCGCACGACTGAGTATAACCTGTCACTTTCAGGGTTAGTTGGTATCACGTCAAAGAGTCTCACTGCACAGTTGTGCTAGAGGTACACAATGGAATAAAAAATCAAAGAAGTAGTGGAAAATAACAAGCGGTCACATCACTAGAGCGATCTCTTTCAGTCGATATTTAGGTAACATAAGACACATGATATCAAAATCGTCTGTTCTATTGTCAACGTGTAACGTCCAACGCAACGGCGATACTTCTCAGATTAAAAGCGGTGTCTACGGCATTAATGAATTATAATTCTTAAATAGTTTTCAAAAACCATGATTTTCCAAATACACATTGTCACTCAAATTGTATTCAGCGCGTAAGTAATGTTAAACTAGAAACAATTTAACGTCAAAGAACGCTAAAAGAACATTCACTGGCACACATTCAAAATAAAATGTTACTTTGCTTGAAACAATAAAAAAAAACTGGGATTTAAGAGTACAAATGTAGTTCCCTTTGAGGGATAGTCGATGCTTGCACTTAAAGCTCCAGCGGAGCTCAATAGACATACTTTTTTGTTAATCAGCCTGCTAGCCAGCGCAGTTGGTTTTTGCCGTCACTTGTCACTTTGTGTATTTAAAAGCATGTTGATGTAGATAAATTTCCGACTCGATTTTTTTGTGTGACCGCCAGTGACCGCTTATTATTGCTATCCTAGGCGTCAATTGCACACAATAGTGGATTGTGTCACAAGCTCACAAGGGAGCAAAATTATATAATTACGGTGAGGGCGTACATTGAATCCTGAAGGAAGCGAAGGAAGAGAGAGAATCCTAAAGTAGAAGATTCTAAAGTAGAATCCGGAGCATAGTGAGGGATGCAAGTGTTAACACCCGTGGTGAAAATAATTTTGCTACCTTATGAAACATACTGCTTTTTACATCAACTATGAAGTACATGGACTATATATAGCATAGTAAAAAAACTGTTATCCTTGAACAGAAAATACCACTTTAATCCTTCTTATTATGAGGGGAGGGAGGAATACTTTTCTGAGTAGAAGGTGTGAAAACACATTTGCTTAAAGGGATTGCATTTACTTTAAGGCATATAATATATATCCAAATAATATATATAAGAAATCTGATTACTAAAATAGCCGCTTCCGCTTCCGCTGCTTCTGATTTTAATCGGTTTCAGTTAATTCTTTACGAATCAGATTTTTTAAAGGATTTTACACAAAGTTATACGATATGGTATAGCAGGTAATAACTTAGCCATAACACTTATTATGGATAGCTATATAGCATAAACGTCATACACATAAAACTACCATAACAGTATAAACATGAGATGACAAAGGATAATAAGTATGCAGATAAAAGGAAATGAGTTTTAGCAAAACTGCTAGCTATGAGTTTGCATTTCATTTTAGTAAACAGCTTGACATGAAAATGGTCACATACGTATTTTCAATATTTTAGTGACAATTTAAATGCCCATTTTAGTTGTTGGGATAGCGGCAAAAGCAATAATTTGAAAAATGGTTAGTAAATTTTCAAACGGGCAGTTCTCATACAAAAATGCAAGTAAAATAAACAATAATAGTAGTAATCGTTTTTTTTTAAATAAAACCTTTTGAGGTGATTTGAGTCGGTTGGTTTCCTATACAGACATAAAGAGGGTAATTGTTTGCTTTCACTGCATCAATTATGTTTAAAGAGTGTTTTGTTTTATAGTTTGATACATATTATTTGCGCGAAATGACATAAGAACTCTCAAAAAGTCAAAATAATATACAATTTTAGCAAATTAATCGATGGCGCGGACCTCAATTGCACATTAAAAAAATCTGATTTTATGGTACCTACTTCTCATGTCATTTCGAGCAAACAAAATGTATCAAGGTATAAATTATAAATAAAACACATTGATGCCGTGGAAGCAAACGATGACCCTCTTTATATTAAAACGTTTTATTTAAAAAAAAACGATTACTACTATTATTGTTTATTTTACTTGCAATTTTTGTATATAAATTGCCCGTTTCAAAATTTGCAAACCATTTTTTAAATGATTGCTTTTGCAGCTAGGTATCCGATGTAACTAAAATGGGTATACTATTCGGATCAGCTTAATAGCTGTTGAAAAAGAAAATGAAAATGTTAATTACAAACAAGTTTACTTTTATAATATAATTGCTTTCCCAGTTTAGTGGATAAACTAAATTATAAAGGGCATACTTGTAATGTAAGCCCTAGACCAGGGGTCGGCAAGTAGTTTTAAGTGGGGTCCGGATATTATTAAAAAAAAAAAATTCGAGGTCCAGAAAAAAAACTGATGATTAGGTATTTAAGTAATATTTTTTATTTTTCTTTCAAATTAAGACTTAATTATGAAATTATTATATCATATTACATAGTTATAAGTTAATGCGAAAAATTGCACCGACGGTCTTGAGCAAGTTTTTTATAATTTGGTTCACGAAGGGAACAGCAAATGCGAAGTGTGTCTTCAAGATGGGCGTCCGTTAGTCTTGAACGATATTTGTTCTTCACAAAATTCATTTTTGAGAAAGATGACTCGCATAAATATCGTCGACCGTAGGCTGAATTACGGTAAGGGACAGGCAAAACAATGTCCCTTACGCTAATTCAGCCTAAGGTCGACGATATCGTCGGCCGTAGGCTGAATTAAGGTAAGGGACAAAATACGATTTTTCAGGAGAGGCCGACAAAGTTTTTTTTCGGACTAAACCGTACATAACTTTTATTGTAATTAACCTTTTTTGGGTTTGATTTCACACATAATCTTATATTTAAGTGCTCTCTCTCCCTGTGCGGTATTTATTTAAATAATTTAGTTATTTTAGAAAATAGACGTCCCTTACACTAACGTATTTCGTTCGTAATGTCCCTTACATACCAAGATTACCAAGTATGTTTTAATCTCGTCTCTTACCGTAAATTGGCCTATAGGTTGTGTCCAATATATTGATAACAAAATAGCGTAAGGAATTCGTTGAAATAATGTATGGAAGAAAAAATAGAGTAAAGGGATCGTTCAAAAAGAATTAAGTAAAACTTTTGACGTAAGACGTATTTTTAGATTGGAAATAGTTATAAACATTCATGTAACAGCTATGAAAATGTATTGAACAGTGTGTATTTTTTGTGTGTCCCTTACATGGAATATTTGTACACTGTAAAAGTTGATTTCAACTAGACGTGTGCGCCGCGCCGCCGCCGCATTTTTAGCCACGCCGCCGCCGCAGGTCATTCGATCGGCGTAAAGTCGGCGTGGATAAGATTTTATTGTTGAAGCTCATTTTCGTATTAATAAACAAATCTAACACTATTTAACGCTTTGTTCTGTCAGTTTATAGAAAAATATTTGGTCAAAATGAAGTTTTATCGTATTTATTTTTGGGGTAATTTTTTCTTGTGATCCTCGTGCAAGATTTTTGAAGTACAAAACATTAGAAAGGCTAGTTGAGTAACATATACGAAGACATTCATTAATTCGTCTACCATCAAAAATTCTGCAACGAACAGTCTCGTGCTTTAGGTACCTGTTAAAGATTATCTGGTATGGGGGCAGACCCACGCTACGTCTTCAGGTTGATGATCTCCATTTGAGAACTTTTCCAGCTCATCGGCCATCATTTCTTTGAGCTATTTGCCACGTCATCTTATTTACTCTGAAAGCCATGGGAACTGGCTTCTTCTATGGGTTTTCTAATTTCTGATTCGATCACGTAAAACGATTCTGAGTATTTTTTTCTATAGGACGTTGCTACTTTGACCCTACCAGTGAAATCCGTGCTTTACTTTGGAGACGCTGCGGGATTTCGATGGCGACGGCAAGTTGACTGCTTCGAATAAACTCTTTTTCGAAGTTAAATCTAAAGAAACTGGAAAGAATGATCCCAGTTTAAATGCTTGAAGAATTCCTCCGACGCTGCGGTAAATAGTTTCAGGGAAATGACGTCTTCTCACACCTTTCTGAAGGTGAATTGGAATTGGACAACTACTTTTGATCGAGCTTTTTCTCGGTGTTTGGATAATAATTTAAATAAACTGAGCTCCTTAGCACTTTAGTCCAGAGATACTGCCACAGGTTTGACTACCCTAGGGTACCTTGACGTTGGACACTAACTCTAGAACGATAAACCTTCAGTAAGTGCAAAAAGAAGCTTATTTTTAGTACCTAATATGCAACATTGAAAAAGAGGTTAATCGCAAAATCTAACTGTTTGGATATCGTCTGGGGAACTTAAGTTAATCTTAGCAATTCTCTAAATACCGCAACAAGGTCTTTGGCAGTGATGACGTACGAAATAGAATCGTGACGTGACCTCTCACTAAAGGCTAAACCTCTGAATCTCCTCAAAAATTAGGAAATACTTAGAAGACATCGAGTTTTTTATCAAAGCATTTTTTCTGGCTTTTTGGTTTTCGAGCTATACACCCAAAACTTATTGCCACTTCAACCGATGGCCGATGGGGTATAAAGGTTTATGAATGGAGACCACAAACTGGAAGACGCGGTGTGGGTCTGACGGGCCAGAAGATGGTCTGATGGCCTGATCGCCGGGAGTCGATAGGGACAAAAGCCTATGACTATTCGTTGTGAAAGTCTTTAGGGGAGACCCCTGTTCGGCTGTAGACGTCTACGAAAATTGAAATGATGATGAGATGGCTTTTGAATCGTGACACATGATCCACTTTGCTCATTTTCACTTTTTTGTTCAGAATTCCGAGTGTAAATATATATTTTTCGCGTTAAATAATAGGTTTAAGTTAGTATTGTTACATTTTAAATAATTCTGGATTCGAAATTACAGTTACAAATCTTTTTTTTAGTATGTTATTTACTAAGTGTAGTAATTGCTGTCTGCGTCGGAAGCAGCCCGTTTAAATTTTTTGTTTGTCCATATTTATCACTTAGGGAATCATTGTCAAAAACCCACACAACAAAATCCCAACCAAACGACAGATTTTTTTAGATGCCCGCACGCAACTGTTGCGTCCTCTCCTTCGCACACAGAGTGACAATGTAGGATAGAAAGGGATGGCAAATGTGCACGAAACCTAAATATAAATCGAATCGAATTAGTGTAAGGGACACACTGTTTAAAATATAATAATGTAAAATAGGGTAAGGATTAATTATTTCAAAACTCGTGTAGACATTTTAAGGTATAGGTATTATTGACTTATGAGACGAAAAAGGCATTAGGGTAAAGCTAGTGTCATAAAGTTTTCTTCAAAAATATACCATGTAAAGGTAATTCCTTGATTGCGAAGACCTTTACTTTATTTAAAGTGGGTTGGTGGCAGCAATTACACTATTTAAGGTTACTATATTATAATTTTTTTCAGATACATTGTTTTTGTGGGACAGATTCGATTTTGAACCCAAGAAAATCAGTCGTGTAAGGGTCATTTTTTTCAAGCTAGAATTTTTTCATAAATATCATTCGAAAGAGCGTAAAATTCTGAACAAAACTGTATATTCAACTCATTTTGTGTGTTTTGTCCCTTACCTTAATTCAGCCTACTGCCGACGATATGTCGAGCCAAACATAGTCAGAAACATGAACTTTTCAGAAACAAACACATTTACCCCAAAACTCTTTAGTGGATGCATTTTTATACATTCGCAATTATTTAAATATATCTGGATTAGTTATATGGCGGTCCGCGGTTCGACCTTCCGCGGTCCGGATACGGACCGCGGTCCGCCTGTTGCGGACCCTTGCCCTAGACCATTATTATATACCTACACGAACAGGGGTAAACATGGAACGTTGTCCCTATTTACTCGCAACAATGCATGACCCGACTAAGTTAAGTCCCCCAGCAAGCAGCCCATACTGCAAGCCATTATTCGGATATACAACAATGTCGTTTGAGGCACTCCCATAATAATTATCATTTGCATTATGTCTAACGCCGGCGGCGTCACATGCTAATATTTACCTAATTCCGACTCCGTTTAGTAGTTCTTGAGATAACCTTTACGCTTTGTACGTGTTAGATGCGCGGTATTCGTGTATAAATGTGTTTGAATTATTCCTTGATTACCTTTATGCCTCTTTGAAACGAGCTTTCTGTGACCTCATGGAAACATAATTGATACAAAATTAATAAAAGCACCCGTTCAATTTCAAATGCGAGAGTTATGTGAGCGTTTTCCAAAAAAAAATACCGTGGTATCTACTTTCTTAACATATGGACTTTTGAGGTTTTTCTGGCTCAGAATCGTTAGTACATTCGAACCTTATACGTAAAAAAAGTGTCCCAAAATTTGTATGGGATTTTTGTCTTTCCACTACGTCACGTTCATACAAAGACTATGCAAAACGTAATGGAAAAAAAAATTGCGACACTTTTTTTACGTATAAGGTTCGAAAGTACTAACGATTCTGAGCCAAAAAACCTCACAAGTCCATATTTTGAGAAAGTAGCTACCCCGGTATTTTTTTTGGGAAACGCTCATGTACTAACATACAAAAGATAACAAAAAAGGTTACAACGAACGCAAACTGAGAACGCCCTACTACTTTGAAGTCTGTTAAAACGGTGGATAAGAGTTCAAATTACTGTAACTTACCACCTGAATCCTTCCACTCTTCGACCTCGTAATCTCCTATAACCCTATTCTCAGCAGAACCGTCTCGCCAGCGACTTTTATTTCTTCCTAAAAATTAAAACAAAGTTACAATTTATAGAAGACGGGGACACATGCATTTTTGCCATGTGTCTAATCTCAAAGTGTGCTTCGCAGGCCTAGTTTCAGTAGTTCGGTGATTTTAGTCCGGTTCATATATATTTGATTGAACCGGAGTAAAATCACCGAACTACTGAAAATAGGCCGCTTCGCAGAGTCCGCAGGTGTGATGTGGTAGATGGTTTCTTCGCCAAAAATAAATTGAGACTGGTCTAAAGACTCTATCGTTAATTATAAAGACAACTTTAGCTGGCCGTACTTTTTTCCTATAATAGTTGTAGATTGAAATGGCACATGTTTTTAATTAGTACCTTTATAAGGTAGTAATTTCGTCCTAGGAGCTCGATGTAACATATAGTTTAGACAAAATTTATCTAATCCTTCTAAGTAACAATATCGAATCCGGACAAATACTACAAGAAAATTTACTGTTTGCGAACAGGACACACAAAAAACCATACTAGGCAAACCGCAATTTCACATGATCCGTAAAGTAAAACATCTGGGCATACTTTAAACATTTATTTTTGTTTAAAAAATGTTATGTATTTGTGTATGGTGGCCATTTTGAGATTATGCCATCGTTTCTATATACCTGTTGTGCTTTGGTACCTGACTGATTCCTTTAGCCATCTCTCTCGTCCCGCTTGCATCAGCAATTTATGGGAATCCAAAACGTTACTAAAAAGTAGTTTTTATGAAAAAATATAAATAGACCACATTTATTTTGCGGGTTCTCAACTGGGCAATCATGAAGAGGACACTTAGATAACATGTTTTGGCAGCAAATTAACCTTTCGTTTTTTGAAATTGTAGGTAAGTCACCGAAATAGTCTCATTCGGCTCGATAAGCTAGTCCAAAATACACTTGCTGCACGATTTTGAAAGCATCATAAAGTCCTTAAAATAAAAAAAGTAAAACCATATGGTTTCAAAATATCCTCAGAACATAAGCAGTAACACAAAAAAATATAAACGTCAACAGTCAGACCAGGTTTTATCTGTCTTTATAATTAACGATAGATTTTTTTAATGAAACCTTTTTTTTGACCTCTGCAAACTTAGCGTAGTCCTACTATACAGTCTTTAAACTATTGCCTACAAATAAATACACTTTTGCATTTACAACGTTGGTAAAGTGAGCTATAAACCGCAAGAGAGTTTGAATAAAAAACTAACCATTTATTTATTAAAGCGTAGCTTATTTTACCTTTATTGAAAATGTCCTCAAATCTTGAAAAACGATCCGGAAAATTATTGCGCCATATTTATGAAGGGCCGTGAAAGTGGGCTTTCAAGTCAGAACATAACATATGATGCTATAAAGAGTATAAAGGAAAGCCCAAATCTATAACAATAAACGGTACATTGGAAGTCAAAGCGCAAACAAAATCGCTTTTCCCACAATAATATTACTAACGACCCAATTGTACGGAAGCATTGGGCCGCGGCGGCAAAACCAATAAATACAAAATCCACCTTTTCCATCCGGCCGGGTGCAGGATCACGATGAATGTATAAAAGGCGTGTAGGGATGGTACAATTTTCTACTCCTATTGACTTCTTTATAATAGTGGTTTACAAAGTAATATTGTGTTCCAAAATCCGCCAATACATTACTTCGTAGTTTGCGAGCGTAAGAAGGGACGAACTAATTGAAACTCATGACGCATTAAACCACAGTCATGGAACAGATCAGCCCTAGAAGGGTTTCATTAAAAACTTTGGAGCTGCCGTAACGGCATTAATTATTGCCTATGCCTTAATCAGTACCTTGAAACCAATCGGACTGAGGAGAAACCTCAATCCGATTGGTTGGTCGAATCATTGGAAGGGTTCATTTATTTCGTATAAATCATAAATAAATTATGACGAGTTTAAATGTAGCTATGTGCTTAAAACTAGGCCATATGAACTTGCGTGACCTGGAGCTATCTAAGCGCAAGCCGTGTTAGTTTGGGCAACAATCACTCCTTGTCGGAAGTCACAAAATAGCTCCACTCCGCTTTTTGCGGTGCAGCCTCGTGATGTAAGATAGTTAGTTGCGGTAGCATTAAGACGTCAGAGTCTGGTTTATTTGGAGCTTTTAAGAGTCAAGAGACACAAAAAATATTGAAAGGTTGAGCTGCGGGTAATAAAAGACAATGATTCGTGCTGTTTAGTAGCCACATTTACCTTTTTTCTTGTCCGGCGACGTAGGGACGTAGTTGATAGCGGTGCTGGTTGTCGGTGGAGCAGTTATTTCTGGAAAAACAATTAAGATAAGTACGAGTTTATGCTAGCTTTACACTAGAGTAGTATATTAGAGTAGACTTTCCTACGTCGATGACATAGCTTAAGCTTTTACTTTTATTGAAGTTGACTCATACACATACCATCGAGGCGGATTAGTCCATCGGTTTCACCGAGCGAGTTTTTAGCTACGCAGCGATACGATGAGAAGTCTCTGGCTGACACTTTACGTATTGTGAGCTTCATTTTCCTGCTGTATCCTTCGTCGATCAAATTTGTTATGTATTTGGTTCCTGTTAACAATAATCATCATCAACGCAAGAAAATCACAAGTGTGTTGTTAGCGGGTAGTTTGCATAACGGTAATTTTGACAGAGGAAAATTATGTTTTTCTCACATCACACCCTGATCTGGACGTTAAAAACTGCTTATGCACCACCTACATAATTTGAAACGAGACGTTCAAGTTTAAACTGAAACGCTGGACAGAGAAAAGATATACTCTCGCTACCAAGGACCGTAAAATAAATAGCCGGACGGAGACTCGCCAACAGATAATTGAAGCATTTGTAGTGGGCCGGTTGCTTTGTACTTACGCGTCACACGACACATCAACAAGTTTTTTCCTACTACCCGCAGCTCGCACACATTGACCTGACCAACCAGCGTAAAAGAAATCGGCGACTAGACGTGCTTCAGTTCTTTGTTAGTGAGGTTAAGTCCGGCTATTTATCTTAAGGTCCTTGCTCGCTACCTATTTATTTACAAAAAACTCCCGGTAGTCGTTACGTCATAGTGCACGATATTTACGCTCAGCGATATTTAAATCTAACGACTTATAAAGAACCCGAATTGCTGCTTAGCTGAGTAACGGGAAACGAAGTTACAAATTCTTCCAGTTCTAATTAGTTAACATTCCCCCGACAGACATTTACGTCAATCAGTGTTAATAGTTGCATGTAGTTAGTGCATACTAAGTTTAGTATTCACTGAGCAGTTGTTGCGGTTCGTGCAACTTCGTGTTTTAAGGTAAATACCTAAGTATGTATGTTTATTACTAAGTTATTATACTTTTAATGTCCCGGTAGGCTACTGTGGGAGAAGACTACGACCCTCCAGGAAAATATTTGGGAAAGGGAAAAATGTATTAAGAAGGCCTTTGTCGTTACGAAATAATTATTATCTACTTAAAATAAGCAAACGATTATGTCTCAAGTACCATACAAGGATTGTGCTTTATCATTTTAATTTGTTTTTGCGAACAGTGCAGCTATTGGAATATTTGGATTTATAAGTGTTATTTGTACTAGTAATACGTACGTGTTAAAACCACGTCAAAATCCTGGCACAGTAGTTGCATCGAGGAGAGTACGGAGAGTAAGGACATCGTTCAGTGCAGCATAGGCAACTAGCTCTATGACGTCCCGTTAAGCCTGATTAAGGGCCTGCCACATATCCACGGCGCCGTCACCGGAAAACGCCGCGGCACCGGAAAAAATACACGACGCCGTGCCGAAAAAAAACACGACGCGGCGCGTCACCGGCATAAAACTACGCCGTGGTGCCGGAAAAAAGCGGAATGCGGCGCGGCACAAGAAAGAAACACGTTGCGGTGCCGTGTCGTATCGAGAAAATGCACGGTATGGTGTTTTTCTAAGAGCCTACGTCGTATAAAATTCCACGATCAGTCTTTAACCAGACATGGATCATATCATACGAATTCTGCTCTTGTTATTCTAGATACATGAAGAAAAAGCAAACCAAATGAAAATCTTGGATGAACCCTAATTCGGACACGATTTTTTTCCGGTGCCGTGTCGTTTTCCGGCTACGGCATCGTACCATGGACGTTTGGACAGGCCCTTAATGTGTATGCACGACACGACGCGGCATCGTGTTCTTTTTTCCGACGCCACGCCGTTTGACTTTGATCGCGCCGCGCGATGGTCACATGGTCAGGCCCTAACACGGTTACGGTAAACCAGCTTGTGCATCTCTTTAGCACAAGCCTTTGCGGCATAGTATCGGGTTCATAACGATACCAGGGTAAAGTTGCACAAACATCGAGAGGTGTGTGCCGTTAATGATACACGTACATTTATGTATGCGCGCCTGGATATTTAAGTGAGGGCACCGATTGTACGCCACACATGCCTCGTTCTATTTCAGGTGCTGTGAGCATTCGCTGTGTAAATTGAGCACACACGTGAACGTTAATTTCTATCTCACCATCGAAAATATTTTTTCATCACACTTGCTCGAAAATGGTGTCATTACACGTAGGTTTTGCGGGCCGTAAATGACCTATTACGCCCTAGGGCGTAATGGTTTTCTTTTTAAGTTTGAAACAATGGTTCTGTTTTACTCTTATTTGTCATGTTAAAAGGAAACGCCAACGTACTTTTTTAACTTTTATTACTGAAATATTTATTTAAAGAGAACTGTTATTGCAAATACATGTAAACACATATTTCTGTAACATTAATTAAATGTTTAAATAGTGCATTTCAGTATTTTGCAAAAATAAAATCAACCATTTTAAGTCTTTACCGCTATGGTTTCCGAACGTGACGTGAATTCGCATTGTCTATGGATAATGTCACTGTCAGTTTTACAATTTTATTTAGGTTAAGTAAGGTTATTTTAATCAGATTTCCTCACAAGTGTGATGAAAAACATTGTGTGTGCCACGGGCGGTAAAGGAATTACAAACTCGTGTTATTAAAGCCCTCGGCTTCGCCTCGGCCTTGTAACAAACACTCGTTTGTAATTCCTTACTTACCGCCCTTAATACACAATGTACTATTTTGACCGGGTATCTAATCGGTTTTTTTTTTTATATGTTTTTACCCTTTCAGAACTCTGTCGTTTATGAACTGATTTGAAACGTTATTTTTTTATGAAAGGAATTGGTACACCCATGAGTTGTTGAGGGAACTCCTTAAATTATAAGTACAAGCACATGTATAGCTATTTCAGTATTAGCTCAAGAATTTGCTAGTATAAGTAATAAGTTTTCTGTAACCTTTTCGCAACGTATATGCATGGTTTTAATTTATTTCTCATTTAGCAATGTCTGCCCTAATCTGATTGCAAAGACAAGGGTTGGGACGTAATTTTCACTGTTGCCGTGTAAAGCTGATATTTTCAGAAATTATTAAATACCCAGTTCGCTTCACAATGACGATTGCGGAGGAAAAGATGTAAAAAGTTAAAATTATCTGGTAGTGAACCCGCCCGCAACTTTGTTCACGAAGGTGAAATAAGTTTAATTGTCTTTTTAGGGTTCCGTACCTCAAAAGGAAAAACGGAACTTTGTTGTCCGTCTGTCTGTCAAGACCCTTTATCTCGGGGACGCGTGGAGGTATCGAAATCTAATAAAAACCATTTAAGTACTCAAGTCTACGGTGCCTTAAAGCTCTGAAAAAAACCTAATTTCTAGGTCAACGTAAAAAAAAGATATGGCCGTTTATGCCGCAAAAAACGTATATTTCGACACTCTCAAGGAAGTCAACATTTATAGGGTATTTTTCGTTGATCTAGAACTATAAAATTAGGCAAGAAATGCCGTCTTATACTACAATACAAGTATAGGGAACAATCTGAAAACTATACATTTGTAATAAAATCATAAAAAATAGACTTTACTAACGGAATCAAAATGTATAGGATACTTTAATTTATGTACCTACATATTTGTACGGAACCCTCGTTGGGCGAGTCCGACTCGGCAAAAAGCATTCTGTGTATTACGCGGGGTCATAGTCTACCCGTACATCAAATTTCATGGAAATCTGTCGGAGTTTTTGCGTGTGCGCGTTTTTACAAAACAAACAGAGAAATAACCCAAAAACAATCACAATAAATCCGAAAAATCTTTAATATGAAAACACAGTCTTTCTAAGATTGTATTATATATTTGTATAGGTCTTGTGTGTAAAAAACGAGTAGGCCACTTGCGAAAGGACTTGACATGGTTAATTAGTTTTAAGTCTAGTGATAACCAGGTACTTATGTGGGTTTAACAGGATGGTAATTATATCTCGCGGCAAGCTGATATTAGCTATTCGTTTTCAGTCGTTCATCAAAGCCGACACTTACCGTCACATGTAGACACAAAGAACATCGTTATTGTTTGAACAATAGCAAAAGGCCTGTAAATCACTGGCATTTCTGGATATATTGAATTTTATGGATCATTATCATCACGTAAACCAGCGTTTAGAGGATAGACCTCAGCTTTAACCCTTTGAGCGCCCAACGGATAAAAGTGCTCGCATGATGCCACAGATTATTGACCAATATCGGATTTAAATTAAACTAAGACTAAATTAGTAGAACATAAGTTCCATCTATTAAAACCTAGTTGGATTATTACAGTTTTTTGATCGATAACTTTTTGCTGCACGAAAGAAAACCTATCGTACGAAAGGCGAACTTGCTTAGGCGTTATCTACGAGTTAGTGGATAGTAGATAACTTGTGGGTGATTTGTCGAAATGTATACTTAAATGATAACTGTTGGTTATGCTTTGTTTCAACAGACCATATATGCTTGGTGATGGTGAAGACGTCTTTACGGCGCCGATATAACGGCCGGAGACGTTACAGTGTGGGTGCTGCGAATATTAGAAGTTTGGCGTACCTGATATGATCATGTCCCCGCGGTCAGTGGTCCAGTAGTTGATGGAGGAGGGGTAGGCCTCCGTGTGGCACTCCAGCGCCACGTCCTGACCCACGTACGCGGCCTCCAGCTGGTTCGGGATCGATAGCATCGGTGGGACTGCACACATGGTTATACATTATTTATTGGCTCTGTCAATTACCTATGCTATGGGTTGTAATTGATTCAGGAATGTACGGCTATTTGCTATAACGTTTTTAGGGAGTTAAAATGTGGAATGCTTTGATTGTATTACATATGTTTGAAGCATTATTCAAGCTTTATAGTACAAAATAGGTTCCAGTATAACAAATATCGATATGTGACTGGTTATATTTAGTGAACACAGATATAAATGAAATAAGGGAACGGGTAAGTACCTATAGGTAGGTACATATGCAGAATTGTAATTTAATATTATGTATATCAGAAAATTACGACATACCTATATTTTTATTCTTAGTAATAAAAAAACTGCCTGTTTTCAATTGCTAGGTAATTGGTAGATTGTGTTCATTTTATTAGTTGTAACAGACTTCGAAGGAATTCAGTTTTATTTTCTTATCATGATCTTTTATTAAAGCCTGACTAACTCGCAACCCTAGTGGGCATAGCGATTATATGACCGGTTGGTCGGCCGTGGCGTTCCCTGGGGTCGAACCAGGTTGCTAGCCGGACCACCCCGAGTGAATCGGACTGGGTGGGTGCCGCGGGCGCCTGGGGTCGAACCAGGTCATTTGGCCAGGGCCACCTAGACTTTTCGCCGATTGCTCAAAGTGAGCCTCCAGCAAGAAACTTAGCTGAGCCTGAGCAAGGTCAGAGTGAAGCTAAGCCAGGACATTCGGTTCCTGGGGCAAATTGGGACGCGGCCCTTGTGTGCTGTTGTCGCGAGGAGGTCGACCACGCCGGTCGGCCGGTGGGGTCGACACTGTGTAGGTCGGACTCCGTCCGACGACCTCGCAGATATGATTCTTTCGAATCCTACTGAGATATCGTCGTCCGGATCTGACAAGAAGGAGCGGGGCCGCCGGATTAACTATCATGATGTAACTGCTAGTGATGAATGATGACGTAGCTTAAATCTGTGAAGAGCCTGAAGCGATAACGCAAGCAATTTTTTACTAAAATTAATTCAGTGTGATATTTCATTCTGAATGCCTCTGTGTTGGTTAATCGAGTAAAAATTACGTGAACGTTTTACGTATGCTCGTGGAAATGAAGAGAGTCGCGAGCCGACAGCCCGAGAATACTCAAGATACGGAATGTGAATTAAGGGGAAGACAGCGAGTCATTGGTTTCGGAGGCGAGCGCGGAGGCGGTCCCGGCGCGGGCGCGCGAGAGATAGTATCGCCATTATCGCGTCCGTACCGTATTCACGTCAGCATAATGCTCTAATTGGGCGCAATTACGGCCGATCCGGCGGAAGGCGCCGTCAGGTAGAGACGCCGTGTCCTCGTAAATACTCGTTAACGACGCCCGCCCCGAGAAAAATAATATTTCTGAACGCTGACTCCCGCCAAAAGAAAACGACGTGAAAATGCTCACGTACTTACCAACGGAAGAATTTGAGGCCAAGTTAATGGGGCGGGCAAAATGTGCGGGCATTTTCTTTCATCCTGATGAGGAAGTGATATTGGTACAATTTGCTTGGCTGCTGTTTTACGACCGCCATTCAGGCTGAGTGACGCGCGGGAGTCTTTATACCAAACGGCTAATTGATATTTATTTCATTCACTCCGTGACTGCAGGACCGTCGTTCGGCTAAACGGTAAATGAATCTCCGATATTAAATTATACAACTCATTTGTATTACCATGCACGTGTTCAGAGTGAAGAGAGAAAGTTATTTAATTAACGACGAAGTTTATTTTCGACAATACGAATTTCATGCTACATCAATAATTCAAGGGAACGTCGGCAGCATTTCATGCAGCATATTTAGTAATGTAAATTACAGATCAGAATGTTCATTCACTCGTTCAGAGGCGGAGCAATATCGAGTGATCGTTATACCGCAGTGAGTCGTATCGTAGGTAAAATAAAAGAGGAAAGCCGTCACAGATTTCGTTCACATTCTACGAGATCCTATGTTACTGGTAGAAGAAATATTTGAGATAGACTATCATAATATTGAAGAATATAAAACCAACACTAATTATAGTTATTGCTATTGAAGTTGCTCTATCGGACGAGTAAACTCTTTATAATAATTTCTAAAGCTACTCAGTCGAACATATGTATTTGGGTACCCATCAGTGGCGTGGCGTAAAAAATATCCTTGGGCAAGCCGGTGCAGACTTGACGTACATTTTCCTTAAGAGCTGTAGAATAAGGAGGTCAAATGTCTGATATTAGGCAAGCCGGTAAGAATAGAGTTCTTTTTACACCACGCCACTGGTACCTATCATCGATGACCCAACTGTCATTCATATTTATTCGTTTACCTATTGTTCACGAACTTTCCACGCAAGTAATTCATTTTACATAGAACCAATAAGTTATAATTGCTTTGTAGATTACGCCACCTCTATGGTATCTATCGAAACAATATATTTTGTTTGCATATGAAAACAGTAAAGCCATAATTAATTTTAGATCGCGAATGGCAGTAATTTGATTTTCCATTACATTTTGTTGTTTGTGTCCATATAAATCAATATAAATGTAGGTAGTTTGATTAACTATTGACCGATTGGTTCAATAAGCAGTTAGGTACATTAAGGGTACCTATTTTAAGTATTTTGTTTTTCTCTGATTTCCAGTTCAATTTCGGTTATCATTGCACTTGAAGTCTGGTTGTTGGTACATTTTGTGTTTTTGTTAGGTCAAAAATGCAGAAAGTGAATGATTGTTTGTACCCACCAGTTGATTTTGAGTTCTGATTAAGTAATATTTAAGATTTTTTATAGAAATACTTAACAAAAATGATGATCAGAGCAACCCAAATAGGTCAATATAAAGAAAAAGGTTCCAAATCTATGGTACCAGATAATTAACACGTTCACAGTCCCAATTTAAATTGTAAACCTTAAGGCTTTGTAATAAGGCTTGCCGTGTCCCACTTGTGGGGCCACGGGACTGGGAAGGATGGATAATAATTTTCGTTTGAAAAACGAATGTGCAAGCGTTCAAATCAAATCTTAAAATATTTCGGAGGTAAAGGGTTACAAATATTCCAGACCTCCTTTTACTAATGCATTTGGTCTGCTTAGTAGTAGATTTTTATTTTACTTTATACGTGGGTGATTGCCACTTATATGTACAGGGTAACCCGTCAAGTGCGCGCCACCCACATCGTTCAAAACCCCATAGCGCGTATGGAATTTTGAAACAAAATATATAAGTCGACCTGTGATAGAAAAAATCAAATTGCGCTAACATGTTATAATGATATTGTATAAAACTATATATCGTTCTGTGAGGTCCCCCCCCCCCTCTCTCTCTACTTACTTAGTAGTATATGAGTATGTATAAGTGTGTATATATATAGGTGTGTATAGGTATATGACCTCTGACTTATAAAATAACCGAACCAATCGAAGGTTCGTATGTCCACACATTAAGTCTGATCTGAGGGATTTTGAGAAAAAGGGTAACTAAAATAATGCTAGTAATGAAATACAGAAAGGAGTTAAAAACCTGTTTATTATTCATAAACTCCAATAATTTTATATTTTCACTGAATTTAATCGAAACTTTGACTAATTAATCAAATAAAGCTAGTTGATAGTCTTTATTTGATATCTGTTCTAATTTCCCTAGGGCCAAGCAATTGTGAGGACAAAAACAGAACAGATAAAGAGAAAAACCCCACGCCCTGTTTTAAAACTAAATTAACAAGTTACTATATAACATTGACTATTATGTTATTTATAAAATAAAGGAGAGGAGATATGTTAACATTAGTTACATACGTTTATACATAATTGAACGAATGAGCTTCCAGACATAAGACACACAATATAATGATTAAACACCTTCTTTCGAACATATAAATTAAACACAAGTCATTTCGGCTAATTATAAGGTGAGATACGGTATTCTACGCTGCCAGACTTCCACAATTATATCAGAGTTAAACACATTAATAACTCAACTTATCTCACATTCCAAACATAGAGTTGTAACTACCACGGAAGTCGAATCCGGGTACATTAATTATGAACATTATAAAAATACCACAATAAAACGCTCTCATTTACAAATAATGAAAGCCCAATACAATATTGTGCTACACATCAGTACTGGCTCTGATATCAATATAATTATGTATTTATTCGAAATACATACTTCAACCAGGAATCGAACCCGTTAAAGAAATTGAATCCATAATTTTCACAAGCAGTTGGCTATAGAATTAGTATCTCGTAGATACTACATACGGGAATCGAACCCGTCAGCTTTTCTAACGTATTTGTTATTTTATCTGAGATCCGAACCCAAATATTAAACAAATAAAATCCTTCAAAATCACAATAGCGTTCGATAAAAGAATCAGTCGTGGTTATTTGGAATTATTAATTGAACAATTTCCAGGATAACAAGTTCTTCGAACATCTGACAATACTTCTGATTATACTATAACATTTATTATCAATTCATCGCTAAATTACATTATACTTTATTTCCAAATAACTTTAACCGTGGTTTAAGAGATTGTACTTAACTTGACACGGGAATCGCCTTTGAAGTACACTGAATCTATTTTACTTGATAGACATAGTTATAATAGAATATACACTCGCGACTATAAGCACTGGTGCTTTTATGGTTTTAGCGATACTTCATGTCCTCGGCCACCAAGCTTCGTCGGCCTTCCCTCGTCTCGTCCCAGGATCAAGTGCCCAGCCTCCCTTCTTTTCCTATCTCTCACATTTTTGAAAAGCCAACCGTCTCCCCTACACACACACAAACAACTACCTTATACTATCTTTATTTACAATCAATAGTAATCCCTATGTTCTTAAACATAAATTCTTCTTCGCGATTCAACCTGCGCACGCGCCATCCCCTGCGTTCATCCCCATGGTCATGCGCATCGCTCCGTCTGACTCGCTCCCACTCGTAGCGAAAGGTCGCTCCGCCTGTTTCGCTCTCACTCGTAGCGAAAGCCGCATCAGTCTTATTCTCTCGCAAAATGACCCGCTTGGAGCTTTTCCTGGAATGCGTAAATGTCGAAAACAGTAGTTTCATGTTTGCGCTATTGTACCTTAGACCATTAGGTTTAAGAACCATAATATTCTGCATCAACACCTCAACATGTCACCTTGTGCATTTTAGACCACTTCTCGTATTTCTTAGTTAAATATCTGCTCACATCTTGAAGTAATATATCTGTCTTAAAAGCAATTAACGCATTTCTTATGCATTTAGAAACACGATTCTTTGTATTAGACAAAGAACTTAAACTTGAGACTTTTTGTTAGTAGATGACATGACATTTAAAATTTATTTCAAAGGCCTGGGTTTTTATGTCGTAACTTGAATTTTTTCCTATGGGTTTGTTTCTCACATCACACACTTCTAGGCAATAGGTATTACGCAATATTTACCTCATATAAATAAATAAAAATATAGGTATATACGATTTCCACCACAGACCCCTCTCTGGAGAAAATTAAAACGTAGTTTTGATTTTCTACATACAACTATGTTACTTAGAGTCGTACCTAAGGTTTACCCCTCTCATATCTTTAGACCTCAAACCAATCTTATAAAGGAGTTCGTGAGTATCTCCATTGCTTCTATGAGTTAAGTACCTTTTGTATAAAAATAACAATGACATTGTATACTGAAGTGGGTAATAAAATAATACACTAACTCTCTATCTCAGCTTTTCGGACATCTACCTGACTTGGGTAACTTCAGATTCTATAACAATAGGTGAATTATTAAACTTCCTATTTCTCGTGTTTTTCGAGTTGGTTAGTATTAAAATTGCATATAACGTTATTATGTACTTGGTTGTATAATTTGATTAAAACTGTTTTGAGCTGACAATCTTTAGCCACACACCATTAGAGTTATTTATGCAAAGGTCATGTGGCACGTTATAAGTACTTTCGCTAAGCAAATTTACTCATATCCTGACCTAAACCGCGTCCAGCTTAGACCAGGGCACGGTCCACACCCTTTGTGAATAAATAATGAGGTCGAGTCTTACTTTACAAGCCTGGGGTATGCCAGCAGGGGTAAAATACTCTTACCACAAAACGGCCTGTCTTTTGATGCCAATTCTTCTGGAGACCAAACACGTCTGCCTAGCCACTTCGGGAAGGTTATTTCCAATAATAAGAATAATAGTTACGTAACTCGTCAGCCTCAGTCTAGAACTTGCAGGGGACGTAATTTGATATGTATGTATATATTGGTTGACCAGGTATGCTCCATTTGGAGTCTGTATGTATGGATTGCATATACAGCAATCTAACTAGATTGTATGTAAAGAATGCATTCTTGGTGTTATTTGATAAGGTATACCTTTGTGATTTGATTGATATATAGTTCGTGGACGGCCGCCCGGGTCAACCATGCGCTTTGATATAGGGATAATAACTCTTCACTGCGACCGCTTATACAACAAAAGCTATTTTGGCAATTCATCAAACCCCTAATATCTTAAATGAACACGTAGCGATGCTACGTTACATTAACTCAATATAGTACGACAGCAAAGAAAATCTAATTATTTAATCTCATTGATTGATTTAAAATCAAATTCAAAGTTATTTACTCTTCAATTTTGAGTTTATTAAAATGCACCTATGAATGTCAAAAATGATAAACATGTAACTGTAAAACCCGATCTTGTGATCATCAGAGCTTCCTGTCAGACAGCCATTCGTCTCTGCTGACCACGTCAAAACTGCCAAAATAACTTAAATCTTTCCCTGAATTGGCGTCCAGTCGATTATTACAGTGGCTAGATAATGCAATTAGTTGAGTTTAATTGATTAAATTTTATTTCAATTCAAAATAATTGAAATAGGTTTTTTATTTTTTATTTTTACTACATTGCCAGCTCAAATTTTGAATAGAAAAAACAATAATGATAATAAAATAATAATTTTGATACACCAAACATCGTATATCCATGGAACTACTTTATCAAGTTAGTTCTTCAAAACAAGATATTATTATAAATCTCATTAGAAACTAGTCTATTTGTCATACTAACGAAAGTCTTATTAGAAATATTTCGAAACTAATAAGGATTGCCATGTAATTTTAGTTTCAATTGGCAAAACTATTCATATTTGCATAGAAGCAGGGTTGATTTTAAATCATGATAAAAAAACAAATTATGAATTAACTGCTGCCTTTCGCCATGCAGTTACCAAGTACTTCCGATTTTCAGTAATTTAACCTGTTGTAAAATACCAACTCAATTCAAAACTTATACTTTTCTGCCCAAATCCAGATATAGTCCATAAAACAATCTATATTCACATCTAGTTTAAACCGAAACGTTAGATAACTTCTCATAGAAACAATGTATGTGTACTATTGCTCGCCTATAAATAACACATTATAATCACCTACATAACCTTAATGATGCTAACATTATTTTTAAACTTATCCGCATGTGTATAATCGCTTCTCTAACTAACCTGATGGTAATCAAATCGCTAACCCTCTATCCTTTCTTGTCAAAATATCAATTGCAACACTTAAACCTTTCAGCTACTTAAAGTCGTCAAAATACAGTCATCTCCCAAACCTACATAACACGAACAACCACATTCTATATTTAACTCATAATACAACCATTCTACTACTTGCCTGCCTGCTGTTATCAACCTTAGATACACCTTCTAACAGTTCTAACTATTAGACACCTCCGATTTTAATGAAACTCTAAAACAAAAGTCTACACTTAGGTAACATTTAAATTACCTGCGTCAAAGTCGTCTGACACGAATATGTAGCAGTAGCGTGGCGTCCATAGAACTCGATTCCTTCCGGCTTGCCTAATATCACCACTGCATTTAAGCACCTTATTCAACAGCTCTTAAGGAAAATGTTCGCCAAATCTGCACCGGTTTGCCTGATGATATCTTTTACGCAACTCCACTGATATGTAGGGCTATTAAGCACCTCAATTGTCATGTTATACTAAACTAGCAATATGTATTATTTTAATAACTATTCTAATGGAATCCACATTTAGTCTTATCGGGAATCGAACCCGTGATCAATTATTATTTTAATAGCAGCCTTGCGTACATTAAATACATCTTTTGTTCTCTGTCTTAATCTTTAATATCTCATTGGCCTATGGCATCTGCAAAAGACGGTTTAAGCAGCGTCCATAACGATATGGCACCTTCAAACGTGACATCTAAATATCTATACATTAGATATTATTACTACTTTAATCACAACACTGACAAACGGACATTTAGAGCCATTTCATATTCACCATTGATAAACCTTCCTCTTTTTCTCTAGTGAGTCCGGATTTAGTATGCTTATATCATTTCAGTACAATTTAGTCACAATTAACCTCCTCCTCAAACACAGAGCCTTCTAATTCTAGTTCTAGTCAATGCTAGTCAAATCAATACTATCGGATCAATTTAATTCCAAATGCACTATTTTACTATCTTGTAATATAATAGTTGTGATATAATAGTCTCAATTTTCATCATAAGTATATGTGATGTATGTGTTTGCAAACACCTCGTATTACATAAAAATTAATTAATGTATATCTCAAAGCTATATGAAAAGGTCATAGGTAGAGGCGAGAGAGGCATGATTAGTAAATGAGAGACGTCAGCAATTATCAAAAGACAAATCAATATGATAATACTCGACAGGGTTCCTGTTTACCATATTAAAACATTATTATGTTTGACAGTTGAACGCTTGTTTGATTCACAAACAGGTATAGTAACATCAGTAACTCAATGGCATATTCAAATCATCATCATCATCATCAGCTATATACTGCTGGTCACAGGTTTACTCTCATAAATGAGTGGCTTATTCAAATAATGGGTACTTTACTTTGCCTATTCTATAATTGCTAAATTGCATGTACCTCGAAATAACAGGTCCTACACGAATAAAACTACCTAGATACTGCTTAAGTAAAATTCTCCTAACTAGATATCTAACATTCGTACCTACCTACTGTTAAATTATCTCAACACTACCTAAGTTACTACGTAATCACTACCTAAACACTACATCCTAAATGTGTAAAAAATACCATTACTGTTGAAATATTAACCTCATCGCAAAACCAAACAAATACAAATTTCTGTGCAAATATCGACAAATGCCACGTTAATTTTTTTTTTTTCAAAATTACTCTCTTCAACAGCATTCTCAATGTGCTGAGGCTGACTACCTGCGTTCAAACATGTGGGCAAAATGTTCATTGTCGAAATTAGTTTTAAGAATCGTCCGGCTCAGTTATCGTATTTTATGACCTCGTAAAATTTCTCTGTCTAGTAGTTGTGCCTAAAACACAATGCAACTTTATCTATTGTGTAGCAAATTTACACTTTAACAGAAATACCCTTTAAACCAAGCTTTTTAAAACAATTAATAGTACAATAGCTGTACCTGTCGTCTTCACCGGTATCTGTATACTTTTATGACCTGCATTCGGCCTCCTCTCTCAACAAACACGAGCTTTCTACTATTAGTAACATAATTAAAATTGAATAAACGCATATTTACACTATTTACCTTCACGTTTAGGCTTAAGCAACCACTTCTCTATGCGACAACGTATTTTCTGAACTAGCTGACTAACTAGCCATAAAACAAACTCATAATACTCTTCTATCAACTCGCTTATTACACTATTTTATAGCGTCACCGTACCATTGTTGATATCTATTGTTAGCTTCCGAACTAAAACATATGGACTTAGCTTAATCGGGTCGTTCATTATTTATATCTACTTCGTTTTCTAATCTTAAATGCAATACCTCTCTCAAACTTGTTAAAAATAATATTTGTAAATATGCACTTTATTGCCACGCAATATCTACACCCGCTTAATAGCAATCTGTAATTATTCACGTTACGCAAATACATATAATCATAAGTAATAATCCTAAAATATTTGGTCTAAAATGCACAAGCTCGAATAAAATAAGTCAAAATTACAATGTGTCTGATTTCTCATTCGTTCAAATTTAAAGCTTAAATATGTATAACATTTAGTTTCATACGCCCCTCTCCAATATTCCGATTAAACAATAAAATAGAAATCCCTCAACTCAAAACACCCCTCTCAGATTTTTAAAATAGACTTATACCTATAATTCTGTACCAGTTAACTGTGATCGTCAAATAAAAATAAGTTTTCCTACGTTGTGTATTTTTTTTATTTTATATAAAAGAAACCAAAAGCTCGTTCTAGATGTGTCTAGATAATTCTAGGGCACAAAGACTAGATCCTGGTCACGCGAGCACCACGTGTGAGGTCCCCCCCCCCCTCTCTCTCTACTTACTTAGTAGTATATGAGTATGTATAAGTGTGTATATATATAGGTGTGTATAGGTATATGACCTCTGACTTATAAAATAACCGAACCAATCGAAGGTTCGTATGTCCACACATTAAGTCTGATCTGAGGGATTTTGAGAAAAAGGGTAACTAAAATAATGCTAGTAATGAAATACAGAAAGGAGTTAAAAACCTGTTTATTATTCATAAACTCCAATAATTTTATATTTTCACTGAATTTAATCGAAACTTTGACTAATTAATCAAATAAAGCTAGTTGATAGTCTTTATTTGATATCTGTTCTAATTTCCCTAGGGCCAAGCAATTGTGAGGACAAAAACAGAACAGATAAAGAGAAAAACCCCACGCCCTGTTTTAAAACTAAATTAACAAGTTACTATATAACATTGACTATTATGTTATTTATAAAATAAAGGAGAGGAGATATGTTAACATTAGTTACATACGTTTATACATAATTGAACGAATGAGCTTCCAGACATAAGACACACAATATAATGATTAAACACCTTCTTTCGAACATATAAATTAAACACAAGTCATTTCGGCTAATTATAAGGTGAGATACGGTATTCTACGCTGCCAGACTTCCACAATTATATCAGAGTTAAACACATTAATAACTCAACTTATCTCACATTCCAAACATAGAGTTGTAACTACCACGGAAGTCGAATCCGGGTACATTAATTATGAACATTATAAAAATACCACAATAAAACGCTCTCATTTACAAATAATGAAAGCCCAATACAATATTGTGCTACACATCAGTACTGGCTCTGATATCAATATAATTATGTATTTATTCGAAATACATACTTCAACCAGGAATCGAACCCGTTAAAGAAATTGAATCCATAATTTTCACAAGCAGTTGGCTATAGAATTAGTATCTCGTAGATACTACATACGGGAATCGAACCCGTCAGCTTTTCTAACGTATTTGTTATTTTATCTGAGATCCGAACCCAAATATTAAACAAATAAAATCCTTCAAAATCACAATAGCGTTCGATAAAAGAATCAGTCGTGGTTATTTGGAATTATTAATTGAACAATTTCCAGGATAACAAGTTCTTCGAACATCTGACAATACTTCTGATTATACTATAACATTTATTATCAATTCATCGCTAAATTACATTATACTTTATTTCCAAATAACTTTAACCGTGGTTTAAGAGATTGTACTTAACTTGACACGGGAATCGCCTTTGAAGTACACTGAATCTATTTTACTTGATAGACATAGTTATAATAGAATATACACTCGCGACTATAAGCACTGGTGCTTTTATGGTTTTAGCGATACTTCATGTCCTCGGCCACCAAGCTTCGTCGGCCTTCCCTCGTCTCGTCCCAGGATCAAGTGCCCAGCCTCCCTTCTTTTCCTATCTCTCACATTTTTGAAAAGCCAACCGTCTCCCCTACACACACACAAACAACTACCTTATACTATCTTTATTTACAATCAATAGTAATCCCTATGTTCTTAAACATAAATTCTTCTTCGCGATTCAACCTGCGCACGCGCCATCCCCTGCGTTCATCCCCATGGTCATGCGCATCGCTCCGTCTGACTCGCTCCCACTCGTAGCGAAAGGTCGCTCCGCCTGTTTCGCTCTCACTCGTAGCGAAAGCCGCATCAGTCTTATTCTCTCGCAAAATGACCCGCTTGGAGCTTTTCCTGGAATGCGTAAATGTCGAAAACAGTAGTTTCATGTTTGCGCTATTGTACCTTAGACCATTAGGTTTAAGAACCATAATATTCTGCATCAACACCTCAACATGTCACCTTGTGCATTTTAGACCACTTCTCGTATTTCTTAGTTAAATATCTGCTCACATCTTGAAGTAATATATCTGTCTTAAAAGCAATTAACGCATTTCTTATGCATTTAGAAACACGATTCTTTGTATTAGACAAAGAACTTAAACTTGAGACTTTTTGTTAGTAGATGACATGACATTTAAAATTTATTTCAAAGGCCTGGGTTTTTATGTCGTAACTTGAATTTTTTCCTATGGGTTTGTTTCTCACATCACACACTTCTAGGCAATAGGTATTACGCAATATTTACCTCATATAAATAAATAAAAATATAGGTATATACGATTTCCACCACAGTTCGAAAGCAGAGAAAATTCCCTATTCATTTAGCATAAGGAGGAATTCGCTGACCTGGTATATTATTAAGAATATAAATTATTTTGTTAGATTTTCGTTTGTTTCTTGCCACTAGTTGAAAGTTCTTGTTACTCTCTACGTAAACTCATTGTTCTTGCACTATTATAAACTTTATTATACTATGCGTTATTTAAAACAATCACTTCACTGCTAGTAGTAGCATTTTGGCCAATACATTTTTTTATGTTGGGAGATAGTATTAACCACCCAGTTTTATTTTGTTTTGGATGGCAACTCGACACAAGCAGAGAAATAATTCGGCCAATGAGAGCGAAGCCGTTAGTAACACACACGTTGCTGGCGCGCTGGACGGGTTAAAAAAATCCTACCTAACTACGAGTATTAGCAAAATACGACAGCTCATATTACGAAGACAAACTGCTGCCGACTTATATTACGTCGTGACAATGAGTCCATGTGAAGCATCTGGACATGGTCAGGTTCTCCTCAACTACCATGTGGAACGCTTTGACGTGATGGCGACTTACATTGTACCATGAGCATGACGCGTTTGCTGATTGACGGGGGCACGCCGTTGCTCGCGATGCAAAGGTACGCGCCCATGTGTAGCCGCGACACCTTCGATATGGTCAGGTTCTCGCCGTCCACCACATTCACTGCACAAAGCAAACGTTTATTAAGGAAAGAAGGGACGTATAATAAGAAAAAAAAGGGACAGTAAAATAAAATAGGAACACTGTGAGATAAAAATAAATAAAACGTAAATTTTAAAATAAGTGTATGAACTGAGTGGACGCTCGAGCGGGGCGTGCAGCGAGGCGTTCATGTTAAACATAAACAAATGTATGTGAGCGTCCTGACTCCTGAGTGCACGCTGCACAAAACCCATACACGCTGCCCGCCACGCCGGACGCGAGGCTCGACGCTCGCCACTCAGGCCGTACACTTAGTTGTTAAATCCCGTCGTGGCGAACACAAAAATAGGGATAAGGTCGCAATAAGTAAATTGCACAGCGCTGATATTTTAGGATTTTGTTAGGATGGATATCTGTAGTGTTATTCCAGATTTGCAGTTTTAAAAGACCTGTGCTAATTGCGTGGTGCTTGAAAAACATCAATATTTTCGGCTCTTTTTCAAATTTTGGCCTGTGATTTCTAAATAATGCGTTTTATGGAAAATTTGTCTATTATACTATTAAAGATAGCTAAAAGTTTCTACAATATGAGTGTGACCGTAATTCTGTAGGTTTAAAGGATCTTGAGATATGGCATTTCAAATATTTGCCATTTTTCCTTAAAAGTTCGAAATTGTACTTTCAGCTATATCTCAAGCTGAATATCGGCGGAAATACTCATCCTACGATGAAAGTTACATATAATAAAGTTATAGAGCAGTAATTTAGCTCTATTTTAAGGTTCAGCAACCCTGTACTACTGATAGTTCTCTTGTTCTAGGAAAAAAAAAACTAAATCTTTAGACAACTCCGATTTCTCAGGAAAGAGTGCTCCTAAAGCAAATTTTTATTATATTGCGCAGCTATCTATACAAAGTTTTAAAAAGACTTTATATTTATAAACATCATTCATACGCATTATGTAAATGACAGAGGTATCGTCACATTTATATAAGTGTGTAAGCTCGAGAGTGATGAATACTTTATACCTACCTATATTAATGCATACCTATGTATAAAGTAATATGAAAGCGCAGAGGACGAAGTAAACATCTAGAAATAATAATAAATCTCTTATTTTAGTGAAATCTCGATTGTTGATTCAATTGCGCAAATATATCTGGTATGCGATGATTGTACAATTTGGTCTTATTGTGCGAAACAATCGGTTCAAGTCGTCGTCATTCCGCCGGAAGGTCTTTCTCGAACCATTGCCCAGAAATTCACTTCAACACAATAGCTGTCGCTTTGTCCCCTTCTATAAATATATTTTAGGATAGAGACGGACTGACAATATTCGCGCTTCGATTATGCAATCGAGAGTGAGGTAGAGGGTTTTCGAGTAGCCCGCGTCGAGTGCCGTCCGCGGGTCCATTCACGTGAACTCCGGCTTGTACTTTCGCGCTCCAGAGATTTCCTTTTATTTCATCTGTTTTGTTTCTCAGCGAGGGCCAACGCCATCATAACGATCGAACGCTTGAGAATTTGACCGGTTATTTGTTGGAAAAATAAGTGCCCCCGGCGTTATTTGATAATGGCGGAGGTGATCCATTTCATAAAATGAAATACTGAATTTAGGAAGCAGCTAGGTACAATATCGTACTAAGTTTTATTAATGAATAGTTATTTATATTAATGATTCGTTAGGTTAAATGTAGTACGGTTGGTTAACATGCTTGATAAATTTAACACTGTACAGTCCGAACGCTGATTTAAGGAAAAAACGGCAAATTATAAAAATCATTTTATCACAGCGAAGAACGATTTATATAGATAACAATCTTCAATTAAAAAAAATAAAGAAAAGACGCTTCTACGCTAAGACTGTCTAAAACTATGAATACGAGTATGTCTAAAATTATGGATATGAATTAAACAGTGATATGTCACCCTAGATCGTGAGAGGCATTTTTCGCCAGCTACGCAGGGGAAAAATTCCACTTTCTGCCAGGGGAAGACGTATAATGGTTTACACAGTATATACAGGCTGTCCCTAAAACCAACTTTGATACGAAAAGGGCTGATAGACCAGCTCATCAGACACCAGATTAAGTAAATTTGACCTCAGTAAAAATTTCTTAGTTTTCGAGATATTGACGTTTTTGCAAAACTCGTGCTAAGTGATACCCTGACTCGGTTATTTGAGTGTCATGACTAAAATATCAAGTATTTTTCAAATCTGCTTTTTAATATGGGTAGCTAGATAACTATACTATTGAACGTAATTAGTATTTTTGTAAATTTTTTCATGGTGTGGCCACAGTAGAATATCAAAAAAAAATTTTCAGATTTTTCCAAATTTCACGTCTTTGATATTCTACTGTGGCCACACCATGAAGAAATTAACAGAAATAGGAATTACGTTCAATAGCATAGTTATCTGGCTACCCATATCAAAAACCAGATTTGAAAAATACTTGATATTTTAGTCATGACACTCAAATAACCGAGTCAGGGTATCACTTAGCACGAGTTTTGCAAAAATGTCAATATTTCGAAAACTAAGAATTTTTTACTGAGGTCAAATTTACTTAATCTGGTGTCTGATGAGCTGGTCTATCAGCCCTTTTCGTATCAAAGTTGGTTTTAGGGACACCCTGTATATATATCTGTATATACAAGAATTATGAAGAAGCATCATGTTTCTTACATATGGTTTACACATTACAGGCGGTTATAAAATAGACCCCAGATCGCATATATATTGCCCTAACCTGGGTCTCTGGCCATAAAGAGCTGCGATCTATGTAATCCTTCATTTTGCCGCCCTTGGTGTATAATACAATATAACATTCATTCAGTGTCTATTTATTGCAAAAAAGAGTCAGTTTGCCAAAATGTATCCGTACCGCCGGTAGACCATCTTGAGTTACTTGGGTTAAAATTTAAATAGAACTTCAACTTTGGCTCTACTATTGAGGCCAAAGCAAATACTGCTGCTAAAAAACTTGGTGTCCTATTTAAGGTGTGCCGAAATAGCTGCTAACTCGGTGTTAAGCACAGGTTCGTTCGTGCATGAATTCTGCTGTCACCTCTGGGACGGTTCCGCCAAGTATCAGTTAGCCGCTCTGTAAGCTTATGATGCTACGCTTTGTCACGCGATAAATAAATGATAAAGCATCCGTCACTCTCACACACTATTTGTCAGAACGTGACAAATGCTTTATCATTTATTTATCGCGCGACAAAGCGTAGCATCATAAGCCTACTGGACTCAATAGAGCGCCGCTCCCGTAGACTCATTGGAAATGATCCATCAATCGAGGTGAACTTCCAGAGCCTCGAACATCGTCACAAAGTCGCTAGTTTATTTGTCTTCTATCGAATACATTTTGGGGAGTGTGCACAGGTATGACACGACTTAATTCCACCATCGCCGTTTCATGATCATAGTTATTAGTGATGACACAGATAGTTGCTTCCGTTCGTCGTAAGGAGGTCACGATTTAGTAAGCAAATATTTTTTTTAACAACAGACACGTCCGATCTTATTGACAACCCAATATTTTTATTTTATTTATTTAACAAAAATCAAGTAACATGACAGTTGAAAACCAAAGCGTTACAGGATCTTAACTACTAAATATAATTAAAGCTATATATACACACTCACGCATCCTGCCATCTCTCTCACACTCTCTTCCATTCATTCACCAAAGCCACTAGCCCTGTCGCAAACAGATCACAGTGCGGTGAAGCTGCGAGCAAAGAGTTGAGGAGTGCTGTAACACGAGGGACGGTCGAGTGCCGGTACAGGTGCGTGCGGCGGGGCGCCGAGGCGAGGAGCGGAACACTACGCCGCTTACCACAGTACTCATTAGGAGCCGAGAGCCTCAGAATCCTCGCAACCAGGTTCACACTATCAGTCTTGCCCCGTAGGATTTTTAATGTAAAACTGATCAGACTTAGGTTTCTTCGTAACTCCAGTGAGTCATAACCCAAGACGCCTTGCAGGAAACGAGTAGGGTAAAGAAAGGGATAAAAGAAGAACAATTTCCTGTACATATGCCGTAGGAACTTTTTTTGAACACGCTCCAGCATGAGGATATATTTACTCTCATGCGGGCTCCAGACCACTGCATTGGTTTCAAGAACACTCCTGACCAGTGTCGCATACAGCGTACGCGTAGCCGCAGGAGTGAGGGGGGCAGCATTACGCAGTACAAACCCTAGCCTTTGGTAGGCACACTTCGTGATGTTACATGGCTGCGGAATGTGAGACCAGCGTCAAAAGTGACCCCGAGGTCACGAACCTCAGCCACGCGGACCAGTGACCCATTGGCTATGCGGTAGTCGTAGCAGATAGGCGATGTGGAGCGCGAGAAGGTCATAACCTCGCACTTGCTGCTGTTAAACAAAAGTTTATTCTCCACGCTCCATTTGACTACAGCATCGATGTCGTTTTGTAGTGCTTCACAGTTAAGGCGGGTCTTAATAGGCATGATAAGTTTAACGTCGTCAGCAAACAGTAGGACAGTAGAGTTCATCACTACCTCAGGAAGGTCATTAATCAGGGTCAGGAAGAGAAATGGGCCCAGATTTGATCCTTGACTAATCCCAGAACGTGTATGGTAGGGTTGCGAAAGGTATGATCCGTATTTGACGAACTGCTGTCTATTTCCCAGGTAGCTAGCGAATAACCGTAAAAGCCGGGGGACGAATCCAATTTTATATAATTTCTGGAGCAGGACGTCATTGTCAACCCTGTCGAACGCTTTCTGAAAGTCAAGATAGACAATATCGACCTGGTTTCCAGCATCGACCTCTTTTGCAAGAATATTCACCAGCTCGACCAGATTAGTAGCTACCGATCTCTTAGGAAGAAAGGCATGCTGGGAGCTGGTGAAAAATGGCATGCACTGAGGAAGAAGGTACTCGTGGAGGACCATTTCGAAAACCTTGGCCAATGCTGAGAGTATCGCGATGGGTCGGTAGTTTTCGATTTCGAGCTTGGAGCCTTTTTTTGGTATAGGAGTTACACGGGAGAGTTTCCATATGCCTGGGTACTCACCGGTAGTTAATATTAAATTAAAAATGAAGACCAAGGGAGCAATCAGATAATCAATGCATCCTTTAATAATAAATGCCGGAATAGCATCAGGGCCGGCAGCGTTGCTGGCTTTAAGCCGTCGCACCGCGTAGCGCACGACATCTTTAGCGATCATACGAATATCAATAACCTGTGCCCCGGCTACAGCGTCCGAAAGGGTAGCTTCGGGATCGAGAGTAGGTAAGTCTGGCAGGAAAACGGACTCGAAGTGTGCTGCAAACGCAGCGGCGGCGTCGGCTCCAGAGTACTTAGTGCCAATTGTAATATATGCCATTGCATTGAATTCTTGGACGTCCTCGCGATGCCACACGACGTATGGCTCACGATAGCTAGTCTGATTAATGATGCATCGATTGGATGTTGTGGTATCAGACAGGGACTGACTGACCTGACTCGCCGTTGCAGTTGAATTCTTGGCCGTCCTCACGGCGCCACATGACGTATGGCTCGGGGTAGCCGGTGGCGCGGCAGACCATGGTCACGTTCGTGCCCTCGCGCACCACCATGTCCGTCGATGTCATGTTGTCGATGATCACCGGAGGTACTGCAAAGCAGTTTTTAATGAATACAAAATAGTAGGTATAAGAATAATCGAAGAAGTGGCAGGTTCAGTATAAATCTGGGGCTATACGTTTCCCGGTGCGCTCAAGCCACATGATCCTGACCTCCTATACTTTTTTGACGTTCTTAGACTCAGTTTTACATACGAAACATTACGTTATATTGGATAAAAAATCGGGACAGCAGAAGTTCGTTCAATAGAAACATCAAATATTTATTATTCTACATACAAAATTAACAACTATGCTGATTTTGATTATCAACTCCGAATTCTTCTAGTGTAGTTGCACGGACTGCGTGCGCTGTGATGACGCGAGTAGGTAACAACATTTCAAAGCTCTAGCAATACCTACATAAAGTAGCCGACCTATGAGGAACGATTATAATAAAATGAAAATTTATTACTATATACAATGTCAGAAGTTATTAATTAAGACCAGGTGGCAAGAGATTAGAGAAACTCGTGCCTCAGTTGACTTACCTGAGATCTACTTATTATCATTAAATTATACTACAATTTCGTGACTAAGGTGCTGACAGACAACGTACAACACAATTACTTACTGCAAATAGCGGAACGAAATTTGCTTTCCTCAAACATGCAATGCAATATTGATATTACGTGCCTTATAATATAGACCGCAAAGTAACTCGTTTCAGGTGCGACTAGACGACGAGAGACCTTTAATGGAATTTCATACAACATTGCCGGCCTAGGCCTGCAAGTTTTTTTTTAAATTTCCATTCCACATTTATTTGTGACACAGCGTCACGGCGTTCAGTTCTATATCGAGTACATATAGAACTGAACGCAACGCCGGCAACCCCTTACTCCCCGGCCTCTGCAGTAATGTACTATTTCTGAAATACTATGTTAAAATGGGGGATGACGTTTAGTATGAAAAAGTCGGAAATCCACGTGGACGAAGTCACGGAGCGGCATCTAGTTAATATATATTAACTTGTATAAGTACTATAATTTGTAGTCTATATTTAACTATGCATTTAAGTTTTATTTTAATATAACGCTATCACAGCAAATGCCGAATTAAACCTCGGCAGCATCGAAATATAACCGTCAAAATATCGTGATTATGAAGGATTTATGGCAAGTTATATTAGAACAAATGTTTATAGTCATTAAGACTCAACTTTACACACTATTTATTGCAAAGTAAGACTCCGAAAAAGAGAATTAATTGCTTTACCGGATTTATTTTTCAAAGATTCGACGAGTCAGGTTTCCATATACATATGTATATGTAAATAGTAATTCACTATCAAACGTTGTCAAGAAAATCAGGCTCTGTTTTAGATAACTGTATTTCACCATATGCGGTAATAGGCTTAGTTAGAGGAGTACGCGTTTCTGTTATAGGAACAGGATTATAAGATTTTCTAACTCGAAAGGTACCTATTCGCTCTCGTAACTTTCATGTCCACTATACGTAGAATCGAGCAGTTTTGTGAACAACCTTTGTATGCTTTCCTATCAGTAAATAGTTGCAACTCCTAATAGTCAATAAATAGTTAATGCGGGAATGGCAAAGGCATCCTCGCTGGTCGCCACACGTTCTGCCGTCGTCGTTCGGTCGTTGCTCAGTCGCATCAAAGCCTTTGCTTAGACACGTAATCCCGACAGGGCAATCACAAGTTCACAACCGAGCTTTTAGCATATAATAGTGGGCTACCGGACTACTTACCATCGACTGCGACACTCAGTAGGTATGCTTGGCGAAATTAATCAATATTAAGAAATTGCGGACTGAGTTGGATATTGTATACTCGTTAGTGATACGAGTATTTCACGCGCGCGCCCTCTTGTCGGGGTAAATTTTCTGCAATTTCTTAGTACCAGATACGGTGATTGTTGTAGGTACAATAAGGGGTTTACATGTTTACATACGACCTGTAAATATCCCTTCCTGGGGCGCAGGGGGCAGTCTCTAACTGGCATATGTATCAGGTATCCATCTCCAGTACTTTCTTGATGTGCAGGTACAAGGAGCGAAGTCGTTGTACTAGAAGCTGGGTTTGCATGCTTACCTATGACCTGTAGATATCCCTTCCTGGAGCGCATGGGGTCGGTGTTGACCTGGCACATATACCAGTCGCGGTCCATCTCCTGCACGTTCTTGATGTGCAGGTACCAGAAGCGGTGGTCGTTGTACGACAAACTGGGTTCGCGCGCTTACCTACGACCTGTAGATATCCCTTCCTGGAGCGCATGGGGTCGGTGTTGACCTGGCACATATACCAGCCGCGGTCCACCTCCTGCACGTTCTTGATGTGCAGGTACCAGGAGCGGTGATCGTTGTACGACAAGCTGATGCGCGGGTTCTGCGTTATTATGTTGTGGTGGATGCTCAGGATTGTCTGCGTATCAACGCGGACCCATGCCACCTGAAAGAAAAAATATATAAAATATTGTTTCTAATATGATGGTTGGGTGGGGCAGACAAAGAGGGGGGTGTTTTCGAACGCGCGTTGTCTGGAGGTTTCTCACTGCGGCCCAAGCTTTTGTTTTTTTTTTGTATTTGGTATTATTATTATTGTAGTAGTGTGTGTACTTTAAGAAAATTTTAATAACGTTAGAACAGGTGATTGAAGTTTTCTATCTAATTTGGAAAATTATACTCGAACATTTTTTAATAATTACCTAAATACTAAGCAATAATTTGGACGTGTATGTATGAAATGGAATGGTTTAATTTTTTGTTAAGTTATGGGAAATCTATAATAATTTTGAGATTATGCATTTTTTAAGCTTAACATAATTTAACTGATTTTTTTGTCCTCAGAGTGAGGCACACCATTTTTTTGTATTTTTTTAAATAATAAAAAAATCCCTACAGCAAAATCTGCGAAATTATTTTGTAATAAATTTGCTTTACGATAAAAATAGAAAAAGATAGGATAATTTATTTGGTCAATCGCAATTGGTAAAGTAAAATTAAACCTTACTTATTTGACTTGAGCCAGGATTATGAAGCGGAAACATTCCTGATTAACAATACCTTCCTTTGGCGTGGCGTCCAAACAGCACGATTCCTACCGGCTTGCCTAATGTCAGGCTTTTGACCACCTTATTCTAGAGCTCTTAAGGAAAATGTACGCCAAATCTGCACTGGCTTGCCCTTGGATATCTCTTACGCCACGCCACTGATACCTACTCACATCTTTATAAATCTTAAAGGTAAGTTCCACTTCCCAGGGATTTTACTTCAAGCAATTAATTATTAAAACCAGACACCCAGCTACAGGGACTTTAAACACTCCACGTATAAATCACGCTCTAATTTCACTAACTAGTCGCCCTGCATGATTAATATCTGGCGAATCGTGCATTCCGAGCAAAGTGATATTAAGTTGGCTTGTTAAAACTTTCCCGCGAGCGAATGACGTGCAGCGCGCCGCGGCGCGATCGCCGAGATAAAATACCCGACCAGCTTGTTACTGCTAACCCTATCCTATCCATTACAAGATGTAAACTTCGACACTAATGTATTAATTGTCTCTCTATAGGTGTGTTTTGTTCTAAACGTTTACGGCTAATAATTAAAATAATAACGGGCTCATTAAGAAGATTCTCAATTAGTATCTAAAGGTGGTTTTTCACTGGCAGGGCGGGACGAGACGCGACGCGGATTGAATTGAAATTTGTATGAAATTTTCAATCCAATTCAATCCAACCCGCTAGGAGAGGATTGAAAATTTCATACAAATTTCAATTCAATCCGCGTCGCGGCTCGTCTCGCCCTGCCGGTGGAAAACCACCTTCAAGAGACTCTCGCTAGATGGCTGGATCAAGGATCAGATACAGAAGGCGGTACTTTTGGACACGATGCGCAATGTTGGTGGTTCCTCTCCCTGCAGCCCTAACCACCGGTAGTTTGGGCCCCGTACCGCTGCCGGCGGCACCCTAGGTTAGGTTTTTATAACGTGTTCATATTTTGTATGTGCATGTTGTATTTTACATATATGTATTGTAAAAAGCCTTACTCATAAAATAAAGATCTACAAAAATATAGTAGGCATATTATTTCGTTTAGCTGTTATAAGTCATATACAGCCTGTAAATCTAATACGGGCGAATATTGAAACGGTGGTCAGCATAGGACCTAAGAAGCATATTTAGATAACTATTGCTTAAAACCACAATGAAAATATTTACCATACAAAATAATTCGGGCCGCAATGTAACGCAACACATTCAAGTTGAAAAACACGCTAGTTACTTTAAAAAATCTCGTATCTCGCAATGTCATAACAAGCATGTATGCGGTACATTGCTGCTCGGTAAATTTTCAAAAATTAATTACGAGGTCACTATTAAGTGTAATTTAAAAAAATCATATTAATTAATCATAACACTACTAAACGCTACATCTGGTTTAATTGTTCGCCCGTATTAGACTTACACGCTGTATATTTAAATTGAAAAGATACAACAAATCGGCATATCGATAAACACCTAGTAGAGTTGTTATCGAATATATGCACATTGCTCAGGGACTTGTAAAGCTATAATATGCAGACCCTTCCTTTTATGACAGGTGTTCGCGATCCGCACGCGTGGGAGCTTCTCTCCCCCGTGCAACAATGTACGTGCTGTTGGAGGGCCCAAATAGGAGCCCTACAGCCTAGCAAGGTGATAAAAAAAAAAAAAAAGGTGTTCGCGAGAGACCGCGCTCCGAAGTCCCGCTCCCACCTATGGCCGCCGCTGCCGCTGGTCGCGCTATGTCGTGGTCAGGGCTCGGAAACCGGTATTTGCTCCATACAAAAATACCGGTATTCTTTCCGTTCTATTATCGTTCTTTGGTTTATTATTTCGTTTTTTAACCAGACAATCTAATAATACGAAATCATGACTTAAATACATTACTGAGCCCTACATAAAAAGCATAAAATAATTCAAAATATTGGGCTATTTCGGGGGTTTTGCAAAATACCGGTTCCGAGCCCTGGTCGTGGTCGTGGCCTGGTGGTTATATCGGTCTTATACCTACAACTTGGTGTCTGGTCCGACTAGCGACCTGGTTCGACCCCAGGGACCGCCACGGCCGACCACCCGGTCATATAATTGCTACGCCCACTAGGGTTGCAAGTTAGTCAGGCTTTAAAAAAAATGGTGTCTGTAGAAGCTTCGGCCGTTAAACTAAACGACAGGTTTTTTTTTAATTCGAGTATGTTTGCATAACATGCTTAACGTGCAATAACACTAAGTATGTAGTAAAAACTCAACTTTTTATTTATTCCGGTTTTTTGTAGTTTATGGGAATATTGCTTTAAAAAAACTTGTGTTTTAAAAATTAAACATAAAAAAACGCCCCCTTCTTAGTTAAAAATATATAGGTTAGTAAGTTGATTACCAGAAAAAAAATATTAACTAACACTAACATCTAGACATGAGAGCATTTCTCACGTACGGCAAAATACGTTGCAATAGAAACGTTTCCTTTTAACTTTCATACACATCGGCAAACATATGAAATTTGGTCGATTCATCGCAATTCTGTAACAGATATTCGTCCCACACTATCCGGGAGTAAGTGCGGCTTTTAGCGCCAAGCACGCTGCACGTTGGGACCGATCAAATATCGGGTTCTCTGCGTATTATAAATTCCAGGTAGATTTAATATTAGCGACGTTGCAAAAGTTTCCAATTTCAAACTGAATTTCACGTGTATTTTATTATTTGTCAATGTTAAATCATGTGAATTTGTAACTATTTCCATTTCATAAAAGTATTTCTCACAGTTATCTGGAGTACACAGTTCTCTGGCGATTTCCAACTGTGCGGTATCCAATATCAAACTGTACATTGAAGTATTTTAAAATAATGCACTGCTAGATGATTTTTATGGTAAAAAACCGGACAAGAGCGAGTTAGACTTGCGTGAAGAGGGTTCCGTACGTTCAAAACAATATTATACTTTACTGCACAGACTTTTTATAGGTTTTTCCTGTTATCTATGGGTGCAGGACTATTTTGTATATATTTTGGTATAAATGGTAAATTTTTGCCTATTTTCTTAAATAACTTCAAAACTATTAATATAAAAATTATTAAAAAATATGTATTTGAGATTCTCACAGTGAGCCCTTTCATTTAATATGTCACGCGATAAAGTTTGCTAACTTTTGTTAATTTACTAGTTGACTCCTTAAAAGTGGCCCCTATAGTGATCCTATAAGGATTCCGTTTTTTCCTTTCGAAGTACGGAACCCTAAAAACAAAAAATGCTTATATGTATATATTACTGATATATAAATGTTATTCACGTACTGTAAATTAAATAGAGAGAACATTCAGATTACAGAATTACATAACAAAATAATTATAATATTTTCGTTTGGCTACTATTCAATATTTGTAATGACAAGATACGAGGAGTATCACATTATATTTCTATATTAAACGATAATTAGACAATAAGGGTATTGAGTAGGTAAGTTTACATTAAATTAAGTCAAAGCTTAAAAGAGTATTTAAATTATTTCACCCCTGCGAACGAAGTTGTGAGCGAGTCCACTAGTAAGCAATATTAATCAGTAATCACACCTCCCATTCAATTACTAGTACAACTTCAACAAGTTGTGATAGGCACAAGCATAACAATATTTATAGGGACAGGTAATAAAATAGTGATATCATAAATTCAAGAAAACCAAACCGAGCAATACGATAGTTTACAATTTCTCAGAAAGCCTGTTTCTTCATTGGAAAGTCTTAATGGGCTCAGTAGAGGCGGAAGGGAAAGTCTGCGGGCTTACGTTCCTCACTACAGGAGTTTCAATTTGGAGGCTCGGAAGAATTAAAACTGCTTTGTGCACTTACCCACGGGCTCCTCGACTCGACGTTAATTTGACTTTTAATGTTAATATAAGTTAGAAGGCAAATAATTAATATTTTGTGGAAGGCAAGATCCAGTTCCGATGGCCGATCGATGGGGCGTAAAGGTTCTCGAATGGAGACCATGAACTGAAACACGCAGCTTGGGTCGGCCTACCATTAGATGGCATAACGACCTAGTTAAGGTCGCCGAAGTCGATGGAGGTAAAAAGTGTGCGACCATTCGTTACAGTAGTGTTTGCGGGGCACCTATGTTCAGCAGCGGACGCCTCTGGGTTGAAATGATGAAGACGCAGTAGTTAACACTTTCGCTACCAAGAACCCGCCTGGTAGGCACTCGTAATCTTTGCTCAGATGCCGGCACTGCCCGCCAGGCAGGCAGTAGCTATAAACCTACACGCCACGCCAAAGAGCTCGCCTGGCGGGCACACATTGCATCTTCGCCACCACAGAGCTGACACAAACAGAAAGGTTTTTTTCTGATTATTATGTGGTCAAAAAGTAGGTACAGTTGATTTTTAAATATACAGGCAAGTGTGTTTTTTCTTCACTTAATGCGATTAAAAAATAGAATTTCTTATGAGTTGGTTACATTAAATTGCATACACCTGTGTATGCAATTTAGGTCTCCCACAAGGTGAACTGATTGCTTGCTGAAGCTCGCTGAATACGGGTGACTAGAACTTATCAAAGTGATGTTCTATGGGGAAGGCCTATATTCAGTAGAGGATTTTTTTGGCTTGTGATGATTATGATGATAATTAAAATATAATAATAATAAGGGAAAGGAAATGAATAAACACAGTCAAAATAAGGTGGAGAAACCTCTTTCAAATTAAAAATGGGTGTTACTGCGAATAATTACTATAGATTATCAAGACCGAGACGTATAGTTGAAAATGCTTTTAGTATCTTAGCAGCACGATTTAGGATTTTTGAAAAACCTAGCCCATTTCCGTGTCCATACTCTGCATTTAACCAGCAAATACTGTTTACACAATGTTAAGTTAGGACGTGACTGCGAGTGCGGGGAGTATGCGGGTGTGCGGGTTCAACTACTTGACAGGCAAAATCACTTTACTTCGCACTCACTTGTCGCCTGCAGTGTTTCCGGACCGATTCGACCTTTAAACCTTCAAGAAAAGAGCGTACTCCCACCTGAAAGGCCGGCAACGCACCTGTGACTCTTTTGGTGTTGCAGGTGTCTATGGGCGACGGTGATTGCTTACCATCAGGCGACCCGTCTGCTCGTTTGCCCCCTATTTCATAAAAAAAAACTCGAACTTCGCACTCACACTTGCCACTTAACAGCGTGATCATTTACACGTTGTTTGTACTAATCACTTTACACCTGCACTTGCGACTTATCAATGTAAACAAGCCTTAAGACTAAATGATAAACAAGTACGTAGCCCAACCGGGCTAGCACAACTGAGGGCAACTTCACTTGTCACGCAACAGAGTATGAGTATGACCTGCCTGACATTGTCACACTATTCAATTGATACAAGTAGGTTTCGTTTTATCATGCAACAAAGAATTGCACGTGCAGCTGTTTGCGCAGATAAAATGTACAAAGTTATGGAATAAAACACAGTTAAACTATAATTTATGTCGTTAAAGGGGATTCATAACTCCCTTTTCGTTTGTATGGAGAATCGGGCGACATGACTCAGCTTAAAGATTGCTCTACGTTCCCTTGATAGTAAGTAATCCCTTATATAGATACCTTGTAGCCTCGTAGGTCTTCGACAACACAAGCCAGGAGCGCGTCGCGGCCTACTGTCACCGTCACGTTGGTCACTGGTTCCACGAACCGTGGGAACAGGGATTCTGTAACAATAGACAGTTCTGTTAAAATTATTATTTCATTATTACATACTAGATCTATCTATCTATCAGGCCTCCCCCATAGATCGCCATAGAGTGCGGTCTTGAGCAGACGCATCTACCGACTCCCCGCTACTCTCACGAGGTCGTCTGTCCACCGACTCTGGGGCCATCTTACGCTGCACTTTAGTTGCCACTCCAGAACTTTAACTACCTCAAAGGTTATCCAATAGGCTAGATGACTAAAAAAAACTGTTTAGTCCGTTAGTTACATAATTAAAAATTGGACACGTATTTTTTCTTCTGTTTGACAAACAAAAAATGACGAGAATACAGTGCTTAGAAGTTTCGAGTGACGTCAATCTTTGGTTCAATTTTCGCCTAGGAGTGACATCACAAGCCCCCACTCCGGAAGTTTGATGATGTATATCAGTGGTCTCCAAACTACGGCCCGCGGGCCGGATCCGACCCGCGAGCCGTTCCAATCCGGCCCGCCGGAAGAAAGCGGGAGGGCCTATGACATTCTATTCCGGCCCGCGAGGCATTCTATTTCGGTCCGCGAGGCATTCATTGTGAGACACAGAGCACAGGACGATAAAAGATTATACGTAACTCCAAGTCGACCATGTCATGTGGCCCGCGCGACATTTTCAAAGGTGCTGTATGGCCCTCTGGGAAAAAACTTTGGAGACCCCTGACCTTTGTCGACTTTTAATAATTTGATAAACCAAAAAATACCTGTCCCATATTTTTCCATAATCTAACTGACGGACTAAATAGAATGATATATTTGTAACCCGTCATGCCTATTCTGCGAGCTGTCAGTTTTTTTGGTTCTTCTGCGGACATCATATAATACTATATTATGTTGAAAGCTATTTTGGGAAAAAGTCATACACCGCTTTTAGTTCGGTAACGTTAATAAAAGTATTCTATTTAATCAACTTTCAATGTCCAGTTATCCTTGCAATCTAGGTAATCATTTGAAATCCGTTCAGCCGTTTTCTCGTGATGTAGACACGAACATACTCCGGCATTAACAAAACAAAAAATAGTTGCAAAGGCAACTCAAAATTATTTAAAATCTGTAAAATACTCCCGGTTAGTTTAAAACATAAATACCTTTTAGTAGTTAACAACCATGGCAATCAAGAGCATAACCCAATAACAATAGAACATAAGTACCGAACAAGGTCGGCGTCCGCGGGCAAATTTGAAGTACCAAGAGTATACAACTACTTTGGTGATAGAACACTACATAAAAGACTCCCATACCTACGAGTACTAAATAGTTTGCCCGAGAACATCCGAAATGAAGCTAACAAAAACAAATTTAAAAAGTTGTTAAAAAAACATTTATTGGAGACAATAGACTAGTTAATTAGTTAATTAAGGAATTAAATTAAGACTACAGTATTATATACCTAAATATGTATAGAAAATATCCTGCCGTCAAACTGTTTATACAGGCAGGAAACTGCCATATAATTAAGAATTAATATGCATTTCATAAATAAATAAATAATTTAATAAATATGCAATTCCAAAAAATTGTTTAAGAGATGACGCTCCGATGTCAGAGATAGCAATTGCTCATCCCTACTTTCTGATGAATTTATGATAGTAATGCGATTTTATGATAATACCTATAAATGTAGATATAGTCGAACTAGTACATTTTGTCTATAGCGGCTCCTTCCTACTTACAAGAGCGATGCTGGCGAGTTATTTGGTGACTGTCTTAGTCAATTATAGCAGTAGTGAAGGTCTGATAACCGCATGCTGGCACCGATAATGATGAATTTATGGTCATCTTACCAATACAAATAGGGACAACAGAGAACAATCATACATAAATCGACCAAGTTAAACAACCCAGGTGGAGGTGGGTGGAGTTTATCACACAAAACATGTAAAATATAACAGGTAATTGAATGTTCTGTACTTAAATGTTGAGTACTTAAATCGCGGAAAAGATGGCTCAAAACGGTACATCAGTTAAAAATGCTTTATTTTGCTGAAAGTATTCGAATTATACTATAACTACTATTAGTTCGTAGCTACTTCATGAGTTTAGATGGCCCAGCGCAATCCAGAGCCAACGGAAAACAAACGATGCAATCCGAAATTGGCTCCCAACACAATCAACCAATTTTACCGATAGCCGGGCCTGTATAATTCGCAATAGTAAAAAAGTCAATAGCTATGCAATGGGACATGGTTACTTGCATATGAACGAAGATATTATTATCTAAGTAGATATTGGAGACAGACCCTAGAAGTTAACAGTGGTATCAATAAACACATTTTCCATGGATTCATGCTATGTGCTAGTTTTATAGAAAGACAGACACAATCAGACATCCTTATTACAATCAGATCAGATACATTATATACATTCATACATTTCTGCTATAATGATTTGTTGGTCAACGTAGGTAACGACCTTTTTCCATTTGTATCTACCTCTGGCTTAATTTTTGCTTCTTATCGCTACTTCTCAAATCTTTCTTAATACAGTCCTTTCATAATAGCTTCTATACGGCTTTTTCTGACCAAGTAGACTGAATATTAAGGTCTTGTCTGTGTAAGGTGGAGATAGCTGGGAAAGCTCTGTAGTCGTCCATTTTTAGGGTTCCGTACCAAAATGGTAAAAAAGGAACCCTTATGGTGCGACTCTGTCTGTCTGTCTGTCTGTCACAGCCAGATATCTCAGGAACTACAGCTGTTATCGGTTTGAAACGTGGAATAGTGAAATCGCTCATATAAAAAAAAAATCTTATACCTTAATTACTTTTATGGCCGAAATGGGTTGTCGGACAGTAAAAGTTGGGTTATTATATCAAATGGGGTATCAAATGAAAGGACTGAATATGTTGATTCCAAACCCGTTTTTATTATTTTATTTTCTTAAGGATGTAGTTTTTCATTTGAGATGTAAAACGTTAAAAAAATACCATGCCTATTATCTCCGACGTTACTTAAAAATGTGTAATAATTACCGATTATTAATATCATCCTGAATATTACAGGAAAAATTTAACGCTTTTCGCATTTTTAGAAAATCACAAAAATCGTAACAGCTTATTCTGTCTGTTACTAAACTAACCGAGACCTATGTCGATGTATGGGGACAACAGTTTTCTAACAGCTAAGTTAAGTTTGTCTCTCAATAGGTACCTACAGTTTACCTTGAACACAGAATCTTGAACTATTTACATACTACATGTTTGTACGGAACCCTCGGTGGGCGAGTTCGATTCGCACTTGACCGGCATTTTCTTATTGGCCTTCTTGTCTCAACCGTTATGCATTGTAAAATCTTCAGTTCATATATCGTAGATATATTCAGTCGACGTTTGCGGTTTCACTAAATAAAGTCAACGTTGAATTTCGGTTGTCATTCCCGGCCATCCTAAGAGTAATTTAATTGACTTACTTCATTGGCAGAAGAGCAAAGTAAGCAATACCTTTACCACGCTAAATAAATAATAACTGGCCAAGAGCATGTCGGACCATGCTCAATGTAGGGTTCCATAGCCGTAACTACAAGTAAAAAAAGTACAACAACAAAAGAGCGTATCTTCATAGCAATTACGTCCTTTTGTTGAGAAGCGCAGTTTACCGGCAATAACTCAAAAACGGTTAACCCGATCTTGTTGAAAATAATTTTCTTTGAAAGTATTAATTAAGCGTTACCTTCGTGATTTTTTTCATATTTTTTGGACACACGGTTTAGAAGATAGAGGGGGGGGGACACAATTTACACAACTTTCGGAGCGATTATTTCCAAATATATTCACCTAATCAAAAACATTATTTTGAAACCTTATAGTGGTTTTTAAAGAGCTGTCGAACTATGTACCACACGTTGATATTTGCAGAAAAAAAATTTTATTCGCTTCTTTAACATGTATGGAGTGCCCCCCCTAAAAATAGTTTTTTTAGTTCTTTAACTACCAAACTAAGTAGCGGCCCATACAAGACACCTAAATTCTAAATTTCATCAATATCCATTATGTAGTTTCTGAGTAAAATGCCTGTGACATACGGACAGACGGACAGACGGACGGACGGACATGACGAAACTATAAGGGTTCCGTTTTTGCCATTTTGGCTACGGAACCCTAAAAATGGCCGTTTGAAGCGGCCGACCGAGTTAGTATCGAGTCATCGGTGACGATCAATAAACTTCAACTAGACACCTGCTAGACGGTATTTGTTGGAGACAAGTTTAATGCATGTTTTGATGGATTGCTTGTTCTATGCTACAAAATATATCATATGTAGGTACTATCTGTAGCAATATGATGCGCTTTAATAGTTCGTGTGTTTCAGAATATACTAGCTATTATGCGAACGCTCTTCGCTGATTATATTTCAGTTTATTTGGAATTGGAACGTCGTGAATTCAATTTAAATTATATTGATGTCGTTTTATTTCCCATTAGTATATTTTGGTGTCGCAATGATGCTTGAAAATAATTGGAAATTGAAAATCAAATACAACGAAGAGTATTTTAACCAACATGGGGAATCGCGAATTGTTATGTAATAAATAAAAGAAGACCACTTACAAAAAGAAATGAGATCCCAGCAAAAACATTACACGATAAAAGATGCAAGTCTCGCAACGCAGTTCTTCTACAACAAAAAAGTTTTGAGATGTAATGTTAAACCAAGTCAGTAGGTACCAGGGGGTGTCCACGATTTCCACCGACTTGCCTATTATTTAATCGGGGAGAAACACATTTTATAGTTCTCGAATAAAGAATCCTCCACAGATAAATACTACATGAAATTGATTTACTCGTAATTACAATGCACAATGTGTCGCCATTCGTAAAACCCCCGCCACTCGGCAGCTTAGTGGTGCCGGCTCGGCAGTGACGACACATTACAGCTAATGTGATACACATGTCGATACGCACGACGCGGCGAAGCCTGCAACAATCTATTTAGGCTAAACAACCTGAGACACGGAAAAATATCCGCGCATGATTGATGAGTGTGAACGCGAATAGAACAAATCCATCCGAGCCCCATCAATCTTTAGGCATGGCGGGCCCTCCCTGCAAGCGACGTCGCCGACTCTAATGAAAGAAGAGCTTACCGAGCAACGAATAAACAATCGCGAAATGTTGTTTCGAATATACCGCGAAGACTGATGGCCCGAGGAATGTGCTTTTAAACTAGCCATGAACTTCTTTCGTAATTTACTAGCGCGGAGGATTTATGGTTGGCGTCTTAGCCGAATACGCGGTAATGTATACTGGCAAAGGTATATTTTATTTAAATTTTGGGTTATTTATTATTGCTCAGATATTTTGAACGCGCGCTGGCTTAAAGCGTTATATAGATACAGATTTAGATTAAATGAATCTTGCAAATCCTATGTTTGCCGTGTACCTTATATCAAAGCTACTATCCATGGCTACGCTTCAGAAATTAGTTATAATTATGATTTATTGTTATAGCATTAACGACTGCCAACGAATTCTAAATATTTTATTAGAAGAGATTTTTTTTTAATGATTAAGTGTCGGTTAGTTTCATAGTTTTAACGATACACTCCAAATGGTGGGACCTCACCCCGTAGCCAATTTATATCAAAGCTACTATCTATGGCTACGCTTCAGAACTCAGTTAAGTATAATTATGATTTTTAGGGTTCCGTACCAAAATGGTAAAAAAGGAACCCTTATGGTGCGACTCTGTCTGTCTGTCTGTCTGTCTGTCTGTCCGTCTGTCACAGTCAGATATCTCAGGAACTACTGCTGCTATCGGTTTGAAATTTGAAATAGTATTAAAAGCTGATTAAAAGTAGCTAACCCGAGCTTATTTGACATCAAAAAAATCTTGTACCGTTTTTACTTTTTTTTAAAGGGCTCCGTAATGGGATTTTGAAAATTGAAAGTAGGGCTAATATATCGAGTGGGGTATCAAATGAAAGAGCTTAATTTGTAGATTAAAATACAGTTTTTATTTTTTTTCTTAAATAAATAGTTTTTCATTTATGGCGAAAAAAGTTTAAAAAAATACCATTCCCCCCTATTATCTCCGAAGTTACTGATCAGAAAAATGTGTCATAATTACCAATTATTAATGTTGTCTTAAATATTACAGGAAAAATATAACGGTTTTCCGCACTTGCACCGTTTTTGAAATTTGCAAAAATCATAACACATACTTATTTGCTCCTACTAAACTAATCGCCATACAGTTTTTCTTGAACTATTCATGTATCTACTTATTAGGATTATTATTATTATTAGGAAGACCGTTATATTTTCTCTTCCTAACTGGAATACTTTTTTAAAAATTTACAAAAATCTTAACATATTAATTCTACCCTCCCTACGAGAGCCATCTAGCGGAGAGTAGCAAAACTAAGCGATTGTTTATATCAGATTACATAAAAAATGTCTATTAAATACAATGATCACTTATCAGGAATCGGGGAAAAAACATAAAGTAACAATAATTATTAAAAACTCTATAATAGGAGTATGTTAGGAAATTTGACACTAGTAAATACCATAAAAATGAAATACCACTAGCGCCATCTAGGGACACAAATCTAAAATAAAGTGTGCTTCAAAACATGATTCCTTCAAGAAAAATGATACATGAGAACTAACTTAGTTGACAAACAATTATTTCAATCAGCCAATAACAAAAAGTAACGTTTAAATTTAAATAACAAGCAAAATTTACGCGCTATTTAGTATCAATAGATGTCGCTGTAGCATACGGGGTGAGGTCCCACCATTTTGGAGTTTATCGTTAAAACTATGAAATTAACCGACAGTTAATCATTAAAAAAAATCTCTTCTAATAAAATATTTAGAATTCGTTGGCAGTCGTTAATGCTATAATAAATAAAAACCGGTCAAGTGCGAGTCGGACTCGCGCACCGAGGGTTCCGTATAAACTCATAAGTAGACCATCCTTACGACTAACAGCAACCCTGCCTTAAGCCCACTTTAGCCCTATTCAACCAGGAAAAATCTTAACAGCGCGATGCAGCGTATGCTACAGCGACATCTATTGATACTAAATAGCGCGTAAATTTTACTTGTAATTTAAATTTAAACGTTACTTTTTGTTATTGGCTGATTGAAATAATTGTTTGTCAACTAAGTTAGTTCTCATGTATCATTTTTAGCCACAAGCTACCTTATTTTAGATTTGTGTCCCTAGATGGCGCTAGAGTGGTATTTCATTTTTATGGTATTTACTAGTGTCAAATTTCCTAACATACTCCTGTTATAGAGTTTTTAATAATTATTGTTACTTTATGTTTTTTTCCGATTCCTGATGAGTGATCATTGTATTTAATAGACATTTTTTATATAATCTGAAATAAATCATCGCTTAGTTTTGCTACTCTCCGCTAGATGGCTCTCGTAGGGAGGGTAGAACTAATATGTTAAGATTTTTGTAAATTTTTAAAAAGTATTCAAGTTAGGAAGAGAAAATATAACGGTCTTCCTAATAATAATAAAAATCCTAATAAGTAGATACATGAATAGTTCAAGAAAAACTGTTGGCGATTAGTTTAGTAGGAGCAAATAAGTATGTGTTATGATTTTTGCAAATTTCTCAAAAACGGTGCAAGTGAGGAACACCGTTATATTTTTCCTGTAATATTTAGGACGACATAAATAATTGGTAATTATGACACATTTTTCTGATCAGTAACTTCGGAGATAATAGGGGGGGAATGGTATTTTTTTAAACTTTTTTCGCCATAAATCAAAAACTATTTATTTAAGAAAAAAAATAAAAATGGTATTTTAATCTACAAATTAAGCTCTTTCATTTGATACCCCACTCGATATATAAGCCCTACTTTCAATTTTCAAAATCCCATTACGGAGCCCTTTAAAAAAAAAAGTAAAAAAGGTACAAGATTTTTTTTATGTCCAATAAGCTCGGGTTAGCTATTTTTAACACTATTCCAAATTTCAAACCGATAGCAGCAGTAGTTCCTGAGATATCTGGCTGTTACAGACGGACAGACAGACAGACAGACAGACAGACAGACAGAGTCGCACCATAAGGGTTCCTTTTTTACCATTTTGGTACGGAACCCTAAAAAGTAGCAGATCGCACTGAGAATTGAAAACGCTCTATACAAAACGGAAGGAACTTGTAACGTCATCCGTTCCATCGCTGTACTAAGTCTGTATGAAAAAAATAGCATTTTGCCATTTTGAGCACGAAAAAGTGCGTTTAAGCACATAGTTGTCATACATTTATTTTTTCAGTGTTATTTAAGCATTCCGAAATTGATTTTAATTTTTCTTTAAGACTATAAAAAAATATCGTTTTTTTTTAAACTTTGTGGTCTCATCTCATAACTTCATATTTTTTATACATTTTTTGTTTATTTCTTTTGTGTTATAATAATTTAGTATTTTCCAATCCATGTGACTATATTATGTTGTTAAATTCAACATTAGTCAACTTCCGAATTATGCCTATAATATCCATCATGATCATGACTATTACGAGGATGTTGCTGCTAGGTATTATAAGCCAAATCCTCTTTAAGTCGACACGTGGGCGTGGATTATTTAAGCGAAGTTAATTTGTTAAGTCAAGGCTTATAGCTTTGTACAAACCCGGTTGCTTTTAAATTTACCACAAATGGTAACAAAAGGCGGATTTTCTCGGAATCTAGTCTAACGATGTAAAAGGGTTCATACAATGTCTATAGTTTGAGTTAAGATTAAGAGTAGTTTCTTGTTACAAATTAATTATTCTTGGGATTCAAATATTAACGAATGATTAGATATCGGAATGCTGCAAGACTTCTTTATCATTTTCAAGAAAATCTGCTTTCTGTGATGCTACAGATGCATTTATAAGGTGTTTATTTATTTCGTATGTAAGTTGTCGCTTCCAAAATTTAACAACCAATTTTCAACCATTTGCCGTTATCAGATTCAACTGAAATTTGATGTACCGTCAAATTTTCAGTTGCTACTTTGATTTTCTGGTTGAGGTTGCTCTAAAAGTAATTTTATCATAGTTTTAGACATATTTTCTTATCTTGTGGCAACACTGAGTAGCCAGAAAAGTAAAGTAGTTAAAAAAAGTGGAGTCTCTAGAAGTGAGAGGTGAAAGATGTTGCCAGGAGTGGGACCTGGGTTGCGGAGAGCGATCGCGCGGAAGAGGAGCGATAAATATGTTCGGAAAGTGGGACGGAACGCGGATCGAGGAAAGCTAATCCAAAATTCACATTCCGAAAGTTTTTCCCTATACATTTCCCCAGCTCAACCCATTGCTATCCCCACCAACTCCACTACGCGATGAGGTGGGATTTTCCACTATTTTTGAGTTTATCGGTAAAACTATGAAATTAACTGGCAGATAATCATAAAAAAACCGGTCAAGTGCGAGTCAGACTCGCGTACCGAGGGTTCCGTACAAACTACTCCGTATAAGTAGATAGGTATAGGCCTTCAAGAAAAGAGCGTACTCCCACCTGAAAGGCCGGCAACGCACCTGTGACTCTTTTGGTATTGCAGGTGTCTATGGGCGACGGTGATTGCTTACCATCAGGCGACCCGTCTGCTCGTTTGCCCCCTATTTAATAAAAAAAAAGGTCCGTGAATAGTTCAAGAAAAACTGTATGGCGGTTAGCTTAGTAGGAGCAAATACGATGTGTACGATTTTTGAAAATTTCTAAAAAACGATGCAATTTAGGAAAACCGTTTTATTTTTTCTGTAATATTTAGGATGATATTATTAAATGGTAATTATTACAGATTTTTCTGTTCAGTAACTTCTAAGATAATAGGGGAGGAATAATATTTTTTTGAACGTTTTTGGTCATAAATCAAAAAGTACAAAATTAAGAAAAAAAAAATGGCTTTGGAATCTACAAATTAAGCCCTTTAATTTGATACCCCACTTGATATAATAGCTCTATTTTCAATTTTCAAAGTCCCATTACGGACCCCTTTTAAAAAAAAGTAAAAAAGTTACAAGATTTTTTTTACATACAATATACTCGGGTTAGCAGTTACTATTCGAAATTTCAAGTCGATAGCATCAGTAGATCCTGAGATATCTTGCTGTGACAGACGGACAGACAGACAGACAGACAGAGTCGCACCATAAGGGTTCCTTTTTTACCATTTTGGTACGGAACCCTAAAAAACTAAAATTCATACGGCCGGAACATTTTTTATGTTTAAAAATCAACGTGCCTCAAGTAAAAATAAACTATTATCGAGGTTTGAATGTCTGTTTTGTCCCAACTCCCCCCATTTTACGGTATGTAAGTTCGGTTATTAATGCAATATTATGATACCATCCACCTGATCTGATGATGGAGCCGGATAGTAAGGACTGGAACTTCTTGATACTAGTGTAGTCGAATCTGGGAAAGATTGTTTATCTTAAAATATAAATGTGTTTTTACCCGACTGAAGGAGGGTAATGTGTTTGACCTGTATGTATGTATATATGTCCGTTCCTGTGTCCGCTCGTAACTACTCAACGGCACAACCGATTTTGATAAATGATACATCATTGGATTCGTCTTGATGGCGCGAGTGTCACTGGGTATAAAGTTCGTTAAAATAAACAAAATGGCGGATTTTATACACTTTTAAAGTGCACCGCGGTCGGGTTTCTTTTAGTAAAAATATTTATTTATGAGAGTTATTACACAGCGATTGTTCGCTCTGTTAAAATGAAATACAAATTAAAAGGATGCCAACAATTATCACTGTGACGTTTAATTGCTAAAGGCAAACTCGGAGCGACTTTGACGAATCAATCGCAGCATTCAAAGTTGAGTCGGGGTCGACTTCATATTGACGTGGAATGCAATTAATATCGTGCTGGGTGTTACGAATTGCGTAACTTAAACGAATCAGATAATCAATGAAAATTAATGTCGATGTTATGAGTTTTGCTTTTACAACAATTTACACACACAGCAATAATTTACATCACATAGTCTAGTAATAATGTGGATTAGGTGCAGTGTTGTATATTGCTATTCAATTCCCGTGTAAATTGGAGAAAATAGTAATAGGACTTAGGTAAATGTAATTTTATGCGCTGCATTCGCTCCGATTCCGCGAAAACATAGTTCGAAGTAGGTGGAGGGAAATAAATAGGTTATTTATTGTACTGTTTGGTCACGTGGCAGATCAGCTATAGGTCCTATATTTTCATCCAATTTATGTATGCTATTAACACCTAAATAAAATTTAGCAGTCAGTAGCGTAGAAAATCGCATTCGGATTTGGGAGCCAAAATTTGACTTAAAATTTTGCATTCAATTACAGGTTACTATATTTATTACTTATTAAAAGCTAATTATGTCCCACTGCCTCCCCCCGCTCCTTCCAATTTTCCCGATTTTGTGCGGTCTCTGGCCATTCCTTTAGAAAGGAGTCTAACTCGTCCCGCCATCGCCTGTGAGGTCTACCGCGTTTCCGGTTGGAGTTGTCGGGCATCCACTTTGTGGTAATTCTAGCCCACAGGTCACTCGGCATGCGGCAGATATGACCAGCCCTGTCCCACTTTAACTTGGCCAATTTCCGACCTACATCGACTATTTGAGTCTTGTAACGTAGCGTGGTATTCAATATGCTCCATGGCTCGTTGGTAAACCACGAGTTTGGACTGTTGAGCTTCTGTGAAAGACCGAGTCTGAGAACTGGAAGTATGTACATGTCCATGAGTTTCCGCTTAGGTGATAGTAGGAGATCGCCTTTCATCAGGGGTTTCATGAACCAATAGCTCCTCCATGTGTTTTCAGTCCGTCTTTCGATCTTTTTATCTTGTCGCATCTGGAAAGAGACTATTTGGCCCAAATTGATGTACCTACTCATGGACATATGCTATGGATTCTCCGTTTATCTCAATCCTACTTTCCGTGTTATTGGTAATTAATTTGGTCTTTGACATGTTCATCGTTGGTCCAACCTCGAAGCTTGCGCTGCTGAGGTCTTGAAGCATTAGTCGTGGCCCAAAAGCTGTTGAAGAGAAAAGCACAAGGCACAACATCGTCCACGAATCGAAGACTGGAAACACAGTACAGTTTACTAGTAATGAAATATTAAGCCAAAATATATGTAAGTGATGCGTCAGTATAAATATATATGTCAATATAAATATACAATAATGGAAATATCTGCTCAAAATACGGAATTCGGCGCTCAATATGCTTTTACAAAGGAAGTTCGAAAAATACCAAAATATATTTTGTATCCTACAAAGTTGTACCAGTGTCATGAAATACAATTGAATGTTTCCTTTTGCGCCAAATAGAAACATAAATATAAACATTAAACATAAACAAATATATAAATATAAACATTAATATTGTGTCGTACAACTACTACAAATTGGGGAAAATGCTAAATAAATGTTACACTAGGCAACGTTAAATAACAGCAGTGTCCCTTTTTCGTTTTATATGCCAAAGTTACTCTGCGCGTATAATTTTACTTAGGTATACTTTAAATAGGTATGTCAGTTATAATTAAACAATTTTATGCACATTTTTCTGAAGCATTAAACCTTATTGTTTCAGCGAAACAAACTAACTGAAATGGCGGTCACAACTACCCACGAAACGAAGTCTTTAATTTAAATCGCATTCCAGCAATCACGCGTTCCATTTTGACGCGATTTAATTATATTAAATTAAAGCTATCACTGTCGTATGTGGGTTGAAATAGTACTAGGAATGTGATTACGCAGGGCCGGTTCATCAGGCGTAAGTGGTCAGCACGTGACGCTGTGCGCGCGTGTTTCTGCCCGTGCCCGCGTATTTGCCTAATTGGCACAGTGCGCTGTGACAAAAGTCCGGTCGGACACCCGCGCAAATTAGATTTCCTTCCCACCCTCGCACTCGTACAGTATTGTACCTTACTTACCTCTTTCACATTAAATTGACTCTGGCCCTAATTGAAAAACTCATCAGAGAACCATTGTGCGGTCATAAGCTTTGTACGGACGTGATTATTTAATTACTTTGGTTTTTGCTTATGCGGGCGAAATTTAGGGATAAATTTGATCTTTCCGCCGTTTGTAAAATTGTTGTATTAATATATTTTATTATATTGCTTATATGTGTAGGTTAGGTGTATAATTGGTTTAATGGAAACGATTCTAACGTTTACAATGGAATTTGGTTTCGAGATAGTTTTGGTTTCTAATATATGTTATCCTCGAATCAAATAAATTCACCACTCCTAACTAGCACTGATCGGACGCGAAGGTGTGATTTTTACAAAATTAATGTTAATGCGCAACAAAGATAAAGAAAAACAGTGCAATCATGTAATATAATGTACATATTTTAACTTTTAAAGGCCAGTTTGTAGTTGTAAGGTACAAAAACCACGGTGCGCGTGTTTTACTCGCATTTGCCTATTTTTGAATCAGGGCGTGGAATCCGCGCACTCAAGACTTTGTTTGTACAAACCAACTTTAACGGAAATTGAAACTGCTTTGAGAGTACTGATATTTGGTATTTATCCTTAATAAAATTAGTGGTCATAAGCAGCTAGTAATTGAAATTAACTTTGAGCGTTACTGGTTTGAGACATTCGGAGAGTGCCGTACGCTAATGCGAAAACGAGGTAGTGTAGTGCACATGCACACTTGCACAGTGGGAATTGCTGTGTCCTGGCCCCCGCCGCCTGCCCATTTGCAGCTCACTTGACTCGGCAAAGTGATAGCAGGCGAGAGCGGAGTAGTGCTACGGCGTAGCGTATTCGTAGCGGTTTGAGCTAAACGCGTCCCACGGTTTATTTACATGCGAAAGGTGCTTCGGAACAATTATTATGACACGTATTAGGAACGGGTACCTAGGTTTGTTATTTGAAAAGTGTGTTCTTTAAATATTTACGTGATTGGACAATGTCCGGCCAGGTCAACATAATATACATATTTTGTTATATTGTGTATATTTTGATTACAATTTTTGGTATTGTTTAATTCACTGGGACTCGAATATTTTGTTTGGATTTCATCAAATTAAGGACCAAAACGTTACTCTTTTGATTTTTATTAGTTTTATAAATTAAACAATTGAATAGGTACTTTAATATAATAATTGAATGGATCTTAGACATTCAGTATTTTTGGAAAAACCGGCAATTTGCCAAGTAAAAAACCGGAAAAGTGCGAGTTAGACTCGCATACGTTCAAAACAATATAACACAATTAAACTTTACTGCACAGACTTCTTATAGGTTTTCCTGTTATCTATAGGTGCAGGACTATTTCGCATATTTTTTTCAAAATTCTAGGTCCAATAATTTTGGAGATAAGGGGGGCGGGACGGGCTGGTAAATTTTTGCCTATTTTCTTAAATAACTTCAAAACTATTAATATAAACACTATAAAAAAATATCACAGTGAGCCCTTTCATTTAATATGTCACGCGATATAGTTTGCTAACTATTTTTTATTTACTAGTTGACTTCTTAAAAGTGCCCCCCCCATGATTAAAGTTCATTTATTTCCGTGACACATCCGTGTTTGGGGCATTACCAAATTTCAACTCAAACGGCTCAGTACTTTCGGAGCAAATTGGCTGTGACAGACAGACAGACGCACGAGTGATCCTATAAGGGTTCCGTTTTTTCTTTTTGAGGTACGGAACCCTAAAAAGTTATAAAACTCTAAAATTTACATGTGAAAGAAACATGATGTTTCTTTATTTGTTTTTAATGCGGGTAAATTACACCACATTTTAAGTTACATATAGATACAAGAAATCAAAGTATAGGTAAACTAAATGTACTATTGGTGGTGGTCGTGGTATGGTGGCGTTTAGGTTAAAAACCGATTAAACTAGAATGATACGAAAGTCAAAGTAGATGGTAAAATTGAGAGGCTTGCTGCGTGCTCCGGTGGGCAAGTGGTTAAGGCGCTGGGCCGGAAATCCACAGGTACCGGGTTCGATTCCCGGTCTGGACCATAGGTGAGTACCATTTAGTTTTTCTATTACTTTGATTTCTTGTATCTATATATGTAACTCTAAAATTTGTTGAAAAGTTGTGACAGCACACATCGCGATTGGTCTCCGGTTAGGGGCAGATTTCTCCGTGAACCATTGTTACACGTTTTGTTAGGCCCTCAGCACAAATCGCCTCAGCCACCAATCAGTTCGTCTCCTCATCGGGAGCCGGCCGCCATGCTCGTCACGCCACCCACCACGACATCCTGAGAAGGGTGCTTGTCAGTGCCAACTTCTGCGGTTTTGAAATGATAAATTCGCATCGCTGTGACGGTGCGGAATACACCTTACGCTGATACTCTGGTGGTATACCACCTACCAGCAAAATATATGTATATAATCTCTCTTTTTGTTGTTATCTTATTAACATCATCCTGTATGGTAATGAAATAAATCCTTTTTTGTGTGATACTAGAATAAGTCTTGAAAAAGGGAAATTAATTACTTCGAAAGAAGGGAAATGAAATTTTATTTTATTATGTTTAGAGATTCGTTAGTTTATGAATTAATAATTTTTCATCACACTTGCTCGTAAAGGGTGTTATAACACGCGCGCTTATAGACCAACTCGAGCCGATTTACCCCCCGTGGGTTACAAATATCTATAACTCCCACGGGAGGAAAAACTGTATGAAAATCTATAACTCCCTCGGGAGTTATGAGTTTAGTTTTAAAAGTCGTACGTCATTTCAGACTAAGGAGGTTTCGAATCAGCCAAGGCTATTTCACATCTTCAAAACTTGGCTACAAAACCAATTTTAGTGTAAAATAAAACTTATATGGTATATTTTACTATTATTTCCGTAGTTTTTGCGATTATTTTAATGCAATTAAATTAATTTAGTTTAAAATTTTATTTTGAAAATCGGTACAATCTGGCGACATTGCCTGTCAAGTTTAAAAACTAAACGCAGTTCTTAGCATTATCTGTGGAAGACTATATTGAAAAAGTTGACAGTTGAAGTTGTCTCTTAGCGGGTGCGTTTAGTTTATTTCATTTTTATGTTTTATTTTTTTTTCCTCGCAAATGTGATGAAAAACATTGTGTGTATCACGGGCAGTAAGAAGATTACAAACTCGAGTCATTAAAAGCCCTCCGCCTACGGCGTCGGGCTTCTAATAGACTCTCGTTAGTAATCCCCTTCTTACTACCCTCGGTGCATAATGTACTATTATTTCTTAGAGATGAAACATAATAGTTTGATTCATTCTCGTTGTCTTTCCATAACCCCTTAAGGTGACGCATCGCTAAACAATGAATCCGTTTTCGGAGCATTTGCGCCCCGCAACCCGCTCACCCCCCTATATTTTTACGCGGTATACCGTATATCACACACAATCAGTCGCAAAAATGACATTTCAAGTTACATTATAATCGATGCTAATAACGCTCACTTATAACCTGTGTCTATAAAAACTGTCATTCTAAAAAGAACTCTATTCCATAACTCTATATGTCAAATTTGCAAACGCACATTGAAAACTTTACATTAATATTACCTATCGAAAAGTGCCTACATTGTTTATGTCAAAAGTGAACAGAAAATAAATGGAGTCGCTTCCTATATTTTTAAATTTTTTATTTGTTAAATCGATACACAAAACTTAGTAATGATAATGTATTCTACAGATCTACTCAAATCAATAAAACACTACCTTGTTTTCTGTACTGTTTGTATGGGAAAAAGTAAAGTGAAATTGATAAATATATGTAGGTACCGTAAAAACGAGTAATTCTAAATATTATTTGTGTTATTTATTTGAATGGAATAATCAAAAAACTTTAAATAATTTTCGTGGATTTTCCGAATACAATCCTACTAATATTATAAATGTGAAAATTTGTGAAGATGTTTGGATGTCTGTTACTAAATACGGGGTAACAACTGAATGGATTGATCTGAAATTTGGCATGTAAGTAGATCAAGTACTGGATTGAAACATAGGATCTATGCCGGTAATTAGTTCCCTTGGCACTATAACGGGAACAACGCGGGTAAATGCTAGTAAAGAATAAATAATTAATCATTTGAAAAGTGGTCGAATGATTCATTCGCGGATATGCTATTCACGAATAAATAATTCAGCAATAAAAATATCGTGTTATTGTTTAGTCGAATAATTATAAGTCCTGATAATTATCCGAATAATCGTTTGTACTCGGATAATTATTAGGACAAAAGATTATTCCAATAATGCTAATCTTTGGTTAAGAACTGGTAATGTATAGATAGGTACTACTGCAAATTATAGCACAAACAAAAATTAATTCGAGCATGGTGTTTTTACGGGCAATATATTGAACAATTTTTAAATTTACAATATATTTACAATTTTACATATCTGTCGGGAATTCGTAGAAGCACTCTCAAGTAAATGTTGACGAGTGATTGATTTGATAATTGGACTAATTACCTAGTGTTAGAGATTTATTAAGGACAATCGACCTGTAATATTGTCTAACCTAATTAAATCGTGTATTGGACTAATTTGACTGTTTTTATCATCTCGGGGAACCCACTCGCGATTTACCCATCAAAATGCCCACAGATGACGAAATATCGGACTTGCAGAATGAAATTGCGACATACGAGTATTTATATTTCAATCTACGTCCATGTCAAAAAACCTCTGTCATGCGTTTGGAAACAGTATAAAATGACCACCATTAGCCATATATGTACCTAAGGTCAGTGCGTTGTCTGTGCCAGTGTTAAAAAATGTTTAAAAAGTTATTAAAACATCTTTATCGATACTAGATATAATGACAATCTAGTTGGCCTTTGAGTGTTTATAATAACATGTGTAGATAGTAGATGTATGCAACTTTACATAATTAAGCCTTAAATACTCGTGTGATCTTATAATGGACACACCGAGGACCTTTGGGGTATTTCTGTCAGAGTCATGCAATCTGTCATCGATATTGTGGCGCCATCTCTAGCCATTGTGTTTAATGCTTGTGTAGATAAGTGTATTTTCCCCGATCTGATGAAATATAGTAAAGTCATTCCTTTGTTCAAATCGGGCAGCAGGGATGATCTTGGGAATTTTAGACCGATTTCTATATTACCAGTTCTTAGTAAAGTCTTTGAAAAAGTCATACTAAACCAATTGCTTCGTCATTTTAACAAGTATGAACTACTGCACGACCAGCAATTTGGTTTTACAAAAGGCCGCTCGACGACGGACGCCGCAACGGTGCTTATTAAACACATCTATGATGCGTGGGAAGTGTCACAAGATGCGATAGGGATCTTTTGCGATCTTTCCAAGGCGTTCGACTGTGTGGAACATGAGACACTGGTTCACAAACTAAAGCATTACGGCCTGTCGACCGAGGCCTTAAACCTTGTCATGTCTTACCTTAGCCAAAGAATTCAGAAAGTGGTTGTTAACCGAATTGAGTCTAGTGGTTCGACTGTAAAGCTCGGAGTACCGCAGGGCTCGATTTTAGGTCCGTTTCTCTTTCTTGTGTATATAAATGACCTTCCTTACCACATAGAACAAAATTGTAAAATAGTTTTATTTGCTGATGACACCTCATTGATTTTCAAAGTTGATAGACAACTAGATGACTATAGTCACATCAATGAGACCTTAAAATTAGTGCTACAGTGGTTCACAGCAAATAACCTGGTTCTGAATGCAAAGAAGACAAAGTGCGTGAAATTCTCTTTGCCAAATGTAAGAGAGGTTGACACATCTATATCTTTAAACGGTGAGAAACTTGATCTTGTTAACAATACACTCTTTCTTGGGCTTACCCTGGATCACAACTTGCAATGGGCGCCTCATATATCTACTTTGGCTAACCGGCTGAGCTCTGCCGCTTTTGCTATAAGACGAATAAGGCAATTCACTAACGTGGAAACCGCTCGCCTTGTTTATTTCAGTTACTTCCATAGTATTATGTCTTATGGCATACTGATCTGGGGTAAAGCAGCAGACATAGATACCATCTTTGTTCTACAAAAAAGAGCGATTCGATCCATATATAACTTAGGATCTAGAGATTCGCTGAAAGAACGTTTTAAGGAAATAGAAATCCTCACAGTGGCTTCACAGTACATATTAGACGTGATAATGTATACGCACAAGAATATCAGCTCCTTCAAAAAGCAGTCTGATGTCCACAATTTAAATACGCGGAACAAACATAAGCTGTTTGTCCCAAAAATCCGTCTACAGAAAGTAAGAAAATCTTTCGTGGGCAACTGTGTTAGATTCTACAATAAGGTACCCCTAGATGCATGGGAATTGCCTTATAGTTCGTTTAAAAATTACATTAAATCTGCGCTTTTGAAGAGAGCTTATTATAAAGTCCAAGATTACTTGGATGACAAAGAACCATGGCCAAAGCATCAGTCGCAGCAGTCGTCGAAATAGGGCAGTGTCCCGGAGAGGTTTAGGTACATGATGCCTACAGATGGCGTCGCTGCTACGGGCTGTATCGTTCCATTGTTACATTTATTTTTATTGTAATTTTATTTCATTATTTGCATTTTGACATACTGAATACATACCTGTTATGTATACTGTAGCTAGTTGTAATGACTGTTAGCTTAATAGTCTATTTCTCGACGTGAAACATACGTTTCCCATTTTGTATTTCGACGTTTGGAGTTCCTTTACACCTCCAAAACATAATGTTTTGACAACGGAGACTCCTTACATCTCCATTAATTTTAGTCTATGTTTGCCTATTTTCTATATTTTTTATCGTGTTTTGACGCCTAGAGACCCTTTACATCTCTAAAAATGTAGTTTTAAGTTTTGTAATGTAATGGATCCGGAGATTATATACGTCTCTCGGTAAAATGTAAAAAAAACTGTGCCCAGTTATTTGCTTGTTGCATTTTATAAATATTGTCATCTTATGTTATAATGTCACAATTGTTGTAATGTTGTTTTTAAAAGAGAAACTGGTGAGTTTCTTCAGGCGCTTCTTCTCACCAGAAGGTCATCTACCGAAGCGCCAAAAGAAAAGAATCAGACATGTAAAAGAGCCCTTGAGGCCTACTTACAGAAATAAATGAGTTTGAGTTTGAGTTTGAGTTTGAGTTTATAATGGTTATGTTGCTATCGTGTTTTAAGACCTCTCGCTATGTATCAGTAGTATACCCTTCTTACATATTTACATTTTGTAAGCGGATAGTTCTCATATTGTTTTACGAATCCATCACAGACGTGGTTAAACTGTTGAGGTTTTATGAGGCAAACATTGATTTAATATACCAGAGTGATATGGATTATACATTACCTACTAAGTATTGGCTACTCACTAATGCATTCAAGAAAAACCGACTTATGAGCCATCCTGTATATTTACACTATTATAGTTTTCCTTATTTTAATTTAATACAATGGGTATATTACAAATGTTTCTATTTACGTACACCAAAATAATATTTAATTGTACAATTGAAAGTCTCGACGACGCCGCTGTTCCAATGTCAACATTTGTTGTCATTTTCCCGCAGCGTAAACTAGACTTATTTGTGGTATAAATATGACGATTACTTACTTTCTCTTAGTCATATAGTTACATTTTTCAAGTAATAGTGCTTTCCTTTTCCTTTTGGAAAAACCAACACGCTTTTTTCCCATTATTAAATAAGATTTCTCACAGGTTTTGTTTACGGCGCGGCCAGTCAACTGTCACAGACCTGTCGTTGGCAACGGCCGTCGGCGGACTGAGGGGAGACTGATTTCATACAAATACGCGCTTGTGCTAGCTTATATGAAAAGGTCGTATACGTAGAAACGGTTTTTTTCGTTTCAATTACAAACTACAATTAATTTTCAAGAATCTGGTCTCAGATATTAAAGTATAGGTTAAAACTATGTTACTCAGAGAATTTAGGGGCTTAAAAAGGTCTGGTTTGCCTGTACAGTGCAAATTCCGCTTTTGAAAGAGGTATCTTTGACATACAAAAGTCTGTTACAAAAGTTAGCAAATCGTGTTTCTGCGTCTCAAAAAATGGAGTAGATGATCCCAATAATCAGGTTATCAAATGTTGCTTCCATATGTTTTATGATTCCTGAGAAAAATCGAAATCCCTGCCACCAAAATTTCCGATTCGTCATCTTAATATTATAATTGTATGGCCATAGAGTTAGTTTTTCGTTTATTATGGTACGTCTGGCAATCAGGCAATAAATACTGCTGTCTGTATATGAATGTAAACTTTCATGATATTTAGTCGTTATTATAGCAGAGCGGTACTTAATACTTGTATACGATTAAGTCTTGTGTTATTGTAATAATGACTGCTACCTGTATTGCATTCCTATTTTCAATAATAAATACTTTCACATTACTAGAATTTATTTATCTTATTTTCCCTCCTGTTCTTAAGTGATAAGCACAGATATATTTTTTTAAGCCTGACAAACTTGCAACCCTTACTTGGGCGTGGTAAAAGTCGAACCAGGTGGGGGCCGTGGCGTTCCCTGCGGTCGAACCAGGTCGGTGGCCGGGCTACCTTGGGGGGGGGGGGGGGGGGGGCTACCTTAGGGGTCGTTAGAAAGAGGGTCGGACTAGGTGGCGGCCAAAGCGCCTGGGGTCGAACCAGGTCGCTAGGCCGGAGCCACCTTGAAGTTACGCTGATTCCTCAAAGTGAGCAACGGACCAGCGGGAAGGTTGATAAGCACAGAAATATACCGATATAGAATGAAAGAGTGTATGAACGTCGCGTGCTAAAAAGAAAGGGCTAGAGGCCTTCTTTGTTCGCCGTCCACATTATTATCAGATTTGAAAAAAATTATGGTAATGGTATCATTAATTGTTCAAATACAACCAAATGAAATGGAAATTTTATATTTTTTATCACTAAATTACACTCTTCTTGACATCAAACGTCTACCGCAAAATCTTACGCGTTGTTTCCCATACAAATCGACGAACTTCTATCCTATCTCGATATATTTCTGTGGTAATAAGAGTGCCTGGCTTTAGGTAATTCTACTTCATTGTAACCTTCTTTAAATTAGTTTTTCTTTTGTAAGCTATGCAAGTATCTAATTTCTATCAAATTCTGTGAGAATAACAGCACTTCGACGTACCCAAATAACACCAGGTATATATTGGTTAATTTGACATTGTCGATCAAAGATAAAATTAACTGAATTGGATGCTATAGGCCCGCTATAAATAAAACCGATTCCGACATATTTGAACGGCTATATTCTCTTGCGGCCACACGGCAGCTTCGCTGTGAACCTATTCATGAGTATCGATTTTATGCAAAATGCAACAAGATTCACTTGGACAAGGCTAGTACGTATTGTGCGGTATACCTATCAATCTCGTAGCAATTACGTACGCTGGTATCGCTATCGACGCTTGTAAATGGCTGCGAATGGCGTCGGGGTGTTGAAATGCGAGGCCTCGTCGTGCGAAATTGAGGGAATTGGAGTTGTGTATACACATGAACACAATTAGCGGTTAGCTCTGGATAAGGCGGCGGGCGAGCCCGGCCCTCCACAATAAGATGCTGATAAAGCCAATTTAGCCCGGATCCGATTTCTCCACCCTGTTTATTATCAGTTGCGTCTAATTTTAGTTTTAGCCATTGTTCAAAGCGCACACAAACATGTAACGCAAATTGTGGTTAGTTAAGTTATTTCAAGTTTGCGAATTATCGCGCGAGATGATTTTCCATTACGCGCGTATAGTTTGATACTTTACTACCGGGAACTGTTCCAATGTGTATTATATTGCAAAAGTTTGGGTATTTATCCCACCGACACAAACGCTTATCCAGATATCCTATTATTTGTGGGTATATTTTATTTACTTTGTGAGATTTTGGATAGCTATAATATCTCGTTCGACATTATATTTACTTTATAATATTATTCAGTTTTGTTTACATTCTTACGCATAAAGTTTCTTTAGATTTCAATGTTATCAAAGTAAATTGTTTTCTATTCAGAATATTTTATTAAAACTACACGCAAAAAAGATTTGCTACGCGATCGGGACAGACAAAAATACAAAGTAACAAAGCACAAATGTTGTCATGGAAGGAAAACGGTAAGAATACGAAGACCGTATGAAGGTTATAAAAATATTTGGATGACAGTTGGCGTTATATTGCCGTTATAAATCAGTAGTGGGCGACGGAGGAGTGCGGCTGCGACGGCGTGGGTGTGGCGTGACGTGGCGCGTGACGGCCGTGCCGCGGCGTGGCGGCACCGCCACACCACCACACCACCACGCAACACCCGATAGCATAAATATCACCCGAACATGCTTCACCATGTCTTATCACCCGACTATCGACTTTCACCCTCATTTTATTTTCATACACGCTGTCAACCTCGGGAAGCGTCAACGACAAAACAAGTAGCTTAAACTTTCCCAGTGTTTCCCTAACTCCATCCGATATAGTTCTCGTGGCATTAACTCTGGGTGTTTGGGACTTTGGCACGTTTGTTTGGAATCAGATGCCAAACCGGGAAGTACGTATATTATTATATTATACTACGAGCTTGAACATAAAATTTATCTACGGTACCTATCTATGTTGATCTCGGAGAATATTTCCGACGAGCGAGTTTTTATTCCCCACATACCCAAGATGTTATCCCTTGCTCGAGTGCTTTAGGTAACGAGATCTCTAGAGAAGCCTTTCTTTATCTGAAAGTGACCAATCTCAAGTATTTTCAAGTGGTACGTCGTGTTCACATCTTTGCTCACCCGTATTAATGTGTGCCGTCCAAGATTAAGTGCAACTGTACGTCAGTGGGCGTCGACGTATTTAGATTTGCAGGTTGGTTCCTTACATAATGTTAGCAGGCTGTGACTTAAACGGTCACCGTGGCGTCGACTATAAACACTTCGACTCGAGGGGCATGCATTATTAATATTTTATGAAAATGAACGAACGATCCCAGTTTCCATGTGAAACGGCGTGTTTCATTTTAAATTTTGCGATAACAGACACGGTCCGCGTGCACGCGTTTGCATTCGAATGTAAAGGGTCGGTCGAGTGGAAAAAGAAGAACAGTTAAAGTTTTACAACACACAGCACGCGTCAGCGGGTGACTACGGTTTACGTCGCATACCGGCGGATCCGAGGCCGCGCGTGCCTGACCGAATGGATAACGCGACTCGACGTGAAATCGCCAAATCCTGCGGATACACTTAATACGTTTGTTTGCTTCGTGACTGAGCGCTATATAAAGCGCTGCAGTTCAACTGTCAATAAAAGCGGTGTCATGGCGCGGAAACCCCATATCGAAAAAGCATACAGCATCGCGTGAAAAGCCACGGGCGGTGTAGACGGTCTAAAAATATGAGAAAGCTTTGCACATAGGAAATATGGCGAATTATGGCACCGACGACGACCGCCGCCGTGACGCCTGGTGCCGGGCGCCCGCGCCCCGGGATATATCTAGTCACCGCAACGAGTCTCGGATTGATGACCTGAACTATGACGAAATTGAGATATATTTTAGCTTTGATTACCATTAAAAAGTGTCATTATGACCTCAAACTAGCGCCTCTAACAAAATATGAGTAATACTAGTATACCATATACAGGGTGTCCCTAAAACCAACTTTGATACGAAAAGGGCTGATAGACCAGCTCATCAGACACCAGATTAAGTAAATTTGACCTTAGTAAAAATTTCTTAGTTTTCGAGATATTGACGTTTTTGCAAAACTCGTGCTTAGTGATACCCTGACTCGGTTATTTGAGTGTCAAGTTATTTTTGTAACAAAATATCATTATCTCAAAAACTATTACAGAATTTAGTAAATGTTATACCATTTTAGAAACTACAAAAAATGCGCCATTTTTTTACGTCATGTGCCAGGTTGTGTTGCTACATTTTTTTTTCACCACCTTTGTTCGAAATCAGACGTGAAATTTGGAAAAATCTAAAAATTATATTATGATATTCTACTGTGGCCACACCATGAATAAAATAACAAAAATAGGAATTACGTTCAATAGCATAGTAATCTGGCTACCCATATCAAAAACCAGATTTGAAAAATACTTGATATTTTAGTCATGATACTCAAATAACCGAGTCAGGGTATCACTTAGCACGAGTTTTGCAAAAACGTCAATATCTCGAAAACTAAGAAATTTTTACTAAGGTCAAATTTACTTAATCTGGTGTCTGATGAGCTGGTTTATCAGCCCTTTTCGTATCAAAGTTGGTTTTAGGGACACCTTGTATGTAACCTAACCTAACCCAACTATCCGGCTCCGATCTGATTTATTTTGATATATGTTAGAGAGTAGTTTAAAATAATACACACATATTTTTTTTTAGCTGCCCAATCTCAACCTATTGGGACAAACTGACCTCCAAAGTACTGAAAAGTGACTAAACCCTCCAACTTCTACAGAACATACCTTTCCTTGTTAGAATAACAGCTAATTATTTTCAAAAAATATTATTTAGAATACATGCGAACTTCAGGTTAATAATCTTTAACGAGTAATGTAATTGATAAAACCATACCACACATCTGCTATAATTGTCCCTCCGATTTAATTTTTAAAGTTGACGAGACATATTTAAGGAAAATAGATATTTTATGAATAAGTAAGAGACAAAAAAAATTTAATTTATAGTACACTAGCATTTTGCCGCGGCTTCGCCCGCGTTGTTCCCGTTATTGTCCCAAAGGAACTCTTTACCGGGAAATAATGTATCCTATGTTTCAATCCAGGACTTGGTCTACTTGCATGCCAAATTTCAGCTTGATCCATCCAGTTGTTACCCCGTTATAAGGTAACAAACATCCAAACATCCAAATATCCAAACATCCAAACATCTTCACAAACTTTGTACTGTATCCTACCTACCTTAAGCTAAACCTAAAGCTGATCTAAATATGCTACCCTAAGCCTACCTATCTAACTCTCAAACTACTCATCCTACCTACTCCTCACATCAGACCTGCTACTCTACTAATCTACAAATACTCATTATAATCAAATATCTAATGCCTACCTAACTTTAGAACACCTAAACCTAACTATGACCTAACAGAGACCTAGATGAGATTCTAATAAGAATAATTTGAAATCTAAATAGAAATAAACCTTGTTTAGATCGTTAATTTGGCCAAGTAATCGTCTAGTGATCTAAAAGGAACCCACGTGATGTCCGGAGCTAGTAACCTTAAGTTCTTTTCACATAATAGGATGGAATTATTTGTCTTTCTAAACTTATACTAAAATAAACTAACATCTAAAATATCTAACTACGTCTATAATATAAGTAACTAAAACAGACAAGATTACCTACTGCTAAGTTTAAAGTTTTCTAATTGGAATCTTACTAACCGACTTCATAAAAGGTGAAAGTGAAATATTATGTTTTATATACCAAAAGTTTTTGTTTTTGGGGTTAAAGTGCACGCTCCGCCCCGCGGTACACAGTAGATTTCGTCACCTGGCTGGGTATCTCCCTCCCCATAGTTCGGAAGGAACTCTCTTCTTTTTTTTTATTCTTTTGGTCATCAGTCTTAATATAGCCTTGCAACGCTATTGCTGGAATCATGAGAGGACTTGTTTGCAAAGGGATATCTTTACATTTAATATCAGGTATATGAATACCTCACAAATATCAAAATTCTAATAACTGTATAAAATAATATTCTAGTTCTCTAAGTTCCTTTTATTCCACGCTAGGGTCTTCTAGCCAAATTATACGGAATAACAATGAAACAATATCGTCCAGACTTAGGTGATAGGTATTTTGGATTCGCCTTGCTATACCAAATATACCAAAGATCGTGCTTTGCTTTGATCAAGCCTGTCCAATAAGGTCACTGTCAACCGATAATTGAAGTGGATTCTTTTGAACCAAGACAACAGAATACCATTGTATAAAGCTCACAAAAAGAGAAAGCTAATACAAATATTTTCATTTCGTTAATTGTGAATAGCTATTTTTAGTCTAGTCCACAATTGTCTGAATCTACCAACGTTTCGGATATTCGACCCGGAAAATATGATGGAAAGAAACGCCAAGTATCCACCGAGGGTCGGGAAGTTACTTTAATATGTAAGTATGTCTAGTAAGTCATTTAGTCAGTAATCTTGTATTTTAAGTCATTCAGTCAGTAATCTTGTCTAGTAAGTCATTCAGTCAGAATTAATGTCTAGAAAGTCATTCAGTCAGTATAAATGTCTAGAAAGTCATTCAGTCAGTAATCCTACCTAACCTACTTCACCTACTATAAAATCAATACTCTATCCTACTTCAGTACCAATAACTAACAAGAAAAGCAGTACACTTACTCATACTACTCTTCACTAATCATTACCTATCAAAATATAAAACAAATCTGACTAAAACGCTTTGAAGAAAAGCAGTACACTTACTCATACCACTCTTCACTAATCATTACCTATCAAAATATAAAACAAATCTGACTAAAACGCTTTGAAGAAAAGCAGTACACTTACTCATACCACTCATCTTCAGTAACTATTACCTACCTAAATATGAAACAAATCAAACTAGCTACCTTGAAGTAAAGCAGTACACTTACTATACCACTCAACCTCACTAACCAAAGTAACCTAGTCCTATCAGCTATACTAACCAACTACTCTAATCGATAATGCAAACTAGAGACCCGGATCTCACATTTAAATTACTCGCGATGTTTTCCGATTGTGCAATGGAAAACTCCTAAGCTAAAGCTACATAAGTCGGGTAAGGAATCCCTTAGACCTAACACCTATTCCTTGTGTGCGTAGCTATGTCTCGCGATAGGGATTGGGACAGCGAGGACATAGCCAAAATAAAAGTGAATATATAAATAGATAGATGCACTAGGTCAAGACAATGGTCACTTTGAATAGCCTGGTGTAGCTACCCAAACCGACAAATGTCCAGGGAGCTAAAGGTTTGTGCTTGAATATAAACAAACCCTGCCGTCACTCCAAACAGACAGAAAAACGCCGACCGCCGAACTAAATACGCTTTCTAGAAACAAAAGTCTGTCAGTTAACACCGCGAGGTGACCTGCCTTCAGTTCTAGAAATCCAACCCGACTCTGGTTGAAACTTGGATTAGGTCCTCAAAGAAAACTAACCCCATGATCTACTAATAAAAATACTAAAACTGCAAAACCCCACTAATATAAATTAAACAATTAAAAAAATATATTAAAACTACAAAACCCCACTAATAAATGAATGCGGAACCCCACTCTAGCTATTAAAATGCACCATTCACCATCACAGCCAATACCATTACTTTACAAATAATAGCACTAACCATGTCGGAGAACAAAGCACTCCACAACTAAAGTAAACTACACTACCCCAATTGAACACTAAACAAAAATCTTAAACCCACAAACTGTAATTTAAAAATAAACTAAAACTGCTAACCCCACATTATTTATTAAAATATATTATCCACCAATATAGACCATACTAGTATTATAAAACACCAGCACAATCCACACCAGCAAAGAATACACTCAATAAATAACGTAAACTGCACTACTATTTTAATCACAAAATTAAGAGAATTACACTTTTACAAACACTATAAACGATCACTATAATTTAAGAAAGACCCCACACTAAATTGAATTAAATACTATAAGGCCCAAAACTAGATGTAATGCATTATTTCCCAACTCAGGTCATACTAGCGGTCTAGACCTCCAGCAGAACCTAAGCTAGCAAACAATACGTCACAGCGTAACGCCTAACCAGAGAACCTTCCTCCAAATCCGTAACAAAATGAATGCCCCAAAAAAAACTAAACGCTCCCGCTTTTATGCCTAAAGAAGTCATCAAAAACCTCCTCCGACACCTCAACATTATCTAGCATCTTAAAATCCTATGCATCCTGTGCCTCGTGTGAAATCCTGCACCCAACGTGCTAGTCCGACTTATTAACGCTTTCTGTAACCTCTTCCAAGTTGTCTTCATTTGTCTAACCGTAAACTAAACTGGAACTAATTCTATCAATAATAAAGTATAAATTTGGATACAGTTTTCAGGACAAACTACCTTTCAAGTCACTATTTTAACTAGTCATTCGACCTGTCAGCGTCCAAAGTTGAAATACGCATCTCGGACTTGTTAGGCCCAATACAAACTCTCGACATCTTGGCAATTTTGTCTTCATTTGACTGACCACACACTAAACTAGAACTAATACTGTCAATAATAGAGTTCAAATTTGTATGCTCCTTTTTAGAAAAAGTTGCTTCTCATAGCAATAAATTAACAACACACTTGTGTTCAAATTTGAAGTGTTCGTGTTTCGTTGTTTTAGGATTGACTTACATCCATTCGCTTGTTAACTTTCTTAAACCTTAACTTGCTAATAATACGGACCAATATTAGTTGAAATGAATGATTTACTTTAGACTTTATTAGGTTTAAACAATTTTGTACATGTTTAATTTATTACTCCGTCGTTTGTTTACATTTTTTTCTTAGGCAGCGAGAAATATTACACTCGATGAAATTAAAAGGAATTAAAATAATTATTATGTTTACATAGTAGAGACATTGCAGATATAAGTAAGTACATATCTGATATGTCACAATCTACCCCCAAATTCTACGGAAATGGACATATCGATAATTGAAGTAGAATTTCCTATATAAAATTTATCAAAAGAAATAATTAGAAAACAAAACGAGTTACTAATAACATTAATCCTTCCGTGCTTTGCCTTTGGATTCAGCATGTGTGTAGTGTGTGTTTAAACCAAAGAAAAGAATGAAACATTTGAGGACCAAGTTTCCAAAATCAATGTGTTAGACATGGATAATCAAGTACCTCACAAGGACAGACTGGATTCAATGAAGAGAAAAAGGTTGTGCTAGTTCCTTTTCGACCCTAGTGGTACATACAAACAGCGCTCGCGCAGCAGTCTTGCTTTGCTTGTCGACAGTGAACGATAACTGTTGTATCCCCTCTTAAAACCAATCTTCTTTAATAGCTACGGTCACTAACTAGTCAGTACTAACACTGTTATCTGAATCTTTTTCCCTCAAACACGTCACTCCCACCTTGGCGAATGACCAACAATGATAAGACGTTATATCGAAGGTAAACATGACTATGTCTAGTTTAACCTACTTTTGTTTTCCAAAACAAAAGCTTTGACTAACTATTGATCTTGTTTTACTTCACAAGTCAATAAAATAAAAATATAAATAGTACTGACTTAGGAAAAGTACAACATATATATATATTTTTTAGCGAGAAATAAATCTAAAATATTTATGTAATTTCTTTTTAGAAATTGTAGATGAATGTTATTTATCTATAAAATTATATCGTTTCTTTACTTAAATTCAATTTATTTTCAGAAATCAACAAAATAAAAGCCTTACTTTATGCAGTTATGCTTTTCCTTTTTAAGAAAGCACTATTACGTCTCATTACTGTCAGTTGTGTATAATCAGTCTGTTTGTTAGCTTCTTGTGCAGTGTGGAAACACCAGGAAGGCAGATAAAACCGCATATGCCCAATTAGTAACTTTTTTTTTCATTACTAATATTCTGGCTTAAAACTTAACCTTCTACATCCTAGTGTTTCATTTGTATAGTGTAGTGTAGAAGTCAAAATGCTAGTAACAATGTTTTGTTTTAATCTAAGCCATGTTCCATCAAAGGGTACTTTTATTACTTAGTAACTTTTTCTTATATACATCCCCCATTACAATTCTCTCCTTTCACTCCTTGCATATCACTATAAATACCCCTACCCCCATTCCTTTTAACACTAAAATTCTTACTTCTCAACTTCCATTTCTATCACGCTACCCAATTATGGAACAGAACTTCGTGATGCAAATTTATAAAGTATGTTTTAGATCTATGTCCAAATGCAAAAAATATCTAACATTTTAACTACCCAATTTTACTTTAATCATGAGTTTTGCATGATAATCACAAAATTTCTATAATAAGTTCGAAAACATATCACCACTTCCAATAATTAACTAACCAAGCAGTATCAAAGTGATAACTGCAGCGCAGATGCTTTATCTACCTATAAACTGTACACAAGCATACATCGTCTCATTTAAACAAAACTCGGATAATACGATTTACAGATCCATAAACAAACAAAAAACTCCGAATTCTCGACAACGATGGACATAGCTGGATCATTTCAAAATGAGATTAATTAAATATTGATACTAAAATATAAAAGTTCCTAATAACAATATTATAATATTCTAGTTACATATTTTACTAAATGAATCGAATGATAATATAGTAAAACTTTACATGATGTGTAACGTAAACACATTTTTTTTCTTAACGTGTGAAACAGGTATTTTTCTATCTTTATACAATAGTCTCTTACATTACTTAATTATAATAAGCATAATCTATTTGGAAATCTAAGCTTATTTAAGTTATAATTGTCTTAACGAATTCTAATTAGTACTAGTGAACAGATAAGTCAACAAATCGAAATTTTAATTTGTATCAATCAATAAAGCATTCTATAATGATTTCTGGGTTGAACGAACAAACTACTACAACAATTTACAAAAGACACTTACAATTTAATGTTACAAGTTCTAAAATGTCTTGTCGCGAATTGGTTTACCCAATCTGCAATGATGCTACCTACAACCTGACTATTTTGACTCAATTTCTCATAAAGGCAACATAATTTTAATTTCTTAAATGTAAGACGTTTCCAATGCTAAAATAACCGAAAATAGATTCATAGTATATCTCACTTATCTATCACTTTTAATGTTTCAGGAATCGAACCTGATTATCCGTCCCTATTATGACTCCTAAAGTATTACTAAAATATAATACAAGTTAATCTAAATGAACTATTTGGACTTACAGTTTAAATTACAAAACAAACATTTTTTTATATACCTATTGGCCGTTAAATCATCCGTAAGTTTGCTTACGTACATTCTTTATAGCATACGCAAAAATAATGTAAGCTAGATGAATCAAACTGCTTTGAAGAATACGCGGTGTACTACAAGTAATTAACACTACAACAAAATATAAAGCTAGAGCAAAATCTACAACAACAGGATATAATATGTATGATTGCAATATTAAAAATGAATAATCTAGACTTCATGGAGAGTAGTTGGAAACCAAATTAGAGATAACTATAATTGTAATTTTCATAAATAAGTCTACCCCCCACTGATAAAGCTTTTAATTTCCTAAAGTTACCTTAAATGAATTTAGAAAACTTACAAGTACATATTACTAATTCTTTTTCGTTTCAACTACTTATAAAAATATTCCAATACATAATTACTTATTTTCTAAACTACAAAACTAAAATATGTCTAAAAAAAACAACAAATAAATCATTCGTAGACATACATAGCTAAATTATTACAATGCTAGATAAATACTTAGTTTACTCTTTACCTACCTCATTACTACACAACACTACGTTAACGTTTGATACAACAATGAAGTTCTTATTCTACCAAACTCATAACATAACTATCTTGTATAATGACAATAATTTGTTCCACTAACTGTACCTTAAAATAATCTTATCTATTATTGATCTTATCTTATCGAATTATAAAAATCCCGAAAGTACACTACATTAAACCATGACTATTTTATACAAGCATGCAGTACAATTAAATTTTGAATGCAATTACACCACAAACTCTAACTACGCACGTTTCAAAACACAAGTAAGAAATACGTTAATAAAGAAAAGAATTAATCCGTTATCAGTTCCTTTATTTAACACTACGTTAAAGCAAACGTACGCGTAATACGCCTACAGATCAATTTTTTTTTAATATCGAACTACTGTTAACTATTGTTTTAATGAAAACACCTAAATCTCATGGTTATTCTGTCTGTACAAAAAAAAATACGTGAATACTCTAAACAAAACCAAATATGCGACTTTGTCTAAATAGATCTACTCAATTTAAATGTTTAACGTAATAAAGATCTTAAATGGCAGCTTGTAAAAAATCGAGTCAATACAAACATGATAATTTCGTAAAACTTCTTTTGTATCTCTACCATTGACCCAAGAACAAAAGAAACTTGTAAAAACGCTTTCACTACCTGCTCGTTTGTCCACTAACACTCAAATAAAAACAACATCGAAGTTGTATAAGCACCCACAGCTGTACACATTTTTTTAGAACAAATGAGAAAGAAAGTTACCTATTATGTAAAAGACTACTATGTTTTTAAAAGGTATGAATTAAACTACTTATTATACAATACCTAATTATCATCATAATTCTAGGACTCAGTACAAAGTAATCAGTCTTAAATTAAGTAAGCCGGTATGACTCAGATGAAATAGCTATCTCACTACTACTACAATAGGTATACAAAGTCAAAACTATGCTACAGAACCAAATGTCAAGTCAAACCAGTGTTCACTATTGTGCTAAATTTCAATTTAACTCAAAACTCTACTATTGCAATTCTAGATTTAGTATTTACGTAAATGACTAAAGTAATCATAGACAATCTTCAATTAAATTGTCTACCCCCCGTTCATACAAACATGAATTTCTTTAAAGTCTCTATATCTGACAAAAACAACTAGACCCTTTTAATGCTAAAACGTCTATGTTCTAGACCTTACACACCATAGACTCCTGAAATACTTAAAGTAATCTAGAATTGCTATATTACACACGTAATGCATTTGCTAAACCATTTATCCTTACGTTCGCAATTTAGGTACGAAATTAACTTACTTATTCAAAATATATTATACGTTCAATATAACCATTAAGAACCATTATTACACTAATGTTTTCACATACATACATACTTTACAATACTATTTAAACATCGGTTTCCTATCATTTACTTTATAATACTATAACTTTTTAAAGTAATAGAGCTTCTATATTCACATTTAAATAAAATAAAACCGACCTAAAGTTAATTTCTTATTGCCCTACAGAAAAACGCAAATACGTGAGCGTCGACTATTTTTTTCCTAACAACAAACTCGACACTCGAACATTTGGCGATAAATCTCTACACTCTTAACACCAACAAAAACTATCAAGTACCTGTGCGTGAACATGAGAACAACACTTAAACATTCAGACTCAATAATTATTAAAAATATAAGTGCCTGAGAACGCGCTCTACTTATAAGCTATCTTTAGTTAACACTTATGACTAAACTTCATCTCAAGTTCGGCGAACTAATGGCAATAAATTTGACTCAACTATTTCATAAAAAATAAGTTTCGTTTCGTTGCTATTTGATAACTTATTGTCTCTCTTAAAAATATTATTTCGTTCGACGTTTCGAATAATATTCATAACTAAAGCTACGCGTCTTATTCATTCTCTACATACGTCTACCTAATTATCAAGTAATTAGTTTTCTTATTTCCTACCTTTATAACGTGTTGCGAAGTAAGCTGTTCTTATAAAGGAGATAGACAACAACAATACTTTAGTTCAAATAAATAACTAACTAACAAGCAGTCCACCTGATGGAAGTAAGAAACTGTAGCCTAAGACAAAAGGTAGTAAATGCTACTCTGTGTTCATATACACGATACTGATATTCTGAAGCTAGTACACTCAGAAGATGGCTATTCACTTAACAGTAAAATTAATTACTATAAATCTTATTAGTGTAAATAATATTTGCTACCCCCAGATTGAAATACTTATAAACACTCGTTTAAAATTGTTTTCCGATTTCGATGAAATTTTTCATTTCTCGTTTTAAAACCAAATTACTTACGTTTACTGAATCTAAATTGACTATTATTAAACACTACCCCCAATAAATACAGCTTTTATACAGAAAATCTAATGAAACACGAGTTATTTGACTAAGAATTAAGACTACTTATTCTATAAATCTAGACTTAAAATTATTCTTACTACTTAACTATCTTAATCAACAAATAACACCAATATCCTATATGCTATCGCTTCACGGCAACAAAATGTGTGGCTATAATAAATTACAACCACACGTCCGATCTCAAACAAGGTATACTAGTCTAAGTTAAAATGAATTTCCTATTGTGTAACTAATTAAATAAAACTTGACTATCTTAAATATTAGACTAATCTGAAATGATAATGATGATGACGATGAGTCTTATCCTGGTCACGTGGCTCCAAAATGTACTGTATCCTACCTACCTTAAGCTAAACCTAAAGCTGATCTAAATATGCTACCCTAAGCCTACCTATCTAACTCTCAAACTACTCATCCTACCTACTCCTCACATCAGACCTGCTACTCTACTAATCTACAAATACTCATTATAATCAAATATCTAATGCCTACCTAACTTTAGAACACCTAAACCTAACTATGACCTAACAGAGACCTAGATGAGATTCTAATAAGAATAATTTGAAATCTAAATAGAAATAAACCTTGTTTAGATCGTTAATTTGGCCAAGTAATCGTCTAGTGATCTAAAAGGAACCCACGTGATGTCCGGAGCTAGTAACCTTAAGTTCTTTTCACATAATAGGATGGAATTATTTGTCTTTCTAAACTTATACTAAAATAAACTAACATCTAAAATATCTAACTACGTCTATAATATAAGTAACTAAAACAGACAAGATTACCTACTGCTAAGTTTAAAGTTTTCTAATTGGAATCTTACTAACCGACTTCATAAAAGGTGAAAGTGAAATATTATGTTTTATATACCAAAAGTTTTTGTTTTTGGGGTTAAAGTGCACGCTCCGCCCCGCGGTACACAGTAGATTTCGTCACCTGGCTGGGTATCTCCCTCCCCATAGTTCGGAAGGAACTTTCTTCTTTTTTTTTATTCTTTTGGTCATCAGTCTTAATATAGCCTTGCAACGCTATTGCTGGAATCATGAGAGGACTTGTTTGCAAAGGGATATCTTTACATTTAATATCAGGTATATGAATACCTCACAAATATCAAAATTCTAATAACTGTATAAAATAATATTCTAGTTCTCTAAGTTCCTTTTATTCCACGCTAGGGTCTTCTAGCCAAATTATACGGAATAACAATGAAACAATATCGTCCAGACTTAGGTGATAGGTATTTTGGATTCGCCTTGCTATACCAAATATACCAAAGATCGTGCTTTGCTTTGATCAAGCCTGTCCAATAAGGTCACTGTCAACCGATAATTGAAGTGGATTCTTTTGAACCAAGACAACAGAATACCATTGTATAAAGCTCACAAAAAGAGAAAGCTAATACAAATATTTTCATTTCGTTAATTGTGAATAGCTATTTTTAGTCTAGTCCACAATTGTCTGAATCTACCAACGTTTCGGATATTCGACCCGGAAAATATGATGGAAAGAAACGCCAAGTATCCACCGAGGGTCGGGAAGTTACTTTAATATGTAACTATGTCTAGTAAGTCATTTAGTCAGTAATCTTGTATTTTAAGTCATTCAGTCAGTAATCTTGTCTAGTAAGTCATTCAGTCAGAATTAATGTCTAGAAAGTCATTCAGTCAGTATAAATGTCTAGAAAGTCATTCAGTCAGTAATCCTACCTAACCTACTTCACCTACTATAAAATCAATACTCTATCCTACTTCAGTACCAATAACTAACAAGAAAAGCAGTACACTTACTCATACTACTCTTCACTAATCATTACCTATCAAAATATAAAACAAATCTGACTAAAACGCTTTGAAGAAAAGCAGTACACTTACTCATACCACTCTTCACTAATCATTACCTATCAAAATATAAAACAAATCTGACTAAAACGCTTTGAAGAAAAGCAGTACACTTACTCATACCACTCATCTTCAGTAACTATTACCTACCTAAATATGAAACAAATCAAACTAGCTACCTTGAAGTAAAGCAGTACACTTACTATACCACTCAACCTCACTAACCAAAGTAACCTAGTCCTATCAGCTATACTAACCAACTACTCTAATCGATAATGCAAACTAGAGACCCGGATCTCACATTTAAATTACTCGCGATGTTTTCCGATTGTGCAATGGAAAACTCCTAAGCTAAAGCTACATAAGTCGGGTAAGGAATCCCTTAGACCTAACACCTATTCCTTGTGTGCGTAGCTATGTCTCGCGATAGGGATTGGGACAGCGAGGACATAGCCAAAATAAAAGTGAATATATAAATAGATAGATGCACTAGGTCAAGACAATGGTCACTTTGAATAGCCTGGTGTAGCTACCCAAACCGACAAATGTCCAGGGAGCTAAAGGTTTGTGCTTGAATATAAACAAACCCTGCCGTCACTCCAAACAGACAGAAAAACGCCGACCGCCGAACTAAATACGCTTTCTAGAAACAAAAGTCTGTCAGTTAACACCGCGAGGTGACCTGCCTTCAGTTCTAGAAATCCAACCCGACTCTGGTTGAAACTTGGATTAGGTCCTCAAAGAAAACTAACCCCATGATCTACTAATAAAAATACTAAAACTGCAAAACCCCACTAATATAAATTAAACAATTAAAAAAATATATTAAAACTACAAAACCCCACTAATAAATGAATGCGGAACCCCACTCTAGCTATTAAAATGCACCATTCACCATCACAGCCAATACCATTACTTTACAAATAATAGCACTAACCATGTCGGAGAACAAAGCACTCCACAACTAAAGTAAACTACACTACCCCAATTGAACACTAAACAAAAATCTTAAACCCACAAACTGTAATTTAAAAATAAACTAAAACTGCTAACCCCACATTATTTATTAAAATATATTATCCACCAATATAGACCATACTAGTATTATAAAACACCAGCACAATCCACACCAGCAAAGAATACACTCAATAAATAACGTAAACTGCACTACTATTTTAATCACAAAATTAAGAGAATTACACTTTTACAAACACTATAAACGATCACTATAATTTAAGAAAGACCCCACACTAAATTGAATTAAATACTATAAGGCCCAAAACTAGATGTAATGCATTATTTCCCAACTCAGGTCATACTAGCGGTCTAGACCTCCAGCAGAACCTAAGCTAGCAAACAATACGTCACAGCGTAACGCCTAACCAGAGAACCTTCCTCCAAATCCGTAACAAAATGAATGCCCCAAAAAAAACTAAACGCTCCCGCTTTTATGCCTAAAGAAGTCATCAAAAACCTCCTCCGACACCTCAACATTATCTAGCATCTTAAAATCCTATGCATCCTGTGCCTCGTGTGAAATCCTGCACCCAACGTGCTAGTCCGACTTATTAACGCTTTCTGTAACCTCTTCCAAGTTGTCTTCATTTGTCTAACCGTAAACTAAACTGGAACTAATTCTATCAATAATAAAGTATAAATTTGGATACAGTTTTCAGGACAAACTACCTTTCAAGTCACTATTTTAACTAGTCATTCGACCTGTCAGCGTCCAAAGTTGAAATACGCATCTCGGACTTGTTAGGCCCAATACAAACTCTCGACATCTTGGCAATTTTGTCTTCATTTGACTGACCACACACTAAACTAGAACTAATACTGTCAATAATAGAGTTCAAATTTGTATGCTCCTTTTTAGAAAAAGTTGCTTCTCATAGCAATAAATTAACAACACACTTGTGTTCAAATTTGAAGTGTTCGTGTTTCGTTGTTTTAGGATTGACTTACATCCATTCGCTTGTTAACTTTCTTAAACCTTAACTTGCTAATAATACGGACCAATATTAGTTGAAATGAATGATTTACTTTAGACTTTATTAGGTTTAAACAATTTTGTACATGTTTAATTTATTACTCCGTCGTTTGTTTACATTTTTTTCTTAGGCAGCGAGAAATATTACACTCGATGAAATTAAAAGGAATTAAAATAATTATTATGTTTACATAGTAGAGACATTGCAGATATAAGTAAGTACATATCTGATATGTCACAACTTTCGCATTTATAATATTCTGGGATTATACAACTAGGGTAGTAAAACAAAACGCAGATGTTTGTGGCCTGAGCTGCAAGCAAGGGACATAAATATGCGATCGAGGGCTTTCTTTATTACCTCCCGTGTTGTGTACATCATTTTATGTCTACACTTGGCCAGAAAGCGGCTTTTTCCGTACGCGTAGCGTGCGATAAAAGCCACTTTATGGCCAGGTGTGGCATAAAGACTATAGTTTACGGGTTCACGGGTCAAACAAACAAGAGTATGCCCACAACTTCTTGGAGGCGAGTTTGTGTAGGTGAAAATAAGTAAATGCCTCTTTTCTTAGTCGTAGTCGGGCAAAAAGTACGCTATATTTTAACCAAAGCCATGACTGATCTATGCACTAGATTTCATGAAAATCGGTCCGGTAGTTTTAGCGTGATGCGCAAACAAACAAACCAATAAATAGATAAATCGACAAATAGACAAACGTTTCAAAAACTTTATTTGCGTTTTATTACTTATTCTTTATACTCCCCGGTTCTTTTTTTGGAAAAATCTGTAATGTACAAACATAGATTATGTTACGATGTTATTAGGTATATGTATTGATAGGAAGATAGAAGTATTGACGTCGAAGTCCTGAATCAAATGACTAGTTATCTTGATGTATATCACTTATCGGATCTAACTCTTGCAATTATTTCGAGAGCACTAGCAAAAGTTATTTGCGCATTCGAGTTATCGACTTAATCAGACTTGGCTCGCGTTCGCATGATATTATTCTATTCCTACATTATCCCGTATAAGCCTTATAATGAGGCATGTCGACTATATTCATGACTATATTATAGTTCTGGTTCATTCCTACGGCTCCACTCAAGTGAATATGAAATAAGAAACAATTAACTGTATAATAGAAGGCCCGTTCGCATCTTTCTTCGCGGTGGTGATATAAGCTAAAAGGGGGTCGTAAAAAAACCCGAGGTAGCTGCTTTTTCAAAATATTGATTTTTGAGGTTTTTTGGCTAAGAATCGTTAGTACTTTCGAACCTCAAACAAGGAAAAAAGTGGGCAACATTTTATATGAAAAAAAATATCCACTACGCCACTTCCATACTAACATAAGTGCTAAGTATTAACGATTCTGAGGCAGAAAAACCTAAAAAGACGATATTCTGAGAAAGTAGCTGTAGACCTCGAGTTTTTTTTTATAAACGCCCTAATAGTATCTTTATGATTTCGGTGTAGTCTTCTGTTGTTTTAGGTTTATTATTTTACCTATCCAGATTGTTAAATGTTATCATAAAAATGTACTTAGAAACTATTTACATACATCGTGAGATAAAAAATATTGTAAAATGACATTTACGCTCAAAGTTTCATACAGTGAAGTATCAGCAAAATATCACGAGTTATTTGTACCAAATAAAGAATTTGTAATGATTTACGTGCTTCGACACAAAATTGTGAAAAGTCGTGTTCACCGACTCAGACAGATATACTTACTTAAAGTTTATTATATGTCAATAATTACGTCTTATCAAGAATGTGTAGGAATTCGGATGTTGACTAATATTGAATTTTACTACATAACATATTCACATGGATTGGAAAATACTAAATTATCATAACACAAAAGAAATAAACAAAAAATGTATAAAATATATAAAGTTATGAGACCACAAAGTTTAAAAAAAAAACGATATTGTTTTATCGTCTTAAAGAACAATTTCGGAATGCATTAATACCACTGAAAAAATAAATGTATGACAACTATGTGCTTAAACGCACTTTTTCGTGCTCAAAATGGCAAAATGCTATTTTTTTTCATACAGACTTAGTACAGCGATGGAGCAGATGACGTCATAAGTTGCTACCGTTTTGTATAGAGCGTTTTCAATGCTCAGTGCGATCTGCTACTTTTGATTATAATTTGTGGCTGTTATACTTATACAAATGTATTAGGTGTCATATAGATATTTGTTGCTCACAAATAGTAGAATCGATTTACGACAGTAAAAAAATCGAATAAGGTATGCTTACACGTCCCACTTCTGGGCGCAGGTATCCTTATGTACATGAAAATGGATCCTAAAACGATCATCATGTTTCAACTAGTTTGAACAGTGTGTGATGGCAAGGAATGGGAAAAAGACGTCGCACCGGAAGCTGGATCATGTTACTTCACGTCAGTTGATAGCAAGCACCCTGATAAAAATAGGAAAATTCTCGACATAGAACTAAATATACTTAGCCGTTATTTTGTTATGTTACATACGTTTGCCTGCAGTTACTGTTAGGAAAATTGTTTAGTTATGGTCATGTGGGTGATTTTCTATTAGATAACATAAATTCGGTACGGTATTGATAGTTTCAAAGTACCCAACATGAAATTTTCTTTCTTTCTATTATACATTGGGTAAGGCCGCGGAGCGTTCGTTTTAACTGCCATTTCCTTTGTGTTACGAAATATTCATAAATACGATCAAAAATACGTAAACTTTAGAGGAATATAAAATATTAGTGGATCTTTTTATTTTTATTAACACTTTAAGCACTTGCTATACTACAAAAAACTGTTTAGTCCGTCAGTTACATTATTAAAAAATATTGTGTACGTATTTTTTATTTTGCTTGACAAACAATAAATGATGAGATTGATGAGGATACAGTGCCTAGAAGTTTCGAGTCACTCTTTGGTACAATTTTCACCTAGGAATGACGTCACAAGCCCCCACTCCGGAAGTTTGATGATCTATACCTTTGTCGATTTTACTAATTGTCCTACGATCACGTAGCAAGTAACAAAATTGAAGGTCTAATATTACGGTTAGCTAGATTGAGAGCAATCTACAGATACAGGTTATCCAGCATATTTTGATCTCAGGGTTTGAACAATTCCTATGAGTCGAGAGGGAATTCTAATAATTAGCGGTGCAAACCAGAAAGGATCTCTTAAGTCGGGCGATGCGGCACGGCGGGAATTCCACGTGAAGATGGAAGGCTCTTGTATCATCTAATAGCCTGTTAGGAGATAAGTCAATGATGTCATTACGTCACGGTGATTTATTGAAACTTGTACAATCTCTATGCTCTAATCCTCGAAATATAATCTATGGAACGATAACGCCTACCAAAAGTGACGTTGAAATTTGCCCCATAACGTCCAATTTTAAAATCAAGACGTCTTATGTATCAAGTGGAGTTTATGTGATCATGATTAAGTTATTTATGATAAATTTTCATATGAAGTTTGATTGGACGATATTTTCGGATAGGTCATTTAAAAGACAAAAATATATGATGAGTGGTTATTAACTTCCTGCAGTAAAAATTCAAATGTATTTCTTTGACGCTATAGGTCTTCTTAAGGCCTACTTTGGGACTCTATATTAGCTCCACCCCCCACGGCACTTACGAGTTGTCCGTTGCGCCAATTTTAAGCGTCACTTATGCTTTCATACTTATTACTTATATCGATGGCTCCAATACATTTTTTAGTATCCATAATAGTCACTACCTCTACGAAAAGTTTTAATAGACCTGTTTTTTTATTGGGAGGGACACTTACACAGATGTAGGTACCTACATTTATGGCCTAAAATGCATAGGCAAAGATAAGTTAAATAAGCACAAATATTTTTAGAAAAACGTGAAATAATTAAATGTTTTACTTTGTGCCTAAATAAAACTGCTCTACTCAAATTATACGTTTATAATTAAAAAAAAACTTGTATGCAACTTACGTACAAACGAGCAAAATACGCCAACATACTAACGGGGCTAACGAGTAATTTAATAAAGTGGCACAGAGACATACGAAACACTTACAATGGCGGGATTATAAGTCAAGTCCCGGGCACAATGCCGTGCCATTATTGCGAAACTAGTACCCGGGTGTAGCGGCTACGTAAACCTACGGCTTGTTAATTTTGAATAGAGACGCAGAGAGTATATCTGTATCGCGCAGACACTCGTAATGCCATTTCCGTCGCAGCTGACTCCAGGCCAACTAGCGTGAATCTTACACAATTCGCAGCGAACAATTTAGAAGAGAGCAAACCAATGCAAACGACCTGCGCGTCCTTCAAAAAGCTGTAACGTACCCTTAGATTGTTAAAATGGCCTTTTAATCCGTCACGCTTTTCAGATCCTAAAAGTTAAAATTTTAGGCACAGACTTAAAAGGCGTGTTCTTTGTCACATCGAAAAATGTGTTTATCTTTCGACCTCTGTTTGTTGATATTGATATGATATAAAATAACGTCCACAGCAGTTACCAGTCTTAAAATTAAATACGGTTTTAAATTTGCGTTATTTTGCAATTCAAATAATATTTTTACAAAAAATCATGGAATACAAATATTATGTAAATATTTAAGTTGTTTGTAGCGTCCCCAGTCAATCTGAAATAAAATAATTTAATATTTTGGTTTAAACAGAATTCTTTGAGGACACCTACATTTCAAATACGTTCAAATCTCGACACAAAGAACAGATGTAAAAAAATGTTTACTTAGTTGTATCTTTTTGCAGTGTAAGAATCAATGAAGGTGGAATTTGAAATCAAGAGTAATCTGTCTGGATGGAAATGCGAAAGGAGATGGATGACAAGGAAAATACGCGAGAAAATGCAAAAGGAAAGCAAGGTGGAGCGAGCGCAGAAAATTGGCTTCATTAGAGCGAGGGACCGAGGGCGCGTTAAAATTTTACACACGGCCACCGAATTCCTCGAATTTAGGTGAACAAGACGAAAACTTGAAGGAAACGCGATTTTGAGGTTATACGCAGTATTTTCTGCATAATTAATTGTAAATTTTTAACTACCTAAATCACGCACTTAATCATAATCATAATCATTTATTCCATTGCAATCATGTTCATATTATCATTTACTTGAGAGCTAATAAAAAAAAACCGGTCAAGTGCGAGTCGGACTCGCGCACCGAGGGTTCCGTACAAACTCGCTAGTAGATGGGTGGATTTTCGCCATACAAATTTGTATGCCATACATTTAGTTTGGCATACAAATTTGTATGGCGAAAATCCACCCAGATACGTGGATAGTTTTCAAGATAAACTGTACAAATTTGGTGGGACAAATTTAACTTCTTGGAGAACTGTTGTCCCCATACATCGACATATGTCGCGGTTAGTTTAGTAGGAGCAAATAAGTTTGTCTTACCTACAATTTTTGTGAATTTCTAAAAAACGCTGCAAGTTAGGAAAACCGTTTTATTTTTCCTGTAATATTTAGGTTGATATTAATAATCGGTAATTATTTCAGATTTTTCTGTTCAGTAACTTTGGAGATAATAGGGGGGAATGGTATTTTTTTTTAAGTTTTTTGTCTTAAATCTAAAACTGCATGTCTAAGAAAAAAAATAAAAACTGATTTGAAATCTAATCCCTTTCATTTGATATCCCACTCGATATAATAGCTCTACTTTTATTTTTCAACATCCCATTTCGGACCTCTTTAAAAAAAAAGGTATAAGATTTTTTTTCCATCCAATAGGCTCGAGTTAGCGATTTTTAACACTATTTCAAATATCAAGTCGATAGCATCAGTAAATCGAACAGTACAGTCGCACCATAAGGGTTCCTTTTTTACCATTTTGGTACGGAACCCTAAAAAGAATACATTGTTTTCCTGACAATTTCGCGCCGTAGAATATTTCCATGTAGCAGAAAAACAAACATTGTGATATATTTTGAAATTTTAAATGCTTTATTTTTTACACTTTGTTCTGTTGCTTTAAGATTAGCGCTGTTAAGCTACCCCTAATACCTTGCTCTACTAAAATGAATACGGATATAGAGTCTGTCCAAGATAAGTCTGCAGAGGTCAAAACGAGGTTTTATTTCAAAAAATACTTATGGCAATCATCTTTCCATTTAATAAGTGTATTGTGTAGCTATTGAAATAAATATCCGAGACAGTTTTGCCCAAATCGATCCAGTCCCAATTAAATTAAGCAATGCTTGTATGCATTCACATATACATATAAATATAATACTTAAATACGTAGAAATTATCCTAAACCCTGGAACCAATTATTTAATTTGTTTGGGACTAGATTGATTTGTGCAAGATTAACCCGAATATTTAATTCAGTAGGTATGTAGACACATATTATAATATACGTAAGAATGATTGCCAAGTATCTAGTCTAATTACTCTATTGCTGTGGTTTTCCCATGTTGCTATGTATATGTCGCAGCCAACTAGTTTAATTAGCCATTTGGTTAACTGCCTAGACTTTCTGGTGGTTGGAATTAATAGCGAGGAGGAGTTAACATTTTGTATTTTTCGTAGTTGGATTTTCGTTTTTAACTCTTTTTTTATTTATTATATACTTACACCATTTATTTGATGTGCCATTATTCGCTAAAATCTATAATTAAAATATAAACAATCCGAAATACTAATCAATATTAAAATTTCATTGTTTGTTAATAAAAACTTATCATTTTAAAAGAACATTCCCATCAAGACAACATAGACTTTAACATTTTAAGTGAGTAAAAAATTTATTTTTACTGAAATATGAATAAATAATAAATATTTTAACTAAAAATCAATATAAATCCAAGGTTTATGTATATAAATTGTTGATAAGACTATGTTCATTCTTAAAAAGTGCTTGATTACGAAATAATGAAGGTAAATCCATTTGTTTACGTTATTGTTCATTCCTATCAGATCTCACTATAGTAATAAGTTGGTGAGTGCTTATGTCAACAAATTATAAAGTAACTACTTAGGTAGTTTTAATAATTTTAACAAAAAGGAGAAATATATAACCATAAAGAAGTTCTGTAAACAAAGCGAAAACACATGGATAAGTTGCTCGCCAACGGGCGGCAGTGTGAGTGTCGCGAAGTTGTCGTTCGCCGGCCTACCAACAAGCACGCTATTCAAATTTCATTTACCAAATCAGAGAATATTATCAAACTCTTATTGTAGCCACTGGAATTTAAAATTCATTAACTGGTAAGCTAATGTCAAAGCAAACGACGGTTAACTACCTGCCTAATTTTCGCCTTGATTACGTAATGTGGTAATTTAATTAAGGTTTTGCGAAGCTGTGTAGATAATTATTTCGGACGAAACGGTTAGCGGGGGATTATAACTTGTAATTCATTACTGTGTCATGGTACAGTTTTGCATGTGTGTCATTACAAATATAAATTATATTTTTGGTCTTTTGTTGCAGGTCACGGATCACATGGACACCTAAGGACACATCTTTTGTATGGAGAAAAATCTGCCAGTTTTCTTTGATCGAATGACATAATTAGGAAAGCGACCGTAATATATACTTAAAAGGTCGAAAATTAAGTTTCTGTTTATTGATCTGAAACCATCGAAATTTAATAAGTATGGAAGCGTAACTGACGCTCAAAATCGACCCCACGAGAAGAAAAAACTTATAGCATCAAATGAATTTCTCACGTCAGATCACAATGTTTTGTCTTTTAAACGATATGCAACCTTTTTGAAATTGCGTCTTCTCAAACATAATATTAATATTTGTCATAAGTGACTTTAGACTCAATCATAGTAAACATTAAGTTGGTTATCAGCTCCACTGATACATAAGATGTGTTCGGCCATTCTCACGAAGTATGTCTGCGGTCACCTAATTGCCGCGACGCTGTTTTCATACTAAATGTATGGAGACGCGGTAATTAGACGCAGTCATACTTCGTGAGAATGGCCGTATTGATTAAAGAAAGGGGCGTTATGGGGCAATTTTCGACGTCATTTTACGGCGTTATCGATTTTAGAACAGTTTGGGAGATTACACCGAAATCAGATCAAACCGTACATACACTAGTAAATAGACTACAGAACGAAATAAAACTAAATCAAATCAAGCCATTAGAACTCCACAAAATGATGAGGTTCTGAAAAGCAACGAAAGAAAATGCTACAGCTGTAGCAAACCAGGACACATATACATTATATTTCGATAAATAAAAATAAACAAATAAATATTAGGCGACAATCTTACTCAAATCGAACTAGTCCCATAGTACGCTCAATACGCCTTGTGTTATGGATATTAGGCGACGACATATTTTGATCAATACAAATACTTAAATACATAGAAAACATCCAAGACTCGGAAACAAATATCATCACACAAATAATATTTGCTCTTACCGGGATTCGAACCCAGGAGCGTCAGCTTCGTAGGCAGAGTCACTAACCACTAGGCTAAATCGGTCGTTCGATTTCTGAAAGCATGAAATCTTGAAAAATAATGCAACTAGAACTTTTGCATTTGACACATTGGTAGAAACAAATTGTAATTCTTTCTCTACACTCTAATTAACCGACGTAGATATGAATATCTAAGATCGAATGTCATAAGCTCAATACGCATTATATCTAGAATGTGAAATACATACAATAAGATTGGTCGAAAGATTATAATATTGAAGTACAAAATGAATATGATTATTTCATATAAAATCGATACACATACATATGTCTAGAACATAGAAAATCAAATCGATAAAATAATTGACAATATTTCAAATTTTCTACTCCTTCATTTTATGAGCTGGATAGAAAATAGGTGGAATTTTAAGCTACCCGTATTTTTTCTTTTTCGTTTTAACTAAATTTTTCAATTAAAAATAGCAGTTTGAAAAGTAGCTCATTCTAAAAGGGCGTATGTAGAAAATGACGTCACTTTCCCAACTAGAATCCAGAGCGACAATTACGATTTAAAAAAACTAGAATCCAGTGCGACAATTACGATTAAAAAAATAACTGTCAGGCGTTACAGCGTTGTCAACATAGGAAGTTCGGGAAGACGATGCTTTTGCTCCTCTTATTTGGGCTGGATTATATTTATCACTTGCCGATGTGTACTCCATCATCATCATAATTTCAACACGCGGCAGATTGGTGCTATCAGCCTGAGAAAAACCTTCTGATGTCTTCATTATATGAAAAAAATCGGTGTCGGGTAAAAGAATGCCAAGTTAATAATGTTTGAATGCGTTATCGGAGTTCAGTGGGAAAGTGCCAAGTCTTTTAAGGTCTTCGAAAACGTGCAAATGAACCAACGGTAAGAAAATTAAACTTCTAAAGCCGCTAAGCAGCTGTAACAATTTTCAAAACAAATAAACGTCAGACGGCAAGTATGTCAGAAAATGACAACCGGATACCATACACTTTTTAATCGTTTCAGCACTAAGGTCTCTCTCGATAATGCAGGGAAAATGACGTCACACTTCCGGTTCACACTAATTGACGATTTTTTCCAAAATGAATGGGAAAAAAAATCCAAAAAAATTTTTTTTGAGCATAAAATACAGTTTTACCCAAATGGTTTTCGAATTAAGATCTTTTGAAAATATGAAATGTTGTCAATTGAGGAACTATGATGTTTTTTAAACCATAAAGGTACAAACGAGTCATCTGATAGTAAATGCTGGTGATGGCCGCCCAATCGCCCATAGATACAGCCGCACCAATAAGAGCTATTTATGCATCGCTACCCGAGGCCTAAGATGAAATGTCTCTTGTGCCAGATATTGTACAAGTCATATTAAATATGGGTTTTGGTTAGCTGCTTCAACGATTCTGAGGAGACCTAGTGTATGAATTTTCTAGTTAGGTATATAATTTGGCTGTATGTATTTTAAACCATATATGTATATTATGAGCACGAGCAGTATAGATTATAAACGTGATGAATTTAGATCGCATATATTTTAAACTACAACTACAAAACACTAAGCCAAAAACCAAAGAAATAAGATTGGAACTGAGCGCTATCTATAAACAAACTAGTAAAAGTATCAAAGATGACTACAAAAATTACAGACAGTCAAAAATAGAAAGTCATCTCTATAAGGCTGGAAGTGTGAAAAGAGCCTATAAAGAACTCAAAACACATAAAAACTGGATCCCAGAACTGAAAAGCTCCGATAGAACCTCTAAAACTCGCAACCAGATACTTGAAACTGCTACAACCTTCTACAAAAATCTGTACAGCAGTCAGGAACCGAAAATACAACTAGCCACAGCCTGCGACAGCGAAGTGCCAGTAATAGATGAAATAGAAATAGTGAGACATATAAAACATTTGAAAACGGGAAAAAGTCCAGGACCTGACAGCATAACAAATGAAACTTTAAAAACCATGGCACCAATGCTGGCTACACCCCTGGCCCATCTATTCAACTTAATCTTGAAGACAGGAACAGCACCAAAACAGTGGACACAGTCAAATATAATACTTCTATACAAAAAGGGAGATCCGAAGAATGTTGGCAATTATAGACCCATAAGCCTGCTGTCATGTTTTTATAAGCTTTTTTCTTCAATTATATTAGCAAGAATAAGTGGAAAAATAGATGAACTACAACCATGCGAACAAGCTGGCTTCCGGAGTGGCTATTCAACAATGGATCATATTTACACACTGGAACAAGTGATAGAAAAATATCAAGAACAACAAAAATCGCTATACGTCGCATTTATTGATTACGCCAAGGCGTTCGATACAATATCACATTCGTCTATATGGGAAGCTCTGAGCCACTGCAATGTTGCGTCACCATATATAAGAATCATAAAATACATATACGAAAACAGCACTAGCAGAGTGCAACTCGAGAGCCTGGGCCCGGAGATACCGATAAACAGAGGCGTAAGGCAGGGCGACCCACTGTCACCAAAATTATTTCTAGCCGTGCTAGAATCAGTCTTAAGCAATGTCACCTGGAACAATATGGGAATCAACATAAATGGAAAACATCTTAATCACCTAAGGTTTGCGGACGACATTGTACTCATATCAGAACATAGCTACCAGCTGGAGCATATGGTACAAACCCTACACGAAACAAGTATCAAGGTAGGCCTAGAAATGAATTTCCAAAAAACAAAGCTTATGACTAATAATATTCAGAAAAACATAACAGTCAACAACACGCCCCTAGAGTTCGTCGACAGTTACATTTACCTCGGCAAACAGATATCATTCCACCACCAGAATAATGAACAAGAAGTTGACAGACGAATAAAGATTGCTTGGAACAAATATTGGTCTCTGAAAGAAATACTAAAAAGCAAACTAAACATTAAACTAAAAAAGAAAGTAATGGACTCATGCATCCTGCCTTCACTAACATATGCTAGTCAAACATGGATATTCACAAGCAAGGTAAAAAATAAGTTGACTACATGCCAAAGAGCCATGGAAAGAAGCCTGACAAATATAAGAAAAATGCAAAAAATACCTCACATACATATAAGAACGATAACAAAGATAATCGACGCTTTAAAGTTCGCAAAGCTTCTCAAATGGAGATGGGCCGGACATGTAGCCAGAATGTCAGACACACGCTGGGCCGCGCGAGCAACGACGTGGCCTGGCCCCACTGGAGGGAAACGAAGAAGAGGAAGACCAAAAAGTCGTTGGTCTGACGATATTAAAAGAGTAGCTGGCCCAAGCTGGGTTACAACGGCAAAAGACAGAAAAAAGTGGAAGTCCTTGGAGGAGGCCTTCACCTGACGAGGGGTTCTTGTCCATAACATGTAATGTATATATTATGTTATCCTGCTGATTATCACAATAAATTAACTAATATTAGATTTAATAAAAATACTTAAAAGTGACACTGTGATGACAATTAATAATATAAATATAACTAATATAGTGTAAGCGACATGTAATGCAACTGGACTAGAAATAAAAGGCTTTTTTATTTTATTTTTTTATTTTTATTTTTATTTTTATTTTTTATTTTTATTTTATTTATTTTATTATATTTTAAACTTACATATGATAAATGATGTTATGAATTCCGTACGTTCTGCAATTCGACTGTATGTATTTTGATCGTATGCAAAACGACCGTATAACATGTGTTTTTAATATTTTGCTACGTAACCTATAGGGCATGCAATACCGGTTTTACTTGTATGTAAAAACCGGTTTTTCGGTATTTGGCCCATACAAGTAAAACCGGTATTTCATGCCCTAGTTACCTATGAAAAAGCTCCATTCTACATACAAGTATTAGATTATTAATTTAAAAAGATTTTTTTGCAATTGCTACTGAGGCAAACAAATAGAGCAGCTCGTAATTCAGAGGAGCAAATAATATAAACAATTCAAGACTAAGGAAAAAACACTCGAGCTTATCCCAGATACCTAGCAGATAGCCTTTCGTAAGTCGATGTAAAAAGTCTGTGTTGGAAAAGTGGATCAAAGAAGAAATTGACATAACAAATGAACATGGCAAGTGAAATAACAAATAAAAAAAATGTTTAATGTGACAACGGATTTCTCCAACATTTCTCTATCGCAGGATAATCTGTTAATTTTACGGGATTGCCTATAAATCATACTATTATTACCTTACCTACCTACTAATACCGATATAATATTTGGCTATCTCACAATACTCGTAAATTGGAGTAGAAGTTAGTGGCCAGTTTCTTTACGAAGTTTAACTTGGCAAAGTTTTCTTTTCCATAATTATATTATTCTTGAAAATCTTGTTCAAATTATTCGCTTTACTGTCCTATCCTACGAACTCTGTATTTCTGAAAAAAGTTTGTCATGCCTGAAAAAGTGTTTACTGAGTGCTTACTGAAAACTTTAGAAGTCGTAGGTATAGTCGTTTCAACGTTACGTAGGTACCCACATTTGCGGTTTGGAATAGATCTCGGTTTTATGATATGTGGTGTGAACAGTAAATAACGAAGTTTTGTTATCGCAACCGCATAACTCGGGTTGGGAGGCTTGTTTATGTGGCAATTGGCGTCGCAATGAACCGGCGTTCTGGCGAGACCAAGTTGCCGGCAAAGGCGGTCCCGGCGCGAGCTACAAATTGAAGCATAGTGCCGCAACTCACAAATAATCATACAAGAGGTAAATTGTGCGATGAAAGTTCCTACAACTTGAGTCTGTGAGTAACTGCGGTCAAGAAACAGATACAAGTTATTGTTGTGCTCAAACTAATAATACATTAATGCTAATAAAAGCTTGTTGATAAGAAAAATCTCCTAAACCGTAACTAATAATAATTGATTAACGTACGTATAACAAGAATTGGAAAATACTTAAACTTAGGAAAACAAACCAGGTTAAATCATGGTACTTTAAAATTGAAGCTTTAGTTCGACCCCGACGTATAAAATAGAATTGTATCAGACAATAAATTAAAGCCTGAAGTCCTTGTATAAGGGGTACTGGATAGCGTACTTAACTAATATCCCAGTATATGAGACAGAAAATAGCCAATAGTTGTTACAGCTGTAAATGGATTAGTCGTCAAAACATCAGAATCGGGAGAAATGCCATATAAGTTTGAATACGCAGGCCTCGGGTGGTGGCTACAATTTAAAATCAGCACCAGACAGAAAATTTGCGTTTCCGACTATTTATCACAAATCGAACCACACAAATTCACATGTTCAGTGTTTAGTACTTACCTAAATAATAATTAATAATCTCTCGCCGAGCTAATCGGCCGGCTAATGAATGTAACGAATAATGAATGCAAAAGACGATAGACGCAAAAGCGTGGATTGTAACGCCACACTCACAGATTCAACGAAATCCAGTAATTCCCTTTTGAATATTCTACAGCTCATCCAGCAAAAAGCTAATCCGCTGAATAATGGGGTTATAGATATCAACGCTTCAGCAGGCGTGGTGAAAAAATATGCCAATTGTTCGGCGCGGCATGAGCTCATGCCATTTAAATAATAAATCTCAGCTTTGTCTGATGTTTTAATTGTTTTCACGGCTTTCGATCGAAATGGTTATTCGTTTTGAATGATGCTGGAAAGACAAGATAATTCTGCGTAGAGTGTATAATTAATTTACTTGTTAAGATTGAATAGTTTACATTCATTTGAAAAGCGTATGGTTTCAAATTGATTCATCTCACGCAAAGCGCTTCAATATAGTAAGGTTTGAGATATCTACGAGTCTATGAAAGGGATCTGTTATCTGCAATAAGATAAAATGGTATAAGTACTTAATTATTATTTAGAAAAATTTAATCAAATATTAAAGAGGACGGCTATTAGTTTAATTACTTATTTTAAGTTATTATAAGCGCACGAGTATTCAAACTTTAACAATGTATAAATAACATGGCTACTAACTAAATAAAATGATATTATATTATACTAACATTATATCAACTTTATATCTGTAATAAATGGAATGAAATTAACTGAATGAAACTGTTTTATAAATAAAATCATCAACTAAACGGACTTGATAAAAGCCTATATAATAAAATAAAAAAGTTAACACGTTCGCGGACAGACATTCTATAGCATTCGAATTTTGAGTAACTTTTGTGACACGCATTCTATAGCAGTCTTGATTTGAGGTTCTTTCCTGAGCGCAAATGCTAAAGAATGCGATTTGCCATAGTAAATACTAGTAGATCTATCTTTACTGTCACTTTTTCTGTAGTCCAGATGCGCTTACTGTCATATTACATGCTTTTCGCACACAAACAAGCTGAACATGTATTGCCGGCTATCGTACCCCCCTCCCATGCACACAGATGCTATAGCAGTCGCGGTTGTATGAAAGTTTGCTTGATCAACCGGCGAGTGCGCCGCTGAGTAGTCTATGGTGATGTTGGTGAATTTCGAGCTACGGAGCCTTTTCGAAGCATTATTTCCATCATCATAAGTAACATTTATTGTATGGTTTTCTAGCATAATATGATGTGTTGCAATGACTAGGCTTATTTACTAACTGTTTATTGACCTATAACTAGTGTTAATGGTGGCAAGGATTTAAAACGCAGGCATGAATGATGATACCTATTTTTTGATAAACTAATACAGTAATAATCATTTTAGGTAATAATCTTTGAATTATAATATTGTTCGTTCTCTGTTCTACTGCTTGCATTGTAATGGGTGTATGGGTTGCTTAGCACTGTGTAATAAAAGTGTTTACAATTTGGTTTAGATTTACTTCGCCTTTAGACATTCCTCGTCGTGACGAGAGCCCGTTTATGTGCTGCGAAACGAATCAGCCTTATCATCACCCTCTTCACCTCGAAGCGAGCAAGTTAATTCAGCACAAAATGCGCTAACTTTTTCGCCGCAAACGAAGCCTTCCCTTTTGCCACCAATTGAGCCAGCTACTGCGCCACAAGCCGATCCTGACTTTCACTTAGCTGTGCCAGTTGATTTGCCACCAAGCGACTTTTTGCCTTCATCTCCAAACCTGTCAGCATTGTCGCCGCAATCAGTACAAAGCGAACGAGCAGCTTCACCTATCAAGCTTGATAGGTCCAATTCCATCCATAAATGATACTCCATGGGAAGAGACTGGGTGGATTTTAGAGCGTCTCAACCGTCGTCATCACCAATCCCGATATTATGATGACATATTTTTAAAAATAACATATTTTTTGATTAAAACATGAAAAAAAATGTGATAAAATATAGCATCCGTGTCACATTGTTACATACTATAGTACAACAAATCAGACGGAGCTGCTATAGCAGGCAACTTATAGCATTCGTTGTCATAATATATCACAAGCTAACTAAACCATGTGACAGAACTGCTATAGCAGTTATATGCTACAACATTTGCTGTCACATAACGTGGTATAACAAAGTATCATATTTGACGTCGCTGGTATAGCATTCGACTTACATAGCATTCACTGTCACATATAAACAGTACACAATGGCACAACTGTGACGAACCTGCTGTAACAGTTCCAAAAATTCCATACAAAATGTTTGTGTCAAACAGGTGTGACTTACTGTCCGCGAACGTGTTAGGGTTAGATTATCTAATAAATTAAACACTCATTTGATAAAGTCGATAGGTTTTTAAATGAATGAATTTATTTCATAGCTTCATTTGGATAGGTTCTTACCTATTCATTGAAGTTGAACGACAAAAAAATTATATTAAATAATATATAAAAATAATAATAACAATACAAATCTTCGACTTGTTAGTAGGAATTACCATCATTAATTACTTTTAGCTTTAATAAGCAGACGTCAGAGGTCTAAGAAACACAGTGCAGGCACTTGAACAGGAAATGAAGAAAAGTCGAGTAGGGTATTATTGAATAGGATTTGAAAATTATTATAAGGATTTTTCTTTCCGGGGCCTCCGACTACGACGGACAGTATACTCCAAACATTCTTTAAATAATGGAAAGCAATTTTTCTAACCCTGTACCTTTAGCCCAACTGTGACGCGCGACTCTTTGTCCCGCTACAAATACTAGGTACCTACTTATCACTTTCCATTAAATACGGTACGAAGGTTGTCACAAGGGCTCCCTACCGGATAGTGATTTAAACAAGAAGGAGGTTTATTTGAACTCTGATAGGGTTGGCACTCGCGATCGGAAGAGAAAAAAACGGTCGAGGGTTCGTAAAATGAGATTAGAACTGGCGAGAGTCTACTGGACTCCCCTGGGCTGTTGGTCTGGCGAGCAGACTCGCTGGTATTGGGTGATTAGTAGTGTTGGGTGAGTAGTAGATAGATAGATTAGATAGATTTATTTATTTCATAACACAACATTACATGACGTGTCGACGCGCCGCCGGCCGGGGTCTTTCAAGCATTCTAGTCTCTCGTCTTCCTATACCCCAACCCTTGCTTTGGCTGCTGCAGTCCCCGAAGTTTAGCTGCTTCGGAGGTCCAGGGGCTTAGCTACCGCCGGGCAAGGATGCAGCTACAAGCCGTGCGCTGGATGAGGGGACCAAACGGAGCACCCGTATTTACGGGCTAGAATAACAATAGGCAAGTTGTTTGAGACAAAAGAGACGGCTCTTTTGTCTCAAGTCTTTTTATAGGCTTTTTTTAAAATACATATTAACCGACAGTAACGAGCAGATTATGAAAACTGACATAGACAAATGACTTATTGTCTATGACAGTGTTAGTATATTGCTTTTTGTCTTTTCAAGTTAAAAATAAAAACTAAGTATCCACTTTTACTAATGAAAATACTATACATATAATTATAAATTCCAATCGCTTTAAAAATAAAATCGATAGCTAACTAATTCATATCACAGCGCCATCTAGTAAAATATTCACGTATTAACGAGGCACATAGCCTCGCAACGTGACAAGGTGACGGATCATGTTTTGTCGCGCGACAAACGAAGTTTTTTTGTTTTAATTTATTGCGTGACCAGACCAGACGACCAGAAAGAGCGCGCTTTATGAGTTAGAGCCAGACGGTAGCATTCGGCGCATTTTTGTAACCCGAACGTAGGTTTTGTTTGGTTTTGTTAGACAGTGCGAGTTAGTGCTAATACTTATTCTTCTGTGACTATATTGTTGACTTAAACAATTAGATGAAAAGTTCAAAGATCAAAACCACACTGTGCAAAAATTTGAATATCGTGGATCACTGGGAAGCAAAAATTGATGGAAGTACGTTTTCAATAGACACAGATCGTGGGGTCAAATGTTCCGAAGAGAGATGTCGCCCTAAAGAACTAACTGGATTGGAGGTTTTATCTTAAATAACGATAGCACAGCACCAAGGCAATCGAGTCTTCGAAAAGACGACCTGAATAGGCTGTATGAGTGTAAATAGTAAGTAGATGATATTTGTGTGAATACATATGTCTTGCGTCCACATTACTATTATTATATTTACTGTGTCTTTCCCTTTCACGGGACAATGGTGTCCCGGACCTTTGGAAGGCGTACGCGGAGCCGAAGCCAACGCGTAGAGGCCCATTCGACACTTTAATGAAAAGTAGTGGGTACACTGAGCGGATGCTGTCCCTGCCCGTATCCTGGGACACACGCAGAGACAGCCCCCGCCAGATGCAAGGACTATTGTTGATTGATGGAATCTAACTGGGCTATGGTGGTGGAAGTATGGACTAAATACTGGGCTCTGGATTGAGACACGACGGCGCCTGTCAAGAAAAGTGTCTCATGGTTTTCTTGGCACTGACAGACCTTGATTTGCCCTTGTTACTATTATTATAGTGTTGTTGTAAATAAAACATACTACGAGTATCACACAGGGTGCAATACATGTGCTTAACGGTAGCTATTTTTACCCGACTGCGGCGAAGCCCAAAGGAGGGTTATGTGTTTGACCTGTATGTATGTATGTCCGTTCCTGTGTCCGCTCGTAACTACTCAACGGCACATCCGATTTTGATAAATGATACATCATTAGATTCGTCTTGATGGTGCGAGTGTCACTGGTTATGAAGTTCGTCAAAATAAACAAAATGGCGGATTTTATGCAGTTTCAAAGTGCACCGCGGTCGGGTTTTTTTTAGTAAAAATGTGGTTATTTCGAGTTCGTGTTGGGTTTTTTACTCAGTGTCATATTATTTGTTTGTAAGAAGTTTTTGAGTGACCTCGCACCGGAAGGCACGGCGAGGGACGCCCTTTACAAGGCTTACTGATCACCTGGTGAAAGTCACTGGAATCCAGTGGATTCGGGTGGTATAAGGCTTTTGAGGAGATTTATATGTTCAATAGAGGATACAACCAGTTCATTATCGTTTTTTATTTTGATATATTTTAATAGTTCTGTTCCTCTATAGGCCAGGGGTCTCCAAACTTTTTTAGCTAAGGGCCACGCTGCACCTTTGGAAATCTCGCGGGGGCCACACCACATGGTCGACCGCGGAGGAATTGAGTAATTTTTTTCTGCGTCCTGGGGGATGGGGGAGGAGGGGTTCATTAGAGAGCTAGCTCTCGCGGACTGGCTCATGGGTTCTTCCGCGGGCCGGATTGGACGGGTTCGCGGGCCGGATGTGGCCCGCGGGCCGTAGTTTAGAGAGCCCTGCTATAGGCTGTTATTTTTATTTCTATAAGTTCGAAAGTTACGCTGATCTAGCTAGTAAGAAATGAATTACGAAACCAAAGCATTAAGTCTAAAGCTGAGTAGGTATTTAACTAAGATTTCATTATCATCATCATCATTTCAGCCATAGGACGTCCACTGCTGGACATAGTCCTCCCCCATAGATTTCCAATTAGTTCGGTTGGAAGCAACCTGCATCCACCGTGAGCCAGCAGCCTTAACCAGATTCATCTGTCCATCTTGTTGGCGGACGTCCGACGCTGCGCTTGCCATTTCGTGGTCTCCATTCGAGAATCTTTCGGCCCCCACGGCCATCTGTTCTACGTGCTAACTAAGATTTGATAGGTGTCAAAAATTAATCTTTTCATACACGCTCGTCGGTTTAGAGTGTTTCTGGCTTGTCTTTTTTCAGACCGTCTTCGATCTGGTCGCGAAACGTTCTTCTAGGCCTTACCCTTCCAACGTTCCAACGATTCGCCTTGTAGATTTATTTAGTTAATCTTTTTTCATGCATCTTCTCTGTCCAAACTTAGCATCCCTTTCTCAATTCGAGTTACTATGTCTTCTTTCACACCACAACGCTCGCTTATTACGCTACTCGTGATTATAATATAATGTGTCAATGACATTATTAAAGTATATAAGTATATATTGAATTCAAAATTTTATTTTCATAATAATCGGAGTAAATAGTATTTCAAATATTGAATACGAAATAAATCGTTGCTCTGGCAAATAAGGGAACCAATCCGTAGGTAATTATAGTCGGTTCACTGCTCAGTGTTTACGACATTAATTAAATTTTGTTATAAATTGCAACAATTAATGCAGCTTAGTTCAGAATTCTGGTTATTATTATATTGACGCTTAAAATTTCGTTAAAATGTTACAATTGAACCAAATTCAGCAAAACTATTTGGAGCCAATAAACGAATGAATGTTTTGTTCAGAAATGTATTTGTTCCTACATGCCGAACAATCAAAATATACAAAAAATCTTCCAAATATATGTTAGGTAGTTTTATTAACCGATTTGAAAAAGGAGAGAGCTCTCAGTTTTTTTTTATGTATTAGCTCAAAGACAGTTGGATCGATTTGGGTAAAGTTCTGGTTGGAAAGAGAGGGATGCTTAAGGCCCGGTAGGACCTGGCTCGCATTTCACATACAACTAGGGTCGGGCGGAATGCAGATTATTGCAGATTATCTTCGATTTCTAACATAGAAGTATACGTTATCAACCCAAACATGAGAGGATGCCCTGCATGACTGTGAAATCATGATTGTCAGGTATTAATTTTGTCAGAAAAGGTAACTGGTAATAAACAAAATGAAAAAAATACTTTATTTTATAGTGTTTTCGCGCTACTTTTCTATCGAGCGAAGTATTTGCTATCGTGTTCTAAGTGAGAGGAAGCCCTAGATACAGTTCTGAATATTATTATGTATGTTTTACAGTGACCTACGAGTCAAATAAGTGCTCTAAAAATGATTTGGAAACTAGGCTTCCGTGCCCGATTCTGGTCTAGCCTCGCCTTAAGTTACGGGGCCGAATGTGTCGTAGTTAGTTCAGTGTGTATCTAACTTAGATACGCCTTCTTGCAAGTAATCCGTACAAGTCTCTATTTATAACAAAACTGATGTTCGGAGCACACCACCGGCCGGGACGCACCGGATCCGAGTGTCTCTCTCTATCGCAAAACGCGTGCTCTTTCTGGTCGCCGACTAAGCCACTCCGCAGGCGCAAAATTTGGTGCTAGTAGCCGCGTGGCGAAATCATGGAGTCAGCCTCGCCAGCTGCAGGGGCAATCCACCAGAATGTCAACTCTGTCGGGGACGTGACGGCTATGGCACCTTGCTTAAAAACCTATAGAAAGTGTTAGAATACACTATCGATTCAAAAACCAAATTATAAATAAGTATACCAAAAAAAGACTTTCTAACTTTGTTAGAAGTATGAAAAGAATGGCGTCACGTGCCCGACGTTCTGGAATGCCCCTGCAACGCAGTCCTGCAGGGTAAGTTCACAACTCTGCCGTCATTCGCATCCCCAATATAATATGACCCGTGAACTAGAATAACGATTCATAATCGAAGGTCATACTCTAAATATGACGGATCACCGTTCGTCTTTCGTCTTTGTGAATGACTCCCCAGACCAGCTTATACAGTTACACTGCATGCTTAGTATTTTGATTCTAAGTAAGCATGCAATGTTCTTTGCAGTATTTCGAAAAAAATGCTATGAGTGGCCAAATAAAAGTGTATGCAAATAAAACTTCAGGCAAACTAAAACTAAAAGTGTATGCAAATAAAATAATAAAAACAAAATTAAAATCTGCCTCGCACTTAACCGGTTTTATTTAATAATCTATATTTTTTTTAACTCTTTATCTCAAAAACGGCTAAACAGATTCTATTGAAATCTAGCTAAAACACTTTTCGTTAAGTGACCTTTAAAAATAAAATGCATCGAAATTAGTGTATTAGTTTGCAGGAAAATGGTTAGAGACCCACAAACAACCTCTTACCCCATGTGCATAAAATAAATGTATACCGCCTCCGTGCCGTTCCATTCGTCGTGAGTAAAAGACTGAAAGTACATTTCTAAAAAAGTGTATACCTAACATCAATTAACTAATCCTTAATTGATTCCTATTTTGTTACCAATATTTTTGATGATTATTTATTTTTGCTCGATGTTTTGTTGATACATTGGGATAATTAGGGAAAAATATTTCCGATAGAATCTTAATTATGAAAAATAACCAATAATAGTATTGATTATCATAAAAAAATTGGTAACAAAATAGTAAAGTTAACGAAAATTGTGACAGTTAATGGGCACGTTATATGTCGAAATTGTCGTTAACTTTACACATTTAGGATATACTTTTTTAGAAATGTACATAAACAATGCACAATATGGTCCGTGCTGAAAAAAATGGCTTAGCAGCATATTTTCTCACGTGGTTGGCAAGTGATAACAGCCTGCCACCTCAAGAAGCATGACCAGAGATAAACCCGCAGACGAACAACATTATCCACCAAACAAACATTGATACTCATACGTGTGCATGCATGCATGGTACATATCGAATAATTTTTACTTGTGCATTCTACATATATACTATATATTATATACAAAGCTGCCACTCGAAGCATTCCAATAAATTTGTTTACAATTTGGTATCCGCAGGTTGTTAGACGCCTCTTTGTTTCATAATGCCTTCTAACTTTCCGCATTACAGAATCGCTTAATTGCGATTTCTCGATAAGATTTTTAACATTCTACAAATTATTAGGTACGCCCAAAACAAGCCGTGTTTGTTTTTAACTGTATGCCTATCAAGAGGTGGATTGTATTAATAAGCAAATTCGAATATCATCGATTAAAAGTTGTTGTAAATTTATCGAAACTTGAGATTTGCACAAGTAAATTAAATACTTACCGTAAACGGTAAGTAGGTAAGTAACTACCTTCCAAGCTTGACTACAACATAAATCCAGCTTCATCATTTTTTGACAAAACAATATGCCGACTTTTTCCTTCACTTGATTTATGTATGTAATTACGTCTAAGTCTTTCCCTACCAGAATACTGTTAAACAGTACTCATAGTTCTTAAAAAATCTAATAACAAAACCATTATAAGTTGATAAACAGATAATGTACACCCTCATAACAAAGGAATCAACTCAAACAGTAGCAATATAACACTCAACAGCTGTTGTCTCCGTCTTATAAAACAGTATCTTATTTGGAAGTACTTCTTCAGATTTATAACAAGGTGTCTAAATTTATGCTAATAACTTACCGTCGGATGATGTCGCGGAACCGGCAATTAAGAGCAGTAATAAAACAGGCGCCGCCATCGAACACGAATTTGAACTTAGGTCGTTCATCTTGTGTACTTTAACCCATCGACATCGTATTCTAATAAACTTTTACGACTAAAAGTGTGTCAACAAAAGTGGTGTCATGGCCTGGGTGGCGTCGGTCGGGCATCGGCCGGTTAGTTAAATATTCATCGGGTGATCGGGTGCAAATAGAGTAGCAGAGATCGAGAAGTGCGATCGCGTGGGGCGCTCGCGCGGGGTGCGAGGTGCCGCGACTCAGGCTGCGAGCTCGCCGGCTGCGTAGGTACTGACCGCGGAGCCGCTACGGAGTACGGATGGCGGGCCGCGCTTTGTCTAAGTCTCCGCGAGCGCCGAGCGCGGAACGCCGAACGCCGAGACCGAGCACCCGGCGCAAGCGTAGCCCCGCCTCATTCTCGGATGAAATGACGGAACATTACCAGTATTTGTAACAGTTTGCGTCAAATTGATATAAATGGAGACGGTTTTAATAAAGTGTAATTGACTTTTGCTGAGTTCGCGTCGCATTAATTTAGACCACGCTAAGACGCCTCGGGCAGGTGCGACGTTAAATACCAGCGGAGAGAAACTTCCCTTTTTCCCCAGAATAATCTCTTATTTAAATGAAAGTTAATTACGATGACTTTCTGTCACAACGGAATCAGAATGAAAATTATTGCATTTTTACAAACTTCTAAGCGTAGCTCATACAATATAGATGAGAGTAGGTAATAAATAAGCTACTAATTTACCATATTTTTCTTCTTCAAACTCAGTGCCAAGTTTCTTTCTAATCATGTAACATTTTTCTTAATACATTTTGTAACGTCTAATCCCCAAAATACAAGTTATTTTAAAACTTTTCGAATTAAGCTTGTTATACTTTAAGTAGTCTACTTACCTACTAATAGTAACTTGATAGCTATCCCAAATTTCCTTGTAGTTCGCATAAACTTATCACAATCAAATAAGAAAATACAGGTATTTCAGCGGTACAGCAACAAGAACACAATTTAATTAACATCTTCTGAAATAATTTAGATACTTAAGAGTAATGAAGATGAATAATTCGGTCTTATACTTACTTCATCAAGTAATCTGTGTACCGACGCGAAAGCAAAATTGAAATTATAATGATAATAATTAAACATTAACACGGTACCGATTAACAAGTCTTCGAGGCAATGTAAGGAATTGTACTTAGGTTAGGTACCGAGTATCTGAACTTGTAATAACTACAGATCTGTTTACATTCAATTTCGAATAGTCGGTAACATCTACGGCGCAATACCTATACATAATAATATATTGCAACACATCTTTTATGCCACACCTGGCCATAAAGTGGCTTTTTCCGCACGCTGCGCGTACAGAAAAAGCCGCTTTCTGGCCAAGTGTAGACATAAAATGATGTACTCAACACGGGAGGTAATAAAGAAAGCCCTCAATCGCATATTTAAGTCCCTCGGTTGCAGCTTGGGCCGCAAATACCTGCGATCTCGGTCTTTCCTTGTATTGCCACCATAATTGTGTAATGTACTATATTACTGTAGGGAATGTGCGGGAACTTATAGGTGGCAGCACTAAATCGACAAAAGAGACGCGGACAGTAAAGAAAACTTATCTTACCTGAAATAAAAACTGGTTATAAATGTCAAGTATAGTCAAGTTGTGGCTACACTAACGTTAATCGCCTTTTATCGCGATAAAAAAAATGTCATGGGGAAGGCAAACGAGCATACCTGGGCTTTTTTATTTAAAGAGCGTTCTTAACTGACAGTTAGCAGGTCGTCACAGAACTGACGATTAGTGTCAAACTCCATACATTTCGTCACGGACCGACAGGTTAGTCGGTATTTGAACATAGCTTAAGTTTCGTCTAACCGTACATTTTAAAATAAAAATGCCCACCTAAGGTCACCTGATGGCCTGATGGTAAGTGACTTCTGAGTCTCATGGACATTTGCAATCTTAATATTACAAATAGGTACGTGCCAACCCTGAGGACTAAGATAGAATGCCTCTATGGTAGTAATTAACGGCGTTTTCCGTTAATGTCACAGCATAATAGAGTACAAGATTCAGATTGGCGGTAACGGTAGCACCTTCGTTGTGCACGTTCCCTATAGGCGCAAAGATGTGTGACGATATACGGCGGTTTTGAATGTTACACATTATTTAATGCTGACTGTGCAGTGCACTTCATCGTAACACATATTTTAAATTCGAAAGTTGGTTATAAATTATCAAAAATCGGGTGGGTCTGTGTTAGAATACACGACCGTTGGTTATAAGCTGAAACGTCTAAGTCAGGGAGTCGGTGCCAACGTCAAGAAATAAATAAGACACCTATACTCCAAATTTCATCAGTGTGCATGCACATGCACAAGCACCTTGTAGTTTTTAAGTAAAATACCTGTGACATACGGATAGACGAACGGACATAAGGAAACTATAAGGGTTCCGGTTTTTAATGGGCTTGCTCACAGCTCATTATATCAATAATTATTGTGACATTTGTTACCTTCCTTCTCGTTTTGTATTTTGACGATCTTTTACGTACGAATTCTTGTAACTTTGTTTTTACAGCAAAATTATACTGTAATTTTCTCATGAAATAAATGATCTATATCTAACCATTAATCGAGACTATGAGAAAGATTTTAATAATATTTACCAACTTTTTGAAATATTTATACCCCGTGGGCCCGTATAACCCGACAAACTTTAACTATAGATTCTAACAACTATTAGGAGTAAAAAAATTTATATGATGTATAGTCGAAAAACGCTTACTTTCCGAGATATTCATTATTTTTTAAACGAAAACTCCCAAGTGTGTAACAAGCCCTAATAAAATGTGACTAAGATACTTTTACAATTTTTTAATCCTTTAACTAAACCGGAATTAACCATCGCAGGTATTTGATGGTAAGCGACTACGAGGCCAAAAAATTGACCTTTCGTTTCCATTTTAGATTTTTTTTCCTTTTTAATAACTTTTCCTCCAGTAAGGACATGTTTATAACGAGGGACTGAATTGATTGATTTGTTTTCTATTCATGTAAAATGACAAAATTCGACCTATGTTGATATAACGTTATTTACTTGTAATACCATCAGGAATACGTGGTTAAAGTTGGTCGGGTTGTACGGGCCCACGGTGTATTTCGGGCCACGGTTTTAAGTATGTAAGAGTGAGTTTTAATACGTCTTAGACGTATGAAACTATATAAGAAAGACGTAGAATACAAGAGCAAAAAATGCGATTTGAGCTTAATTTAAGCAATTTATTAATAATTAAAAAAGATATAAAATACAAGTCAACTGTTTATTAAGGTAACTTAAGTATCTCAAATACTAAGAATCATTGACCGAATTTCATTTCTCTGAAAACTATTCGAATCATTATCGTAGGTCCGATGACAGGTTTTGTAAATTTTTCTTTTTACCATTTCACGTTTAGTAAAAGTTTGTTTGTCGGTAATACTCGTCTCATTCACTTATGCTCTATGAAGTGTTGCGTATTTTAGTTCGTAGCCCATTTTTCATTAACTTAATGGTACTTTGGCACTGCAAACGTTTAGACAAATTTTCAGTTTACCTTTTAACGATATCCCAAGTTATTTTTCAACAGAGGTACCTACTTTTCTCTATAATATTATTGACTCGCTGACTCGCTTGCTTAATCACTGAGCTAAATTATTACAAACAACCATTGATTGGGGGGTAGCAAAGCTGGCCCGTCATTATGACACATATTTTTTATGATTTTATCGTATAATAGAATACGCTAAACGTATAAAATACGAGATCGTATAGAAGTTAGAACACGAGAATCCCTCCGCGAGGAGGGCTCGGGGTGCAAACGCCGGGGGCCATTAAAAAGAACTCAAAATAACTAAAGGTTCGATTAGGTGTAAAAGTAGGTTCGGTTAGGTTTGAAGTGCGTCCCCCAACAAAAATGAACTGCTGTCAGAAAAGTAGGTTAGGTTAGGTTTGAACTGCGTCCCTAACAAAACCGAACTCTTAGAGTCTGTGCGGAAAGAGAATGGGATTTACTTAGATTTGAGGGCGCTGTAATGCTTTTCTACCGTATTTGCCATAATGGGTAGGTTAGTTCCGTTTTTCGCCACGCCTATTCTCTTTCCGCACAGACTCTATCAAAGAGTAATTTAAGTTAGGTTAGCTGACTAACTGCGGCTGTTTAACTGTGATCCCCAACAAACCGAATCGTTACATGGGACAAATGAAATCAAAGTCAATAAAAAAAAACGAATGTTATTTCGGAAAAATGAAATCAAAGTCTGATAACTGTTATTACGGACAAATGAGATTTAGGGAAATAGTACTTACTACTGCAGAGGCCGGCAACCCCATTTCACTCCGAGGTAGTGCTTTTCTCAAATATGCATTGAAATAAATGAAAAACACTCAACAAAATCTATCTTTATTTTCTATTGACACTAAAAGTAAAGTAGACAAAAAATTTTTAAAAACTGTTTAAGTACACATTTTTACCGCGAATGTTTAGATGAAATATTTTATACGTGTATTCGTGTAGTTAAATTTGCAATTTAAAATTATTGGAAATTGTTTGTAATGTGTTATTTGTTATGTTCATGTCAATTTTATATAAATAATACTCCAAAATATAGCAAACATCGTTTATTGTTTTTTAATCTCTGAACGCTATGATGCTGGGTCACAAAAAAATGTGGAATAGAAGTTTAAAAAAAAACATCTTGCTGGCCTAGGCCGGTAAATTTGTATGAAATTCCATTAGAGGGCTCTCGTCTAGCCGCACCGGAAACGAGGCCTATTAATAAGGCACGTAATGTCAATATTTCATTGCATGTATGAGAAAAATATAATTTCTCGAATGATGAAAAAACCGAATCAATTAATGACTAATCGTAAGAATTCAAAATGAATTTTCAGACAAACGAAAAAAATTAACACGCTATTTGTCGAATAATTTTTGTCGAAACGAAAATCAGACTGACATTTTTAGTGTTTCAGATAGGTAACCGTTTATTAAACAACAATAGTCCTAAACTTAAATAACAGTGACACCGGAAAAAACATTAAAAGAAAGTGTGGATAAATCTATCCACACATAAGGCCTCTTAAATAAACATATATACGCACTTTGTAGTTATGAATACACTTTTTTGTTAGATTAATCAATCAGTTGCCATAGACCAATAAGATCTTAATGATCCTTTCTCTGACATTGTTCGAGCCCTTCATTAATAAAGCAGGTGCGAAATAATAATTAATGAGCGAGATCGCCGATCGGTCTTGAGATAGATTACATACAAATGTCTAGCTGAAAGGTTTCCTACGTGAGAGATGCATGAATAATTACCGTTAACTTAATAATTAATAGAAACCTCTGAAATGCAGACAAACGCGAAACGCGCCCAATCAACAGATAGGTACCTGTGCTAACGAGATTGCTGATAAATTACACTGTAATTAATTATCTTTTCGGGTGTATTATTTTGCGAAATTAAGAACAATTTGATTATAAATTTGTATTATATTTAAAGAATATCTTCATTTAATAACTGCTGTTAGCTTAAAATCGTATGATATCTTCATGGTTGGTAATCTTTTTTTGCGTATAAGCAATCCCATCAAAAACATTACATGTAAAAAGATGCAAGTCTCGCAACGCAGTTCTTTTACAACAAAAAAGTTTTGAGATGTAATGTTAAACCAAGTCAGTACCGGGGGGGTGTTCACAAAACTCGATTCCCACCGACTTGCCTATTATTAGATCTATAAAAGGTGTTCCTCCACGGTTAAATAATAGGCAAGTCGGTGGGAATCGAGTTTTGTGGACACCCCCCCCCCGGTACTGACTTGGTTTAACATTACATCTCAAAACTTTTTTGTTGTAAAAGACCTGCGTTGCGAGACTTGCATCTTTTTACATGTAATGTTTTTGATGGGATATCATTTCGTTTTGCAAGTGATCTTCCTTTATTTATTACATTCCAATCCATTATATTTCCAATTTGGACTGCAAAACTAACATTGTAATCGCATGTATTTTTGCAGTTGTAACAGAAATTGCGATATTTGGAGGTTTTTTAGGAATCGATAGGCTAAAAACTACCTGTGTTTAAAATTTGGAGCCTGTGACTTTGCTAGAAGTACCTTGGAATTATGATGATCATCAGTCAGTGAATCAGTGAGTCAGTCAGTCAGTCAGTGACAAAACTAAGGAACTTTGACATGCAATAGTTCTTAAACTACACGTTCAAATTGAATGATATTGAGAATATATATAAGTCTTATTGTGCCCTATATATCCCTGAAATTTCAGGGTTCTAGCTTTAGCCAGTACATAATTACGGGAGGCTGAAAATGGCCTGAATGGCTTCGAGAAAAGGATGGTACGGCCGTGCCTTTGTTTTGCTCGACTTGGCGGGGGCACTGCCGTGTTCCCAGATTCGGGCAACTGTATTGTCCTGCTAATCCGAAAAAGCCTGTCTTAATAAGAGACTCACATTATAGATGCGGCTTTTTGACTTATGAAGGCATTTTAACTATCACAATAATTATATACAAACTATTTTTTTTTTATATTTAACCAACTTCGTAATAATATACTCAAATTAAATAATGCAGAATTTACTATAATGACTTCAAAATCGCTATCGGTATTCCTATAATATTTAAAGAGTTCCCTCAATTTTTCCCATGATCGGATCCTGGTGCCAATGTGATGTGACCATCCAAAAAGTAATTTCGCAAATCGGTCCAGCTGTTTTCGAGTAATCGGTAATGTTCATTAAGATACAGCTAGTAATATAACATCAGTGTGTTATCTGTGCCAATCTAAATATATAAAAGAAGAAGTCCTGACTGACTGACTGACTTACTGATCAACGCACAGCCGAAACTACTGAAGTTAGGAACTTGAAATTTTCACAGTAGGGTGGTTATATAACGTAAGTAAGGGATAAGAAGGGATTTTTTGAAATTCATCCCCAAAGGGGGTTAAATGGGGGTTGAAAGTTTATATGGGGACCATACGATTTTTAAAGTAGGAGATCTGAGACTTCGAACATAGACTCTTTAATACAATTTAAAAAAAGTGATTTCACCGTTTTTGGAAATTCATCCCCAAAGAGGGTTAAATGGGGGTTGAAAGTTTATATGAAGACCACACGATTTTTAAAGTAGGAGATCTGAGACTTCGCATATAGACCCATCAAGATGAGTACAGGAAAGTAATTTCACGGTTTTTTGAAATTCATCCCCAAAAGGGGTTAAATGGGGGTTGAAACTTTGTATAGGCACCAAACGGTTTTTGACGTTAGAGATCTGAGAGTTTGCACATAGATCCTTCAATATGACATGAGAAAAGTAATTCCACCCTTTTTTGAGATTCATCCCTAAAAGGGGTTAAACGGGGGTTGAAATGTTGTATAGGGACCAAATTATTTTGAAGTTACAGATCTGAGAATTCGTATATAGACTCCTCAATAAAGGTCGAAGAAAGTAATTTTACCGTTTTTCAAAATTCATCCCCAATGGGGAACATCCTAAATGGGGGTTGAAACGATTTTTGAAGTTGCAGCTCTGAGACATCGTACATAGTCTCCTCAATATGAGTACAGAAAAATAATTCACGGTTTTTCGAAATTCATCCCTATAAGGGCTTAAACGGGGGTTGAAAGTTTAAATGGGGACCAAACGATTTTTAAAGACGGAGATCTGAGACTTTGCACATAGACCCATCAATATGAGTACAGGAATGTAATTTCACGGTTTTTCTAAATTCATCCCCAAAAGGGGTTAAATGGGGGTTTGAAACTATGTATAGGCACCAAACGATTTTTAAAGTTAGAGATCTGAGAGTTCGCACATAGATCCTTCAATATGAGATAAGAAAAGTAATTTAACCCTTTTTCGAAATTCATCCCTAAAAGGGGTAAAACGGGGGTTGAAATATTGTTTAGGGACCAAATTATTTTTAAGTTACAGATCTGAGACTTCGTATATAGACTCCTCGATAAAGGTCTAAGAAAGTAGTTTTACCTTTTTTCAAAATTCATCCCCAACAGGGGTTAAATGGGGGTTAAAACGATTTTTGAAGTTGGAGCTCTGAGACATTGTACATAGGCTCCACAATATGAGTGTAGGAAAGTAATTTCACGGTTTTTCGAAATTCATCCCCAAAAGGGGTTAAACGGGGGTTGAAATTTTGTATAGGCACCAACGATTTTTGAAGTTGGAGATCTCAGAGTTCGCACATAGATCCTTCAATATAAGTAGAGAAAAGTAATTTCACCCTTTTTCGAAATTCATCCCTAAAAGGGGTAAAACGGGGGTTGAAAGTTTAAATGGGGACCACACGATTTTTAAACTAGGAGATTAGTTGCAAAAAGTAATTTCACCGTTTTTCAAAATTCATCCCCAACGGGGGTTAAATGGGGCTTGAAACGATTTTTGAAGTTGGAGCTCTGAGATATCGTACATAGTCTCCACAATATGAGTACAGGAAAGTCATTTCACGGTTTTTTGAAATTCATCCCCAAAAGGGGTTAGATGGGGGTTGAAAATTTGAACTTTGAAGTTAGAGCTCTGAGAAATCGTACATAAACTCCTCAATAAGAATAAAGAAAAGTAGTTTTACCATTTTTCGAAATTCATTCCTAAAAAGGGGTCAAACGGGGGTTGAAACTTTGTATGGGGACCAAACGATTTTTGTAGTAAATCTTGAACTTCGTTCATAGACTCATCCATAAGAGTAAAGAAAAGTGATTGCTGTTTTTTGGAATTCATCCCCAAAGGGGTTAAAATGGGGGTTGAAACTTTGTGTAGGGTACAAACGATTTTTGAAGTTGGAGCTCTAAGACATCGTATATAAACTCCTCAATAAGAGTAGAAAAAGTGATTTTTCGTTTTTCTAAATTCATCCCTAAGAAGGGGTCAAACGGGGGTCAAAACTTTGTATGGAGACCAAACGGTATTTATAGTAGATCTTAAACTTCTTACATAAACTCATCCATGAGAGTAAAGAAAAGTGATTGCTGTTTTTTTGAAATTCATCCCCAAAGGGGTTTAAATGAGGGTCGAAACTTTGTATACGGACCAAAAGATTTTTGAAGTTGGCGATCTGGGACATCGTACATAGACTCCTTAATAAGAAAAAAGAAATGTGGTTTTACCGTTTTTTCATCCCTAAAAAGGGATCAAAAGGGGGTTGAAACTTTGTAAAGGGACCAAACGATTTTTGTAGTAGATCTTGAACTCATCTAAAAAAGAAAAGAAAAGTGATTGCAGTTTTTTGAAATTCATCCCCAAAGGGGTTTAAATGGGGGTTGAAACTCTGTATAGGGTCCAAAGGATTTTTGAAGTAGGAAATCTGACACTTCGTACATAGATCCTTCAATAAGGGTACAGAAAAAATGTTAAACCATTTTTTGAAATTCATCTCCAAGGGTTATAAATGGGGACCAAAACTTTATAAAGGGACCAAATGATTTTTAAAGTAGGGTATCTAAAACTGATTAAACTGAATAGAACTCAAATGATTTCACGGTTCATTAAAATTTATCTCGAAGACGGGTTGAGTAAGTAGGGGTTGAAAGTTTTTTTAGGGACCCGTACAATTTTTAAAGTAAAAGGTTTTTAACTCCATGCATAGCATATAGCAATTAGTAGATTGTTTTTTTGTGTAAGTAACAAGCGGTTTATTAAGTGCATTTAATTTTTTGGTAATAATCCTTAAATGGACTTAAGAATTGATTTTCACGGTAAATGTGCATTGTGCAGTTTTGGGCCCAATATTTGAGGGTTTTGTTTAATTACAACAAAGTTTATGAACAAATATCAGAAACTATTAATTGCCTATTAATGTTATAATAATGTGTGTTTTTGATAACATTGGTATCGATACTATAATGAGGATCTAGTTGGTCATGATTTGAAATCTAGTCAGCTATGGCGATGCAATCTCGGTCGTTTTTATGGTTCTCGAACACATTATTGAGAATATATAATATATGTAGTTTAAGGTCTCATTATGCATCAGTTGCATAAACTACTGGAAAATTAACACAATCGCAATGAATAAATATGAAAAAGGATCACTACATTTAGTTATTATTTGAAGAAAGTTGGCCACATTCAACTTTGTCACAACAAGATTGTGAGTCGATGGGATCCGTGTAGCCTTGCGCCCGCAGAGCTTCGATCACCTGCGCATTATGAATCAGGTCGGGCTGGTAGTGGTCCGAGCAAGTGTTCATCTTCTTGATCACGCCGTTTTCCACCACCATCTCACCAGCCCCTGCCACCGGGCTACCAGCCAAGAGGCTCGACGTGTGCACTAATTGTCCTACATGCGCATTGGACAACAAGAGTCTTCCATCCGGCCCCATGGCGAAGATTCCTGCTGGTCCCAATTTCCCTTCATTCGCATGCGTGGTATCCACTAAAACTCCTACAGAGTTCCTCAATTTCCCTTCCTTTACATCAATTTCAAGTGCGACTCTCTGGTGCGGCTCGTAATAAGTTACGAAAGGTGGACATTTGTGACTAATCTGCCACGTACAACTCGTATGTTCGTTAACGTATCTACCCTGCATATCATATGTGCTATACGCGAACGCTATACTTACAGCATTTTTATGTAGTCCATAGTTGTAACAGTTGGTAGCATTCGCCCATTTGCAAATATATATGCCTTCTTTATTAACGATATATAAAAGACCGTTGGATGAAGCAATGTCCCAAAGGTCACTTTTGCCCGTTGTGACTGACACGCAATAGTCTGGACCAATATCGAATTTATGCGAACAGTTCCACAAACCACCATTCCTTGTCACTGCCATAACACTATTCCCAACATTAACGAAGCCCATGATCCCTGAGTCCATCGTGTACAATAGAGCACAACTGTTTTCTGTTCTTAAAGAACAACGCATGATTTGCCCATTCCATAGCCCTGCATAAATATGTTGCTCAGACCTAATTAAGGAATATATAGGGCTTTGCAGTGTATGTAGCGTTCGGCAGCTGTTAGATTTATTCAACTCGCACCGCAAAATAGGGTTTCCACCGTCAAAACCCGCATGAAGGTACCCTCCGACAACTGATAGAGACATTACGTTGGATGCGGTGGTATGAAAAGTAATGCAGGATTCTTTTCGATTAAGTTGGCATCTTAAGATGCCTCCAGTGCCGAGGCCAGCGTACAAATACTCCCCAGTAATGAGCAAAGAGTAGACTGTCGAACTGCATTTGTGAAACACTTCACATTCGTTAGGGTCTTCTTGAAGGCATCGCAGTATGTCTCCGTTGTCCTTTCCAATCATCACAACTGCGGGCGTTGAGTAGATAGGGTCTCTTGAGCGGACGTCACTGGTTTTAATGATCTTGACAAATGACGAGGTGGTTGTGTTGATGTATACAGCATCTTCGAAGGTTGAATGCGGGTCGCTTGGCGTAGATGCAGCGGGCGAGACAGCTAACAGACACACGAGTAACAATAATGTCATTGTTTGATATACGTGTGAGTACGACACGAATGAAATTCAAGAACTAAATGCTCGTTCCAATGGACTTGTGTTAGTAAAAAGTACCGAGACAGAAGCGATAGTGAAGGTCAAGGGGGTAACGGTTGATAAAAATTGCAGATTAGTCGGCAAGTTATTCACATTTTTATTATTTATTTATCTAAACTTCATTATACAATATAGAAAGTTCAAATGGACTTAATGCCTTGGAGCATTCTCTAACAGTCAACCATTAGGCTAATAGAGACATTACTCATATAGGTGCGACATTTAAGTTCACATCGAGTTTGTCCAAAGTAATAAACGTATAAAAGAAATACAAGAATAGGGTACCTGCTTCTAAACTACTTAATTTTGAAGATTCTGAAAGCGATGTTTCCGCAGCATACGTTTAAAGGAAAATTGGGGGGGGGGGGGGTTCTTAATCGAAAGCATAAGTTTACGGGAGGTAAGGAGCTCATAACCCACAGCAGCACAGCAGAGCAGTCACAAACTGGAATTCAGAACAGGTAGTCGGGAGCAGATGGATCGTATAAGATGGAAAAGAGTGTAATTACACAGAACCTTAAGTGATCGACGTCCCTGGCCAATTAAATCTGATGCAGTGGTTCAGCAGTCGGTCTAAATCTATCTCGAGCTTGGGTAAAGTTGGTACAATACACGTCGCCAAAGTCGATCATAGGTAGCACAAGAATCTGAATGAATAACTTTCTGTCAAAAAAATATATTTTTGAGATAAGCTTTTTATTGCCGACTGTACTTCTTATATCATCACAAACTGTATGTAAGAACCAATTAAATAAGATATATGATCCTATGAGCATCTTTCGACTTCATCATCAGATCAGATCTGTAATGTAAACATTAAATTACCTATACTCTGTATTTTTAGGTAGGTATTTAAAAAAAGGTAAACAAAAAAACCACGTGACTCGGGTCGTTCAGCCAATCAAAGTAACGTTTTGTATCTATGGCGCAATACCACTAGCTGAACGACCGTCACGTGGTTTTTTCGTTTACTTTTTTTAATACCTAAAAGTACAGAGTATAGAAAAGAAAGAAGTGGTTATAATTCAGCTTGCAAGACTATTTTGACCCAAACAAACACATACGAGTACAAATTGCAAGTTAGGAAAAAATTACGAAATAAAATACTTATTTCATTGACGCATTTCGAGAAACAGTTGTTTTTATTTTTATAGACAGACAGGCATTGGAGTTGAAATTTGTAAAAGTTTTCAGATATATTTTGATACCTGAAAAACTTATCTTTTTCACGTTAACTTAGAAGCTTGATTTTTTCACAGCTTTAAGGGACCATAGACCTGAGTATGGTTTTAATTTAAACTTAGTACCTTTACGCGTTCCCGAGATAAAGGGTCTTGACAGACGGACAGATAGACAGACGGACAAATGGACTATAATGGAATATAAGGTTTCCGTTTTTTCCTTTTGAGGTACGGAACCCTAAAAACCGTTAAAATCGAAACAAAAGGTCAATTTTTTGGCATCGTAGATGCTTACCATCAAATGCTACGAAGTTAAATTATTATTTAGTAAACAAAATCATAAAAAATAGTAAAAGTATTGTAGTCACATTTATTAGGGCTTGTTACATACTTGGGATTTTTCATTTTAAAAACAATGATTATCTTGGAAAGGAAGCATTTTTGGACTATACATCTTATGACTTTTTTACTTCTAATAGTCATTAAAATCTATAGTTAAAATTTGTCGGGTTACTCGGCTTGTAAAAAAGGTTAGGTATGAGAATGCGATGCCACTTAAATTTGTTTACGTTATCGTTGTTTTTGATGATAACGTAAATATATTAAGTTGTTAATCAAATGTTACGGTATTTGTGCTTAATGTTTAAAGTAATCGAAGTATGAATAAATTGAATAATTGATAACTATAACTAATAGTTCAAATATATTGGAACACTTCTATTTAGAAATCCCGCAAATTCTATTAACAAAATAAAATTGAGTCCGCTACCATACGTTCCGTCGTATGGTAGAGTCTGTGCGGAAAGAGAATAGGCGTGGCGTTACAGCGCCCTCAAATCTAAATCCTATTCTCTTTCCGCACAGACTCTAGCGGACTCAATTTGACAACTCCGACGCCGCTGAAGTTTAGGTAAATATTTATCCGATTATCCAATCTCTGGTTATAGTATGGTAGGTAACATATGAGGCAAATTTTCATAGCACAAAAACATGAAAAAAACCGAAATGTGATAATTTGTTGTTAGAACATTATAAAAAAAATTGGCTGTGACAGACAGAGAGAACACGAGTGATCCTATAAGGGTTCCGTTTTTTTCCTTTGGAGGTATGGAACCCTTAAAAAACTGACACAGATATTGACACGACGTGAAAAACCTAATATGGCACTTCTCATGGTTTCAGAATCATAAAGGAGATTGCCGACGCGTCTATGGGGCCTCGTACCAAATCAAAAGTCATTGTGTCAACACGAAACCGACAGTATCTTAAAGAACAAGAAACTGCCTTTCCTAATCACTAAATCCCATTAAAATCGTATTCGGGGATCCATAGGAAATTGAGATTGATTTCCAGATTTCGAAGTGAGTTTTTGCGTAGCAAATCGTCAAAGTATTTGTCAACCGGCCAAATACAAAATCACCTAATAACTTTAATTCCTGACGTTGACGAGACTTCACTTAACTTAGTCGTATGACATGCCATTTCGGATACCTGTTTTAGGTTTTTTATTGTGCAGATTGTTAAAATATTATTATAAAAAAAGTTATTTGAAACTATTTTGATACATCGTGAGATATAAAATATTGTAACATTACATTTACGCTCAATGTCTCGTATAGTGAAGTATCAGCGAAATATCACTAGTTATTTGTACCAAATAGAATAAATAAGAATTTAAAATGATTTACGACCTTCGACACAAAACTGAAAAGACGTGTCTTATAAAGTACCTAATATTTAAACTTAGAATAAGACAGAATGTCAAGCTGTCAATTTTCGTGCTAAGATCAAGAAAACTACATACATAATTAATTGTATTAAGACGTATCTATGATGTTAGCTTTGTCTTTTACACTCATGTGAGAAGTAGTCTTAAGGAAGAACGAGACAAACATGTTACTTTCCAGGGTATAGGACAGCTGGATGCAGTTCGTATAAGAAATAACCGCGGAGTTTTATGGAATTAAAATTTTTGTATACATTTGTGTAGACGGTGGTGCCACTGTCATAGGCCTTTTAGATTTTGACCGATTTTGTCTGTCAAATACAGTTTTAAGGAAATCATACATTTTTCATGGTGGCGGCGGAAATCGTACAAGACATTCTTTTTTAATTGATCTCAGATTTCCCATTTTAAATTCAGTAATAAAAAAATCCCTCTGGCTAAAAAAATTAAACTAAGTTTTTGGTATCGTTTTGGTTGTGACACAATTTAATGACGATATTGGTACCAAAAGTCGGCAATCTCCTTTCGACTGGAAGCAATCAATTAGGAGAAAATATTTTTCCAGATCCGTTTATTATTGACAGAGTTCTGAATTAACACACATAAAAAAATACAACCGAATTGAGAACTGCTTTTTTTTTCGGAAGTCGATTAATATTTTTCAAAGTCAGTAGGCTGATGAATTAATTGCAGAAGTTATTCTTATAAACCAGCCGATAATGATAGCTAATAGATAACCTTAACCTCCATATATAGACCTCTCTTTGTGTGAACTGTTTATCTGAATAAATACTGGAAATTTGATAACTTATCTCTACAGTTCATAAGACATATATATACTTTTCCTCCTTGACACATAGATATTAATATTTTGAGTTTTATCTCGTTTTGCAAAATCTGCGTTGCCTTGTGATGACACTTTGTCATAATTTAGTGTCTGTCAAAAAATTTAGATAGTTTTTTTAAGATCGACTGTACCTTTTTAGGGTTCCTTACTTCAAAAGAGAAAACGGAATCCTAATAGGATCACCTTTTTAAAATGAATCTCTGAATTTATGCCTCATCGTATTTAAGACAAACAAGGGAAACAAAAGTTAGCCACTATCGCAGGAAAGAAAAGTTAGCCTTTTCGGCGATCGTTGCAAGATATGTCACCGCATCAGTCCTGCTAATATTCAAATGTGAAAGTTTGTGAGAATATTTGGGTGGTTGGATATTTGTTACTAAATAAAGCTGAATGGATTGGGATGAAATGTGACATACAAGTAGATCAAGACCTGGATTGAGAGACACCTATCTCTCAAAGGGAGCTCACTAATACTTATACAGTATTAGGAAACTGTATGAGTATTAGTTATACAGTATCCTAATACTGTATAAGTATTAGTGAGCTCCCTTGGGATAAAAACGGCTAAATGCGAGTCTATACATATAGAACAGTTCCGAGGCAAAGGTAGTGCTAGAAAACGTAGAGGGAAAACCTCTGGAGATGACTGCATGGGATGTGTAAAACGACTACATCTTGTTTAGGAGAAGAAAAGTAAAGCACTCAATAGATTGTTGAACTGCAAACCCTAAACAGTTGAAACGGGGAGAGAAAGTCAGTAGATATAAAAAAGTCGGATATTCATACGGGTGAAGTCGCGGGCTGGCATCTAGTTTTTTTATAAGCTCTTTTCCTTCCTCGTTTCTTCATGACTGAGGGTCGTGACCACATGAGGCCATTGCTTTATGCACCAAAGCTCTCCACTCCCTTTTCTCCACTCCGTTTTCTGCCTTCCGGATTGACGCCTGTAGGATACGGCATCGGCCCATTGGGTCGGAGATCTTGCACGTCCCCTTTTTTCTTCCACGTGGCCAACCACAATGAGTTTTTCCAAACTATCTGGCTCGCGTCTAGCCGTGCCCAAAACACTGCAGGGTTTTATAAGCTAAACTTTGCTTTTACACAAATAAGAAACATTATAACCATCATCAAGCGTTGCATTTTGCATAACGTTCAGATCGCACATCACTCGGTTACGCATAACGCTCTTGGGTAAGTATAAAGTTGACATGTAGTCTCAACTTTGGCACCAATATTGAGTTCTGCGCTCAAGTTGCTTCTAACAAACTGGGCATCCTAAACCGGGCTCAGTGGTACTTTTCTCTAAGGCAGCTTCTTACTTTATATAAAACTCAAGGCTGTTCTTACATGGAGTACTGCAGTCAGCAGTGGGATGGTTCAGGATCAACTACTCAACTAGCCATTTGACGCCTTGCAACGCAGAGCCATTAGGCTTATAGATGACGTAGTGTTGATGGAAACAAAGCTCTACAGCCATATCGCCGTAACGTAACGGAGTCTGCTTATCAGTGTTCTAGAGACTGTACCATGGAGAGTGTGTATACAGTCGAGATCAAAAATATGTTTACACTTCTCGACCTTATTCCAAGGAAATAAGGTCAAAACGTGTAATAGTACATTGTGTATCTAGGGCGGTAAGTAAGTCACCGGCGGAGGCGTAAGGCGGTAAATATCACGAGTTTGTAATTCCTTTACCGCCCGTGGCACACACAATGTTTTTCATCACACTTGTGAGGAAATCTTAATAATATAACCTTACTAATCGCCCTAGTATGACAAGGAAATATTAAAACAGTGACATTAGTGACATATACCCACGCACACATACACAACGCGAATGTCAAGTCACGTTCGGAAACCATAGCGGTAAAGACCTAAAACGGTCATTTTAGTTACATTATATATTTGCAAAATACTGAAATACATTATTTAAACATTTAATTAATGTTACCGAAATATGTGTTGACATGTATTTGCAATAACAGTTATCTTTAAATAAATATTTCAGTGATAAAAGTTAAAACAGTAAGTTGGCGTTTCCTTTGAACATGACAAATAAGAGTAAAACAGAACCAGCGTTTCAAATTTAAAAAGAAAACCATTACGCCCTAGGGCGTAATAGGTCATTTACGGCCCGCAAAACCTACGTGTAATGACATCATTTTTGAGCAAGTGTGATGAAAACATATTTTTGACCTCGACTACATGAATTCCGTGCATTGATCTCGCCCTCTGCTTTCCATCATCGTATAAGCTAGATATCCGATACAGTGCATCTGCTATACACACCTGTCGGACAAAGTCGTACGCTTCTACTTTTGTTATACGAACAGCTAAAGAGTGGAACTAACTCCCTGCCGGCGTCGGTGTTTCCGATAATTTATAACCTTGGTCTGCTACCCCCATCGTAGGTTCCATCAATGCTTACCATCAGGCATGACTGGAGTCAAGAGCAAGCCCATTTAATGTAGAACAAACATTTCATAAGGTCAAAACATGTTATATCAAATGTAACGCATGGACGTAGGTACAGGAGGATAAAAATATCTGAACATCACCACTGCGCTTTTCGTAATAAAGTCATGCACACTATTAGGGATCCGTAGCAAAATGGTAAAAAAGGAACCCTTATGGTGCGACTCTATGGTCTGTCCGTCTGTCACAGTCTAATCTTAAACCTTAATTGTAATCTTAGGAACTACTGCTGCTAGCGATTTGAAATTTGGAATACCTAGTTTTAAAAGTCACTAACCCGAGCGTACTAAATATAAAAAAAATCTTATACCTATTTTACTTTTTTTTAAAGGGGGCCGAAATGGGAGGTCGTAAATTTTAAGTTTTGCTTTTTTATCAAGTAGGTATCAAACGAAAGGGCTTAATTTGTAGTTCCCATGACCATTTTTATTTTTTTTCTTAATCATGTACCTACTTTTTGACAGTGTTGCCAACTCCGAATTTCATTCAATGCTAAAATTTTGCTGAAATTCTGCTAAAATTATGCTAAAACTTGATAAATTCTGCTGAAAAATATGCTAAATAAAAAAAGCATTATTCTTTCAAATTTAATGTATTGTGATTATTACAGCTTTACAATAATCCTTTTTGTGGCCCATACTAAACTTTCAGCAAAAAAATTGCTAAAGATACCTAAGTAAATTAAGAATGTCAATGTATTAATCGACATTTTTTTTTTAATATTGCAATCAAAGTAACTTTTTTACTACAGCACACAAACATCATCATCATCAACTGTTCAAAGGTTAACTGAAAGAGATCCCTTAAAGAGATAAGTTTACCTTAGTACATATACCTTTATTTTGCAATCCTGTTCTGTACTTTGTTTTATTTTATACAATAAAGTGTTTACATAAATACTTACAATTATTATGTTAATGTCAACAGAGATATAGTGTACTATAAAATTTCTAAATGTAAAAAATTATGCTAAATGCTAAATGTAAAAAAAATCTGCTAAACCAGTCCAAATTATGCTAAATTTAGCACTGAATCTGCTAAATTGGCAACACTGCTTTTTGATTTAGGACGAAAAAAAGTTCAAAAAAATACCATTCCCCCTATTATTTTTGAAGTTACTGAACAGAGAAATATTTAATAATTACCAATTATTAATATCGTTCTACATATTACAGAAAAAATATAACGCTCTTCCTAGCTTGCCGTTAACCGTTTTAACCGTTTTTTAGAAATTTGCAAAAATCATAACATATACTTATGTGCTCCTACGAAACTAATCGCCATAGTTTTGCTTGAACTATTCACGTATCTTTCGAGTTTGTATGGAACCCTCGGTGGGCGAGTCCGAGTCGCACGTGACCGGTTTTTATTTTTTGTTAACCTTGCCCGGAACATGGGTGTAACACGTTCACTGTACGTAGGTTCACTCGCCATCACATACATTTGAAAGTGCTCAAAAATGTCTAATGAATGAATGAATGAATATATTTATGTCAGACCTTGAGTCTATATGTGTTAGTATTTACAAGCAAAACTTAAACAACTAATGTTAGTATTACAGTGGATTATGTCAATTTAATTAATACATTCATAATAATAATTTCAAATAACAATAAATAGGATAGTTTCAAATGAGGAAATTAAAAAATGAGGCGTTTATATTTTAAAATGTACGGTTAGGTGAAATTTCATTTTTGTTTAAAAGTCAGTTGTTTGGTGACGAAATATATGAAGTTTGAAACTAATCGTCAGTATTGTGTCGACATGTTAACTGCTAGTTACATACTTAAATGGAAAGCCCTTTAATGAGGGTGTTTAAAAATCATAAATCCACCAGGTGGCAGCAGGGTGGCGAATGGTCTATTTGGCAGTAGATGTCAAAATCAGGTGATGTGATTGGTGGATTTTGACACCTACTGTCAAAAAGACCATTCGCCACCCTGCTGCCACCTGGTGGATTTATGATTTTTAAACACCCTCATTTATTTGGCTGAGACAGGACATGAAGTTTGATGTGATGCTAAACATGCACACTAACGCCTTGACAATAGAGTCGTGTCCAGTGGGGACTGTATCAGTGGCGTGGCGTAAAAGATATCCTTGGGCAAGCCGATGCAGATTTAGTGTATATTTACCTTAGCAGCTGTAGAATAAGGTGCTCAAATGTTTGATATTTAGGCAAGCCGGTAGGAATCGAGTTCTTTGGACGCCACGCTACTGGACTGTATGCTTAAGCCGAATAATACAATAACGATTCTAGCAAAAGAACAACAGTTTTATTGAGCCATTTCCGTGCTCCAATACTACTTATGTTGTGGAATATAAGATAGCAAGATGATAAAAGCAGAGACAGTAGGCGGGTTGGTTATAAGGTGGGGGAGCTCCAAAGCCTCGGGAACCCTTTTTTCCTTCTCCGCAAATCGTCGAGGATTAAGCGTCGAGTGCTCACACCTTTTCGCCAATATTTTTTGAGGATTAACGGACGGTAAACCGCTATGATACAAAATGCTTCGGTGGCGACTTGGTGCAAGTAATAGGTAATATTCAATCAATAGCAAGTAAGGGTAAATTTGATAATAACGTGAATTGGGATAAACGACAACAACTTACCGACCCCATATGAAATGGGAAGAGGCACGGACAAAGAAGACCGTTGTATTTATGTCAATTTCAATTAATAGCTATTGAAAAAATTATAAATTTCATTATTATTTTCCGCAGACGTAGACACAAGGAATACAATTATAGTGAGAAAAAAAACGAAAAATTATATGCCTCTGGCAGCAGCCATTGGCAGTCGTTAAATGCTATATTAAAAAGCACATCGTTACTGTGGATTTCTCAATGTTGTTGAGACGACAATGCTGTATATATGTTGTTGTAAGGACTCTTTTTTTTAGGTATAAAATAAATAAAAAATAAAATAATTTATTTCTGTAAGTAGGCCCTCAAGGGCTCTTTTACATGTCTTACATTATTTTGTCTTCTTTTCTTTTGGCGCTTCGGGTAATGACCTTCTGGTGAGAAGAAGTGCCGGAAGAAACTCACCAGTTTCTCTTTTCATTCTTTAATATACATGAGATTTATGGACGGCAGCACAAACAAAACAGAACAATAGTACAGTTAAAAAGAGAGTTAAGGAAGTGGGTAACAGAAACTTAAGCATGCCGACTAAGGTGTTTAATTTTTCCAAAATTTTGATTTTCATTTCACTTTGCTCGGTTTCTGAGTCTCACTCATGTAAAAGCCTCAGTGTGCAAGACACCACACACACGCACACACACTCGTCGATGGGCTGCTGGGTGAGTGTCAGACTGCATAAATTGTTGTTTTATTGGTATACTAGCGACCCTCCCCGGCTTCGCACGGTGTTTCTCTATTATATTATGCATGCATTATACATATAAACCTTCCTCTTCAATCACTCTATCTATTACAAAAAACCGCATCAAAATCCGTTGCGTAGTTTTAAAGATTTAAGGATACATAGGGACAGAGAAAGAGACTTTGTTTTATACTATGTAGTGATAACTACTTCAGTACTTAAGTAGAAATTTTTTGTGATCAGACCTTATTAAATAAAAAAACCGGTCAAGTGCGAGTAGGACTCGCGCACCGAGGGTTCCGTACAAACTCATAAGTAGATACATGAATAGTTCAAGAAAAACTGTATGGCGATTAGTTTAGTAGGAGCAAATAAGTATATGTTACGAATTTTGCAAATTTCTCAATAACGGTAAAAGTTAGGAAAACCGTTATATTTTTCCTGTAATATTTAGGATGACATTAATAATTACAGATTTTTCTGCTGAGTTACTTCGAAGATAATAGGAGAATTGTATTTTTTTAACGTTTTTCATCATAAATCAAAAACTACTTATTTAAGAAAAAAAATAAAAACAGCATTTTAATTTACAAATCAAGCCCTTTCATTTGATACCCCACTCGATATAATAGCCCTACTTTCAATTTTCAAAGTCTCATTACCATCCCCATAAACCCCATCCCATCCCTTTAAAATAAAAATGAAAAAGTTACAAGATTTTTTTTACATCCAATAGGCTCGGGTTAGTTACTTTTAATACTATTCGAAATTTCAAATCGATAGCAGCAGTAGTTTCTGAGATATCTGGCTATGACAGACGGACAGACAGACAGACAGACAGAGTCGCACCATAAGGGTTCCTTGTTTACCATTTTGGTACGAAACCCTGAAAATGCCTATTTTTATTTTTTTTAAGTAGAAGGAGGTTCCTAATTTTGCTGTTTCTTTTCGACGTTCGTTATCTCAAGTTTCTATATTTTTTATAATGAACTGATTTGGGAAAACCGTCTTTAATTGGAAACTTTGTGATATAATGTATTCCATCTTGTCAAACAAAATCCAGTGCTGATGAACAGGTCCATAAGGAATTGAGGAACCTCCTCGAATATTATATGTGCATGTATAGAAATTTCAGTATTTATTATAGTAAATCAAGTCATGCCTTTCCATATGTCATCATAGTGGTACAAAGTTTAAAGCTCGTTATTATTTTTTAGAAATTATTCAGTCAACTGCTTGTTTTCGTGCTTTATATTGTTCATCAGTTTGATAGACAGTATGATTATCAGTATCAAAAGGGCGGATATCACTTAATTATGAAAGCCAAATTTCATTTTACCATCAAAGTGAAACGGCACAAACGTAAAGAAAAAAGATAAAAATACATAAAGACACTTGTTTTACATAATCTTTACTGCTATCGACTTTATTGCGGACAACTAACTAAATATAGGAACGATATTTTTTATATTTTTCGATTTACTTAAGAAATAAATGAAGTGAAATATTATTAACAATAATTGGATTCAGAAACATTACTTACATTCATGTTTTAAATTATTTTAGTCTATAAGGTAAATAATAACATAAATTTAATTAATTTTTCATACCAAGGCTATATTTGATAAGCACTCTAATTACTCTCCAGTTTTTCATTCGACTTTATTGGTTTGTGTATCGTGCACGTGCGTATACTAAATTGCAAGCTTCATAACATTTCAATTGCTATGTGTGTTATGAGAAAGAATACGAGGCATTCAAAATTGCAACTTACGGCATGTTAGTAGGTATGACTCATATAAACCTATTTATTCGCGTATAAACATGTAGGAAAGTTAAGCCCAGCTTTACAAGTAAAGGGATGCCAGGATTATTTCGTTGGTAAAGTAAATTTTAATATCGCCGTTGTTTTTGATGTCGAAAAAAATTATTGTATTGCAAACATTCGAAGAAAATCTTTTTACATGCGGCAAGGAGAACGTAAAACTTTGTTCGTTTCAAATTCAATATATTATAGCGAGCGTGCTCTCACTTCGGCGACACCGAAACTCACTCGAGCGTAGCTCACAGAAAATTTATTGTTTTTCTAAGGAAATTTTGTTCGTACCACGCAACAGAACGCCGATTTTCAATCCCTAGGGAATACGCAAATACCTATATAATTAGGTACATAAATGAAGTCTAGTCCAAAGCATTTTTTTGCCATTAGCAATAATTTAAAACCAGAGGCAGAGTGCGAGATAATGAAAGACGGACAAAATACGGAACATAAAGCTGCTACGAAAACTTTGTGACGTAAATTTTAGTATTTCGAATACCTACTTAAGTGTGCAGTGTGTGTCATTGTCACTAAATACCGTTATAACGCGCCGGTAAAGTTTCTTCTACAGTTGCTGAGCGTTTCTCATATATGAGCAGAAAAGTGTTAAATAAAAAAAACATTCCGGCACAAAATTCTTACAATATAAACAATTCAAAAACAAGCACATGTGTTCGTAGGAAATATAGTTAGGAAGGTAATCGTGAAGAATAACTATCTACATCCACATTTATGTGTGACCAGTTTGCACAGCATTCACGATACATTTGCGAAGGATATTGCATAATATCGATTTAAACTTTCACGATTTTCACTCATTATTATAACAAAACGGGACTTAATCGCGTAAAAACATGCTATTACCTCGACGTTTCGGACGTGCCGTGACGTCCATGGTCGCGAAGGGACTGGCAAGGCGGGTGACCATGGACGTCACGGCACGTCCGAAACGTCGAGGTAATAGCATGTTTTTACGCGATTAAGTCTCGTTTTGTTATAATAAGGATATTGCACGCGGAAAGGGTAAGCTAACTATGATTATGGATCATAAGTGAATTCGTCCTAATTTTTTTTTTTTTTTCGAAGACATGAAAATTAATGAAAAAACAACGTTTTAAACAACGGACGTCCAAAATCAACTTGTAAGATTTGACCTACGCATACGCAATATACATATTACTAGAATGATATTACAGAGAGACAGATATGCTTGCGGTAAAAATCTGAGTACCTAAAGTTGTTCTTGTCCTTAGGTAGTTACCACTTAAGTTTAAAAGTACCTATCAAGCAACGTTATATAATATTTGAGCTATAAACAGAAGGGTCTGAACCTGACGCCTATGGAACAGTCTCAAGATAAAGCCCTTTATCGGACACATAATAACGTTCTGTGAAAAATCGTTAGCCCGTGCTCACGTCGTGGGGACACGTGCGAGCGGGGCACTCCCGAGACTGATCCCTACTTCTGCTTAGATTAAATTTGTTCCTATAAAAATGTGTCCTTCAGTCGATAACGTCGGGAATGTGCAGATGTCGCCGGGCACTGTATGAAGCTTGCGATAGGGTCGCGCGACGTGCCCGGCCTACTGACGCACCTCGCACCGACGCCACGCCAATCTCTTTCTGAATACGCTTTGAATCTTCCGTCATTCAGTTCACTGTCGCGGTCATTTGTAAATCTGTTCAGAACAAAAACAATTTATTTCATAAAAATCTGTAACTATTTAACATCAATGAGCTTTTCACGTATTCCTCGTCTTCTCAAAAGCCTTTTTTGCCGATCTTCAATTTTGCAACTCGAAAAGTCAACCTCAAAAATACCAAGAGAAAATCATGAATGCAAAGAGTGTACATTATAAGGTAATAGGATTAAACCCACCACTTCGCACATAGTTGCAGCATATTATGGAACTTACCGAGAAGCGTTGCATCTCGGTGAATACGAGTTGAAGCTTGGAGTTACGCTTTGCAATGTTAAGTGTCTTCCTAATAATAACCGCATTAGTTGCGTGGGGTGTGGGTTTGAAGGTTCGAGCGTGTTAATTATGATCTCGAAAAAGTAAAACGAGATTTTTTACGGTAAGCGAAAAATATATTGATTTTCTTAATGACTTACCAATCTAAACACCGGTCGTGTTTTATTTGTTTAAACATTATTGCACAAAATAAAAATTATCGTCCAAAAGGTGAATTTAATGTCATAATAATGTTTTGTCACAGACGAACGTTGAAATCTCGCAATACAAACTGTATCCTATTTTATGTTATTTTTAAATTAATCTTCATTGCACTACAATTGGCAATTTCTTTGATGTTAGTAATTCTTTCTCATTCGCCGGAAGGGATCTCTTACACGGATAAGCTCTCCTAAGCACAAGGTCGTTGATTTTTGGATTGTTTCTGTATGATTTTATATGAAATAAAGTGTTTATACTTATATACATACAATTGGCAACAAGTTCGCCATTGGACAAACACATATTGATACGCAAATCACTGCGAAGGATATAAACAAACGCTTTCCGCTTATCGCCTAACTCGAATAGAGGTCAAACTGCCGCTTAACCATATGGATAGCAGTGAATAGCCAAAGTAGCGATCTCGTTCCAAGACCCGGTGATTAGATTAGTGTTTTTAACGCAGGTTAGGCATTGTTCCCGCCGGAGCGGCGCGAGCGTCGCGGGAAACGCGCGCACAATGCCTCGTCCGCAGATAATGCTTGCTGCCTCGGCCCCGAACGATCAATCTTTCGGCTATTAAGATGTTTTAGCGCCTTGATGTATTGTTTCAGCTTCAATAAAGTTTTGATGAATTTTCATGTTCTTCGGAAGCTTTTGTTGAAATTGAGGCGTCGGATATTGATGAATAAATTTGACAGCCAAGCAACGTAGCGGCAATTATTCAAAAGGATGATATTGGGTTACGTTTTTTGTTCTTTGTTGGGCTGGACTAAAAAGGATCTAGTTACAATTTTCAGAGATTTTCAGAGAAAAAATCTTCATAAAACGTATTAAACGAGGCATATTGTGTACACTCGAGATGACAGATATTCTATTACATTTATATTTTTTATTTTTATATATTTTATTACATTACAATTATATTTAAAGTTCAATAAATTTAAACTAGCAGCTATTATTTTTCTAGACATAACATTTTATGTTAGTGACCTCAAATACCTATTTGCTCTCGAGTGTATCTAATTAGATGACTTGCACTTTTTTCATATGAAAACTGAAATAAAATTTACTGTATCTAAATACTATTCAAAATTAAAAACCTCCAAGTGATAAAATGTGACAACCTGGCAGAAGCTGCAGCCTAGCACCAATTCGATTTAAATAGGCATTATAATTGAATGGAGTGTTAGTGATGGATTTTAAATAAAAATTATAAACAAGCATTTAGCTCACCTGAAATGAATGCTCGCAGAAATGTGAAAAACAAATCTGAATGCGAGTGAAAATGGATGCAAAATCCCGGCCGCGCTTTACATCAGTCGACATAGCTTAGTACACGTGCGCGTATCCTAAGAACGATATATTTCATCCCGCGCCATGATTCGCCGCTTAAGCGCGATAGGGAAATCGTAAATTCAAGAGAAAGAATTTTCTTTATAGTCTCCTAAAAAGTTTTCACACATATGCACGTACTGGTCGGAACGAGCGCAGTCGGGGCGGGAGCAAATGGCCCCGAATTATAACACCATCCGTTTCTTGAGCCATACCAAATTTTCTCTTAGAACGCGAACATTATCTAATCTAATTTTTATCGCAAGGCTTTTTTGAATAACTACTAAGTTGTTGTCTTGAGATTTTTTTAAAAAAGCTGTTATTTTATTATCGCCTAATGCTATTACTTGTGTGCTTAAATCTTAAAAGATTCGCAAACTTTTAATGCACACAAAAAAAATCATAGATAATAACGTTTTCGAATTCAATCATGCAAACTTTACATTGTCCTTACTTAAACAGTATTTAGAGATGTGATTTTCATAAATTAGCGCTCAATTTTTATTGCTCAGCTAAAATGTTTATATTGTTGCTATACCTACTTACCTAACTCTACAAAGACACGTACATACTCAAAAATGTGATACAAAATGTTGAAAATGGAACTGGGAAAGATTTTTGGAGATTGAAACAGTGATATACTGGCAGTATTGGCGGCGGGCAGGTAAAAAGCATCGCTCGTCATCCAATCTGCTGTAGTCTGCGGTCACGCGCGCCTGACAGATCCATGAGTCTGTTGCCGACGAATATGCGATATCGTGTCCATTGTCTTTTTGTAGACAAAACAATCGTTTGGCGCTGAAGCTTTGAAGATAGCGTAGTCTTCAATTGGCATACCGGTCGCACAAAAGATTTACATGTACGTTGAGTTTGAGCCAATGTCAATCAACTTTTAAATGATCATGATGATGTTACCTTTCTAAAGCTTCCTAATTTTAAAATGTAAATATTGCCTATAATTATAAAGTACAAATGATGTCATATTAAAAAAAGAATATTTAATTCATTAACTAGCCACATCCTAGACTACGCGCCAACACTTAAGACGATTTGCATTCTGAAAGTAGGTTTTTTACTCCAGTCTATGAGTTTAAAGTACCTATAAAGTATGAATTTTGTAGTTGCGTTGTGTTATACAATTAAAATGAATAATAAGTGTAAATAAAGGCCACCCTGAATATACATTGAAAAAAAAAAAACGTAGCGAAAATATATAGAGGAAGGAATAGGTAGGTAGGAAGGTACGTGATAAAATAATAGGTATCGCGAGCACGCCTTTTGAAATAGGGCCTGCGAATGCGTTTGACAACTGGCAGTTGTTTTGGAAATGAATGGACGAGACATGACTACCCGTGCTTTTCTATTCTTTTCCATCCAACACTGCCATAAAATAAAATGGAAGGATTCGGCACGAAAAACTTACAAAGTTAAGTACGAATTGTTCTAAAGGGCCTCTTGACGGTAAATCAATTCACTATTGTTTCCAGTTAGTTCAATTAATTAGTGTCTGTAATTGAAGTAGTTTAACAACAAACGGATTTAGTAAAATCGAAGACGATTTAATTATTACCTCTGAGTAGCTACTTTTAATTTTTTCATTTGATTGGTGGAATAATTTAGTGAAATGAGCTCTGCTAGCACACAAGTAGTAGTATTAGCAGTAGTAGTAGCTTCACGCGCTAAATATGCAGTCGCGTGGTGTCCATAGAACCCGATTCCCATCGGCTTGCCTATTATTGTAGGAAGGGTCCTAAAATAATAGGCAAGCCGATGAGAATCGGTCGCTACTACTAATACTACTACTTGTTTACTATCAGAGCTCATTTTGCTTGTCTTCACCGCTATTAAAGATAAAGTAACCCAAAGTGGCCACGGCTTGCTGTTGGAAAGAAAACGCAACTGCACGTGTCGTTTTTTAAGAAAAAGTTTTTTATGATCTGAAAGTTAGATCATGATCAGCCTATACAAGTCCCATTGCTGGACACAGGCCTTCAGTCAGTTTAACCACAGTATAATATCAGTAATATTTCTTCCTACAAAAGCTATATCGCGCGCTTGAATGTGTGCGTGCCGTGTACGAACGCACTACAAGCAAAAAAATAAGCGTGCGTAAGAATGCTCCAGTATGGATCGCACTCACACAGACCTGCTATCTCGCGTCTATGTGAATACGTGTCGCGCTAAACGGCCGAAGTTGGACTACTTGTTCGTCTTTATACTTTACTTTAACGCCTGACAGTTCTCTCAGCGCTAGGTAGCGCTACAGACGTGTACATAGCCAATAAGGATTCAGTTTTTACCCTTTTATACTGATCACTTGTGAAGTGAAAACTACCCTACGTAGAAAGTCAGCCAAAAACTTTGTTATGTTTGCCTTTAATGACTATCAAAAAAAATGCTCCGTCTACGACTACTGTGAACGTACTGCTGAAACATAGACAATATAATATTACGCTTTCGGCGGTGTACGTCAGATTTCGATTTCGTCAGATAGAAATTTAATATTAAATATAAAGGCTGTGTAGTACCTAGTTTTCATTTGCTTTTAGAGGAGCCCTAGAGCAGGGCCAAATATTTCCCCTTTTCTCAACAAAAAAAAATGTTGTTTTGGGGTTCCGTAGTATATTTCATGTTTCAAAGGAGCTTCACCGCCTTTTCCTAAGAAATCTAAAACCACTGGCTCACGGTTGGGAGTAGAAGTAGACAATAAAAATGTGTATAAAGTGTAATTATCTAAAAACTAGTGTAACCTGTTGATTTTATAAACATTAAGTATTTTTAACTTGTATATTGATATAAAAAATTGGAATAATCACCCGCAAAATGATGATAAATCCCACACTTTGATAAATTGCGGAGCTGAAAAACATATACAGCGTAAATTTAAAACCGTTCATATTCGTTACGAGTCGAGCCCACTCGTTCAATTTATTTTACATGTCGTTAATATCGTGATTGATTTCGGCGCTAGCCCTAACGATACATGAAATTTTCACACTCATTAAATCTCGGGCCGCTGGAATGGAGTGCTCGCGAGACTGCCGCAATCACGGCTCGTCGCTATCAATCTGGTTGCTATCAATTAACAATATTTCATAAAAATGAACACTCTAATTATTATTTTCTATTATGTCAACACGTGTGTTAGCCAGTAAAATAATATTATATTAAAAGAGCTACAAAGAGCTTTTAAACATAATGATTCCTATGCTACTGTCTATTTAACGGAAAACTTGATGAAATAATGTTTTTGTTTGATTACACCTGGTGTTGCCTGTACTAAGAACAAATAATTAAAACGTAGATTGTGCTCCTCAAACTGAACAACATTTGTTCAGCGACATGTATCGACAATATCTACTTTGAAAAAAACTCGTATCTTAAAAAGTCGTAGAGAAAAACGTCAAAAGTTACATACGAATGTCATATATACTTACTGCGTTTTTACCTGGAGTCAGTGTCAGATATGTGTTTTTTTTTTAAGTAATGACGATATATTATGATGTTTTTTTATATTCGAAGCGTGACAAGCAACGTCAATTAGACTGATGTTAACGTACATTGAAAATACTATTCAATTTGTATGAAAAATATAAAATCTAAAGATTACATAATTTTTAAAAGTTTTGAACGAGAGTTTTATTGTTTTATGAGTAGAATCTACGTTTTCATTATTTGCTCCTGTTACAGGCAACACCCGGTATGTAATATCAGGGCTGATTCACTCCGCGACTCAATCCACGGTATTTCCGATGGGCATTTCAGTGATAATGAGGCTACAATATAAATTTACTAACGAATTTCAAGAAAATTTATCTTTTGATATTTATTTAATCCTTTAAAAAGTAAAAAAATCTTAGCAACTTTAAAAAAGGAATAAAACAAAACTAGAAATAAGGTATTTTTAGATTCCTAATTACGGAGATTTATCTTCATCCTACTAGTATTAAACACGAGAACGATCTCAAGGCTTACATTTACAATTCAATACCACACAAGACCTCGTATGCCAATTCTTCCACTTAGTGCAGATTCGATCGAGCTCCTATTTCACGATGGATAAAATCACTTTAACGCCCAATAATATATTCAAACGCTTTAAAGTGTCATGTCGGCTTTGTTGTGCGTAGCACAGGTTTAGCCAAAACTCATCAACGGCCTTAGATAGATTAATAGTAGATCGTGATTACTTGTAAAATTAGCAATTTTCATGGTATTTATACATATTGTAGTCGTATGTTAATGTTAATTCACGTTTGTAATATTAGTATTATGTTTGTGTTTGGTTATCTGTTTAACACGAGGTTACAACGGTTCATTTAAAGTTTTCAAAATTCATATTGAGAGCACTTGTACAGTACATATTTACAAATATATCAGTGAAATAACGTTTTTGTTTCTTGCTAGATTTTAACTAGATTGGCGTCTAAAAGTATTTAAAATACGAGATTTCCGTGTGGTGACACGCAGTTACTGTACTTTAGGATCATTAACGCGAGCCTACAGTTGAAAATTAATTATTTCTAACTTGCTATGACTTCAGATTGTGTTGTCGATGGATTGTGTATTACGAAGTAATTATTATTGTATTTATGAATGATAAGACCTTGGTTTCACCTAATAAAAAACGGAGATCGTCAATTTAAAACGTTATCATTAGCAATAAGAGCAGCAATTGAGAAATTGAGAATCATTACGTAATTTTATTAAATACAGTTCGGTCCTTAACTCTGTTTCAATTATATACAGCGAGCACTAAGCAATGAATTTGTATAATTATTTATATCTAACTAATTATGAAACGTTAACTGTAATTTAGAAGGAGTCATCCAGGAGTCATCGGGTTATGCAAAGGTTGTCAGAACGAGAATGTCGTGCCGGGCCATGCTGGAGTTTCACCTGGAGTGTCCACTGGTCGAAAGGACACACCCGTCCGGTCCAGGCTGATGAGGCCGTATCGTCCGGGCCAGACCCTGTGGGGTTGGTTGAGGGGACATACTGGTCTAATCATGAGTGCTTGCTTGAGATATTGATGATGCAATTGCGGTTGGTGTTACGGTTAAGTTACAATGATAACGACGCTATCGCGTCAGCAACAGCTAACATTTTATCAGTGCACTGTAAAAAAAAATTGATTGCTCCTAACAAGATTATGATAGTTATAATCAAGCATCTTGATTCCATACGAGCCTAACAAGACGTTAGATGCACCAACTAAGATGATATTGATTGTTTATCATAGTTCAATTAACCATGTTCTTATTTGATTCAACAAACATTGATGTATAAGGTAACTAATTAAACATGATCGAATCATACAAAGAAGAAAATAATGATAGAAATAAGGAATATATTTGTTGAAATTATCAAGATTCTAGATTGTTGTTTTAATCACTAATGAAGTTGCTGTTTTAATTAATCAGCTTCCGTTGATATGTTTAATATCTTGTTTGTTTTATTTAAGTTAACGCCAACAAAGAGAAAATCTCTCTTAGTTGGCTCAGATTTTTTAGAGTATGTGGACGAGCGAGATGTTCAGCAAGTAGGATTACTGATTCTTGTTCGATTGATTGTGTGATTGTTACAGGCCTGCAATCTAAAGCGCCCGAGGACGGTCGCACGTCAGTCTGGCCGTGACGGCGCATCGCGCTTCTTTGATGCTATTTTGGAACGAGATTGACAACCTGTAATTCTGGCAAAGCGTCGTGTCGATGGTCTGCGTCTAACGGATGACTTTTTCGCACGTCAACGGAAGCGCACCACGAACCTAAGCGACGAATTGCCTTGGTTCAATTTCCTCCGCTGCTAACTCCTCGGTATACGTACACGGAAGCTACGGACGAATACTGACGACGGCGGTGATCCGCCTTCATATATAAATATAAACTTTTCCTTTAAAAAAATTACTTGTCGTTATTTCCTCGTACGTTGTTCGACTTATGCCTAAAGCTCGTTTTGTACCTTTTCAATTAAGGGTGAAAAAAAAAACCGTAATCAATTCCATTAAATCGAGCAGTCGAAGGCAATTGCCATGAGACCATTATTCAATCGTAGCGATATATCTCGTCCGTAGCATCGTACTGGAGCGTAGCGATAGCTGGCTCCGCAAAAGTTGGCACGGATGGCAGCGGAGACCACTGCCAATTTCCATTAACCCATCAACCAAAACGAAAAAATGCATAGACGATCATTTTTTCATTCAATTAAAATTGGCTGCCGACCAAACACGGCGTTTGGAATATGTTAGCGGTGTGAAATTTTTAACGTTTAAGGGATGTTTACGGGATTTTAATGTGCCTTTGGAAAAAACAGAACGTATCCATAAGTATAAGTTTACACATTTATTTAAACTATGCTAGTTTAAGTAAACTTACTTATACTAGTGTAGTTTAAATAAATGTGTAAACAGGGGCATAGGAGAATGGTAAGTAGACTAAAATAAAAAAAAAGTCGTTTTAAAATCTCGAAAAAAATATTCAAAAATCGAGAAACACGCATACAAGCTGCTGGTGACTTACTATTTTTTTAACATCGAAAATCCATAAGCTTTCAATATCGCGACGTTAACTCGGGTTTTTGTTCCCAGTGGTTGCTCTATCTGAATATCAAAAATATGAAAGTGGTCGTCAGTAACCGGAACACGTATATCGGGACCCTATCACTTCGCTCTTTACTTACTCGCCGGGCGCCATCTGCACATTCTCTACTTAATCCAATAACAAATTTGATTATATAACAATACGTACCGACCCTCCCTTTTCGTATATTTCTTCAATAATAGAATGGGACCGAAGAGTGGAATCTTTGTGATCATGACTTTGTTTTTTTTTTCATAGATAATTCTTTCAGTTATCGTTATGATATGAAGCTATGGTAGCCGAGTGGTTCGAAAATACGCCTTTCAAGCAGAGGTTGTGACTTCAAATCCTGGCTCGTACCAATGAGTTTTGCGGAACGTATGTACGAAATATTATTAGATATTTGGGACGTTCTTCTTTTTTACCTACAATGGAATTGCCTTCTAAAGATGATTTGATTTTACATCATAACTTATTAATTTTAAATTTAAAATATTCCTATTATTTCGTTATCAAAACACTTTGTTTCTCTGTAGCGTTATTGTGTAAAATTGTTTTTATAATTTAATTACAATTTTACAGAAAAAAAACCGTGACAGAGCGGTAAAATACCACTCCGTCACAAATAATTAGTATGGAGCAATTGTAGGTTAAAAAGAAGAACGTCCCATTTACCATTAGCTTTTCGGTGAAGGAATTCAAAGGTGTAAGTCCCCAATCCGCAGTGGGCTAGTGTGGGGACCACAGCCCATTTATTCTCTTCTATCAGAATAGACCTGTGCCCAGCAATGGGACGTATATAGGCTGATGATGTGTGTGATGTTATCGTTATGCCTGTAAATAAAATTTCATTGCCTCGCATATGACCCGCCATCACTAGAGAATGACTCGACCGATTTATATTTTTTTATAACGGAAGTTAACCACATAAATTGTATGGTAACTTTCGTTACACAAAGGAACAAGGTTAACATTGATTTTATGCATGTCACGTAACCGTAGTTATTTTTTTAAATTCAGAGAGAAAGTAGAGTCGCCCTCAACTATTATATCGTTCGATATCAAGTAACGTACGAGGTTTGACAAAATTGTTTTCAGCTGAAATAAAACGTAATTTCGACTGATATTAGAATTGGGGTCAAATCAAATTGCTTTGTTTTTCAGAGATCTTCGAAATTTGAAAGTCATAATAACATTGAATTCTATGTTGATATGAAGCAATAATAACATTTCCTCAGATAAGAAATATGTTCTAACAAACAGTTTATCGTGATGCTGGTTGTAATGTGCTGTTTTTGAACGCATTATAGAGGGTTTATGAAATATGTGTATAGATAAAATAAGAAACGCTTTGTTTAAACTGAACCACACAATAATAAACCTTTTAGTTTCTAAACTAATATTTGTACGTTGTAAACACTCGTAATGGTATTTACATGTGTCATTACGAGTATAAATAAAGGCAGCTGGATTAAAATTAATCACTCAATGATAAATAAAATGTTTTTTTTAGAAAAATGGAGATAAAACAGTAATTTGTAAATTTGCGGCGCCTCCGATTTTATGCAGTTGGGTACATACAACGATCTTTATTTATTTACTAGAGAATGTTCACAACTTTATTCACTGAGGTGAAATAAGTTAAATATCTCATCTTTGCTTCGTGTAGTCGGGTAACAAGCATCTTATATTTTAACCGGGGTCATAATCGACCCGAACGCAATAAACAAATCGACAAACAGATAATCATTTTGATAATCATTTATTCTTTACACTTCCCAGTTAATTTTATAGAAATATCTTTAATGTATAGATACAATCTTGCTACAATTTTATTATGTATATTAGGGATCATATGTGCCAAACCTAAACTGCTTTAAGTTAAATCAGATTGATAAATAGTTCAATTTTGAGCGTCTGTTCTAAGAGTTCGACGTGATGCTCAAGAAGATTGGGGCGGCGGAGGACGTCTTAATGGCCTCTCGACGGGGTCTTGCCGCTCTCCAGGTCTCTTCGTTACGCGGATCGTACAGGCTGTTGCGGGTACGTTTTATTTAATAATATACAAATTTGCATAAAAACAGTTGACACGGTGTGACACCGAATTAACGTACAAAAAGGAATACATCTCGCTTTACTTACTTGGCATACTGAGTCTATGTGGGATGTATCTGGTTGGTCCAGTAATACATTAATTATTCTAGTGATGGCATTCAAAACCCCTGCTTAGTCCTGCTCAGACACGTTTTTCTTTAATCAAGCTGTAGAAAAATAATTACATGCAGCGTTTTCTAGAGCGGCCGTCGACCGGTGGGTCGCCCTCGGTATCGCTGGGGAGACGTGGTCGCGGCGGATCTGCGTAAGCTTCAAGCCGAGGATTGGCAAGAAACCGCGCAGGATCGGGTTAAGTGGCTTGTTCTCGTTTCGGAAGCCAAGATCCATTTTGGGTCACTGTTAGTTAGTTAATTAGTTAGTTTTCTAGAGCAGCTTACCTAGAATGTTTCTAAAGGTATACAACTTAACACGTTCCCTGTCCCGGTGCCTCCAATGTGGGGCCCATGAAGGTTTTTTTCAGGAGTCCGTGCTTCGACTTTGGGGTCACTTCCCCATACTGATTGCACAGTTGGGACTTGTGACATTGTCCGATAGTTTTGTATAGGGACAGTGAACATGTTAATTGAGAGCCGGGGCGTGCCTGAGGTGCGGGGAGATGACAACAGTGACTAGTCGAAATTTGTCATCCCTCACTCCCGTACCTCACGTATACCCATCTCAATTGTGATGTGAGTACGCGGTGCGCGGAGCGCAAGGGCCTCACCAGGCATATAGGCAAAGTATAAAGACCGACAAGTAGTCAAACTTTGGCAGCGCGCGATTCGTATTCAAGGTCGAGGCGCAGACAATGCGATCAGTAAGTACTGGGGCATTCTTACGCATTCGTAAAACTTTGCTTGTAGTGCATTCGTTCACGGCGGGCACAGATATGTACAAGCCGCGCGATGTACCTTTTGTTGGAAGAAAAAATACTGTGAGCCACGTCGCACCTCACACCGCGTGATCACTAATCATACACCAACACCATGCATATCTAGAAAATCTAGCCATTATAAGCTCGCGCAACAGCTCCAAGCAGAAAAGTATCAGCTTTGGGAATGTTATATTGCATTATTCAACACTTTGCTCACCATGAGCAGAAACTTGCACATACGCTCGAGTTGCAGTCTTACCATACTCGAAGCGAATACATAGTACGAGTAATTATCCATATCTAGTAAGTGGGTACATGTATGTCGGTGACAAGGCGTCCATAGAACCCCATCCCTGAGGGTGTGTCTAAAATTATGGAATCGAACCCATTGTTTTACTATTTTTAAAGGAAAAGTAAACAAAATTCTGAAGTGTTTGACGTCGCATCTATGTGCGTAGTCGTATAGCGGCTGGTGAATTTAGGACGTTATGGACATTATCATCATATTTCTTTATTTTTTTTCGGGACATCTTGCACAAATCGATCTATTCCCAAACTAAACAATGCTTATATTATGGGTACTAGACGACGATACATATATACTTAAATAAATAAACACATAACTACGTAAATAAGTATAAAACAGTCATAGATGTTAGGAACAAAATACTCGTGCTCATCACACAAATATTTGCTCTTACCAGGATTTGAACCCGGACCTCTAGCTGCTTAGGCGATGGCACTCCACTAGACTAAACCTGTCGTCATAATAATATTAAATAATGTGTATTCTTATACTACCTATGATGTGCAGAATTGTTTATAAGTTATGAATAATCTTAACGGAAACTAGAGATTCGACGCGAACTGCAAACTATAATTGGAACCGCGACTAAGGATAATGCAATCTGTACCGTCAGATCATAGCGGTCTGCATCGTGCTTAGCGACGCTCTGCAGCAGGCACGTTGTGTTGCTATTCCACTTGCATTTGGCTTTCATTATCATATTCTACATTAAGAAATCTAGTTTTAAATATTGCGGTAACAGTTAATGATCATGTTTTTACTGAAACAAAAATTTCAAAATTAAATGGGTCGGAGCCGCAGCCCTACGGCTCTATTGGTCAACATGGGCAGCTTCCCAATTGGCGCCACCGCCAGCGAATTATTGAATCCGTCATTCCATCTTCTTATACGCCTTTCTGGATGACCTGTAGGGGAGACCGGGTATGGTTGTCTCGCGGGTTGGTTGTCACAGCGGCCATAAAATAATACTAAACGAAGGAATAAGTGCATCGATTGATGAAGTACGGAAAGATGTACAGCTCTTGCGATGTTTTAGCACCGATCAATGTACTTAATGTTTCGTTTAGTATTATATTATGGCCGCTGTGACAACCAACCCGCGAGACAACCATACCCGGTCTCCCCTAGTCACCGTCGATCGCGAGGTTCTTTAACTTCTTATTAGTTACGATCGTGGGCAAGAAGGTAGAAATCTTAAACATAATTAAACATATGTGCAGTATAATACGAATTAAAAGTGAAAGGAGAGACACAGGAATGCCAAAACCGAGACAGACGGAAGAGAACATAATATACGAGTATCATAATTTAACGACCACTTCGCAGTTTTTTTGCACAGTAGGTTTTATTTTAGGTTAAAAATTAACGATTACTCATGCAGGGCGTTATCATTTTCAAATACCCCTCCCTGTCCATGACATAGACAATGAAAAGGCAAATAGAAAATATTGCATTTGCTGCTTTTTCCCATTGAGAATTCGGTCGTCCAAGCACTAACAATAAAATTATGTCTGCGATTTAGGTCCTAAATAATTAAGCTTAAAATACAAAACATCATTAATATTGAAACAAAAGAGCTTTATGGGAGAATTCATATAATTTGAATCCATCAGGTGCTTAACGATAAATAATAATTCTCCTTTATTTCGCCGTTTGTTTAAATTAACAAGACTCTGGGTAATTTGATCCACTTTTCTGAATATTTTCAAGTTGGATATTAATAACAACGGCGGAATAAACAGAAACAAAACTATGAATTAAAATACCTATACGGTATTATTCTATCCTTAAATATAAATGTTTAATTTTAACGAGACACTTAATTAGTACAATGCTATCTATTACTTAGACGCGATTTGATAACTTCTTTTTATTTAAATGGTTGCTAAAGACTATTCATTGATTTGAAAAATTTGCAAGAAATTATAAGAAATATAAATCTATTCATAAAAAAAAATACTTTGGTTTTATCACTATTTTATCCTAAATGACTATCACTTAACAAAATTGCAGGTGTTATGTTGTTTATTTGCACAAATTGCACAACAGTAGCCATACTTGCACGGTATACGGTAGTTTTTCTTCTGACAAAAGGTATAATAATATTCCCTAAATATTCCCAGACTTATTAAAAACGTCTATAATTAGACCGATCTACAAAAAAAAGGGAGACAAAACTGACTCTGGTAATTATCGCCCCATATCACTTCTCCCGACATCGTCAAAGATATTCGAAATAGCTATGTGTAAACGACTTTATTCCTTTTGCGAAAAATACTCAATTTTTGACGAAGGTCAAAATGGATTTCGTAAAAATCGCTCCACCGTTTTAGCGACGTACAATTACATGCAACAAGCTTTAGATATATTAAATAACAAAAAATATGCAATCGGTATTTTATTAGACATGTCCAAAGCGTACGACAAGGTCCAATTTAAAATCCTTCTAGATAAACTATACGGGATAGGTGTGCGGGGTACAACCCATAAATGGTTTACGTCTTATCTAGAAAATCGCAAACAATACGTGGAACTACAAAATGTCGATTACGAAACCGGGACTATAAATTATGTTCGATCGGAAGTGCAACATGTACAGAATTCTATCCCTCAAGGAAGCGTCACTGGATGTTTATTATTCCTAATATATATTAACGACCTTCCAAAATTTATCAATGAAATGTGCGTACTATATGCTGATGACATATCCGTGTTAACAGCATGTTCAGACAGCCAAACTCTTCACCAAAATCTCAACAATGTATTAACAGAAATAATTGATTGGTTGGATGAACGACCATAACTTAGAAATAAACTTAAAAAAAACCAAGTAAATGCAATTCAGACCTTACCAAAAAGCACCTTTACAAATCGATTTTTCCTTCAATGGCATAAAATTAGAATGCGTAGACACATTTACACTCCTTGGCGTGGACATTGATTCCAATATAAACTGGAAAGCTAATATAAAAAAGATTGCATCGAAAGTCTCAAAGTTTACTTACGCGCTTAGAGAATTAAAACGATCAACTGACCTTAAATCTGCCCTCTCTGCATATTATGCGTACTGTTATTCCCGGTTAAAATACGGTATAATTCTCTGGGGAAACAGCACGGACGTGAATGAACTGTTTATTCTGCAAAAAAAATGTGTCCGAATACTAGCAAACATTAGATGCCCCGATAGTTGCATACCCCACTTCAAAAAGCTTGAAATCCTAACGTTAACTTCAATTTATATTTTTGAAATTTGTAAATTCGTTCGAAAATACCCCACTTATTTCAGTAAAGTAGGAGAAATACATAGGCGTTATGAATCCAGATATAAAAACAACCTGATACGAACAATAAATTCAAAATTAAAACTACACAGTACAAGGCCACACGTGATGGCGATAAAAGTATATAATAAAATCAGCGATGACCTAAAAAATATAGAATCAGAAAAGCTATTCAACAAATCTGTAAAAGAATTCTTGGTAAAAAAAATGTTATTACACCCTGCAAGACTTCTTCGACGATAAAGAGTAAAGATAAATATTTTATTCTTTAGGTAACTTTGATCAACTAGGTTAGTTTATATACTTACCGTCCGTCTTTAAAAGAAAGCTTCGGTCTAATACTGACGTGGTACAACCGCAATCATATTTTGTGAAAGCATAATACGATTAAGCAATTAATATATCTCATCTTTGCTATTATATTATATAATAATGTATTGTTATAGAATTTAAAGTTAGTTAGGCTTAAATATGTATTTAATTAATAATATATCATTAATTAAAAAATGCATAAATTACATGTTGCAGTGCCCTACAGGGTTTCATAGCTGAGCTGTTAGAAATGTAAGACCTATGTAAACCTATGAAAGATAAACGAACTGATAACTGATATATCGGGAGCGCGCATGTGTGCGCGCCGTGTACGGATGCAGGCAAGCATTTAGACTTGCGCGGGCTTGCTTTAGTCAGGGCTGAGCCATCGCTGCGAGCGGTCGATTGCACAAAATGTCTGCGCACTAAGTGAAGTATCGAAGTACACTGCAGTGTGTTCGGATGTTTGAGGAAAAGTGCGCAAAATCCAGCATTATCATATTTCAAAATTCCTAAGCATCCCGGAAGGAGAGTATTTTATTAGTACCTATATAAATGTTATATTTTAAGTCGTTTATAGAATGTTTGATAATTTTGTGTTTGTGTACTTTCATCAAGGTACCTAACCATCGATAATAAAACAGGATAATGAAGCAACAGGCAAGATTTCAACAAAAACTTTTGTTTTAAAGACCCATGCAATATTGTATTTCGATAACATTCAACGTCCTACATCGGAAAAACGTATGATACAGAATTCTTATAATATTGCGATACATATTTTCATTGTTCAAATTTACTGAACCTACTTACACAAATAACAATGAAGAAAACTATAAACCTTTGGAATTTGTTTATTTTGTTGTTTACCTACGCACCGTTCAGCGCGCGCCGTTCATTTGTGCAACTAGTAAGTAGATATTTTACAAAACCAACGGGCGGCAGCCCTGTGCCTTACACGCGTCGCGCGCTCCTAAACAGCAAAGACGAACTACTTGGTTGTCTTTATACTTTGATACTTGCTTCACTTACTGGCGTGAGTCAGAGTTTCCAAAAACCTTTCTTGTTGTTCTTGATTTAGGTATGGTCACCCGGGGCGAAAGCAACTATGAGGCTAAGCTAAACTACTGCTATTGCTATTTAAGGTAATTAATTGGTTGGACAGATGCCTAATCTAGTGGTTTTTGTAGTTTGAGAAAAACTTCAATTAGTTACCTACCTTAGCCTCAAAGCAACTGCTTTCGCCCCGGGTGACCTTACCTACCTTCACTTTTGTTTAGCTAAGTACTACTTTTTTCTCTTTTGAGACGATTATATCCGAATTATTACTGAAATAAATCGTAGATTGGAGTTTTCGAAAGGGGTAGGGTTTAATACGGCTCTGACCGAGACCACGTGACCACCCACGCGAGATAATACTTAGATCTAAAGGCTGCGCATTAAGGTAAATTAAATAGGACCCGGCATCCTTTGCAAGGATTGCAGAAACTGACTTAGGAATTGTATTAAGCCTCAAGTAAACAATACTAGATGCCACCTTGCGACTTTGTCTGCGCGATTTCATATTTTTTGCACACAAACTTCGCAGTTTTATCCCCCGCTTCAACTCTTTAGGGAATTTCGAAAAACTCGTAGGTCGTCTTAACATTATGTATTTCAAATTAATAAAATAATGCATTATCTTTATATTTCAGTATTTGTTTAAATATAGACAGTCGACGAATTATTATGATATTCGATAAATCTATCGAGAGATATCTGAGACCAATTGTCATAGTAAATTATATGGATACTTAAAACAAATATCCTTATCTTACGTAGAGTTTTAGACGGATCCTAACAGCTTATTTACTCATCCGTTTACTGTAGGTACCTTCTTATATATATATATATATTTTTTTTTTTCTTTCCTACGATGAACTAGGTATAGTTGAATTTTTGACTACATCATAAGTAATAACTCAACGATTACTCTAGCTTGCTTATTTAGTGATATAAAATGATTTAGATGATAATTTGTTAAATTCTTTAGCAGTAAATCACGGAACAACTGAAAGATACTAGTAGGTATGTTTACCGATATAATACTCCGATCTGCTGCCTCAAACTTTTAATGAGGCGAATTTAACTCGCAAGCATTGCAATTTCCATGTTTTCATATACTTATATAATAAATTTACCTAGACTTATCCTTTGCAGTTTGCACATATATAGTGTGAAAAGAATATAAATTGTTTTATGCCACACCTGGCCATAAAGTGACTACATTCCTTGATCTTATGAAATGTAGCAAAATAGTTCCTCTGTTTAAGTCTGGCGACCCCAAAGAACGTACACATTTTCGACCCATCTCTGTTCTATCCGCTCTAAGCAAGGTATTTGAAAAAGTAATTTTGAATCAGGTCTTGTTCCACTTTAATTCCAATAATATCTTGCATCGCCAGCAATTTGGTTTCACTAAGGGCCGTTCGACCCCATACAATAAACGTGTTTTTTGGCGTATTTTTACTCGACTGTGATACGGAACCCTTTGTGTGCGAATCCGATGTGTACTGCACTACGTTTATTCTCGGCCAAAAGTGCAATAGATGGACTCGTATTCTTCGAGGGCCTCTTGGGTCGGCCTCTAACTCACTCGTCCATCTATTGCTTACTTTCCTGCCTCTACAATAATGTAAGTACTATTTGGAAAAGAGAAAATCTAAAGATTACATCATTTTAAAAAGTTTTTGAACAAAAGTTTTGTGGTTTGAGCAGTAGCATCTACGTTTTATTTATTTGCTCCTATTACACCCGGTATATTCGTCGAACTCCACTACTAAATTAAATATTGAAAGTAATAATTGGTTTGGTTTTTATTTAATTTAGGTCAAAACCGCATTGAGGATAATAATCTAATCGGCAATATGCGGATGCATGGACAATAATGGCCCGGGGTAACGCTAACACATTAATTAATTAAAATGTCGTCGATTGCAATTACAAGCCTTCATGGACAAATGTGCTTGATTACTATTACTTGCCTGGTTAAAAGATATTTATTTTTAGCATTATTGCTAAAAAGCCCCAAGGCGTTTTTTCATGCTATCTATATTCTATTATTCCATATAGGGCGTGCAGAACCGGAAAATTTTAGTATGAAAGAACCGGGCATTCTCGGTACTTCCATATAATAAAATTGTCGCACGCAAGACTACTCATGTTCGTGCACGCATCACGCAAAACTACGGGACAGATTTCCATGAAATTTGGTTCACAGGTAGATTATGACACAGGTTAACACATAGGATACTTTTTACCCAACTGCGGCGAAGCAAAAAACAGATATTTAACTTATTTCATCTTCGCGAACGAGCTTGCATCCTCTACTAGTAGTTATCAAATAAAATCGTAGACACTTAGCAATTTACTGTTACCCTCAAGTGTCGTCACATCTACTACCTAACACACGTTTTTTTTTATTATTTTGTATAAATAAAATGGTCCTGTAATATCTATAATATTTACACCGTTGTCAGAGTTTGGAGGTCCGTAAGGAGGAAGGAGAGGTTTTGAGTCTATTTTTATGGGAGCTGGACTGTGCTTGAGCTAGTATTCGTACCGTGGTACAGTAGTAACTTTATTTTTAGTAGCACTGTATTTATTTATCTGCCTAAGTTACAATTATTTATTATACGACGAGTTCTAAAATAATGTTATATTTCACAATCCAAACTACTTAGTAAGCGAAAATTAAGTATAAATGAAATTAAACCTAAAAAGCTCAGACTGAATTGTATTAAGAAATATCAAAAAATTGGCATGGTACCTACCGAATATGCTGGCAGCATTTCCTCGCTGTATAGGGATGCCTATTCGCTGTGTCAGGAAGCTGCCAGCCCTTCGGACACCAGTGCAGTCGACCAGCCTTTTGGATATGTCTTTGAAGAATATGTGTGCGCTGGGACCCCACGGGCCAAGGGTCTCGACGCCGAATAGCATGAAAATGTATTCGGAGTCGAGACCCCTGTATTTGTGGGTTTTTAGTTTTTCGGCCGCTTTTGCCGCAGCATCTCCTTGGGTACTGGTTTCGTTGAGGTGAGAGGGAGCCAATGTGTCTACGCAGGTGGCGTCCCACACCAGCACCCTGTCCAGCCTCCACTTATGTGGGGTGTTAAATAACTAAATTTTTGTTCTGTTTCTTTGGGATTTAAGCGGGAATTTGGAATATAAAGTTCGCACTTGCTGTAATTGAGATCTAAGCCAACGTTCTTAAATTTATTCTTGATGGTTATTAAGTCAGTGATAACAGTATCCACGTCGCCTCCTGGGGTACCATCATCCAGTACTAAACATTGAATTTAGATTTTAGTTTTTGGATAATTGGGTTGAAGGCCAAACTGAATTATACATATTTATAAGCACTTATATTCCAATATAAATTTCAAGCGAAGCGCAGAGTTAAATTTGTAATGACGTTCACTGGGACATATTTGTATCTGTGGTTATTCATTGATTTAGGTTTTGGCATTTGTATATTTAATTTCACATATTCTACCAGATTTATGATAATGTTTACATAGTTGAAATAACGCGTTGCTTGGCAGCTGATAATTGGGATGTCGTCCAGCGCCTGCAGCCTTCGCGAACAAAAGTGAGTTCCGTGTAAATTGCCCGGTCAATGGGTGCTCGCATTTCAATGGGCCATAAACAACGCGACCGTGAATACAAATCGGATATTAGAGGTTTCTCTGAGCGGCCAATACTACGCAGCGTAGTCTAATCGACGGAGGCGGAGGGAAGGATTTTTAAACCCTTACAATATTACATTATACACCAGTGGGCCCGGTCGCAATTTCATTCACGGAGGTGAAATAAGTTAAGTAAATGTATCTTTTTGCTTCAGATTAGTCAGGTTAATAGTATCTTATGTGTCACCCATCGAAATCGGTCCGGTAGTTTGTCTGTAATGGACTCACAAAAGAAATAGAAACAGACAAAAAATCCAAAAACTATTTATACGGTTTATTACTTATATGTAGTGAGAATTATCTAAGGTGTCCGAATGTTTGTTCATTCTTTTTACGAACATTCGGATATTAGATAATTCTTACTGTACTAGCCTTACTACATTTACCCGCGGCTTCGCCCGTGTCATTCCCGATTTTTTTTTCATGTGTGGTAGACAAGCATTTGACTCCGATCGCACCTGATGTCAAGTGGCGATGAACCCTAAGATGTAGCATGCTTGTCTAGAAGATGCCTATTCACTCTCAACTTGAAGAGATCGAAGTCATATTTTTCTGTGAAAAGATGGGCGGGAGGGAGTTCCACTCCTTTGCGGAAGGAAGGTAGACGCAAAGCGTTTTGTACGAACTAGTGGAATATCGACGACATAAGGGTGGAACCCCAATCCACGCCGAGTCACGTGATGTCGGAATGAAGACGGTGGAATCAGTTCATGCAATCCCAGTGCACACTCACCGAAATGTATCCTGTAGAAAACCGATAACCTGGCGACATTTCTGCGGTGCTCAAGACTCTGCAGTTTCTCCTGAGCTAACACAGGGTCACCAATGAGCTTCTTCGCACGCTTGTCAATTGAATCCAAGGCGGCCAGTTGGTATTTGGCAGACCCATCCCAAAGATGGCAACAGTACTCCAGTAGTATTATAAAAAGAGAGCCTCCTACCGGGATATTAAGTGTCTTTTTGATCCAGCACATGGTCTAGTTCTGCCGTCCTAGTCTAAAAGGCGACTTTTTACTATGAACTTCCATATCAAAAATAATCCAGTAATTCTATGTAATCAATGTATGGGAAAGACAAACAAATTAATAAAGTTTTCAAACTTGTGTGGCATGATACCTTTGGGTGTGGTGTTCAAAACTCACAACTCTCCCCCCCCCTCCACCTGACGCAACACCCCCCCTCGCAGTGAAATGTGTCCCTTTTATCGGTTTTATCACATTTTCTCGAAAACTATAATGGATACAAAAAAAGTGTCAATAGTAAAAATGATCCTCATTAAATTGTAAACAAAATTTGTCCTATATCTTATTTTGATAGGCTGGACGGTTTTCAAGCTGTAGGTAGTTAAAAAACTAAAATGAAATTTTTTATCAGATTAACGACAATATAGTCATTATTTATTGGAATGAAGTAAATAAAAAGCTGTAGTTGGAATCATTACAACCATTTTAATATTATAAAAGTCTAAATCTATCTAAATATATAAAAGAAGAAACTGACTGATTGACTGACTGACTGACATATCAACGCACAGCCCAAACCGCTGGTCCTAGGAATTCCAAATTTAGCACGTAGGTTCCTTATAAGGTCTAGGGGTGCACTAAGAAAGGATTTTTCAAAATTCATCCCCTAAGGAGTTTAAATGGGGGTTGAAAGTTTGTATATCAACCCTCTGCTAGGTCTCGTGTTGTTAATTAAGATGAATTAATTAATATCACTGTTTTAATTATTCAACTTTTTCTTTTCTCGTCGTGGTTACCCTACTTAGAGTTGAGAGAAAAATGTTTGAATCTAATTTTGCAGTGAACAACCTTTTTGCTTATCTAGGCCGATAATTTATAAATAAAATGCATGCATTCTGACAGATTATTGAAGTTATTTGTCATAGCAAACAGGCGTCGTAAGGTTACGTGATGCGTTTTATAAGTGTGATTCGAATATTCGTTTCGTTCTAGCGAAGTGCCTGATTTAAACATGTCATATTCTGATAAAAACTGTCTTCTATGCAATTTATCGTTAAGTACTGGTGAAACTGTCAAAGTTGAAAAAGGATTGTCAACATTAAAAAGCGCGAGCAAACGACGACATGATGGAAAACATGTTAGTCTTGAGGACTTGTCAAATGTGACAATACATACAAAATGCAGGAGGGAGTATACGAGAGATAGGAATATTGAGAAAGACAATGTTTCTAATAGAGAAAAGTTACCAGAAATACAGTTGCGATCAAAAACATCATTTGATTATAAAAACAAATGTTTGCTATGTGCTGAAGAGTGTGACATTATTACCGAAAAAAAGAAAAAAGTTGAAAAACGTAAAGAAATTTACCAGGTCTGCTCGTCAAATTTAAAGAAGACCTTATTAGAAAAAGCGGCCGCTAGAAATGATTCCTGGGGCGAGGAAGTTTCTTTTCGAATTCAAAGCGTACTTTGTTTGGTAGCAGAAAAGGCACGCTATCACAGGGAGTGTTATTCCAAATTTGCAACAAATACACCACAAAGTAGTACTGTGGGTCGACCGAAAAATGAAAACTTTGCCACGGCATTAGATAAACTTTTTGAGTTTATTGAATCTTCCGAGGAATGCCAATTTTCGATGCTCGATCTAATGGAAAAGGTTACCAGTTATTTACCTGAGGATACTTCAATGAGTATGACTAACTTAAAAAAAAAGATAACTGAGCAATATGGAGACCAGGTAGTATTTACAACTACGAGTAATAACTCTTTGGTAGTTTGTTTTCGGGGGTGTGATATAAAGTTAGCAGATTGGCACAAAAACCAAGCGAACACTGACGAAGAAGAAAGAAGGAGAATTGTTAAAATGGCTGCTTTAATTGTGCTTCAAGACATTAGAGCAACTGCTTACTCTAATACCTATCCGGATGTTTCCAACTTCATGATGGATGTTGACGATATGGTTCCAGAATCAATGAAAAGTTTTCTTGAGATAATAATTACACACCGAAAAATACGACCCGAAAAGACTGAGAAAATATGTACGGCTATAGCTCATTCCATTATATCTGCAACGAGACCCCGTTCTTTCATTTCGCCGATACAATTAGGACTTGGAGTGTATATATACCGAAAAGTAGGTTCAAAAAATCTTGTGAATGTTGTCAGCAATTTGGGATATTGTTGTAGCTACAGAGATGTCGCACTCTTCGAATCATCAACAGTACGGTCTTGGAAACCGGCAATTGATGAAGAAGCATTTACACAATATGTCTTTGACAATGCAGACTTTAATACAGCTACTATGACAGGAAAAGGAACTTTCCATTCTATGGGCGGAATAAAGTGCGTAACACCTGGAAACGCTGTAAAACCACATACAATTAAAAAAAGTACAATGCCTACCGCTAAAGAACTTTCAACAGCCCAAAAAATCTCAACTTTGACTTTTCAACCGCGTGATCGGAGCCTGGATCTACTGATTTTGAAAAATGTTTACAAGGCAGGCATTTTTGACGAAATTGCAAAATTTTCCAACCAAGACATAACATGGGTTATTGGACACTTCCTCGAAGTACCCGGACATTCAGGATGGCAAGGATTTATGGAAAAATTGACTGCTATGAAGCCTTATGAGACATCGAAAGTTTTAGCCTTGCCTTTCGTAAACCAACCTCCAACAGATCGAAGCACTGTGTTCACAGTATTAAGCCATGCTGCAGAAGAGACCAGAAAAAGTGACCAGCAAACATGCTTCGTTACATTCGACCTCCCCCTATATATGAAAGCTAAAGAGATTTTGGCTATTGATAGCAATAATCCTGATGGTACATTATCGAATGTGGTTGCCAGATTGGGAGGTTTCCATTTATTAATGTCCTTCCTGGGATCTATTGGCGTTATAATGGCAGGAAGCGGACTTTCCGAGCTATGGTCTACAGTATATGCTTCTGCATCAATCATTCATATGACTTCAGGTAGGTAATTGATTTAGTTTTTCTTTATTTTATTTAATATGATTTGGAATTTTGGGTGCACTCAAATTCAAACTCTTTATGAGACTAAAATACTGCCTATAATGTTCATGAAATAGTTTTTTGAAATAGCATATAGTTTTTTTGCGGAAACAAAAATGTAAAACTGTATAAATTGTTTCAGGTCATGCATATGCAAGAGCAATACGAGCGCACTGTTTGACATTATGTGCCGTCACAACACTAATTTTCGAAGAAATGGAAATAAGCGATGAAGACAAGTTGTATATTAAACAACTTCTTAGTGGCGATCTTACATATGATTCTCTGGAAAACAATGAAACTATAGAAATACTGAAACAAGATCTTAAAAATAAATGTTTACATTTACAAAACATCGGAAAAACCTCAAAACTGTGGTTGCAGTACTGTGACCTAGTAATAATCGTCCTACATTTCATTCAGGCAGAGCGTACTGGCAACTGGGAGCTGCATTTGGATTGTGTAAGAGCAATGCTTCCAATTTTTCATGCAACTGCACATTTTCAATACGCAAAGGCCTGTCAGATATATTTACAGGACATGGATACACTACAAGACAGAATGACTTCTGAAGAATATAAGAAATTTACAGAGCAAGGTTTTTTCACTATAAGGCGTTCTGAGAAACACTGGTGTGGTGTGTGGTCTGATATGACAATGAAAAACATGAAGAGTGTTGGAGGTATATGCCATGGAAGAGGATTCAATGAGAGCGTTCTCAATAAATGGATAGCAGGTTTGCCAATAGCTCAATTTGTTTCCGAGTCTATTGAGGATTACTGCGGGGTCAGATCTTCAAGTTCCAATCAACATGAAGAACTGAGAGAATCACGGATACAAAAGGACAAAACAGATCATCAAAAATTTGTCCAATGGCTGAAAACCCATTCGCCTTGGTCACAAACCCCTAACCTTGTTTCTCTTGGAAGTGGAACAGTTGCGAATGAAAGCGTTAATAGTATTGAGGCAAAACGTGTTGGTGAGGACATTCTCAGCAAGGCTGTGCAAGACGGAAAGAAATTTGGAGATCTCAAATTAAAAAGAACGAACATGATCAAAACACTAGCAAATTCAAAATCAGATAAAACAGGTCCACACTTAGAGAACGTTAACTCCACGCAATTATTCCAAAGGATCATTTGCACCGTCCATACGCCAAAAGAACTGCAAATCTGTTTTTCCCACGAACTTGCAACAGTTCCTTTGTCACTGTTTGAAGAAACTGGTCAAATGAGGAAAACACAAAAATCTATGTTATATAAGATTTTCAACGACGCTGACGAGCCTACATTCGGTGAAGATAACAAATATTTTGTCTTAGATGGTGGTTCTCTTCTTCATCGAGTTATGTGGCCATCAGAAGGCACGTTTTCAGACATTTACTCCGCTTACGTATTTTATATTCGGAAGCATTACGGAGTAAATGCTACTGTGGTATTTGATGGATATGCCGATAAATCCGCAAGCACAAAGAGTAATGAAAGAATGAGACGTATTATCAACAACAAATGCCCTGAGATTGAGTTTAATGAAAGAACACAACTTTCCCAGCCGAAACAAAGTCTGTTGAGTAATTTGAGTAATAAACAAAGACTAATTGCTCAACTGGCCAACAGATTTAAGAACGAAGGAATACCTACAGTATTGGCTAATGATGATGCAGATGTTCTCATCATTCAAACGGCAATTGAAGAGTCTGTAAAAAATAAAAATGTCGTGGTTGTTGGGCAAGATGTCGATCTTTTGGTTCTTGCACTAGCTTTGACTCCCGCTAAACAAAATATTTACCTATTGAAAGAGAGCCAAGGTAAAGTTAAAAGCAGACTGTACAGTTCAAGTCTTTCTGATGCAGGATTGGTTCAAAGATGCAAAGACTCTATTCTCTTCCTTCACGAAATGACTGGATGTGATACAACTTCTTCATTTTTTGGAAAAGGCAAGATACAAGCTGTTCAGTTATTCAACAAAAGAAAAGATCTGCAGGACCTTATCGGCATCTTCAACAACAAAAACGCCACTCATGAGCAAATCGATACTGCTGGCGAAAAGTTCATTTTAGCGTTATACGGCGCGAAGCCATCAGAAATTAGCCTTGATGAACACAGATTTATATTTTTCAATAAACTTGTTGGGCAAGCAAAAAGCGCAGTGCTACTATCAAAACTACCGCCTACCTCATCTGCGGCACATCAGCATTCAAGGCGGGCCTATTTGCAAGTTCAAGCATGGCTGGGTAATATATTAAATCCAGAAGAATGGGGCTGGACAAAAACCGACGCTTTCTTGAATCCTATACCCACAAAACAATCACCAGCTCCGGCTTCAATACTTAAATTGATATCGTGTGCTTGTAAACAAGGCTGCGGAAAAAGATGCGGTTGCGTTAAAATTGGCCTGCGCTGCACAACAATGTGTAATAGTTGCCGGGGTCTAAGCTGTTTTAATAAAAATCAAGATTGCGAAGAGCTTGAGCAAGCTGAAGAGACTGTTGATTAATGTTTTTATTTTCCTACTAGCAATTTCCCGCGGCTTCGCCCGCGTTGTTCCCGTTATTGTCCCAAAGAAACTCTACAAACTACATATACAAACTTTCAACCCCCATTAAAACCCCTTAGGGGATGAATTTTGAAAAATCCTTTCTTAGTGCACCCCTAGACCTTATAAGGAACCTACGTGCTAAATTTGGAATTCCTCGGACCAGCGGTTTGGGCTGTACGTTGATATACAAACGTTCAACCCCCATTTAAACCCCTTAGGGGATGAATTTTGAAAAATCCTTTCTTAGTGCACCCCTAGACCTTATAAGGAACCTACGTGCTAAATTTGGAATTCCTAGGACCAGCGGTTTGGGCGGTACGTTGATATACAAACTTTCAACCCCCATTTAAACCCCTTAGGGGATGAATTTTGAAAAATCCTTTCTTAGTGCACCCTTAGACCTTATAAGGAACCTACGTGCTAAATTTGGAATTCCTAGGACCAGCGGTTTGGGCTGTGCGTTGATATACAAACTTTCAACCCCCATTTAAACTCCTTAGGGGATGAATTTTGAAAAATACTTTCTTAGTGTACCCCTAGACCTTATAAGGAACCTACGTGCTAAATTTGGAATTCCTAGGACCAGCGCTTTGGGCTGTGCGTTGATAAACAAACTTTCAACCCCCATTTAAACCCCTTAGGGGATTAATTTCGAAAAACGGTGAAATGCACTGCACAACAATGTGTAATAGTTGCCGGGGTCTAAGCTGTTTTAATAAAAATCAAGATTGCGAAGAGCTTGAGCAAGCTGAAGAGACTGTTGATTAATGTTTTTATTTTCCTACTAGCAATTTCCCGCGGCTTCGCCCGCGTTGTTCCCGTTATTGTCCCAAAGAAACTCTACAAACTACATATACAAACTTTCAACCCCCATTAAAATCCCTTAGGGGATGAATTTTGAAAAATCCTTTCTTAGTGCACCCCTAGACCTTATAAGGAACCTACGTGCTAAATTTGGAATTCCTCGGACCAGCGGTTTGGGCTGTACGTTGATATACAAACGTTCAACCCCCATTTAAACCCCTTAGGGGATGAATTTTGAAAAATCCTTTCTTAGTGCACCCCTAGACCTTATAAGGAACCTACGTGCTAAATTTGGAATTCCTAGGACCAGCGGTTTGGGCGGTACGTTGATATACAAACTTTCAACCCCCATTTAAACCCCTTAGGGGATGAATTTTGAAAAATCCTTTCTTAGTGCACCCCTAGACCTTATAAGGAACCTACGTGCTAAATTTGGAATTCCTAGGACCAGCGGTTTGGGCTGTGCGTTGATATACAAACTTTCAACCCCCATTTAAACTCCTTAGGGGATGAATTTTGAAAAATCCTTTCTTAGTGTACCCCTAGACCTTATAAGGAACCTACGTGCTAAATTTGGAATTCCTAGGACCAGCGCTTTGGGCTGTGCGTTGATAAACAAACTTTCAACCCCCATTTAAACCCCTTAGGGGATTAATTTCGAAAAACGGTGAAATTACTTTTCTTGTAATCTAATAAAGAGTCTAACCATGAAGTTTAAAATCTTTTACTTCTAAAATCGTAGACTCTCCATACAAACTTTGAACCCCTATTTGAACCCCTTAGGGGGTAAATTTTGAAAAATCCTTTCTTAGTGCACCCCTAGACCTTATAAGAAACCTACGTGCTAAATTTGGAATTCCTAGGACCAGCGGTTTGGGTTGTGCGTTGATATGTCAGTCAGTCAGTCAATCAGTCAGTTTCTTCTTTTATATAATTAGGTAGATTTAGACTTTTATAATATTACAATGGTTGTAATGATTCCACCTACAGCTTTTTATTTACTTCATTCCAATAAATAATGACTATATTGTCGTTAATCTGATGAAAAATTTCATTTTAGTTTTTTAACTACCTACAGCTTGAAAACCGTCCAGCCTATCAAAATAAGATATAGGACAAAGGCCGTAGCAGGATAAGGGAGGAAAAAATGCCCTTTAATGATTAAGAGCTGTTTATTTTTTCTATAGTTGCTTTCATCTAGTTGTATAATTGTGCAAAGTTTGGTTGAAAAATTCCCAGTGGTTCAGCCGGGAAAAAATAAAAACAAAATTTATGAAATTTGACGTATCTCTAAAACTATAAATCTTTATCATAATATCTTTAATTCATTTTGGTTAATTAAATAGTATGTATGCCTTAAAAGAAAATTGAGTCTCTATCTTTGCAATTTCTGTAAAAAACACGTAAGTCAAAATTTCAAAAAAAAGTTTTTTTGATACCTGAAGGAGTGACCACTCTGAGTGACATTTTTAAAAAAGCCTTATTTAACGATCTGTCAGTCATATAAGTTTGACGGTTAAAATCGAAAAGCAACAGTGTCAAAATTAAAAAACTATGTTGGTCGGATTCTGTTACATTTTATTCTTATACAATTCTAATACAGCCAAAGAACTTAAACATAAATATTCTTTGTTAAGAACTAAAAATAAAATAAATTTATCGCATTTACTCGTATATGTATCAACTTAAAAATGTCTTTTACTTCTTATTTTAATCACTATCGCTATCTTCATTAACGGTAACACTAATACCGTTTCTCAAAAAAGGTCCACTAAGAATTTCGGCAGGCTGAATAATTTTTGATAAATATCTTGCGTGCGATAGGTAGTACACAATTGCGGCAATGTGTGAACAACACCCTACCTACGAATGAATATATCTGGTGAAACGATAAGTAAGGCTTAATTAGAAATAATGATGATTACCTATTTGAAAAAAAAAAGGTTTTATAAGTTAAAAGGCGACAATTAATACAAATACAGGCTGGTTTTCGATAATCTGTACATATCAAAAGGGGTGAAATTCCATTTAATTTTATCGGTAAAAATGACTAATTTTTGTTTCTGGGCAAAAAAAAATTTTTTACAGATTTTTACAGTTTGCTATGAAATTTTGGGCAGTACATCTGTTTGACGCAGTATAACTTTCGATCTTATTGTTCAAAGCTGTAAGAAAAAAATGTTTGTAAGATCACAATTAAGTGCTAAACGAAGATAAGCATGAAAAAATGGTCACAATATTCGCAAACTTTCGAGAAAAACGGTGTTTTCCGTAAAAAAAACTGAAGTTTTGCAGCCGTTTTTCACAATTATAATTTTTTTTGACGAGTTTTTCTTCAAGTCGGTGGTTTATTGTTATTGCTACTAAATAACGTGTCTATTGCCATGACCCTGCAATTTTTTCTTACAATTTTAAGCAATTAGTTCAAAAGTTATACCGTGGCAAACAGATGTACTGCCGAAAATTTCACTGAAAGTTTAAAAATCTGTAAAAAAAAAACGAATGACCACAAACAAAAATTAAAATCAGTTTTACCGATAAAATTGGCCGAAATTTCACCCCTTTTCATATGTACAGATTATCGAAAACCACCCTGTATATTTTCAAGCCAATATTTATGGGAATGTCAATAATTGATTTATTTTTAATTTTTTACAAAGAAGATTTATTTTTAAGTTCTTTGGCTGTATTAGATTAGAATAGTATATGAATAAAATGTAACAGAATCCCACCAACATAGTTTTTTAATTTTGACACTGTTGCTTTTCGATTTTAACCGTCAAACTTATATGACTGACAGATCGTTAAATAAGGCTTTTTTAGAAATGTCACTTAGAGTGGTCACTCCTTCAGGTATCAAAAAAACTTTTTTTTGAAATTTTGACTTACGTGTTTTTTACAGAAATTGCAAAGATAGAGACTCAATTTTCTTTTAAGGCATACATACTATTTAATTAACCAAAATGAATTAAAGATATTATGATAAAGATTTATAGTTTTAGAGATACGTCAAATTTCATAAATTTTGTTTTTATTTTTTCCCGGCTGAACCACTGGGAATTTTTCAACCAAACTTTGCACAATTATACAACTAGATGAAAGCAACTATAGAAAAAATAAACAGCTCTAATCATTAAAGGGCATTTTTTCCTCCCTTATCCTGCTACGGCCTTTTGTTTACAATTTAATGAGGATCATTTTTACTTTTGACACTTTTTTTGTGTCCATTATAGTTTTCGAGAAAATGTGATAAAACCGATAAAAGGGACACATTTCACTGCGAGGGGGGGTGTTGCGTCAGGTGGAGGGGGGGGGGGGGAGAGTTGTGAGTTTTGAACACCACACCCAAAGGTATCATGCCACACAAGTTTGAAAACTTTATTAATTTGTTTGTCTGAAAAACACATAATTACCACACTAAAAGTCGCCTTTTACACTAGGACGGCAGAGTTGTATGACTAATTTCATCTCAATCCATTCACTTGTTACCGCATTATTTAGTAACAATCAACTTCTATACATCTTCAACTTTCACATCCTATCCACACATTTCACATTTATAATATTAGTGTGATGGATTTTAACATTTATATCACACATTTCGAAATCGGTTAAAGCATTTGGAGTTACCATTAAATGATATAGAGCAGTGTTTTTCAAACTGTGGGTCGCAACCCCCTGGGGGATCGCAGAACCTCCAGAAGGGGCTCGAGAGGGTTAAGAAATCTCAGGCAAAAAGAAAAATATAACAAAAACGCTCAAAAGTGTAACGGAATAACATTCCGGTTAGAAATCGTGGGAGAGGGATCGCAAAATATTTTCGCATGCAAAGGGGGGTCGTGCCATGAAATTGTTTGAAAAACACTGGTATAGATAATTGGTAAATTTAACCTTAAAACAGCTTCCATTTGGTCAGTCACGTCAAAACATTGACATTGGCTGGTGTTGAATACTTAGGGCCCAGAAATATTATCAGATTGGGAAACTTATAGGTTCGAAATTTAGTGAGCTCTATTAGAAGGTCTTAAAAAGTCTCGTTGGTTGGGGTAGTATTATTTCGTAGCATGTGACATGTTATTTGAATTTAAAGCTATTTGGCTCGCACATGTGACGTTTTCGAGCAGTGAAATTGCAAGCATGTCCTAAGTTAGCGTAAGTGATAAGCCTTTATGACAGTATTCGCTGTTTGCTTTAAATTAATATTAACTAGTAGTAATAGTTGAAAACTATTGTAATTGAAGAAAACTGGTACATTTTGTATAAAGAGCTTAATATAAACTTTCTACAACTGTGTTCGTAAAAACATTGCGTAACACTCAAATCTCTTCCAACGCTTCAGAACTTTTTAAAGTCTAGTGCAACATTGATTTTGCTTGAATTTCCTTGAGTATGGTTCTTCGAAAAACGCGGTTTCTCGTCTGGAAGCTAGTATATTTCAGGGAGAAAAAGTTTAGTGCAAGTTGAACTAGCTTACATTTATCTGGCTCTGTAAATTCAATGTGCATGGATCGTACTCTAACTTAATCAAAAATATGTAACTATTAGTCACTACAACAGAGATAGAGAGACAGAGAGAGAGAGAGAGAGAGAGAGAGGGAAACGCCAAGAGACCCGCGCAATAAAGCGCATAGGGATAAGATACAATTCCAATAATATTAAAGAATATATGTATGAGAGTGAAGCGATCTATAATGGAACTATTCTTATTCTATTTCTTAAAGTACTGAATACCCTTATAAATCATAATTGTAATGTCAGACATTTCAAAATGTGACGCTCCTCAATTTACCTTTATTTCTTCAGCTCACATTTCTTAATTAGTATTCATTTAGGTGCACGAAATTTTACCTTTAGAGAACAAACAAAGCGGGTTGTCCGTCTTTATTATCAAGTTTAAATTATAGTCATTAAACAACGAGAAAATGAGCAGAGCCTCTCAATTTACTTTCAGATTTCAAGGTAAAGATTTGAGATACCGTAAAGTTCTGTACCTGTCTCTACAAAGCGGGTTTTACAATAAGAATGTCATCAAATTAACTTTTCAATTATCTATTACTAGCTATTTCCCGCGGCTTCGCCCGCGTTGTTCCCGTTATTGTCCCAAAGAAACTCGTTACCGGGATATAAAGTATCCTTTGGTTCAATCCAGGACTTGGTCTACTTACATGCCAAATTTTTGCTTGATCCATCCAGTTGTTACCCCGTTATTTAGTAACAAACATCTTCACAAACTTTCACATTTAAGTATAATATTAGTGTGAAGATTTTCGAATGTTAAAAGTTTAAATATACCTACAATTTAATATTTTATTTTTTATTTTTTTTATTTTATTTATACAATTTAATTACACAGCTTGACAGTTTTTTATAACTAAGGCACTGTGAAATTACATATCAGTTAGAAATTATAAAAGAATTACAAAAGTAAGATTTAAAATAAAGCAAAAATAAACAATAATAATAATAAATTAAATTGAGGACACGCGCACATCCATCTTCTCACAAAACCTCAAACATTCATCATGCAATACAACCCATCTACTCGCAAATACATCACAGCCAGGGGCTGATGCGAGGAGCCTATTTAAGAGGTGTAAGGCACGAACCAACGGAGAATTTCTACGGGACACAGTTCGTGACGTCGGTACCGCTAGCAAGTGGCGATCACGAGGACGAAAAAGAATTTTAGTCAACGGGGGAACAAATAGACGCACTAGCTGTGCAGCCAATTCGGTGCAGCCTGACTCACCTCGCAAGATTCCGCTGGTTATCGAGAGAACGGCAAGATTACGTCTGACCTCCAGAGAGTTAAAGCCCAGGACGCCCAGAAGGAATTTAGTTGGGTATAAAAATGGGTAGTACCCGTACATTTTTTTGTATAAAAACCGCAAGAACACTTTTTGTACTCTCTCCAGAAGTAAAACGTATGTTGCTTCGTAGGGGTTCCAGACAGTAGAGGCAGCCTCGAGCTTACTTCTAACCAGAGCAGTATATAGAAGTTTTATGGTTCTGCTATCATGAAAATCTCTAGCGTTCCGTATAACGAAACCCAGTCTCTTGTAACAATTAAGAGTCAACGCATTCATATGTTCATGGAAGTTTAGGTGAGTATCAAGGATGACGCCTAGATCACGAATGGAGTTGACACGAAGAATCGGTTCGGAACCCAAGAGGTAATTGTAAAAAAGTGGATTCCGACCCCTGCTGAAACTTATGACGGCACATTTTGTCACATTAAAAGCAAGTCTGTTTTTAACGCTCCACTCATGCACTCTGTCGATATCGGTCTGGAGTGACATACAATCTAGAATCTCCTGCACACCATAAATCAGCTTTAGGTCGTCGGCATAAAGTAGACACCTAGCAGACATCAGAACCGATGATTTTCCATGAAATGATGAAGATATAACCAGAGATCGGAATAGGTAGAGTATATTTACCTAAACTTCGAAGAACATAGTCGAAAAGTGGAGAGTCCCTTACAACAAAATTTTTATCCGGGACTTAAGTCTCGGAATCTTACTAAAAAATATATTATTGGTATACTTTAGCACATTTCTCGAACATTCTCAGTATAGCTGTCTCTTTCTAATAGTGCTGTCTCTGTCACTCCTTCGAGAAATTTCGCCATATACTGAAGTGTAGTTCAAAGGCCCATAAGGGGTCCTGAAAACGGATTTTCAGGTTATTGCACCATCTGATAGAGGGTGTCCTGGAACAGACTGAAAACATGTATCAGGCGCCTGAAAACAACGGCAACTTGGGTGAATTTTCAATCTTCTACTATGTGAAAGAGCCACCTCTGACACGGCCTGAAATCGCCTTTCATCCTGCTGAAAACGCTTCTAAAGCACGGAAATTCACGTTTGAAGTTTTAACCTATACCATCGGCGCAACACACATACACACATTACTTTTGCGCCGGTGGCTCTTTCACATAGTAGAAGATTGAAAATTCACCTAAGTTGCCGTTATTTTCAGGCGCCTGAAACATGTTTTCAGTCCGTTTCAGAACATCCTCTATAAGATGGCGTAATAACCTGAAAACCCGTTTTCAGGCGTTTTCAGGACCCCTTATGGGCCTTTGAACTACACTTCAGTATAGTTATGGCGAAATTTTCGAAGGAGTGAAAGAGACAGCACTATTAGAAACAGACAGCTATACTGAGAATGCTCGAGAAATGTGCGGAAGAATACCAATAATATATTTTTTTAGTAAGATTCCGGGACTTAAGTCACGGAAAAAAATTTAGTTGTAAGGGAGTCTCCACTTTTCGACTTTGTTCTTCGAAGTTTAGGTAAATATACTCTACCCTATTCCGATCTCTCTATATAAACTTTCAACCCCTATTTAAACCCCTTAGAGGATGAATAGAGTCTCCACTTTTCGACTTTGTTCTTCGAAGTTTAGGTAAATATACTCTACCCTATTCCGATCTCTCTATATAAACTTTCAACCCCTATTTAAACCCCTTAGAGGATGAATAGAGTCTCCACTTTTCGACTTTGTTCTTCGAAGTTTAGGTAAATATACTCTACCTATTCCGATCTCTCTATATAAACTTTCAACCCCTATTTAAACCCCTAAGAGGATGAATTTCGAAAAACGGTGATATCACTTTTCTTGTAATCTAATAAAAAGTCTAAACATGACGTTTCAAACCTCTTACTTCTAAAATCTTAGACTCTCCATACAAATTTTGAACCCCTATTTGAACCCCTTAGGGGATGAATTTTGAAAAATCCTTTCTTAGTGCACATTTAGACCTTATAAGAATCCTACGTGCTAAATTTGGAATTCCTAGGACCAGCGGTTTGGGCTGTGCGTTGATATACAAACTTTCAACCCCCATTTAAACCCCTTAGGGGATGAATTTCGAAAAACGGTGAAATTACTTTTCTTGTAATCTAATAAATATCTAAACATGAGATTTCAAACCTCTTACTTCTAAAATCGTACTCTCTATACAAATTTTTAACCCCTATTTGAACCCCTTAGGGGATGAATTTTGAAAAATCCTTTCTTAGTGCACCCCTAGACCTTATAAGGAACCTACGTGCTAAATTTGGAATTCCTAGGACCAGCGGTTTGGGCGGTACGTTATTATACAAACTTTCAACCCCCATTTAAGCCCCTTAGGTGATGAATTTTGAAAAATCCCTTTTTAGTACACCATAAGACTTTATAAGGAACCTACGTGCTAAATTTGGAATTCCTAGGACCAGCGGTTTGGGCTGTGCGTTGATAAACAAACTTTTAACCCCCATTTAAACCCCTTAGGGGATGAATTTTGAAAAACGGTGAAATAACTTTTCTTGTAATCTAATAAAGAGTCTAAACGTAAAGTTTTAAACCTCTTACTTCTAAAATCGTAGACTCTCCGTACAAACTTTGAACTCCTATTTGAACCCCTTAGGGGATGAATTTTGAAAAATCCTTTCTTAGTGCACCCCTAGACCTTATAAGGAACCTACATGCTAAATTTGGAATTCTTAGGACCAGTGGTTTGGGCTGTGCGTTGATAAACAAACTTTCAACCCCCATTTAAACCCCTTAGGGGGTAAATTTTGAAAAATCCTTTCTTAGTGCACCCCTAGACCTTATAAGGAACCTACATGCTAAATTTGGAATTCCTAGGACCAGAGGTTTGGGCTGTGCGTTGATAAACAAACTTTTAACCCCCATTTAAACCCCTTAGGGGACGAATTTTGAAAAATCCTTTCTTAGTGCACCTCTAGACCTTATAAGGAACCTACGTTCTAAATTTGGAATTTCTAGGACCAGCGGTTTGGGCTGTGCGTGGATAAATAAACTTTCAACCCCCATTTAAACCCCTTAGGGGATGAATTTCGAAAAACGGTGAAATTACTTTTCTTGTAATCTAATATAGAGTCTAAACATGAAGTTTCAAATCTCTTACTTCTAAAATCGTAGACTCTCCATACAAACTTTGAACCCTTATTTGAACCCCTTAGGGGGTAAATTTTGAAAAATCCTTTCTTAGTGCACCCATAGACCTTATAAGGAACCTACATGCTAAATTTGGAATTCCTAGGACCAGCGGTTTGGGCTGTGCGTTGATATGTCAGTCAGTCAGTCAGTCAGTCAATCAGTCAATCAGTCAGTTTCTTCTTTTATATTATCTATTATTAATTATTATTTTCAAATCAATGTCATTAAATTTTTCATTCAGTTAGATTGTCATAACACTTTTCAAAGCAAATAATTCAAAACAAATAGAAGCGTGTACTATTCATTCTTTACAATTAAATTAAAACAATACATTCCGCCACTGCAGGCTTGTTTTGATACAGGAGGTGACCGGGTAGACACATAATTTGGCACGCAAAGCCATATAAGTTGAAATTATTAGCACCTAGGTGAACAGGCGAGCAGTTTTTGCCGGCCTCATATTTACACATTAGCATTTCCAACGACACAGGGCTGAGGGTGCCGCGCTGCTCGCTGCCAGGCACAAATGTATGGCAATACGGTCTCTAATTTATGTAAACGTGGAAATGTAAATTAATTTGCTCGTTTATGAAACGAGACTTTTTGGCGGTCTTTCGTAAAATTACTACGAGCGACTCGGAGAGAATACAGACATGAACGCTGCTTGATGAAATTCGGCGCTAACCATATGGCCGCTTTATGAGGCAAGCGCAATTCAGTTACAAATTCAGAACTTCCTATACATTAATCTTGTTATAACGTGTAAACAAATAAAATTAAACAAGTTTGTAATATGATCAGTATTTCACCAGATGTGTAGCGAAAATCGGGATGAAATTGATGTTAAAAGTTATTATTTAAAGTAATAATGTAGGATGTGGATTTTGGACCTAGTTGCTGTAAGTATCGTGTCGGTGGAAGGTAATTTTTGATTAAATTTAAAAAGTGAATAAAGCTAGTGACATGGAACGACTAAATATCCCAAACTTTGCTAATATGTGCCCAACCTCTGTCATCTCGTGAAATAATGGTGGTAATATTTGAAAACTTTGAGAGGATGAATTCATTCCATGACCTCAAATTCTTTATTCTTAAAAGTGATATTCAAAAACTTGCTGTACCAAGGTGAATAAAAAAGTGATGTGGATTTTATGGTAAAGTAAACATAACGAATTTATAAAAATAAATAATTGTTCTTCACCAAAGAAGTACCTACCCTACCCATTGATAAAATCCCTAACCTCTAGGTATTATCAATGGGGTATTGAAAATACCTACTAGTAGTGTTGAAAAAAAATGTATGACCTAGTTCCCATATGACCAGTGGACTTATTTATTTATTTAAACTTTATTGCACAATACAAAAAAGTAAAAATAGCGGACTTAATGCCGTAACGCATTCTCTACCAGTCAACCAAACAGCGACATTACGTATTAGTGCGGTGTTCTATTTTATTAGTTTTATTGGCAGTGCCACATTTTGTAGATACTGTGATATTTATATTTTCTAGCATTAAGTTATATTTCAGTAATCAAATATGTTCTTATTTCAATAGATTAATTAGAATGCTTGACATTTTGTAAATCAAATGACTAATTACGTCCTCCTAATTTTAATGAAGCAAATGATCTGATGAATTTTCTCTAAAACTATCTGTTTCACGTTTTTACAAGTCATAGTTCGATTATGTAATTATAAAATATTATACATAAGTATTGTAGACTGTAGGGTTTGTCCAGAAGAAAAGGCCGGAGTACACAAAGACGATATATTATAAAACGTAAAGTTCGCCTAGGGTGCCTATCTTTGCCTAGTTGATTTTCCTAAGCTTGCTTTACGACAAGCTAAACTTAAATCTATCATCAAGTCATGTATAAGTACTGAATATTTCATAGTTTTATGTGCTGCTTGTCTTAAAAGACTTTTAGGAAAATCAACTAGGCAAAGATAGGCACCCTAGGCGAACTTAGGGGTCACTACGGTATTACAATTAAGGAATGTCACCGAGAGGTCGCGCGCATAGGTGCGCGGGTAACAGCGGACTGCACGCTTTTGCATGGTAACAGGTTTAGATACATATGTGACCATTCTAATTATCGACCTTAAAACTATGGCGTTATCACTAAAAACAGATTGACAATGGTTTCCGAGATACTAGTAAAGAGCGCATCGCTAACAAGTATTTATAAAAATTTAAGTTAGCCTGAGTAATGATGAGACTTTTATATTTGTGATATCGAATACATAGGGATGGGTGCAAGTATAACCAGAATAACGTAGTAATGCATCGTATCGCGACAGAAGCCAGATATGGAACAATGAACTGCGGGAATTGGCAAAACTTAATAAAGTCCAGTTCAGCCGGTTGCGGTGTTAATAAGTGCGATCATTTTTTATCAAGCTTCCGAGTGAGGCTCCGCAAAGCCAAAACAATAAATCACTAGTGTGGCGGCCTGCGGGTTATTATTTTGCCCGCACATAACCGGACTTTTCTGCTAACTAACCAACGCTCTACGAAACAATATTTTCTTTTACCTCGTATAACTGAATTCAACAGAGCATAGAGTTTCTTATTAGACGATTCGCAGAAATCTTGATGAAAGTATATATATACATGCGCTTCAAGCATAATGACAAGGAAATATATACTTATTTTTACTTAGAGATCATACAAAAGATTCATATTTGAAAATCTTTCTCGTATTTGTGTTAATCTTATAAATATCACGACGAATATACCTATAATAGAAAAACAGGTCGCCGTTGACGTACTTTTTCGGGGTTAAGAAAGATTTATTCCTATTAAGTATAATTTGAAACATCATCAAATATCATACAACTTTTTCTACCAGTGATAAATCAAAAGGAAATGTAGGTTTATTTGTCCGTAATTATATTGGGTTTAATTGATACATAAATAAGGTCAGCAATTTGTCTAAATAAAGCATTTTGGCATAATCCCGGATATTAGTCATATTTACATGAAATTTCATGCTGATCCGTTGACCTGTTTAAGCGAGATTGTGAACTGCCTGCTGAATGCAAAACAGCTCAATCTGTTAAATAAAATATGTATCCACCCAATTTAATTTCATTAAGTATCCTAATATTTTAGGATAATATTGAGTAAATATTTTTTTATATAGGTAATGGTTTTTATGATTAAGATTAAAGCTAAACTCGTTTTTACAGATCTGTATATAATATGTCCTGTTTCTTCACAAATAAAAAAAAAGCCATTCTTCTTAACAACATTTATAATGATACGATGACAAGTGTGTCTCCTTCAAATATTTTTAAAGCTGATAATGAGTAGGCAAAGAGCATATGTTAATATGATTGCACATTAAAAGATTTTTTTCAGATATACAATTTTCACACATCCAACTAAACAAGTGTCGTTCCTCTAGACAAATATAATTCGTCAGACAATCGATTCTCCTGATAGTTGGGCCTGAGACGTACAAAACCAATATATTTTCCGACACTTGAGCTCTCAGGTAATTGTGGCAGAAAGTTTCCGAACGTGCTCGCAATATTGATAAGCGTTCTTCCTTTGGTCAGCTAGTAATGCTATCCCGCGGTCAGTATGCTGGGACTCGTCGCGCCCGTATACAACTCCTGAACGTACTTTAGGAGGTTTAGTACAAAACCGTTTGTGTGTAGCGGTTAGCATATAAAAACCTTCGTGACTCAATGAAAAAGGTCACATAGACAGTCCTGTATTAAGACCACAATGTGTTACGTCATATTGTGCTGTGTAAGCGAGGAAAGCATAAGTTCATCAATAAAAAAGTTATTTTACATAAGTTATAGCTTTTATTACTTTCATACTCAACACATTGTGGTCATCTTAATGGTGGTGTTTTGAGTTTACCACAACGCATTTTGAAATATTTTAGTATAAGCGTTTTGAGCGTTTTATTCTTTACTAGCGTTCACCCGTGGCTTCGCCCGCTTTATTGCGGTTTATGCCCCAAGGGAGCTTTTTGCCGGGATATAAAGTAAAGTTGCAATCAAGGATTTGGTGTACTTGTATGCCAAATTTCATCCCAATCCAGTCACCAACAAACCTCCAAACGTCTTCATAAACTTTCACGTTTATAATATTAGTAGGATAGGATTTTTGCACTTAAGTATACTGCATACAGGCTAAAGTACTTTGACAAGTTTCATTAATAATTTAGGGCGTTGATGTAGACAATTAGTTTGCGTCTAAATTTCGATAGTCTGCTAAAACTGCAACAAAGTTCTATAGGTGGTGGATATAGTTTTGATCGAAGATACCCTTTTGGTTTATACGTAATGCCGCGTCTAGACTGGTGCAACGTAAGTCGTAACATGCAATGAAAGAATTTGCCGTCCACATTGGTGCAATATCATGAAAGGAAATTAATTACACACTTTGTAACAAATTCCCGTAGTCTGGACGCTTTGCGCGCGTGAACTGCGCATTTGACGCGCATACTACTCGCGAGCAATACAAGTCGCGCGCAGAGCCATCCGTGATTTGTCGTTTTTAGGGTTCCGTACGAAATTGGTAAAAAAGAAACCCGTATGATGCGACTCTGTCTGTCTGTTTTTGACGAACGCAAAGGGGCGCGCTTTTTTTTAAGCGAGACTAACTCGCGACCCATACATACCCGGTGGTCGGCCGTGGCGTTCCCTGGGGTCGAACCAGGTCGCTAGCCGGACAACCTTGAGTGGATCGGACTGGGAAAGGGGCACGCTGTGTGCACGGATCACAAGCGTGGACGGACATATGACGCGGTATATTAGTACCTAGAAATAGGTGCGCGCGGGAGGTTTGTCATGAATGCGCGCTTCGCGTGCGGGGTACGTCCAAACTTGCAGCGAACATGCAATGAAAAGCATAACGTAACAAGCAATGCAACGCATGCGCGTCAAATGTGCAGTTCGCGCTCACAAGGCGTCCAGACTATGGGAAAAGTGACTATAGGAATATGGGAAAAGTGTGTACAACCTTTCATGATACATTGCACCAATGTGGGCGGTAAATTATTTCATTGCATGTTACGTTGCACCAGTCTGGACGCGGCATAACTGTAGCGATTTACGAGATCATCATTGAAATTGAACATTGGTTTGTGAATTTCTAGACACAACTATTCGTTTTGTGTGACTTGACATCGAAAGTTATTCATTAAATAAGCATTCCTGCAGGTAAAAACATATTTTCAAAACAGGGGGTCATGTTTTGTTTTAAGCATTTCTTGGAAACTTTCTGTTATATTTTTTCATACCGTTGGATTTTCTTTTCCCAAAAATCCAGTCTTTGATTCGTAGGTAATTTGTAAAAAGTAAGTTGAGATATTAAAATAACTGCAAACATGTGATTGTGTATGTGTATAGTATATTACTATAAGTAAAGTAAACGGAAAAGTAAGCAAGTTCCTGACAAGTATTTCATGTTTCCAAGATCGGAAAAGTAATGATATTACTTCTGACTCAAAACATTTCGATTTAAAGAGTTTTATGCTTATGCTCATTAACACAATTCATACAGTTGACAAACTTACATGAGAGTTACGAGTAGCCTCCCTACACAATATAAAGGTCTTACTTAAACAACTATCATAATATACTTCATCTTCATTTCTTTCGTTCATTTTCTTTACCTCCATTGAAACATTTCCAATTTTCTAAGCTACTCGTACTGTATAAGTAAAATACCGGTAAGGTGCATTAGGGTAAATCCGAATGTGGGGCAATTCCAAAAATTACAGATCACTCACTACTAATCCACGCAACACATATATTTACTGTAACAATGTAACATGCTAACACAATTATAAATCAATCCATTCAAAAATCAAGTTATTATTGACGTACATAGTACACGCCAATAGTGAATTGATTAACTATCACCTCAAAAATCTTGCACTGTTTAGTAAGAAAAACCTAAGTTTCGGAATTATCCCACATTCGGATTTACCTTAATGCACCTTAAAAATAAATTTTATTGTAATCTTCAGTTACAGAATATACTTATTATATCAAAGTCCATATCGACACTGGAAATTTCAAATGTCGTAAGGGAAGAAGGTCGATTTTTCAGGAGAGCCAAAAAACTAAATTCTATTTAAAAAAAATCTTTACTTGGTAAATTTTCAACCGATTTAGACGATTCTTGGATTTATATTTTCTAAATAACTTTATCTACACGGAACTAATGATTGGAAAGCTGTAACCTCAAAAGTTTAGGAAATAGTGTCCCTTACGCAATCAATTTAAGAAGAAAACGTATGTTACGACGCTGTAACACACGTTTCACGCAAAATCCCTTACTACCTAGAACTAAAAATTGACATATTGTCGTAACTGCCAAAACAATATTGTGAATTTCGAATTTCTGTGTTGTAAGTCATACTTATAGTGTCCGGGTTAATAAGTAACCATAAAGGATATGAAAATACAAATTTGTACACTAAATTATGTGGTACATACTTATAGGTCAATTTAAAATTTTAGTAAGTTACGACAAAATTTCAATAAAACAGACCGATAGGGAAAAAATCCTAATGTCAATGGTATATTTAGTGTACTTACGACAAAATATCCCTTACGACATTTGAAATTTCCTGTGTCGATTTGTATAACATATATCAATAATATACATAAATCATTTGAATTATGTTTAATTTTTACGTATCAGTTGTTGGCTATAACTCATTGAGATCAAAACAACGTATCCGTGGAAACCACAACGGTAAAATTTATTATGAGGCCGATTCGAAGGGTCGAAGGATTTTATTATTCTGCATACAATTCCATTTTCCTATCACAAATTATTCGAACGGCAGGTTAAGGTTTTGCATAACGTGCCAAAATTGCGCTTTGTGAGAATTTATGTTCGGCTTGTTTCTTAGTAGTCGGAAAAGTTGCTTTATTTTAAGCCTGCTTGTGATACTTCCGATAATACTGTAAAATCAAGTTTCAACCAAAATTAGTGATATTCTGAAATTAGTACCTAAGGTAATAAGCGTCTTATTGATCTTACAAGGAAGGGTACCCAACTGTCCGACTCCGATTTGATTCATTTTGATATATGTTATAGAGTAGTCTAAAATAGCAGACACGTATTTTTTTTAGCTGCCCAAGTTCAACTTTTTTGGAGATATTGTCCTTCAAAGTACTGAAAAGTGACTAAACCCTCCAACCAGGGCATGAAACCGGTATTTTGCAAAAACCCCGAAATAGCCCAATATTTTGAATTATTTTATGCTTTTTATGTAGAGCTCAGTAATGTTTTAAGTCATGATTTCGTATTATTAATATTAATAATAATAATAAACCATTTATTCATTTTAAAGTAAACAATTTTACATAAATATTGTCGAGACCTTCTAGTAGGCGCATCGCTCCTGTATCAGGAGGCCTCGCTCTTCCCTATGTGGTTCAGTACAGTTTACTCACTATTTATGAATAACTATTATTAGTGTGTGTGTGTGTGTGCGTGCGTGTGTGTGTGTGCGTGTGTGTGTGTGTGTGTGTGTGTGTGTGTGTGTGTTTGTGTGTATATATATGTTATTAGATTGTCTAGTTAAAAAACGAAATAATGAACCAAAGAACGATAAGAACGGAAAGAATACTGTAATTTTTGTATGGAGCAAATACCGGTTTCCGAGCCCTGCCTCCAACTTCTAGAGAAAAAAATTTTAGCAAGTTTCTAGTTAATTTCTGGTTTCATTACGTTGGAGAACATGAAAAAAGAATAGACATGTGTTTTGTCATTTCTCCTCAAACTCATATTTTCCTAAATACCCTTCAAAGTTTGAGCCCTTTGAGGGTGTTTTTTTTTTTGGAAAATATGAGTTTGTGGTAAAATGACAAAACACGTGTCTATTCTTTTTTCATGTTCTCCAACATATAATGAAAGCAGTAATTAACTAGAAACTTGCTAAAAAAAATTCTGTAGAAGATACAGTTCAATTATATTACCATACATCGTACCAATTAGTTACAAAAATTGCGTACCTATACTAATAAAAATAATTAATTAATTTTATTGAAACTTAACGACAGTCCATTATCCTTTTCATTTAATTTTTTTCCCTGAATCAAAAATAATGTATTTTGATTTCATTTTATTTTTTAATGTAAGAGATAAGTCGATTAGTATAGGTATATGGTTTATCCTATTGGCAAAACATTGTACTTCAATTATAAAAATCGCTTCAATTATCCTTAATATATCTGTCTATCGCCGCATTCCCGAAATAAAAAAGCGTGTTTCCACTTCCCAGTTTACGGCATCCCTTTTCTTATCTTAATATGGCGATAGGTGCCGAATGAGCGTTGCTTAGAAGGAAGAATTGCGTCTCTTCGGATAAAATACGAGTAGCGGCGAGGAATAATGGCGCTGTGTACAACACTAGTGCGATGGTAGGTACCTACTTAAATACTTGTTTGATTATGCGGTTTACTATAAACTAAACCCGTTAAATTTTTAAAAATCACACGCAGAGGGTATAAAATGACTACATTATGATATTTATTGTACATATATTATATTGTTGGTGGGATTTGTGTTTATTGTATTAGAAATTAATACAGTGTTATCGATTCGTATGTAATGTCATACTTAAAGCAAGATATAAAGGATGTTCATCAAAAAATATTTATGACCAACTCATGTTTATGATCAATAAAGAAAGTTATCGTTTAGAGTACGAATATTAAAGCGTGGCCAAGCATGTTATATTACACTTACCCGTACACGGGACAGAACGGAGCCGAAGTCAACGCGTAGAGGCCCTTTCGACAATTTAATGAGAGGCAAAGTGTACACCCAGCGGATGCTGTCTCTGCCCGTGTCATGGGACGCACGCAGAGACAGCCCCCGCCAAATGCAAGGACGATTGTTGATTGATGGAATCTACTGGGCTATGGCAGTGGAAATATGGACTAAATACTGGGTTATGGATTGAGACATGACGGTGCCTGTCAGGAAAAGTGTCTCGTGGCACTGACAGACCGTGACTTGGCCTCCGCTGATGGGCCCGTTAAATAAATAGCGACATTATGAGCAATGGCCTAGCTAGGGGCAACACCGGTGCCGAAGGCTGCAGGGTATCGAGAGGTGTGCTGCGCTTTCTCCGAGGGTACTCGCGGCGTTATGCTTTTTAACACTTCCATGCCTGGAGCATATAGCTCTCGCGACTTCACTCTGGACGGCCCTCCCTAAGGACTCCCATGTGCACTCGGGTACGTGGGGTCGCTACTCCCCAACAGCTCGCCAAAAGCTGCCCTGCATATTACACTTATTGTTAAAAACATAATTATAGACCTATCAATGCATCAGCATGGTTCTTTCTTACTTCGACCGTTTAATTAACGTTACGTGCAGAATATAACTTTTTTGCGACACATCTTATTACGAAATGAAAGTACTAATAGTTAAAAAAGTCGATTAAGTGCAAGTTAACCAATGATGTGAAAGAAAGTGCAAAACTTCAGACTGCTTGTCTAGACATTCGCAAGTTGTGAATGTCTCATAAGATCGTTAAATGAAATTAAGCATTTATTACAAAAGTTATTCACGTTAGAACTTCGCCGTTAACCAGGGCCTACGCGATACACCCTCGACGCAAATTTAATTCGAAGAATTTTACAATGAATATAGAAATTAATGAATTAAGTATTGCACTTGCCACAAACTTTTCACGTTATTTATTCACAATAAATATGTTTATTTCTTTAGTAACTACTTATATTGAAAAGACACGTTAGTTTTTCGTTTAATTTAATTTTGCATTATTTGATGGCGCACACAAAATTAAAAGATTGTCATGGACCCGATATAGGTTATGCAAAATTAATCATGCAGATACATATAAACGCGTAAGATTTAATAATCAATCACTTAATGCCCATATAGAATGTGTGCTAGTTTATAAGTATGTTTGATTGCTAATTTTGGCCTATCTATAGCTTACAACTATTATTTAATGTTACAACTCAATTCAACGCTGTGTACAATACACCATTTATGTTAAAATAAGTGTTTTGCTATGAAGTTTTTAGTTATCTCACTTCCTAACTGAATACTGATGTCACTGAGTAGGTACTTAATTAGATCAATTGCTATTTTTAACAACTTAAACTAGAAGTAATGGTGGTAGTAACTAATTAATATTGTCAGCGAGTGAGTAATAGGTTTACAAGTTTAAAGTGCCTTCGAAACTTTTGTAAAATTTATCACGAGGCTAGACGGCAATTACTAAGAGCGCATTGTGAGAAAAAACACTTTTTAATCGAGTTTTTACATAATGAACAGTCAGCTGCAGACGAGGGTACTTACTTACGATATATTTTTGTACAGCATATGGAGTCCTTCTATGTAGTTGACAGTACATACCTAATGGCCTACAGCGGGCACTGCAAATCTACTCATAAGAAACACATACACACACAAACTCATATAAACTTTTTGAGACGTAAATTTCCACATTCTCAAGGAAACCAAAATTCAAATACTTTCCGTTGACCTAGAACTACGAAATTTGGCAAGTAATACCGTCTTATACTTCAAATATAGGAAAACATCTGAAAACTATACATTTTTAAATTTAAATAGACTGTAATAAGGGCATCAAAATTTATAGGGTACTTTAACAATATGGACCTACAAATTTGTTTGTCCGATTTTTTTTAGTATATTTCTTTGCAGTAGGTGCACTAAAAACACTATGTTATACCCCAGCCAAAAGTGCTACAAGTGGAATCGTATTCTTCGAACTCACTCGTCCATCTACAGCTTACTTTCTGGGCTATTCCACATTTAACTATTATTTTTCATTTATATTACATCTATAGGGACCGAGCACGACGACGGTGCTGCCAACTGGTGCCGCCAAACTAAATCATGTACCCTCTCATGCTGGGGCCACATTGACGAATACGCCATTATTTTATCGCGATGAAGGACGGTTAACGTGTAGCTACGACTTACTATATTTGACATTGACACTTAGATATTATCATTGACATTGACAGCTTGATTTGACAGGGGTTATAGTTTCCTTTATTTTCCGCCCGTGTCTCTTTTGTCGTTTAGTGTTGCCACCTATAGTTCGTGCACGTTCCCTATAACCTACATTAAGCTAGTCTAGTGCATTTGTTTGTTATTTTTTTTATGAAATAGGGGGCAGACGGGTCGCCTGATGGTAAGCAATCACCGTCGCCCATAGACACCTGCAACACCAAGAGTCACAAGTGCGTTGCCGGCCTTTCAGGTCAGTACGCTCTTTTCTTGAAGGTTTGAAGATCGAATCGGTCCGAAAACACTGCAGGCGACAATTTATTCCACAGTTCAGTCGTGCGAGGCAGGAAGTTTCTAGCAAAACGCACAGTTGTGGACTGCCAACCATATAAGTGGTGAGGACCGATTTTGATAAATGATACATCATTAGATTCGTCTTGATGGCGCGAGTGTCACTTGGAATAAAGTTCGTTAAAATAAACGAAATGGCGGATTTGTGCACTTTTAAACTGCACCGCGGTCGGGTTTTTTTAGTAAAAATATTTAGTTATTGCTTTTTGTGTCTCTAGAAAATAAAGTTAGAATTAGGAGATTTTTTTATGTATTTAATTGCATATTTGAGAAAAGCACTATACATACCTCGGCGTGAAAAGGGGTTGCCAGCCTTGTAACTATCTATATGTACTCGGCCTCTGCAGTAATGTACTATAGATTTTCCGCTGTATGTCGTTGATTGTATTTATACAATATTGTCTTTGTTCTGTTTCTGAAAGTTTTACAACCTATCCTAAATCGACATGCAACTCCTCTTAAAATTTAACATCAGTTACGGTAAAATTTATCACCTAATCGGTATTCTTATAAGAATTAGATTTTTTAGAACTCTTAAAATGGACCAAATTTTTACGATTACCACTCTAGAATAATTACCCCAGTAGCAAGCTGACGTCATCACGACGTCCCACGACGTCCATTACGTCATTATGACGTATGAGTGACGTCGCTTATACGTCGCTGACGTCAGTTTGCTACCTGGGTAGGTACACCTACATCGTAGTTCGTGTTGTTCCACGAATTGAGAAATAGTCGTGTCGTGAAACGGTGCGTAACAAATGAATCAATTCGATTTACTTTGTACACTGGTAGGTACAAAATAACGAAGTGAGCGACTGAACAACGGACACATACATATCTCACGGCCCACCAACTCCCCAAAGATATACTGATATAGTGATTTGTTTGATACTTCAGTGAACGAATGAGTGAGCGATATGATTCAAAATATGTCCTTCTTTTGAATCCTTCATTCGCGAACGACACATCATTCATCAGCATTTTCATATTATGAAATAAATAAATCTAATCTAATCTAATCATCTCTACAAATTTTATCCCGTGGTTATTTTAGTGGTTTAGATTGTACGTTGACTGTTAGTACCTTACGTCACGAAAACGTTGTAAATGTATAGAAAAATACCTCGCGTGCCTTGGGATTGAGTATTCTGAGAATTTCCCTCCCTTTTAATACAATCTACTATTACCACATACTAATTGGACCTACCCGCGGTGTTTCACAACGCGCGGGTGTACGAAAATTTGCTTGAAACACAAATTGTTGTCGAGATTAGGGGCACGTGTCCGACTGGCACCGCCCGGAGCCGCAGTAGCTAACCGTGGCACAGAACACGTCATGACTGAATTATATGGATACGGTATAATCCGCTTAATATTACAACATTACTACGTTATGCAATAACGGATCGAGTCAGACAAATCGTGTAACAGAAAACAAGTTTAATAAATTTACATTTGAATAAATTTATCCCATCAAAAACGTTACATGTAAAAAGATGCAAGTCTCGCAACGCAGTTCTTCTACAACAAAAAAGTTTTGAGATGTAAAGTTAAACTAAGTCAGTACGGGGGCGGTATCAACAGAACTCGATTTCCACCGACTTGCCTATTATTAGATCTATAAAATGTGTTCCTCCACGGTTAAGGATTACAAACTGATGTGTGCAGTTGTGGAGCTTGTAGGTCTGCTAGAAGTACCTTAAAATTATGATGATCACAGTCAGTGAATCAGTGAGTGAGTCAGTTACAAAACTAAGGAACTTTGACATGCAAGAGTTCATAAACTACACGTTCAAATTGAATGATATTGAGAATATATATAAGTCTTATTGTGCCCTATATATCCCTGAAATTTCAAGGTTCTAGCTTTAGCCAGTACAAAATTACGGGAGGCTGAAAATGGCCTGAATGGCTTCGAGAAAAGGATGGTACGGCCGTGCCTTTGTTTTGCTCGACTTGGCGGGGGCACTGCCGTGCCCCCAAATAATGATCCAAAATCGCGCATTGCACACTTTATTGTAAAGGCATAAATAAATATCGGGGGACAACCTTACACAAATCAAGCTAGTCCCAAACTTAGCAAATGCTTGTACTAAGGGTACTAGACGACGATATACATACTTATATAGGTAAATACATTCTTAAATAGATAGAAAATATCCATGATTCAGGGACAAATAAATACTCGTGCTCATCACACAAATATTTGCCCATACCAGGAATTGTACCCGAGACCTCTAGCTTAGTAGGCGGTGTTACTCCCACTAGGCTAAACGTGTCGTTTATGCATGGAAACAGGCAATAATGGCCGAGAAAGTACTTAGTATTGGCTTATGCGGAAAAGTTTAAGACCCCGTTTAATTATATGAACCAGCAATCGCCGTAGTCCACTTTCTAGTTTTCTTGTAATTATAAATAATTTCATTCTTAACCTACTACCAATAAATTGGGTAAAACAAAGGATTCTAAACACTAATTGGAGCTATCCGCAAGTGTTTCTCGTTTACGTCGGAAATTATTTTGCTTAAAACACAAGTTGTTGAAACGAGGGGAGGCGCGTGTCGGATCAAGCGCCGCCCAAGGGCGCCACAAATCATGGCGCAAAAACCTGTTGTAGGTACGTACCGTGATCTCCCAATACTCAAGATAGGGGATACAAATTGAGTTCGACCTTAAACGGCAATATTTTATCGGTTTATTTATTGCCAATATCTCTATTGATATTTTGGAGTGTTGTAATTTGGCGGGGGTTGGAAGTAAATTCATTATACAATTTGCAGATCTCATTTATTGTGGTTTTCTTAATTATAAAATTTGTGTCTGTAGGAAATTGAACGTTGCTAAATTATTTCATCTTTGGTGTTTACCTAGTGAGTTAACTTCCAGTCCCGGATATACATAATATACTCGTAAGAGCACCCTAATTGGGGCTATTATGTATATGTGCTATTTATAGTTACTTTTTATTAGTTATAGACAAATGACAAAATACAAACTGAAACTTCGAAAAAAAGTGTACAGATTATGTGTGTACGAATATTTAATAAGATTCCTTCAAAATTTAAGACTTTATCAATTTAAATAAAAAGTTTAAAAATACACCACGACTCACTTTTTTACAGCATTGACGACTTTCTGCATCATAAGTTTTAATTTAGGACAATTGTAACTTTAATTTAATACCCATTACCTTCGTGGTGATAACGCATGATAGGTTTATTTACTTCAGAGCATTTCGACATGCCCAACGGCCGAACATACTCGTAATATGGATCAATAATTTCTTTTGTATAAGTTCTCAGGTACCATATATTCTTGTGAAATATATTTTCATTTCATCCACACACAACTGCAATTCAGTACTTGCATTTTTTTCGTTGAATTTAGATTTCCAATAACATTATATATTTGGTAAAATGCATTGCTAAGAGTTCATGTTGGGTTCATTTTTAGCCTCTAGCAAAAATACAATGCTTGTTATGATCATATCACGCAAATATTGTAGTATACAGGAGCACCTTTCATTTATTTTACAACATCCTATAAACGGTTTGTATTAATGTCTAAGATCACGGAAAAACTTGTGAAAATCTAAGGAAAATCCGTGCTCGGTAGCGGACATAGCAACAGGCTATGTAACCAGTAACTTAACACAAACGGAACCTACTGACAGCATTGGATTAAGAAGAGCTAACACAATTTCGAAATAATAAATACATGTGCGTAAAGACATTGCTACATTTAAGATAAGCGTTTAGAAGTATTAAGGAACGCCTCTATTATTTAAAGTAAAGGAGAACGCAAATGTTTACAACAAATAAAGCTGCTTACACACGAGACGTTACGACGGCAGCTTAAGCGTTTTATCTCGGGATTAGTACACATCCCACCGATTCCCACCTAATTTACGTGACTTGCCGTTACATGATGAGACCTTGTTAGGATCAGGTGCTGCTTTGTTAAAGGAAAAATGTACCTACGGTCTACTTTCCTTAAACATTTATACGTTAACTAAAAACAACAATTAAGCTTTAAAATATAATGTACCTACCATACATTATATTTTATCGAAGCTTTTTTAAAATATTGTTTTATTTAAAAGTAAATGCTTTTTCTATATTAAGTTAAGTACTACAGTAATTAATTGTTAGAAAATGATGTAATTTTATGTATTTATATGAAGAGTATAATGAAATAGATGTACCTAAGTTGTAGGGACAACGCGTCAATTATTATAAAAAAACCGGTCAAGTGCGAGTCGGACTGATGCACCGAGGGTTCCGTAAAAACTTGTAAGTATATAAGTGAATAGTTCAAGAAAAACTGTGTGGCGATTAGTTTAGTAGGAGAAAATAAGTATGTGTTATGATTTTTGCAAATTTCTAAAAAACGGTGCAAGTTAGGAAAACCGTTATATTTTTCCTGTAATATTTAGCATAATATTAATAATTGGTAATTATTATAGATTTTTCTGTTCCGTAACTTCGAAGATAATAGGGGGAATGGTATTTTTTTTAACGTTTTTTGTCCTGGATCGAAAAGTACATGATTAAGAAAAAAAATTAAAATAGATTTTGAAATCTACAAATTAAGCTCTTTAATTTGATACCCCATTTGATATAATAGCCCAATTTTAAAATGTTGAGCTCCCACTTCGACCCTTTTTAAAAAAAAGTAAAAAGGGTATACGTTTTTTTTTACATCCTGAAGGCTCACATTAGCGACTTTAAGAATTATTCCAAATTTCAAATCGATAGCAGCAGTACTTCCTGAGATATCTAGCTGTGACAGATGGACAGACGGATAGACAGACAGACAGAGTCGCACCATAAGGGTTCCTTTTTTACCATTTTGGTACGGAACCCTAAAAAAATGACTGTCCTAGATCATCTATATGCAAATATTGGGACTTACGAAGGTTTAATATTTAAAATAAAAAGTCGCACTGAATTATCTTGTAACTCGCAAACTGTAGCTCAATGGTGGTTGCTTGATAAAACATATAATTATGTTTAATTCACATCGTTGTCCTTTATCGCTATTCCGTACACCGTGTTTACCTAACTACCCGTGTAAATTATTATCGTTCGAAGGGCGTTAAGTGTCAGTTGCACGAAAGAGGTCATGAATCGGTGTAAACGGCACACCTACGTAACTTTCAAAGGGATTTATAATTATTCTGTTTTTGTATAGTAATGTTCAAAGGCGAAATTTGGATGCTTACCTGGCAATGACTATTGACTAAACCTTGGTTTAACATTACATCTCAAAACTTTTTTGTTGTAGGAGAACTGCGTTGTGAGACTTGCATCTTTTTACATGTAATGTTTTTGATGGGATTCTTATATACTCGTCAACCATAATCGCTGTACTATGAAAACTTGAAAGTATAAGGATAAGGACACCTTTGGGCAAGTGGCGCGTTGCACTAAGAAACACAACCGCAGAATTGAAAATAAACAGACCGACTTGTTTTCTTTTTTTCGGTTCCATTCTTTTGTGATTTAACTTTTTAAATCTACACGAAGCTATTTCGACTTGTTTAAAGAACGTAGCGTAAAAAATTTGCAACGCGATGACTTTGCATTTTAGTTTTTTGTTCACACTGCAATTAGTGAAGAGTTTTCGAATCCTCCGCTTGGCGTCAGAGATTGATGACAATGGAAATTTTATACATCGTTAGTCAGGACCGCGTTAGGTGAGTCGCTGTTTTTTCAGTAATCCTATCTGTGTAGGTACACTTATTTGTCATGAAGCTGGCAAGGTTAACCCCCGTAAGCCACGCGCTCACATCAGTATTTACGGCTCCACGCTGTTCATTTTGTCGTAACGTTGTTAACACGCGTCGGGATTTTGCTTAAAGTGATTGCACCTCGGTTCAGCATAACGCCGATCGGCAATTAATCGTCAGCTAATAACCAATAAATTCCGTCACCGCCACAATAAATAATGAAAATGGAAAGCAATTATTCAATTGCGTTTGCGAGACGGCAGACAACGGAAGCGGAAAAAATACCTATTGGATTGCGCGCAACAATCAATTTTTATCCCGTGGATGGGTGCCATTATTGAGCTGGATTGTGGACCCGGGCTCATTCGTTTGTGTTTATCAGCAGAGAAACCGATAACCCTCATTCCGCTCGGTGTGACGCAATGCAGAGATTAAAAGCTTATACTCGTAGTCCGCGGCTGTGGGTATGGAACCAGCTAGATCCATTATGAGCCCGCTCTGACGTGAGCTCCGCACTGCATGTCAATATCAAAATGGATATCAGAAGTAGGCACAGTTTCGGTTAATTTTTAGTCGGACTCATTTACAAAAAGATCAAAATATACTTACGACAACAATCTGTTTGTTGTAAGCATATTCCTGTGGCTAATGAAATTATGAAGCTCAACTTCGGTATTAAAATAGTGTTATTGTCCATTGTTCAATTGGCAATGCTTAGACTATGTCTAAATAACTGAACGAATTATTTATGATCAAAAACGCGGTACTTAAGACTATTCGTCAAATGTTTGTTTAATGAAATCTTAGTAGTCGAATCTGTTTGGTTTAACTTTCTTAAGAATCTTACTTTTATTAAGGCTCTAATAGTATTGATATGTTAGAATTTTCCTTATTCTTATATTAAAAATAAAATCATAAATCTTGGCGCGACCGGTTGACACAGTGTTACAGACAGTTAATCCGCTGATGCGGGTCAGACCTGACACCGGGCCGCCGCCTTTGTTCCTTCTGCCGTTAAATCGCCGCGTCATATGTGCGCTCCGCCCTAGCGTGCACTGATTTATCCCGTCGAACAATCACATCAGTTTAGCTTAGTAACTATTTTAGGGTTGTGTGCCCAAAGGACACCACGGGAACATCGTAGTGTCCACGATGCGACGGCTTTCCGTTCATCCTGTCGGAGCAGAACTTTGCCTCGCAAATTAAGGTATAGCAAGTTGTGTTAAAATATTTATAAAAAGAGAATATACAATATATATTTAAGTGGTAGTATTTATTTCGTATAAAGTAACTTGCACAGTAAATAAATAGTACCCGTATAATATTAGTATCTGGATAAAAATCAACGTTTTAGACCCTCTCGTATTTTATACTTACAAATGTATACTAACCTTAACTGCTTGTTTACATTTCTTACGAACCTTACAATGTGTAACGTATTATGAGAGATAAACGAATTGGTATACAACATTAAGTTATTGACTGATTTATTTTATCAGGTTGACACACAAACACGTAATTTATTGGTATTGATAACGTCAGTGCTCGGGGTTGTGCATAATTAGTTAAATCTGCCGGCGGCCGATAGCGCGATTAAATATCCGCCTAGGCGTTTCAGTTCTCACAATGAGATAAAAGAGAAAGCCAGACGCGGGACCAATTCAATTAATGGCCGTTAAAATAATGACCAGAGATTCTTTCAAGTTAAAAGAACTATGAAAATGGAAAAACGTGAATAGACATCGCTAGTTAAAAGTGAATTAACGACAAAAGGTACATAAAGAAACTCGGGAACGTTTCAGACGTTTCGGTAAGTGTACGAACAATCTTTTAATTTAGTTAATTGCTAGTCACAGTGAAGAGGTTCAAGTTGTTCTTGAGAGATCACGAACGTCTTTATCCAATTTATTTAACGAGTAAGGCGCTCTCATTAGAGATCGTAGTGGACGGGTCCGGGGAGCGGGGGCCTTCACCTCGGTGCATCTCGGGCCTCGAGCACCGGGCCCTGTGCCGCCGCCGCCCACTGCGGCCGCCCAGCCCGACCTGAGCACTCCACACAACCGCGATCCCACCAATAAACCGTATTGCTGTTTGTCTAGCGCATGAGTAGCAAATATTTACTCTTCATTATTATATCGGAATGTCTAAACAAAATTTTCGAGTATGTTCCATTATTCATATACCACAAAATTCTAAATAATATAACCCAAACAGAACAAATATTAGATATGAAGGGTAATAGGTTTAATCAAAATAAAATACACAACGAAAATAAATAAGCGTTAAGAGATTTTGTAAAAAATTATTTGTTATTTAAGTTAGTAACATGAGTCATGGAAAAATATTACAAGAATAAAGATATATCCCAACGAATAACTTGTGTCACCGCGTGCTCGTGACAATGTGATATAGACAATGCTTTATAAAAGGGTAGTGCTTCGTTTACACTGAACAAATGCTTGCCACTTGATTCTGAGCATTATGTTACACGCTCGAACACAATAGTTCTCACGAGCGTTGCCTGGAACACAATTCCTTCTTCGCAATAAGAATTTCAGAAAAAAGGCGGAATCAATTTTATAATGATTTGAAAAATGTGGAGAACATTTTAAAAAGGTTATGAAATTAAAACTTAAGTGCTTTATTTCAGCTCGTAATTAAAATGAATGAATTTTTGCTTAAATTAACTGTAATTATCCCTTTAAAATACTGCACAAAGTATTGTTGTGTTAGATAATAGAGAAACGTGCAGTGAATACTTTTACAAATCATCGTTACTTACCTAATGCAAAATATACGGTGTCATCGTTAAACTGTGCTTAAAGTTTATACATGTACTTATTACACTAAATTTAATATAAGCCCACCTTCGGAAATCCACATAATTCCGCTCACAAATGTATCCCTCCTTTCATAATTGTATTAACCCTCATCATATCCTTAAGCGATTTAAAACGTTTACATTCCCTCATAATTGGTAACCTACTTCAACCAAATAGTTCCTACAAGGATCAACAGATGCTCCTGGGAGAGATAACAGGACTGTGCGCTTTGTGACATTATCGTGAGACAATGTGCTGTCTTCCGATTGTGGCCTTTAATTTTCACCACAAAACCTTCTCCCATAAGGTCCATAATACCCTTATTACACTTACTATCATCCAATGTGATACAAAAGGAAAGTCGAGGCGTCATACATCGTGATTTACATAATACGTAAACTTTGCTTTGCGTGACGTTCGTTTTCATCGCTATGAATAAGAGAGCTGCCGTCGACAATCATTCTTATACGATAACTACGACGTAGCACGCCTTTTGATACTCCACTGTATCAAGATAATTGACAAGCAACTCGCTCATGCCACCGGCGGTGTAAATGTGGCTTTATAGACGATGCGTTAGGAAAGGGTATGCCTCGCCGTCCTCCTCACGTTCCTGAAATATGATTTCGATAATACGCGAAGTATTGGAATAGGTTCCTTTTTAAAACGTAATACAGCACGCTTACAATATATACCTAAAGCAGATTTGTCATCAACTGGGACTCAATTATAACGAATAATTGCTACTTAATTAATCGTCGATTAACAACTTGTTCCGTTCCCAAGTAACCGAACAACAAACATTTCTTGATAATTTCCCGAGTACGACTTGATTAGATTAATTACCAAGACAATTCAAACAATTTTATATTTTAGCTACTACACTTCATTTAACCCATTAACGTAGTCTAACTGAAATCAGAGTGATATCGAGAGACGTCATTATGGCAGAAGGAAAGTTATTAATCACTCGATATGATGCCGGGAAAAATAATATCGTCACGTGCTCCAGACACCGTGAGATTAACACGCCTGTCCCGTCCTAACATTTCCAATCCCCAACGGTAAAAACAGCTGACGTTACGTCGAAAAAACCAGTGCGTTACGTTGGTAGTCAGTGAACGGAGGGGAATTTGTTTAGTGTAATTTACTGTAAGGCTGATTTGTTAAACTCCTGTTTGGAACAGCTTTTTCGTTCATTTGATATTATACAAGCTAAAAAAGGAAGGAAACTGCATAAAAAGCCACAAACTCGTGTGGCTCGTTATGTTGGCAAACCTGTCAAACTGTCAATCGCGCAATAAGCTAACTTACCAGGAATGAATTTGGATGCGCCGAGAAAATATAATAGAGGTAATAGAGATGAAAACGCGTTAATGAAATAGTAACCATAAATGGTTGAGAATTGAACTTTTTTAGTTCACAGGTTAAAATCCGCGAATTGAAAATGTTCAATTCTAAAAACAACCATTATAATGGCATTATCCGCGGTTGATGAAGGTGGTGGAAGCCGCGTATAATTCGTTGTGAATATTTATGACGTTCGGATATTGTAACTCGGTGAAACTTCACAGCCGAGTTCCTATGCAACGGCCTCTATTGTGTAAATCCAACTAAAAGTGGTAAAATACGACGAGTACTCCAACAACTCTGGACTTGCATATTTATGAGTGAACTTGCAAAGACTTGAGTGATGGCCAACAAAAACCTGGCAAGTAGGCGCAACGAAATGGTACGCTTCATATTGTTTTATACTGCAGATTGTAAAGCCTTTTTAGTTTGCTCGTATACTTGCTGGTTGCAGTATTTTAATCTGTATTGAAATTTATTACACCGTACTGTATAATTAAACTGAACTTGTCTAAAATGTGAGCTCTTGCGAGAATACTTACGCGCAAGACTTGTTCGTTATTTAATTATTCATTTAAACTTTTCAAAGGATAAGCAAATAAGCGCTGTGTTCAATATTTATATTAATACCACATCCATTAGGTATAACCTTAATTCACAAAAACACAATATGGTGTCTCAACAGATCGATAGAGCTTAATTTTGTGTAACTAAATTATGAAAACAGGACAACGGCCACTGGTCGTGGGTAAATCATAAAGTGTAATTAGTTAGTCAGATGTCTGATAAAAAGTAGGTATCTACATAAGAGCTTAAGGTTAAAGCTGTTCTTGATCTCCGCCGCTTTTAATCTACTATGCTTGTGTATTTTATGAGCAAATTGTTGTAAACAAGCTCACAATATACTCCAAAACATAAAGTTCAAAGTACCGCAAAGTATAAAAAAATTATAGTTTTTACCATAAGTCCATTACTTTTACTAGTTTTACTAAGCTTTATAAATCCAGCCTGAAAGGTTCTGGCGCTGCTGATGTCGGTCAGAGCCGGTCGTAACAAATGCAAATCGGATGCTCTATACATTCTTAACCCACGAGTGATAAGGTGAAATTGCCCTTGGCTGTACCGACGTCTCCCTCATAAATAATCGGATGTAAGTCGGTCAATTGCTTTAAAATTTTATTCTCATACCATTTCTGTCGTTCCAAATGTGCCGCACCGCTTATTTGCCTGGCGAGGAAACTGCTATTCGAAATGGATTTTATTAAACACATTTACGTAAGTATGTCAGACGTATGTAAATTATTTTTGTTTTCTTTGGTATGGTATCCCATTCTAGCTAAATAAGTTACATAGGTGCTTATAAAACTATCTCTATAGTCGGACTACGCTAAGTTTGCAGAGGTTGAAAAAAAGACTTCATTTAAAAAAAATATATATATATATATATATATGGCAACACGTGGAAACTACAGCAAGAGGATGATTTAATCTTGGTACTTGGCAATAATTCTTCCCTTTATTACAAAATGTGAACACATTTCATTTATTCAATTTTAACACAGCATTACAGTTAAAACTACGACAAAAATTACTTAAATTACATAACTACTGAAATAAATATCTGGGTCTAACCAAACTAAGCTATTTGTTCCAGGGTCGTGGATAATTTCTATGTATTTAAGTATTATATGTACATGTATACAAGCATTGATTAGTTTGGTTGGGACTAGATCGATTTGTGCAAGACTGTCCTGAATATTTATTTCAGTAAGTTTATGTATAGACACATTATATATTTTTAAACGGAAAGATATTTGCCAAGTATCAAGACTAATTAATTAATCATCTTTCTTGTGATGTTGTCATATGCAGTTTTTTTTAATAAAACCTTTTTTTGACCTCTGCAAACTTAGCGTAGTCGCACTCTATGTCCGTTGTAACACTTTTAACTAAAATATTCTTGTTTTACCTACTTGAGATTTAACTATTAATCAGGTAGGTACCTCAGTGTACTAAGTGTAAAGAGTGAGAGCCAGTTACGAGCACATGTGGCAGCACATCTATTAGATTCTCTCCTCGCTGAGACGCTGGGCGAGATAACTGAGCCTTAACGGGTGGCCTGCGTGGCAAACATCTGAATTGGCATCAAAAAGCACATTTTTGATGGTCCCAGATAAATCGCTATCATATCGCTAATCAACGATAATAAGCGCTAAACGGTGTCGCAGGGTCCCGCTCCTTTAACGGCCGGATCATTTGACTGAGTTCCGAATTCATGGCGCGTACGTTACTCGCAAACTTTTTACGGTTATGTCTGCGATTTTTGAACCCCTCCTGCTACCTTTGACTTTCGCCCTCACATTTATTAACCGCTAAATGATAATGGTCGCTCGTGATCAAGAGTTAATTCAGTACGGTACGTACCGTCTTAACGATAACGGTGAAAACTTGACTGTTTTCTATGCGGCCATGCGCTAACGTGAAACAATGAAGTTAAAGGGGTCATTTAAAAAAATAATGTACCTACTACGACTACCTCAGTCATTTAAAAAATAATACATTGGCCTTAATTTAGCTAAATGTGAATCTTGTTCCTATGTATTTCGACAGTTAGCGATACAATTAATACAATACAATATAAAATATTCTTTATGCCACACCCGGGCCATAAAGTGGCTTTTTCCGCATGCTGCGCGTACGGAAAAAGCCGCGTTCTGGCCAAGTGTAGACATAAAATGATGTACACAACACGGGAGATAATAAAGAAAGCCCTCGATCGCATATTTACGTCCCTCGCTTGCAGCTCGGGCCTGCCCGTGGTACACACAATGTTTTTCATCACATTTGCAAGGAAAATAAAATAAGACTAAAATAAAATTATTTACTGTCAACTTTTTCATAAAGTCTTCCACAGATAACGATAAGAACTGCGTTTAGTTTTCAAACTTGACGGGCAGTACCGCCAGATTGTACCGATTTTCAAAATAAAATTTTAAACTAAATTATTTTAATTGCATCAAAATAATTGCAATACCATATAATTTTTTTATACACTAAAATTGGTTTTGTAGCCTAGTTTTGAAGATGTGAAATAAGCCTTGGCTGATTTGAAACCTCCTTAGTCAGAAATGACGTACGGGTAGATTCTATATTTTAAAACTAAACTCATAACTCCCTCTGGAGTTATAGATTTTCATACAGTTTTTCTTCCCGTGGGAGTTATAGATTTTTATAACCCACGGGAGGTAAAACGGCTCGAGCTGGTCTATAAGCCCGCGTGTTATAACACCCTTTACGAGCAAGTGTGATGAAAAGTACATTATACACCGTGGCGTGGACCCGAGTAACCCGACAAACTGTAACTATAGGGAACTGTAACTATAACAACTATAAGGAGTAAAAGAAGTGATATATAGTCGAAAAACGCTTACTTTCCGAGATATTCATTATTTTTTAAATGAAAACTCCCAAGTGTGTAACAAGCCCTAATAAATGTGACTAAGATACTTTTACTAATTTTTCTAAATCCTATAACTAAACAGCAATTAACCCTCGCAGTATTCGATGTTAAGCGACTACGAGGCCAAAAAATTGACCTTTTGTTTCCATTTTAGCTTTTTTAGGGTTCCGTGCCTCAAAAAGAAAAAACGGAACCCTTATAGGATCACTCGTGTGTCTGTCTGTCTGTCACAGCCAATTTGCTCCGAAAGTACTATATAGTATTGAGTGGAAATTTGGTACCTACATGTATTAAGGTTAATGTCCCAAACACGGACATGTCACAAAAACATATATATGAATTTTAATCATGCGGGCCACTTTTGGGGGGTTAACTAGAAAACTAAAAATAAAGTTAGCAAACTATATCGTGTAATATATTAAATGAAAAGGCTGCACTGTGAGAATCTCAAATATATATTTTTTATATCAAGAGTTTTGAAGTTATTTAAGAAAATAGTCAAACCTTTAACATTCCCCCTATTATCTCCGAAACTATTGGACGTTGAATTTTGAAAAAAAAAATGCAAAATAGTCCTACACCTATAGATTACAGGAAAACCTACTTATAAGAAGTCTGTGCAATAAAGTATAACTGTTTTATATTGTTTTTAACTTACGGAACGCTCTCCACGCGAGTCTAACTCGCACTTTTCCGGTTGTTTTCTTGTTGATACCTTTTCGTCGAGTAAGGACATGTTTATAAGGAGGGGCTGAATTTACTGATTTATTTTGTTCCATAAGACTATTAATGTAAAATGACAAAATTTTACCTACACGTAGGCTGAATTAGTGTAATTCCCTTACCGTAATTCAGCCTACGGTCGACGATATGTTGATATAACGTTATTTACTTGTAATACCATCAGGAATACGTGGTTAAAAAAAAATCTGTGGTTACACAAAGGAACAAGATTAACATTTTGTTGATTAGGGCTTAACTAAGTATGTATTAATCTTTATGTCACACCTGGCCATAAAGTGCCTTTTTCCGCACGCTGCGCGTACGGAAAAAGCCGCTTTCTGGCCAAGTGTAGACATAAAATGATGTACACAACACGGGAGAAAATAAAGAAAGCCCTCGATCGCATATTTACGTCCCTCGCTGCAGCTCGGGCCGCAAACTCCTGCGATCTCGGCCTTTCTTTGTATTACCACCCTAGTTGTGTAATGTACTATTAAACGACTGAGGTAGTTGTATAGCAAAAAAAAAATCATTTTGTAAACATATTGAAGAAGAACTGTTTGCCCAGAAGGAAGAAATACTAGAATCATAATAAAAAACTTAGTAAAAGCGCGGACGTGATTTTGATGATACCTTTATTATACAGTTCACTAATTAAAAATAAACTATGGAGCTTCGCAATTTTTTCAAGCGTGAATACAAGTTTGATAATGCTAAACGGCTAAGATATTAAATATTTACCGGCGTTGGTATTTAGTTCCGGCTGTGCATATACATCTTCTGAGTACTCTCGTTTCATGTTTAATGAAATTTTCTACGATTCAACTAAATATTTATCGACTTATATATTAATACTACTATTATTTGTTGACTGGTATTGTGCAATAAAGATTAAATAAATAAATATATTTCCTGAAATGAAAACATACATAACTTAGGACTTTTAAAAACAAAAAAGGCTGTTACTGCACCGGCGAATTACGTTTCGGCCTTGTAGTCGCTTACCGTCATATGAGGTCAATAGCAGGTTTGTTGAAAACATGACTCGTACTGTACTGTTTATTTTATTTTGTTGACTTTACAAAACCAACAGTTCACAGGCCTCAATTTACCTATATATGGGCAATTGTGCATTAATTACTTTCTTCATACAAACCACATTGTTAAAAGAATTTTGATCTAAATATTTAGAAAAAAAATATTGAATTTTATTTTTACGAATCTTGAATGAAAAAAAAGCAAATGCAACTATGTTCGGTTTGAAAGATTTAAAGTGAATTGGATAGATTTTGTCCTATTATTAAGACATAGAAATTCAGTGTATACGCAACACTCAGTGTTCTCACTCAATATCGTGAACTTTCAGCGAGTTACAGCCACAATGGCATAGTTCTGAACATGGATCTCGATAATATCGATTAAGGATGACGTGTGGTAGTATAGTTGAAAGTTAGCAATCGTACTTTATAGCGCGGCCGCGGGAGGCGAGTCGCGGCAAACATGTCGCCTACTCAGGGCTCAATCTAGCGTCGATTATCAGATATAATATGGACCATTTATTTCTCAGTTATTGTTAGATGATAAATTAGAGTGGCTTTAAAAAAAATAAAAGTATAAAAATATGGTACAGTCAAGGAATTTAATTTCCAACCCACCTAAGGTCCAATATCGTATAGCATACTGTCATCATAAGAGCTAGCTAGACTACGACGTTACTTTGACATATCACACGCATTGTTTTGTGTCAGTAACTAGGTAACAGATTAACAACGTTGACATGGTGAACTGAAATTTGGAACGTCAAGGCACTATCAAAAAAGGTCGACAACCGCGGAATCGAAATTCGAAGAAAGTCCATCTTTCTCGCTCTTGCAATATTTGAATGAAAGGAACGCAGATAACGAAATTTAGATTATCGACGTTTGTGGTAGACTTTCCGGAGTCTGGATTCGGAATTATTTTAAAATGTTCTCGATTGACACTGACACCAACTGACACGTATTCGTAATTAGATGAGCAAATGACTTCGCAAAGACGTTATCTTTAATATGCAGTGACAAATAATACATATTGACATTTAAATACTATTACTGAAATAGAAATTTCGACCTTAATGCATTGTGAATGCTTAACAACATTTCAATGAAAAGGGTAGGAAATTAAATTCCTTGACTGTACAAACTAATCCTATTTCCAACACTTTCCATGGAAATGGACAATATTATAATACCTACTAGCAGGTACCCGCGATTTCGTCCGTGACAGACAAAAGTCATAACCGGGTGTATTTTCGCTGGCGTAATTTCTCTGGCCACCAATATTTAAAAGATTCCTCCTCATTAGACTGGCATTCGTTGGTTACTTGTTAGAACTTGACTGATTCTACATTGTAACCAAAAGTCCAATTCTAATAAGGCAGAATCTTCTCAGTATTCGCCAATATGTCATGACAGCGAAATTACGTTTTTGAAAATACACCCAACCCTAATGTTTGGTTCTCCATCCGTCAACATAAAATCTATCCTATAATCATTTGAATGTTCCTGTACCAAAAATGATTGAAAGCGGTTAGCAGTTTATCATAAAAATATATTCAGTGTACAGATATTTCATTTTTACAATTTTCAAATTTGATTATTATAGTTTGGCAACTTCGTTGGTGACACTCACATGTGTGCTTTTTGTTATGTGCAGCCGTTACTACTTACACAAGTTACCGCCAACACGAACGGCGACCGACGGAGGCTGCATCCGCAGGCAGCCGTTCGTGTTGACGGTAACTTGTGTAAGTAGTTACGGCTGCACATAACAAAAAGCACACATGTGAGTGTCACCAACGAAGTTGCCAAGCTATAGCGCTCAGTCAGCCGCCGCTGCTGTTGGCGGTAACTTGTGTACATAACGGCTCGGCAGATATATCCGTACGTAATTCGCATCGTGTGTAGCGGTGCTCAATACGTCATCGTCTCCCGCCCCCCGCGCGGACCATGGGAGTGTCCCCAACGAAGTTGCCAAGCTATAAATATAAGATTAGGTAGAATTAATGGTGTATCAAACAAATTCCAGTCATTCTTGGAATACTTAACTACGCCACAATACAAAAACATGGCTTTTGTATTGTTATATGATTTGCGATGAAATGCTGCCTCCCTCCACGGAATATTTTCGAAAAACATCAGGCTCTTACCGATGTCAATAACACGACAAGCAGTCTCGCACACGTACACAGCACGAGAGGATTAATATTAACTAATTTGGCAAAATTCGTAATAAACATTTACATAATGCAATAAAGTCCATTACGCAAGGAAAAACAAACGGCGACAATTTTATTTTCATGCCTACATTTGCGCAATTCGTATACAGAATGTAAATTACAAGGCGCCTTATTTCAGCCAATGACGGTGGCACTTCCCACACAATGTCACGTATACGCACGCTCGAGGCATCATTTAGTAGTATTGTTACACGTTAAATAGTACATTGTGTATCTAGGGCGGTAAGTAAGGAATTACAAACGAGTGTTTCTTATAAGCCCGAGGTGAAACCGAGGGCTTTAATAACACGAGTTTGTAATTCCTTTACCGCCCGTGGCACACACAATGTTTTTCATCACACTTGTGAGGAAATCTTAATAAAATAACCTTACTTTTCGACCCAGTATGACAAGAAAATACTAAAACAGACAGTGGCATTTGTCACATATGTCCACAGATAATGCGAACGTCAAGTCACGTTCAGAAACCATAGCGGTAACGGCCATTTTAGTTGATTTTATATTTGCAAAATAAAGAAATACATTATTTAAACATTTAATTAATGTTAGCGAAATAAGTGTTTATATGTATTTGCAATTACAGTTATCTTTAAATAAATATTTCAGTGATAAAAGTTAAAAAAGTAAGTTGGCGTTTCCTTTGAACATGGCAAATAAGAGTAAAACAGAACCAGCGTTTCAAATTTAAAAAGAAAACCATTACGCCCTAGGGCGTAATAGGTCATTTACGGCCCGCAGAACCTACGTGTAATGACACCATTTTCGAGCAAGTGTGATGAAAAATATCATGAGGGAATTGAAAACATAATAATTTTTCAATCACCATACAATGTTTTTCATGAGGCTTTTATACACTTTGTGATCGAACGAATCAATGAAGTTTGTATAATGCACATTTTTAGGGTTCCGTACCTCAAAAGGAAAAAAAAAACAGAACTCGTATAGAACGACTTTGTTGCAGTCTGCCCGTCTGCCTGTTGAAATATAAACCTTCCCGTAGTATTGAAATTGGGTAAGAGGTAACTAGTAAGATGCATTGTTTACACAAAAATAAAAAGCCAAAAATTACAATTTTACTTAAAATGTAACCAATATGGAACGTAAAAAATTATACAGATTATGATACTAACCTAAAATTTTAGACAAGAAAATCGGCTAAGTGCGAATTAAATTCGCATTCGAAGGGTTCCGTACTACCGTCGAGCCAAAAACATCATAAAACACGTTTCTTGTATGGGGACCCCCTTATATTATTATAGTGACGCAAATGATCTGTTTTTTATCCATATATTAGTTAATTTAAAGTTCTTACTCTTACTCATTAAAAAATATATACTGCGTATCTTTCATTTTCAATTGAAATGAATAAAATCATACTTCTCTCCAAAATTCTCATTTTAATATTTTAATACCAATTTGCCGTGCGAGAGTTTATTTTTGTGTGATTTTTAATACACAAATTAATTTTAAATGCTCAGCTCAAATCAGAAAAGTTTCTCTGAAAACTCGTCGCGGTTTGTAATGTGGGCATCGGGAGCGAGATTTTGAATTATAAAACGCCTCCGAAAACAGATGCTCCTCGTTTGTTTCCTTTTTTTAATCCATTAACTCAACCGGTTAGTACTTATATTAGGGGTGTTAAAGTTAATTGAGAGACTCCACTCAACTTCGCATTTTTTTTATTCGCGATAGAAGAGCATTTGACCTCGATTTCATCAGGTAAGTGAAGATGAAGTCGACGATGAAGCAGGGCCTAATTGCCTAGCTCTTGACATGAAGATGAAAGCTATATTTTTCTGGGAGAAGGTTTATTTGAAGAGAATTTCGCTCCTTAGCTCCTTATAAGAAAAATAGAAACAAATCGCTTTGTGTGAGTTGTTGCTATATCGACAAGGTAAGGGTGAATCCCAAGTCCACGCCTAGTCTCATAATAACGAAAGGAGATGGCGGAATCAATTCATGTAATCCTAACGCACACTCGCCGTACGCTATCCAGTAAAATACCGATACCAGCAAACAGACACTGACTATAGGTATATGTATGTCGCAGTTTCGTTCTGCAAATTAGATATTACGTCATCTGTGGGCATTTTGATGGGTAAATCGCCAGTAGGTTCCCCGAGATGATAAAAACAGTCAAATTAGTCCAATACACGATTTAATTAGGTACACAATATTACAGGTCGATTGTCCTCGGTAAATCTCTAACACTAGGTAATTAGTCCAATTATCAAATTAATCACTCGTCAACACGCATGTGCGTCCGCGCACGGCAAGGGCTCGCCGAATCTCTGCCGGTCCTTCCTCCTCTGCCCGCGCCCCAAGTGCTTGAGAGTGCTTCTACGAATTCACGACATGTATAACAGTTGCGTGATACCGCGCAGCCTATTAACTACTGCAGATGCAGGATTAAATGTTGATCTTTTTGGAGCTTGGAAAGAAGCGATGATTTTTTTCCAAAAACACACTTCTAAGGGAATGCAACGAAGGGTGAAATTAATACGAAAAGTGAAACAAAGTGTCAAGGCGGAATGGATTACAATATGAAGCGATACTTGTTTCTTCCAATCCTTGTGTCCGGTGTTCGGAAAATGTAATAGGTACAGTAAGTGACAATGTATTGAACGCACGAAATAGCATCGGCGCTTCCATTGGGATGAATGGAAAAAAATGTTTTATAGTAAACGCCACGCCGCGCTGTCCAGTAAAAGATTTACAGTGCTCCATTACAACTCCATTCCAACAGCACTTTTGTTAGGATTCCTATCGGCACTAACTGCAAAAAGACCCTTTTAGCTAAGTTTAATTTATCTGGCAAACTGCTGTCACAATCACAACTGCCGGGCGGTCTGTCGCGTGGTCTGATTGTTATCACTTATTTAGGGCCGAAAAGTATAAATACACTCAACTATCACTCCCAAATAATTTCCTCACGGAAATACAACATAAATAAAACTCCCATCCATGTAACGTAACTTCTTAAAAATTTCATATCATAAGTGAAAACTAAAATCGAACACGACAAATAACTAGGATGGTAAGTTCTCAACGATATGATTGATAGTAAACAAGAAATGCGCTGAACGAAAATAAACTTAACTTAGCTTGGTTTATATGGGAAGTGTTGTGAAAAATAAGTTTCAGGCTGCTCTCTAGTGATCGTCAAAAATAACCAAGAGTAGCGTTGCCAGGCGTCCGGATAAATCCGGACATAGTTAGGCTTTTTGATTGCGTGTCCGGCCAAAATAAACGGTTTCCGCCTTGTGCGGCTTTTGTTAGGCTTTTTGAAAGATTTACTAGTATGGTAATAATAAAAAAAAAACTTGATTTTACATACAATTTTTTTATCGTACCTATTAATACTGACACACAAAATCCTCAATAATGTAGGGTGTCCGGCCTTTTTACCCAAATGTCCGGCCAAACTGGCTGGTCTGTCCGGCTATTAGGTTTGGCGACCTGGCAACCCTAACCAAGAGAGTTAGTGGCTTAACCGAACAGAAAACGGGAGATTGCTTATATTTTCAAAGGTGCTTTATTTTAAATATTTATTTTAATAATACTTATGATAACGGTAGCCTCATCTTGGTTTATCGTAAAACTGTTCAGCGTTTTAGTGTTTCATATTTAGGTTGGTAATTCATGGCAAATAATCAACTGAAGAAACTTTCATCATCATTATTGTAGAATAACATAAATTATTCACTACATTCCATATTTCCATTTAGCCAGCCATAGGTATGCCATTTGCTATTTAGCTCATTAGCCCATCCACCATCAGCCCATTTGCAGTAATAAATGATTATAGGAGCAGATAAATTGATCCCATCAAAAACATTACAGGGGGGCTGGGGGGGTATGATCAACAGAACTCGATTTCCACCGACTTGCCTATTATTAGATCTATAAAATGTGTTCCTCCACGGTTAAATAATAGGCAAGTCGGTGGAAATCTAGTTCTGTTGATACCCCCCCGGTACTGACTTGGTTTAACTTTACATCTCAAAACTTTTTTGTTGTAGGAGAACTGCGTTGCGAGACTTGCACCTTTTTACATGTAACGTTTTTGATGGGATCTCATTTCTTTTTGTAAGTGGTCTTCCTTTATTTATTACATTCCAATCCATTCTTTTCAATTTGAACTGCAAAACTAGCTTTGTAACCGCATGTACTTGTATAGGACTACAAACTTATGTGTGCAGTTGTGACTGAAATAACAACATATTTAGGTTTTTAAGGACTTGATAGGCTAAAAAGTAACTATGTTTAAAATTTGGAGCTTGTAGGTCTGCTAGAAGTACCTTAGAATTATGATGATCATCAGTCAGTCAGTGAGTCAGTTAATTAATCAGTGACAAAACTAAGGAACTTTGACATGTAATAGTTCTTAAACTACACGTTCAAATTGAATGTTATTGAGAACAGCCAGTACGGGAGTTACGGGAGGCTGAAAATGGCCTGAATGGCTTCGAGAAAAGGATGGTACGGCCGTGCCTTTGTTTTGCTCGACTTGGCGGGGGCACTGCCGTGCCCCCAGATAAATACCCTCTAACTATTTACACATTTTACTACCGCGTTGCTTAAATTCTTTTGATGAGATATTTATATATTGGCTCATCGATGATGTAAAAGTGAGGAGGGCCTGATATGTACAGATGTTTATGACGTTAGCAGCTATACCTGCATGTTATGTTCGTGGGAGTTACGTAGAATTTCGCTAGTTAAGAAATACAGATTGTGTACTCCACTCACGGCTCGTACTAGTTTGTGAAGGTAACAATGTTGAGTGGAAAAAGCATTAAAAGACTGAGCCCCGTACGGCAGCGAGCAAGTGGCGTTGCTCTTCGCTGGCGCTGGTCTCATAGACCGAGACGTCATCGTGGGTAAACTACCTGACCTAGTTTCTGAAAAAAACCTGCACGACGTGAAAGAAAATAGAAAGATATAAGTAAAAATGTATATAGGAGCCCTGTAGGTGTATGATGGTAGGCTTTATCAAGCGATAAATAAATGATAAAGCATCCGTCACGTTCTGACAAGTACAAGTTTAGTGTGAGAGTGACGGATGCTTTGTCATTAATTTATAGCTCGACAACATGTAGCATCATAAGCCCCCTCAATCATAGAGCGCAAAAGCGCAGCCACGTAAAAACTAATACCCTGGCGGATGAAGTACGTTGTTCAATGATCACAAATTTAAGACAATTTTTTTTTACTTCCAAACAAAGAGCAATTTTATATTTTTTGAGTCTGTTATTTGTAACCAGTTGGTGTATGTAGAGTTGATCTACTTATTACAAATACCCTTCGTCTACCAGGTGTCAGCCTGTTAGGTTTTTACAGTTCCTAAGACTCCGCAGTCCGTCTGTCTGTCTATTCGTTGTTACAAGGCTGTATCTTCTGAACCTTAATGGGTAGAGACTTGAAATTTTCACAAAATATGTTTTAATGCCGCTATAAGAACAAATAATAAAAACAAAATAAAATAAAAGGGAGTCCTCACAGAAGGAACGTGTTTTTTTTGGGTTTTTTTGCTCGACGGTGGTACGGAACCTTTCGCGTGTGAATGCGACTCGCACTTGGTTAGTTTTTTTCAATTTTTCATGACTATACTTTTGGACTTTTTTTACATCTTTTTTATCCTCTTTCACATAGCGCAGGTTTTATCCTGGCATTGGATCAGGTAGGTATACTGATACTCGCCTCTCGGTCTACTAGTCTCTTGTAACGAATCTCATACGCTCAACTTTACCCAAGTGATTTCATTACGTTTTTATAACAAACCATGTTTAGAATAATAAGTACCTATCATTTCTGTTACAAGGGGCTTGAAGATGTCAACTGAAAGCACTTGTCACAATTTTAGCTAAGGGTTTTAAGGACATATCTAGCTAAAAATAAAGTATTGATTTGAGAACGCGAGAGTGAAACGTGGGCTGTACGCTTGTTTACGATGGAATTTACTTTGATTACAAGATTCGTGCTTTTGGTTAACTCAATTGCGTGACATGGAATATATTACGTAATTTTTTTTTCAATAATTCGGACTGTCTTTTAGGCAGTCTTATTTTCATCACCTACTTTTGAGTTAAAATCATGGATGAATAAAATAGAAGGATACCGCACGGTCTAAGACAAGACGCCAGTGAAGCCAAGCAATGGCCGCCGAGTGCGCATGTGTGTGTTGATGCAGTGTTCCCATGTAAATCAGATTTTCCCCAATCTAAGAGATATTCGTAATATATTTATTTATGTCTATCAAATATCAAAGTCACATCGTCTTTAGGAAAGAAATGTGTTTGACAGGAAATAATAATAATTCTAAAACCACAGAATATTTTTACCAAGTATTCGGTATTGAAAATACCGTAAGGTTGGGGTACTTAGACCGTATAAGCTTACTTTGCCCACCCACAAAAACCCATTTTATTGAATTAATAATTTCTTGAGAACTTCATCGTGTGATTTTATTTTATTTATTCCAAATGAGCAACAATTCATTTATTAATTGGCAATACAAATAATAACAAGATCATAGAAAACGTAAAATGACTTAAAATTTATCCTAAACTAAAATAAGACAATTAAACTACGTATAAGTAAACTAAACCTCGGCAAAAAAGAAAATATAATCGTGTGAATATTTTGCATTAATTTAATCGTTTGGGGTTTTATGGGTGTGCAAAATAACCTTAAAATATGACCAAAATACCTCGACCTTACAGGAACTATTATGTTTAATCTGTAATGTGAATTTATACACAAAACCTATCTATCAGTTATTTAATACGTACTTGCAGGGCAGGCATACCAGTGAACTCATAGTCAGGGTAATTTTGATCTAATGTTGGTTGTTCATTACATGATACTATCGTTATTGGCAGCGATGAATTCTAAAACCTTAGATTATGTTTAAAAAATATTTAGTATCTTAGCTACAATATAAATTTAATTGTATAATCGAAAAAATAATATATATTATTACAAAAAAAACCGGTCAAGTGCGAGTCGGACTCGCGCACCGAGGGTTTCGTATAAACTCATAAGTAGACCAACCTTACGACTAACAGCAACCCTGCCTTAAACCCACCTTAGCCCTATTAAACCAGGAAAAATCTTAACAGCGCGATGCAGCGTATGCTACAGCGACATCTATTGATACTAAATAGCGCGTAAATTTTACTTGTAATTTAAATTTAAACGTTACTGTTTGTTATTGGCTGATTGAAATAATTGTTTGTCAACAAAGTTAGTTCTCATGTATCATTTTTCATGAAGGAATCATGTTTTGAAGCACACTTTTGTGTATTAAATTAATATTGCTGCCACAAGCTACCTTATTTTAGATTTGTGTCCCTAGATGGCGCTAGTGGTATTTCATTTTTATGGTATTTACTAGTGTCAAATTTCCTAACATACTCCTATTATAGAGTTTTTAATAATTATTGTTACTTTATGTTTTTTTCCCGATTCCTGATGAGTGATCATTGTATTTAATAGACATTTTTTTTGTAATCTGGCATAAACCATCGCTTAGTTTTGCTACTCTCTGCTAGATGGCTCTCGTAGGGAGGGTAGAAGTAATATATATTTTAAGAAGTTTGTAAATTTTTAAGAAAATATTCAAGTTAGGAAGAGAAAATATAACGGTCTTCCTAATAATAATCCTAATAAGTAGATACATGAATAGTTCAAGAAAAACTGTATGGCGATTAGTTTAGTAGGAGAAAATAAGTATGTGTTATGATTTTTGCAAATTTCTCAAAAACGGTGCAAGTGAGGAAAACCGTTATATTTTTCCTGTCATATTTAGGATGACATTAATAATTGGTAATTATGACACATTTTTCTGGAACTTCGGAGATAATAGGGGGGGAATGGTATTATTTTAAACTTTTTTCGCCATAAATAAAAAACTATTTATTTAAGAAAAAAAATAAAAACGGTATTTTAATCTACAAATTAAGTTCTTTCATTTGATACCCCACTCGATATATTAGCCCTACTTTCAATTTTCAAAATCCCATTACGAAGCCCTTTAAAAAAAAAGTAAAAAAGGTACAAGATTTTTTTTACGTCCAATAAGCTCGGGTTAGCTATTTTTAACACAATTCCAAATTTCAAACCGATAGCAGCAGTAGTTCCTGAGATATCTGGCTGTGACAGACGGACAGACAGACAGAGTCGCACCATAAGGGTTCCTTTTTTACCATTTTGGTACGGAACCCTAAAAATAAGATTTTTACAAGTAGAAAGAAAATATAATAAAGAAACACTTCTTGAATATCGTTATTAGCATTTGTTGCATCATGCTGTTCCTCTGATATGAATGGTGGCTCCAATAAAAACTAAAAGAATAATTTGATGGTTAATATTTCTTCCCCTTCGAGAAAGAATTTCAATAACTATCAAATGAAAAAACCGGTCAAGTGCGAGTCGGACTCGCGCACTGAGGGTTCCCGTACAAACTTGTTAAGAAGAGATGTGAATAGTTTAAGATAAGGCGGTCGCGGCAAAGTATAAAGACCGATGTACCTTTGTAGGAAGAAAAACTACCGTATACCGTGGTCGCGGTAAGTTGTTTTACGATTTTCGTGAATTTCTAAAAAACTATGCAAGTTAAGAAAAACATATATTTTTAATTTTTTTTAGACCTTCTTTGGTATTGCACCGCTGATAATACGAAGGCGTCCACATTTCGTCGTATACAGATCATTCGTATCAAAATGCATACAACATATAACGCTGTTTGTCGATGGAATGGAATCCAATTATCTTCTTTCCTACATCCTCGAATAACGGCAATTAAATCGTTCCTCCACTCGTTATCGTCTTTAGGAAATCTATATAAATGAATAAGGATTAATTGTACAACCATAACCTTAAAATACTGATATTATTTTAACTAAAAATAATATTCTGTAACACAAAAATCAATCTCCCGAAATTTCAGGTAATTACCCCATTTATTAATTGGTCACACTGGCTCCGGCTTTGAAGTTTAGCTATCCATTTGAAGTAATAATTTAAAATAGTAAATCGATGTAAAATTGTGCTTTAAATATTATGTTACCTGTGAAAAGTGATTCCTTGATTTTTTTGTTGTCACAAGTGTTGTTTCGACAGACTTTTACGACGCAAGAAGGCATATTTTTGTCATACAAAATTTCCAACGTCAACGTTTTCATTCCACGGAGTACGGAGCATTATGACAGCCGACCGGCGCGTTGTGCTTGTTGATGTGTGCGTGCTGCTCGTAAGTACAAAGCGCCGGCTCGTCATGATGGCTTCACTTATCTGTTCGCGACGCTACGTCCGGCTATTTATTTTAAGGTCCTTGGTTAAAATCGAATGTCGTTTATTTATTTGATGATGCACCTTTTATTTTGTATTATTATGTGTGTATTATTATCGACGAGTGGACCCGCTCGCGACTTCGTTCGCGGAGGTGAAAGAAGTTAAATGTCTCTTTTTTTCTTTGGCTTAGGCGATTAAAAAGTATCACATGTGTTAACTGGGGTCATAAGGCCGTAGCAGGATAAGGGAGGAAAAAATGCCCTTTAATGATTAAGAGCTGTTTATTTTTTCTATAGTTGCTTTCATTTAGTTGTATAATTGTGCAAAGTTTGGTTGAAAAATTCCCAGTGGTTCAGCCAGGAAAAAATAAAAACAAAATTTATGAAATTTGACGTATCTCTAAAACTATAAATCTTTATCATAATATCTTTAATTCATTTTGGTTAATTAAATAGTATGTATGCCTTAAAAGAAAACTGAGTCTCTATCTTTGCAATTTCTGTAAAAAACACGTAAGTCAAAATTTCAAAAAAAAGTTTTTTTGATACCTGAAGGAGTGACCACTCTAAGTGACATTTCTAAAAAAGCCTTATTTAACGATCTGTCAGTCATATAAGTTTGACGGTTAAAATCGAAAAGCAACAGTGTCAAAATTAAAAAACTATGTTGGTCGGATTCTGTTACATTTTATTCTTATACAATTCTAATACAGCCAAAGAACTTAAACATAAATATTCTTTGTTAAGAACTAAAAATAAAATAAAATAATGGCATTTACTCGTATATGTATCAACTTAAAAATGTCTTTTACTTCTTATTTTAATCACTATCGCTATCTTCATTAACGGTAACACTAATACCGTTTCTCAAAAAAGGTCCACTAAGAATTTCGGCAGGCTGAATAATTTTTGATAAATATCTTGCGTGCGATAGGTAGTACACAATTGCGGCAATGTGTGAACAACACCCTACCTACGAATGAATATATCTGGTGAAACGATAAGTAAGGCTTAATTAGAAATAATGATGATTACCTATTTGAAAAAAAAAGGTTTTATAAGTTAAAAGGCGACAATTAATACAAATACAGGCTGGTTTTCGATAATCTGTACATATTAAAAGGGGTGAAATTCCATTTAATTTTATCGGTAAAAATGACTAATTTTTGTTTCTGGGCAAAAAAAAATTTTTTACAGATTTTTACAGTTTGCTATGAAATTTTGGGCAGTACATCTGTTTGACGCAGTATAACTTTTGATCTTATTGTTCAAAGCTGTAAGAAAAAAATGTTTGTAAGATCACAATTAAGTGCTAAACGAAGATAAGCATGAAAAAAATGGTCACAATATTGCAAGCTATCGAGAAAAACGGTGTTTTCCGTAAAAAAAACTGAAGTTTTGCAGGCGTTTTTCACAATTATAATTTTTTTTGACGAGTTTTTCTTCAAGTCGGTGGCTTATTGTTATTGCTACTAAATAACGTGTCTATTTCCATGACCCTGCAATTTTTTCTTACAATTTTAAGCAATTAGTTCAAAAGTTATACCGTGGCAAACAGATGTACTGCCGAAAATTTCACTGAAAGTTTAAAAATCTGTAAAAAAAAACGAATGACCACAAACAAAAATTAAAATCAGTTTTACCAATAAAATTGGCCGAAATTTCACCCCTTTTCATATGTACAGATTATCGAAAACCACCCTGTATATTTTCAAGCCAATATTAATGGGAATGTCAATAATTGATTTATTTTTAATTTCCTACAAAGAAGATTTATTTTTAAGTTCTTTGGCTGTAGGGATGTAACGATACACAGTTTTGCCGATACGATACCGATACCGATATATAGTAGTTAATATCGGCGATACCGATACCGATACCGATATCTTAGCTTAATAATGAAGTATGAACTTCAGATATTTTTATGTCCTTATTATAACTAATGGCAATGACTACTGGCTATATTTACCAAAGAGTCAACCTTGAAAGTGTAAAGTAAAAATAATAAATTGTCAACTCAAAATTCATTTTTTTTTTTATTAAGAACCAAAGATTTAATTAACATAGTAATTATCATTGCACAAGGTAATAGAATAGACCAGTACATAAATTAAGTCAGAAATTGAAATTATTTTTTGCAGATTTTTTTTCATACAGCAAATTCTTCAAATATCGGTTGTATAATATCGGCGATACCGATATATCGGTGATACCGATATATCGGCCGAAATATCGGTATCGGTATCGGTATCGTTACATCCCTATTTGGCTGTATTAGATTAGAATAGTATAAGAATAAAATGTAACAGAATCCGACCAACATAGTTTTTTAATTTTGACACTGTTGCTTTTCGATTTTAACCGTCAAACTTATATGACTGACAGATCGTTAAATAAGGCTTTTTTAGAAATGTCACTTAGAGTGGTCACTCCTTCAGGTATCAAAAAAACTTTTTTTTGAAATTTTGACTTACGTGTTTTTTACAGAAATTGCAAAGATAGAGACTCAATTTTCTTTTAAGGCATACATACCTATCAATTTACCAAAATGAATTAAAGATATTATGATAAAGATTTATAGTTTTAGAGATACGTGAAATTTCATAAATTTTGTTTTTATTTTTTCCCGGCTGAACCACTGGGAATTTTTCAACCAAACTTTGCACAACTATACAACTAAATGAAAGCAACTATAGAAAAAATAAACAGCTCTTAATCATTCAAGGGCATTTTTTCTTCCCTTATCCTGCTACGGCCTTTACCTATACACTAAATTTCATGAAAATCGGCCCGGCAGTTTTTACGCGATGCACGAACAGACAAACAGATAAACAGATTTAAATTCTTATTTAAATTTTATTACTTATTTTTGATAATCCCCCATTATTAGAAAAAAATATTTAATGTAGAAACACAGTCTTATTATGATGTTATTTTAATGTATAGATAGATGTGCGCATACGTACAACTCTATTATAGAAATGTGAAATAAATTATGCCACTCTTATGCAATATGTCTACCGGGTCAACTACAGAAAACTTATCAGCTGAAAAAAATTACAGTAAATAATACTAAAAATTTATTAGTAAATACGATGACAATAACTTAAACATAATGATCTGATAAATTATGGTTTAATAGAAAAATAACGATATATATTATGCTTGACTATTCTACGGACTCTACTGTTGTCAAATCTGTGTACTTAATTTCAATCAAATGCATCAATTGAAGTCGGAGTCCTCTTCTTTTTATTGTTAATGCAAGGATCCCTATGGCTGAAACATTTGTAGCGTTTGCTCACCTTCTGATCCGCCTGGAGAGCCTAGATCCTACTCTCACTCCTCGGAGGTCACCTTCTATGCACGTCGAATGCTTGACACGTTCGTTTTAGGGCAACCAAACGGCCTGGAAACGTAACTAACGTTAACTTTTGTCACGAAATCACCATACAGGGTGAATTTTAAATCGTGAATCGTAACCACGTTTACCGGTAAAGCTACTTAAGACTAATACAGAGCACTAGTGTTAATTACAATTAAAGACCCGCTTAATTAATTATGAACAAAACGGTGAAGGCGCTTATACCATTAATCGTAATAAAACTGAATTATTTTATGAGTAAATACGATTTAAATAGGTACTTATGTTGACAATGTGGACGATGTTGACATTATTGACAATACGTGCCAAAATTCTATCCAGCCAACTTCAATATAGGAGGTTGTATATCTAATGTTGAAATTTTCATGACAAGTACGAAACATGAATGTATTGTGACTACGAGATTTTAAAAATTAGGATAAATCAAATTAAAAGTGGACAAAATAAAAACTTACTTAATTTAGGTTTAAAAGCATTGTAAGTTATTGTTAACTATGTGTAGACTACAAAAAAATTATTACGATTCACGATTTAAAATTCACCCTGTATATCACCTGAAACTTTCGGGAAAGACACGCATCTTAATTCACACATCACTTTTGTTCGTAGAATTCTCCAAATAAACACGTTTTTACATATTTTGGCATGTTTTTTGAAAAAACGTCATGGTAACGGCTGGTCAACGCTCAAGTTCTTCTATCGAATTTGTAGCGAAAGCAGGGTTAGGTTGGATATATTAACTTAAGGCTAAGTTTTACTTAATTTATCATGTGGCTGTATTGCTGGTACATAAAAATCTTACAAATTCAAATTATTTTATACAATCCCAAGGTGACCTGTGAGGAGTAAGAGTAGGGTCTAGGCTCTCCAGGCGGATCAGAAGGTGAGCAAACGCGTGGAAAATTTATATGTAGACGAAAAAATATATTTGGTAGCCAAGTGAATGAACTGTTCTCACATTCTTATTTTAAATCTTATTGCAGTAGGCAGGGTTTATTTTTTACTTTTTGGAACTCTGGTTCTCTCTTTATATGTGAAAATAAAAAACGAATACCGGAGTATGAAGCTAGATAGATAACATTTCATTTGTAAACGTTAATAATTAATTACATGCCGGACACAAACTTATTCAGCGTTCGTCGCCGAAAGATAAACACAAATGGAAATGGTCGCAACTAAATCGGATCCAGGTATACAGAGGGCACAAACAATTGAAGCTTATGGAAATCAGGGTCCGTTGTATTTTACCGGATTAAATATACTAGCAATTAGTGCTGGCCCGGCCGTCCCACCAACTAGTTATTTATTGCGAGGTCTTAGACTTAATTAAAACATCTTACTTTGAGCCACCTGTAACTATACGTATCCTTTTAGAGGTAAATTTAATTAGGTCACCTTTATCCCGCGTTTTCGCTATGATATATCATGTCATTACGTAAGTAAAGTTAGCGGTGTCAGGATTTTAATTAGATGTGTCATTTTAAAATTTAAACGCAAACTTATAATCATCAATCATTAATTAAGTTAACTAGCGTATCCTTTGTTTATAAATTGCATCATAAATTTGCGAATAATTAGATACGAGCCGGCAAATTTGATCATCAATATATGTTGCAGCAGTCTTAATTACCCGTCTCATCTAGATTTTTTTATCTCAAATATACTTAATGAAAATGAAAAGTCAAAAGTCTCAAAGCGTAGGACATTAGCATTTCTTTAATCACTATCGAGGGAGGCCGGATCTCGGTGGCCTCGGAATGTGCAGTTCAACCCCAAACTTAACCCACTAGGAGTGTAGATTTGAATTAAATCTCCTTTTCTAAAGACCGCCAGGGATTAGAACAACTTTCAATGAGCTATCCAGCGAATTAATTAACTAATTTTGCGCTTGATGAAAACGTTATTATCTGTTTGTTGGATACCGACTGAATTTTAGGGACATAGGCTTAACTTATTACAAAACTATGTTAGATATTAGGTAATGCTCATGATAGTATTATTAATTAGTTTGTCCATTTTATTTACCTATGATTTGGCAAGCGATGTAATGCTTGATTAATGTTCATTACCATTTAACTGTCCTCTTATAGTATACACTCTAGTTAAATAATGCAACAACAAACTAAGTTCGGTGGACTTCACACAATTTGCGTATATGTAATTACTGAGCACTTATCTCTATTTAAAACTAAATTATTATCTACTCAATACTACTCAAAACTCAGCAGATCCTTCTGCAATAGCTCGCAGCCATTTTGGGTTTTTATGATCCTAAATATTTTTGTATCATCGGCGTAGAGGAGAGCTTTAGAGTTTGTTATGGATGTAGTTAGGTCGTTTATATATAAGATGAATAAGAGAGGGCCCAAATGGGATCCCTGAGGGACTCCAGAAGTGGTTTGTTTGTATTCAAATGAATCCCCTCCTAGTACAACGGCTTGACACCTATTTTCTACATAGGTAAGACTTGATCCATCTGAAAAGATCACCGTGACTGCCGAAATCCAGAGCTTGAGTATAAGCGTATTGTAAGAAATTTTGTCGAACACCTTCGCAATATCAGTACATATAGCATCAACCTGGTATTTGTTATCTATAGCATCTATGACCTCACTAAATAAAAATAGATTATTTTGTACGCTTCGCCCCTTGTAAAACCCATGCTGATTTGAATGGATATTGGATATGGCGGCGTACGGCCTGTGAAGCTGGTCTGTAACGTTTTTTTCCAATATTTTACCAAACTGACACAATTTTGAAATAGGTCAATATGTTTCAATATCTCGACTAATGGGGCCCTTGGGGATAGGAGCTGTGGAAAATGTCCTCCTTTAAGGATTTAATATTTTAGTAACAGGAACTGCAAGGGCACTAGCACATTTACTAATTAATAGGGGATGTATTTTATCGGGTCCAGCACCCTTATTTATATCGACTGATTTAAAATATTTGACCACCATGGCATGGATCAAATGAATAGTATTGATGCTAAGACCGGAGTTTAAAGGCGTCTCCAAACAACCCATGTCCAAAGGCGGAAGGGAAGAATTTTCGAATACCGATTGAAAATGATTACTGAATAAATTACATATACTTGCCCCATCTGAAACTGAAGTGTCCTTATAATGCATAGTTTGTGTTAAACCCCTATTAGAAATAGTAGCTTTAATAAATTTCCAAAAGAATTTTGTATACGATTTTATTTTATCTTCGGAAAATGTAATTATAACTCTCGTTTTCAATTAATTCAACCCCTTTTCTTAATATTCTTAAACTTTCGTAGTCTAGGGGTTACCATAATTTTTCCACAGTTTATGATATTACCTTTTAAAATTTTCCTTAATGATCTACTGTCTATGTCATACTGGATTTGCACAAGAATTTCGGGAGGCGAAATAAAGTTATTAAATACTTTAAGACTGTTATTAAAACGCCTAGGATCGGTTATCAATATTATCTATTTAAAGCTTCGATATAATTTCGAGTGTCTATTTTTTTTGAGCAGTTCAAAATGTAGTTGTCAAAGGACACTGCATAACACCATTCATCATTCATACGGAAGAAATGAACGACAAAAGAGGCAAAGTAAACCGAAACAGACACACGACATTCAGATTGTTCGAGAGCTGTCACTCCACATAAAGGCCGCTCTATGCAAAGATTAATGGACAACCAACTTACAGCGAAAAGTGGAACTGGGTACTTAATACGCGAGTAAATAGTGGTTTTGAGATCCTCATGGATCTCTCTAATAACATGTTTGGCTTACAGGCAGCAGAATAGCAGAGTATCTAAATTAAGATTTTTTGTAAATATTTTTGATTCAGTATTTAAATATGGGGATTTTTATGGAAAAATATGAGTCGAACTTGCCCGCCGAGGATTCCGTACAAATTTGTAGGTATTAATATTAAATTACCCTATAAATTTTGATTCCCGTAGTAAGGACTATGTTTTTTATGATTTAGTTACAAATTAATAGTTTTCAGATTTTTCCCTGTACTTGTAGTATAAGACGGTGTTACTTGCCAAATTTCATAGTTCTAGATCAACGGTTGAGAGTGTCGAATTTAAAATCTTTTTGCATGCCAATATACTGGCAAATTGTGCTGTTCCACTATTATTAATATCGACATCAATTTATGTACCACAATTTATGCAAATAAACACTTTGGCTTTGAACACACACACTTTGACACTTTTTTTTGAATAAACGTTTTTTGCGGCATCAACGGCCGTATCTTTTTTAATCTAGAAGTTCGAATTGTTCACAGCTTCAAGGGACTGTGTATTTATGAACTACAGAAATAAAATATCAGTTCACGTAATATTTATTTGTCGATTTCCTTGGAAACTTCTGCCGGACCTGTGAATGTGGATCAAATTGCATATGTAAGGAAAGACATCACCTAAATTACTTTAAATAATGCAAGCATTTTAACCGGCATTCAAAAATACGAGCAAAACAGACAAGAGAAGGTAACACGTGATTGTAATAGGATGAGAACAAAAGTGCCTATTCGGTTGTATATAATTTACGATGAATCCCAGTCTGGTAGGGCGGCGATATTGAAAGGGCTTGAGGGGAGCCAACGTTAAGTACTTGTTGTCCTGTAACCTTACTTGACTATCTACCTAGCGACACATATAAATAACAATTGCCTTCCTTATAAATAAATACACTCGCAGTCAACAATTTCGGGTCACCGTAATTTAAATAATAGAAATAGGTGTTTTTCAATATTTGACACATGTTTCATTTACATAATATAGGTACTATTCTTCATAATACCTGGCTGTACCTATTAGCAATATCCGCTAAGCCATCATAAAAATATTATTATCCAAAAATGGTGATTTATTGCGATATTTCACTCCGTTAACGTCATTATTTTTCACGGGTTTTTAGAGTTCGATCTAAACCTGAAATTGCTATTATTTTCAGTTTTATTTTTGCAGATAATATCTAAAGTTAATTAAAGATCAAAACGTGATTCAATAATTTTACAACCCTGTAGTATTTAAGGCAATATGGCGGTATTTCACTGACCCGAATTCATCGTCCGGGAGTGTAATAAATATTGCGGGGACAGTCTTACACAAATCGACCTAGTCCCAAACTAAGCAATGCTTGTATCATGGGTACTAGACGACGATATACATACTTATATAGATAAATACGTAAATAGATAGAAACCATCCAAGACTCAGGAACAAATACTCGTGCTCATCACACAAATGCCCTTAAACACAAAATGCCCTTATCAGGATTTGAACCCGGGACCTCTAGCTTCGTAGGCGGTGTCACTCCCACTAGGCTAAGCGTCTCGTCGTTATATATTCCAATATTTACGAATAATGTTTCCTTTTTTAGAACACATCCCTTGATGTATAAGTGTCCTTTAAATTTTCTATATTAAATCGCATGTTGTCTTTCCATGATTCGGCAAAAAAGGGACCAGTAAGTAGATGGAGTAGGAAATTGTGGGTCAAAGTAAAATAACAATATGTGCTTTCAGGGTGGCTCTAATCCCGGGATTTCTACTAAAACACTACCTTCAAAGGCGTCCGCGTCGACATTTGGTCTGCAATTCAAAGAAAATGCGTTATTTATACTTAGAAATTTTCCTCATTTGGGGCCACGTAATTAAAATAAATGTGTTTAGGTGTTTATTGTAAAGAAATAAAACTCTTTTCTGAAAAGAACGCAACAACGCCGACCTGGCATTCAGCCAGAGCTAAATTAGATAATGGAGTTTGCGTGCAAAAATATAGGAAACGGAGAACAAAGACAAATGGGGTCGACTCTGACTCTGAAAACGGTGAAATAAAATAACAGTGCGAAGATTGAGGTTGCCCCGCGACCGCCGAAACCTTATGCGTCACGTGCCTTTAATGTGGTTACACGGAACAATACCAAAAACACAACCGCCAATCTAAATTGACCGTTTCGTCTTTCACAATATCGAACAATACGCACCTGATCCGTAAACAATGCGTAGATTGAACTTCACTTTCTTTGTGCCATGAATAATGGAAGGTACCTCTTTATTTTGAAAAGACGTTTAATTTACAGAAACTTCAAAGAGTTTTGCCTTTATTTCTTGTGATGTCTGAATTTAAGCACAAACGTCCATTAGTTAATTGAACCGCACTTTCTTCGCTTTCCTTATGCCTACATACAGAAAGAAAATGGGACGTGAAAATCTGTGACATGCCTTAAATAATAAGATTCCGTCTGAGTGTTATGATGCAAAGGCGCCGCTCAATTATACTCAATTACAGGAAACCGGCTTTATCTTCGAACACGCTTAATAGCGTTACCTAATGGCATACTTATGTTTGTTTAAATTTGATGTGATAATTATTATTTGGTTGTATATAAGAGGAAGTCTGAAAGTAGCGCCAATCGTAGAAAAGTTACGAGGACATCGCCTAGCGTGGTATGGGCATGTGATGCGGAGAGTTGAAAGTCATGTGAAAAGACGAGTGTTAGGTATGAATGTCGAAGGTTCTGGAAGAAGAGGTAGACCAAGAAAGAGGTGGATGGATTGTGTGAGTGATGATATGGCTAGGAAGGATGTAAACGCTGAGATGACGGGTGATAAAGAGGTATGGAAGAAGAGGACATGCTGTGCCGACCCCAAATGAATGGGAAAAGGGAAAGCGAATGAAGATGATGATGAATTATTATTTGGTAATATTTATATCAATATATTAAAAATAACTGGCCAAGAGCATGTCGGGCCATGCTCAGTGTAGGGTTCCGTAGCCATTACTACAAAGAAATTACAGATGAGCCTTGTTATTACACTATTTTCATATTCCCCGTACATAATAGGTAGGTTAAATTACATTAATCGCCTATAACTAGAGAAACAAGTAGATAATTTCGACTAATTACTCTTACAATACGAGTAACAGTGCTGACTTAGCCGAGATGGTTTTACTTTTAAATAGTTATGTTATAATCTGTTACATAAATTACCATATTTTTATTTTATTGTAGACATTGTATGTACATTGCGCTATGAAAGATAATGTGAGATGCTATGGGATTCTGTATGGCAAATTGGAAGCATTCGATTTTGTCTTAACTTCGTCATTTCCTTGACTATAGGGTCCCGGTCATTAGGAGCGCGTGGTGGTTTAAACGAATCTGTCACTATAAAGAGGCCTTGCGCTGTAGTTGCACGGGAACACGCGACGTACATCATGGCTCTTTGGATAGAAGGTTTCAAATGTACAACTACTCGCTCCAATGTTGTTCCTTGACTTTTATGAATAGTTATGGCTTCTGCAGGTACAACAGGATATTGACTTCTACGAACTTGTAAATTAGACGATTTGTATCGTTTAATTGTGTAAGTTACAGAGTCTAATGGCGTCCAATTCTGGTCTAACCTTGTCTTGTAACGAGCAAGGGAATTAAGTGAGTTATGTCTCTTTGTTTTCCCCGTGGTTTTATCATCAAACGATAACCAAATACGCATCGGCCTTCTTTCACCCGATATTCTATTGACAGCGAAATCAATACAAGTTAATTTGTCTGTGGCACCATTGGTAAGGTCATCTGCCGTATCTATATTGACGGTCATCATATATTTAGCGCCTATTTTTAATAATAAATTATTTGGAAGTCCGTATGTTTGTTGTGTTGATAACTTTGAAACAGTTTCTAAAGCTTTTTCTTTCATGAAAATATTTGGTTCACCACAAACAGTATCAAGAGCCTTTGAAAATGCTCCTTCCGAGTTCATATTTGCCAGTGCTCGCTCATTGTGGGCATCAACTTCCCGATTACTGGCATATAAATTAACAGCATCACGAGCCTCGTCGGGTAATGATGACCTTGTGAAGCAACGGCTGGTAAACAGTGCCACATCTGCTTCGGTCATTGCCCCACTTGCCATGTTATTTAATGCTGTAGCAAAAGTAAAATCATCCCTCTGGCGCATTATTTGATGGAGTTCTGTTAAGTAAAACAGATCCCAAATTGGTGTTCCAGCTAGTTATGTATGAAGACTGCTAGTGCTATCTATGAATTATATTTGTAACTAACTTAAATTTTGTATAGTATAACGATTGTTCCTTGATTTTGTCGTGGTTATCTAGGTAACCAAAAATCAAGGAAATTACGGCGATATTAATGGCGACTTTCAATGTTTTTTAATGCAACACGGCGGTAAAGAGTTAATGATGACTAATACTAATAGTGTTGACTAGGTGGCACTAGTAGTACAACATAATCATTTTATTTATCTTGTGTACATAATTATGTATTCAAGATTCAGATTCAAAATTATTTATTTCTATAAGTTGACCATCCAGGGCTTTTAATTATTAAGTTCAAATACAATTATATCACCTAAATTTAATTGTATTGCACTTAATAATTAATATATTTCGACACTATAGTATCAAAATGTAATAATAATTAAATCAAAATGTAATAATAATAATAAAAAATACGATTATTTTTTTTAGCTTCTGTAACATGTATGGAGTGCCCCCCTAAAAATATTTTAGTTGTTCAACTACCAAACTAAGTAGCGACTTATACGAGACACCTATATTCCAAATGTCATCAATATCCATCATGTAGTTTTTGAGTAAAATGCCTGTGACATACGGACAGACGGACAGACAGACAGACGGACGGACATGACGAAACTATAAGGGTTCCGTTTTTGCCATTTTGGCTACGGAACCCTAAAAATTACTGCAAGTTTGAATAGTGTAACGTAATTTTAACCGTTTACCTTTTATTCTCCGACATACCGACACAGTTGCATGTGCCGTGGTCGCAGATGATTTAAGAATGTGTTTAAATCGCGATTTAAATATTATTGACTTTTACAGATACAATGTTATTCTTATAACATTGTATCTTTGTTTTCACGTAAACACTCTTGTGTTTACGTGAAAACAAATTGATCGAGTTCATGGGCAAACAGAAAACTCCGCACGCAATCATTCGTAAGCTATTCGTATGGAGGCCACACCAAAGTGAGTGGCGTGTGTCAGTCGTGGGGTTACACCACCACCTAAAAGAAGCCTAACATTGACTTAATACTCAAGTCGTTAAGTGGTCTCACGACAATGGGATAGTTCTCAACACCGACAAATCTAAATTACTCTTAATTCACTCGCCGTCTTTACCACTTACAAACGTACCTCCTAATATTTTTGCTCATACATTCTCAAGCTTGCATAAAAATAAGAACAATTGTGACGTTCCACGGGAAAAGGTACCTTATGGTTGGTATTGAGTTAAGCACAGATCCTAAATCTGTGTTAAATAAGCTATCTAATACAAAAAGAATCACGACCCTAAGTCCCATACTTTTTTTTTAAAAAAACATCAAACCTGCACATGCTAAAATTGCACTTTTGAGAAATCGTCAAAAGAAGTTTAAAACTAATTTTAAGTATGTTCCCGTTGGAAGTTATGGAGATGATGATTGATTATGTATTTCAAGGTATTTTTCTTTGGAAATCAGTAATGGTTTTTTTAATGTGACTTCCAGGTCGTGAAAAATCAGCCTTTGATTAGAGCAAGTCGCTTATGAGAACGAAATTAAAAAAAATAAAAAATTCGGCCTGTTCTTTAACATATTGTAATCTGAACCATTGTATATAGTTAGAGATATTAGACTGCACATTTTGGGATAGAAATAAAATCACATTGTTAACGAAATATTTTAATTTTAATTAAAATGTCATTTTTATTATATGTTTCATCATTCCTATAATATTCACAATTTTCGTATAATGAGTTCTAAATTATATTTAATCAGTCTACACACGTATCTCAAAAGTGTCATTATTATTCTACAAGTCGTATTTTTTTATTTATAAACGATTGAAGTTACGTAAAAATCACAAATTATTCCCATACATTTGAGAAAAGGTACCTTATGGCGGGCCATAAGCAAAAATTATTGATAATTACAGTATGGCACGATATTTACATTATTTATTGACAAATCTTGTATTAAGACAGAAAACTGAAGAAAAAAGGTTATTAGGAATTTACTTCAAATCTTGACCAATTAAGAGTAATTCTCAAATGTGACGTCTTACGTGAAAAGGTACCTTATGAGGGTTTCTAATTACGGAGATATTCAATGTTGTGTAAAAATTGTGTTTTTTTTATTATGTATTTCCATTTAGTAAATTATATGTTACGACACGTCTTTGCCTATCTTTATTTTTGTTATAGGCGAATTAAAGGCTGAATAATATGCTTCTACAGTTTAGTACAAAAGGTACTTTATGGCGGTGTAATTTAAAAATGTTAGAAATACTTGTCGTAACTTGCTCAGTTTTTGTCCTTCATACCTACCGCCGTGCCGTGGTATTATTTTGGCTACACCGCCAGTACCGCTACGCATCTGTCCTACTCTCACCAATACTTTACGTATCGTTCTCTCTCGGTCTTGCTGGCCGCTCGGAGTCTCAGCCGGCCGGCATGAGCAGTATTTGCTTACCTTTTCGTTCGAATAGTTGTGAGAAGTGTTCGTCGTGGATTTTAGCGTGTTTAAATTAAAAAGATTCTTTTACTTAAGTGGTCAAAAATTATAGAAACCGGCAAAAAAAGTCTTTTTTCGTAATTTTTTCGAAAAAATGACTAAAAACCTTTTTCTAAAATGGTCAAAATGATAGGCATTCGCCAAAAAGTGTTTTTTTATTTTTGTAATTTTTTTTAAAAAAAAACAAGGTTTTTCTAAAATGGTCAAAAAGTTTCACGATTCGCCAAAAACACGTTTTTATGTTTAAAAAAAATGTTTTTAAGACTTTTTCTAAAAAGGTTGAAAGGGAAACATGACAAAGTGTTAAAAAATTATAGAAACCGCAAAAAAAAGTCTATTTTTGTAAGTTTTTTTGAAAAAAACATTAAAAAACTTTTTCTAAAATGGTCAAAAATGATGGGCATTCTTCAGCCAGTGCTTTTTTTTATTTTTGTCAATTTTTTAAAAAAAAACAAGGTCTTTCTAAAAATGGTCAAAAAGTTATACGATTCGTCAAAAACACTTTTTTATCTGTTTTAAAAAAATGTTTAATAATTAAAAATTTAAAAAAACGACATACAAATGTATTTATTTTTATTTTTTTTTTCAATTCCGAATCTGTGGCACCCAGTGGCCCTTTCCTTCCAAATTTTCAGCTTTCTAGGATCATTTCGAAAATTTTTGCTTACCATTATGCAGGCCGCATGCTTGTTTGCCACCGTCGTGGTATAAAAAAGAAATAAGCAAAAGTTGCTAGTAAATTTTATTAATGAATTTTATCAACAGCTTTATCATTTTTGTATGTGATCCGCCATAAGGTACCTTTTCTACTAAACTTTGAACCCAATTTTTATATAGAAAAAATTAACGTACAGCAGTGAAACCAAGCTACAAATACACGTCTATTCCTATATTTTACAATTTTGCATAAAAGAAAAAAATGATGATTTTGAAGGATTTCACAAAACCGTTCATATCTCCGTAACTAGAAACCCTCATAAGGTACCTTTTCACGTAGGACGTCACAATTGTAGTTGCAGTCCAATAGAAAAAGTTAAATGTATTACTTACCTTGGAATGAAAGAAGATGAACACTTCTTCTGGTCACCTCACACAGATTTCATATACGATAAACTAAGAGTACTGCTAGGCAAATTTGTTCATTTAAGTTATAGAGTAACTGTCAGCACCTTAAGATGTTTATATATGAGTATATTCGCGAAAAAGTGTACAGTAACATTCATGACATCATAACAAACTGTTACGTACACGACTGAATTTTACATTACATACATGACAATATAAATCTTAGTTCATATAGGGATTTTTATATAGCAATTTTTTTTTAAACAATTAAATTTATACATTTTAATTATAGATACATTGAGCAAATGCATTGAAAAATCAAATACGATCGACTACAGCTTTATACATTTTGTAATCACCGGAGATCGGAGGACCGTGTGTAGTGACGCGCCCTGGGAGAGGTCTACATTCAGCAGTGGATGGACAAAGGCTGATGGTGATGATTATCTTTCACACAAGTCAAAATGAATAAAAACTTGTAATAATTTATTTTTTTTGAGTACAGCCGAACTTATAAGCTTCGCTCCGTATTTATAATTTGTTGAAAAACGTTTTACCTGCCGATACAAATTTTCAATTGCACTAGTGTAACCTCCGCTTTACTATATCAGTCATGAATATAACGTAACACATTGTTACAATCATGACTAAAATCGGCTTGGACAAAACTTCAAACACAGATTATCACTTATTTGTGAACAGCTAAGGACTGCGAATTAGTTTTATTCTTTTATGTAATAGTAAACCTACACTGTCAAGTATAACAATGAAACATTACATACCTTCTTAGCGAGCAGTGAGACAAAGAAAATCACTTAATTTTTTGGAACAAAACTGCTGTCGACACAAAACACCACGTCACGCGAACAAACATGTCTGTTTTTGTTTTTTTTAATGTTTCCATTATTATCAATAGTGCTGCCCTTCAAGAAAAATATAGAGGCGGCGGGATTGTTCTTTTAATATAGCTACAATAACTGTTACTTTCATGACGTAACACATTTCAAGAATAAAGATAATAAAGATGTCGAAAAAGTATCAGAGAACTTAATCTTTACTTCAAATTAGGAGGTAGCGACTCCATTTAGTTAGTGATGATGGTTTTATATGCAAGTGTGACAAGTTGGACAAACAGTTTTTGTATGGAAGCGAAAGTATCCCCTTGAAAAAAAATAAAAATGTATGTAAGAGATATCCTAAATGTTATGGCATTACCTAAAACAGGACAAGCATATCATTTAGTACATTTAGAACGATCCCCATAAAATCTGTAACTTTGATGCCAAAAGAGATAAAAAACATGGGGCCAAGCAAAAAAAATAAATATGTACAATTTTTCGCGATTTTACTCATATAGTAGACTCAATTCTGGGCTTTGCCCCTGACAGCTATGGCCTTTACAACCAAGACGAATATAAATAGATTAGAAAATATGCAACTAAGATTTTTAAAACTTCTAGTAAATAACAAAACGAAACATAAATGTAAAAACAATTATAAACGTCTTTTTAAAATTTGTAAAATATTATCTATTAGCTTAAAACATAAATATACCTGCTTGCCGTCAATAACCATAGCTGTCTGGAGCACAGATCAGAGGAATCTATAGTTAAACCGATAGAACATGTGTACAAAACCAAATCTATTGCTACTCTGGCAAACTACTGGGACCAAGGGTTAACAATTATTATGGAGACAGATTCCTAAAAAAAAACGTATCCCGTATTTAATCAATAGTTTGCCGGCAGAAATTAAACGTGAGCCTAACAAAAACCGATTTAAAAGACTGTTAAACACTATTTAAGCACCTTAACTTAATATACTATAAGTAGTTTATATACTCATGATCCCACAGATAAACCTTAGAGATAGGTTTTGTGGGACACTGTTCCTAAATGTATGTTAAACTGTATGTTTTAATAAATAAATATTATTATATTATAAGTGCAGGAAAATAACGAGTCTCGTATCGCAGGTGCTTGGGCGCGGCCCCATGTCCACGGCACGGCGCCGTTAACGTGCAACGGCACGGTGCACGACGCGACGCCGCAAAAATCCACGTTGCCGTGCCGTGGAAATTTACGACGCCGCGCCGCGTAAAGTCACGTCGCACGGTGCGTCGTACGCGGCGCGGCGCTGTGAAACTACACGTTGCGGCACCGTAGATTTCTACGGCGTCGCGACGTGGAATTTTGGCGCCACGCCGCGCATGTTCACGTTGTCCTGAGCGATCAGTCTTTAAACCGACATGGACCCCATCACACGTATTATGCTCTTGTTGGTTTTAAGAAGAACCATGAAGAAAAAGCAAAGAAAAAGAAAATATTGGATAAATCCATATCTTTCTGATATGAATCATGATGGGAGTCATTTCACAAGGAAGTACGAGGCGTTAAAAATAAGTGATCACAAGTTTTATGATTATTTTAGAAAGTCTGTGTCAAGTTTTGAAGAACTTTTATGGAAAATATCACCTCGTTAAAAAGGTAACACGTATTTAGGAAACCAGTTGGACCTCTGGAGATGTTGGGAATTTGGGATTAACGATAAGATAAGGATTAAAAAAATATTATGTTATAACATAATTTTCCAACTGGTTTCCTAAATACGTGTTGCGTTTTTAAACGAGGTGATATTTTTCATAAAAGTTCTTCAAAACTTGACACAGTCATTCTAAAATAATCATGAAACTTGTGATCACTTATTTTTAACGCCCCGTACTTCCTTATGAAATGACTCGGTTTGAAGACTGATCGCTCAGGGCAACGTGAATATACGCAGCGTGGCGCCAAAATTCCACGACGCGACGACGTAGAAATCTACGGTGCCGCAACGTGTAGTTTCACGGCGCCGCGCCGTGTACGACGCACCGTGCGACGTGACTTTACGCGACGCGGCGTCGTAAATTTCCACGGCACGGCAACGTGGATTTTTGCGGCGTCGCGTCGTGCACCGTGACGATGCACGTTGACGGCGCCGTGCCGTGGACATGGGGCCGCGCCCTTTGTGGCCAGAAATACGCAATTTGGAACTTTCTTTATTACGGCCCGTGGTGTTTACATGATTTTAATACAAAGACTGGCTTAAACACAAACATTTTTTTAGTTAAATGGTAGTGCGTCTCACTGCTAGGCAGAGGCCTTCTCCCTGGAACTCTACTTGTCTCTGTTCATAGCCGCCTTGCCTAATCACTCATAAAGTGTCTATGAAGTGTCGTCCCGCCATTTCCTGCCTCGTCGTCATCGGTGACCGTCATGTGACGTCCAACCAAGTTGCTAGGTAAATGAGCCTGTTTTTACACACATGAGCAGCCCAGTTCCATTTAAGAAAAGCGGTTTTCTTGCCCATGTCATCACTAACATCTATGCCAGTTCTGGAGTGCAGATTGATATTTTGAACACATCAAAAAATATGAAAATCAAGTACTTCTTTTGATGGCTACCGAACGTAGGTAGTTAGTTAATTGTATTCGAATTAGTCATTGTACTCTATATAAATAAAAACCTGCCATGAACATGTTGGACCATGTTCAGTGTAAGGTTCTGTAGCCACTGCTGCCAAGAAATACTCTACAGATGACAAAAATACGATATGTGAAAAAGTTCATCAGCAAAAGAGCGTATTTTTATGGCACTTACGTTCTTTTGTTTAAAAGCGCAGTTTTTCAGCAATATCTCTATAATTTGTAAAGCATATCCAATGACAGCCAGCACTATGTGATAATACGAGAAATTAATCACCCCCACTTTGAGAAATTTTTCTTTTATATATTTTGTTGAGCCGAACCATGTCTACTCGTATTTCGTTCTTAGAACAATGTCTTGTGCCTTGTTTTGTTTATATGTGGTAAATTGCAATATTTGTGGTACTTTACGTGGTCGGTGTACGATTCCATCTCGAATTTGATTAGTTTTCCCCAGAACCCGAATACCAGAGCATTACTCTAGAGTATCGAATACGCTGATTTAGCCGCATGGACGGAAATAAATACTTAACGTGCAAGGCGACCGCGGAAACTCCCTGACTTTGAGAAAGATGTAACGTATTATATTATGCACGGATAAAACCGACCGGACTAAATAATAACGTCGTGAAGCTGGCAACAATGATTTATTATATCGCTTTCCTCGACCGCCCGAATGAACCACATGAAAAATGATCCCGGTTATTGCTACCAGCAACTCTGCAGTTGACGCTTTGTTTAAGCACAAATGACTCGCACTATGAAGTTGTATTTCGTCGGACTTATGTTTTTTACTGGATGACGCCCGAACGCGCATGTCGCTGCGATATGACAAATCGTTCACTACATCTGCTCGCCCGAGACTGTATGTCGCGCCCAAACGATTCCCTAAACTCTTTAGTTCATTTGTTTGCATGAAGTCGAAAACCGAGCCTTTACGAACATCTGTTGTTCCCGGTTAACCGGCGAACCATAATGGATAAATATCATCCGCGAGAGCCGGAGATCGCAACATTCTAATTGTCACTTTAGTACGGAAAGTGCGAAACGCTTCTGATAAAAAGGTTTCTTTTCTTCTCCGTTGCGGAAATTAATTGTCACCTAACGGAAAATAGGGTGGAAGTCCAATTAATTATTAGTCACTTCATTTATTTAACCCGGCGGCGGAGCGCTTCCTTTTGATGTTAATGTCCGAATTGCCAAGATAAACTTGGCTTACCCTAATAGCAGCGGAATTTGTAATTTTTAAGTTATTCTCCTCAATTTTGTAAATGGCTGCTTTTCTACGGAGAGGTTAGAGTAAATTGTCTAGGTCTGTACCCGTCCAACTGCGGAGTTGGACCAGATTATGATTAGCCGCAATAACACCGCATCTTTACAAACAAAGAGGTCTTAATACCAACTTTTGTTTCTAAACAAGAGCCGCTCTTAAAATTGGCAAAAGTTTGAATGAAATGTGACTTAACTCGCGGCATTTTCAGCCGTCAGCTGCGGTGATCCCATCGCCTCCCTAATGTAACGAAATAAAAAATAATATTCATTTGGATATAACTGAACTGATATGAAAAACGTTTGTTAAAATCATCACGATAAAAGTTTTTAAGTAACTTTTCTGATAGCTTGAAATCAGTTTCGGCATTATCTTTTCAGGTGATGCTTTCAGGTATTGTATTCATAAAAAAAATCAGGAACGTTTTGGTAAAGTCACGGTACAAGAGAAGAGTGCCGCGCAGGATACGTGTCTGTACTTATGCTAAAATATGATACAGCTAAATGAGATAGACTATGCATTATAATGTAGTTTTAAAGCGTGATATGTAGTTGATGGATTTATACAAATGTTTTTAAACGGAATATAAAGCCGTGGGCTGCACGAGCCTTAACTGTCCTGGTATAAACGATTGTTGGAGCGGGTGCATGACGCTCGACCGCGCCGTCTGGGAAGTTAGCAAACAAAATGATATTAGCATTGCCTTAATCGACACCGCGGGAACTGTCGACTTCGTCGTCTCCCACTCCGTAGTGATTTTCTTGCATTCCTTCGCTTTAATAACGTTCTAGTTATACCAATGTTCTACTGTTGGTTTTTTGTTGCATTGTCTTCGGGGGGGTATGTGGGGCTCACCCTTCACAAGGAGGAGGCATACCCACTAAAACCACACCGGTGATAGAGCCTCTGCAGCGGAGCCTGCTTCCGCGACTCGTCGGCCCGTTGCTGCACGTCGAAAGTGGCCGAAACTCAGGGGCTCGCGGTTGGGGTTGGGGGGGAAGCTGGCCGGATTTAAAGGCTCAAAATTTCAAAAGATTATACTTAAAATAGAATAATATAAAGTTATAATTAAAACATATGTGCAGTCGGGAAACGTATTATTGATGTACGTTAGGAACTTACTTTTAAAGAAATGTGTCCTCTCGTTCTATGTGTGCACTTATTGATAAGTTATCTTAGTGTATGTTTTGGCGTTTACCAACTGTTTATAAACGACAATCAGTCTTAAATACGAGTATAATTCGACTATTTCCTTGAGACACTTGAGAAGAAGTTCAGCCTAAGTTCATGGCTTGCTAGTTTGGAAGACTTCATTTATTATCCGCCGGCAGAGAAACAAACCGAACCATTTATGATGTAACTCCGGACAACGGGCCGTAATGTTGTAGTGGAGATTGTTTTAAATGAAGGCAATGAGACCGTCGCATCGCCGGCGCGACGCCCGACGGCGCTCACTGCAGTTGCCCCACTTTATTGGACTAAAGGAAACATTTATTACATGTTAAGAGCCCCTTTATGTCTATACGGTTGCCAAGGACGTATAATAGTGTACAAATGTACACGAAATGAGCATATACATGAGTACAATATAACGACCCCTAATTCTAAACTTTAAAGCTTTCATAAAACCTCCCTTCTGCGGCACGTTCAGTCGAAATATGAATAGCTACGCCTGAAAATGTCCCTCGGTTTGTTATTTGAAATCGGCAATATCGATGAATTTTGTATTGCGTGACTTTAGTGTCGAGTTTTAATACTTTAGGGAAATTCGTCCCCTTCAGGGGTAGTCCTCTGTCGTTCCCCTACTAATATTGGATTTTCGCATCTGCGCATACAAACTTTGTTTACGAATGAAATATTATATGATTTAAACTTGTTATTTTCTTTCTCAAGTTATCTTCACCTGAGATTTGTTGTTGTATTTTTAGATTAAGAATAAAATTGAATTCAAATAGAAGTTTACTGGACTCTGCACGTATCCTAGTTTCGCTGTCCGAGCAATCTTGAAAATAATGAAACTCAAGTTTTGTCTTAAAATGCTTGCTTGAGTAAAAACTTAGTGGCAATGCTTTTGCCTGGGCTTTACTACCGACGATAAATAAGGCTCGAGTTCCCAAATATCCAGGCAACGAACTAATTGCTAGAACACTTAATCCACCGAAATAAAATGGGGTTTGGAATTAAACACACCGCCTTTTATAAGCACGGATTTAAATGTACCTAATCTATTCATCTATTGTTTGGTTTCAGCTAAAGCTATTCAGGCTAGATTAATTTAGATAAAGCGATTATCATTTCAGTAAGTAACTTCACGTGATAAACCTATAATTCTTCTTTGCAACTTGTGTCTTCAAAATGTATTTATAAATTCATAGGGCATTATTTCGAGCTGAACATCCTTGTAATCATAATCACAATTTCATGTATTCCAAATACGTATCTTTTCACTAATGCCAGCCATTCATTCATTAAACAAAAAGAAGACAACTATGAAACCTGTCCATCCGTTTTGGATCTACGATGGCGCTGACGATTGCGCACTCAGATAAGAGGCGTTGAATTTATAACTCCCCTGCTTGTGTAGTGTCTTTAAAACTGCCCTGGGGTTAGAAATCGTAAATATTAGCATATTATTAGGTGGATGGCGGTCCAGCCGACACACTATAAATAGCGGCGGTCTCCTGCGATTAATCACTGGCACCTGCTCCCGCCTGCACCTGCAACTGCAACGCATGGAAGAAACCTAAATCACGGCGCCGCAATAATGTCGGGCTAAACATCACGCCCCATCCGCTGTGGCCCCGTCGGGGGCCATTGCGGAACTGTTTACCATTTTAGAGCTTATTTTGGACTTTCCTTAAAATTGTTAAGTTTAACATTTAAAAGAAAGGCTTTGAGTTGAAGGCGAAGGCGATAAGTATACGATCTGAAGAATAAGGAGGGGTTTGTAATAAAGAAAATCTTGGCCATTTTTTCACCGCCCTGGGTGCTTAGGTAATATACAATCGATTTAAGCTACAAGAAGGGTAAGTACACATTTTATGATAGGTACTTCCATTATTTGCCCTTGACTGTACTGTAGTATAGGCATAGCAAAAAATATTATTGTAACAGACATGATTTTGAAAAATATTCCACGGCAACTCTCACTGAAATATTCTACACTGAAAAGCTACAAAATATTAAAGATTTACTCAAATGATGAAAGTTTACGCAATATGTGCGATCAAGTTTGCAATCAAAGTACCTATATTTAACTTATGTATTGACCCAAAATGGCCTTAACACTTACAAACTCTGGTACTCATAAGCGGGCTGTAACTGTAACTATTGTAAGTTACTGTATAGTACCTATTTTTTTTTTATTAGTAGGCCCGATTCTTACAAAGTAACACAATCAAATCAAATGCTTTATTTCGGACAGCAAAATATCCATAGAGTGTAAGTATTTAACAATAAGAAAAACCTTAATCTAGTGTTAGTATTACAATACATAGCTTTGTCCTAATAGAATATTATTGTCTTTTGTTAACTTCACCGCAAGGAAGCGGCGACCAAAAAATGTAAAGCAAAGTTGCATGAAAAGAGGGATGATTTCCGGGATAAAAAATTCATTGCATACCCAATTTCATCAAAATCATAATCATCCCGCGCGTTTTAAGCGTGAAAAGATAACAGACAAATAGATAGACAGACATATATAATTACTTTCGCATTTATGTATGAATTAATTAACCACTAATTAGTTAAGATTCCCATACAATTAGGCCACGGACCCAGACTGCAAGCTGTATTCAGAAATGTTAAGAATTTCAATAAGGCTTAGGTCTTAAAAAAGGCTGAGCATAAATCATTTATTTATTAAAGCATTTATTTACTCCCCCACAGTTTCAGTATATACAATAGGTGTTAACAAAGTGCAGTTTCAGTTAGATACGAGACTTGTGCGGTGAAGACTGGTGCCTGAACTAGGGGAAACCTGTGTGTCAGGTCACCAGGTCTCCAAACCCCAGATGTCTGTAACTACAGAGGTCGTGTTGACCAAAATAACTTAGTATCTATGTGAAGTATAAGTAACACTTTAGAACAAAGTAATTTAAAAATTCAAAAAATATATATATGGATTTATCTTAATGCTAATGTTTGTAAATAAAAAGAGGCTTGAGCCCATAATAGGCTTTTTTACCATTAAAAAGAGGCTATAGGCTTTTTTAAGACTTGAGTCTTATTAAAGTCATTAACTCTATCAAGCCCTTTTTATCAGTCCAGCTCTAAAAACCGGTCAAGTGCGAGTCGGACTCGCGCACCGAGGGTTCCGTACAAACTCATAAGTAGATACGTGAATAGTTCAAGAAAAACTGTATGTCGCTTTGTTTAGTAGGAGCAAATAAGTATATGTTATGATTTTTGCAAATTTCTAAAAAACAGTGCAAGTTAGGGAAACCGTTATATTTTTCCTGTAATATTTAGAACCTGATAAGTACTGATTGTATTTAATAGATATTTTTTCTGTAATCTGAAACAGGCCGTCGCTTAGTTTTGCTACTCTCCACTAGATGGATTTAAAGTTTTTGTAAATTTCTAAAAAAATATTAAAGTTAGGAAGACCGTTATATTTTTCCTGTAGTATTCAAGTTGATATTAATAATTGGTAATTATTACAGATTTTTCTGTTCAGTAACTTCGAAGATAATAGGGGGGGGGGGGGGAATTGTATTTTTTTGAACGTTTTTGGTCATAAATCAAAAAGTACAAGATTAACAAAAAATAAAAATGGTTTTGGAATCTACAAATCAAGCCCTTTGATTTGATACCCCATTTGATACAATAGCACAACATTAAATTTTCAAACTCCCATTACGGCCCCCTTTAAAAAAAAAGTAAAAAAGATACAAGATTTTTCTTATGTCAAATAGGGTCGGGATAGCGACTTTTAAAACTATTCTAAATTTCATATCGATAGCAGCAGTAGATCCTGAGATATCTGGCTGTGACAGACGGACAGACAGACAGAGAGACAGAGTCGCACCATAAGGGTTCCTTTTTTACCATTTTGGTACGGAACCCTAAAAAGGGCTCCAGGGCTAAAAAAAGCGAGCTAAAAGGCTCGAACCTTTAGGAACACTAATCTTACACAAATTGTAATGGAATGGTTTGCGGGTACACACTATGGTTTTGATTACTGTAAAGTACAACGGTTACTGGTACAGTTCGCTAGTGAGTCCCCGGCTCAATAGAGCTCCACAGCAGGCGGCGAGCGGCGATATCGGATTTGATCACCTTAGGGGAGTAATTAACTAATGAAATCTACACACGTCTGCAGAACATACGTAGTGAGGGCTTTAGAAAGCTGATGATGACGATAGGTTATAAATATCGTGAGACCTTTGGAATGGGATTAATGATTATTTTAATTACAATTCATTGTTATTGATAATGTGATTATTGACCAAGCCAGCAGTGGCATGCACACAACAAAAGACAAAAAGACACTGCCTATCCTCTAACTACCCCAATAGGGGTAGTAGGGTAGAAATTGTTAGGTTAGGTCCCACTTAGGGTGTGAAGGTACCGCCTACGCTACTAATTTGTACCCTCGAACCCTTAGTGGAGAAGAAATTAGAGGGTAGGCAGTCTCTTTTGTCTTTATGGAGCACACGCCACTGCAAGCGAGCGAAGCTAAGATTTTTAGTTTAGTTTAGTTTTTACAAATTTCAAATAATACTAGAGTTTACACTACTATTCGTAAAGTGATCGTTAATTAAAGATCTAGAATCTAGATAATAATAATTTAAATACTTTCTGAAGTTGGGAGGTATAAGTATACAATAGTATACGTATACCTACAAAATGAAATAAATTAGCAAATAAATAATTTTGTACGATTAAGTACACAACAAATAATTTCAATAAAATCAATACAATAAATAATAAAATATATGTAATATAAACGTATGTGTAAAATGTGTGTGTGTGTATGTTGAATTCTTACTAGCTACTTTAAAATTATTGCAAAATAGATTCAAGTACTAGGGAGTACTACTAGTAATATTTAAGGGACGCACATCGGCGCTCTACGTTTGTGTTTTTGTATGTTTATTTGTGCGAAGATAACTTGAGTACCGTTTATCCAATCTTACTCCGTAACCTGAACTGATTCTGTTCATCTTTGAACTTCATAATTTTATTGGCCTACCTTATAACCAAACTTCAGAATGACGAAAAACGGATTTTGAGTTATCGGAGTCGCGAGGTATTCGGGCCCGAACTAGTAGTGATATAAAGTAAATTTTTAAAACAACAAATAAAAACCGACTTCCAAAAACCTAAACTAAAAACCAAAAAATAATATGTTAATTACCCCAAAGAAATGGATAATCAACGATTCATATATACATATACAAATATTTATACTTTTTAACCTGTTATTTTTGAAGTTGGTGCCTGCCACGTAAACCTGGCTGTGTTGAGCTCCTTAGCTGGCACCGACTTCAAAAATAACAGGTTAAAAAGTATAAATATTTGTATATGTATATATGAATCGTTGATTATCCATTTCTTTGGGGTAATTAACATATTATTTTTTGGTTTTTAGTTTAGGTTTTTGGAAGTCGGTTTTTATTTTTTGTTTTAAAAATTTACTTTATTTTTAAATTTTTAGTGGCGCTGGAAAAATATTATTTTAACCAAATAGACTTAAGTCTATTTAGTTAAAAGAAAAAAATCCAAATCGGTCTAGACGTTTTCAAGTAACCGAGGAACAAGCCTACATAAAAATTGCTCTTTGTTTTGAAGTCGGTTAAGACTGGGAACTTATTTCTAATAAGAAATGCACGAGAAAGTAAGAAAAATACCGAAATCGCATATGTGTGCCTATGATATTTGAAGAGTTCCCTCGATTTGTCCAAGATCCCATCATCAGATCCTGATTTGGTTGCAATGGGTCCACCTCGGAGGTATACCCTTTTAAACAAAAAAAGAATTTTCCAAATAGGTTCAGCCGTCTTCAAGTAATCGGGGAAGAAATCTAGATACAAATTTACTCTTTGTTTTGAAGTCGGTTAACACTAAAAACTTGTTGCTAATAAGAGATGGACGAGAAATTACGAAAAATACCGAAATCGCTATATGTGTGCCTATAATATTTGAAGAGTTCCGACGATTTCTCCAAGATTCCATCATCAGATCCTGACTTGGTTGCAATGGGACCACCTCGAAACTCTACCCTTTCAAACAAAAAAGGAATTTTCCAAATCGGTCCAGCCGTCTTCAAGTAATCGGTGAACAAACACACAAAAAAAAAATAAAAAACATACAGACGAATTGAGAACCGTCCTTTTTTTGGAAGTCGGTTAAAAAAATAAAATAATTTATTTCTGTAAGTAGGCCCTCGAGGGCTCTTTTACAAGTCTGATTCTAAATATGTATTATTTCTTTTGGCGCTTCGGGTGAGAAGAAGCGCCGGAAGAAACTCACCTGTTTCTCTTTTGAACCAAAAAGTATAATAACAATATGGCGTTAATATAAGATTTCATTAATACATTACATTAAACTTAAAACTAAATTTATAGAAATGTAAAGGGTCTCTCTATGCGTCCAAACAAGATATATAAAAAATAGTAAATAAATAAATAAGTAAATTAAGTTATATTATTATTATTGTTTAATGTTATATTATTAGTTTAATATCTTCCCCCCCACACAAAACATCGCTATATATCTCATAAACGGCTGGACTGATTTTGATGAAATATAGCTATAATATAATCACCCTTTAAACAAAAAAAAATGCAGTAGTTTTCTAGGAAAATTGTTTCCAAATAAACATACATACATATTCACATACAGACACACACACACACACGCACGCACGCACGCACGCACGCACACACACACACACACACACACACACACACACACACACACACACACACACACACACACAAACAAACAACCCCTAAACCCAAACGCTTACTCACGACGGACGGGACGAAACGGAGGTGGCATATCACCTCCGTTTCGTCCCGTCCGTCGTGAGTAAAAGAAATATACCTACACCTTAAAATCTCACTGTTTTGTACACAATAAAATCGTATTAAATTGTCATTTTACAACTGTTACATTTTTGATAACTTCTCCATTGACATTTCGCTGGAACATTAGTCATTTGCGATCTTGACATGTGCAACCGTTACTGTAACGTCTGAATTTAAAGATAGTCAATTGTGGTATCGGTTAGACCCGTATTATTATCATTTACTAATAATAAATGCAAGGGATACATGCATTTTCCGAAGAGTCTATTGTAGGTCAGCAAAAATGAAATTTGATCATTCGAGACGCTAAAATATTTCGGCCCTCCACAAGATGGTCCGACGACCTGGTTAGGGTCTCTGGAAAGAGATGGAGGCAAAAAACGTGCGATAATTTGTTGTGGAAGTCTTTGGAGGAGACCTATGTTCAGTATATGATGTGTGAAAATATCTTTTAAGGGGCCCTCGTTCCTTGGGTTGAATTTAAAAAATAATTATTATGTTTACTAAAAATACGGACATTTAGAATCATTCCACAATATTTTATATAGGTAAAAAGCTACACTGGAACGTATAGTAAATTTTGTAAAAATACCTAAAATATAGTGTATTAGTGTGTAGCTGCGGTGAGAATATGACACACGGGTATGGGCACTATTAGTTAATGATTCTCGTTGATGGGCATTTTTATTTTTTTCTACTCCTGTACTGTTATCTGTCTTTTACTTGGTCACGAACACTAATATAAGAACATACATAATATGAGTTCAGAGAAGTCTATACTCTATTCCCCATGCGGTGTGGTCCCAGCTGACATATCAGCTGATAGATGGAATGTGTTACAATGTAACACGATGTAATAATTAATTTCATATTAGAGGCAGCGCTCCTTATATGTAGCGTAGCCTTGGCATTAATGTAAATCCTTTGTTCTTCCTATTTAATATTGTGTAATAAACCATATGTAAATCAGTATATAAACGCATGTAAGATTCTAATAAATGATCATTATTCCTACGAATCTCGTGTTGTTACTATCTACTAACACCAAACACTTCATGGCGACCCTGCCAGTCGGGCTGCTCGAGGCAGCCTAGCTCTCGGCTACAACAAGACCCTGCCGACCAGGCTGATCCAGCCTGCCCACATCGTAGACTTCATGTAGCCGAAAAGGAATTCAGCATAAACCAAGACGCCGACCAGCCAACCGACCAGCCAACCACCCGCCAGCTCACCGCAAAAGACGACAAAAAGAAGGAAGTGATCGTCACGCAAACAGCTGACAGCAGCACGCACCACGCACGGCAGCAGAAAAATCGCGGCGTACGTGACAACAGCGGTACTCTTTTTCGTCGGCATCAGGCAGCGCGGAAGAAGATTGAGCAACAAGCGGCAAGCGGCAGGCGGTAGCAGCAACAATGCGCAACAGACCGGAGCAGAGCGTCTAACAACAAGTCTACCCAGCCCAGCGCCAACCAGTCATCGGACACTCCACGGCATCATCAGCACCTCAGCACGTCACCACAATTTAGAGGTACAAAAATTTAATTGCGTTAAGTCCTTATTATTATGGTTCGTAACAAATATTAATTTGGGATAGCCTATGTAAAAAAAAAAAAAAATAGTAGTGTAAATTTATTATTTTTTTTTTTTCTTTAAAAAAAATGTCAGAGATTCAGCAATTATATAATCAATTAAAGTCACTACAGGAGGATATTAGGAAATTAGGACCAAAACGCCGTACTGAAGCTATTGGCCAAAATAAACTCCAACAAGTAAAGTTATTGTACAGCCAGTACGAAGCCTATATAGAGCAATATAGTACTAAAGTAGAAAAATCAGAAATCTCTGTACAGGACAGTGAATTAATCCAGTCTTATCTAAAATCCAGTCTTAATTAAATAATATTAAATAACTTTACACCGGAAATAAGACCATTGCGAGACTATACCTGTTTCTCTTTTGAAAAATGTAAAAATAATGCAGATAGAGTCAAATTACTGTTCTCACTGTTGAAATTAGATAACCTTAATGAAGAAGAACACGAATCCATTTCCAATATTGTCGCGAAGTTCGCTGACATTTTTCAATTACCGGGTGACTCATTAAATACGACAAACCTATATGAACAAAAAATACGGTTAAAACCCAACGTGTCACCAGTATATAGTAAACCATATCGTTTACCTCAATCACAAAAAGCCGAAATAAATAAACAGATTAAACAGATGTTAGATAATGACGTAATGGAAGAGTCAAGGTCGGAATGGGCGAGCCCGTTGCTCCTCGTTCCCAAGAAAACAGACGCGAATGGAGAAAAGAAATGGCGATTGGTAATAGATTATAGAAAAGTTAATGACGTAATTGAAAATGATAAATTTCCCTTACCCAACATCACAGAGATCCTAGATTCTTTAACAGGTGCTATGTATTTTACCACCTTGGACTTAAACCAGGGATATTACCAAATAAAACTTGATCCTGAAAGTAGAAAATATACCGCGTTTATAGCAGATAAACACTACCAAATGAAACGATTACCAATGGGATTAAAAACTAGCCCAAATGCGTTCAGCAGAGCAATGACCATAGCTATGTCAGGACTAAATTACATCCAGTGCATAGTTTATTTAGATGACATCATTGTCATGGGTCGAAATTTACAACAACATAACAAAAATTTAATTGATATTTTTACAAGACTAAGAAAAGTGAACTTTAAATTAAACCCTCAAAAATGTAACTTTTTACAAAAGGAAATATTATATCTGGGACATGTAGTAACTCCCGAAGGGATAAAACCCGATCCGCAGAAAATTTCAGTGGTTCAAAATTACCCAGTACCAAAAAACGCTGACGAGGTCAGACGTTTCGTCGCTTTTGTAAATTATTATAGAAAATTTATTCGGAATTTCTCCGAAATAACCCAACCATTAACGAATTTGTTAAAGAAAAATGTAGAATTTATTTGGACTAAACAATGCGAAGACGCATTTAAAAAGTTAAGAATAGCGATCAGCACATCGCCATTATTGCAATATCCGGACTTTTCAGAAGACAATACGTTCACGATACACACAGACGCGTCAGGCACAGCTGTTGGATGTGTATTATCAAATCAAAATGGATTACCTATAGCATACGCAAGTAGGCCTTTAAACAAAGCTGAAAAAAACTATCCCGCGACACATAAAGAATTAGTAGCTATCGTATGGGCAGTGAAATATTTTAGACCGTACTTATATGGACGAAAATTTAGAATAATTACGGATTGTAAAGCGTTAATTTATTTATTTGGGATGAATAATCCATCCAGTCGACTCACAAAGTTTCGTTTATGCCTAGAAGAATACGATTTCACCGTAGAGTATTTGAAAGGTAAAGATAATGCAGCTGCAGACGCATTATCTAGGATAGAAATTTCTAGTGATGAGTTAAAAAATATGACAAAGCCAGTGATATCAGTAATGACTAGGGCACAAACGAAACGGATGAGAGAACAAGAACAACGCAATGACTCAGGAAATAAGACTTTCCACCATGACGGGTCTGATCAACCAAGAATGGTAGAACTTCTTAAAAAACCAGAGGATGTACCCGAATTAAGTTTTGATAAACGGGACTATTATAAAATACTAAAACAAAAAGATGGCGTTGAAAGTAAAAATAATGAAATCGTGTACTCGCCATCCTTGGCGACACTGTGTGTCACACCTAGCACTCTATCGCGGACGAAACGAGCTTTCTTCGCGAGAGAATTAGGTACATTTTGTAAGGCACTACAGATTAAAGAAGTATGCATACTATATCACAAGGACACCGCAACTATTATTGCAGAGCTAGCTCAATGTATAAATAAATACGATACAGGGTCCGGACCCCGATTATGTATCATTAAAGGTGTTAAAAAGATAACAGATAAAGATGACAGACGTGTCATTCTGAACGATTTTCATTTATTGCCATCTAGCGGCCATGCAGGCATTCGAAGAATGACCAATAACGTGAAGCGTTACTACTACTGGCCCGGAATGGATAATGACATTATGGAATTTGTAAAAAGATGTGACAAATGTCAAAAGCAAAAATACCATAAAAACGTAAAACAGCCACTATGTATTACTAGTACGGCAACGGGTTCCTTCGATAAGGTTTTCCTAGATTTATGCGGACCCCTAACTAGAGATGCGAATGGGTATTGTTATATACTTACGTTACAGTGCGAGCTCACAAAATACGTCGAGGCATACCCACTTCCTAATAAGGAAACGGACACAGTCGCAAGAGCATTAGTTGATAATTTTATTTTACGATATGGAATCCCCAGGGAAATTGGGACAGATAGGGGATGCGAGTTCATTTCATCAACTATGCGCGAAATTCGTAACATTTTAGGTGTTAAACAATTGCACTCAACCGCTTACCACCATGAAAGCCTAGGTTCTTTAGAAAACTCACATAAAGCTTTAGGAGCATTTTTAAGGATCCAAACAGATAACCAGGCTCACCAGTGGTCAGATTGGTTGCAATATTGGTGTTTTTCGTATAATACGACAGTGCATTCAGCAACTAAGTATACACCATATGAATTAGTATTTGGTAAGTTATGTCATATACCTAGTAATATTGTTAAGCAAGTAGATCCAATATATAACTTTGATTCATATCCTATAGAGTTTAAGTATAGATTACAAAAATCCCAAGAGGATGCTAGAAATAATTTAATTAAGACAAAAATTAATAGAAAATTAAGTTATGATTTAAAAATCAACCCTATTAACTATAAGATAGGAGATTTATTATTAGTAAAAAAGGAGGATAGAGATAAAATGGACCCAGTATATAAAGGGCCATATACTGTACTTGAAGATCAAGGTACGAATGTAAAAATTTTAGTTTTAGGAAAAGAACATATTGTGCATAAAAATAGGACAAAGTCTTATTATACATAAATAAAACTAAAAACACAATATTTTTAAACATAATAATATACACTAAGTAATAAATGTTTAACATTACACTCAAATTCATTCATTCATTAATTCAAATCACAACAAATACCATCACCCAAAAAAGGGCATCACTATACCATAACAAGAAAGAGAGTGTAGAATAACTCATAACAAATAAACATCATGTTAATCACTCGAATCAAATGTCAACACAGCAATTTCTTATTTATTTCCTGCAACCTATATAAGGAACATGTTATGTAAACATTAGCAGTAAGATAGTATAAGAACCTGTATGTAAACTTTGTAAACCTAGATATAAGATTATTAAGATTATATAAGATAAAAATAGTTCTTTAAGCCACTATTTTTATCTCAAAAAGTGGAGGAGAGATGCGGTGTGGTCCCAGCTGACATATCAGCTGATAGATGGAATGTGTTACAATGTAACACGATGTAATAATTAATTTCATATTAGAGGCAGCGCTCCTTATATGTAGCGTAGCCTTGGCATTAATGTAAATCCTTTGTTCTTCCTATTTAATATTGTGTAATAAACCATATGTAAATCAGTATATAAACGCATGTAAGATTCTAATAAATGATCATTATTCCTACGAATCTCGTGTTGTTAATATCTACTAACACCAAACACTTCACCCATAACAGCACTAGTGTCGTTATAGTCACTTTACGTTATTGCTAGCATCCACAGACTTCTAAATCTAGGTTAAACTTAGGTCAAGGATTAAGCGCTCAATTCTAACTTCACGATAAAAATTCACAACTACCAACTTAACAAACAATTAAATTCCTACGATTCATAAGAAAAACAAAACTTTCCGAATTAAATTAATTGATGCCAACATAAAAAAAAAATATTTTAATTATCGTCACATCGTTTCACCAGCCATATCAAAAAAAAGTTTACCATAGACACAACTGTCATGCCGGCTGTACACACTCGGAGAGACCGGACGAGACACGCGTGACGTCCATGTATTTTATATTTTAACCTAGTCGTAGAAAAAGTATTGTATGCAACGTTGTATAATTAAGTCAAAAAACGCTCATTGCGTCTCTATTTGCGATACTCGCCGCATTCGCAGCTCGTATCGCAACTCACGCAATTCGCATTTTTTTAACCTTCTTATACAACTGTTGCATAAAATACTATAAAATGAACCTGCGGTTAGGCGAAACTTAAGATATGTTTAAATACCATGTAACCTGTCAGGTGGTGACGAAATATATGTCGTTTGACACTAATCGTCAGATGTATGACAACTTCTTAAATGAAGCGAACAGGACATTTTAAATGAATAATGCCCTAATACTCCATATTTAAAAGCGTTTTGGAAGCATAAAAGTTCGTTTGTTACCAATGCACAGGAATCGTAGGATTACAGTCAGTTTCCAACCAACCCAACCACGCCGACACAAAATAGCAATCACGACATATTTAAACAAAAAAGGCCGGTAAGCAAAAACGGTCCTTAGTACAATTACGTACGAGCGGTGAAGTTTGCGGGCCCGATAAATAGATGGAGCGCATCGTTTTGGCTCCCTGGACCAATTAATCACGCGGCACACCTGCTCCTGCACTCTAATATCGCGGCCACTACAAATACACCAATTATACTTCGGACATATCAGATTCTTTGTCACAATGAGTAATTGCTCTTTGAAGGTGTCCTTTATTGCGCTATGCTTTGGTTTCCTGTGACAGTGTCTGTTATGTGGGTTATCTAGGTATGCGAATTTGCATGGCATTGATTTCAAAACTACGATTAAATATAATAATTTTAATAAAAGGAGTAAACATACGATATGTTTGTTCGACATTCACGTTTTAGTTCAGGGTAACAGTCGTGCATTGTACATATATATTACTAGCTGATGCCCGCGACTTCGTCTGCGGTGTAAATTATAATTAGGCAATTAATCTTAATAGGCAATTAATAGTTTCTGATATTTGTTCATAAACTTTGTTGTAATTAAACAAAACCCTCAAATATTGGGCCCAAAACTGCACAATGCACATTTACCGTGAAAATCAATTCTTAAGTCCATTTAAGGATTATTACCAAAAAATTAAATGCACTTAATAAACCGCTTGTTACTTACACAAAAAAACAATCTACTAATTGCTATATGCTATGCATGGAGTTAAAAACCTTTTACTTTAAAAATTGTACGGGTCCCTAAAAAAACTTTCAACCCCTACTTACTCAACCCGTCTTCGAGATAAATTTTAATGAACCGTGAAATCATTTGAGTTCTATTCAGTTTAATCAGTTTTAGATACCCTACTTTAAAAATCATTTGGTCCCTTTATAAAGTTTTGGTCCCCATTTATAACCCTTGGAGATGAATTTCAAAAAATGGTTTAACATTTTTTCTGTACCCTTATTGAAGGATCTATGTACGAAGTGTCAGATTTCCTACTTCAAAAATCCTTTGGACCCTATACAGAGTTTCAACCCCCATTTAAACCCCTTTGGGGATAAATTTCAAAAAACTGCAATCACTTTTCTTTTCTTTTTTAGATGAGTTCAAGATCTACTACAAAAATCGTTTGGTCCCTTTACAAAGTTTCAACCCCCTTTTGATCCCTTTTTAGGGATGAAAAAACGGTAAAACCACATTTCTTTTTTCTTATTAAGGAGTCTATGTACGATGTCCCAGATCGCCAACTTCAAAAATCTTTTGGTCCGTATACAAAGTTTCGACCCTCATTTAAACCCCTTTGGGGATGAATTTCAAAAAAACAGCAATCACTTTTCTTTACTCTCATGGATGAGTTTATGTAAGAAGTTTAAGATCTACTATAAATACCGTTTGGTCTCCATACAAAGTTTTGACCCCCGTTTGACCCCTTCTTAGGGATGAATTTAGAAAAACGAAAAATCACTTTTTCTACTCTTATTGAGGAGTTTATATACGATGTCTTAGAGCTCCAACTTCAAAAATCGTTTGTACCCTACACAAAGTTTCAACCCCCATTTTAACCCCTTTGGGGATGAATTCCAAAAAACAGCAATCACTTTTCTTTACTCTTATGGATGAGTCTATGAACGAAGTTCAAGATTTACTACAAAAATCGTTTGGTCCCCATACAAAGTTTCAACCCCCGTTTGACCCCTTTTTAGGAATGAATTTCGAAAAATGGTAAAACTACTTTTCTTTATTCTTATTGAGGAGTTTATGTACGATTTCTCAGAGCTCTAACTTCAAAGTTCAAATTTTCAACCCCCATCTAACCCCTTTTGGGGATGAATTTCAAAAAACCGTGAAATGACTTTCCTGTACTCATATTGTGGAGACTATGTACGATATCTCAGAGCTCCAACTTCAAAAATCGTTTCAAGCCCCATTTAACCCCCGTTGGGGATGAATTTTGAAAAACGGTGAAATTACTTTTTGCAACTAATCTCCTAGTTTAAAAATCGTGTGGTCCCCATTTAAACTTTCAACCCCCGTTTTACCCCTTTTAGGGATGAATTTCGAAAAAGGGTGAAATTACTTTTCTCTACTTATATTGAAGGATCTATGTGCGAACTCTGAGATCTCCAACTTCAAAAATCGTTGGTGCCTATACAAAATTTCAACCCCCGTTTAACCCCTTTTGGGGATGAATTTCGAAAAACCGTGAAATTACTTTCCTACACTCATATTGTGGAGCCTATGTACAATGTCTCAGAGCTCCAACTTCAAAAATCGTTTTAACCCCCATTTAACCCCTGTTGGGGATGAATTTTGAAAAAAGGTAAAACTACTTTCTTAGACCTTTATCGAGGAGTCTATATACGAAGTCTCAGATCTGTAACTTAAAAATAATTTGGTCCCTAAACAATATTTCAACCCCCGTTTTACCCCTTTTAGGGATGAATTTCGAAAAAGGGTTAAATTACTTTTCTTATCTCATATTGAAGGATCTATGTGCGAACTCTCAGATCTCTAACTTTAAAAATCGTTTGGTGCCTATACAAAGTTTCAAACCCCCATTTAACCCCTTTTGGGGATGAATTTAGAAAAACCGTGAAATTACATTCCTGTACTCATATTGATGGGTCTATGTGCAAAGTCTCAGATCTCCGTCTTTAAAAATCGTTTGGTCCCCATTTAAACTTTCAACCCCCGTTTAAGCCCTTATAGGGATGAATTTCGAAAAACCGTGAAATTATTTTTCTGTACTCATATTGAGGAGACTATGTACGATGTCTCAGAGCTGCAACTTCAAAAATCGTTTCAACCCCCATTTAGGATGTTCCCCATTGGGGATGAATTTTGAAAAACGGTAAAATTACTTTCTTCGACCTTTATTGAGGAGTCTATATACGAATTCTCAGATCTGTAACTTCAAAATAATTTGGTCCCTATACAACATTTCAACCCCCGTTTAACCCCTTTTAGGGATGAATCTCAAAAAAGGGTGGAATTACTTTTCTCATGTCATATTGAAGGATCTATGTGCAAACTCTCAGATCTCTAACGTCAAAAACCGTTTGGTGCCTATACAAAGTTTCAACCCCCATTTAACCCCTTTTGGGGATGAATTTCAAAAAAACCGTGAAATTACTTTCCTGTACTCATCTTGATGGGTCTATATGCGAAGTCTCAGATCTCCTACTTTAAAAATCGTGTGGTCTTCATATAAACTTTCAACCCCCATTTAACCCTCTTTGGGGATGAATTTCCAAAAACGGTGAAATTACTTTTTTTAAATTGTATTAAAGAGTCTATGTTCGAAGTCTCAGATCTCCTACTTTAAAAATCGTATGGTCCCCATATAAACTTTCAACCCCCATTTAACCCCCTTTGGGGATGAATTTCAAAAAATCCCTTCTTATCCCTTACTTACGTTATATAACCACCCTACTGTGAAAATTTCAAGTTCCTAACTTCAGTAGTTTCGGCTGTGCGTTGATCAGTAAGTCAGTCAGTCAGTCAGGACTTCTTCTTTTATATATTTAGATTGCATTCCTTCCAGTAAGTTAGCATAGTTTTTTTTTTCAGTCTTATCACGTAGGTACTGTATTCAAATAGCTTATTTCAATTATCGCAAATTGTTATTTGTGTTGTATTTATTTTATGAAAAATAATGTTCACGATTAAATATATTATTAGTATTATTTATTATATTACAATCCACGTGGGCATCGAACAAGAAAGTTCTCCACAAGTCCTGCCCAGTTTACTGATACAGCCGGCATCCTTCTGCCGATGTCGATGCGGCACGGTAGAGTAAATGACTCAGGGGTACAAAGTCAATCTGTGTCAGCCATTTGCGTGTGAAATTTTAGCAAATTGGCTCCCGTTCAGTTTACTAGTGATTGCGAATTGCACTGAGAGTAGATACGATTAAGACGAAACATCCTTACCTATTATATAACTCAGTGTATGAAGCTGTTTGGTCCTAGATGCCAAGTCATAAAATTTAATGGGTGTTAATAAATGTATAATTTACAAAATCTCTTTCATTCCTTTGAAACATATTCTCTGAAAAGTCTGAAAAAACTTATTTTCAAAAATACAAAAGTGGAAATATTTTTCTTCACAAAGGATGTATTTTTGAAAATAACGCCACACAATCGACTTTCCTGCTAAATATTCCGCTTCTGTTCATAAGAAAATATAAACCTCTAGAATAAAGGTAACGAGTGGACATATTTAGTGTCCATCTGCATCATTTCTGCAGTAGGAGCAGATGCTCGTAAATAATCCTTTGGACCTGAAAAACGTTTCAGTGAATCCAATAAAATACGTATCCGCAGAGACTGCGCCGCAGTGAGCTCGTTACCACGCCTAGACGATTTATTGAGATTTGAACGCTGAAATATTGTAGGTGTTCCGTTTTAAAATTCTTTTATGAAATATAACTTTTACAACGCATATCGTGGTATAAAGTATGCACCTGAGGATAAGGCGAATGTAGACAAAAGCTTTTTAAATATAATAATGACGTGCTTGAGTAATATTCATTCATTTATTAATAAGCCTTTTTTGCATAGATATCTGTTATTTTTGTTTTTAAAACCTGAATTCCAAGCCCACAAGTTAAAAGTCTAACAACAGATCATTATACTCGTAGTATTATAGAGTAGCTAGTAGTAGGAGCTAAGTAACTTGAGATTTAAACTGTAAAGAGCTTAGTAATCTTGCATTAGAAATGCGCACTAACGTTTCGCTTGTAATTCAACTGTGCCGTTTCCTACATAACCCTTAATCCATTTTGGCTCTGAGCATCCAAAAATGTACTCTAGCGCATATTATGCCCCGCGCTTTTGAATCTTCAAGTGCCGAAGCGGTTTTTAAATTCTGTGCTTAAAATGTCAACGCAAAGTCGAGTTTCGAATTTAACAATATATTTAACTTGCACCTATTCAAAGCCGGTGCTGGTACTCGAAAATATTGCGCGACCAAACTTAGTTTGGTAGCAAAAAACTTGTAAATCTCAAACTCACTTTGGACAAGAAAAATTCGAGACTCCTTGAGAAAAGTTAGTGAGACTTTATTTTTTCACTGATCTCGTCCCTCGACATCGTTATCCCAAGTGTGTGAACGTATAGATCCAAAACAAAAGTCAGAGCATAAAACGTTTGAATGAAGCGTGACACGGAAGTCCCCAATATTTCAGTGTCAATTCGCCTGCAAGGCGAGGTGGAGCAATGGATCGATTCCAAAGTTAAACAAGTATGCATATTTAAGACCAGTTTGGTTAGACTCGTTAATGCTCTTGTATTATATCTGTATAAAGTACTTCGCCGTTCGCGCTGTACTGAAAGCCGAGCGTAAATTACTAATTACCAAGTTTTACTAGCCGGCTTTGTGTGCGCTGATAGCTTACGCAAGAAATACAATAATTAGGTACTATGTACGGTTATATACAGGAACAACTACCTATGTAAATATAGACACGACAGCAAATAGCGGAACGTCACCAATAACGTCAAAACTTCCAGGTCACGCCATAAAAGAAAATTGCACTTTTTCTTCCTCCAATGACAGCGAGGACGAGTTGGTCTAATTTGACAGCTTAACGACTGCCGAACTACAGTTAGCTCGATAAAGAGGCGAACGCCACGTAAATTTGTTTCCGTGGGCACTTCGAATGAACGATATTAAGGCTTCTTTACATTTATAGGGTTCCGCACCAGGGCGGAAACCTTATATTAAGACATATCGCACATTTTGGGGTAGCTTAGCGGCAGCATAAAAACCGGTCCCAAGGCGTCAGTAGATTTATGTTACTATTAAAACTGTAAAAAATGTTTCACATATTTATTTCTGGGATTATGCACTTCGATATTTTTAAATTTGTCATATAAAAAGTAGAATGATTATTGTAGACACCCAAAAGGAAAGGTAATCTGGTTAACATTTAGAATATGAGTTGCAATCAGCAACAGATTTATACCGTACACCTTTACACACACGACGTTTGTTAATCAGGACTAACTAAGCAAGTGTCGCTAATATCCCGTTTAGATTCATCACGTGAACCGTTCATGGCCGTGGGCACTCGCGTTTTCATGTGACACGGGGCACAATGTAGTAAAGATAAGGTGTTCCCTTCCAAGCCACTGGGCCCATTGTCAATCTTATGCCGCATGGTGAAAAGGAGCGGTCCAGGCTCGTATAAAGCCTCCCTTGTGGATTGCGGGTGTTGTAAATATTTTAGCAAATTTGTCGGTACATTACTTATTGTATAGCAATATAAACCAGGTTGTGGTATAAAACACACAGGGAAGTATAAGATTTTTTTTTGGTTATAAATCAATCCGCATTTTACTTATTGCGCTGATTATGATATGAACACATAAAAGCCATAGGAAATTCATACCTGAGAGTGATACTGACGAGTGTCTTTATAATGAAAAATATTTTTCCGATAACCTGATTAAGTAAACTTGTTTTTCCCAAATCGAACTCAAAATCTCTGGTTTACCGCCCTTCAATGTTTGTTTTCTTTGGTTAGAATAGTATATATTTCCACATAGGCATCTGTCTTGCTGCAATAATACAATTAGAACTGTAGGTAAGTAACTAAATTTTTATACAAAAGTAAAACAAAAACGATAGTTATATACGTAGGCTTAGAAAGCAAAAAAGGATACTCATGTAATTTATAATCTCCAAAAAAGTGCTGAGGGTATGCTATTAACTCTAAATCGTAGATAGTAAATCCCCAGTCAGCTTCGTGAGTAATTTTACGATAGATTAGACAGTTTGGTTGTTCTTTAGTGAAAACTGCTTCCTCCAGATAGAGAAAACGTGTAATGGAATGCAATAACTCTTGACCGGGTGTGCGAAGAAATAACACTGTGTCATATTTCACAGCCCTCCAACAATTTTATAAAAGCGGACCATCTGCTTTTGACCCCTCATTCTTTTTGTCTCGGGAATTATTTCTGTATAAGTAAAATATTAGACCAATATATAAGTCGCTTCCTGCGCAGTACCAGAAATAAAGTTTAAAGGTATAATGTAGTCCGGTTAAGTTTACCAAGTCTTTGCAGTGCTTGCACGTTGCTTAGCATTTATATTAGCTTTATTTATCTGAAGTGGATTGTTCGCGTACGCTCTTCAAACGGTATTGTGTAGAATGTTGGAGATAGGACTTTAAAACCATGTTCTGAATGGAGATTTGCCGAGATCCTGTATGTTGACTGACCCAGCTACGCTTTCGCTGCGCTCTACAATCTGCATATAAGTACTTATGTGTTCTGTCCGCGCTCGTTTTGTCAATGCTATTGAGTTAGCCGCTCGTCCGTACGTTAGTTTCAATATTTTCGTTCGAAAAGCTTCCATTGCAGGGAAGGGAGCGTAACGTAATTGTAACAATTTGCATTTTAGTGTAGTGCATGAAATTAAGTTCCAAACTCCTACGTAAAGGTTATATTTACGAGGTGAAAAGGAGTAATTCAATTTTACGGGCATGAGCATTTAACAATAATGAATTTTAGCGCCAGTTTCACGCCATATAAACGTATAAATATAGTAAGGCGTAAATAGAGATCAGCCTAACTATAACATTTCCTTTGTATAGGTACAAACGAAGACACAGTTAAGTGACCGTCAGTAGACCTTAATACATTGTAATAAGGGTGACAAGTGGTCATTTAGCAGTGTCTTCGATTGTACCCAAATTAGTTAAAAATAGTTTCCAAGGAAATAGGTATAATTTACTTTGTAACCTAGAAGACACAAGTAACATGATAATGGTACTTTTTTATTTTATACATCTATTGGTACTTTTTTATTTTATGCAACTAATCGAAATTTTGGTACTTTTTAAACTGATATCTCGGTAACCACCAATTACCGCAGCGAGGTAGTATTAGCTCCTTAAATTGTTCAGATTTAATACTATAAGCCGTCTAAAAGAAAGCCATAATGGAGGGGCGAGTGTTCGGCGTGTCCATAAAAACTTCTGCGGAGTGAACGTGTAAGGAATAAGCGTCACACGAAGCGGGGTGACTGCGGTCATTCCGCTAAACGAAGATCAGAATCGCAAGCTGTTAGCATAGAGATTGCGATCGAATGAATGCCACCCGAAGTATTCCATCCCGATATCGAGGGGCCCGATATTGCGGCCACCCGAAACAGCCCTTTTTGACTTTACTAACATTTCGTTACGGCACTAAGACGCCCTTTGATTTACTTTATTTGCCTACCCCAAAATAGAAAGCTTCCAACCGACATTTATGCAAATTAAACAATAATGTGATTTTTAACGGCTTCGGCCCAGACATCAATCCATGTAAGTACACAAAAGAGCGGAGGAAAATGTGGCCATAGAAAATTCCAGACCCATCGATTTCTGTATTGAGAAAAACTTTCTTTGTCATATTGATCGATGACCTTTTGTCCATTAGAGACCTTTTAAAAGTTGTCCTTTGATTTCATTATGTACTTCAACAATAATCACAAAGTTTGCAATAAAGAACTTTCGGCGTTCAGCGAAAAATAAATAACCATTAATCATACAAATATTTTGTTTCCAGATCTGTTTATTTGTGGAACGAACGTCGAATTTTGTGAAAAGATCTGCCTAACATCGTTGACTAGAAAGCGTGACAGGGAATTTTATCAGGCTTCTTAAAATAAATTAGGTTGTATCTGCAATTTGTTAATAATGTCAGTCTTATTCGGTCGTGTAGTGATCTGATTGTAGATAGTTGATTTGTTCCGGGCGCACGGCGCGGCGCGGTGAAGCGGCGAGGTCGCACAAGGTGCCAATATATTTCCTGACGGTTGAACGCTCAGGTAATTGTGGCTGAAACTTATCTCAGGGCGCAAACGTGAGCGGAATGCTAAATCACCCTGTAGCTCTAGTGCAAATTTTAAGCGCACTTTTCAACGCTTCAACATTCGTATAATAAAGTAGGTGTGTCATAAAGAAAATCTTGTATACGGTCAACTTTCCTGTATGATCTACTGAGAATACATTTTTAGGGTTCCGTAGCCAAAATGGCTAAAAAGGAACCCTTATAGTTTCGTCATGTCCGTCCGTCCGTCCGTCCGTCCGTCCGTCCGTCCGTATGTCACAGGCATTTTACTCAAAAACTACAAGACCTATACTGATGAAATTTGGAATATAGATGTCTTGTAGATGCCGCAACTAAGTTTGGTAGTTAAATAATAAAAATAAAAAAATCTAGGGGGGGGGCACTCCATACATGTAAAAGAAGCTAAAAAAAAATTTTTTCACAAAATGTCAACTATGTACATAGTTCGACAGCTCTTTTGAAAACATTTTAAGGTTCTAAAGTAATGTTTGTGATTAAGTGAATACCTTTGGAAATAATCGCTCCGAAAGTTGTGATGATTGTGTCCCCCCCCCTTTATCTTCTAAACCGTGTGTCCGAAAAATATAAAAAAAATTACAAAGATAACGCTTAATTAATACTTTCAACGAAAATTATTTTCAACAAGATCGGATTAACCGTTTTTGAGTTATTGCCGATAAACTGCGCTTCTCAACAAAAGGACGTAATTGCTATGAAGATACGCTCTTTTGTTGTTGTACTTTTTTTACATCGTATACCTTATAGTTACGGCTATGGAACCCTACACTGAGCATGGTCCGACATGCTCTTGGCCAGTTATTGTATTTCCGTTATGCTTAAAAAAAATCCCGAAAGTTAGTGATCCGAGTATTTATCTATTTCATTGCAATTTTTTATTATAGGTGAAATGATCAAGTTGTACAATAATTTCTGATACTAGTAATAATCTAAATATAGGGGGAAAATAAGTGCATCCATTATTTCCCCACGCAGAGTTGCACAGGGACGTTTCATTGCCCCTTCTTGACCGATTTCAAGCGTGTACTACTAAATAAGAATGTATGCCATTTCTTTTATTGCATCATCCGAACGTAAGACATACGCTGTTTAATAAACTGGAAACTAAAAAAAACTGTAGCCTAATTGCAGCAGCAGGTGCTTTATATTATATCTCGTTAATGGGGTTTTTAGCACAAACAATTTTAAATAGGTGTATTTCATCTCGACAATTCAACCCTACGACATCTCCAGTCGGAAAGTCACTCATAGTCGCAGAGTAAACTGAGAAAAACATAAGGTTTTTTATACATCATTTATTTTAATAAAAATAGACAAATATAATTATGAGTTTCAAAGTTTATCTCTGGAGTCGAAACAGAAATCAAATAATACACAAATACAAACCGTAAAAACCGTTTTATTTAAACACTATGATGAAGTATGCTTCTATAAAAATAAACAAACAATTCGGACAAACTTCAAACATATTTCACAACTTGGGAAGATTTGCAAGCATCGCAGCAAAGCAATATTTTTACCTTTTTTACCTACGCTGCCGTGACTGAGGTTCAGTATCAGAGGTAGAAAATAATGTTGCTCGAATCCCACTGACGCAGACTTTGTTCAAGTTATTTACTTTGGAGCGCGCTCATTAGCCAAATGACCCTGCTTTCTTGAAAGAGTTATCAAAGGGGTCAGATAAAGCGCAGTCCCTTTAAAAGCTCATATTTATATTAATTTTCTAGTACACTGGAAACTCGCTGAATATTTTGCTAAGTTATGCTAGGGTAACATCAAATCGGTATAAGACAAAATAATTTATATTTTTACCTACTTACCAACTACTTACCTTTTATTGCGTCCCGCAACTCAGTTACCGGGGATATACTACTAAAGGATAGGGCGCATAAAGTTAAGAATGTGTGAAAATGCCCGTTTTTGCAGTAAGACAAGACAGCTTTAAAATTGCGAGAAGTCAAGCAATCATCACGAGCGCCTGAAAAAAAACCGCGGAATCTGTCGAAAAAGCATCTGGTTCTACCCCAACATACCTTAAAGCAACTGTTAAACATAGTAAAATTAAACTACCGCCGTCGTTTCTCAGCTACATTGTATTAGTATTGATTGTAGCTACTCAGTAAGCACTGCACGCGAAAATTGAATACAGCTGCGAGTGGCGAATCACTCGCGAAACGCTGTAAGAACATGAAATGAAATTTTGTTGTAATGTACGGATCTGGGCGCTCAGGGATGCAGTGGGAAACAAAACCGATATACGGTTATTCCCTGACAGCTGAGCTCTTAGGTGATTGTGGCGGAAACTTTTATCGGATGTCGAACGTGAGCGAAATAGCGATTCCCGCGGGCTCACCTGTTCGCGCCGCAAGCTCAGAGTCGCTGGAAGCGGCTGACAGCCTGCTATCGCCGCCAGTACCAGTAGGTATTTGGAGACTGTCAAATTAGTCTTGGTAAGACTGGTACTGCTAAAATTTGCCACGGAAAGATTTAACACAAATACGATTGATGTAAATGGTGAATAAGTGCATGGTGATTTAAGCCTACCTAGTGCCGTAACAATTGGGCAATTGAGTATTTGAGGCACGAGTTCCAAATGTTTTTACATTCTGCGTATTGTACAATTTGCACGTAGTGTACCTTGTATCATTGCCAATATCAACGTGATTTAGTCTAAAAACGTATCGTTTCCTGCTAATTTATATCTTAACTTTTACCCTCCCCACGCCAAACATGTTGGTTTACTATCAATTTTGCGTCATTTTATCCCATTACCAATAAAACATCATCATAAGCCTAGATATGTTTTTAAGCAATTTGAATTACGGACTCACCGGGATGGCTGGCTATGAAATTTAATTTAAGTAAGAAAGCAGTGAAATAATCTTATAACATCTGAAAAAATTGGTCATGTCTCTTTACATTATGCTTTTGACTTGTCCATAAGTAATTGTATCAATCACTTTTCTTATAATGTAACAATGCTGCATATTACAGAAATTTTGTAAAAAAATTAAATTTTGTGAAAAAATGGTTCAATCAAAATGCTCCTTTTACGATACTATAACGAGTTAATACGAAATATTTAAGTGAACTTAATTCTGGATCCGTTAAAGATGGCGAACCTGATACAACAACTCTCGTTATAAAATTCGCGTAAGTAGCTTTTGCTAGTTTGCAAATAAACTAAACACCTATATTAGAATCTCGTAGTGTGTCTTGCTTTCGACGAGTTATTTTATTAGTGTATCTGATGCGGCGCGGAAGAGGATGCGAGGATACGGAAGGACCACCCGGTTGTCCCGGGAATATGTGGCCCCGAGGAACGAAGGTTCCTATAGGGTCCCAAGGCGAGATGGACGATATGAGAAGATGGAGCACTGAAGCCCGAACTCCGGTTCTTGAGTACCTCAAAAACCGGAGTTCGGGCTTCAGGCGGTCGCCACTTGTTGGTTCTGCGTTAAATCAAATCCCGCTCCTCTTTGCATCGGTTTCCTCATTACTAAGGATCGTGGTCATTTCTTCGCCAGTTTATCTCGGATGATTTTCCACCATCTCATTCTATCTGCAGCCGAATGTAGAACATCGTGTACCGTAGTGTCGAGAGATGTACGTACCTATCTGATCCATCCAACTCCTGCCTCTTGGACGCTTACCTTCGACCTTTCCAGTGACCATAAACTTTTCCAGGTTGGCAAATCAGATCCACACTCTTCTTTTCTTCGTAGTTATAAGCGATATTTTTTACACATTTTTATAGTTTTGCGGTTTGACAGACAAATTTTTACTTTCTAGTGAGAGTATTTAAAAACATGAATTTTTCACTAGGCAGGCGTGCGGGTGATTGCGCGGAGGTTTTATGAAATGAGTGAGCGAGAGAGATGATATGTCGAGAAGAACAAAACTGGCATTAACAGTATCCGGAATTCGCAAGTAATATTAAGTTTCTGCCCTCCGGCCAGAAAGCGTCACCTTGTCGGCCGCTGCGCTATACGAAGATGCCGGTTTCTGGCTCCGTCGAACAGAAAAATAGTATACAAACCTTGGCCAGTAGGGAGAATTGTCCATAGTCTCTAAATTGTTTATACAGGAATTGATCATTTACCGTGTTCTTGAAACATTACTTGCATCCATCCGCACCGTACCCTGCGAAGTAAAAATAACATACTATCAAGACTATGCTGTTCATAAATAATCTTTAAAATCAATCGTAAAGGGCAGACTAATGAAAAATTTTGTTTGCTATGCCAAATAACTCCAATGGTTTATTTTCACTAACAGATGACATAAAACTTGAAAACAGAGAGGCCAGCATGTTTCTTAACCCGTTAACTTTATTTGAACTCAAAAAAATTGTATGTTCACTAAGAAATACAAAAGCTATTGGACATGATAATCTGCGTACTGACATAATAAATAATTGTTTTGTATTTATTGCGGATCCTCTGTTGCATATCATTAACTTATTATTTTTGCATGGGATCTTTCCTTATATTCTAAAGAAATTTGTTGTTAAGCCGTTATTCAAAAAGGGTGATAAATCACTGCATAGTATAAGACAAAGTCGCTTTCTGTCTGTCCCTATGTATGCTTAGATCTTTAAAACTACGAAACGGATTTTTATACGGTTGTTAATAGATAGAATGATTCAAGAGGAAAGTTTATATGTATAACATATGCATTTAGTATTAGCATTTTTTTTTTTTATTTTTTATTGCACCCGTGCGAAACCGGGGCGGGTCGCTAGTGTGAAATAAACAATTATAGACCAATCACCAACTATCTTTTCGAAAATCTTTGAAAAGGCAATGTATAATGGCTTTCGAAAGGATAGGAATACTTCTCTTGCAATGTTTAAGTTGGTAAAACATTGTAATGGATTGTGTTGACAAAAATGTGCCTGTTATAGCATTGTTCATGGACATGAGCAAGGCTTTTGACTTTGTGTGCCATAACAGACTACTGGTCAAGTTGTACAGATATGGCATCAGAGGCCCAGTGCTCAACTGGATACGTTTATACTTAAAAGGTAGAACGCAATGTGTAGAAACACAAGGTTTTTCTATAAATTATAAGATTTTACAAAAGTACCAATCAGAATATACCGAAAACAACTATGATGTGCCCCAAGGTAGCATTTTGGGGCCCTTGTTGTTCTTGACGTATATTAATGATTTCCCGGATATTGTGAAGCATGAATGTGTTCTTTTTACCGATGATATTAAAATAATAATAGACGGTAAAGACAAGAACTTATTATGAGGAAACAAATAACACGTTAGAATTAACAGTGGACTGGCTCGCCAAAAAAAAAATTAAGGTTAATTTAGGAAAAACAAAATACATATATGCAATTTCGCATGCTTCGCATTTCGCGGCCGTCCACAACAGTTAAGTGTTAGTGTGGATAAAGAGCAAATTGAAGAAGTTGACGAAATAAAGTTTTTAGGAATAAATATTCATTGCCATTGCGGATGGGAGCCACATGTAAATAGTTTGTGCTCAATAATAAATAGATTTGTGTTTGCATTGAGAAAAATACGTCACGCAGTGACTCTACAAGCAGCTCTGGTGACATATGATGGGTATGTTAAATCTGCATTGCAATACGGCATAGTCATTTCGGGATATTCTACTATAAACGATAGTGTATTTCTGATCCAGATGCGTTGCATTTAGGGAATGCAATTACCGGTAAATTTACCGTCTTTTCATACTAAGTTCGGTAAATTACCGGTAAATTACCGGTAATTGCATTCCCTAGTTGCATTAGGGTTATTTTTGGACTTAAACAATCCGATTCCTGTCGTCTATTTTTCAGAAAATATAATATTCTGACAGTGCCAAGTATATACATCCTAGAAGCATGTTTATTTGTATTTAAATATAAAAATACTTTCTTTCAACATATACAGGAACTTTTCTCTAGGAAAGTCAGATCTTTATACTTACACAAATTATATAAATCTCCAGTGAGATTAGTAGTATCGAATAAAAATTCATTTATAAAAATCTATAATAAGTTACCTGACAGTTTCAAAGAAAATAATCCTAGGGATTTCAAAAATTTTACAAAGAAGTGGCTAATTGAGAAGGGATTTCATAGTATTAAGGACTTTTTTAGAATAATGTAAATAAGAATGTTATTTATGAATTATGACTATTGTTTATTTTTCCCGGTTTACTGCAGCGATTTAAACATAACTACTTAGTTTTTGAATTATGATCTTGTAAAAATGTTAATTATTTTGTTTGTTTATTTAAATTTTTATGTCACATTTTAATACCAAAATAGCAGTCTCTCTATTTTGGTCGCCGAAATAGATTTTAGCATGTAAAAGTATAATAATTATGGCGATTATTGTAATATTATGACAAACGCGCGTACGTCTAAAAATATAGATGTTGGTGAAACTAAGTGTTATTTATCCATCTGCAATCTGTAATGTAACCCAAAATCAATACGCAATAAATTCATTCAAAATATAACTAAGAATATTGTATAATAATAGTACATTACACAACTAGGGTGGTAATACAAAGAAAGGCCGAGATCGCAGAAGATCGCAGAAGTTGCGGCCCGAGCTGCAAGCGAGGGACGTAAATATGCGATCGAGGGCTTTCTTTATTACCTCCCGTGTTGTGTACATAATTTTATGTCTACACTTGGCCAGAAAGCGGGTTTTTCCGTACGCGCAGCGTGCGGAAAAAGTCACTTTATGGCCAGGTGTGGCATAATACAGATTTATTACATTCCTTTCCCTTTCAGTTGCAATTGTTCTGCGATGAGTACTTCGAGCTCTGCAAATCAGTTTATAAATACTCGTTTAAAATTTCATACTGAGGTTGCGGTTTTGTGTGCTCTGCCCGACTACCTATGGAGTTTAGTTTTCTTGTAATAACCTCAAACATTTTACATACGTCGCATCTACATCGATATCTACTTACGATCTGTTTGTTCTTGAGAGCTGTGAACTGCATCCAATCCCGTTGTTCAGTTGTGCGTACTCGGTTCAGAGTTAGTTAACGACAACTTTTAATTGAATTTCTGTGTTTTACATAGTATAGTACAGCTCTGACTGTTGAAGTTGTCTCCTTAGTTTTAGGATTCCAGGTGACGCAATTACTTTTGTAACAGGTATTCGTAATAAGAGCGGTCCGGGGAATTCGGTACAGATACATAAAAGGGCTTCAACGTATTGAATACCGCAGTTTGAAGTTTGTTATTAGAATTAATCTATATAAGTATGTGTATCGTTGTCTAGTTCCCATAATACGAGCATTACTTACTTTGGGAGTAGAGCGATTTGTGTAAGATATCCCGCAATAATTTATTAATTTAATTAATCTTTAACAATTGCATGCAATGTAATGATAACTTCTGAAACTAATTGACGGACTTTTAGCTTGAAGAGTTGCCTCAATCGGAAATGAGAATATTTTTTCAAGTCGGTTTATAAATTACGGATTTCTGTGATAACAAACATAAAAAAAAATACAACATAATATCATCAACAGTCAACAAAAGATTAGTCTTCAAGAGTTTTTGAGCGGTTAATAAAAGTATAGATCAGCGGTCGGCAACCTGCGGCTCTTGAACCGCTCACTTGCGGCCCTAAATTCCGATCTGTATTGCGGTCGCTATATTCCGAATTGTATAAAATCACAAATTATTAACAAAATGCGGCCCGCGTCAATTTCCTTAGCTACTATATGGCCCACAGCTGCTAAGCGGTTGCCGACCGCTGGTACGAGGTTGGATCAAATGTAATTGGAATGGATATGTTCCTGTGTCCTAATTATATTTTCTGAATAGAGGCCATGCCGTGTCCCTTATTTTCATGAAAATAAATGAGTAAAAACTTGTCTATGTTCATTTGTTTTTCTGTGACAGCTAAACAAAGAGAACGCTATCAAAGAGGTTACGATATTAGTAAAATGAAAGCATATTTTAGTGAATGTTTGAAGCGTTGTAGGCTAAGTTCTGATGTGGATAGCGAAAAAATTGTTACTACAAATGAAATTTAGCCTTATCATTGTGACTTAGAAAAATAATAAAAATCCTTATAGGGTTTTTTTAAGCCATACGTTAACTTTAAAAAATAAGCTGGTGTTTTCAGCCATGTTCATAATGTTCAGAAATTAACGAAAAATTTCGCGAATATAAAGTTCAAAGAAAAACATATAAATACTAGCGAAGAGTATACAAACATTGTTCTTGGTAGTTTGAATTCCTTTACATTAAAAATTTTGAAAGAAAAATTATCAAAAATTCTGCTACTTTTGAATGGCTCTGACGGGTTCAAGCCTTCAAATTGCCATGGGTGCCATTCGAGCTGGTGAACTTAAAGTAATAAGTTACTTGTAGTATATTTAAAACCAAACTACCTATATGTATTGGAATTCATTCTTTAATCTTTAAAAACATGCACGCCTTTATCAATCAATTTGAGACATGATATGAAGAGATTCTGGACGGACACCATATTTAGACAACTATAAGATTTTATTTAAAATGGAAAGTAAAAATAAACAATGGATTAATATTTTATGTATGACTAAGACTAAAATAGAGTTAATTTAATAATAAATAGAAATAAGAGTAAGATTTCCATATGTCTATTTTTTCATACTTGTTCTAATTACTTTTTGATCCACCCTCGTATAGATAATACTAACGCTGGCTACCGCTCATCGCAGTGTATATTTCTACTTACAGACCTAAATTATTACAATACCTTTTTAGCAAAAGTGATTGAAATTATTAAATGTACATCCACTGTCGCAGTAGGTAATTAAATATTTGTCACAAAATTAATGTCAGGGAGGTCGCGCACGGCGACTTTTAGCAGCGATACAGTTGCGCGTTTCACGAACGCGCGACTGCATCGCGACCAGTGGCTCCTTGTCGAATTTGCAACGCGCGACAGAAGCGATTCAGTAGCGATACCAACGCGCGACTGTCGCGCTGTTTTGATTCAGTAGCGATACCGACGCGCGACTGTCGCGAAGCAGTATCGATTCAAACGCGCGACTGTATTGATTCAGCATCGCTACTAACGCGCGGCTGTTTCGTGCGACATTGGTTGTAGGAAGAGCGGAGGAGGGTGCCGCGGTTGTGCAGCTACAGACAGGCAGACAACGCTGTTCCGTTGAACTACAACTACGCGGCCACATTAAAAAATGGAGTTGCGAGTCAAATCCAATTTCACGATCGAAAACAGTTCATGAAATGTTGAATATGGCATTATATTTTCTAAATTTGCCCTTGTACTGTCTTAGTTTTTGAAATGTGGTAACATATTGGCCGTCACGTAATCTCTCTGTATTATATGGGTGTACCCAATATTTACGACGACATCCACGCCCACGCTGCCGCCGCTTCCGTAAAAGCAGCAACAAAGATAACGCGATCAAAGTTGTCTCGACCGAGTCCATCTTTCAACTGTTGCGTTCATTCATAGACATTCTACGGGCCACGACCGCATCGATACTGTATGGCGACTGTATCGATACTGTATCGATGCTGAATCGCGGCTGTATCGATGCTGTATCGCGACTGTATCGCGACTGTATCGATGCTGAATCGCGGCTGTATCGATGCAGAATCGTGTTTACGTGCGCGAGGGTACGCGGTCGGCGACAGCATCGCGACTGTATCGCGACCTATTTGCGACTGCATCACTACTGAATTGCTGCTAAAAGTCGCCGTGTGCGACCTCCAAAACAAGTAATTTCTTACAGAACTATTGTTTATTTCTATTTATTATACTAACGTATTTTTATTTTACCGTTGCGAACATTATAAAACGTATATATTTGAAGTTGCGCTCTGAAATATTTTTCATCTTCAATACCGCAAGTGTAGCTAATTAATATGTAGGTACCGGATAATTGATATTAAAAATGTTTTCATTTTAGTCTTCATTTCTAATGGATCCTTTATCACTCCTAAGTACATAAAGAAAAGTTAAGTATTATATCCGGGCGTACATTTGTTACCATGGAGGTGGCCTGCTTTGTTTCCTACTTCGCAAACTTTGTTGCCTTCGTTACGTTGTTCACTTTGTCGGAAATCGCTATTACACTTTATGGATTGGTATTCGTTTCCCTTTTGTATTCCCCCGAAAAAGCATTTTGTTGATGAGACACAAGCTTACTACGGCCATTTTTTCTTAGAGGTTTTTTTGTTGGCGTTTCGCTTTGAAAAGCGTTATTGAAGAATGGGGATATTCTATAGATTGTTAATGTTGACAATGTGGACGTACCTATACTCTATTATATCACACAGTCGAGATGAAATTAACCTGTTGGACCATTCACAGAGCACTTATTTTATTAATTTAGGACTACCAACAGACAAATAATAGCATCTTAGATTATCATTATCACACAGCTTACACAGAATGCCTATTCAATTATAGGTAACCACGGCGCACATAGGTGTAATTGTAAATGACCCCTATCCCTGTCACCTAAATATTTTGAAACAAAAATATCGGTGTAGGTAGCGGAATAGATTCAGGAACACGATCGTACTGTGAGCAGTTGAATTAACTGTAAATGAATTTACCACATTTAAGGCATAATATTATCGAAATATCAGTTTTGTATAGTTTTTACAGTTAATATTATACGTAAAAAGAGTAGGTAATTTTAACAACAATGTTACCTACTGTACCAAGAACTTTTAGGACTTCTAGTCAGGTACTCGGGAGCTGATATTTGGCCAAGGCATCGGTTGTTCTAATTTTACTCCGTCTATGTGTACTGATAGTATTTGAGGCGCAACATTCCGTGAGTGTGATCAGGTTACATCATTAAATTGCTTCAACATAGGGTGATATGTATTTGTATATCCTGGTGACCTCCGTATTTCTGTACAAATTGTTTTTAAAAATGTACACCGATTAACGAGGTAGATCGTTCGGTTGAATAAATTTACTAATCATACAAACGTTATTAGATATTTTAAAATCGTTATTTATACTCAATTCAAATACTACTAACCAACAAATTTCGTAAGACGATACGCAAAATCTTAAAAGACAAATGTTATTATGATGTAAATGAATATTTGAATGATCCAAAAATTATATGATCAATAGTTAATAAGCTGACATAAACATGAATAAGTTATTTGTAAGTTTTCATTCATCTCTATAAATGTGATTATTATTGTTTAGTACCTATTAATATTTAGCTGCATAATTGAATAGAATAATAATGATATCCTTGTTACGTATAATACCTACTTAATTTAAAATTTGGGCCTGTGATTACTCAAGCATCTTTAAACATTTGTACGCCTGTAACGGCAAAAAGTGGAGAACTTCTTTCAAGGCTTAGCATGTAACACCTGTTTTGAAACCCGCTTTTAACAAATAAATGATTGACTTTGAATTTACCATTTACTTACTTAGAATCAGGTACTTACTTACTATATCGCTCCTTGAAAATCATAACGTCACTATGCCAAAAATGACGTTTTCATCACACTTGCTCGAAAATGGTGTCATTACACGTAGGTTTTGCGGGCCGTAAATGACCTATTACGCCCTAGGGCGTAATGGTTTTCTTTTTAAATTTGAAACGCTGGTTCTGTTTTACTCTTATTTGTCATGATCAAAGGAAACGCCAACTGACTTTTTTAACTTTTATTACTGAAATATTTATTTAAAGAGAACTGTTATTGCAAATACATGTAAACACATATTTCTGTAACATTAATCAAATGTTTAAATAGTGTATTTCAGTATTTTGCAAATATAAAATCAACCATTTTAAGTCTTTACCGCTATGGTTTCCGAACGTGACTTGTCGTCTTGATATATGTCACTAATGTCACTGTCAGTTTAACAATTTTATTTAGGTTAAGTAAGGTTATTTTAATCAGATTTCCTCACAAGTGTGATGAAAAACATTGTGTGTGCCACGGGCGGTAAAGGAATTACTTACCGCCCTTGATACACAATGTACTATTTCATCACACTTGCTCGAAAATGGTGTCATTACACGCAGGTTCTGCGGGCCGTAAATGACCTATTACGCCCTAGGGCGTAGTGGTTTTCTTCTTAAATTTGAAACGCTGGTTCTGTTTTACTCTTATTTGTCATGTTCAAAGGAAACGCCAACTTACTTGTTTAACTTTTATCACTGAAATATTTATTTAAAGATATTTGTTATTACAAATACATGTAAACACATATTTCTGTAACATTAATTAAATGTTCAAATGGTGTATTTCAGTATTTTTTTAATATAAAATCAACCATTTTAAGTCTTTACCGCTATGGTTTCCGAACGTGTCAAGTCACGTTCGGAAACCATAGCGGTAAAGATTGCATTGTCTATGTATTATGTCACTAATGTCACTGTCAGTTTATTTAGGTTAAGTAAGGTTATTTTAATCAGATTTCCTCACAAGTGTGATGAAAAACATTGTGTGTGCCACGGGCGGTAAAGGAATTACATTCCTTACTTACCGCCCTAGATACACAATGTACTATTTTGAGTTAGCGACGTCATCTAACTCACGTGATTGTAAGGAACGCAATACAAAGACACCTATTTGCTCTATTTAAAACGACAGAGGGCGCTAGTATCATTACGGCGAATAATGGAAATTGACGCGAGGCTTTTTGGAGCAATGTCGTTCGAAATACAGCGAAATTCAGTGGATTTTGTGAAGAAGGTTGTCATTTTTTGCTTAATGACGGTGTTCTGTGAGATTTAGCGGGAAGTAGGTAGGCACCTACTACAATTTTTCAATGGAATACAGTATCTATTCGAAATATGTCAGTTCGAACTTATATGCAATGTAGTATCAATATCAAGACTCAATCTAAAGCAATAGTGCAATTTTCGCTTTAATGACACTTGTTCTCCGGGAATTTTTAATGTTATACTTTGTGTTAAAACGGTTAAAGTGACAGTATATCAATAATGACCGTTTTATTTTAAATTCCGAGTCTTGATGCAGGCTAACAATAAAGATGTACTGTATTTTTATTATGTTAAATGACTTTGTGGTTTTAATAACTAAAATGATTTTTAGCATTATTAGTCGTCGTTTTCGATGTAGTGTCAATTTTGCCAGCTCAAATTACTATAAATCCATCCGTTCTGGTCAATTGAAAAATACTGTTTTATGTTTAAAGCCGTTATAACTGCTAGACTAGAAGCTGGTTCCCGCCGTTCATCGATTGATTATTTTGCGACTTATTGTTTAATGTCACGGTGTGTCATGAATAAAATTATTAACTGATAGTCATTTGCGTTAATATATGTCATTTAATAAGTTTTCTTTAAGAGTTTTTATACAAAATCATGAATTTGTCTTTCAAATAAATAGATATAGTGTCATTGTTCCTTAAACTAAATTAAAGTTTAGGAAAACACAGGCTTGAAAAGTGACATTAAAGAAAAATTTATGGAAAAGTAACATTATTATTTTCTTTAAATTTAACTATCAGATAAATAAAATACACTGCAAAGTACGGTGTCACTTAGTAATGCTAGACTTGTAATGATACCTACTCATACAAAAATGTACGCCAAGATTGACGCCAGTTGGCTACTTACCTGGCAAGGCTGATTAGTCTATTGTGGCATTATAATAAGTATTGTCCTGTCAGTTTATATCAATCTGTATTTAACTTTACCTGCAATCATAAAGTAACACTTAACAAGATAACTAAAGAATTTTAGATTAGATTTAGATTAAAGAAAAACGTGTGTCTTGGATTACAAAAAACAATTCCTTCCTCTAAAGGTTTTCATTGAAACTAACATTGAAAAAATAAATGGCTCAGGCGGGTCTTGAATCTGCAATTCTGCATTTCTACGGCTCTACGCCACGGGCCAACGCGGGTGGCTTTCCAACTAGCGCCACCGAGCCCTTTGCCGTTACCGAACTTTTCAAACTCTTTCTGGGAGGCTAGTAGCGGCATCTACCGCAAGATTATGTAACCTTATACGGCCCATCGTCTCGAGTTCTATTAAGAAAACGATTTAATGTTGCGATTCTCGCTTTAATAAAAACACTTGGACTTTGTTAGCAGACTTTCTGCTTGAATAAAAATTACTGTAATGTAATTCTGCCGTGCTAGCGATATATGCAGTAATTACAGTCTAGAAGTATATGAAATGTCATCCTTACTCCAATCGAATACGGTTCACATTTCCTATACCTCTAGACTGTAATTACTGCATATATCACTAGCACGGCAGAATTTCCTCCTTTGCCTCACTAGAATGATTTAAGGCCGCGTTGAATTTCGGTAAGTAAAGGTATTCTTTAATGTTCGAATTAGGTATCTATACGTATTGTAATTTCAAGAGTAAGTTTCACGCGATACCCAAACCGATTGGCCGCCAAAGGGCAACAACAATAAATCCGGATTCCTGATCGCGTTCGGTGCACGAAACATCTGCGTTAGGTGATCTGTGGAGCTACCTGCGGCGCGGCGGCTGCCAAGGGGGAAGCGGCGAACTGAATAATTGCTGCAATCACTGCCAAGCCAACTGAGCGATGATCAGGGAGTGAATTACTAAACCTTTGCCACCCCGTTTTTAGTATTTCCGATCTCAAGTTTCAGTTATTGGCTTATGAAGTGAGTTAATTAACTTGTTAACGGTTAATTGGCTGTGGCGTTTAGTTAAAAGGTTTAAAAGTAGGTTAAAAATATAATTTGAAATGATGTTTTTGTACGGAAATCAATCCCCTTTAAATAACTAAAATAAAGTTATGTTTTATGAACAAATTTATGACGTAAAATTACGCCATTTTGTACAAGCTTTGACATTTTTTACTAACACCGGCCACAGCAGGCCTGAACCATTTTGTGGTGAGAATTACTGTCAAAGTTACACAATAGACTCTCTGTTAGTGGCATGTACCCATGTAACTCTGTACGTTTATTTTTACCGCTATTTGTTTGGAGAATGGTCACAACAATGAAACTTTTTAGGATTCCGTTGTAAATTTAACATTTTAGAAACATGCCTATACTCGTATTTGCAATAATGACATTGTATAATATGCTGTCTCAAAACTTAACGTGCATTTCATGTATCTTTTAGCAGAGTTAATGAGAGTACGAGTAAACATTTGCGATTTTGCGATGCACTAAACTATCAGAACAGGGAAGCAGGAGTCAGGCCGTTTTTATGGTTCAAGTTGCTTGCAGAATGCCTTGGAATGTGCGAAGTAAACACTTAACTGCAGGTTTACTTCTCGTAATGCAGTGGAAGTTCTGCGGCGCGGTCGGCGGTGGACCAACTCCGGCAGCCCAAAGTTTTATGGTTGCAGTTTTAACGTGGCCGAAGCCCCGGTGAGGGCCACTACACGCTAGCGTAGCGAACATCAAATTACACCTTTACTTTTTCCTGGGAAATTCAGTTTTTAGCGCGTGAAAATATCTCTACATGCATTCATGGAGGAGTTTTGCTGACGCGTTTAATGATTGCTGGTATTCTAGCCAAACACATGCGGGCTTAACACGATTTTTGTTCTTTTAAAGGATAAGTTTCTTCGGTGATTGTAACCATTTTTGGCTCAAGTCCTAACGTGAGGATAAAGAATTTATGTCTTGTAGAGTACCGAGAGGTAGTTTGAAACAGACACACTTGGTATCGATACTTGACAAAATATCCACAAAGGTACAAGAAATGAAAAGACTGCCCAGTTTACTCTAGATACAAATTCTTATATTGAAAGAAAATCCATAACAATATTATTCCAAAGAATAGACCGTTAAATCGACCGTTTAAGATGATTTGAAAAGCGCACTAAAATAAATAGCGGGTGTTCACGTAACGGTCGGTGAGTCAGGGAAGTTGGAAAGTAAATGGTATTAGCATCGTCTAATCACTATCAGGGGAGCTCTCCGTCTAGCGTTTCGAACCGGGTACCAGCGTTTCATAGCCGTTCCCGTACACTTGCTGGCCCGTTCGGGGAGCCTTCTTGAATGCAAATAAGCATTTGGAACGCCTTTACAACATAGAGACGCTCTTTATTGAGCCTGTTCGAGCAGATAAACCGACGGTTCGGCAAACACCCACCTGCCACGCACCCGCCCAAAGCATGTACCCTCGCTACCAGAAGAAACCGGTCGAATCAAAGTTTTAATTACTTTAGGACACATTTAATACAGCGATTTTAAAACAGCTAGAGAAAGAAATCTTATCTCGCAAAAAGCGGACAAAAATCACGGGAGAATGCAAATTTAGCAGGAAAGGCGAACTAAAGCGGAGCTGTAAATGTAATTAGATTTTCAAGTTTACAAAGACAAGAGCGCTCAGGTTGGTAGATTTACTGCTGGCTGACCCACCTCCCTGCGGAGCACGATAAATGAGATGCCGCGAGGTAGCGATACTAATTATCCTATAGGTAGGCGTTACTCCCACTGAGTTCACTTTAAATCTTGTTAGCGGTCGCGGTGACTGCAATCTGATAAATACTAAACTAATACTAATTACTATGTCATGTTGTAGCATTGTTATTAGAAACGCCGGTTAATAATTAGTTACCAGTTAATACTGCGCATGTTGATAAAGTATCCTTGGACGAAACACACTAACTGATATTTCTCAGTTTAAAAGTTATTTTTACCAACTTACTTAGTGAGAATTACCTATGACTGATTTTCGCAGTTAGAAGTGAATAGTGATATTGATTATTTTAGCCTACAACATATATTTACCAAATCGTATAATAACGTTTCTAAGTAGAAAAAATGTGAATAGAATTACAACTTTACAGGGAAAACATATTTCGGGTACATAGATTGAATTGAATGAGCAATACTGAAGTGTGATCGATATTTCTATATATGCTTTTTGCGTATTCCCCATTTGCAGTTAACATTTTCCGATAGACGGAGCTATGGAGGTACTACGGTTAAATGCTTTAACTTTGTGTATGTGTGTGAAAGCGAGCACATACCTTTTGTAACGCAGCAGTCGGGGTGTTTTGACACTAGTGGTGATATTGGGTGCCCTGTTGTTTGTGCGTTTGAACCATTAGTTGCCACAAGCTAGAACGAGGTTAGGGGGGTTTAGAAATAACTTAGAAATATTGTTCAAGTTGTTATTTTGTTGGGAAACCAGCACAGGATGATATATCAAAGCGTCGAGGAGAAATAATTTTTAATCGGGAGCCGAAATTATCTGATTAACACGTTCGCGGACAGTAAGTCACACCTGTTTGACACAAACATTTTGTATGGAATTTTTGGAACTGTTACAGCAGGTTCGTCACAATTGTGCCATTGTGTACTGTTTATATGTGACACTGAATGCTATGTAAGTCGAATGCTATACCAGCGACGTCAAATATGATACTTTGTTATACCACGTTATGTGACAGCAAATGCTATTGCATATAACTGCTATAACAGTTCTGTCACATGGTTTAGTTAGCTTGTGATATATTATGACAACGAATGCTATAAGTTGCCTGCTATAGCAGCTCCGTCTAATTTGACACGGACAATGTGACACGGATGCTGTATTTTATCACCTTTTTTTTCATGTTTTAATCAAAAAATATGTTATTTTTAAAAATATGTCATCATAATATCGGGATTGGTGATGACGGCGGTTGAGACACTCTAAAATCTACCCAGTCTCTTCCCATGGAGTATCTTTTATGGATGAAGTTGGACCTATCAAGCTTGATAGGTGAAGCTGCTCGTTCGCTTTGTACTGATTGCGGCGACAATGCTGACAGTACCTCTAGCACAACTGTGACACGCGACTCTTTGTCGCGCGACAAATGCGGCCTATCTCTTTCCACTCAATATTGTGTGACAGTGACAGGTGATGCTCAGTCGCGCGAGAAACGAAGTCGCGGCCAGTTATGCTAGACGTACAGGTTTGGAGATGAAGGAAAAAAGTCGCTTGGTGACAAATTAACTAGGACAGCTAAATGAAAGTCAGGATCGGCTTGTGGCGCAGTAGCTGGCTCAATTGGTGGCAAAAGGGAAGGCTTTCTTTGCGGCGAAAAAATTAGCGCATTTTGTGCTGAATTAACTTGCTCGCTTCAAGGTGAAGAGGGTGATGATAAGGCTGATTCGTTTCGCAGCACATGAACGGGCTCTCGTCGCGACGAGGAATGTCTAAAGGCGAAGTAAATCTAAACCAAATTGAAAACACTTTTATTACACAGTGCTAAGCAACCTATACACCCATTACGTTGCAAGTAGTAGAACAGAGAACGAACAATATTATAATTCAAAGAGTATTACCTAAAATTATTATTACTGTATTAGTTTATCAAAAAATATGTATCATCATTCATGCCTGCGTTTTAAATCCTTGCCACCATTAACACTAGTTATAGGGCAATAAACAGTTAGTAAATAAGCCTAGTCATTGCAACACACAATATTATGCTAGAAAACCATAGAATAATTGTTACTTATGATGATGGAAATAATGCTTCGAAAAGGCTCCGTAGCTCGAAATTCACCAACATCACCATAGACTACTCAGCGGCGCACTCGCCGGTTGACCAAACAAACTTTCATACAACCGCGACTGCTATAGCATCTGTGTGCATGAGAGGGGGGTACTATAGCCGGCAATACATGTTTAGCTTTTTTGTGTGCAAAAGCATGTAATATGACAGTAAGCGCGTCTGGACTAGAGAAAAAGTGACAGTAAAGATAGATCTACTAGTATTTACTATAGCAAAGCGCATTCTTTAGCATTTGCGCTCAGGAAAGCATCTCAAATCAAGACTGCTATAGAATGCGTGTCACAAAAGTTACTCAAAATTCGAATGCTATAGAATGTCCGTCCGCGAACGTGTTAAATAATTACGAGCTTTGGTAGGATCTGTCGATATTGATTGTCACCGAAATTAGAAGTCAATTAACTGTGACAAATATTTTTACGATATGGTCACAGATGAGACACTAAGTTAACATACTTATTTTCAGGACAACGTATAAACGTAAATGTTTTGTTGGTGAGAAAGATTTAGCTGATATTTTTCAGGGACTCTTTTATACGTCTGCCTTAAGTAATATTCTTAATATCTTGAGCATAGTACGACCTTTATTTTATTTAAAGAGGCATGTTCTATGCAATAAGTATACGGGTCTTGCTTAGCAGTGCAACTTCTGCCCGTAGTACTATTATGTATTCTGTGGTCCGGCCAAGGCCCGGGTGAGCTCGGAAGGAAGGAATTTGGCTTGAATAATTGCAGGCTAGCACTTGATGGCGACTGACACCAGTGGGCTACCGTGTAGCACAACAAAATCAACTACTGTCAAATTTAAGCACCGATTCTGTACGTCTACGTCTAAAGTGACACAGTTAGTGGTTTTTCTGATAAGGTTAAGAAACCAGCACAATATTTGAACACGATCGATAGTAATGTAGAATTTTAATGTGTATGCGAGAATAATGCCTTAAGGTTAACTCATGGCATGGCATTCAGTTCGTTTTTTTACGGTAACGGTTTTTTTGAGATGTAAAGTTTCAATAAATAAATTTAAAAAAAAACCGGGCAAGTGCGAGTCGGACTCGTGCACCGAGTATTCCATACAAACTCGTAAGTAGATACGTGAATAGTGCAAGAAAAACTGTATGGCGGGACAAACTTGACTTATTAGCTGTTGAAAAACTTTTGTCTTCATACATCGACATAGGTTGCGGTTAGTTTAGTAGCAGCAATAAAATTACGAGTAGGTATCTGTTAACCTTTGCGAATTTTGACGATGGAAGTTAGGAAAACCATTATATTTTTCCTGTAATATTTAATAACTGGTAATTATCACAGATTTTTCTGTTCAGTAATTTCGAATATAATAGGGGGGAGGGGGAGGGAATGGTATTCTTTTGAACGTTTTCGTCCTAAATCAAAAAGTACATGATTGAGAAAAAAAAAATGATTTTAGAATCGACAAATTAAGGCCTGTCATTTGATAACCCACTTGACATAATAGCATTACTTTAAATTTACGACCTCCCATTTCGGCACCCTTTAAAAAAAAATAAAAAGGTAGGTATAAGATTTTTTTGGCCAGTAGGCTTGGGTTAGCGGCTTTTAAAACTATTCTAAATTTCAAATCGATAGCAGCAGTAGCTCCTGAGATATCGGGCTGTGACAGGCGGACAAACTCCTAAAATAAGGGTTCCTTTTTTACCATTTTGGTACGGAACCCTAACGAATTTAAAACTTTTGATAAAATTTTGTGCATTTTAAATAAATGAATAATTACTCAATTAAATACTAATGTGATCTAAAAAAGTAACTTCTTTTGTATGATGCTGTACTACATTTTAAAATTAAGGACTTAATATATTATTTTTTTATTCAATAACTTAACAATAAATGTACTATGTATGTTCAATTTCAAAATTGTTAGCTTTAATTTAATTTGCATAGTATTTAATGTATCTGATAGCTGTTATATAATTTAATTTAACCTAATATTGGACACGGAATTGCGGTTGGTTGTGACATAAGTGTTAAATTTTATATAATTAAAATAACTCTCCTACTAATTCGTTATTGTATAAATGTCACTATGTATCTACAAGGATCTAATTAACCAACTGTACTTAATTACATATGAATGGTTCTACTTTTCCGATATTCTCTCGAAAGTGGTGCAAACGCTGCGCAGCCAAAAATTTTTGGGTTTGTTACTGTCTTTGTAATTTTGAACGCGTATCTACTACCGTACAAGCAAAACGTCATAAATAATCCTTTAGCAGACAAACGCTTCAGTAAATCTAATAAAATAGGTATCCGCAGAGACTGCACCGCGAACTCGTTACCACATCTAGACAATTTATTAGGATTTACGGTTTACCTACGGTTAGGAAGATTATTTTAAAAGTGCTGCAAGGTGTAAAGAATATGAATAGGAGAGCATAAGTTTGGACAAGAATTTTCTTCTTGAATTTTTCTGGGTATTTAGAACTAGAACTCTCCAAAAAAAGGAAAAATCTTATAATAGGTACTATATATATTTATTGAATGTAAGTATTTATTTGTTATAATTAAGAAATGTTTACCTAACTATTTATAGAATATGCGTTAGTTACAGTTAGGCGGTGTTTTATAAATGGCAATAGGTGTTAGTCAAATTACGTACCTCTAATGTACCGCCTAGCTCCTAAATAGTCTTTCTACATTCATTAGATCCTAGAACATTCTAAGCGACATTTGACAAGAAATTTGGCTTTACAAGAGAATAATACGTATTCAGTACCCTGGAGGCGCAGCCGGGACGCTAATTATCTGGCTAAATAACTAACATTCGAGATAACAGTTCCTACTGAAGTATGCATAAAGCTCTCAGAGAGAAATGGAAACATGAAATAAAGAGATTTCTTATTATCTTGTTAGGCTCTCGTTAGGCTCACTTTACAAAAGAAAACATCACAAAAGCTTTATTCCAATGCCTGTAAAATAAAGCAACATAAAATAGTTCAATCGATAATACACATACTCAAACACAAAAGCACTGCCACAGCAAACCCAAACAAATCCAAAAGAACGCTTGAATTTTCAAAATGGATATTTCAGCCGACCGAGGTTGTGGGTGATACAACAAAACAAGTAGGTGTAAAAAGTTTGCGTTCAAGTTTCACCAAGTTTGTCGAGGGCGAGGGGCATGAATATTCACAAACGCCTCGGGAATCCTTACGTCCAAACAACTCTTATATTGCGTGCTAAGTGACGGCGATACATTCTAACGGATTGCAAATACGCATGAGGTGTGTGCTTTGACTGTAATTGATTTAAGAATATTGGTCATTATTTTAAAACATAAATTATTTATGTTCATCCTGAATATCACGGAGACCATGCTATGTTCTCTTAGTATATTGAAACAGGACCGCTAAACACATCTGCCATCTATCCCTTGTGAACGAAACCTCTAACTACTTTTTGTTTCTAAAGTCATGATCACAATCAAAAGTTCAAAATCAAAAATTAATTCAAGGAAATAAGTAAAAACGTCAAAAATATAAACAATATAAATAAGGAATAATAATAATGTAAATTTATTAAATATACTTATAGTAACATAATATAATCTTGATCGCAGCCAATCTAGATAATTAAGACTTTTCTTGCCAGCATACAGGACGAAACTACCATTGTCATCATGCATAATAAAAATCTTTTACAAATTATTTCATTATTATTACTATTTTTGAATTAACACGTTTATTGAATTATTTGTACGTCATAATTTCCACCTTTTGACAATTCTCAACCTAAAATAAAGATGAAGTAGATTAGAATGGTAGTACGACTTCAAATGTTATGGCAACACAGTACACATGTCAGTTGTAAAACTGTTTTGGTTTTTTCTCTTTTAAAGTTTGTTTATATTTGTTGTCGGCATCGGTTAAATTTCATAAAGTTCCTATTTGTTTCAATCGGGGATCTCAATATTATTTTAACGTCGAGTTGAGCGTAACCTCCTCCGTTTATAATTTGAATCTCGTTATTGTGAGCAGACTCGTGAGATAAGACTCTTTGTGTTGCGCTTTTTGGTTTCAGATAAAAGACTCGTGTTATTTATTGTGATAAGTGAGATTTGACTTGTGAAACACACAAAGAAAGACTGAAAGCGTATTTTGTTTAAAAAAAACTGTCCGAATTTTTATACAAAATTGGTGCAAACTCATTAACAGTCTTATGTCGTAAACACAGCTAATGGACGATTTAAAAATTTTCAAATTTGCCTTTGAGCACTTCCAAAAATATAAAACTAGAAAATGAAATCTTGTGGTTTATTTTTGCATCTATGCGTAACTGCCCATATGTACACATATCGTCAGATGCCATGTAAAACTTACTTACTGCCGAACAATTAATGATTTCGGCATCAAGTATACGTTTTACTGACCATCTGACAAAATTGAAGGGTCCACTGCAATAATGAAGAATGTTCAAAATTATTAAATTTTAAGTAAATACGTGATTCGCGTCATGTGTTCGAATAGCGTATTTACTGGGAATTACAATAATTTTGAACATTCATCTTTATTGCAGTGGGCCCACAGATGTAAGAATATAAGGAGATCGGACATGCCGGTCGATTTAGTATGGAAACCGCCTGTCGCAAGTTCTTTAACCAACACATAGCACCAGTAATTGTAAAGACAACGCACGCACACACCTAAAGCACACACACTTGTATATCGACGCTCCTATTGCAGAATACACGCGCATCATTTCCATGTCTGAGTACGTCCGAATGAGCAGCGAGTCGTGTCAGTACGCACGCACACAACGATAATTGCGGGGACTAGGCCAGAGATACCGTGATATCGATATTGAACAATTGTCGAAAAAAGTGTCTGTCGATAATTTAATGTACCTATTGAAATATAATAAGTAAGTATAAATAAGTTCAGTCAACATCTGTCTCTGGTACGCTAGTAATTTGTTAAGTCAGTAAAATAGTTAGGTTTTGTTGTAGTCGGTAATACAATGAACTCAAAATATGATACGTGGACATTATTGTTGCGTGTTAATTTTACACCTGGTCGACCCCAAATAATGCAATTATTACCTTTTTCTACTCCTGTATAGTCCGTACGAACTCTTAAGACCAAATGCTGTCAAACGAATGCAAGCCAAAAACTACGTTATGCTCTGATTATAAGGTAGTTTTTGGCTTGCGTTCGTTTGACAGCATTTGGTCTTAGAGTTTGTACAAACTATACTGTTATCTGTCTTTTACTTGGTCACGAACACTAATATAAGAACATACATAATATGAGTTCAGAGAAGTCTATACTCTATTCCCCATAACAGCACTAGTGTCGTTACAGTCACTTTACGTTATTGCTAGCAGCCACAGACTTCTAAATCTAGGTTAAACTTAGGTCAAGGATTAAGCGCTCATTTTTAACTTTACGGTAAAAATGCACAACTACCAACTTAACAACCAATTAAATTCCTACGGTTTTTAAGAAAAACAAAAGTTTCCGAACGAAATTCATTTATGCCAACATAAAAAAGTATTTTTATTTTAAGCATATTTTAAATAAAAAAAAATAGTTTACCATAGACACATACTGTCAGTCAAACGTCATATTTGCCTTGTTTCCAGGTTATGATTAATTTTGTATTTTATAATTTAAAACCTCGTCGTAGAAAAAGTATTGTATGCAACGTTGTATAATTAAGTCAAAAAACGCTCATTGCGTCTCTATTTGCGATACTCGCCGCGTTCGCGGCTCGTATCGCAACTCACGCAATTCGCATTTTTTGAACCCACTTATACAACTGTTGCATAAAATACTATTATTATTTACTACTCTCTTATCTCATTTTGCATTTTTACTGTACAGGTAAAGGCAAGCGACTAATTGTCACTATACAGAGAGAACACTATACTAACTCGACATCGTGGATCGAGTAGACTATTGGCTAGCCAACCTAACCTTATCGATCTGTTGCTCAAGTTTTAAATGGGCAGTATTTAAATTTTTTTATGAACACATAGGATACTTTTTATTCCGAAAAAAAATACGGTTCCTAAAGGACTATACGTAATACGATCTCTACGCGGGCGACGCGGGGAGCAAAATGTAATATGCCGTACAATTCAAAGCCTTAGTAAACTTAGGCATACAATATTTGATTTTTACCACATAAAATACTAAAAATATAAAAATAACTCCACAATTAAGTTGAATTATTTATTTTCTATACGTTTCATCGCCAGTTTAAATAGCTAAAGGTATTACTAGTACGATTAAAAAAGTATGTAGCAAGAGAAAAGGGATTACCTATTTTGCACTAAAAATTATTTTAAAATGTCGAAATTAACTCAAAAGAGTTTTTTATCATTAGCATACGTACAAATCATTAGCTAAACAATTACACAACATTTATACTTCATAATATTATATTAAAGACACTATCCATCCTTTCATTTTTAATATATTTTTAGCATCCACTAATCGTAGGCTGGTTTTATCGATACGTGGTATAGGTGCCGCGCAGCACTATCCGCAGCGTACAATACGGAGCACGTCGCTGCTGCACTATGAGAAACTTTGTCACTGAGTGTATCGTTTTGTACCCCGTTCATTGCGGCGTAAACACTGTGCTTTGCAATAATGTAACTTGTAGAGCAGCAATGTAATAAAATATATTAAAAAAAAGCATGTGTAAGCTTACATGGATACAAGTCGGAATATTACGTTGAATTCATGGTTTTATTAGAAATAAATGGTATTTTCCTATGAAAAGTGATCCCATTGGTGTGGAAATTAATCAAATCACTGCGATGTTTGCAAGTAATTATTGCACAACTCGGCATTTTGGGAGAAAACAAAATTTTCACTGTGATCAGCACGCGGGCACACTCGCTAACAACGGACGGTGTACTGGCGGCAGAGTATGCACAATGAGCTTACAGCTGCGACACGGTCGCCGGCGGCTTGTCCTCTCTCTAGTATTCTATGCTCTGAGAGTGGGCCCTTCAAATACGATAAATTACAATTACCTTCCTATATATAGCTATATAGGTACGTATATAACTATATATATGTATATATATATATATACATATGTATATACATATATATATATATACTAGTTGTCGCATGGTGCGCGGGGCGCAAGCGCCCCGCGTGCAGTAAGCGAGGCTGTACTTATCATATAGGGGGTAGCGGTAGGGGAATGCGTGGGAGGGGGAGAGCGAGTTTGTTTGTAGTTTAAGTATTAAAATTTGCTGTGGGAAGGGAAAGCGAGGGAGAGTTGTGTGAATAATCTGAATGCAAAGAATGTTGCTTGCGAAGGAAAGCGAGAGTGATTGTCTGGGTGGGCTCGCCGTGCGGTCCTGCGGCCCAGGGGCCGCAGGCCCGCAGGCTCGCGTGGGTGGGAGCGGCACTGTGACGCTCCGCACCTTCGGTGCTACGCGGAGCTCGGCCTTCGGCCTCGCGTCGCTGACGCTCCCCCGAGGGCCTGCGGCCCTCGGGTGAGCTGAAAGACACTTAGGGGGTAGTAAGGATCTGGGCGGGCTCGCCCTTCGGGCCTGCGGCCCTCGGGCTCGCGTAGGTGGGAGCGGCACTGTGACGCTCCGCACCTTCGGTGCTACGCGGAGCTCGGCCTCCGGCCTCGCGTCGCTGACGCTCCCCCGAGAGCCTGCGGCCCTCGGGTGAGCTGAAAATTACTGTGGGGGTAGTAAGGACCTGGGTGGGCTCGCCCTTCGGGCCTGCGGCCCTTGGGCTCGCGTAGGTGGGAGCGGCACTGTGACGCTCCGCACCTTCGGTGCTACGCGGAGCTCGGCCTTCGGCCTCGCGTCGCTGACGCTCCCCCGAGGGCCTGCGGCCCTCGGGAGAGCTATAAGATACTGTGGGGGTAGTAAGGATCTGGGCGGGCTCGCCCTTCGGGCCTGCGGCCCTCGGGCTCGCGTAGGTGGGAGCGGCACTGTGACGCTCCGCACCTTCGGTGCTACGCGGAGCTCGGCCTTCGGCCTCGCGTCGCTGACGCTCCCCCGAGGGCCTGCGGCCCTCGGGTGAGCTGAAAATTACTGTGGGGGTAGTAAGGACCTGGGTGGGCTCGCCCTTCGGGCCTGCGGCCCTTGGGCTCGCGTAGGTGGGAGCGGCACTGTGACGCTCCGCACCTTCGGTGCTACGCGGAGCTCGGCCTTCGGCCTCGCGTCGCTGACGCTCCCCCGAGGGCCTGCGGCCCTCGGGAGAGCTATAAGATACTGTGGGGGTAGTAAGGATCTGGACGGGCTCGCCCTTCGGGCCTGCGGCCCTCGGGCTCGCATAGGTGGGAGCGGCACTGTGACGCTCCGCACCTTCGGTGCTACGCGGAGCTCGGCCTTCGGCCTCGCGTCGCTGACGCTCCCCCGAGGGCCTGCGGCCCTCGGGTGAGCTATAACATACTGTGGGGGTAGTAAGGATCTGGGCGGGCTCGCCCTTCGGGCCTGCGGCCCTTGGGCTCGCGTAAGTGGGAGCGGCACTGTGACGCTCCGCACCTTCGGTGCTACGCGGAGCTCGGCCTTCGGCCTCGCGTCGCTGACGCTCCCCCGAGGGCCTGCGGCCCTCGGGTGAGCTAAAAGATACTTGGATATAGTGAAAATTGGGACTATTCGGACGCTTCGGGCCTTCGGCCCTACGCGGAGCTCGGCCTTCGGCCTCGCTTTAGGATACTTGGGTATAGGGAGAGCTTGCCAAGGGGATGACGCGTCGGGCCTGCGGCCCTCCGCGGGGGCTCGGCCTTCGGCCTCGCACCCTGAAGCTCGCCCTTCGGGCTCGCAAAAATTACTTTTTTTAGTTGTATGAAAAAAAATATTTTTTGTATGAACGAAAAAATTCTGATTTCACAGTTCGATTTGTAGGCCCCAAAAACGTACCGATACCGAATTTGGGCCCCCTCGGACCAATTTGAAAAAATCTCCATACATTTTTTGAGTTGTATGAAAAAAAATATTTTTTGTATGAACGAAAAAAATCTAATTCCAGATTCGGATTTGTAGGCCCCAAAAACCCCCCGATACCGAATTTGGGCCCCCTCGGATGAATTTGAAAATCGGCCGCCATTTTGAAGTCGCCATCTTGGAAAAAAACAAATGCGACTCTCTTTGTCTTACAAACCTCTATGACATTTGGTCGAGCACCCTGTACCTATCTGCCACTTTTTAAGAGTTAATGCGATTCAAAAAAAATCGCCATACAAATTTTTTTTTTTGAATTTCAAAAAAATTTTTTGACATTCCGAATCAGGGGCCCAAACTTAACCCCGATGCCAAATTTCAACTCTCTACGACCAATTTGAAAATTTTCCGCCATTTTGACGACGCCATTTTGAAAAAAAATGATGACCCTCTTTCGTCGCCCAGGGTCCTCTATGACATTTGATCGAGCACCCTACACCTAACTACTACCGTTTAGGCGGGCCGTTGATCGAATCCGAAACTTTACTCGGTAGACTTCAAAGTCAGATTTTACTGGGGGTACTGGGGCCGCCCCCTATACGCCCGTAGGCGACACTTGTACGATTTCAACCTCCTTCCCGGAGATCAATTCAACGTCAGAAATCAGTGGGGATGCAGCCTTATATTAGATTAATTAATATATATACGTATTTTAGTACCGTTCACACGGGATAGATGGCTGCACATGTAGGTTGCCTTGAAATCGGCTGAGTTGCCAGTCTATACCCAAGTATACAATAGTAGTCTTTGACGGAGACTCCGCACCTACGAGTATTAGGAGAGCATACCTTAAGTATATAGAACAGGAAAAATGCTAAGACAAAGGAGTTGCATAATCATTGTAGATATGTATTGTAAGATTCTTAATCTAAGTTTAATAAGGTTAGATTTGGCTGATGGCCGTTGGGGTGGTAAGGTTCTCGAGTGGCGACCACGTACCGGAAGACGAAGTGTTGGCAGGCCTCCCACAAGGTGGACCGATGATCTGGTGAAAACCGCGGGAAGCCGCTGGATAATAGCAGCACAAAGCCGACAATCGTGGAGATCCTTGGGGAAGGCCTATGTCCAGCAGTGGACGTCTTTTGGCTGAAATGATGATGATGATGATGAAGGTTAGATTCTTACAGTAATAAGGATGACTAATGATACAATACTGTTTTGGAAACCCGGTTTGAATTATGTATTAGAATTAGAGGATCAATTCCAAGAAATTACCCGTAATTATATAAATTCTTTCATAGTGTCAAGGCTACACGTGTCGATATTCTTTCGTTTAGGCTGATATTATTCTTTAGGATTAATTATACAACTCGAATTACTTGAACTGAATTAAATTTGTTAGATATATCAGTTAGACAAAGCACCCTCAAACTTCTCTAACGGCAAGACGGAACAAAGCAGGCTTACACTTTCTTAGATAGTAGTATAAAGTGTTCAACACCTTAACATATGTATAAGTAAGCCAATGGGAATCAAACTGTATTGCCGCGACACCACTGGTAATTAATTGGTTGTGAAGTTGCATGGTAAAGAACGTGGATAAGCAGTCGTTTACGTTTCATAATTTCGGATGAGAATTAGTCGTGAATGAATTGTATGAGTTTAGATTCCATGCATGCATGTGTAACTGATGCGGCGTGGCAGTAACTGGTTTACGATAGCGGTCTGAATAGAACTGTGTTAAGCCTACAGTCTAGCAAAGTGCTATCAAAAGAGTGCTACCGCGTGTTGCAAACAGATAAATTGCGTACAAAATTCAGTCCCCAGTAAAGCGGATATAGTTCTGGCATGAAACAAACAGTCGAGGTTTATGCAAATTGGGCTCCTTTGTATTTTCCGGATTAAAATATAGTGGGAATTAGTTCCGTGTCAGATATCCGGCCAGCCGGCCACTTGATTTTATTGCTCGCTTCTTTATTTTAAACAGGCTTTATATGCGCGCTGTTTGTTTAAAATCGTTGTCTCAGCTGAAAAATCGTGCTTATGTGTAAATCCTGAGAAACACTCGGCGTTTAGTTAGCTTACACTATGCAGTGGTATCTCGTGGGCCATTATTGAACATGTACCAAATTGTACAAGTTGCGTTACCTTACCAGCACGGGTAGGCGTAAATAGGGTTATTATTTGAAGTAGGTACCATAGGTATATTATATATTTAGGTTTTATTTAAGCATAAAAGATAGATGAAGGATTCTTTAGATTTCAAAACCTAAAAGTAATTTTGAGGACAAATATTAGGTATACTCGTATTATTTAAATATATATCGCAGAAAATGAATCACGTGGACAACATTTTGATTAAGATAGCTTCTATACCGATTCAAACTGAAACTAGCTGTTGTGTTGAACAGCTTGCAACAGTGTAGGGTTAACACCGTGATATCACGTTCACGTGAAGCCGAGTCGTTGCGGAGTGTCTGATGGATTTGGTGGTTCATTATTGCTGGGAGCTGAACTGAAAACTTTTTTCCGACGATTCATTGCTCGATATGCCACAGACGCTTCACCAGAGGAGTTGCCAGACAAAATTACTAATTAAAATCCAGTAGTGAGCCCTCGTGCCGTCATCGTCATATGCATGCTAGGATTTTATTAGTATTTTTTACTAGGAATAAAATGTTTTGTATTTGGTTTTTATTTTGCAAAAATATAAGCGCTGAATATTTTTTTCATCACACTTGCTCGAAAATGGTGTCATTACACGTAGGTTCTACGGGCCGTAAATGACCTATTACGCCCTAGGGTGTAATGGTTTTCTTTTTAAATTTGAAACGCTGGTTCTGTTTTACTCTTATTTGTCATCTTCAAAGGAAACGAAAACGTACTTTTTTAACTTGTTTCACTGAAATATTTATTTAAACAGAACTGTTATTGCAAATACATGTAAACACATATTTCTGTAACATTAATTTAATGTTTAAATAGTGCATTTCAGTATTTTGTAAATATAAATAAAATCAACCGTCTTAGGTCTTTACCGCTATGGTTTCCGAACGTGACTTGACATTCGCATTGTCTATGGATATAATATGTCACTAATGTCACTGTCTGTTTTACAATTTCATTTAGGTTAAGTAAGGTTATTTTAATTAATATTTCCTCACAAGTATGATGAAAAACATTATGTGTGCCACGGGCGGTACCTCGTGTTATTAAAGCCCTCGGTTTCACCTCGGGCTTATAACAAACTCTCGTTTGTAATTCCTTACTTACCACCCTAGATACACAATGTACTATTACGTCACCCTAGGCCGAAAGTGGCATTTCTTGGCTGCGCGGGAATAAATTACTACTTTCTGGCTAAGGGAAGACGTAAAACAGTGGACACACCGCGGGTGATAATTAATAAAGGCCCAGAACCACCTGCTGCGATCTGGACCATGCCTAATTATTCCGCCCTAGGTATGTAATATACTATTGTATGATAATATATGAGCACAACCATACTTATTGTTTTTTTCGTTTGTATTAAGTATCTAAATGTTTTTTGTTCATATTCTCTCGATGGAAGTCCAATTATTTTCCTCGGCCGGACGCAGGCATGAGCGAAGCGATTAAGTGTATCCATTCCCGTGATATTAGTTATTATTATCGGGAGATTGTTTGTGAAGGCAAGTCGGGCAATATTGATTGGCGTGCCAGGTTTAGTCGCCATGATATCACGTTTACGGAGCTTTCCAGAATATTTGAGTGTTTTTGACACACACTCCAGAGTATTATATTACTTACTCGTACATCTACCTAATTCTGACTGTTTTCGTACTTTCGAAAATAAAGTCGAGGTGACTTTGCAATTGTATTCACATATACGTAGGTTGTATAAGAGCCCATTTTGACGGGGCGAGAACTCGTATGCGATTTTCATTTCATTGCGGCGATTATTCGATCAACTGTACTCATGGTACCTAGTTAGCCCGCAAGGTAATCAATCAAACTCGCATACGAGTTCCCGGCCAGTCTAAATGGGGCCTAAGGGTAATTCGGAAATAAAAATATGTAGTATACGGGGGAACAAAATGATGTATTTACGGCGAGGGCGTATACTGAACTCAGAGCGAAGAGAAGGCTTCTACAAAGGAATACTGAGCGTAGCGGGTGTTTTGTGCGAATAATTATACTATCGCGTGACAGATACATATATTGCTGTTGATGCACACCAACTATAAGCAAAATATGTATTGATTGAGCAAACATATTCTCTACAATACACTATACTATGTGCGAACTGTCTTCGAAATCAAGATAATGACCAAAAATTTAGAAATACATACATATAATTAAGTCTTTGACCAGAAAACCGCTTTGCATCGTCCTACAAGGAAAGGAAAGAATTATTCTGAAAAAGTGGTGCGAAAGCCCGATTAAAAGCTACTTATTCAGACATGTTTCTTATATGTATAAAAACTTATTAAGTATTGCGTATATGCTGTCGTTATTATAATTATCTGCAAGCTAAATTCGGTTAATGATTGAATAAAGCCATGATCTAAATAAAGCCCGGCATTCACGCCTTTCTCTAATGATGTTGAACGATGCGACGCTGTCTGCATGGATAGTAAAGGCTACCATGTCCGTTATTAAAAAAAAACCGAGCCCCCATTCATGCCTCCTTTTGGCATAAAAGCATCCCCTTAGTTATTCAAACAGTTTTTGTACAGGCCGGTTGACTTGGCTGCATTGAGCCGGGCTGGGAAAATTATCAACAGCGATACTTGAAAGCCTCTTAGCGTGGTTCAGAGCTTTGTTCCCAGGCACAATGCAGATGCACCACATTGCTGATTGGCAATCAAATCCTATTAATTACAGGTTACTATAGCTTGGCAAATTCGTTGGTGACAATCCCATGGTCCGCGGGCCCCGGGGGACGAAGTATAACGGGGCGGTATGAAGTTTGCGCGCGGCGGGGGCTATGTGACAGAAGCGTTAGTCGGCCGCTAGTCGTGTTGGCGGCCGAATGTTTGTTTATTCTCTTTACGAACATTCGAACACCATAGATAATAATTACTATAAATTGTATACATAATCACGGCTGGACAAAATAAAAAGCACACAAGATAACTACGTAAAGATGTGTCTGCCGATTGGCAAAGTTATAGGCTGTCAAGCCAAACAAATTGTACATAATATATAAACATACATACCTATTTTAAAAATTGTTTTCTGCCTGCAAAAGTGCAGTTGGAAGGCAGTATTTTTCCAGGTGAAATAACTGCATCAAAATTGTAAACTGCGCAGCCCGCTTGCAGTCGGCCTGCAATTACTTTAACTGCAAAAAATTGCCTTCAAGCTGAGCTTGCAGAAAGCATCGAAATACTGTTTTGGCCTTTAGGGATATCGGCAGACATATTCGTACGTAATTCGCATGGTGTGTAGCGTTGCTCAATACGTCATTGTCCCCCGCCCTCCGCGCGGACCATTGGATGGGAGTGTCACCAACGAATTTGCCAAGCTATAGTATAAAGATGCCAAAAATTATTGATTTTGTTGGCATGCCGCGATTCATCATTCTACCTGGGAGAGACACATTAATTATGTTTACGAATAGACGTATCAAAATCTATAAAGTCAAAAAATATACGGTTGAAATGAATAAAGTCGAAATGTAGAAATTCAAAATATAATGGGTCTAAATGTATAAAGTTGTTTGATATAAGTTCGAAACTCATTAATTCTAAATTCATAATGGTCATAATATATAATGGTCAAAATGTATATCAGTTGAATTTCATAATGGTTACAATTCCTAAGGTTGAAATGCATAATGGTCAAAATATATAATGGGCTTTGAAACAAAAGCCTCACAGGTATATAGGTTAATTATAGCGTCACCTCCGAGCCTTTAAGTACATATTTAACTATTTTTGTAACAGCAAAATAAATCTTTACTACCTACCTTGTTTGTATTCGTATGTATAGTATGAAATAAAAAAAAACATAAAAAGTTTTCTTCATTTACTACATCTGCAAGGATGGAAGGAGGAAGTTTTTTTAATAATCAAATTTACATGGAGCATGTAATTCAGTTGTGGCGTGTGTTGGTAGCAAGTGATCCTAACACACTCCTCCTCGCTTCGCTCGTCGTCGTACCTAACTTTTGGGTTCAAATTACTCAAAAACTCAAATATTTTAAACTTTCAGATTAGGTACTCAGAATCTTGAAATTTTTAAAATGTAGTCTAACCACCCGGTTAGGTGCGACGACGAGTGAAGCGAGGAGGAGCGTGTTAGGATTACTTGCAACCATCAAACGCCGCAACTTAACTGAAAAGAACAAGTTTTTAAGGAATAAATACTTATTTTTTCTAGCACATCGCTATTTATAGACAAAATTTGTACAATTGAATTAATTGTATAACGCCTTTCATCCCCTAAACGTAAGTCTTGGATTTTGACCATTATTCCTTATAAATATTATATCATTAGACTTTATATATTTTGAACTTATGGGTTGTACACATTATATATGCATATGCATTTCGTCAGTATATATTTCGACCATTATGGCCAATATTTAACTGTTATGATTTTCAATCATTATTCATTTTCATTTTATATATTTTGAACATATGTGTTTTGAACTTATATTATAATGACTGTATATATTATGATACGTACCCGAATAGACGTAGGTAACAAAACACAAAAATCGTATTATCTAATGTAGATGTAATAGTACATTATATACCGAGGCCAGTAAAGTAATTATTTACTGGCCAAGGTTTGAATATTATTTTTCTGTTCGACGGACCTAGAAAGCGCGCGGTATCTTCGTTTAGCGCAGCGGCCAACAAGATGACGCTTGCCGGCCGGAGGACAGAAAATTTAATTTACTTATATTTGATTCACACCGCAAAAATAGTTTTCAAATACAATCTTATGAGCCAAACTTATTGATTTCGAATTTTCAAGATAGAAATATTTTTGTTAAATATAAACATAACATATTTTTAAATTCATGTATCAGGCGAAGTAGCTCGTATTAAGATCAATTTAGCTGTGAATAAATGAACACGAAAAATAAGTACAATATGATGTATTTTTAGATATACAGAACAAGTGAATACCGGGCAGACATGTCCTTCTCCTGATTAGATAACAAATAACATTCCCTTAAAGTTTTTCCTTATAGCGTCATGTGACGTGAATACATAAATGCAAAAACTTATAGAATGTCATTAATTAGAGTGGCGTCCGTGATGCAGTGGCTTTTGTCGCAGCTCGACAAAAAATAACCAGGAAATAGGTAGTCACAATCGGATTGATACCTAGAATCACTCCAATATGAATACCAATTTTATTGAATTTATGCGCGGACGTTAAGAGAAACCTATTAAATCTGGATTTCTGACAAACTGTTTTTCTTTCGATTTATTTTGTTTGATTTGTAAATACAACTGGGACAAAACTATGTAATCTGTTTTTATGTTCACCATAATTTATATGCAAATTGTGTTAAGCTAATCCGGGGGCGCACGTACCATCCTTTTCTCGAAACCAATCAGGCCATTTTCAACATCCTGAATTTTGTGCTGGCTAAAGCTAGAACCCTGTATTTTCAAGGATATATATAGGCCATAATATAACTTAGATATATTCTCAATAACATTCAATTTGAACGTGTAGTTTAAAAACTATATAAGGTCCTAATTTATTAGTTGCAGATATTTTTACAGCTGATAGTACTCGGTCTCTGGAGTATATTAAAGCATGAAACATTATAGCTTTTACGATGTTTTTTTGGAGAGAAAGGAAAAACAAATTTGCTACGTAATAACACCCTGTTAATGTGATTACTAAATGAAAACTCATTGAACAGATTCTAGTAGCTGTAACTGGCCACTTCACGTCGATAAATCCCATCCTAATGACATTTGCAGTTTTCCCGCCGAACCGTTACGACATTTACGACAAACAATTGTTGACATGACAGATAGTGTTATTGTGCCATGTGATAATGCACATGTTGATTTTTTTTAGACGAAATTATAATTAATTTTTTTGTTAGGTAAATGAAATCAAAAAAGTTATATGAAAAGATTTCTTAATTTCTATTTAAAGTTAATTATTTTAATGTAAAGTATAATATGTTAAAATATCTGCAACTAATAAATTAGGACCTTATATATTGCACGTCAAAACCCCTTAGTTTTGTCACTGACTCACCGACTGTTGATCAACATAATTCTAAGGTACTAGCAGACCCACAAGCTCCAAATTTTACACATAATTAGTTTTTAGCCTATCAAGCCATGCATAAGTTAGTTAGTGAACATATACAAATATGTGCGATTACAAAGTTACTTTTGTAGTTCAAATGGGAAATAGAATGGATTGGAATGTAATAAATAAAGCAAGACCACTTACAAAAAGAAATGAGATCCCATCAAAACATTACACGTAAAAGATGCAAGTCTCGCTTGCAACGCAGTTCTTCTACAACGAAAAAGGTTTCAGATGTAATGTTAAAAGTCAGTGTTAGTCATGTTACAGCAGGGGGAGGGGAGCTCGATTGTGTTGTGTTGTGTTGTAACGTTTTTGATGGGATATATATGTCCAGTTATTGACTTTTATACAATGATAAACAATGACTGCTGTCTGAATGTCAAGAGTATTTAAACCAAAAATAAAATTAGCGAACGTATCTTCAAAATTGAGTATTTTATTAGAAATTCAATTGTTCAATCCAAATATAAAAAACGCGTTCATTTAATCCACGCGCATCTCAAATGATTTTCAGACTGAATTGCAGTTCTAGGCCGGGCCTGTTTAATTTTTAGGGTTCAGGTACGGAACCAAAAGGAAAAAAACGGAACCCATATAGAATCACTCGTGTGCATGTCTGTCTGCCAATTTGCTCCGAAAGCACTGAACCGATTGAGTTGAAATTTGGTGTCCGTCAAGATAGCGTACACCGTAAAGATATTCAGAATCTGATGCAGCTAATAAATAGTACCCAAATAGTACCGACGAAATACCTAGGTGAAAAAAATAGTAGGTATCCTTAAACTTTCTGAAATATAAGGCCTGTTCACGGTGTACGCTACCAGGCGTCAATCTGGCGTACACCGTTTGTATCTCTGGAACGGCTTTGTATTTATATCTCAAAAAATAGTACCCAAATAGTACCCTAGGGCCCTACAATTTCATTTCTCTAGCTATCGTAGAAGCCGAGATATAGTGAGCTCTTTCTATAAGAAATTCCCGCCCGGGTACGCCAGCTTGACGGTGGAAATTTTGTACACCGTTCATGGAATATATCAAAAAATAGTACCCGAGGGACTATTTGGGTACTATTTTTTGAGATATAAAGCGTTTCCAAAAACAAAGCCGTTGATAATCAGGTAGGTACGTTGAAGTGAAAAACATTATTTTTCACTAATAAATTTTTTCCACTATTTTCCCATGTCTGTAAGGGGATGTATAATAAATTTAACAACTTTCGAGAGCTAGAGAGACCTGCATCAAAATTTTGTGGATAATCTGGGCAGTGTACCCCGAGTACACATTTAAATCAATGCACTGGAGGGCGGCCAACGGCAGTGGGCAGCGACCGCCTTCGTTTGCCGCACTTGTACACTTTACTCGTTTTCACGAGCAAACAAGCTCACTTTGTGACCGGAATGGCAAATTTACAGTCTTATTTCAAATTAATCATTTCTTTTACCTACACCACTACCTTTTACCTACAGTATTATACGTTACATAACATAATTATATTTTGAAATATCTACCAGTGGCGTGGCGTTAAATATATACCTACTTAGTAAAGCGGGAGCAGATTTGGATTACTTTTTCTTCAAGAGTAGTAGATAGGTACTCTGGTCATATACTTCAAAATGGGCAAGCCGATGGGAATCGGATTCTATGGACGCCACGCCACTGACATCTACTTAAATTACTAAGTAAATATTTTTGGTAGTTTTGTATCTACGAACAGGCACGTTTAATAAGACTTGTGAAGAAATATAAATAAGAAGTTATTTGAACAAGGACATACTTGTGCAAAAAGATCACCAACCAAATGTAAAGATTTTGCAAGCAGATATTTTATTTTATTTCGGTATTATTTAAGTAAAAGCTTACTACTGGCACCCGTCACCGTGTAGATATCAATAGGGGTAAATAACCAACTTATGGTAATTGAGCACAGATATATAAGAAAGTGTAATTGAGTATGAGTAGGTATTGGTTTTTATTGAATGTTGATATAAATAGTGTTCTGATGTACAAAACGAGTCTGGAGGACGAAAACCCATTCCAAAAGAAACGTTTATGGACTCAAGATGAAATAAACGGGGCCCCTACGCCTACATGACCATTTTATACGAAAAGAGTTTCATATTTTAAACAGTTAAGTAAAAACTTAAATTTTAGTTCCACCCTTATTATGAAATGCCTGAGTTCTTAAAATTTAGTAGGGGAGACCGGGTATGGTTGTCTCACGGGTTGGTTGACACAGCAGCCATTAAATAATACGAAACGAAGGAATAATTGCATCGCTCGGTGTTAAAAGATCGCAAGAGCTTCATCTCCTTCCCTACTTCACCAATCGATGCACTTATTCCTTCGTTTCGTATTATTTAATGGCTGCTGTGACAACTAACCCGTGAGACAACCATACCCGGTCTCCCCTACCTATGCCATATTATGAAGTTAAGTCATTAAAAAAAAATACAAATTCCATTATAAATCAATTAGTTCAGAATGATAATAGGCGATTTTTATTTTTTTTGACTCAATTAGGTACAAGTCTCTATAATTCCATTACCAATAAAACAACAAAATAATCATTTCCTTAAAACCAGAAGTGCAAAGCAGTGGGTAAAGATACAACGCACTGGGGGAGAATCGCATTTTTCGTAGTAAATCCAAACAACGCAGAACACGCAGTTAGTGCCCGTGACGAGCGGGAACGAATGACGCCGCATTTTTCTCGCTAACTCCCGTGGCCTCCGCAATAAACAATTCATGAATCTAGAATGCTCACCGCTGGCTGAGGAGGCGCGGCTATTTAAAATTTTGAACAATGTAATACTGGTTAAGTTGGTAATGTGTACAAATTAGAAATACTATGTAATGTAATATGTACCTACTTTTTTAGTTTGTCTATCCTCTTCGTAGATAGTTATTGTTCCTCATTTGCTCTAGGGTTAGCTGGAAGAGATTCTTTACAGGGATAAGTTCGCCTTGGTACATAACCATCGATTTTTGTATTGTTTCTCAATGATTTGATGTGCAACAAAGTGATTTCCGATATTAAAGGTTTTACTTTTGTTTCAACTAAATACCCGCCTGTATTCGCTTAATACATAACATAATATATTCGTTCTAAATTTCTCTGTTCCTGTCTCTCTCTCTGTAAAGTGATAAATTGAAATTTACATTTTAGGTTTGTTGTTTATATCATAATCTAAATTACGTCGTAATTTAGTGACCGTTTAAATAATCATCTTGTTTTGTATAATATATCGTGGGATTGGTCGGTCGTCGATTGAGCGGGCGTGCACGAACTATGCGAGGCAGGGGTAAGGAATGCGGACAATTTGACAAAACCCGCGGAGTGCCGTTATGAGCGTGAAAGCTAATAAATACGTAAGGGGAGGTGGTGAAATGAATGCACGAGTTGTTCTGATCCTTTCCAAGTTTTTCTGGGGGCAAAAATGAAATGTGCCTCAATGGATATTGGGGGAGTTAGAGTGACGATACGCGTCGTTTAAGAAAGTGCAAAATGCCCGTTACAGTCGTGACGCCCCATATAAAGTAACGCAAAAAAAAGTAACGCGAAAAATAAAAATTTCCATTATTGCGTTCACAGAAATGATACAAATTGTTATTGTTAGCAGAAGATTTTTTCAGAGAACTGTCTTCTTTATGTAATATCATAAGTATCACTCGCTAGACGTAGACATTAATTGAACAGCGGATTCCAGTCGATTTCACTTAGTTTAATGAGTGCCAAAACGACAAGCAAGCCTGTAATATTAATGCGGAGAAAGCCAGAAAAATCCTCTTGGAGTAAGCGTTTTCAGCGCAAACATGTTTAGACGTCAGATTTATGTTTTCTGATCCATCTGCCGTGCCGTCTCGCATAATATTGCGGACGGACTTGGAAAATAATAAAGGCTGAGAGATAAGGTTTTCGTCTGTTCAAGAGAACAGCGAAATTGAGTTGGGACAATTTTATTTTTCATTTTCCTTAAGCAAAACACATGAATGAATTCTGGCTGCTTAAAATCCCACTTGCTTCGTACTTTTTGATTTTGAAACATATACGGTGAACCAATTTGAATTTAAGGCCACGGTACAACACGGCACACTGATACAAATAACTTCAACGAAGAATTTCTTGCTTACGTTACGGCAAATTATTTAATTCTTTTGATAAAGGTATTCTACGTGGCCTTCTTATCAAATTGGTTGACGGCATCTACAAAAGATCAACTTTAACTAAACATATTGTTTTAATTCAAAATAAGATAAAATGTTAAAATGCATTTTATTATTTTAGAACGGAAGTTGATAAATGTCGACTTGGAAGAATTGCATAAAGGGACACAAAAAATCTTGGATAGTTAGCCAGGACTATTTCGACTAAGACGTAATTCAAATGAACTCGCTATAGACAGCTTATTCAAATGAAATACAATCAAATAAACTATCGGCTGCTCCAACAAATAAATTTACAGTTCCGTGACTAAGACACTGACAGACAACGTATAATCGAAACCACTGCTCAAATTTAAAACACATATTTAAGTGTTTTAGCTTGTATGAAAAGTTGGAAATCAACGGCGGAGGAAGTATCAGCGCGGCATATAGTTTGAGTATACAAGGTATTTAAAACTACCCTGGACTGGAACAACATGACCATTGACTCTGGATAGCTATGCTCATAACAAATCACTGTTGTTGCTGATATCGACCATTCGGCCATGAAGCCCCGGAATGCAATCTATACTTCTAGAATAAAACGTCTCTTCTAGGCATATTTCAATAAATTGTACCGGAGATTAAAATCAAACATCTATCAGACAACAGAAACAGGAACGAAATAATAAAAATAGGTTGTAGCGCAGCAACTTTCTTCGGCCAGTGGAGCGGAAAGAGGAACCAATTTCTGAGCCGATGCGGAGCGTTTTGTTGGAAATAGCTTTCCTTCAATCTGCATTTTCTTGCTGATTTACCAACTTTCATGCAGGAAGGAAACTTGGTAGACGGAAGTTTTACCTACTATACGTGGAATTATTGCTAGCCGTCTCATTCTGATGTATCAGACATGTTCAAAAAAGGCTGGATGCAGTGCCTAAATTGTAATCGAAACTGCGTCATCTGTAATACCCACCACATATACACATTCTAACGAAATGGGGAGAATACGAAAGCAGAAACCAATTGGTGCTTGGTTCTCAGCCACAAACCATCTTCAAGGCTAAAAAAATTGCGCCGGGATCCGTTGCTGTATTTTTGAAATCGTAGTTTCATGCATTTAAAAACCCGATACTAAATTTGCTAAAGGTTGATCAGTTACAAAATAAAAAGCCGGACAAGAGCGAGTCGGAATCGCCGACCGAGAGTTCCGTACAAATTTGTAGGTACATATATTAAAGTACCTTATAAGTTTTGATTCCCGTAGTAAAGTCTATTTTTCATGATTTAAGTAAAAATGTATAGTTTCACATTTTTCCCTATACTTGTTGTGTAAGACGGTATTACTTGCCAAATTTCTTAGTTACTTAGTTACTTCCGTTGACCTAGGTCAACGGACGTACCCTTTGAATTTTGGCTTCCTTGATAATGCCGAAATATACGTTTTTTGCGGCATAAACGGTCGTATCCTGTTTTCACGTTAACTTTTAAGTAGAGACCGTATTTGAAGTAGCGATCTCAATATTAATATGGATATGACTGGTATAATTTATTATTTTTTCTACACACAAAAATAATGTTACTTATCGGAACAAAAAAGTAAAAACCTTTTTGGAAGCTTTTGTAAATATTAGCAAAAATTATGGTGATAATAAATAAAAACATCGTTTGTTAATTTTTGAAATAGTTAATTTTTTTAAGTTCTTCTTTCATATTTCTTCTGTACAATGCACAGTAAAAATTAAGACCTTATATAACCAACATGACATGTATTTAACAAATTGCACTAGTCATATCCATATTCATATTGATTGATTCTTTAGAGTCGGAGATTGAATAAATTAATCTTCAACGCAAACCATTTTAGATACTTAAGAAAGATATGACATTGTTGAATTATTATCACAGTATACCTATGTCTTTATTTGCTTAGATTAGCATTTTCACAATAATAATGATTATTATTAACGGATAATATTACATTGCTTAATTTTGAATAGGTACGAGTATATTAAGTTTCAGGCCCAGTTATTTAAGTTAGCTCCTTCCCCGGTAGCAAATATTTTTTTAATCACTAGAATTTGTCCGCATCTACATCTGCAAATATTCTGTGAGATGGTGCTGTTACGTGCCATGAAAATCCTACGCTTTTAAGACTTTTTTGGAATCATAAACTCGGCACGGTGTAAAGTATTTTTATAGAGGCATATATAATATCGTCGACCGTAGGCGGAATTACGGTAAGGGACATTGTTTTGCCTGTCCCTTACCGTAATTCAGCCTACGGTCGACGATATGTGACTAGAAAAAAAATATAAATAACTGGTTCAAAATAATAAAAGGCTGTTTTGTTACCATTTTCATTCTGGTACATAGTAATTTCTCAAATTGTTACTCCATTACAACCTTTAGATCCCTCAGTCTAATAAGTTTCGTATACCTGTGCTGTGACAACTACATATCGTACCTGTGTTTATTGTCACGTTGGTACCGCTCCGACATAGAACTATCCACTCCAGTCCATAGACACGTGTATTTGATAGCACACTCATAAAGTTTCGAGTTCGATTACGGACACAAGTGAGACGCATTCAGGAGAATTAACAACTAAGCGCGCCCGGTTTCACGTGACTAGAATGTTTCGGGCAACCCGGCTCGTTTTGAATTTTGAAAGGATCGAATTATAGCGTCGGTAGGTGCAATAGTTTTAATAAAGACGTGTCTTTGAATAGTTAACTAAGCAGGTGCTATTGAATGCCGAATGAAAAGGTAATCAAGGGCTCTATGCGCAGAAGGATTATACGCAAGGCCATGTTGATTTTAATCTAAATATTAGTTTAGTTGCTTTGATTATATGTATGAGTTAATTAGTATCCTGTTTAGGGTGATTCTTAGAGGTAGCGATGCGCGGTGGCGATGGTTTGTCTTATTCCTCTCTGTCATTTTTATTTCATATTTAACTTATAAACACGGCTTAGCATGCTCTTTCAAGATAAAAGCAAAAGACTGCAAAAAGTGACATTTAAATGACAATCCTGACATTAGCTCACTGCCTAAGCCCTGTGCCCATTTTCAAAACTACACAAATTATTTGGTCTAATTGCCATAATTGCGTTACATTGCGGACTATTGAAGGACAATGTATTCAGTTGATTAAACAAATACCGCAATGTAGTGAAACTTGCATGCAATTTTTGCATCTAAATGGGGCTTAATACGACAGTCACGTGTGAGTGATTTTTATATCGATAAAAGTTTCACCTAAAAATGTATATAAAAAAGTTGCTAAAAACAAAACAAAGATGTATAAAATAACATTTAGTATCTTGTCGCCTTTCTCTAATAATCTAATATTTCTGGAAATGTCTCCAATAATTATGACTGTCACCTTGTAATCATCTTCAAAACGTTTGTAACGTAACGTAAAATAAATAATGCGAACTTGTTGTTCCATGAAATGGAAGGACGGAATCAAATTTTTCTCTTAAATACGGCATTTATTCTCTGGCCATTTCCGATTGTAAATCAGCTAATGGAGTGAACGTGACGGGAATCCATTTTAGGATAAAAGCTGCTATGGAAATGAACTTTGAGCAGCCAAATTGCGGACTCCTTGGTTTATATTCAACAGGTATCAATAATATCGACTCTTATGGTATGTACCTACAACTAATCTAAAATGTATTTGAACGTTTATGTAGCGATAACGACACAAGCCGGAGTTTAGCGTCCATCTGAAAATAGTCGAAATGAGCGTGCCCCCTTTTTTCAATCAATAAACAATTTTTTATCTACCTCTAACCGAACAAGCAATTTTTTCTTACTTACCTAGTGTTGTAGATATTACACAAAATCCTGTCGAAGCTTATAGTCGCAAACGTGCAATTCCTTTAAACGCATCCATTTCTGCAAAACAACGTTAAAAGGCTGACGCAGAGTGGTAGTAACACTCGTAACAAACGTCGTTATCCTACATTTCGGGGTGAACAAACCAGCTCGTGACGCGACTTCGCGGCGGCGGCGGCGACTCAGTGGCTGCTTGGCAGCCGGATGACCCGCCAACCGCTATTTGATCAGAGAATTAAGCGTATTCAGAAAGATTGCCAAGATTTCTGGTCGCGTGCCCTACAATCGTGTAGATAAAAGATGTTCAGGCCAACCAACTTCTTCTCACATTAATGGAGTAGGCGGAATAAACGTTTATTGCGATTTATTATGATTGTATCGAGCCACAGAGCTACACGTCAAAAATTATCTTAGTCCAAAGGTAATGACAAAGCCTTATTTATTTATTTATTTTGACTTTATTGCTCAAGACGAATAGTACAAATGGCGAATTGAATGCCATAAGGCATTCTCTACCAGTTAACAGCTGGGACAAATAGAAATATTAAATTTTCCTTAATGGAATATGTATCTTTAAAAAAAGGAAAACATTTTAAATTGACATAAGGGCCAGATTTCAAGACTTAAGAGATTTTTACATGTACAAATTACCTACCGGAATCAACCCTGAAAGACTTTGAAAGCCAGTTAAAAAAAATGTATTGCTATAGAAATGTAGAACTATAAACATGACTTTTTTTCTATAGTTATAATATAAATATTGTGATTTGGTTGGATTACCTGACCCTTCAATATACATTCCATGTTTGACAAGAGAAATGCAATGAACTACTCAGTAATACATACTAAAAATTTATATAAACGAACAGCACTAAATGTAACGGCAATGTTACAGCTACAATATGCTGTCTAGTGACACAAAAGCCCTCAAGTAAGGGGACTGTACTTAAGAAGAGCATTACTGCGATGCAGTGGTCTCACAACAGTGTCTAGAGTGTCTAGAGTGTCCGAGAGCGGTGTCACGACACTATCGTTGTATGATACCGCAATAACACTCAACATTCTCTCCACAGACACTCGTTATGCAGTGCAATGCTGAAATTTGCTTTTGTGATGTCATACGGATGATGATTAAATTTCTAGAAACAACATCACGGCACGAGTAAGGTAGTGTTTATTATTTTCTGGTGCCATTACGAAGCTAGTTACAGTTGGTTAACGACGTAATTAACGCGTTGGCTTCCATACAGCCTTTTTTTATGTTCACTCTGTAATTTACATTTTCACGTCACACAAACTGTGACGTCGTAGTTCTATAATGAAATGTCGGATCTAGACGCATTTTGTTATCAAATAATTAGGTTATTTTAGTATAAAGGTGCCTAGCACAAATAATTATGAACAGTTCCAAAATACTTGACCATTTCTTAAAAGTTTGTACATCAATAAACAGATCGACGACACGTTTAGCCTAGGGGAGGGGAGTGACACCGCCCAGAGGTCCCGGGTTCAAATCCTGGTAAGCGCAAATATTTGTGTGATGAGCGCGAGTTTTTGTTCCTGAGTCATGGATGTTTTCTATCTATTTCAGTATTTATTTATCTATATAATTATGTACATCGCCGTCTAGTATCCATAATACAAGCATTGCTTAGTTTGGGACTATTTAGATCGATTTGTGTAAGATGTACCGCAATATTTATTTATTTATTAGATCCTTAATTGATCCCTATTTTGTTACCACTACTTTTGATGATTTTTTTTATTATTGGTTGATGTTTTGGTGGTTCATTGAGATAATTAGACTTAAATATTCTGTATTGAATTTTAATTATGAGAAATAATCAATAATAGTATTGTTTATCATTAAAAAATTGGAAATAATATAGGAAAGTTAACGGCTTTTTTGACAGATACTCGTAGTTAACGTATCCATACACTTTATGTGCAATCTTGTTCAGAAATGCTCATTTAACCGATCCCTTAATAAAAAAAGTGAGGCTAAGAAAGTAACATCTTTTAGTTAATTTTCCAAATTCTATTTAAAAAGGTCGTGTAAAGGACGGAGGGAAAATAATTACTGGATTCATTATCGATGTCCTAGAAAGTGTGGGAGGAAAACATTATTTTCTCTCTCGGTTACTATCAGGGAATAAAAGCGCTGTTTCCCGACCGCGGTTTCCACTTCCACTGCAACTGGGTCAAGGCGTCTCTATTTATTATGTCTCTGCCGGTGATTTGCGGATTTACTCAATCATTTTACCAGCTAAGTTTGTTTTAAAGTCGTTGGAACCTTCGCGGCATGTTCTTAAGATGCAGGCATGAAAATCCACCCACCCATAGTTTTTCTCTATACTATATAAATCTTGACTGCACTGTACTGTATGAAACTATACTTTCCCATCAAAAGTAAAACTAAGTAGAAGTTTGTATTCAGTTGTTAATATTGCATTACGAACACATACAATTTAATATTTAAGCGTAAAAACTTTAGTAGAATATACTCAACTTTTGTTCTTCGTACATACCTAACTGAGTTACGTAACTGTCTATGTACAAAGAAAAAATATTCTTTGTACAAAACTGGGTAATGTACCAAGAAACCCACCTTCTTTGCACATTACCAGATACAATGACAGTTATGTATGAGGAAGTATAAAGTCCTCCCACATAACCCGGTTTTGTACAAAGAAATTGCTGTCCCTTTTACAAACCCAAGGAGTTCTCCGAGTAAGCAATAAATATTAACCTGCCGAGCAACTCCTGCGATTCAGGAGCATTCACAACTCTTTTAACTAAAAATCTGAGACTGTGAACGTACATTGACTAAGAGCTCTTGTAGACTAATAAACTATGTAATACCTACTTATAATTCGTGTCAATTATTCGAAAAAAAAAATTACTTTCAAACTGTCTTTGGGACTTAAGTGTTCTAGCAAATCTAGGAACAGCAATTTCTTCGTACAAAACCGGGTCATGTAGGAAGAATTTATAATTCCTCGTACATAACTGTCATTAAATCTAGTAATGTACAAATAAGGTAAGTTTCTTAGTACATTACACCGTTTTGTACGAAGAATATTTTTTCTTTGTACATAGCTAGTTATGTAAATCAGTTACATACGAAGAACAAGGGGAATAAACATATACCTTTTTTCCTTTGACAGTATAATTTATAGCCATCTCGTATCGAAAAAACACTAAAATGTTAGCTGCGCCAAAATTGGGTTAGTGTATATACGCTGCAAACCCGTAAAAATATGCCGCTCGATAGGTTTGATTTATTTCTAGCAATGCCAATACGAAGAGTATTTTAACATTTAGGTACTACTTTTAGGTCTTAAAAATTAAATATTATTGCTTTTTAATAACACTTCAACAAACCCACAATTATGTCTTTGTATATTTCTTGCGGATACCCGCAACTTTACTGTCTTACTCTTACACCTTTTTGGAGTTGGATAGGCTTATTTCTTTGATCCTGTAGCCGCACTGACGTGGTGGTGTTTTTGTACAAGCATCTGACTCGCTGAAGAGATTGAAGAACTGCCCAAGTTTCGACCGAATCATAGTCCACAAACGATAGAGAGGAGAGAGCTATAGTCGGACTACGCTAAGTTAGCAGAGGTCGAAAAAAGGTTTTAATAAAAATATATATGTGGTAACATGGAGAAACTACAGCAAGTGGATTATTTAATCTTGGTACTGAGCAATAATTCTCCCCTTTATTACAAAATGTGTCTACATACTTACTGAAATAAATATCTGGGTCAGTCGTGCACACATCGATCTAGTGCCAACCAAACTAAGCGTTTTTTTTCAAGGTCTTGCATAATTTCTATGTGTTAGTATTATATTAAAATTGGTACCAAAGATTATATTAAATACAATGTAATTTATTTTCCATTTATTTTGTACATACATTTAAGTTGGAATTGGGAATAAATATTATTAAAATATGTACATATATAAAGGATTGAATGATTGAACCTATATCCAGCAGTAGACGAATCAAGGTCGAAACGAAGATGATGATGATGACCCGCAACTTCTTCTCAGAGCTCTCTTTTTGTTTTCCCGAATTCGGATAAAAAGTATCTTATATTTTAACCGGAACCATAATCGATCTGTACGCCAAATTGCATGGATATTGGTTCAATGATTTTTGCGTGGTACGCGAACAAGTAAACAAACTGACAAATAGGCAAACAAACAAAAAAATCATAAACTATTTGCATTTTATTATTTATTTTTGACACCCCTTACCTACTTTTTCGGAAAAATCTGAATTTATGTATACCTCTAGGATAGATATTTTTTTGTTTAAGTGATAACATTTACCCAGTAATTTTGACCCAGATATAAATAAAATTGAATAAATGGAAAAGGATAGTTAGCATAACAAGCAACATACACTTATATATCTGGGAAAACATAATTTATTAACGAGAGTGCTGTAGTTTCCTGCATGAAACAGCTTGAGTTAGCTACTTCAACGAAGGCACTATATCCGCAATCACTTAAAACCAGGGCAAAGTAAACATGAACAATTGCATGAAATACGTAGGTACTCATAGTGTGAGAGCTTATAATTATGTCTTAAGCACAGTGCTGTTGCCAGGTCTCCTGTTTTTACAGGAGAACTACTGCTTTTGGGGTATGCCTCCGGTTTTACTGCAGACATAACAGAATGTACTGTTTTTTAGAAGATGACAATTTTTTTTTACTATTTTCCTGTTTTTATTAAATTTTGCCTTATAACAACGCGCAGAATCGAATCAATTGATGCGTGGCTTTAAACGCAATCGGAAAGTGCAAGGTGAATGAAATCAATGAAATGAAATTAGTAAAATCATACAATTTATGTGACATTGATAGATGCAAATGAAAAAAAAATATAAAAGAATTAAGAAAGTAAAAGTTGTCTCGTGAATGCTGAGGACCAACTCAGCAAGCGCCTCGACTTGGTTCACGAGATCACGAGGTGACCGCCATGTAAGTACCATTTTGTAAAAAATCTAACATAAGAAAAAATATAAATAAAGGAAAGATAAAATATGAATTTATGCACTTAATGTATATAAATAATAACATGAATACCTAGCATAGACATCCTTACACAATGCAATAGGGTAAGGCCGTAAAAAAGGGATGATTTCGTGACTTGTAAGCGTCCGGCATTGTTTTTACGAAAAGTAATTACAAAATTTTACTTTTTTAATTTTCCGTGCAAAATACAAAACTTTTTCTACTAGTTCTAGTCCACTAACAAATGTAAATCTCTGTGTTTGTATTCTAATTTTTTTTTCTTCTGTGCACTTACATCGATTTCCATACAAATAAAAATGTCCCAAAAATGATCCTGAAAGATTGTAATTTTTTTTTTTTAGTTTTGTGATATTATACTGATATGTTGGAGTTTTCTTTATAACTGTCATATATTAATGCAACGTTTTACGAGCTTTAACATTAGCATTGTCCATTTAAAATGATAATTTACGTGTAACATAAGACAAGTCAACATATTGAAGCTTTTAAGTTACTTAATTTAAGTTACCGTTCTGTCTTGCTATTTTAGCAGTTGATTTGCGGAATTTGATTTAATTATAATGGCAACGCTATTTATTCTTTAGTCTGTGGTATACCTCTCACTGGTCGGCCATTTTGTGGGTAGTTCAGTGCGTCGATTCAACTTGTGCCGAGGATTTTTTATGGAATTTAAAAGTTACGAGTGGATTTCATGGTAAATTTGTTCTGTTTTGTATTACGTAATACATTATTAATATAATCTTCATATTAGTTTATAGCTAGGTGTCGTGTTCGAGTTAATATGTTTGTTATTGTTCCATATAATGCAAATGAAAGTGAATAGAGGTTAACTTTTATGTTACTTTTAAGTTACTTATGTTACCATTTTAATTTATTTTTAAGTTACGTAACATAAAAATAAAGTAAAGCTTTGTTCACGCTTTCTTTTCAGTTACAAGTTCTTGCAGTCGGGTTTTTGAGTTTAAAATATTTGGTTTGTTTTAATTTTTACACCCAACTGCGCAACACAAAGAAGAGTAACGTGTTTTTTTTTATATAATTACAATGATTATAACAAGTAATCCGGGGAAAAATTAGGATTTAATTTTATTTGTGAAGACAGCTTTTGTGTGGCTATCAGCCTTTAATTACTTATTCATCTTTGTTCAAAAATGTACCAAAGTATATAAGATCCTAATTTATTAGTTGCAGATATTTTAACACATTATACTTTACATTAAAATAATTAACTTTAAATAGAAATTAAGAAATCTTTTCGTATAACTTTTCTGATTTCATTTACCTAACAAAAAAAAATATTATAATTTCGTTAAAAAAAATCATCATGGGCATTATCACATGACACAATAACACTATCTGTCATATCAACAATTTTTTGTCGTAACGGTTCGGCGGGAAAACTGCAAATGTCATTTAATTTATCTACGTGAAGTGGCCAGTTACAGTTAAGTGGTACGTAATCTTTCCCTCGTTATCTTTTTTTTTATTTTTTCTACTAGAATCTGTTCAATGAGTTTTCATTTAGTAATCACATTAACAGGGTGTTATTACGTAGCAAATTCGTTTTTCCTTTTTCTCCAAAAAAACATCGTAAAAGCTATAATGTTTCATGCTTTAATATACTCCAGAGACCGAGTACTATAAGCTATAAAAATATCTGCAACTAATAAATTAGGACCTTATATACCTATTTGATCTCTTAAATAAACACTTAGTACAAAAATTGTTTGTATTGTAGACATTGTGAATATCCCTTTAGAATACTTTTATGTAACTTTTAAGTTACTCAGTAACATATATTTTTAGTTACTTTTATGTTACATAAGCCCAATTTTTCAGCCTTACCCAATAATGTTCAAAAACATACCTAATAGGTACAGATTGAACAAAGCGACGCATGTTCAAATAGCTACGATAGATGGTATGGTACCACATACAACCTCGTGATCTGTGTATGGTACCAAACTGCCGTGTAGTGGTAGCAATGAGACATCGTTGAGGTACGGTCAGGCGTGTACTTACGTACGATGCAGCGACGGTCGAACATGCATCGTGATAGGATTGCAAAATGAATTTCTGTTTATTTTCACAAAACTGGTTTTAGTCCTGGATGGGTGCAAAGTTGCAAACTCTCAAATCTTAATCATATTGGTATCAATTATGGCATTACACCATGCATAACATCATTACTCATATTACTAATTTAGAGGGCGTGTTTGCTAGTTAGTCCTATTACGCGGCAGGTAACTGATCACCGCATAGACTTTAGCTATTTTTACCTCGGAAAAAAAATAGTCCCCAATGGGTTGGTTCTCCCGGGTCGGGGAGACCGGGTATGGTTGTCGCACGGGTTGGTTGTCACAGCAACCATTAAATAATACGAAACGAAGGAATAAGTGCATCGATTGGTGAAGTAGGGAAGGAGGTGAAGCTCTTGCGATCTTTTAACACCGAGCGATGCAATTATTCCTTCGTTTCGTATTATTTAATGTGTGCTGTGACAACCAACCCGTGAGACAACCATACCCGGTCTCCTATCTGAAGTGGAGGTCCTCGGAGAATTCGAGTCCATCTTTTTTAAACTTTCGGCCGAGACTTAGCATACGTTTTTCACGCCTGCTGTGAGGAAATAAAAAAATATCAGTGCCAAGTTAAAACAATCAATTCAAATGTCATTTTGTATTTTATGCCACACCTGGCCATAAAGTGTTTTTAGGGTTCCGTAGCCAAAATGGCAAAAACGGAACCCTTATAGTTTCGTCATGTCCGTCCGTCTGTCTGTCTGTCCGTATGTCACAGGCATTTTACTCAGAAACTACATGATGGATATTAATGAAATTTGGAATATAGGTATGTTTTATGAGCCGCTACGTAGTTTGATATATAAATAATTAAAATAAATATTTTTAGGGGGGGCACTCCATACATGTTAAGGACAGTAAAAAATTTTTTTTTCAGCAAATATCAACGTGTGGTACATAGTTCGACAGCTCTTTAAAAAACACTATAAGGTTTTTAAGTAATGTTTTTGATTAAGTGAATGTATTTGGAAATAATCGCTCCGAAAGTTGTGTAAATTGTGTCCCCCCCCCTCTATTTTCTAAACCGTGCGTCCGAAAAATATGAAAAAAATCACGAAGGTAACGCTTAATTAATACTTTCAACGAAAATTATTTTCAACAAGATCGAATGTACCGTTTTTGAGTTATTGCCGATAAACTGCGCTTCTCAACAAAAGGACGTAATTGCTATGAAGATACGCTCTTTTGTTGTTGTACTTTTTTGACATCGTATTTTTTACCTTATAGTTACGGCTATGGAACCCTACACTGAGCATGGTCCGACATGCTCTTGGCCAGTTATTTTCGGTTTACCCTTGAATTGCCGACAGACATTTAATCGAATATTATTTCAAAGGCAACGTTCCAAGGATTTTCATTTCATCGACAAGTCATTGCGTCGATGAATCATTACTAGTTCATTTAAATCAGTGTTTTTTAATTGGTACTTGTGTTATTTCGTATACATTTTATATCATGTTTTTTCTTTACGGGTATTTTTATTTCATGTTGCTTTGAATGTAATAAAATTTATTCCGCATGAAATTATTTAAATTTGTAATCATTTCGGGTTTACCCTTGAATTGTCGACAAACATTTCATCGACATATCATTTCATCGAAATATCATTTCATCGAAAGTTAATTTTCTCTGAAACCATATTTTTCTATAAATTAATATAAAACAAACCTAACCTAATCTACATGATGACTCTTTAAAAAATCCTGAAAAGTTAACGGTTTCGGAGAACAAAGTTGTCGACAAAATGAAAATTCGATGAAACGTTTGTCGGCGAAACAAGGGGACACCAATGTTTCGTTATCGAAACTAAACGCAGTCACGTCAATCGGGTCACTCTGCACGGTTATAGTGTGTGGGTAGTGGGTAGTTTTATATTTTCGAGTTTAGGCCAGACTTACACCTGTAAGTTTTACTTACGTAAGTAAGGACGCAGATAGGTTAGACTGAGATAGCAGACTCACTATCCCAGTCTAACCTACAGCTGCGTCCTTACTTACGTAAGTAAAACTTACAGGTGTAAGTCTGGCCTAACAATAAAATAAGCATATTTTATTAGAAAAACTTTTTTCTGAAATAAAAAATGTCCGAGATATTCGACTTCAAAGTTGACAATTTTTTAAGACTTGTAAAAATTTCGATGGATGCTGGTGTCATTATAACACCTATTTATTATTGTTTTATTGTATAGAATTCGCTAAAAAAAATAATAGTGACTTTCCGTATCTCCGGCGCTGCGGGAACAGCAGCCCTTCCGCCCTTGCATGACGACGCACGGTCACTTCGCTCGGCTCCGCAGCTTCGGCTTGTTGGTCGCCTTCGGCGACCAGCCTCAGCCGCTCGCCTCACTCGTTCCCGCGCTTCGTCATGGCGGGCGAGGGCTGCCCTCCCTCCGCGCCTCCGGCTCTATAAAAACACTCTAGGGCGCGCAGTGTCGGCACGCGTCCTAACCAGCGAGAGCCCTAGATTCGGACTTTCGCAGGCTAATATTGTATACATAAATCATTATAGACCGGATTTATGCCACACTTGGCCAGAAAGCACATAAAATGATGTATACAACACGGAAGGTAATAAGAAAGCCCTCGATCGCATATTTACGTCCCTCGCTTTCAGCTCGGGCCGCAAACTTCTGTGATCTCGGCCTTTCTTTGTATTACCACCCTAGTTATGTAATGTACTATTGAAAATTCTTACAACAGAAAAATGTGACAATGTATAGTACGACATATAAAAATGTATTAAAGTAATACGTTGTAGTATGGTAGTAGATAACTATCAGTAACAATAGTTTACTGTAACATAAACGCATATTGCTTGTGTCAGCGTTAACCCCAATTGTATTAGCTATAAATATAATAAGATCTTTGATTAAATCTCTTCGATCTGACTCATACTTGTGGTGTCATTTATACTCGCCGTCCCGCTGATACCCAACCTTAAACTCCTATTATTACATGGCGACCGTGCCTTAGACGAACAAGGAATCTTCGGAGAAACCACACACCAGCACTGCTGTGCTGCTGTGCTGACCAGCACAGCAGCACGGCCCACCGGTAAGGCCCACAGCACGGGTCACACCACTGTTCCATCGACCGAACCCCCGCAGAATAGCGCCACCAACGGGAACGCCGCTGGCCAGGGCGCATAGAATAGCCAGGACGACGGCCCCAGAAACAAGCGAAGAGCGACCTGCGGACCAAGCTCCGGCGTACGTGCCGCTTCGCCGGCCTTGGAGTGTCGCAGAACGGCCAACCACAGGACGAGGATGGCACCGGAGGCACCACCCGACCACGGAGTTATAGGTTAATTGTTTTATTTAATTTGTAGTGTTTCGTTTCTATCGTTAATTGCATTGGGATAATTTTAATTTTAACGGGTTAACGCTAATGCTTTAAAACATAAATTCATTTTTATTTCGTTTCGAAAAATTATAAAATCATAATTGTTACCAGTGTCACTTAACCCAATTTTAGTATTCACAAATAAGTTGCGAAACGCTCGCGCACGAGCGGAGGCCTACCGCGAGCGTAAGCGAAATCTTAAGTGGGTCGTGCGTATTCGCCGCCTTCTAGTAAATTTTAATTATTGGTGAATGTAATTTGATATTCACACTTAGAATTTTTAACGTGACTTTAATAAACTTCAGTTAGTTAATTAGGCTGATCACCTAATAATCTACTGAAAGTTAACTAATTGATTAAAAATTAAATTAATATTTAATAACTTTGCATATAGATAGAGTTGATTTTTAAAATAATATTTTTTTTATATATTCTCTCAACACTTAGGTATGGAACGGTACATCTAATATACCCATATTAGGGATTTAGGGCACTAGTCCTTTAATTTGAACATGGTGTTTGGACTACCGTGCCCTCCGTGTGAATTATTGGAGACTTATTATGTCTTAATGAATTTGTGTCCCTAACTACAGGCACACCAAGAGTTGGGTGACCTGATATGCCGCGTTGTTGTAGGGTGACCATGCCCTTGATTTAAGGAGTTTTTTTTTAAGGGGGCGCACAGAGGCGCAAGCCCAGATATTTTGTAGGGTGACCATGCCCTGGGTGATAATTCCCATTTATGATATTTTTAGGAGCACGGCTCCAATTAAAGGCATTAGATTAGTAATTAAATATACCGTTCCCGTAATACCGTGATAATATTGATAATTTTTTTAAAAGAATGAATTAAAAAGGGAATAAATATAATTATGTTTGAGAGAGAGAATATTTCATTAAATGCAATTGAAAACATATGGGTCGTCTAACAGTTATTTTCTGAAATAAAATTTAGTATAACTTCATTTACGGGCAGTGACACTAGGAAATATTTCAAGGGGAATATACTTCTTAAAATTTGTTTTTTTTTTTATTATTGTGTAAACTTACTATAAGTAAAGTACATTAAACAGTTATTCCCCTCAATTAAAATCAAGATTTTAGCACATTGTAAGCAAGTAACATGCGTTTGATTTTTTTTTTCTTTTTCCGCCTCTAGTACCCCGGGGGTGAAGGGAACTTACGGGGGAGGTGTAGTATGGTAGTAGATAACTATCAGTAACAATAGTTTACTGTAACATAAACGCATATTGCTTGTGTCAGCGTTAACCCCAATTGTATTAGCTATAAATATAATAAGATCTTTGATTAAATCTCTTCGATCTGACTCATACTTGTGGTGTCATTTATACTCGCCGTCCCGCTGATACCCAACCTTAAACTCCTATTATTACAACGTCGAATAAATGAATTGCAATGTTTAGTAATTGTGCCAATTAAAACAATTTGAAACAAATCAGCGATCAAGTAATATTCGTTGAATAGTATTTCTACGCAGTAAGAAAAATTGAAATGAATAGTAAATGAAACAAAAAAACGCCAAACAATATTACTAGTACTAAAGTTTCGATGCATCGTTGTCGATGAAATAATATTCGATGAAAAGTTTGTCGGCAAAACAAGGGTACACCGTTTTTTTCGCTTTCTGGCCAAGTGTAGACATAAAATGATGTACACGACACGGGAGGTAATAAAGAAAGCCCTCGATCGCATATTTACGTCCCTCGCTTGTAGCTTGGGCCGCAAACTTCTGCAATCTCGGCCTTTCTTTGTATTACCATCCTGGTTGTGTAATGTACCATTTCGACCTCTGCAGACTTAGCGTAGTCTGACTCTATCATCAGAAAACTCACGTAACTATTACAGTCAAAAATAACTTCACATACGTATATTAGTAGATTGTGTCACAAGGGAGCAAAATGATATATTTACGGCGAGGGCGTACATTGAATCCTGAACGAAGCGAAGGATTCTTCAATTGAATCCTGAGCGTAGCGAGGGATTCTAAAGTAGAATCCGGAGCGTAGTGAGGGATTCAAGAGTTAACGCCCGTGGTGAAAATAATTTTGCTACCTTGTGACACATACTGTTTTTCACACCGACTATGAGGAAAATTCAAATACAAACGCTACCTACCAAAATAACGAAATAAATAGTTAATGAAAGAGCATCACACATTTTTAATAAAATGAAATGTTAAATTTATAGTCTCTTATTATTTTATAAAACGTTTCTTATTTTTTACGGACGGGACGAATTTACCACTTCCATATATTTATGGCCCTCGCCTGCGGCTCGGACCGCAAACACCTGTGATCTGGGCCATTCCTTATTATACCGCCCTCTGTGTGTAATATACTAATAAAGATGTCTATGGTATGGCATATTCTAAGTAGGTTCAAACTAAAACTACCCTGTCGTCCTTGAACAGAAAAGTACCACTTTGATCCCTCTTATGAGGGAGCAAAATACTTTTTTCTGAATAGGAGGTGTGAAAAATATATTAAGACAAGGTACCTATAGCTGCCACATATAGTGTCCACTGCGAGGTTTAATACAAATGACGGCTGGAATAAAGTATTCATCTTCCTCATCGTTTTCACTTAAATCGGCGTCCATGTTGTAAAATGAATTATTTAGTTATTAGGAAGTAGGTATATCGATTAATTGTGAGAATTGTAAAAGAAAAGGTGTAACATATCACTTCTGACATTGTATTTGATTTTATATGCGTTATATAAAAATATTTTGCTCTCTGTTCAGATTGCCACTACTTACATGAAAATTGTGACATATCATAACGGTGAGCAATATAATTATGATTCATAGTAAAAGATAGTTGAAGATGACCACTGTGCCAAGAGTGCCACGATTTAGAAAGAACAACATTATAACGTTTCTAGTGATCTTGTGTTGTCAATTTTATAAACATACACCATAACTGAGGGTTGTTATGAGTATATATATATATATAGACATAAGGAGCCACCACCATCAGTCTACGGTCAGATTTAGAAAACGTGTCGCGACATCAAGAGACGGAAATTAATTCAGAGGAATTTAATGCTTGAATTCTGATTAATCGCATTGACTTACAATAATATTCGGTAGGCTGCGAGCCTTCGTCGGATGGGTCGCGAGACGGCTTGTCTGCCTGTTCCCGGTTCTGGCGCCCTTGTTTATCTGGGGGAGCCGGGTGTCGGGCACCGGGTGGCAGCGGGAGCGCCGGCATAGCACGGCACCCCGCGGCAGTGCCTCCGGAATTCTCCCCGAGATGGGACGCTCGCTCGCCGCCCCAGCGTCTGCCACAACACGCGCTCGCACCCAAACACATAGGTGAATTCGATGAGAACTTCCTTTCATGTGAATGCGAAAATGACTCTTTTTATACATTTATATTGTGTAATATGGATAGCGCTATTGACTGCCTGCTGCAGCACGACAGGTGAGTTGCAATTAGCATTTTTATTGAGTTCGCCGACAACTTGTGAAAAGTTTGAATGGAACAGTTTTTTTAAAAAGCAATGTAATAGTATCATGTTTAACGGTGGTACAGCTAAAAGGTAATCGTCTTGACAGTAAAGCATTTATGTGATGTTTTATATATTGGAAAATAGGTACACTTTATATAAATTTGTTCGGTAAGACATTGCTCAATACAGATATATAGCAGTTATAAACCAAGGCAAAATATTATAATAAAAATGCCTAACTTACTACGTAAATATTACTTGAAGCTTAATAATCCATAATGACATATTTGAGTACTTAGTCTGCTAAAGTACCTACCTCCGAATAAGAAACCGTAGAAGCAATTGAAATGTTTGCTCAAAAGTTAACAAAGACAAAAAATGTTTACAAAAATCCTGAGCTGCCTCGGCGCCGCAGCGATGTGCTATTAGTTTTATGGGCAATCTTCCAACCGGCACTGATACTGTTTATTCCTTCTCCCATGTCGATTTGTTGCCATTCTTTATTTTACTTCAATTAATAAACGTCTCAGCAAATTGGAATCAAGAAAGGAAATAATGTAATCACGAAAATTTTGTTTTCCGTACTAAACAAACATGATCTGACAAATAAATTCCGGACTCCTTCAAGTATAAGATTTATTCAGAGGGTCGCACGAGAAGCACTTGTGTTCTATAACATAACTCAGTTAACAAGGGGCAGAATCACAAACAGAATGTACAGGGGCCGGCTTAGCCGTGACGCATCGACGGATATCCGGAGTCATCCCCAGCGGCCATGACAGTTATGGATGTATTTTATCTTTGCAATAAACATTAGCGATGGGTAAAATTTCGGCTTCTCAGACATGCTTGGGGGATTGATTTCAGTTGACGCATAAGTCCGATTAAATCTTAGGGTTCTTCGCGATGCGAATTTATTGTTAGCCGTAAAACACATCAATCTAGTAGATTTAATGAACAGATTATCGTTTGGTTTCAAGTAAAGAATACATCGTTTCCAAGTGTAGATGAAATGACATAAAACTTAAATTTAAACAACTTATCAGAAGCCATCCTTATAAAAGAACCCTCGAGCGTGGATAGTTTTCCTACTTGACCTGGTTTAATATGAATTATTCATACTACATGAATCCTTCGTACTACAATTGTCGTAAGGCAAAGCAGATAAAACTGAGATTTTATTGGGTATTTCGTGTGTAGTTGTGTGTAGTCTGATGGTATTGATAAGCCCTATCAGCAAGAATAATGCGATCAACTTATAGGTTCCCATATTAGTACTTATTAACTTTACTACTTCGAATCCCGGTAAGGGCATTTATTTGTGTGATGAGCACGAATATTTGTTCCTGAGTCATGGATGTTTTCTATGTATTTAAGTATATGTATCTATTAAATATATCGTCGTCTAGTATCCATAACACAAGCCTTATTGAGCTTACTATGGGACTAATTCGATTTGTGTAAGATTGTCCCCTAATATTTATTTTATTTATTTAATATTAAGTACCTAATCATAGTTTCAGCTATAATAAACATACCACAAAAGTAGTTTATATCAAACAGGCGGGGTGGGATACTGAAATTTCAGTCTTAAACGCGACTTTTTACTGGAAACTCATTGTACGCGTTTTAAACTAGGACAGCAGAATAGAGCGTACGACTTATTTAAATTTATAGCATTTTGTTGTTCACAATATGTATCTCGAAGAAGAAATAAATACAATAACACTGCGAACAAAATGAATTACAAATATTGTGAGAGTTTGAGGTTAGGAAAATGGACAGAGACATCGAATAATATTTTATAAATTAAAATGCATAAATATTATTCGATGTCCAAAAAAATTTGTGGTCTGATTTTATTACTGAACAAAATAATTATAATGAAATGCACTTGAATAAAACCTGAAACCTGCCTTTATAGTAAGAGTTTAACTTAACTACTAGTTATCTTAGACGGTTGAACAGGTTTTCAAAAACGCCAAAGAATGGACCAACGGATGTATTGTTTACTTTCGATAGCCATTACTGAGTTTTTAAGGTACTTTTCACACCACTTAGTAAATAAATCTCTAGCAAGTCTAAATGTGAAACGTGACAAATTCTAAGCAACGATGTTTACGAAGCAGAAATTTGAGTAGGACGCATTTCCGCTGCTTTCCCTGACCTAATTCGAATCGTTTAACTAATGGTAAATACGTAAGTACCTTTTTTTAAACTACTTTAAACTAGCGACTCTAAGAGCTGTAGACTTCGCGAGTTTGTAGATCCCGTTTCCGCCATTTTGAAAATTTTACATTTCACATTTTTCACATCGATTTTTTATTATCCAGTTGAAAAATTACAAAATATTTGTGTCATACTTTCTAGCGGTAGATATAGCGTCGTACGAAATTCACGACGAGATCCGCTAGAAAGTATGACACAAATATTTACCCTTTTTTTATTTTCCTGAAAGCCTTCATTTTCCGTACAAATAAGATTTTTACTCGAGTAAAAAGGGCTAATGTACAAAAGGACGTCATGGTCCCAGGTCACGTACCTGGTGCTGTAATATAACGCAAATAAAAAAAATAGACCTACAACTTTTATTTTAAACGCATTTTGTACAATGTATAGAGGATTTTCGAACGTGTATTCATGACAGTGATTAAGTAACTGAACTATGGGGGGTAGAGGTAAGGAGAAACGTCTCTATGTATCGAAAAGTATCCGTCGAAATGTGCTAAATAGGCGCTAGTGTTGCAGATGTATAAAAAGAGGTTATATTTACAAAATTATTTCTGACTACGTAAATAGTTGCGGTTTTAATATATATTTATGGTGTATTACCGCTTTACTGAATACCTACTTTAGTCACCAAAAATATTAAGCCTTACCTCTTTTCAATATCAACGCACTTCAACCCATCTACACTAACACTACAACTGCTAAATTCAGTTCATAACCAGATGCTACGCCAGCGCTACTGTGAGGAGATTTCGAACTATGTATTGGAAATTTCGACCTCTTATTTATTCCATTCGGATGGACACTTTTTTACTGATCCCCCATATAAGATGTCACTCCTTGTTATCTTATCTAGTTTCCATGAACTGGATGTTTACGGTACCTACATGACAATGACATCCATGTTAACCTAGAAGTTAATGTCATATCATAAGGCATTTTTAACAAGTTAACCTTAAAGTAAAGCAGATAAGTTGTACAAAAAAAAACGTAAAAACGTACAACATAGATTTAAATATAATGCCATGTCGTACTATGGGCTAGTACGTGCGTATGTACATACTTATATACTCAAGCAAAAATAGGAGCATATCACGTCGGGTTATGTAAACAAGTCAGAGTAAAAATATTTAGATAAATAAGGGTGTACAGGGTGTAATCGTTAAGTGTAGCCAGGCGATTATTCAGTAAATATTACGTTACCCAATGCGTAAAATCACATTAATATCTTTTTTTAAATAAACGACCAATTTTAAAAATATTAAGTTTAAATGCTTCCATACATTTAGTACGACGTTTGTTGAAAGATTAGTTCATAGGGCCTAGTAATTTCACAATTATCAAATGATTGATGAATTGTTTTGTTGTCCACTTATCCATATCGATCATTTTCAAGTAGTTACACGTGGTGATCTATTATTACCTGACGGCTTTAAATAAATACAAAAGTTATATATTTTCATTCTATTATTTTATAAAGCAACCCATACACCGAGTTTCACCCCGCAGTTCGCCGAGCAGGTACGTAGGTGTTGTTGAAGTCCATTGTAGAAAAAAAATCATTCCCGCCAATTTACATTTCGGAATTACGGAAACATAAAAACGTACTCGTGACTGTGAAAAAATGGCACATTCTAATATGAGAAAAGGTACATGTCAAAAATTTATTACAAATGTTATTGTAACAGCAGAGCAGCTATCATCGCCTACAGGAGAAAATATCCAGCCCCTAGGGGAGACCGGGTTGTCTCGCGGGTTGGTTGTAACAGCGGCCATAAAATAATACTAAACGAAACATTAAGTACATCGATCGGTGCTAAAAGATCGCAAGAGCTGTACATCTTTCCGTACTTCACCACTTCACCAATCGATGCACTTATTCCTTCGTTTAGTATTATTTTATGGCCGCTGTGACAACCAACCCGCGAGTCAACCATACCCGGTCTCCCCTACTTACAGCCTCAAAGAACGTCGTACTAAATGTATGAGAGCGTTAAAACTTAATATTTTCAAAATGACTCCTATATTTAGAAAAAGTAATCAATGTGATTTTACGCATTGGGTAACGTACCTAGTTTTGATATCAGTTTAAAGTTTTCTAATATCTGTTATATTCACAGTATAATCGCCCTTCTACACTTAACGATTACACTCTGTATACAAGGTGTTACATTGAACGTAATACAACTCATGTTTTATAAACTCATATACCTAGGTAGGTCGGTAGGTACCTGATGCTTAAACCCTCTGCTAGGTCTAGTGTGGTTAAGTCATCTTAATTATTTAATATCACTGTTTTAATTATCCAAGTTTTTTTGGTCTCCTCGTGGTTACCTATCTAATTTTGTAGTGAATACTTACCTTTTATCTTATATAGGCCGATAATTTATGAAAAAATGCATTCTGACACACTATTCAAGTTATTTGTCCTAAAAATACAAACAGGTCAGGTAAGCGTGACGTCATGATCACTACTCTGCAGGGGTGAGCCATTTTTACGTCATTAATGTCAAGTGTTGATATTAATCTAAATACACCTTAAAAATAATTATTAAAAGGAAATAAAACTTTATTACCTAATTAGAATTAAACTAAAATGACAATGCATTATGTACAAAACGAGTAGGGTAGCTACTAAGTTTTTAATTATTCAAAATTTTCTTTGTTATTGTGATAATTTTCAACGCATTTCTTCATGAGTTTAATTTCCACTTATAGATAGAAAAAGATCTTTCTACATCCACTCAAGTGAGTGGAGCGAAATTGTACATTAAAATACTGTCCACATCTGTCAAGTCATCTGACAAGGTATGTCCATGTTATGCAAACTCTGAAAACAGTTCACCCCTGCCGAGCTCTGGTCATGATGGGTGACTAAACTATGAGGTTTTAATTTCTTTTTTCTGTTAGCTAACTAGCAAAAGTTAATTACGACGTATTTTAACAACTCAATTCGTGCATTTTGTTTTATGTCGTTAACTGAGCCGGAATTGCTTAATTTGTATTACGCCAATGTAACACCCTGTATAGGAAACCTGTAATAGCCTCTTCTCAGAAAAGAATATACGTGCTCTACAAGCAAATATTTGCTCTGCTTTTTGGTAGGATGTAAACCCAGGATCTCTGGCCTCGTTCTCGCACTAAATAGGTTAAATGTGTCACGTATATCATGGCACACGATGTATATAATTATCATGTATATTGTGGTAGGTATACGATGATCTTGCTTAGTTACTGAAATGCTAGTTTATCGCCTCCTTTAGTATTTCACGGAACTTAATTAATGTCTTCAATTGTTCGAAAGAGTGTATCGTAATGAAGTCAGTTTGTGCGGCGTTCCTTTTCAGCCACGTAAAACAAAAAAGAAACTTTTCATAAATTGGTTTGAAGATTGTAAAACTTTTTTCATAAATCAGTTCGCCGTAATAGCGGCGGTCTTTAAATTATTTAAATAAAGTTGTCCTAATTTAATAGTCTTTTTTTAAGTAAAACCTCGACATTAATAGGGTATTTTTAACTCTACGATATCATTTTAATTAAATGTAGGTAAAAGGGTTTTGGATTAAACCTTAGTACTTACTTGTGTAGTGATTGTTTACTATAAAAATTGGGATGAAGGTTATAAAACATGTAGACTTACAAATTAATTCGCCGCGCAATATAACGGTAACAACAATAGGGACGACGACAGGGTTAAAACTATATAATTCTATTTAGTCCGTCAGTTAGATTATGGAAAATATGGGAGACGTATTTTTTGGTTTATCAAATTATTAAAAATCGACAAAGGTATAGTATAGATCATCAAACTTCCGGAGTGTGGGCTTGTGACGTCACTCCTAGGTGAAAATTGTACCTAGGAGTGACGTCACTCGAAACTTCTAAGCACTCTATCCTCGTCATATTTTGTTTGTCAAACAAAAGAAAAATATACGTGTACAATATTTTTTAATAATCTAATTGACGGACTAAACAGTTTTTTTAGTCGTCTAGCCCATTTTGGACTACACTAACATCTTGCCTCTGAGACGTCACAAACGTGTCAAATCCGACGTGTTTGTATTACATTGTTGCTCGAGAAAACTTTTAAAATTAATGAAGTTCTATTATCATCACTAAATATTATTCTCTTCGGATGAAACGTATTAAAAACGTATACGTATTATACGAACAGTTATTAAAATTTATGTACGTATAATATACCCACGCTGTGTAAATCTAAAAATTAGAACTGAAAAAAAAAAAACTAACTGTGTCACCAAATGTAGCCACTTGCTTGCTTTTAGTAGCTTTAGTTGCCTGTCAAAGCCCTTATTTTTATAGCAATAGAGCTGAACGAAAAAATACAAGCCATTGGGTAGGCTCATTGTCGATCTTTGAGCGTGCATCACACAAAAACTACCCAAATGATTATAACTCCGATTAACACATATGATACCTTTTACCTGACTACTGCGAAGCCAAAAAGTTCTCTCTCCCTCGGTCGGTCTCTCATTTCTAAGAATCGTTGTCAGCATCAGGTCGGTCCATCTTGTTGGTGAACGACCAAAAAGCTATAGTTAACTTATTTCACCCCCGTGAGCAATGTTGCAGACATCATCTAGCCTTCAATAAAATATAGGTATTGTAAGAATAGTCTCAACTAAAAAAGACATTTAAAGAATTTTTCATATAGGAAAAAACTATACAAGAATTGTTCACGTTTAAAACGCTCATTTAACTGTTTTAGAGATTATACTTAAAGACCGTGTTAACTAGGGCTACAAACAGCTTTAAAAAAGACACCGCTGACGCTCCGTCCTGCATTTCTTTTTTAAAACAAGAACGTTTACTTTTAGGCTACGTTAACGGAGCGAAGTTTGTAACTCGAATTTCTGGTGCAGTATTTCGCACATTTGCGTCAAAACGCAAGAAAATGCTTTGCAGTAGTACCTAACACATTTGGGCTTTTATTACGTCACAAAGCTGACAATTTTTTTATACAAAATCCAAAACATTTACACGAGTGTTAGATAGAACAGAGCAATATTTTGTAAGTAGCTGTACTGTATTGTAAGTTTTGGAATCCTTGTTATGATTTAGCTAGTGCGCAGTATACTCGAGACGAACGCAGTTGTTTGGAGTCCATATAAGAGTAAGTAAATACTCTCTCATGCTGGAACAAATCCAAAGGATTTTCCTAGGGGCACTTTACAAAAGGATATAGTCGTACTATTCGTATATACATATACCTTACCTTATTTCTACATGGTAATTGGGCTACGACTCTTTGCAATTGCGTATATTACTTTCTCTGGCTCAATTTACTATAGATATAGTCAGAAATAAGATCGACTGTGTAAGTATTGTCGAAGCTTTCGTGCGTCTTCTTGCTCCATGTGCATATGTTCGCGCTCAGAGACACCTGGCGGCGGTACTGGCGGCACGCACGCAAGCGCACGCGCACACGCCGATCACTCGCGTGCTTGCGTTTCTCAACTCTGTACTCAAACGAAGCACAACCTCAGTGTGATCTGTTCGCGAGTTCGATTGGACGACTGATGATTGAGTGCAAGAAGGTAGCGGACCGTGAGGTGCCTGTGAGTACGGTTCAATGAGTGTAGTAGATTTAGATTATTTAGATATATTTAAGTTTGTACCGCTTTGGCTATTCTGTAAAGGTAATGTAATGTAGTGTAATGTGTGTGTAGTGTAATGTAATGTGGAATAATAAAGATAGTGATTGTAATAATGTCAATATCTACAAATACAATCTATCTTAAGACCAGAGTTCAGAAGTCATTCACCTGATTGATGTACAATTTTTCACGAACCTAATCAACAATGAAGTTGACAAAGAATGTTGGACAATTTTCAAGAATAGAAACTACCCACTCGTGATTATGGAGGTTCGGCGAATTCAATTCACTTATGGATAAGTTCGAAATTGGAGTGAAAGCGCTTGTTTACCCCCGCGACCCGGCCGGCCGTAGGGCTGCCCTTCGACTTGCAACCTGCCCCCGGGCAGACCTATCAATGTGACTTTTGAGTATTATACCATTTTACCAATAGCTAGATTTATAAATGTAGTTGCTCCCAACTTTTATACAATTTCGCTTATTTAGTTGATAAACTAAATATTTAAGTATATTAAATATAGTAAATTAAAAATGATTGAAGAAACCTAATAATGATTATCAAATCTGTATTCAATGATACCCCAGTACCCCACTCGTTATAGGAGGTATGCCAATTTTCGTTTTTTTCTTTTGTCACAATATGGCGTCTCGTTATCGCCATATTGAGTTTTGATCACTTTTTAGGTTTCCGTACCCAAAGGGTGCCAGCGGAACCCTATTACTAAGCCTCCGCTGTCCCTCCGTCTGTCCGTGAGTCACAGGGCTCTAGCTTTGGAACCGTAATAGGGAGACACTTGAAATTTCCAATGAATATGTATTTCAAATGACGTGCTGTCACGCTGTCACCTGACACCCCCTAGCTCCTTCAACTCCCGTTTTCCTAGATCCACCAACGGCTAGCCAGGTTTGTCTGGAAATCAATAACCGAGACACCTTTGAAGCGATCTGTTCTTTTAAAACCGGTTCTGCTTCTGGCCTAGATGGTAGCTCTCCCCAACATCTTAAAGATTGAATTTCTCTTTCAGCAGGCCATCGCCAGGTGAAAAACTCCTTGATTCTTTGACAAAATTATTGAATAAAATGTTCCTTGGCAATATTAACCCTGACATTGTCCCCATCCTATTTTGGCGCCAACCTAATAGCTCTCACAAAGAAAGATGGGGGGGTAGCCGTTGGTGAAACACTTCGGCGCCTTGCCTCCAAAATTGCAGTTCGGCACATTATTTCTAAATTAAAACCCCATTTCGAACCCGTTCAATTAGGCTTCGGTACCAAGGGGGGGGGGGGGGGGGGGGGGGTGCGAAGCAGCGGTACACTCCTTGCGCACTTTCCTCTCCACCGCATCGCCCGAAGTGTTGCTCAAAATTGATGTGAAGAATGCATTAATCTCGGTCAATAGTGGTGCCCTGCTGACTGAAATAAAACAAAACATTCCCGAAATATATAATCCGAAGTTGGCTGTCAGCAGGGTGATCCACTCGGGCCAGCAATTCAGTTTGGCCATCAATCCGATTATTCAAAGATTTAAATCAAAATTCAATCTTTGGTACTTGGACGATGGGACTCTAGAAGGCAATGTGGGTACTGTTATCGCTGATATGGTCAAGATTTAATTTAAAAATATTGGCTTAGACTTGAATTACAGTAAATGCGAACTTTACATTCCAAATTCCTACTTAAATTCTAACGAGATTGAATAAAAATTTACATAGTACTTTAATGCCTCACCTCACATAAAAATAGTACCTAAATGACAACTCATTTTCCCTCCTAGGCTCCCCTATTTTTGAAAGTTATTTTCCTGACTACGTAGGTACAAAATTCAATTTCTAAATTCCAAAACAATTCAAATCGTCTTGTCGAAAATAGCCCTCATTATGCAATAGGTATGCGTACTTAAATTCTGCCTTTTCGTTCCGAAACTAACATACGTTCTTCGCTGTAGCCCCTTCTGGAGATCCCAAAATGTCTTGTCACCTTTAGACGATCTCATCAGGTCGACTCTGGACTCTATATTAAACATGCAGCTCAGCAAACAGTCCTGGACCCAAGCATCCGTCCCCATCCGGCACGGTGGGCTAGGGATGCGTAAAATTACTAGTATTCTCTGTTTGCATTTTTGTCCTCTACCCACAGCAGTCTCATAGGCAAAATCCTACGAGGTCTCCCCTCAAACTATGAGATTGCTGACCTGGCAGAGGCTTGGTCAGCTGCTTGCCCGTGAATGGATTTTCCACCCCATCCAAATTCTCAAAGGAGCTGGGACGACACAATGTGCAAAATTTCGTTTGACAACCTTCTGAGCCGTAGCGCAGGTTGCGAACCGAACGCGCCAGAATACTGGCGCCAGGTGCCAGGGAATCCGGCGACTAACGCTGGTTGCTTCTCTAGACACGCCGCACTGAATAACATAATCCGCAGGTCTCTTGCCACGGTCAACGTGCCCGCTCTTCTTGAGCCGACTGGCATTGCCAGAGACGATGGCAAGAGACCTGATGGGATGTCCCTGATTCCGCGGAGGTTGGGCAGGGTGCAAGTTTGGGACGCTACTTGCGTCGACAGATTAGCTCCTTCGCACCTCAACGCGGAACCAATGCCCAAAGAGGTGCGGCGGCCAAAGCGGCCAAAAAACTAAAAAGCCACAAATACAGGGGTCTCGGCTCCGAATACATTTTTATGCCAGTCGGCGTCGAGACCCTGGGCCCGTGGGGTCCCAGCGCACATGCCCTAGTCAAAGATTTATCTAAAAGGCTGTTCGACTGCACCGGTGACCGAAATGCTGGCAGCTTCCTCGCGCAGCGAATAAGTATCGCCATACAGCGAGGAAACGCTGCCAGGATATTCGGCACCATGCCAAGGGGCCCCAATTTCTTAGATAATTTTTAGTTTTAATTTAGGTCTATTTTCTTAGCATTAGTTTAATTTTTTACTTAAGTTTAGTAAGTAGTTATATTTTACGTGTAATTTCAGTTATTGAATAAACACAGGGTATGACAGGGTTTGTTAACCATTAATTTAGCATTGTATGGTGTGTCATGGGTACCATACACATGTATCATTGACCAAATTTTTGTATTTTTTTCCAAATCCAATCGCATGTTACTATTGAATTTCGGCGAGGCTTGAATTATGGACCTTAAATAAATTTATAATTTGATATGAATCTTTTAGAGACATTAATCAAAAACATGCTTACTTTACTTCTTACACGTACTTTACTATGGCCAAGGACTAAACAGGAACAGTGGAAGTGGTTTGAAAGAACAAACGATACACGGTACAACCACCAATATTATCAAAAACAAGCTTCGAAAGACTATTTGACGATTTTTAGGTACTTACCCAAAACTATTCCAGAGACAGTAAACAAAGGAGAGGTAGATAGATATAAGCCTAGACAGACACAGTTACAATGATCAACGAAAGGGGAACGATTCTGTCTGTAGCAAAAGGTCAAAAAAAAAAACAAACGTTAAGCTGTCACCATCTATTTATCTCACCACAACCACTATCTTTAATTAATCATCATCATCATCATTTCAGCCACAGGGCGTCCACTGCTGGACATAGGCCTCCCCCATAGATTTTCAATTAGTTCGGTTGGAAGCAACTTGCATCCACCGTTAGCCAGCTGCTTAATTAATGATGATTTCAAATTAACATTATCCGCTTAAAAATACTATCTTAAGAAAAAACAAATGAAGGATACACGGAAAGAACATGCCTAGTTACGTTTTTTTGAAAATTAGATATGAATCTCAAAATGTAGAGCTCTGAAGAGCTGAACTGTAACTTACCACTTGATTACAGGTGGATATCTTAAATAAATATATATGTCGGAAATCTCGCGTGACAGACTGTCAGGACAGGATGGGTTAGCTGCAGAATCCTGGCCGTTGAGGTATGTTGGTTAAAGAAGTGGATTCATGTCAGATCAAATCATTTATTCGTCTGATTCTTTTGGCCGCTTCGGTAAATGACATTCTGGTGAGAAGAAGGGCCGAAGAAACTCACCAGGTTCTCTTTTCAATCATCAGGCATTACAATAGTTGTTACAATATTATGGCGTAGATACTCAAGAGAGCAAATAGACAATTACGTTACACAATATGATTCTTTTCACTATTAATCGACAGAATTACAATTATCAAGTAGCAACTTTGACTACTGGCAGACGAACTGACAGAATCGTAAGACAAGTGTTGTCGCCACGACAGTCAGAAAGAGAATCGACACTCTTGTCCAACGAGCCCGTCTACGTGCACCGCAACCGGTCGTTACGTCACACGGCGTTCGCGCCATTTTAAATCTACTTAGTACTACAGTAGTCAATTGACGATCTTGGATTTCTTGAATTATCGCTGCTGTCCACGACACGGCCATCCTGCAGAGCACACGTCCTCGTGTGTCTATCCTGAAACAAGCAAAAAAACAACACAGTACGCCATTCGGTCATTCCTGACAATAATCACCAGAGTGACAAAAAAATTAAAACCGACAAAATAATTTTATTTTCATCTCTCCGTAATCGTTATTTACGCTACCACTAATCACATAGCAAAGGTGACTATGAAAATAAAGTGGAATTTGTGGTTTATTATTTTTCAATATTTACAGTGGTATACAAATCAACTTTTAACCAATTACCAATTGAATCATTACTTGGATATTTATGGGCACACGTATGGTCTAAGACTTATGTAACAACAGCAATGATTAGCTAAGTAAGAGACTGGCAACCTGTTCGTGGCCTATGGCAATTAAGCCCACACAGCAAGTCACATGCTTGCTATTACGCGCATCCACCAAATGGATCGCCGTGCATCCCCCTGGACTACACTACGGTCTGCAGTAGACCCGACCTCCACTAGGGCTAGCCGCGCACCGCGCATCCACGGACTACTCAGAGCAGATACCGACTTCTAACGGACTACGGCTACGATCTAACCTCTAGTATAGTCGACCAACCGAACCAAGAGCCATCTCTAACTAAGCAACTAATAAAAAAAAATCATAAAACAATATTGTTGTTTCAATTATTATCCCGATTTTGCTTTTCTACAGTAATGTCAATAGGTATTTGGCTTTCAGGCATTTTTCGCAGCCTATCGTGTGCGTACTTATAGGAGTATCTAGAGTTTAGTACTTTCAAAACAAAACACTAATTTGTGACATCAAATGGACCTTTGAATTTGGGGTGAACTTTATCTAGTTCCTTTCTTGTTTACTAAATCAAAATAAAATTCAAAGCTAGAGTTCAAGTACCCGTTGCAACCAAACGTGTTCCAAAAACTAAAATGTCAAGAAAAGTAAGTACCTTTTTTGTCCGGCAATTTCTGTAGCATTACAACCATCCCTAATGTAACTCGACATAAAACCAACTCCGTGGTACTATGCGACACTTCCGATCACCACTGAGATCATTATGACTCCAAAGGACATTTATCTTGATTACCAAATTTAAAAAATCACACAAATTGTACTATACGGAAATTCTGAATTACTAAAATTAACGGGTATTTGACTCAAGACCATTTTTAGCACATCGCAATATTTTCAATCACTAGAATCCATAGAACCGCGCCTTTTCTCACATCAGTAAACTTTACATTACTTCCAAACATGAATGCGTAACTAGGAATTTGTAAAAACATTAAATTTAAAGGTAGTTGAAAACAACGGTTGACAACATTTATTTTCCTCTCAAGAAACGTAGTAGTGTTGATTAGATTTTATAACGGAGAAAACTATATCCGAAACAGCTCGAACATTTACAATATCGTAATTCGAACAATTGTCGGGTAGAATGTAAAAATAAGTGACTGTCATAAATAGCCACTTCGTAATCTTCGTTTGTTACTATTAACTTTTTCATTGTTAATCTTAAATGGCAAACTAAAGTTTTTCTGACGATTTAAAAGTAAAGTTTCGCTTTGTGAGAAAATACCCGGGTCAAGAATCGAAATAAAATGAGTACGACTCACCAGATCACATTAGATTTCCACAAACTCGCGAATCTTGCAGGTGTTGGTGCCTGTTGTTGACTAACGCGCCTGAAGCGCCGTTGCCGCCCATGTCACCTTGTAGTGGCTCATCCGTAGCGTGTCGTGATGTAGTCCAAACGACGTATCTTCTTTTGCTCGCGGCAGCATATCATTGATGATATTTGTTGCGTCTTCAAATCGTACTTCTTGAAGGATTCTTCATTGTTTGTGACTATATTTCACGATGTTGACTGTTGTGCAGTGCAAGTGCCTCTTTATTTTCGGAGATCACAATTAATGATGTTGCGGTCACACTTTCTTCAGAGATTCCATTTAAACAAAACCGGCAGTGTTGGATATTCTGAATACTTTAACGTTGGCTGTGCTGTAGTTGCTGGACTTGCTTTGAAGGTAAGAAATTGTCTTCTTTTTTAGTAAAACCATTTTTGTTTTGTCACAATGATTCTACACGCAGTAAATGCATCCGTTCGGGTGATTATCATTGACTCACATGTCCACTGTTCAGATCTAAGCATTTGCAAAGCATGTCTAATTCGCTAGACACAAAATCTCATAAGTGCCTTTCACTGGATATTGACGAAGATGTGGAAAACCTCAAACACTGGAAATCATTCACATCCTGTGGGCGTGGGTTCGAATCCCACTTCTGATGTCGGAAATCTCGCGTGACAGACTGTCAGGACAGGATGGGTTAGCTGCAGAATCCTGGCCGTTGAGGTATGTTGGTTAAAGAAGTGGATTCATGTCAGATCAAATCATTTATTCGTCTGATTCTTTTGGCCGCTTCGGTAAATGACATTCTGGTGAGAATAAGGGCCGAAGAAACTCACCAGGTTCTCTTTTCAATCATCAGGCATTACAATAGTTGTTACAATATTATGGCGTAGATACTCAAGAGAGCAAATAGACAATTACGTTACACAATATGATTCTTTTCACTATTAATCGACAGAATTACAATTATCAAGTAGCAACTTTGACTACTGGCAGACGAACTGACAGAATTGTAAGACAAGTGTTGTCGCCACGACAGACAGAAAGAGAATCGACACTCTTGTCCAACGAGCCCGTCTACGTGCACCGCAACCGGTCGTTACGTCACACGGCGTTCGCGCCATTTTAAATCTACTTAGTACTACAGTAGTCAATTGACGATCTTGGATTTCTTGAATTATCGCTGCTGTCCACGACATATATATTTTTTACTTTTGAAGAAATGTTTACCATAGTAATTGTTCACGATGACTAACTTTGAAACCACTTTAACACGTTCGCGGACAGTAAGTCACACCTGTTTGACACAAACATTTTGTATGGAATTTTTGGAACTGTTACAGCAGGTTCGTCACAGTTGTGCCATTGTGTACTGTTTATATGTGACAGTGAATGCTATGTAAGTCGAATGCTATAACAGCGACGTCAAATATGATACTTTGTTATACCACGTTATGTGACAGCAAATGCTATAGCATATAACTGCTATAGCAGTTCTGTCACATGGTTTAGTTAGCTTGTGATATATTATGGCAACGAATGCTATAAGTTGCCTGCTATAGCAGCTCCGTCTGATTTGTTGTACTATAGTATGTAACAATGTGACACGGATGCTACATTTTGTCACCTTTTTTTCATGTTTTAATAAAAAAATATGTTATTTTTAAAAATATGTCATCATAATATCGGGATTGGTGATGACGGCGGTTGAGACGCTCTAAAATCCACCCAGTCTCTTCCCAAGGAGTATCATTTATGGATGGAATTGGACCTATCAAGCTTGATGCTCGTTCGCTTTGTACTGATTGCGGCGACAATGCTGACAGGTTTGGAGATGAAGGAAAAAAGTCGCTTGGTGGCAAATCAACTGGCACAGCTAAGTGAAAGTCAGGATCGGCTTGTGGAGCAGTAGCTGGCTCAATTGGTGGCAAAAGGGAAGGCTTCGTTTGCGGCGAAAAAGTTAGCGCATTTTGTGCTGAATTAACTTGCTCGCTTTGAGGTGAAGAGGGTGATGATAAGGCTGATTCGTTTCGCAGCACATGAACGGGCTCTCGTCACGACGAGGAATGTCTTAAGGCGAAGTAAATCTAAACCAAATTGAAAACACTTTTATTACACAGTGCTAATCAACCCATACACCCATTACGATGCAAGCAGTAGAACAGAGAACAAACAATTATATAATTCAAAGATTATTGCCTAAAATTATTATTACTGTATTAGTTTATCAAAAAATAGGTATCATCATTCATGCCTGCGTTTTAAATCCTTGCCACCATTAACACTAGTTATAGGGCAATAAACAGTTAGTAAATAAGCCTAGTCATTGCAACACATCATATTATGCTAGAAAACCATAGAATAAATGTTACTTATGATGATGGAAATAATGCTTCGAAAAGGCTCCGTAGCTCGAAATTCACCAACATCACCATAGCCTACTCAGCGGCGCACTCGCCGGTTGACTAAGCAAACTTTCATACAACCGCGACTGCTATAGCATCTGTGTGCATGAGAGGGGGGTACGATAGCCGGCAATACATGTTTAGCTTGTTTGTGTGCGAAAAGCATGTAATATGACAGTAAGCGCATCTGGACTAGAGAAAAAGTGACAGTAAAGATAGATCTACTAGTATTTACTATGGCAAAGCGCATTCTTTAGCATTTGTGCTCAGGAAAGAACCTTAAATCAAGACTGCTATAGAATGCGTGTCACAAAAGTTACTCAAAATTCGAATGCTATAGAATGTCTGTCCGCGAACGTGTTAACTCGAAAAGTTACTTAGGTGACTAGACATGCTCTTTCTGTGTACCCTTCAAATACCCTATTGATAATAGTGCGTTTTCAACCACCCGGGCCGAGCTAATGATAAATTCATTAGTGTACTCGATAAATTTAAGTGTTATTTCTAAATACACGATTGTATATTGTTAACCAAGAGAACGTAACTATTGCTATGTTGCGCTCTATTAATTGTCGTTATTAGATCACCACGAATAATTACAGCTGAACTTGATGTAATGGAACAGACCCCTCATTTAACTTTCCGCCATCATTTGTGGTGAGTTATTAATTCTCACTCGTTACCGAATCGAAGCATAATCGTTAAAATTTATGATGTTAAGCGATTTTACGATAGGAAAGCTTTCGTTGCGCTTTAATAAAAGTATCAGGTTTTCAATTGAGTATTTCAGAACAACGTTAAATTTACCGTTACTATTAAAGTACCTCATACGTTTTCATATCCAATCATAAAGCAATCTGATTCCGCATGTAGCAAGTGTATCTTACTAGCCAAAGGCTCTAGGCGTTCTATATCATAATTGCGCGTAACCGCAAATGTAAACCAAAATGTGAATTAATGTAGTTAAATCAAATTCAGCGTATTTGGAATTACCTCACTGTTAGGCACAGTTTCCATAAGTTATGCTTTAACATAAAAACCGTTGTTTTGATATTTTCAGCAATTAAATAGGTGCCTACGAAGTGATAGAATTGAGGATCCTCGGAGAAATAAAAAGTTTTGGACATATTGTAGAAAAATATATTTATTAAAATTAAAATTCCTCTTATCATCGCCATAGGTACCTACGTACAAATTCATATATGAACTTAGCGTTATAACCCTATCTATAGCCCATTCACTCTCGTCTAGGTATAATAGCAGATATTTTTCTTCTCACAAAAGGTAAATCGCGCGCTTGTATGTGTGCGCACCGTGACGTGACACACTTCAAGCCAGGGCTCGGAACCGGTATTTTGCAAAAACCCCGAAATAGCCCAATATTTAGAATTATTTTATGCTTTTTATGTAGAGCTCAATAATGTATTTAAGTCATGATTTCGTAATATTAGCTTGTCTGGTTAAAAAAACGAAATAATAAACCAAAGAACGATAAGAACGGAAAGAATACCGGTATTTTTGTATGGAGCAAATACCGGTTTCAGAGCCCTGCTTCAAGCAAAGTTTTAAGAATGCATAAAGGTGGGTTTAGACCAAACGAATTCTGTACACAAAGAATTTGGTAGAGTGGGGTTAGAATGTGTTAGAATTCGTTTGGTCTAAACCCACCTTAAGAATGCTCCAGTACGAATTGCGCTCACGTGCATACACACGTGCGATACAATATACGTATCGCGCGCTCCTAGAAGGACGAAGTTGGACTACTTGTCTGTCCTTATAGGTACTTTGACTCGAGTCACCTAGTGCAGTGAGCAAGTTATTTCAAATCAGTCTTAATACTACACAATTGTATAATAGCCATATATTCCACGTCCCGTCTCCTCCAGAAAGCATAGTTGCAAGTGTCAATTATTCATCCGTTCGACGATAATGGAACAATCCTGTCGCCGGCGCCGAGTGAGCCTGTCAGCGGTGCCCGTAATGTAGGTACCTATATGTATAAACCGAGCTCTCTAAAAAACACCACAGCCATCTAAAATAGCAGGGGATGACAGGAATAATTATGTACGCCGCAATTAAGCTATTTTTAAAATAGTTCACATTCAGTCGTTGAGCCTGATTAGTGTTGATTGACTTATTTCCATAACATTTTACCGAACAACGTCGATTAATGACGTTAAGTGCTTAATGTTGTTTGCGTCAATATTGATCTGTGCGTTATTAGTGGGTAGGTACGAATTAAACAGATACTTATTATTTTTTAGAATATTGTGTTGCGTTATACTTTACATATATACGTTACTGAGATTTATTCAAAATGAGCCAAAACCTGATTAAAAATATGCTAAGTAATGAAATAAAGTATGCTAGGCTAAGTCCATATCGTCCATGTTTATCATGTCATAATAATTGTTTACTTATTTATCTAAGTTAAAGAACAACAGTGTAACAAAAATGTTCATTAAATGTAATGACATTAGGTAACATTATAAACTTGATTACTGCGAGTAGTCATAAAACAGGCTTTATGCCCGTACTGAACTTTCTAACTGAACACATTATGTCGGCTACATTGAAACTTCTAACGACAGCTAAATTCTTCACGCTATTATTACTCCTAGGTATTATCCTTATTGATAACCTAATATAAGTGGATAATGTCCCACCAATTCTGATAACGATTCACCTATTATCATAAATGACGAACTGTTATTGGACTCATTATATCTATTATTCATAAAAAAACAGATCCTTAGTTGTAGGTAATTGCCTAATTGTTCATTATTTATTCGTGCCATTATTTTGAAATTTTAATTGCAGGTCGGGAATTACCTACCGGGCAAAATGTAGTGTCTGTAGCGCCTATAGAAGTTCCCGACGGTAAGTGTGATTTCCTGCTACATCACTCTAAAGTCTAAAGGCACCGAAAAATAACTCATAATAACTAAATATTTTTACTAAAAAAAACCCGACCGCGGTGCACTTTAAAAGTGCATAAAATCCGCCATTTTGTTTATTTTAACGAACTTCATACCCAGTGACACTCGCGCCATCAAGACAAATCCAATGATGTATCATTTATCAAAATCGGTTGTGCCGTTGAGTAGTTACGAGCGGACACAGGAACGGATATACATACAGGTCAAACACATAACCCTCCTTTGGGCTTCGCCGCAGTCGGGTAAAAAGAAACACTTATGCTGGATTCTATTTACTTTTTATTCACTGTTTAAATCCTTATTCGGTTAAAGGCGCTAAATTCAGCACATACGTGAATTACTACCTTAGTTACTTCATTTAGGGTTCAATTCAGATTCAAGCTATGTAAGTAGGTCGTTTGTCTGAAATTAATTCTCGATAAGCGTATAAAACATGGTAGTATCAAAATATAATTTGTTTATAATCTATAATGGGTAATTCCTTAATATAACAATTAATTTTACGGTTTAATATTTGTGTACACAAAGTAAACTTTCAACTCGGATTAAAAGTTAGAGTGATTTTGAGTGTAAGAAAAGTTGAATACTTAACGTGAATAAATATTCAACCAGTTTGAAATAGTAATTTGAGTACGGATGTTTAAATGCTTTGATCACACATTCAACTCAGCTCTACACATCAGTCAATACTCCAGCTGTGTGTTCCCACACTCGTTAACATTTAATACTCACAGAAACAGTACACAGAAACATTTGACGGAACACATTTTGAGTACGCTCTATTTATCCGTTAAGTCGTTACAAACAGGGCTATTCATGTCAGGAAAAATGTTTTCTTTTTCCTCCGAACAGTCGCCATACGTGTACCCAGATTATATCAAGACCGACCCTTTTACGTCCACTTGTTTTTAAGGTCAACGCTTTAGATTTAGTGAGGTTTTTTAACATGATGCTCCTGATTCATTATTTTGGTTGTGAAAGAGTGATATCGCGACAAACCGCTATTTGTCGTTGGTGGGCCGAGCATAAATCAAGCACCCCTATCCGTCGCAAGCGAGTCGGCGCGGCGCCGCCAGACGCGCCGCCCGCCCGCCTATTACCACGCATGTAGCGGAAGCGATAAGCGCTAGCGAGATACTATTCTCAAAAACCGCACAAGCTGTACGAGTGTAAGAGTTCATACAGACATTACAACTGTGTCGGTACTTATCAAAAATGCCCAAGTTCGAAATAGGTAGTAATTAAAATTGTGACTTTAAAAAAAGGAATATATTTCAAATTGGCAGACGGACTCGACGAAATCGGTATACATGTTACCGGGAATCTGTATAATTCAGGCATTCTATACAATAATGGTAATGGTGGTGGTGCTATGGTAATGTGTAGAATACCTGGGGCGTCTTGGTAATGTACGCAATGTAATCAATATACCTAATTGTCCATTACATACTTTACCTAGGTAATGTTTACAATTTTTAGGTATTGTATAAAGTACCTACCTACTGGTCCATCGGCAAAGTGTAAAATAAATACATTTTAGTAACTCATAATTTCATTCATCCTCATTTGAACGTGACCAGGCCACCACTATCGGTATATATAATACCTACCGACGTATTCAGCTTTGTCACCTGGCTTTGCCCAACTGAACTGAACCCTTACGAATGCCAACGCTTTATAGAACCTCAATTGTACTCAAATGTCTCTGTAATATATTTGGCATTAAAGAGACGAATATCGCGTCGCAACGAAGAGATCAGGGCGTAGACTGCATCAGCCTTAGGTTAAGACTCAGTGTGGCTCTTATGATGCGATGACCGCGTCTGTCGTTCATTATTATTGATCACAGAGATATCACTGAATATTTGCTTTATTGTGGTCATAATGAAGTCTAACTAATTTATTGTGAATCCATCCATTTCCTGGTTGACCACTTCCTAAAGAAGAAGTTTATCATAAAGAGTCCCTCCCTCTCCTTGACGTTTGCAAGCTTTGTTCCCTGTGGTTGCCTTGCCCAAAACCAAAATTTTCCGCTCTTCACCATTTCGTTGGCCTACCCATCACAATAGCATAGTGTGTTTTAGTAGTATGTATAACCTCCACTTCATCGTCTGAACGTGACGAGGTCGGCGCTTATACCTGTAAAATCTTCAGTTAATACAGTTTGTTAATTCTGAGTATAAGGTACGCTACCTGTGACGACACATTCCTGATTTATGTTGTTGATAAGGGGTCTCCGAACCCGACACCGGCCTGAGAGTGTTGGTCGCCCTCGCGGTAGCAAAATAAGTTACCGAACTTTAGGACTGTCGATTCCTCTCCCTTGCTACGAATTTCTGACCATCCGATTATGTTTCATCATATCTACCTTTCTCCAGCGTGTCTGCCTCTTCTTCTAGCGATTATACCTCTTCTTCCAGCTCAATTAGCCTCACATCAGTCGTCATCAGAGTCCGTACATTGTAAAATGCTAGGTGTACACACAGGCCACACAAAGAAATATTTACGAACTTACCCATTTCATTCATTTATTCAGAAGATACAAATTTCTAGTGTGGATGTAATAATACATCTGTGTAATATCGTAGTAAGAATCCGATTCATGTGTGCGCCGGTATATATACGACCTGCTTAACATATTCCTTTCATGCTAATGCATATGTTTCAATGGTTTTAGATTAACGCGGGCTATTTATTTACCAACCTCCTGATGACGCTAAAATATTATGGAATTTACATTTTCCATTTTTTTAGTTAGAACTCATTAAAAAAGTTGTACCTCCGGGTTTTGAGAATACTTCAAGCTATTTTAAAGTTTTATAAGTATATTTTTGTGTATACCGAAGTCATTCATAGGAGAAATTACGAGTAAAGAGTCCAGTTATATGAGAACGAGCCGAACCACTAAAAAACTAACGTTTTCTTATACTTACACTGTTTTTTTTTCTCAAAACGTGCATAACGATACAGATACGTTACGTTGCAACTCCTAATAGTTAAACATTACTCTACATTCATTTAACGTTTTTTGTTTACAACATTCAAAATATTACTTCTCAGTCACATAATATAATTATATTTGCGGTTAACTGACAGAGAATGCCTTATGGCAGTAAGTTCACCGTTCGTACGTTCCTGTATTGTGCAATAAAGTCTCAAAAAAATTAATATATTTTCATTAAATATTATCAAAAAAGTATGACTGCATGAATAGTACCCTGTTAGCAAGGTGAAATGTGAATGAATGAACACACTATTATTTCGCAAATAAATATATACAAATACATAATTAATAATATATTATAATAAAAAAGTCAAATTCTGAAAAATGAGTCTATTCAATATGGTGTCAAGTCAAAGGAGGTAGCTAGAACTAAATAAACCTTATACGCCCTTTCTGCCGCTGTCTCTTTATAATGTAAGTTCATCCTAGATTCGCTTGTGGCTTGAAATCTTGTGACTTTTCCATTGGGATCGAGGGCTATTTTAAAAAGTAGCGAATGTTTTTCAACAATGCCTTTTATAACATTTTACCTATCGAATCGTGTACATTATAAGTAATAATAACATGCATTTTGATAACACGGCTATTTAATGACAAGACTACCTGTTTTTTATCATTGTTCATATTTTAAGTTCAATATTTTTCTTTTTTAAACGGTTTTATTTAACTTATTTAGTATGCAATGCAGAATACTTACTACTAACTAGTACTAGAAAATGTAAAGTAATAAATTTTACATGCGATCATTTACGTTAAGCCCCTCCTTTTGCAAAAAACACCGAGGCTGATAGATAGATACCTACAGTAGGCTCTAAGAATATTGCTAGCAATGCAGCCAATGTTCAATCTTTATCCATAAAAAAACCTTTGCCGCGATTAGGTAAACATGTTTATGTAAAGCCCCACGCCATTGTTCGAGAATACTTCTCGTTTTATACGTATTCGAAAGCTAAAGTTACGTGACGCTTTCAGGCTAAATTGATACTGTTAACTGTGTTCATATGGCGTTTACCTACGTACATTCTAGTAAACAAATGAACTGTTTGAAGTTGCTTAATTTGAATGATTCATTAGGATTTCGTAAAGAAACATAAATATGAGTATACCTATTTTCGTTTCAAATTTATATCTGCGCCTGTGTGGTGGTATCCTTCGGAGGTGTAAACAAATCAAAATCCTAAATATCACTATTGACTGTAGCATGTTGTTAATGAATAAATGACACAATTTTGAACTTAAATTGTATAATCACGTTACTATAGCTTGGCAATTTCGTTCGTGACACTCCCATGGTCCGCGGGCGACGGGGGCGGGGAGACATCGGGGGTGCTATGAAGTGTGCGCGCGTCGGGGGCCGCCTGACATGAGCTCAATCACCCGCCGGTGGTGTTGGCGGTAACTTATGTACATAACTACGGCTGCACATAACAAAAAGCGAGACTAACGAGATAACTACGCAAAGATGATTCTGCGGATCAGAAAAGTTTTTGGATGTGGAGCCAAACTAATTTTAAAAATTGCTTTCTAGCTGCAAAAGTGCAGTTGGAAGGCAGTTCTTTTCCAGGTGAAATAACTGCATCAAATTTGTAAACCAACTTCGCAGTCGGCGTGCAGTTATTTTAACTGCAAAAAATCTGCCTTCAAACTGCATTTGCAGCTAGAAATCATCGGAAGGCTGCTTCGGCCTTGAGGGATATCGGCAGACATATCCGTACGTAATTCGCATCGTGTGTAGCGGTGCTCCATACGTCATCGTCCCCCGCCCCCGCGCGGACCATGGGAGTGTCACCAATGAAGTTGCCAAGCTATAATCGACTAACCCTTAACCTATTGTCAGGGTGGTTCTTAAAGGACCCCTGGCTACAAATATTCAGAAGGTTCCGCTTCATTAGAATGGTATTTATAAAGGGTAAGTAATAAAAGATATAAGAACTAATACTATAATATTCATATTATATACGCTCATATTGTATAAGCTTGTTTTGAATACGGTTCAAGGTGTATAACGAACGTTTTGTATAATATCAAATTATCTATTTTTATTAAGCATAACGTTTGTTAAGTATAATATCATTGTATATAACCATCATTATGCATAACGTTCATAATATCTCAGCTTTATATTGTATATCATACAATACATCTAACACCATAATGCATAATGCTAAACCTAACTTAACCTAACCTACTTTTTCTTTTAGCAGTTTATTTTTGTTAGGGGATGCAGTTCAAACCTAACCTAAACCTAACTTAACCTAACCTAGTTTTCAGCCAGCAGTTCGTTTTTGCTGGGGGACGCAGTTTCAAACCTAACTTAACCTAACCTAGTTTTTCTGCCAGCAGTTAGTTTTCGTTGGGGGACGCAGTTTCAAACCTAACCTAAACCTAACTCAACCTAAACTACTTTTTCTGTCTCCATTTTTCCATGCGGGGGGCTTCGCCCCCCGAGCCCCCCTCGTGGGGGGCTTCGCCCCCCCGTCCCCCCTTTTTAAGCCTTTTCGTAGCTAAGAACTCGTGCATAACTCTAGTTGCTTAAATGTTCTGACCTAATATAAGCCTACCTACTGTTCTGGCAACCTCTTTTTTTCTACAGGAGTAGCAGTTATAACCAATTTTGTATATCATACGCTATTATATTTTATAATCATTATACTAAAAGATAGTATATACTATGATCGATATACGTTATGCATGTTATATAAACTAAATTTAGAATATTTGAACGTTATATAAAAAAACTTTATACTAAATGAGTATTAGTTTAATTAACTGTTATTCCTAATAAAAATATTGAATTTGATGTTATAGCAAACGTTCATTATATCTTGTGAACGTTATTAATATGAAATTATATATTATGTAGTTATATCTCGTGGGACGCACCCATTTATAAACCATCTATAAATTTTTGTTAAGAAACAACCAAATAAATTATACATTAAAAAATGAAACGTGACCTATTGAAATTTTCGATGTATTCTTAACAGCGCTAGTAGAGATCTCTGTATCTTTATTCGTTTATTAAACCGCTAGAAGATGCCGGACACGTCGTTCAGTCTCCGTAGTATATATGTATACAGGCTGTAATCATTAAGTGTAGCCAGGCGATTATTCTGTAAATATATCAGATATTAGAAAAGTTCAAACTGATATCAAAAGTACGTTACCCAATGCGTAAAATCACATAGATAACTTTTTTTTACATAAAAGTAGTAATTTTAAAAACATTAAGTTTAAACGCTCCCATACACTTAGCACGACATTCTTTCAGGCTGTAAGTAGGGGCTGGATATTCTCTTCTGTAGGCGATGATAGGCGCTCTACTGTTACAATCACATTTGTAATAAAGTTTTAACACCTTTTCTCAATATTAGAATGTGCCATGTTTTCACAGTCACTATGGACTTCAAAACAAACTGCGGGGTGAAACTCCGTGTGTGGGTTGCTTTATAAAATAATGGAATAAAAATAACTTTTGTATTTATTTAAAGCCATCAGATAATAATAGATCACCACGTGTAACTACTTGAAAATGATGATCGAAATGGATAAGTGGATAACATAAAACAATTCATGGATCATTTGATAAAAGTGAAATTACTAGGCCTTATGAACTAATCTTTCAACGAACGGCGTACTAAATGTATAGGACGGTTTGAAGTTAATATTTGGGATATTTCTGGTCTTATTAAAAAAAGTTGTTGATGCAATTTTACTCATTGGGTAACGTACTTTTGTTTATTAGTTTGAACTTTTCTGATATTCCTACGTGTTAACCGGGGTCACAATCCACGTGTATACCAAATTTCATGGAAATCGGTCCGGCGGTCTTTTTACAATGTTAAAAATTACATTAATCTAACTAATACTGGTACGGAACAGTAGCTTATAGTTTACTGAAGCCGTAGGGTTGATCCTGCTCACGTCTCCCGAATCATTCTGTATAATTTATTATGAAATAATAATTATGTAAATAACGATATATGCCAGCTAATAATAAAATCTTACTAAAGACTTTAGTTTGCAGAACACATCGTGTATAACACTTATGGGCTTAAAGCCTGAAATAAACTATTTGAATTTGAATTTAGAATTTGATAGTTATAGGCGTGAAAGCAATCGAAGCGCACGATTTTTAGTTTATTCTATTTATTTCAGAATCCATGTATCCGAGGTTCGCTGAACCGATTCCGAATGTCACGGTGACAGTGGGACGAGACGCTTTGCTAGCTTGCGTCGTTGATAATTTGCGAGGATTCAAGGTAATTATACACTTACATGTTGTTAAGCATTTGTAAGGCTACGGTGCATTATATTTTTTAATGTAGGAACCTACCGTAAATTCAGCTTTTTATGGTCTGATGCACTCAACTGTGATCCAAACTATGGAATATCTCCGCCAATACGAGTAAACCGTGCCAAATTTAGCTTCAGTGGATGTGTGCAACAGAAAAGTAGGTACCTATCAGTGGCGTGGCCGTATCCTTGGGCAAGCCGGTGCAGATTTGGCGTACATTTTCCTTAAGAGCTGCAGAATAAGGTCGTCAAATGCCTGATAATAGGCAAGCCGGTAGGAATTGAGTTCTTTGGGCGCCACGCCACTGGTACCTATATAATAGCCTGGGCCACAGAAATCTGAGTTTATACTAGGGCTCCTGATATCCGTGATACACGCCGAACCGTAGCTACGTGTTCTTAACCCCGGCTGTACTAAGATCACGGATTTCACGGACACGGCCACGTAGCGGCTACGTAGCCCGTATCTGCGTTCGTGTCCGGATACACGTGACACGCCAAGATACGTACCTCGGCGTGTCACGTGAATCCGGCCCGTGTGCGGGCGGAACGGCGGGTCTCGGCTATGCTCGGGTAGCACACGTCTCGTCGGTTCGACGACACACTGGGCCGGTTGGAGTTAAAACAAATAAGTTAACTATTATTGAATTTACTACGAATTATTTCTTAGTATACTGAGTACGGGACGAACGGGGGCTTTTTTTAATTCAAAAGTAATGAAACGGAATAAAGAGCTACGAATAAAAAATCACGATACATTTTTATTCGCAGCTCTTAGAAACAAACACCGCATCTTCACTCAACGTCACGAGCGGATCGGATCTGCGTGTACTTAAGATACGTGAACCCGTGAACACGGACTTCACGGGTACACGTGACTTAATTACACGTAGCCAAATTTCACGTGCCGAACAGGCCATAAAACGGTTGCCGTGTAACACGGAAACGGGCGCACGGCTACGGGTACACGGAACACGGACACGATCCCGAGCCCTAGTTTATACGGTTACAAATACTTAAAGAAACAAATTTCTGGGTACGTGAGCCATTATTGTATTTACGCATTTGTCAGCTTCTAACAATGAGTAAGTTTTTAAGAAAAGAGTTTTTGCTGCTTCTTTTTCCGCAACAGTTGAATAGCTATTATAAGAGCTGTTTGAAATTTATACATAAACTTCTCACAGAAATAAAAAATAAATACAAACATTTTGAATAAAAGAAGAAGCCAAATAAAGTATGTTAGCGCATGGAATGTTTCACAGATTGAAAGGTAATACAACGCTTCAAATTTGATGAATGAATAAAATTATGAGAATGGCCCAATTAACTAAGGCCTAACTTCAAATAATAGAGAAAAAATCTTAGAAAGAAAAGAATTACGCTATTTAGGGTCACCACACCACTTAGTTCCACAGCGTTTCGTGCCACCGATTTTCAGTGGTGCATTGAAACTAGAAACAAACTTAAGCTATAATCAAATTATCTCAACTGATTTTTAGTATTGAAAAATTGTTCCTCAGGATCAGTAATACGCTTGTATTTAAAATCCCAAAGTTGACACTTCAAGCTCGGTGACCATTGACCAACCATGAATGCATAAAACCGGCATAAACCAAGAGAACTTGATGATATTGAGATGACATACCTAAGCTTCTACTTGTCATCGACAGTGATGATGTATCAAAAGTGCAAAATGAACCATACGTAGGTATTTTCAACCCAAGGAGTTCCATATGATCTGAAATTAATCGAATAAACCAAGAGAAGTTGATGATATTGAGATGATATACCTAAGCGTCTATTTGTCATCGACAGTGATGATTTATCAAAAGTGCAAAATGAACCATAAGTAGGTATTTTCAACCCAAGAAGTTCCATATGATCTGAAATTAATCGCATAAACCAAGAGAACTTGATGATATTGAGATAATATACCTAAGCGTCTATTTGTCATCGACAGTGATGATGTATCAAAAGTGCAAAATGAACCATAAGTAGGTATTTTCAACCCAAGAAGTTCCATATGATCTGAAATTAATCGCATAAACCAATAGAACTTGATGATATTGAGATGACATACCTAAGCTTCTACTTGTCATCGACAGTGATGATGTATCAAAAGTGCAAAATGAACCATACGTAGGTATTTTCAACCCAAGGAGTTCCATATGATCTGAAATTAATCGAATAAACCAAGAGAAGTTGATGATATTGAGATGATATACCTAAGCGTCTATTTGTCATCGACAGTGATGATTTATCAAAAGTGCAAAATGAACCATAGGTATGTTCAACCCAAGAAGTTCCATATGATCTGAAATTTATTTTTACGGATGGTCGGAGTTTTGTATTACATATTAAAATTGAACACAGCGTCACCATCCATTGTCGGCAATGTACCATACTGCTCCTGACTACCGCACACCACTCTCGAACTATAAATGCCGTTGGCATAATAGCGACACCTCGCCTATGAAGACCATGGTGGTGAGAGTGACCTATTCAGACATGTGAAAGAGCCCTTGAGGCCTACTTGCAGAAATAAATAAATCATTTCATTTCATTTCATCGAGATGTGAAGTTGTATGGTGTGCAAGTTCCTTCTGAATCACACGAACCGCAGAGTGTAGCGTCGTCACATTTGCCCTTGTCACCTGCAGTTGTGACCAGTTGCTGTCTTGTCTATCGGGGTCAGACCTCCAATCCCTCTCAAAGCACTTCGGGAAAATTATTGAATTGTTTGTAACAAAAACTTACGATAACTGAATATTGTGATTGAACAGCGCCAGATGATTCAAGCTAATGCGGTGGCGGATAAATAGTATTGATAGTGTACTAAATAGGAGTTGTTATTGAGGTAATAAGGATTACACCCATATAGATATGGACAATTCGTAATTTTCTTAATAATGAATTTGAAAATTTGGTTTATTAGTGAGGTACCTACCTCTGTTGTCTCTGTTGTCATTATGTTGGGAAAAAATATTTTAGGCGCTAGTCCCACCGAAGGCGAGTATGCGAGTAAAATAAGACGGGTAACAGTTCATTGCGGGCTGACGAGGTACAGTGTGATCGATCGACCTTTCCAGATCCACAATGTAATACTACTCGCCCAATTTTATTCGCTTACTCACTGACGGTGGGACAATGGCTTCTGAGTATGAGAAGTCATTAATACGCTTTTTTATATTACTTGTCAGGTAGCATGGGTCCGCATGGACACGCAGACAATCCTGAGCATCCACCATAACATAATAACGCAGAACCCGCGCATCAGCTTGTCGTACAACGACCACCGCTCCTGGTATCTGCACATCAAGAATGTGCAGGAGGTGGACCGCGGCTGGTATATGTGCCAGGTCAACACCGACCCCATGCGCTCCAGGAAGGGATATCTACAGGTCGTAGGTAAGCATGCAAACCCAGCTTCTCGTACAACGATCACCGCTCCTGGTATCTGCACATCAAGAACGTACAGGAGGTGGACCGCGGCTGGTATATGCGCCAGGTCAACACCGACCCCATGCGCTCCAGGAAAGGATATCTATAGGTCGTAGGTAAGCATGCAAACCCAGCTTCTCGTACAACGACCACCGCTCCTGGTACCTGCACATCAAGAACGTGCAAGAGGTGGACCGCGGCTGTTGCATGTAAGTACCAGGTCAACACCGACCCCATACGCTCCAAGAGGCGATACCTACAGGTAAGCACACAAACCTAGCCTGTTGTGCGACAACACCGCTCCCAGTACCTGCACATCAAGAACATTTGTTTTAAAACTAGAACCCTGTGACAGGCGGACAGACGGACAGCGCAGGTTTAGGGCCTTATCACACTTGCGATTTGCGAGCGAGTTTCCATACAAAACCAGCAAGCGACATTTGTATGGAACTTCGCTTCTAACTCGCCCGCAGCTGGCTCGCAAATCGCAAGTGTGATAAGGCTCTTAGTAATAGGGTTTTGTTGACACCCTTTGGGAACGGAACCCTAAAAGTAAAATAATGAATGAAAACATTCAATATTTTGATTGGCTGCGAAGCTCGAAGCCATAATTTTCCAACGTTCTCCTTAAAATATAATGTTACGAAAATTTCAATACTAAATCTTCTCGTCAAAATTCCAGTATAGGTAGGTACGTAATTAAGTAATTAGCTGAAATTAATTATGAGAACGTAAAGCTTCCAGTCATTAAATCTCAAATATCAATAATTGTTATTAAAAGCCTTCGTATATTATTTTCTTACGTACCTTAACCGGCATACGTCAGATCGAGTTTCCTGAAAAACAGAATGTATTAATTAATATTTTCTTGTGTTGTATGTGAGTACATTACAGTACTAACAGAGGGTGCCGGAATTATAGGAAATGAAGGAATGACATTGAGTAAAGATACATTTTGAAAAACAAGTGCAATACCGTCTTTAACGCCAATTAGGTACCCATACACTTTATCTGGGGGCACGGATTTACTCCCGCCAAGTTAGATCTTACACCGAGTATCTGAGACTACCTCAATGTGCTTATGATGGTTGCGTATGTTATGCGACAAATAAATTATAAGCATGCTTCACTCTCGTGCTTACAAACTTACCGGGGACCGTGACGGTAGCATCAGCATGTAAGTTAAAACAAATATACATATAAACATAATGTTAATGTCATATTTATAGCATTACACTGATAACTGTGCAATATAAACAACAATCTATTTAGTTTGGGAGCAACAGTTTCTGAGAAATCCGAATTCCTTAATGATTTAATTTTCTCCTGATAACAAGTTAACTACCTACTGGGTGTACAGGATTTCATGTTACTTAACTGCTACATAACTACACAATAACTTCCATTGCAGGATATATTTCAGTCGATACCTACTTATTTCAGTCGATATTCCGCGTAGGAGATAGATAGAAGTACCTTTATATCCTCAACTCCTCATACAATATAATTGGGGAAAAATAGCCCGTTATTTGAAGTAGGTACCGTATACCGTATCTCAGGACCTATAGAGTTGTGGTTACACTAAAACCGTAGAAAATATTAAGCTACAAGTGTAATACTACTGTGTGTACTTTCTCATTAAAGCATGTATAAGACAAGAACACCCAAAAAAGGAAATCAGAAATATTTATTTGCATAAACACAGTATTATAGGGATGTTACAATGCATGTCATGATTCATGTATCTAGCTGGCGTGCAAGCGTGCAACTATGTACAATTGAGTTGATTTCAAAATAACGAAATAAATAAAAAAATATGATATTTAAATAATATTAATAATAAAACAACAATAAAATAAAATTAACATAATAGGCATGTCACAATAAGATTACTAACAATACAACTTAAATCTAGTACTGCTGGTGTTCGAGATACGCCTTTACGCTATAAAAACAACGCTCTAAGAGCCAATTTGTTAGACTGCGTTTAAAGGCGTTTCCCTCCAGCAGCCTCAGTTCCTCCGGGAGATGGTTATATATGACGATGCACATATTAAACACGTTTTATGCCACACCTGGACATAAAGTGCTTTCTGGCCAAGTGTAGACATAAAATGATGTACACAACACGGGAGGTAATAAAGAAAGCCCTCGATCGCATATTTACGTCCCTCACTTGCGGCTCGGGCCGCAAACTTCTGCGATCTCGGCCTTTCTTTGTATTACCAAGTTGACAAACGTCAGGTTTGTTTACCAAATTTCCACATTGAAAAAAAAAACCGGTCAAGTGCGAGTCGGACTCGCGCACCGAGGGTTCCGTACAAACTCATAAGTAGATATATTTATAGTTCAAGAAAAACTGTATGGCGATTAGTTTAGTAGGAGCAAATAAATACGTGTTATGATTTTTGCAAAATTCTAAAAAAGGGTGCACATTAGGAAAACCGTTATATTTTTCCTGTAATATATAGGATGACATTAATAATTGGTAATTATTACAGATTTTTCTGTTCAGTAACTTCGAATATAATAGGGGGGGAATGGTATTTTTTTAACGTTTTTCACCATAAATCAAAAACTACTTACTTGAAAAAAATTATAAAAATAGTGTTTTAATCTACAAATCAAGCCCTTTTATTTGATACCCCACTCGATATAATAGCCCTACTTTCAATTTTCAAAGTCTCATTACGGACCCCTCTAAAAAAAGTAAAAAAGTTACAAGATTTTTTTTACATTCCATAAGCTCGGGTTAGCAGTTCTTAACACTATTCCAAATTTCAAGTCAATAGCATCAGTAGATCCTGAGATATCTTGCTGTGACAGACGGACAGACAGACAGAGTCGCACCATAAGGGTTCCTTTTTTACCATATTGGTACGGAACCCTAAAAACGGAGTAAAGTTGTGTAATATACTATTTCTTATAGATCATGTTCTAACTTCGAGGTTGATATAAAAGGTTCATTATTTTTACCCTGGTTCGCCTTTCAAGAACTTCGCCGCGTGTTTTACGTATAGGCATGGCAGGCATTCTCTTAAGTATAGGCATGGCAAAGGAAGGATTTTATGTTTTTTGAAAAAGGCTACGCAACTTTCGTAACTTTAGGTATAAAAAAAGGCAGAAAACTTCTTGGGTTTTTCGAACACTGACCAGTGAGTTAGCAAAGGGCACAGTAATCTCTATCTAACATCATTTCTAAAAATCATAACTAGATCAATAATTTTCATAATTATATATTTTCCAACTGTATATTTTTATTGGAAAATATTTCTTGATGTATTACGACCACGAACGCTGAAAAGGGTTACGAAACGTCGGGACTTAAAAAATGTAGTAATATACGCGATCTAATCCGTTTAAGTTGTTTTATTACAATTAGTGATAATCGCGGAAACCGAAGACAGATTAGTTTTATTTTATGTAACCCTGCACTGGAAGCAGCGTTACGACGTATTGTATGCAGTCTATCGTTTGTGTCGGTGCTGGCAAAGGAGAGGAATCAATTTCCCTCAAATAAGTAACTATTGATTTCAATATTTAAAATATCCGAAAACATTCTTCACAATACATATACATAATTATAACAATTTCAATGTAACACCTACAAACCTATGTTTACAAATAAATCATTTGACTTTGACTTTGACTTTAACAAATAAATGTAGTTGGAAGATACATACAGTCATATGATAATTTAATTAAAAAGTGAACAAGAAAACGCAATGCATTTCTTTTTTGTTACATTATAGTTGATTTATTTGCAAATAATTCAACTATAATTAAGTATTCTTTAGTGTAAGTACGAAGACTAGCTGAAAAAAGTAAAAAGCACTAGTGCGCAAAATACAACGTTCTGCACGATATACAGCTACAAAAATTACCAAGTGTATTAAAAAACAAATATTATACTTTAATTTAAAACAATGATTTGACTGACACCAAATTGCTTTTATGCGCCCTATAGACAAATAACGTGCAACGTTCTCTTATCTGTATAAAGTCTGTTTTGTTGTAATTATGTCAGGTTCAGACAATTTGTTATTGTTTAGTGCCGCCATCAATCATCGACAACATGACGTCGACGGACATGGTGGTGCGTGAGGGGTCAGACGTGACCTTGGTGTGCCGCGCCAGCGGCTACCCCGAGCCCTACGTCATGTGGCGACGGGAAGATGGGCAGGACTTCAATTATAACGGGGAATCAGGTAACTATTACAGAACTAAACTATCGTGAAAGCAGTGACTAATATAGGTACGATTCTGACCTACCGGGTCGCTCCAGAACGCTCTGCAGCAAATGCCATAAATGGAATGACGGCATCCGAGCGCAGCTATCCGCGTCCGCGAGGAGCCGGCCGGATGCTAAGCCGTGTGCAAATTATGAACTACTGCTTATATATTGACGCCTAAACCTCCTTTAGCAAATTGTAAAATGGGCTGCCGGTGCTGACCACACTGAGGAGCAGAGAACTTGACTGGTAGTTAAAATGTTTTAGCCTGATACTTACATAATAATAACGTATATTTGTATTGTATAAACTAATAACTCCAGATTAGACCCGAGGTCAAGAATTTTTGTTGTAAGTTGTAAGTAAGGACTCAATGGTAGATGGTGCTACATACGTCACCCAGAATGACGTCACAAATGAAGGGACTGGTTGAAAGATTCGATGACTTGGACAGAGTTTCGGTAGCCTAGTTGGTTAAGGCGCCTGCTGGCCCGGATAGCCGAGGAGATGCAGGTTCGAATCCTGCCCGAGACATATAATTTTTCAATTTTTCTCTTCTAATAAAATTTAGAATTCGTTGGCAATCGTTAATGCTTTAATAAAAAATCATGTATGTCCGTATTTTGCGATACCTCAACTGTCCTATGGTCATCGACGCGTCGGTTCTCTAGACTAGAATGTTTGCGACGAGTACAATAGGGATCTGGAATGAATTTCCTGCTAAGATTTTTCCACTGCGCTGCAATATGGGATTTTTAAAAAGGATACCATCAAATTTCTTCGAGACCGACAACGCATTGGTAACGCATGTAGTGTTACAAAATTTATTCCGACATCACATCGAATTAGTGGTTGAAACAGACCTATTTTTTGTCAACAGTAAGCGTCGTTGATGGAGAGACCCTAACGATAACGAAGGTTTCTCGTCTCCATATGGGTGCATACCTGTGTATAGCGTCCAACGGAGTGCCACCATCTATAAGCAAACGCATCATGCTAATGGTACAATGTGAGTAACCTCTTATCACCGCACATCCTGTATCACTGCAATGCTGGTGAGAGATTGCAAAACTAAATTAGATCCACCAATACCTATAGTTAGTTATCTCTGAAATAGCTGCTAATGTGTATAAACAACGCAGATTTTTTTAAGTTATAATGCAACAAAAATTGTGTTATAAATTTGATGCCTTATAATACTTGTGATTTCACCAAACGAACATCTCGTCACCACTGTGAAAAGAACTCGTAACTAAAAACGACGCAGAGAAAAACGTCAAATGTTACATACGAATGTCATATACACTTACCTACTGCGTTTTTACCCTGAGTCAGCGTCAGATACGTGTTTTTTTTTAAGTAATGACGATCAGTGGTCGAGAACCCGAACCCTCTAATATAAGGTGCTAATAAATTAGATACCAATATTTTTAGGGCTAATGGTACTAAGCTTTCTGAGTTTATTTATGTATAAAACAATAAACAAATTATGTATGTTTTTTGGAGAAAATTAGGGAAGTAAGTTTGCTGCGCAAAGCACCCTGTTAATTAGGTAAACAATAATCAGTGATTAAGACCTCTTTGATTATCTTATGATTACTAATTTTTCAATATAAATGAACTGGCCACTTAACAGAAAACGACGGCCACTTGACAGAAAATGTTCTTGTCAGTTAAATTAACAGTATGATTAAGTTTGGCTAGATTTTTAATTTATTTATTTTGTTCGGTAAATGAAAACCAAAAAAGTAAGTTATGAAAAGTTTTATTAATTTCTAGTTAATGTTAATTATTATAACGTAAAGTATCTTCTCTTAAGATATCGGTAGCTAATTTGTTAGCACCTTATATATAACATTCAGTTATGCTGTATCAGAATAGGCACCGTGCATTTATTTTCAGTTCCACCAATGCTGTCAATACCAAACCAGTTGGAGGGAGCGTATATAGGCCAAGATGTGACTCTGGAATGCCACACCGAGGCGTACCCTTCATCCATAAATTACTGGACCACCGATCGCGGAGATATGATCATTTCTGGTAATTGTAAATGCATTTTAACAGAGAAAATTTCCAAGCATGATCCAATATCTAACTACCTACAATATAACGTATAATAATTATGTAGTTTATTTAGAGGAGGAGGAACGATCCTTAGAGCCTTATCATATTCCATACTATTCCGATTTGCTTTGCACTTTGCGAGCGAGCTGCCGGCGAGTTAGAAGCGAAGTTCCATACAAATGTCGTTCGCAGCGAACCCGCCGTGAGTTTTGTATGGAAACTGGCCCGCAACACGCCCGCAAATCGCAAGTGTGATAAAGCCCTTATGGTCAGAGGCATACCGGGTAATACTAAATGCGCTAACATGCAATATGTAACAAATTAGTCACAGGGATTTAAACTTTTACATTTTCCGATGATCTTTAGTTATTGTAACGTAAAATTTAATACACGTCAAGACATCGAATATCGGGTATTTATTTAAAAAATAATGTCGGAAATACATATATAGACTATTTATAGGAGTCAACCAGAGTGCAATTTATCCCAAAATATACCAGTGCGACAGTCCAATATGAAATAAAATGAAATGTCAAATATACTCCCTCTACTTAAAATAATAAGCTGCAAAATAACCACAAATTTCTCGTGACCGCATGGTTCATATATAACATATGTCGAGGAATATCAAATAAAGCATGGTTCGATTGTGTTGTTGATTTATGACTTCATAATGAAAATAGTTTCTCGTTTATCGGCGGAGGCTGAATCGAGAGCGTCCCGAATTTATTCACTCGTGCTGAATAGAAAGTTACTGAATGAAATACGACTGTGTATTGCGTTTTATCGAGGAATTTCAGGCACATGAACAATTGAAAATTCTTAAATAATTCATTCACAAACAATTTTAACCCCTGGCGCAAAATAAGTATGACAAACTATTGTTCATCGAGGGTTTTCAAAAATATTTCTCTTTATTACCTATTTCTTATTTCCTAGTTTTCATTGTTAGCCGGACCAAAATTGTTTTTGGCAAATTTCACAAATAATCATGTATTCGTACAAACGGGTACCAAATGTAATTGTGAGATGCAGAGGTTTTACATTTAAGTAGAAATGGAAATTGTAGGTGGCAAGTACGAGGCTTTTCCCATGGATAGCGGCTACAATAAATTCATGATGCTCAAGATAAGGAATATTACCAAGGAAGACTTCGGCTTCTACAAATGTATCGCCAAGAATTCTCTAGGAGAGACCGACGGCATTATCAAACTCGACGGTGAGGGAAACTTTCACGTAATGTTAGAATGTGACTTAGAATGTTGGAGTTTTGCCATTCATGAAATCCATATTTATTTTAGAAATTCCCGCGCCACCGTCAGCGTACTCGACGACGCCGAAAACTGGTTTGGACAATCAAACCTTCAAAAAGAAAGGTATTTCTTATAATGTTCGTCGATAATTGAATAAATTATTCATCAAAGTATTTCACATACAACTATTACACAGGTCACCATGAAAACTCCGTAGCCAATGATGCAGTTAGCTCAAATTTTCAAGGAGAAGTCTACGGTGAACAAATACGAAATTTCGGTAAGCATCTAAACATTTATGTTGTACCTTTTAGTTACTGTTGACCAAACAAGCGCGAAGCCTCTCCGTTTTAGCTTGGGCCAGCATGTTTTCGTATATCTATCTGTCAAGCTATTCTCCTCTACAGGTCGCATTTTTAAACCGATTCTGAACAAAAATTGTGAGCAGGTTCGATAATTACCTTCAAAGATTTTTTTTGACAATTCATATTTTGGATTTTTTCAAAATGGCGGAGCTATGGGGGCTGACAGACTCGCGAGTACGGCATGCAGCACGGGAATTCCCGGTACTGCCATACTAAAATTTCCCGCTACTGCATGCCCTACTCGCGAGGTCTACAACTAACAAGGAAAGGTACCCAACTGTCCGAATCCGATTTGATTCATTTTGATATATGTTAAAGAGTAGTCTAAAATAGCAGACACGTATTTTTTTTTTAGCTGACCAAGTTCTGCTTTTTAGGAGATATTGTCCTTCAAAATACTGAAAAGTGACTAAACCCTCCAACTTCTACAGAAAAAAAAATCAAGCTAGTTACTGGTTTCATTATATGTTGGAGAACATGAAAAAAGAATAGACGGGTGTATTTCCAAAAACGTAATTTTGCTGTCATGACATATTGGCGAATACTGAGAAGATTCTGCCTTATTAGAATTAGCACTTTTAGTTACAATGTAGTATCAGTCAAGTTCTAACAAGTAACCAACAAATGCCAGTCTAGTGAGGAGGAATCTTTTAAATATTGGTGCCAGAGAAAATACACCAAGACACGTGTTTTGTCATTTCACCTCAAACTCATATTTTCCTAAAAAAACACCCTTCAAAGTTTGAGCCTTTTGAACTTGGGCAGCTAAAAAAAATACGTGCCTGCTATTTTAGACTATTCTATAGGTAACATATATCAAAATTAATCAAATCGGAGTCGGACAGTTGGGTACCCTTCCTTGTAAGTAGGTGTAGTCTACACGATTATTAACTAACGTGGTTTTTATATTAAACAGGATTCGACGACGAAGAAAACTCAGCAAGTACAAGCAGAACCAGTATTATTTGTATATCGATATACTTTATACACCTGATAAATACTTTAAGAACTTATAGACTATCTTGATGATTCGTTAAAAAAATGTGTACTCAAACAGCTGAAACGTATTTATTTAAGTAACAAAGAATAACTGTTTTTCTTTTGTCATCAGCTGAACAGACAATAAGTACTGTATGTATATCTTGTCAATTTGGATTATTTTACTCTAACAAGACGTGTGTCTATGAACTATTGTCATACTGTATTTAAAATGTTCAACAGTTATTAGTTGCGTCGTTACAACATCTAACTTACGTTACGAGAGTGAATAAATCCCCAGTTTATCCTTTTTCCAGTAATTTGTCCGGTAATTTCATTATCGTGGAGTTTAGTGAATTTTATTTTAATTCCCCTACCAAATGAGCTCTACTTTTTATTTTATTTAGACAATGGAATTAGAATCAAACTGTTAGCGGAATTAGCGTTCAATGACTTTTCTGTGATGTTATGTCGGTCGCTGTTAAAAAACGGAACGAGGCCGAAATTGTCATAAAACTTTTCATTGTCACTTAAGATTAAGACAGCACGTAATTTACAACTTCGCCGTTAACGTGATCTAGCAATAATAGTTCATAATCGGAGGCAGTGCTCGGTATTTTCTTTTTATAAAAATACCGGTATTTTTTCCGTTCTTTGGTTTATTATTTAATTTTTTAATCGGACAATCTAATGATACGAAGACATTTAAATACATTATTGAGCCCTATATAAAAAGCATAAAATAATTATAAATATTGGGCTATTTCGGGGTTTTTGCTAAATACCGGTTCCTAGCCCTGATCGGAGGCATGCTGCAGTAGTTCGTCAAAATCGAAGTGACGAACGAAGCGATATATTTTGACCCCCGATTACGAACGAATGAGAATGGCGCCGAATTTGTGATTTACCCTACATAACTGTATTTATGCCACACCTGGCCATAAAGTGGCTTTTTCCGCACGCTATGCGTTCGGAAAAAGTCGCTTTCTGGCCAAGTGAAGACATAAAGTGATGTACACAACACGGGAGGTAATAAAGAAAGCCCTCGGTCGCATACTTACGTCCCTCGCCTGCGGCTCGGGCCGCAAACATCTGCGATCTCGGCCTTTCTTTATATTACCACCCTAGTTGTGTAATATACTATAAGGTGATTCGAGTCGGTCGGTTTTCCATACAAACATAAAGACGGTCATCGTTTGCTTCCACGCCATCAATTATGTTTTCCTTTTTATATCAATAAACATAAAAAAGCAGCAAAGCAAAGCAGTTTTTTTTAGCAGAACACGTTTGATTTCATATTATAATAATAGATGGCGCTGACCTGAAACGCCAGATTGCACGTTAATTCTGGTTTCTTGAGACTTCTTATGTCATTTTGCCCAGTAAAAATATATAAAACCATAAAATAACATTATTAAAATTTAAAATTAATATTAATACATTTCAACCACAATTGATATCTTGGATGTAAATAATGACCCTCTTTTTGTTTGTATTGAGAGCCGACTGACTCGAATCACCTTGGTATCACTCAGTTCTTTCTATAAACGCATCAATTAATTATGTAAAATGTCAATTGTCTCTTGTTTTGCCATAATATCAATTTATTTATTTATACGAATTATAAATCCTATTTTTAGTATCATATGTTATATTTATAATTACTTACTGATACATAACTATCACGAGCCGTGATAACACTCACAAGGCTGTGACGAGAGTCAACATGTTTATAAATGTGCGACGTAGATTTAAGTTTAATCGACTTTGTATAAATGCTTTCTACTACAACGACAATTATGTACTTACCTACCTTAAGTGCTTCGGATGATAGATTTTTAGTATCGTAAAACTATTTGTAGTTTCATCTCTGTTAGTATTTCTTGTGACCCCATTTTTTTTCTTTAGTAGATAAATATATGTAAATTATTTCTATACTACCTACTATTTTGATTCCATTACCTTTTTCGTTCTAGTTTTATACAATAAAACGTTTGTCTCTGTATACTAGAATATTTAGAAATCGCTGTACGTAGGCAAATATTTAGATTTTTGTAATATAAACGCTAAAAGAAAACTGCCAAAATACATAATTGAATAAACAATGCCTGACCGAGCTGGAGTTTTTTTTCTGCTCATACAATATAAATGTAGGTAACGAAATATTACAAATATTTTATAGCACATTTTTAAGGTTCATGTGCGGTGTAAATAATTATGCTAATAAATATTAGATTTGGAATTTATGACATAAATTGGTAAGGGTTTGAGTCCTTTCCATCAAATCGAGTGGAGGCAGGAGTGACTCACTCCGCGATCGTGCCGCATGGCCTTGAGGCCGCCCGTGGGTGGTATTAGTGGGGGCATTCCACGAAAACGTCTACTTTGTCGGGCACGTGACGGCTATGGCAGCTACCTTAAAAACAAATAGAAAGTCCTAAATAGCATTATCAATTCAGAATCCAAGTTATAAAATATTGACATACTTACCAAAAATGTACTTCCTAACTTTGTTTGAACTATCAAAAAAAATGGCGTCACGTGCCCGACATTCTGGTGGAATGCCCCAGTGGTATTAGCCAGCGACCAGAAAGAGCACGCGTTAGTACTCGTTACGAGATAAAAGAGACGGTCAGATGCGGTGAGCTCCGTCCGGTCGTCGGACCCGAACGACAGTTTTGTTAGAGAGATAAGCTTCTGTAGGTACGTACAATACTTTTGTGGTGAAGGTTAAAGTGTTAAAACTAAGCCCTCCGGCTTAATAAACTGAAACACAAGCAATTCTAAATCTCTTTATTCACTTACTAAAATTAACTCAGTGTGCGAATCAAAAGATTATTATTTTATACATAAAGTTTTGACTATATTATGGTTAACATTTATGGGCCAAATTTCAGATTCTGGCAAAATGTTTAGTGCAGTTTTACGTTAGTTCTCAACCAGGCCTCAATGTTTATTATGAATTATTTTGGTATTTACGGCTTTTTATAGCAAAAAAGTCTCATTTCTTGCTCGAATTACCACTGCGCTACCAGTCCAATTTAGTGTCCACTGCGTTAACAATTACTCGTCAGATATTATTATTACTGGTAACAATACAAATGCTTGCTTGTGAGATTGGCTATATAAAGAAGGAACAAACATGTGAAATATAATTTACGTTTTCCTAGGCCTGTGGTGTGTAAGTCGCATTATCTACTCGCTGCGGTGGAAGAAATTACCGCTTCCTGGTCAAGGGAAGACGTGTCTACGTCACGTAGACACATATTGTGGACACAACACGGGTGGTGAAGCCCCAGATTGCATATTTATACCACAATCTTATTGCACAAACCGCAGGTGTTTGTGTTTGTGTCTGGGCCATTCCTAATTATACCGCCCTGGGTATGTGTGTGTAATATAGTAGTATAGAATTAATAGTTCAATCAATTTAGGTACAGGGCCCACTAAGTGCGTTGTACTTAGGATATGAAACAGATTTAATCGAGCAAGAATTTCTTGCACGCGAGCATTCTCCGTTTGGTCACAAAGGGAAGCCACTTAGACAAATGGCTTGTCAACCAATCAAACACTGCGATGTACGAGATATACCAATTACACTATTCCCTCCAGGGAACGGACGACGCAGGTCTTGCAAAGGGAACGTTCTCGTAGCTTTCTCAAGTATATATTTTTAGCTTTATCTGTACTTACATTAAATGGGCATGCAAGATATAGCAATATAAACGCCGTAAGATTTCAACGTATCTTGATTAGAACTTCTAATGTTAACTATGCCTAATGAAAAGCTGCAAAAATGTGCCAAAAGATGTTTCCAATGTTGGTTTGATTTTAGATAGCAGTATGCACAAATTCCTAAAACAATATTCGCATTAACAAAATATCAGTCTTTAAATGCCTTTCAAGTCAAGTTGCAAGTTATTTTGCCAACTCCACTCACGTCTGAACGCGAACGAGTAACTACTTGAACAGAGCCGAGACCGCTATTCCCATTAATAGGTAACATGGAACAATCTCGGTGCAGTGCCCTTTAGTGTCCCGACCAATCGATACTTAGCAATTTACTGCTTCAAGTTTTACTCAGCAATTCACAACGGTAAATGAAGATATCGGCGATAATTCTAAAGTGCGATTTACACTCATCCAGTCCCTCTCCCACTCTGTACTTAGTACCTACTTACATAGGTATGCGAAGTTAAGGTATCCAAAATATACTTACAGTTAGAGATGTGCCGTTCCCGGGAATATTCCCCACTTGTATGGGGAATATTCCCGCGTTGGGAATATTCCCCATACAAACGGGGAATATTCCCGGGAATGGCACATCTCTACTTACAGTACGTAAACCGGGTTAGGCTCGTAAAACACACTTTCCCGAAATGTACACTTTGCGCAAAGGTGCACTTTCCGCATAATGTGCACTCCCAAAATGTATACTTTCCCAAATTGGTAACTTTCCCGAAATGTGCACTTTTTCTAATAGTGCACTTTTCCAAAATGTATACTTTCCCAAATTGGAAACTTTCCCGAAATGTGCACTTTTTCAAATAGTGCACTATCCCAAAATCTACACTTTCACATTTCTGAAAAGGACGCACGCACGCACATACACACGCACGCACATGCAAGTTGTGGCATGGTCTAAATGGGACTATAATACCATCACCCCTAAAATTTACTTTCTAGGAAATTTCTAGGATTTTCTTTAGTATCGGGAAGTGAACTTCTAGAGAAAATGTACTTTTCGGGAAAGTAATCATTTTATGAAAATGCACCTTTACAGAAAGTGCACATTCTGTAAAAGTGTACATATTGGGAAGTTAACTTTTAAAGAAAGTGTACTTTCCGGGAAAGTGATCATTCTAAGAAAATGCACCTTTACAGAAAGTGCACATTTCGGGAAAATGTGTTTTACGAGCCTAACCCCGTAAACCTATGAGAACGAAAGCATTAAACCCGTTGATGGCCAAGTGGAGCTTAATACTATTTCGCACTTTTTGTTAGTGTTTATCGATTACCTTTAGATTTATAATTTTATTGAAATGAACAAGTTGTACCTTTTACTAAATTGGTTAACACTTCTCGTATCATTCTGTGGAATGTTATGTTAATGTCATAACAAAAACCATTATTGTAAACGCATCACATAGTTTTTCACTATTATTGCACGTCAGTAAACAAAGTGTAAGCAGCCGAATTATGTTAAAACTATTAGGAAAATTGTATCCATACGTAAAGACTTTCATTGTTGTCATGATGTCACTTCAACTTCAATATGACTTCAATGTCAATTATTTTTTCTTAATAATTTTAATAAATAAGATTCCTCGCATTTAATTGACAAAGCATTTTCAAAATGTCATTCTTTAGTCATGGACATGAATAAACAATAAATAAATATATGTGTATTTCCGTAACTTCCGTAAAGATTCCCGCCACGAAGACAGCCTAAAAGTGCACGTATTATTGTAAAGACATGCTCGGCGAAAACCAAATTTGATGCGAATTGTTCATCAAAATAACCATCCGTCATAAGTAGCGGTGGAAGAGCTACGTCGTATTTAACCGTAAGTATACACGGAAATTTATACTTGAACGGATTCTCGATGTTTTGATGTTAACCTCGACTTGTCAGACGAGAGGATTGTAAACAATGAATACAGGATGTTACACAATTTTAATTGATTTATCATTATTTTTAGCCCAATTTTAAAAAGTGTCTATATCTCAATAAGTTATGTCATAACTTTGTTTCTCACCTAAACTTTCACGGGTTTAAATGTATGTTTTTCGTTAGTTTACATACTGCATATAAAACATATATTTTTTACTCAAAGCTGCCTGAGACTAGGGCATGCAATACCAGTTTTTTTTTTGTATGGCTAATACCGGGATCTCGGTTTTTGGCCCATACAAGCAGGGGAGAATGGGGTAAATACAGACGCGGGGTAATCCCAGACATAACCTTTTCTAGAATTCTAGCTCCCCCCGCGCCCCACTACCCCGATTTTTTGATCATTTGCACCATCCGTATAGTGCATGGATGGTAAACAAGAACAAAAGCCGCGCACGCATTTCAAAATAAGTACCAAAAACTTTTTTCACGTGTTTTCTCATAATAGGGATGATGACTGGGTTAAAAATATGTAATTCTATTTAGTCCGTCAGTTAGATTATGGAAAAATATGGGACGCATATTTTTTGGTTTATCAAAATATTAAAAATCGACAAAGTTATAGATCATCAAACTTCTGGAGTGGGGGCTTGTGACGTCACTCTTGAGTACAATTTGTACTCAAGAGTGACGTCACTCGAAACTTCTAAGCACTCTATCCTCGTCAGTTTTTGTTTGTCAAACAAAACAAAAAATACGTGTACAATATTTTTTCATAATGTAACAGACGGACTAAACAGTATCATCACTTCTACTGTTTTATAACTTATAACTTCTCTGTAACCTTATGATGCTACGCTTTGTCACGCGATAAATAAATGATAAAGCATCCGTCACGTTCTGACAAATAATGTGTGAGAGTTGTGGTGGTAATCGTATATACCTATATTTTTATTTATTTATATGAGGTAAATATTGCGTAATACCTATTGCCTAGAAGTGTGTGATGTGAGAAACAAACCCATAGGAAAAAAATCAAGTTACGACATAAAAACCCAGGCCTCTGAAATCAATTTTAAATGTCATGTCATCTACTAACAAAAAGGCTCAAGTTTAAGTTCTTTGTCTAATACAAAGAATCGTGTTCCTAAATGCATAAGAAATGCGTTAATTGCTTTTAAGACAGATATATTACTTCAAGATGTGAGCAGATATTTAACTAAGAAATACGAGAAGTGGTCTAAAATGCACAAGGTGACATGTTGAGGTGTTGATGCAGAATATTATGGTTCTTAAACCTAACGGTCTAAGGTACAATAGCGCAAACATGAAACTACTGTTTTCGACATTTACGCATTCCAGGAAAAGCTTCAAGCGGGTCATTTTGCGAGAGAACAAGACTACGAGTGAGAGCGAAACAGGCGGAGCGACCTTTCGCTACGAGTGGGAGCGAGTCAGATGGAGCAATACGTACAACCATGGGGGTGAACGCAGGGGATGGCGCGTGCGCAGGTTGAATCGCGAAGAAGAACTTATGTTTAAGAACATGGGGTTTACTATTGTTTGTAAATAAAGATAGTATAAGATAGTTGTTTGTGTGTGTGTAGGCGAGACGGTTGTCTTTTCAAAAAATGTGAGAGGTAGGAAAAGAAGGGAGGCTGGGGACTGGATCCTGGGACGAGACGAGGGAAGGTCGACGGAGCTTGGTGGCCGGGGAGATGAAGTATCGCTAAAACCATAAAAGCACGAGTGCTTATAGTCGCGAGTGTATATTCTATTATAATTATGTCTATCAAGTAAAATAGATTCAGTGTACTTCAAAGGCGATCCCCGTGTCAAGTTAAGTACAATCTCTTAAACCACGGTTAAAGTTATTTGGAAATAAAGTATAATGTAATTTAGCGATAAATTGATAATAAATGTTATAGTATAATCAGAAGTATTGTCAGATGTTCGAAGAACTTGTTATCCTGGATAATTGTTCAATTAATAATTCCAAATAACCACGACTGATTCTTTTATGGAACGCTATTGTGATTTTGAAGGATTTTATTTGTTTAATATTTGGGTTCGAATCTCAGATAAAATAACAAATACGTTAGAAAAGCTGACGGGTTCGATTCCCGTATGTAGTATCTACGAGATACTAATTCTATAGCCAACTGCTTGTGAAAATTATGGATTCTATTTCTTTAACGGGTTCGATTCCTGGTTGAAGTATGTATTTCAAATAGATACATAATTATATTGATATCAGAGCCAGTACTGATGTGTGGCACAATATTGTATTGGGCTTTCATTATTTGTAAATGAGAGCGTTTTATTGTGGTATTTTTATAATGTTCATAATTAATATACCCGGATTCGACTTCCGTGATATTTTAAACTTTATGGTTGGGATGTGGAACAAGAGGGTTACTAATGTGGTTAACTCTGATATAATTGTGGAATTCTTGACAGCTCAGCACCTTATAATTTGTCGAAATGACTTGTGTTTAATTTATATGTTTGAAAGAAGGTGTTTAATCATTATATTGTGTGTCTTACGTCTGGAAGCTCATTCGTTCAATTATGTATAAACGTATGTAACTAATGTAAACATATCTCCTCTCCTTTATTTTATGAATAACATAATAGTCAATGTTATATAGTAACTTGTTAATTTACTTTTAAAACAGGGCGTGGGGTTTTTCTCTTTATCTGTTCTGTTTTTGTCCTCACAATTGCTTGGCCCTAGGGAAGTTAGAACAGATATCAAATGAAGACTATCAACTAGCTTTATTTGATTAATTAGTCAAAGTTTCGATTAAATTCAGTGAAAATATAAAATTATTGGAGTTTATGAATAATAAACAGCTTTTTAACTCCTTTCTGTATTTCATTACTAGCATTATTTTAGTTACCCTTTTTCTCAAAATCCCTCAGATCAGACTTAATGTGTGTACATACGAACCTTCGATTGGTTCGGTTATTTTATAAGTCAGAGGTCATATACCTATACACACTTATACATACTCATATACTATTAAGTATAGATAGGGAGAAGGGGGGGAACCTCACACGTGGTGCCGTGACCAGGATCTAGTCTTTGTGCCCTAGAATTATCTAGACACATCTAGAACGAGCTTTTGGTTTCTTTTATATAAAATAAAAAATTACACAACGTAGGAAAACTTATTTTTATTTGACGATCACAGTTAACTGGTACAGAATTATAGGTATAAGTCTATTTTAAAAATCTGAGAGGGGTGTTTTGAGTTGAGGGATTTCTATTTTATTGTTTAATCGGAATATTGGAGAGGGGCGTATGAAACAAATTGTTATACATATTTAAGCTTTAAATTTGAACGAATGAGAAATCAGACACACTGTAATTTTGAGTTATTTTATTTCAGCTTGTGCATTTTAGACCAAATATTTTAGGATTATTACTTATGATTATATGTATTTGCGTAACGTGAATAATTACAGATTGCTATTAAGCGGGTGTAGATATTGCGTGGCAATAAAGTGCATATTTACAAATATTATTTTTAACAAGTTTCAGAGAGGTATTGCATTTAAGATTAGAAAGCGAAGTAGATATAAATAATGAACGACCCGATTAAGCTAAGTCCATATGGTTTAGTCGTAAAGCTAACGATAGATATCAACAATGATATGGTTACGCTATAATATAGTGTAACAAGCGATTTGATAGAAGAGTATTATGAGTTTGTTTTATTGCTAGTTAGTCAGCTAGTTCAGAAAATACGTTGTCGCATAGAGAAGTGGTTGCTTAAGCCTAAACGTGAAGGTAAATAGTGTAAATATACGCTTATTCAATTTTAATTATGTTACTAATAGTAGAAAGCTCGTGTTTGTTGAGAGAGGAGGCCGAATGCAGGTCATAAAAGTATACAGATACCGGTGAAGACGTCAGGTACAGCTATTGTACTATTAATTGTTTTAAAAAGCTTGGTTTAAAGGGTATTTCTGTTAAAGTGTAAATTTGCTACACAATAGATAAAGTTGAATTGTGTTTTAGGCACAACTACTAGACAGAGAAATTTTACGAGGTCATAAAATACGATAACTGAGCCGGACGATTCTTAAAACTAATTTCGACAATGAACATTTTGCCCACATGTTTGAACGCAGGTATTCAGCCTCAGCACATTGAGAATGCTGTTGAAGAGAGTAATTTTGTAAAAAAAAAAAAAAAAAATAACGTGGCATTTGTCGATATTTGCACAGAAATTTGTATTTGTTTGGTTTTACGATGAGGGCAATATTTCCACAGTAATGGTATTTTTTACACATTTAGGATGTAGTGTTTAGTTAGTGATTACGTAGTAACTTAGGTAGTGTTGAGATAATTTAACAGTAGGTAGGTACGAATGTTAGATATCTAGTTTTACTTAAGCAGTATCTAGGTAGTTAGTTTTATTCGTGTAGGACCTGTTATTTCGAGGTAGATACGTGCAATTTAGCGATTATAGAATAGATGACGTTAAGGACCCGTTATTTGAATATGCGAGTAATGAGAGTAAATCTGTGCCCAGCAGTATATAGCTGATGATGATGATGATGATTTGAATATGTCATTGAGTTACTGATGTTACTATACCTGTTTGTGAATCAAACAAGCGTTCAACTGTCAAACATAATAATGTTTTAATATGGTAAAACGGAACCCTGTCGAGTATTATCATATTGATTTGTCTTTGATAATTGCTGACGTCTCTCATTTACTAATCATGCCTCTCTCGACTCTACCTATGACCTTTTCATATAGCTGCATAGTGAGAAAAGGTTCCTTATAGACAAAGGGTTTAACCTAGTCATTACTTTGAGATATACATTAATTAATTTTTATGTAATACGAGGTGTTTGCAAACACATACATCACATATACTTATGATGAAAATTGAGACTATTATATCACAACTATTATATTACAAGATAATAAAATAGTGCATTTGGAATTAAATTGATCCGATAGTATTGATTTGACTAGCATTGACTAGAACTAGAACTAGAATAGAAGGCTCTGTGTTTGAGGAGGAGGTTAATGGTGACTAAATTGTACTGAAATGATATAAGCATATTAAATCTGGACTCATTAGAGAAAAAGAGGAAGGTTTATCAATGGTGAATATAAAATGGCTCTAAATGTCCGTTTGTCAGTGTTGTGATTAATGTAGTAATAATATCTAATGTATAGATATTTAGACGTCACGTTTGAAGGTGCCATATCGTTATGGACGCTGCTTAAACCGTCTTTTGCAGATGCCATAGGCCAATGGGATATTAAAGATTAAGACAGAGAACAAAAGATGTATTTAATGTACGCAAGGCTGCTATTAAAATAATAATTGATCACGGGTTCGATTCCCGATAAGACTAAATGTGGATTCCATTAGAATAGTTATTAAAATAATACATATTGCTAGTTTAGTATAACATGACAATTGAGGTGCTTAATAGCCCTACATATCAGTGGAGTGGCGTAAAAGATATCATCAGGCAAACCGGTGCAGATTTGGCGAACATTTTCCTTAAGAGCTGTTGAATAAGGTGCTTAAATGCAGTGGTGATATTAGGCAAGCCGGAAGGAATCGAGTTCTATGGACGCCACGCTACTGCTACATATTCGTGTCAGACGACTTTGACGCAGGTAATTAAAATGTTACCTAAGTGTAGACTTTGTTGTAGAGTTTCATTAAAATCGGAGGTGCCTAATAGTTAGAACTGTTAGAAGGTGTATCTAAGGTTGATAACAGCGGGCAGGCAGGTAGTAGAATGGTTGTATTATTAGATAAATATATAATGTGGTTGTTCGTGTTATGTAGGTTTGGGAGATGACTGTATTTTGACGACTTTAAGTAGCAGAAAAGTTTAAGTGTTGCAATTGATATTTTGACAAGAAAGGATAGAGGGTTAGCGATTTGATTACCATCAGGTTAGTTAGAGAAGCGATTATACATGCGAATAAGTTTAGAAATAATGTTAGCATTATTAAGGTTATATAGGTCATTATAATGTATTATTTATAGGCGAACAATAGTACACATACATTGTTTCTGTGAGAAGTTATCTAACGTTTCGTTTTAAACTAGATGTGAATATAGATTGTTTTATGGACTATATCTGGATTTGGACAGACAAGTATAAGTTTTGAATTGAGTTGGTGTTTTACAACAAGTTAATTTACTGAAAATCTGAAGTACTTGGTAACTGCATGGCGAAAGGCAGCAGTTAATTCATAATTTGGTTTTTTATCATGATTTAAAATCAACCCTGCTTCTATGCAAATATAAAAAGTTTTGCCAATTGAAACTAAATTACATGGCAATACTTATTAGTTTCGAAATATTTCTAATAAGACTTTCGTTAGTATGACAAATAGACTAGTTTCTAATGAGATTTATAATAATATCTTGTTTTGAAGAACTAACTTGATAAAGTAGTTCCATGGATATACGATGTTTGGTGTATCAAATTAATATTTTAGTATCATTATTATTTTTTCTATTCAAAATTTGAGCTGGCAATGTAGGTCAAAAAAAAAACTATTTCAATTATTTTGAATTGAAATAAAATTGAATCGATTAAACTCAACTAGTTGCATTATCTAGCCACTGTAATAATCGACTGGACGCCAACTCAGGGAAAGATTTAAGTTGTTTTGGCAGTTTTGACGTGGTCTGCAGAGACGAATGGCTGTCTGACAGGAAGCTCTGTTGATCACAAGATCGGGTTTTACAGTTACATGTTTATCAATTTTGACACTCATAGGTGCATTTTAATAAACCTAAAATTGAAGTGTAAATAACTTTGAATTTGATTTAGAATCAATCAATGAGATTAAATAATTAGATTTTCTTTGCTGTCGTACTATATTGAGTTGATGTAACGTAGCATCGCTACGTGTTTATTTAAGATATTAGGGGTTTGATGAATTGCCAAAATAGCTTTTGTTGCATAAGCGGTCGCAGTGAAGAGTTATTATCCCTATATCAAAGCGCATGGTTGACCCGGGCGGCCGTCCACGAACTATATATCAATCAAATCACAAAGGTATACCTTATCAAACAACACCAAGAATGCATTCTTTATATACTATCTAATTAGATTGCTGTATATGCAATCCATACATACAAACTCCAAATGGAGCATACCTGGTCAACCAATATATACATACATATCAAATTACGTCCCCTGCAAGTTCTAGACTGAGGCTGACGAGTTACGTAACTATTATTCTTATTATTGGAAATAACCTTCCCGAAGTGGCTAGGCAGACGTGTTTGGTCTCCAGAAGAATTGACACCAAAAGACAGGCCGTTTTGTGGTAAGAGTATTTTACCCCTGCTGGCATACCCCAGGCTTTTAAAGTAAGACTCGACCTCATTATTTATTCACAAAGGGTGTGGAGCGTGCCCTGGTCTAAGCTGGACGCGGTTTAGGTCAGGATATGAGTAAATTTGCTTAGCGAAAGTACTTATAACGTACCACATGACCTTTGCATAAATAACTCTAATGGTGTGTGGCTAAAGATTGTCAGCTCAAAACAGTTCTAATCAAATTATACAACCAAGTACATAATAACGTTATATGGAATTTTAATACTAACCAACTCGAAAAACACGAGAAATAGAAAGTTTGATAATTCACCTATTGTTATAGAATTTGAAGTTACCCAAGTCAGGTAGATGTCCAAAAAGCTGAGACAGAGAGATAGTGTATTATTTTATTACCCACTTCAGTATACAATGTCATTGTTATTTTTATACAAAAGATACTTAACTCATAGAAGCAATGGAGATACTCACGAACTCCTTTATAAGATTGGTTTGAGCTCTAAAAATATCAGAGGGGTAAACCTTAGGTACGACTCTAAGTAACATAGTTGTATGTAGAAAATCAAAACTACGTTTTAATTTTCTCCAGAGAGGGGTCTGTGGTGGTAATCGTATATACCTATATTTTTATTTATTTATATGAGGTAAATATTGCGTAATACCTATTGCCTAGAAGTGTGTGATGTGAGAAACAAACCCATAGGAAAAAAATCAAGTTACGACATAAAAACCCAGGCCTCTGAAATCAATTTTAAATGTCATGTCATCTACTAACAAAAAGGCTCAAGTTTAAGTTCTTTGTCTAATACAAAGAATCGTGTTCCTAAATGCATAAGAAATGCGTTAATTGCTTTTAAGACAGATATATTACTTCAAGATGTGAGCAGATATTTAACTAAGAAATACGAGAAGTGGTCTAAAATGCACAAGGTGACATGTTGAGGTGTTGATGCAGAATATTATGGTTCTTAAACCTAACGGTCTAAGGTACAATAGCGCAAACATGAAACTACTGTTTTCGACATTTACGCATTCCAGGAAAAGCTTCAAGCGGGTCATTTTGCGAGAGAACAAGACTACGAGTGAGAGCGAAACAGGCGGAGCGACCTTTCGCTACGAGTGGGAGCGAGTCAGATGGAGCAATACGTACAACCATGGGGGTGAACGCAGGGGATGGCGCGTGCGCAGGTTGAATCGCGAAGAAGAACTTATGTTTAAGAACATAGGGTTTACTATTGTTTGTAAATAAAGATAGTATAAGATAGTTGTTTGTGTGTGTGTAGGCGAGACGGTTGTCTTTTCAAAAAATGTGAGAGGTAAGAAAAGAAGGGAGGCTGGGGACTGGATCCTGGGACGAGACGAGGGAAGGTCGACGGAGCTTGGTGGCCGGGGAGATGAAGTATCGCTAAAACCATAAAAGCACGAGTGCTTATAGTCGCGAGTGTATATTCTATTATAATTATGTCTATCAAGTAAAATAGATTCAGTGTACTTCAAAGGCGATCCCCGTGTCAAGTTAAGTACAATCTCTTAAACCACGGTTAAAGTTATTTGGAAATAAAGTATAATGTAATTTAGCGATAAATTGATAATAAATGTTATAGTATAATCAGAAGTATTGTCAGATGTTCGAAGAACTTGTTATCCTGGATAATTGTTCAATTAATAATTCCAAATAACCACGACTGATTCTTTTATGGAACGCTATTGTGATTTTGAAGGATTTTATTTGTTTAATATTTGGGTTCGAATCTCAGATAAAATAACAAATACGTTAGAAAAGCTGACGGGTTCGATTCCCGTATGTAGTATCTACGAGATACTAATTCTATAGCCAACTGCTTGTGAAAATTATGGATTCTATTTCTTTAACGGGTTCGATTCCTGGTTGAAGTATGTATTTCAAATAGATACATAATTATATTGATATCAGAGCCAGTACTGATGTGTGGCACAATATTGTATTGGGCTTTCATTATTTGTAAATGAGAGCGTTTTATTGTGGTATTTTTATAATGTTCATAATTAATATACCCGGATTCGACTTCCGTGATATTTTAAACTTTATGGTTGGGATGTGGAACAAGAGGGTTACTAATGTGGTTAACTCTGATATAATTGTGGAATTCTTGACAGCTCAGCACCTTATAATTTGTCGAAATGACTTGTGTTTAATTTATATGTTTGAAAGAAGGTGTTTAATCATTATATTGTGTGTCTTACGTCTGGAAGCTCATTCGTTCAATTATGTATAAACGTATGTAACTAATGTAAACATATCTCCTCTCCTTTATTTTATGAATAACATAATAGTCAATGTTATATAGTAACTTGTTAATTTACTTTTAAAACAGGGCGTGGGGTTTTTCTCTTTATCTGTTCTGTTTTTGTCCTCACAATTGCTTGGCCCTAGGGAAGTTAGAACAGATATCAAATGAAGACTATCAACTAGCTTTATTTGATTAATTAGTCAAAGTTTCGATTAAATTCAGTGAAAATATAAAATTATTGGAGTTTATGAATAATAAACAGCTTTTTAACTCCTTTCTGTATTTCATTACTAGCATTATTTTAGTTACCCTTTTTCTCAAAATCCCTCAGATCAGACTTAATGTGTGTACATACGAACCTTCGATTGGTTCGGTTATTTTATAAGTCAGAGGTCATATACCTATACACACTTATACATACTCATATACTATTAAGTATAGATAGGGAGAAGGGGGGGAACCTCACAGAGTGACGGATGCTTTGTCATTTATTTATCGCGCGACATAAGCCTACTGATATGTGGACAACTGCTACTGAGTAGTTCAATGAAATATGTAGGATATTATCAAAATAATCGCAATAACTCCAAATAGTGTCCGCATTTACCCCACATGCACCGGGTAATTTCGGACAGAAAGCCTTTTGCTTTTCTTCTATATTTCATTTTTGTAATTTATTTAAAAATAAAATATAAATTATTTAAAAATAAAATATTATTATAATTTTGTAAGCTAGTAACCGAACTTTAATTAGGTGTATAAAGAAAATATCGGCTTCATGTTAATGGTATCATTTTTATTCAGATGTTTGCTTAAGTGTCCGCAATTCCCCCACTCTCCCCTAATACCGGTATTACATGCCCTACCTGAGACCATACCATTTTTTCACATCAAATATTTCAAACTACTAACTACTAAGAACTTGGGAATAAATAACAAATTATTATTCAAATCAAATTTTCTACTTATTGCGCTTATTGCGTTGATACAGATAAGAAGATATTTAATTTCAAACGTGAAAATTATCATTCCCTGAGCACACATTAATGGCGAATATTCAGAAGATCCCGTCTCTTTATAATGTCGTTTTTGATTATTATGTACCTACTTCCGGCTAAGCTCTACAAATCAACCAAAAATGTAATTCTAATGAGCCGAACTCTTCTTAATATTTGTAGCCAGAATCACTCTAAGACAACATACTATTTGACAGATGCAAAATGTACACACATTCGGTTACTAGACTAGACACTACTTTATGCGTAAAAAGGAGACAGAATATAAAAACATTGCCGCTGGAAGTCTTTGGTGCATGTCGCGAATATGTCAGCTATTATTATGTACCTACATCATCCTTATTGTGTAGTGTAGGTACATGTTATCATCATACCAGTAAACTAAACTTAAAATATCCCAACAAAATTAGTAAATATCCTTAGCCTAGAATCAGATAAATTAAAGAATATAATCTCTCTTCTAGCCTAGAGCGTATCACTCAGTCCATGAAAATGTATTCTGTAGTAAACATAATTATCTTAATAATTAATTGGCAAACACAGACAATGAATGAAGAGAAGTTTATTGACGTACCGCGAGATAAAAATTTCTTAATGAATTTCTTATCTGTGAGGAAAATAACACTATCTTAATTGTCAATTGTGATTACACTTATGTGTATATAAACAAGTCGGTGCCTCATTGTATTACAATATTCTTGACTGTTGTTGCATTCCGTGATTGTCAGTCTTAATTAAAAATATCCATAATGTTTAATACAACTCCTTACGTTTATGGTGACCAAAATGTTCAAGTTCCGGCGCACTTGAGTTTTGGAAAATATATGTTCGAGCGGTTGAAAGTAGCATGCAAAAGTGAGACAGCGGTGGTGAGTTTATATCCACAGAATTTTGAACAAATTGTTTACCTGCGTATAGAACCCTTTTATGGTATATATTTTAGTCCGCAAGCAGGTCTTATATTTTAGTTGCTGCCTGAAATCGGGGGTGCAATCACAGAAAATCTACATAACAGAAAAATATATCACCCATCTCTAATTTCACTCTTCGATTGTTATTTTTTGTAGGTAGGTATGTTTTACTCACTAACTAAAATTTTCTTAGTTAAACAAGTTTTTATTACTAGCACTGAACATCATAACGTAAAATAAATCTACTAATATCTTGGGATCATATGAGTTTTTAAATTTTTCCTCATTACTCTCTTTGCGCGGAAATGTATAGAATCGTGACTCTATCAGTAGATATAACGTCACCCCAGCCAAACATCTAGAGAGCTGATCATTTTTTGTCCTCATAAAAATGTGTCTTAAGCACATTTCTTTTAGTAATGAAACAACGCTAGTTTTTTCTAAAGTTAGGTTTTAAGCTCTTCTGGCATGTGTGTAAACATCTTTACACATTAGGCCCATCTGGCAACACTAATATTGAATTTGTATTTTTAAAGTGGGTAGGTTTGCACAACAGTAATTTTGACAGCGGGAATTTATGATTTTCTCAGTCTACCCGCGACCACGAACGCTGAAAAGGGTTACGAAACGTCGAGACTTAAAATGTAGCAATATACGCGATTTAATCCGTTTAAGTTGTTTTATTACTATGAGTGATAATCGCGGAAACCGAAGACAATATTATGCACATTTATTTCCTTAAGATAGCTATTAAATGTACGTTTTTGTAAGGAAATGCTTAGAAGAGTATTTTCTTAAGATTTGTACCATACATAAGTATTTAACCTCTTCCATGAACTGCGAATCATTGTCACAAATAGGGATTATGGTTTTATTAAAATGTACAAGTGAATTTATTAATCCGTCACGAGACTATGAAAATGATGTCTGATTGTGACAAATTCTTATGCAAATATATTTCGCTATACAGGAAAATGCTCTAACTGGAGAAAAAATTACATACGGAGAGTTTACTCAGTACGCCGTGAATATAGCAATTTCTCTGGCAGACTTGGGAGTGAAGAGTGGACACACCGTTGGAATCGGCAGCGAGAAACGAGTACAGTTTGTACCCACTGCATTAGCAGTAGTTTTTACAGGGGCAGCTTATACTCCATTCGATTTACAAAGTGGGAGAGGTTGGTAAAAAAGACGAATTTATTAATAATGTAAGATGTAGGGATGTAACGATACATAGTTTTGCCGATACAATACCGATACCGATATCTTAGCTAAATAATCAAGTATGAACTTAAGATATTTGTATGTCCTTATTATACCTAAAACTTGGCTATATTTAACAGAGAGTCAACCTTGAAAGTGTAAAATAAAAATATTAGAAAAATATAGATTGTCAACTCAAAATCCAAATTAATTTTTTAAAAAGAACCAAAGATTTAATTAACATAGTAATTATCATTGCATAAGATAATAGACCAATACATAAAATAAGTCAGTACCTAATTGAAATTACTTTTTGCAGTTTTTTTTTCATACAGCAATTTTTTTTCGCGTTCTTCAAATATCGGTTGTATATTATCGGCGATACCGATATATCGGCGATGCCGATATATCGGTATCGGTATCGGTATCGTTACATCCCTAGTAAGATGCATAGCTAACCAAAAATAGGTGACGCGAAATGCATGAAATAATCATTGATAATCAGCACACGATTGCCTTTTCTATCAGCCGCTTACGATTACCTTTTCTATTAGCAGCTTTACGAGGATCGGTAACCGCCAATAAGACAAGGCACCAAACAATATTATTCACATTATAGAACTGGACACTATCTGTATTACTAAATTGAATCGCAAATTGCTAACTCTGTTGCCAGCCAGCTAGTGGGAATAAAACGCAAGCTGTAGTTAAATAACAGTCTTCTATCAACAATCACGATTTTAGTACCACAATCAATGTACAGACAGTAGATACTTATAGGAAACCACACTGACCTTAACTGACAAAATATGAAGGCTCCAAAGCTTCTGATCCCCATTTCTGTGTAAGTTCGGTCCCGTAGGTTCCATAGGTTGGAATAATATTCAATTTAAATCAAATTTGATATCATTTCAAGGCTTATTGTTTCTTGATCAAGGCCAGTAAAATGAAATAAGATAAGAATAATAAAGACTATGGAAATTTATGCCACCAGAATTAAAGCGTAGTCTAGCTGTGTTAATTTCATGATCTAGTTCCACATCATAAAGGTTTTCCATATTACAAAAACAAGTGTTTTTTTCAGCGGTCCTAAAGCACAAACTGGATTTGACTAGACCAAAATACTTCATCTGTTCTCAATTGTTTTGGAAGACATATGGCGACATATTAAAACCATTAGACTTCATAGAGCATTTTTTATGTTTCGACGAATGTGACGATATCGAGATATCTTTAAAGACATTGATCTCGAAAAAAGCAGCGGACGTGGACTCTTTTGAACCGGTCACTGTTCGCGGCCAAACGGACACTGCACTTATCTTGTACTCGTCGGGTACGACTGGCATGCCAAAAGGAGTTCAATTAACACACTTAAACTGTATTTTAAACAGTTTGCCAAAAGAGTAAGTACTTTCTGTTGTTTTATTTATTTTTTAAAGATTATCGGATTTGTTAGGTGTCATCGCGAAGCTACAGGCACAACTTTTAATGCAAATACTTTCATAAGGTTCAAGTGATACAATATACACAGATACCCAATATTTTTGTTCCATCCTATCCATTTGTGATGGGACCTATGCAAGAATTAGATAAAAAATATACATGCGGAATAATATTATCAAACCGCGTTTAGAAAGGGATTGAGCTCATATGTCATTTTTGAACTAATGCATGATATGACATTGTCAGTGGTAGAGTATGCAGATAAATTAATATACCGCGGCATAGCATAATACTTTAGCGCGATTCATATTGTATACAAACATATTTTTGAAAAGCTACGGCAATTTGATAAAGCGAAATAATGTGACTGGTGACAGATTTGTCAAATATGATAATACTATTTTTTATTAAACAAATGACAATATTTACCGAGAATAGAGTTTAAATATGCAAATCATATTTAGCTATTAATTCTATTATCTATAAGGGTCTGCACTTATGAAGATATCAAAGATTGGTTTATGATTATATTTAATCATTTATTAAGTACACTTGTGCTAACGGTACACTCGAATCCCTTTCTCAACGCGGTTTGATAATAAAACTAAATTATTTGAGTCATTTTCAAAAAAAATGTACACAATTAAGGGATTTAATTAAAACAAAACTTAATTTATTCCTCTGTGTTACGAAAGTTACCCATATAGTTTGTATGCCTTTCTTAAGACAGAGGAAGCGATCGTGATTTTGTTTTTATTAGGCCCTTAACTATGTACATTTTTTTTGAAAATGACTCATTTTAGATAGTTCAATAAAATTTGTATTTAAGCTGCCGGCATGCTGCGATTGACGGTCAAATACAATATAACACTGGTACTGCAAGTAGCGCAATTGCAGACTCAAAATTGGCACTTTTACGAGTCGACCATATATAAACATAGTGCCTGAAACGCAGTCTATGCGTAGAGGCTTAAAATATGCTCTTCAAAGATGCGTTTAAGCAGTCACGCGTTGAGCCTACCTCTGCATCATATATTTTAAGCAGTCACGCGTTGTACCTACCTCTGTATCATATATTTTAAGCAGTCACGCGTTGTACCAACCTCTGCATCATATATTTTAAGCAGTCACGCGTTGTACCTACCTCTGCATCATATATCTTTACGACGCGTCACTACGTATATACATTGTGTAAAGCATCGTCTGTAGGTATCTTTTAAGCTTCAGTGTAATCGAATCTTAATCTCTTCTTCTAAATTCGTTCTCGTTTTATAAAGCTACGCAGGAATTTTCGCACCGCACCGTATTCGCATTAAGGTTTTAACACGTGGTAGATACTTTTGCTGAAGCAAAAACTTTCTCGCACACACTGGCATTGAATAAGAAACGCTTTCCTTGAGTTATACCACCTGTTTTCGTACAGTTTCGAGGATGAATTTCTAAAAACCGTGTTCCTGTTCGGAGAATGGTATCATAATTACGACACGTTCATGACTTACAAGTTCCTATCCCTCGGGAGAAGAATTGTGTACGTGGACAACGTTACACCTGAAAATCTGTTGAAGAGTATTCAGCGATTCCAGGTAAGATGCCTGCATTCATTTAAATGCCGATTATGATAATGATACTCAGTATTCTTAGTAAGAAACTTCATACTGTAACGCACACTTATCGGCATCGGAACGGCAACGTCTCGGCTTGGAACAGGCTAGAGGCGCGTCCGCGGTCCGCGAGTCGCCCGCGCGCCGCTTGCGGTTCACTGGCTTGTACCGAGGTGAGTTGCCGGCCCGCGGAAAACGCGCTACCACCAGCCGTAAGCGAGATGACAGCTCGAACGTGCCGATTCGCTTCCTTTACGGGCTTGCGTATACCTGACGGCGAAACGATGAGGTGAAGCGGTACCGTTCCGGTTTTATATGTGTTATGTGACATTTAGTCGAACAGGGTGAGTTGATAAGACGAAATCCTGGTATAGAGGAAATAAAATCCCGTTCCCTTCCCTTCAAGCCCAAAATTTTCCATAACTCGAAATATTAAACCTCTATAAGTCGAAGTTACAATAACTCCCTACAAGCCGTTTTAGTACATTTTTTACCTCTATAACTCAAAATAGATGAACTTTACCTCTATACCTCGAAGAAACCGTTCTTTTGTTTTATCGCCTCTGTATCTCGAAGTTTTTGAATTTATACCTCTGTAACTCGAAGTCAAAAAGTAAAGAAGCCAGAACCTCTGTAAGTCGAACATGGTCCTATGAAAACCTCTGCAAGTTGAAAACTTCTATAAGTCGTTAATACGATTTTTTAAGCGTTTCCCTTGAGTTTCGACTTATAGAGGCTCTACTGTAGTAAGTATTTGGTAATGAACGGTGTAAATTCAGATCAAACCATTAACTTATCATAATTTTAGGTTAACATCGCTATGCTTGTGCCATCACTCGTTGGCTACCTGTCTAAGGCAGAGCAAGTAGATCAATATGATCTAAGTACATTAAGAATCATATATTGTCGCTCGTCCCCACTACATGGTAAAACAATTGCAGCTATCAAAAAAAGGTAACCCATTTTTTTTCTTTTCGTTTTTCCAATCCGTACGCGAGATCTAAGGGAACTGTCAACTATACTATCACCTATAACTTTTAAGGGAAAATTATGATTATAAATAATTTATTTCCCGAAAACTACTTATTAACTTTTTTGTAACAATCCAAATCTAATGTTAGTTATACGCGACAACATTTGGAAAGATTTTGTAATAATGATATAAAATAAAAATAAAAAAGAATCTTTAGGACTTACGATCATTATGGCATTTCTGACAAATAACATATTTGGAAGTTTGAAAGGAAACGGTACTCAACCATGAATAACCACTATTTTGCTAATTAGAACAAGAATAATACTAGCAACATATTATTTACCAATTAGCAGTAATCGTAAATATTAAAACTAAAATATTCAGTCACGTCTAGCTTACTTACATTTTTTCTTTTGCGTAAGTTGACCGTCTACCGCCGTCCTCTTAATGTTTCAGTTATAAGTTATAAGTTATAACAATTACTGTTCATAGGTTCCCGACGCTGAGAAATTTAATACAAGGATACGGCATGACCGAATCGGGCGAGCTTACTTCTGAGAGTTGGGGTACTAAGGGCCCTAAAATTGGAAGCGTAGGTATGGCTTCTCCTGGGATAACTTTAAAGGTAGTGTCTTATTTCATATTGTTTCTCTAAAACTTCTATTACCAATGTATTCCTCAATATTCCTGGTAACTTGTTTAAATAACATTTACACAGATTATACTGCAAATACATTTTTTTTTTATTTTCGTCCCAAAGTATCGAGTCTTGTGCAACACTGGTGATTACGGGATAAACTTCAGTTTAATTGTAATATGTATAATCCGTATAGATTGCATAAACTTGTCGTATGTTAATTCATACTTACCTTGGCTTAGCCACCCAAAGAGGATTTTGGCCTCCGTCACAAGAGATAGTCTTCCCTATTCTGTAACATCTCACGCGGCTCACGCCAATCCGGTATTTTGAGGGCACTTAGATCTTTCTGGACTTCATCCCTTTAGCTAGCGGTATCTGGGCCGGCCAACCGGATGTTTTCCTCTCGGTGACCCCTTAAACGCCTCTCTTTACCGCACGATCGTCTCCCATCTTCTCCAAGTGGCCGAGTCAACTTTATTTCGTCAATTATGTTATCGAAGTTTATAGAAACACTTTTTAATTTTAGGTTGTTGACCCAGAATCACGAGAAATCTTAGGCCCGAATCAGCGTGGAGAAATATGTTTGCGCGGTCCTGTATTTATGAAGGGTTATATAGGGATTGACTCGTCATCATATCTAGACGAGCAAGGGTTCTTCTTAACCGGAGACTTGGGATACTACGACGATGACAAATACTTTTTCATTGTCGATAGATTGAAGGAAATTATGTCATACGATGGCAATAAGGTAGGTGTATATTATTTCAAGTGACGTTTTTCAATATGTACCTATGTCGCAGCCAACTGGTTTACTATTTTCACTAAACTATGACTCGCCAGCAGGTCGACGAAGCCCCGCTGTGCGGGGCTTCTATTTCTGCTCTGAGGAACACAAGCTGAGTAACAAACCTAACCTAAAATAAGGAGTGTGTTTAATGAAAAGGCTAGGCAGCTAACCTAATGGCTAACTAAACCAGTTCGCGCGACATGTAATAAAAAACACAAATTATTTGTAGATTGTTATTCTCATGGTTAAACCTGCAACAAAGAAAGATCACGAAGGAACGTGTTAGATTCGTATAGAGATAAAGCCTGCTAGGGTTACTTGAGTAAAGGGCTATGACTTAAAAGAGAAGTAAATTGAATAGGTACTATTACGTATGGGTTTGGGGTACATTGTGCAGTACATATTGTGTGAATTTTGTGCCGGCGCCAGACAAAGAATGAAGGAAGTTGGCGCAGGCTGCCCAGGGCCAAATTTACTCCAGGCACTACCGATAGGTTTCATCGTCCGATTTATGGAGATGGTGAAACAAGCCATAGAGTAGATGCGGTAACGGGTATCTACACTAAAGATCCCATTAGATCGAAGTGTATCCGAAAATACCCTTACTTCCAAGATAAGATAAGATAAGCGTATTATACGGTAAGCAGGCGATCCCTCACCCCTAGCCCTTTTTTCACAATGAGTGGTATCTTGAGTTAATTGATGCCTGGTGGTAAGCAGCGAATCTGCGATGGAGAGAGCGCACCCAAAACAGACAATATATACCTACTCTGGTTTTAAAACCCTGGCCGCAAATAACTGACGTGGCTAATGGTATAATCAATTGCATGGTTATTTAAATAACTGGTTGACAGGTGGCTCCGTTGGAACTGGAGACGATCCTGCTGTTGCACGCGGGCGTCCGCGAGGCGGGAGTCGTGGGGAAGCCGGCGGGTGACATCGGCGAAGAACCTACAGCCTTCGTCGCGCGGCAGCCAGGGTCGAATGTCTCTGAGCAGGAACTCATCGACTACGTAGCTTCGGAGGTTTGTTAATTATGAAGCTCAGTTAAAAATAGTGGGACGGTAATTTGGTCAGACAGTTTAGCCTAGTGGGAGTGACACCGCATACGAAGCTAGAGGTCCCGGGCTCAAATCCTGGTAAGGTATAAGGGTATTCGTATGATGAGCACGAGTATTTGTTCCTGAGTCATGGATGTTTTCTATCTATTTTAGGTATAATATTTATCTATACAGGGTGATTTCTGGGTCGTGATCCCGGACCAGTCTTTCTGACTCTATAACTGGTCAATATTATCTTATGATATTCTGGTTTTACTTTATCATCTTCATCATTTCGACCCGGAGACGTCCACTGCTGAGCAGGAACGTCTTTGGGGGAGACCTATCTTCCTCAAAGACTTCCACAACGAGCGATCGTTCGTTTTTTGTGTTCATCGACTTTCGGTGGCCATAGCCAAGCCAGTAGACCATCTTGTGCGGGACCGACCCACGCTGCGGGGGCATTCCAAAAGAATGTCGGGTGCGTGACGCCATTTTTTTCATACTTCCAACAAAGTTAGGAAGTAAATTTTTGGTATGTCAATATTTTATAACTTGGTCTCTGAATTGATAATGTCATTTAGGACTTTTTATTTGTTTTTAAGGTAGCTGTCATAGCCGTCACGTGCCCGACAAAGTAGACGTTTTCGTGGAATGGCCCATTTCAGTTCGTCGCCTTCAGTCGAGAACCTTTACGCCCCATCGGCCATCGGTTCTTCGAGTGGTGTATCCAACCCATTACTTCTTCAACTTGCTCACTATGGTCACTATATCGGTCATCTTAGTCCTTCTACGAATTTTCTCATTTCTGATACGTGATCTTATCAGAAATGAGGAAATCCGTAATGAGATTCCAAGCATAGTTCATGCCAAGCTTAATTATTCTCTATTATTCATTTGATTCTACCTAAATGTAGATATTAACATCAATTTTCTTGAAAGACTATTTAATGCAAGAACAAATACCAATATACTTTATTTATCACCTTAAAAACACATTACAAAAGGTGTATAACATAATTAAAAAAAAAGGTATACAACAGGAGGCCTTATCGCTAAAAAGCGACTTTAAATTTTAGACTTCTTAAAATTAAATTAAAGAAATGAATGCATTTATTTATTTATTATATGTATAATGTATATTTATTTGTAGGTATTTGTCCTGTTTCCGTTTCTCTCTGATAATAATCTGTCTTTCTTCCTCTTGTGCACTACCTACTCACCTCTGGTTTTATTTTGCGCCAACTCTACTACCCTAAGGTTGTCTGGAAGAGATCGCTATCTTTTGTTTTGGTGCACAATAAAGAATATTTTATTTATAGTAATAACAAACGTAATATTTGTTTGTTTAGGTAGCACCATACATGCAGCTGAGGGGCGGCGTGGTGTTTGTTCCGGAGCTACCCAGAAATCCGAGAGGAAAAATCCTACGTCGTCGTTTAAGAGAAATGCTGAACGAACTGAATAATAATGAATAAATAAATTTTAAGAACTAAGTAAAGTTGGATAGCTAACTATAACTACGCCTATTATGATTTTTTGGTTACTATTAGGTTACGCCTTCTACAATTTAAATTTTAAATGAACAAGCATTTTTTGCATTACGTTAAAACGACTGACCTTAACGACACAGCCAGTATTCTACTCTATATTTGATTTATGATAGAATAAATGGTAAAAGTACATAGTGGGGATCGTAATAATTTTGTCGCACTCAAATATAAATTCAGCTCAATCGTTTGCATGTCAATTTTTAAATGGAACTCTTTTAACATTTAAATTGACTTTTCCTACCTCGGAGCAATTTAGCCCGTAGCTGTGCCACAGAATGGTCCCTGCGGCTTGTAATAGGTTCCTTAAAAGGAAATCGAGTTAAACAACCGTGATTGACTTAATTTTGGAGTAGGTTTAATCCTTAAGATTAAAGAAACGGCATGGAGAAAACTCATTTATTTAATCTTAAGGGTTAACTAAGTAGATTTTTTTTGTACTTTACCTATTGTATACATGATTTAACACAGTGAAAATGCCTGTTAATTAGAGGAATAAAATAAGAAAGTGAATGATTTGGCCTTTGCTTTAAAAATATTAGTACCTTCACTTCCTTTGACTTTGTACTTTACAAGGTACAACGTGGAATAGTGATCCAAAGGACTCGAGCCTTTTAGCCCGAAATGTTATGCTCCGGAGCCCTTTTTAGGGTTCCGTACCAAAATGGTAAAAAAGGCACCCTTATGGTGCGACTCTGTCTGTCTGTCCGTCTGTCACAGCCGTATATCTCAGGAATCACTGCTGCTATCGATATGAATTTTTTCAATCGTTTTAAAAGTCGCTAACCCGACCCTGTTTGACATAAAGAAACCTTGTCTCTTTTTTACTTTTTTTTTAAAGGGGGCCGTAATGGGAGTTCGAAAATTTAATGTTATGCTATTGTATCAAGTGGGATATCAAATGAAAGGGCTTAATTTGTAGATTTCAAAGCCATTTTTATTTTTTTTTGTTAATCATGTACTTTTTGATTTATGATCAAATACGTTCAAAAATACCATTCCCCCTATTATCTTCGAAGTTACTGAACAGAAAAATCTGTAATAATTACCAATTTTTAATATCATTCTAAATATTACAAGAAAAATATAACGGTGTTCCTAAATTGCACCGTTTTTTAGAAATTTGCAAAAATTGTAACACATACTTTATTCCTCCTACTAAGCTAACCGCCATACAGTTTTTCTTGAATTATTCACGTATCTACTAACGAGTTTGTACGGAACCCTCGGTGCGCGAGTCCGACTCGCACTTGACCGGTTTTTTAGAACTGGGCTGATAAAAAAGGCTTAGTAGAGTTAGTGACTTTAATATAACTCGAGCCTTTTTTGAATGGTAATTAATAATAGACTATTAAGGGCTCAAGCCTTTTTCTAAGCTCGAGCCTTTTTCAAGACCTAAGCCTTAGTGAAATTCTTAACATTAATGAATTCATACATAAATGTGAAAGGAATTCTGTCTGTTTGTCTATCTGTCTGTTACCTTTTCACACTTAAACCGCGGGACAGATTGTGATGTTTTGATGATCATGATGATGTTGGTGATGAAGATGATGACGATGATGATGAATTATGTTGTTGCAAAATATTGAAACTAATAAACCATATTACGCATCCTTATTAAAGGGCTCCATTACTTATTCCGAATCTCTCATTAGTTGGTCGCCGTATCTGATGATTAAAACTTCCAGTTGACATCAATATCATAAAGTTTTTTTTTTATTACAATGCATCTGCATTTTTCCCAGCCCCCAAAGTGCAAGGTAATATTACCTATATTTCATCAATATTAATGAAGAGTGGAAGTGTATGCGTCGCCGATGGATTCTCGTGTGCTCGCCGTCCGCCCGCCTCGAACCAACGAAGCGTGAAGCGCTGGCTGTATGCATACAAGTAGCCATAAGACTTCCCTCACAATGCTGCCACGCAATTTATATGGGCTTAAACTGCAAAGAACCTATAAATATTTAAACCTTGCTTTATACTTGTTGTGCTGAAGTCTGAAGAATAGTCTTCGTGCTTGGTGATGTGACTAACCAATTGTGTACTGAATAGAATCTGTTAGTTTTATGTAACACGGGTCCATGATGGATATTTCAGAAAATATTTCCCATCAAAAACATTACACTTAAAAAGATGCAAGTCTTTCAACGCAATTCTCCTTCAACAAAAAGGTTTTGAGATGTAATCTTAAACCAAGTCAGTACCGGGGGTTGGCAAGTCGGTGGAAATCGAGTTCTGTTGACCCCCCCCCCCCCCCCCCGGTTCTGACTGGTTTAACATTACATCTCAAAACTTTTTTGTTGTAGGAGAACTGCGTTGCGAGACTTGCATCTTTTTACATGTAATGTTTTTGATGGGATCTCATTTCTTTTTGTAAGTGGTCTTCCTTTACCCTTTACCTTGTGCTAGAAGTACCGTAGAATTATGATGATCAGTGAGTCAGTCAGTGACAAAACTAAGGAACTTTTACGTGCAATCGTTCTTAAACTACATGTTCAAACTGAATGTTATTGGAGTGTTATTGTTACTTAAGTCTTATTGTGCCCTATATATCCCTGAAAAATCAGGGTTCTAGCTTTAGCCAGCACAAAATTACAGGAGGTTGAAAGTGGCCTGAATGGCTTGGAGAAAAGGATGGTACGGCCGTGCCTTTGTTTTGCTCGACTTGGCGCGGGCACTGCCGTGCCCCCAGATCTTAATCCTTATTTAAACTACAAGGTATTGAAATATTGCCTAAACTACGAATTCTAATTCAAGACCAATGTTGGTTACCAATACAAAAACATATTTCTACAAAGGTATTTATCTAATTACGAATAAACTACACTGATATAATTAGTTTATGCCACACCTGGCCATAAAGTGACTTTTTCCGCACGCTGCGCGTACGGAAAAAGCCGCTTTCTGGCCAAGTGTAGACATAAAATAATGTACACAACACGGAAGGTAATAAAGAAAGTCCTCGATCGCATATTTACGTCCCTCGCTTGCAGCTGGGGCCGCAAACATCTGCGATCTCGGCCTTTCTTTGTATTATCACCCTAGTTATGTAATGTACTATTATCAGACGTTTTAAACTTACGATAAGTCACTGTGACTTATTTACATAAATATGAGAATTTTGGTAGAAAAACTGCTATTGTATTTGTAACACTTCAGATGTTAGTAAAATTTGGTACGGTTTATTAAAATAAAAAGGCATGAGTTTCATATGCATTAAGAAAAATTTAACTCTTCCTCTCGTTTCTTAGATCGGTTTTTAAATTTAAAAGATTATTATATTTCGTATCCCAACCGAAGACGATTACTATAGTTTACATGCAGCAGTACATGAGATGGTGCTCTCCTTGTCACACATTTAGAGCTATAATATCTTAAAAAGCAAAACCATACTTCCATCTCTCTCCCGCGGCGCATCGGCACACCCGCGCCCGCGCTTACCTGACCTCATTACATTTTTTGGTGTTGTCCGAGTCGCACCCACGCCGCCTGGCGGCACTTGCCGTGCCCATAGATAGAGTGGCGAGACTATACCGTCATTGGAACCGAAAATATTAGAACTACTGGGCGAGGTCCCAACTAATAACAAAAAATACGGCAAAAACCTACATAAGGATATTGCACCCAAGTCGGCACCCATTTTGGCAAACGGATTAGCTAAGGACTTTCACCTGGAACTAATCAGACGTTACTTGCCTCCTGAAAATTGCCCCAATATGAGGTTTCCGATGCTAAATCTTGAGATCAAAGCAGCCCTTTTGGAAATCAATGTATAAAAGGACTTCTACGGCCAAAGTAAGCAGAGCCAGCTGTTCGGTAGTCTCGGTGCAATAGGACAAGTGTTAAATTAGGCACTGTCATCTAAGAATACAGTATCTCAAGACATAATAAAGCTATTATAGAGAAGCTACAACAGCTACTATAGAGAATCTCAGTCTCGTCGGTTCGCAGCCCTAAATACTTTTAATTAAAATATTAGAGATACCGTCAAAAATACCAAAAATGGATGAACATCTCTTCGGTTCAGCCTTAACAGAGCATATCAAGTTTTCAAAGGCGATCATTGAAACCGGTTCAGAAATGAAATCGACAGTTGTGAGTCCTGCTTACAAACCATCAGTAGAAAGAAGCACAGCAACAACGGGGTGCTTTAAACTCGAGGGGGATGCCGCCACGAGTAGCAGCAGCGGCCGAGCCGCGGCCGCCCCCTGCACCTCACCGGCCGCCGCGGGACCGTCGCACAGACGCGCCGCGCGGCCGCCGCCCGACCAGCTACACGCGGCATTACGCGACCACGTGGTGGAGGCGATACTAGATGAACCGCACACATGTTACAATTTGATACTTAGCTGAATTCATCAGATTTTTGCCCTCCGTATGTCCAGCCGTCAACTACGGATGGATGTAGGTATACTAAATTCTTCGAACGAGAAATATTTTAGCTCTGAATCATTTGGAAAATTACAACAAACAAATGAAACTAGAAAAATATTTAAGTCCACATTTTTCATGGCGGATTAATAATATAATGATACATTCTCCTCGATCCGCAAGAATAACTACTTGTTAGAAATGTATAGTAATGCATCTATCTATAACTGGTTGGGGCGCGACATGTGGTGCCCAAACGCTTCTGGCAACTGGACAGTCAGTGAACTGACACTTCATTCATATAAACACGCTGGAACTTATAGCCGCATTTTATGGACTGAAGATATTTACAGCAAATCTAAAAGATTGCAACGTTTTACTGAGAATAGACAACACACCTGCCATGTTATATTAACAGAATGGGGAAGTACAATATCCCCATTTAAATAAGTATGCAAGAAACATTTGGCAGTTGTGCGAGTCAAAAAACGTCTATGTATTTACATCATACATACAGTCTTGCGATAATGTAGTAGCAGATCGGGAGTCTAGGACTCCAGCCAAATGAATATAGACACTGAATGGGAAATTTCTGGTCATATATTTTCACAGATTGTTCATATGTTAGGCTGTACACCTGCATTTGACCTTTTTGACAGCCCTCAGAACTACAGCCTACTGCAGTAGATATGCGTCTTCGAAATTAGATCCTTATTCAGAAATAGTCGATGCCTTTACTTTTAGTTGGGAAAATATTATTTTTTATCTCTTTCCCCCATTCAGCCTAGTGAGCAAAGTATTAGAAAAATCATTTCAGATAAAGCTAAAGGTATCGTTGTAGTACCCTACTGGCCATCACAAGCATGGTACTCCTTGTGGTCTAGTCTTGTCGTACCTGAAAAAACGTTTATTGATTCCGACGGATCTTTATTAGTCTCTCCGTTCAGAACGCGCCTCCCGCTTCATGCCAGCCTTATCCTGGTGGCAGCTAAATTATCAGGGATATGATAATAAAGCGTGGCCTACCACATGAATCACTAAATATAGTGATGGCCTCTTTAGCAAAAATACTTTTAAAGCAATAATTTAAAACTTTATTAATTCAAATCCTGGGAGCTTCTCTGTAAAAAACGAGAAATCTTGATGTTTATGACGCTAATGACGACGATCTTTTTGATGATGTCTTTTTGACCATAAAATTTTAAGCTATAGCTGTTTGATCATACACAGATCAGCCTTATCGCAATACGAATGTTACGTCAAATGATTGAGTTAATAGATTTCTTAAAGGCTTACAAACTTAAACCTCCGAACCCAAAATATAAATCCACGTACAAATATAGTTCTAAATCATTTCTTAAATATTTATCGAAATGAAGATGTCTCATGAACTGATTTATCATATAAAACTTGTACTTTTATCGCCATTGCTTCGGCACAATGGATGCACACGATCAGGCTACTGATAAAATTAGATAATATGCCAATAAGTAATGATGTAATTATGGCTTCACCTTCATTAGCACTGGTACTGGACAGTATAGCTAATGAGATGATACTCCTCCAGTAGGAGTCATCTGAATGTTAAATATAATCAAGGTTACAAATTTAATTAATACTTCGCGGCCTGGAGCTTGTTAACCAATCAACAGATTACCCTATATCCGCGAAAGTCCTTATTTGCCCAGCACTCGCAGTTCAAACGTATGTTAGTAGGACAAATGAATTGAGACGCCATCATACTAAAGGATACCTCTTTGTACGAAGGCCTTATAAAAACTTTGGATCTCAGACCTTAGCACACTGGGTTAAAAAGGTATCACGAGACAATGCCATTGACATAAGCATTTTCAGCGCTCACAGTACACGGGTAGCATGAAAATCTGCCGCGCACCGTGCCGGGTTTAATCTGGAGACTGTTTGCAAGGCTGCAGGTTGCAGTGATCGTTCCAATGTCTATCTTAATAAGTAATATTATAGAGACAACCTGGAATCAAATGAAAATAATTTTACGTATGCTATATCTGACATTCGCTAAATAGGATTAATTGCATTTATGCCATTAAAATTAAACAGTTAAGAATCTGATAAATGTAAATTGAACTTTAAATTAAGTCATCAGAATATTGTTCTCAATTTCGTAGCTAATCAGCATTATAATGATTGGAATTACCAGTTTTTTACTTTTCATTTTTCACATATTGAACATAACAATGCTCTGAACATCTGCATGTAAACTATAGTAATCGTCTTTTGTTGGGATACGAAATATAATTAAGAATCAAACGAACTTACCTTACGTGATGTTTGATTCCAATTATGTGAGTATCCCAACCGAAGACGATTACATCGCCCCATCCCACCCTAGCCCAAGGGATAAAATAAAAAAATAAAAAACTTGTCTACAACACAAAATATCTAACTCTGAAAAAATGAGGTCAGGTAAGCGCGGGCGCGGGTGTGCCGATGCGCCGCGGGAGAGAGATGGAAGTATGGTTTTGCTTTTTAAGATATTATAGCTCTAAATGTGTGACAAGGACAGCACCATCTCATGTACTGCTGCATGTAAACTATAGTAATCGTCTTCGGTTGGGATACTCACATAATTGGAATCAAACATCACGTAAGGTAAGTTCGTTTGATTCTTAATTATGACAAGTATGTAAGTTGACTTAATAATAAAATTTCTATAACAAACGAAATTATTATTACAATTATATATTTTTATTAAAAATGTTAGCCACGATTAGGAATATATTCATAATAATTTGATTATTCATGTTAAATGGTTGGCTACATCTAAAATGTTCACTTGACAATGACACGAGTAGTAACTATGACATATACATATGACAGTGACAGATATGTCGCAGTATTTTTGGTCTTGAACTAGAATTCGGAGTACAGCTTATTTAAACAAGTGTTAACATTTGGTATAAATGACAGAGTTGATAAATACTTAGTTAAATAGCTCGGTGCTGTGAGACCCAAACATTGTTATATAAAAACAGATCGCTCGCGTATGTCATTATTGTCATTACATACATACTTCACTGCTCATTACACCTTGAGATAATCAAACGAAAAACGTTCACTACTGGACATAGGCTTTCCCCTAGGAACACTTGGCAGGCGGGTTGGCGATCGCTATTGGATGGTATAGTGCACAGCAGTGGCGTAGCGTCAGATACTATTCTTAGTAAAGCCGGAGCAGATTTGGATTACTTTTTCTTCAGGAGTAGTAGATACTCTGGTCATAATAATATGCTTTAAAATAGTCAAACCGATGGGAATCGGGTTCTATGGACGCCACGCCACTGGTGCACAGCAACATTCCAGTAGCAGGTCAGATAAGTCCAGTGATCCATTTTTATTTCAGTACGATTTTATAGACATGTTACTTCTGTAGTCTGGCAATGTAACCCAGATCAGATCAGGTAGTGTTCCAAAACCCTTTTAGCTCTTTTTTTTAGGCTCGCCTCGAATCTCGACGTCTAAAGGACTAAAAACCTAATAAGCCCTTTAGCCTCCAAGCCTAGGCTTATTTAAATCCAAGACTCTCGGAGCTAGTAGTCTTATTAAAATGCTTAAATATTTAAAGGCTTGTCATTGCCTTGGAGGCTAAAGGTTTTCTGAGTCTCAATATTTTTACTGCTTAAAGCAACAATGGTTTATAGAATTGTTATTCGTACCAGTGTTTGCGTATGGTGGACCGACCGACCCTGGGGCGTCTGGTTGAGGGATGATTTCCGGGTTAAAAAACCATTGCATACCTACTAAATTTCATCAAAATCATCACAATCTGTTCCGCGTTTTAAGCGTGAAAAGATATTATAGACAAAATTACTTTCGCATTTATGTATGAATTCATTAACGACTAATAGTTAAGATTCCCATACAATTAGGTCGAGAACCCAGACTCCGACTGCATTCATAAATGTTAAGAATTTCAATAAGGCTTAAATCTTAAAAAAGGCTTTTATACCATTCAAAAAAGGCCTTTTATAAGACGCAAAGCGGTTTTTTTTAAGGCTTTAAAGTCAGTAACTATACTAAGCTCTTTTTATCAGCCCTGCTCTAAAAAGGGCCTCGGAGCTAAAAATTTCAAGCTTAAAGGCTCGAGCCTTTAGGAACACTAAGACCAAGTCCATAATAAATATACTATTATGAATCCTATCCCACAGAAATACGTTCTAAAATATTTACACACTTTTAAACTTGACGGTCCCAGACAAAGACAATCGATAAATACTCCAACTGTTATCACAAGAACTGGGTAATGCAGGAAAAGTTTAGCCGCCAACTTCGGCACTAAGTAAAACTCCAACGACTTTGAAACACTCTTACTTAGCAAGGAAAAGCCATCCATCAAATAGTCCTCGGTTTCTTAATATAGTGTTTTCCTTGCATTAAAGTAGGTAAAGGCTGACCAAAGAAATAAGGAAGTATGTAGTGGATTCTATTCGAGCTAGATTCTTACTCTGGCAACCATAGGTGTGCCTGGGCACAGAATAAGTATTAGAGCTACGTACAGAAGCTTTCTCTCTCTAACAAAACTGTCATTCGGGTTCCACGACCGGACGGAGCTCACCCGTATCCGACCGTTTCTCTCTATCGCATAACGCGTGCTCTTTCTGGTCGCTGGTTATTACCACCCATGGGTGTCAATAACCAGCGCGCAAAGGAATCGCGGAGTGAGTCAGTCCTGCTCTTGTTTAAAATTTGAAACACAAATGTTATTTAGGGGACATTAAAGAAGCACTAATGAAGGATTTTTCGAAAATCATCCCCTTCACAAAATCGTTCGCAGAATAGGAAAAGAGGTTGACAACTTGACTTTTATTTAACACAGTGTTAAAAACTTCCCGCCCTAAGTTTTATAATAATGTTGTAAATTTTCTCCAGAGTTTCAACCGTGTGGCAAGCGCATTTTGCTTATCCTGCGAGTTCCGTGCACAATTTCCGGGTAAAAGTAAAATGGCGTATGTCACCCTCCGGTCTATGTTATTTTTATTCAAAAAAACATAGCGTCATCATCATCGTTTCAACCTTGATACATCCACTTCTGAACATAGGTCTCCCCTAAAGACTTCCACAACGGTCGTACGCCTCCTGCCTCCATCGACTTCCGGCGACCCTAACCAGGTCGTCAGACCAGCTTGTGGGGAACCGACCTACGCTGCGTCTTCCGGTTCGTGGTATATATTCGAGAACCTTTACGCCCCGTCGGCCATCGGTTCATCGAGCTATATGCCCAGGCCATTGCCACTTTAACTTGCTAACTCTGACAGCTTTGTCGGTTACCTTAGTTCTTCTACCAATTTCCTCATTTCTGATTAACACATGTAACATTTTTAAAGAAAAACAAACAATTTCTTTATATAATGTGGACAAGGGTAGCTGTTGCCTTTCGATTAATTCCACACGCTGTCTTAGTAGAATACCTATAACATGGTTACATAACATCGCCGACATTTTTTCAGGCGTGATAGACCACAATGATTCTTCTGTCACAATGATTATGATATATGGCTTATACCTATGTAATATTTAAGTAAAAGTAATGTGTATGGACACTTAACAGTATAACTAGTGGTTCTGTGAGCTGTAGACCTCGCGCGTCTATCAACCCTCAAGACAACGCCATCTTGAAAAAAATCCAAAAACGGAATCGACAAAAACATTTACTTATACCTATAATTATCGAACTTGCTCACAAAATTTCACTAAAATCGGTTGATAAAATGCGACCTGTAGGCGAAAATAGCCGGACGAACGGACATACGAACTCATTTTTGCCCAAGCTGAAACAGAGAACATTTACCGTTGTTATTTGACGCGAACCGACACTTTTGTGACGTTTTCATGACCACCAATTCTTGGAAAAAAAATGTGCTGAAGCCTGTTGCACCGTGTTGCACCCTGACGGTGAGTTTCTGGGAAGCTCCCGCCATAATGATGTGCAGCAACGAGCGCCTTTTGCAGGCTCCGTTACAGAGGCACGGGTTACAACAAAAAAAAACTGATTGGGAAATAGTTTGGTCAACAATTATTGTTATGAAGTGATCAAAACTGCGCGTTGGTTACAATGAAGCTTATTTATAAAGCTGTAACGTTAAATTACTAATTAGATGGTAAAATACAATTCTGTATCCACAAAGCACTACCTATGTAAAAAGAAACGGTAGGTACATTGTTGACAATTTCAGCCGACTTAATCACAACAGTGAGTCATTGGCAGTGCAACGCTTTCAGGATCAGTTTAGCTTTACAGAGAACCGTCCGATGCACTGTCTGAATACAGCGTTGTCGCATCGTTGCGTAATACACCCGCAGGATTTGTTAGGTTTGCCTGACGTTTTGACTCGTTGTCCATTGTGTATTCGCGGACAAGGGTCGGTGATTTATAGAAGGACATCGACGACAAACAGCCGGCGGCGGTCCGTCTGTCGAACACTTGCCGGATTACTCTGATTTACAGTTTTACGCTAAACGACCTATATAACTCAGCTGAGCTTACTAATGCTTCTGCAGTTGCACCATACGTCTCCTTAATAGGTTTTTGTTTTTTCACCCAGTGTCGCTGGTTTTTTCGGTGTTCAAATTGCTAAAGCTCAAGTTAATTCCACGTTCAATCCGATCTGGGATAAAAGAACAATATTCGCCTGGAATGATGAATAAAATAGATTATATTCTATTAAGTGAAACAAGCAAAGCTGTAGAAGTTTCATAAAATATATTGTCAACTTTAGACCTTAGTTAGACTTGTCAAAAATAATTTATCAGCTATCGTCAAATGAGATGTAAGGAACAGAACAAAAAATATGATATTTATTAAATAAAAAATCTATTTATCTAACAACAGACAGTGATTTTAGCAAGATAAGAAAAACGAACTTATCTAAAGTTTCTGCTAAGATTTTAATTTTTGGTCTTCTAAATGACAACGGTTTAACAGAGGCTAAAGCATAATATTTCCCAGTTAACGTTCTGATCTAAATTTCGAGATTAACTTCTAATTCTAATAGTCCTTTAAAAGCGTTTACTTGAAGACTTGTAACATAAACGTCGTGGTTTTAGACACAGATTTTTAACTTGACTAAGATACATTCCTATGATGAAAGTATCGACTAACAGTGTCATTTCTAAGGGATCTACAGACAAAGACAAACATTACCATCGAACTGGGAATTCGGCCAAAGGAGACTACACAGCCACAGATTACGTAACTATAACCATATGTCTCACTGTTATACAAAATCATGAATAACAATGCTTTCGTAAAGTCTTAGTTAACTGTACAGCAAAATATGTATAATATTTATACCTCCAAATCTGAAATTGGTGTTATGTGGAGTTTGTAACATATAATGATAGGCTCCTATAAAGGAGTTCGCCTACAGCGCGAGTGACACCCCTGTTTGTCACGTGACGTGCACCACATAGTGAGGATTGAAAGGAGAGATTTTGATCATATTTATGGCAAACGAACTTTGTGAATATTAATATGAAGCCATATTAGTGACTTACCCTTAATTAAAATATACATTTAACTTTAAACAAGCTCTTTTTGGTCCACCTTAGTTATTAGCTCCGAGTGGAAGTACACCCCAGGGAATCGTACCGTGGCCTAAAACAGGTCATGTTACTTTTGAGCACCTACATTATACTATCCAAGAAAGTGCCGGGCTGCAAGGAGGTTGGGGCTGGGCCACGGCCGGCCGGAGGATGTGTATGTGCAACTAGCGTGTAGTTTCATCTCGTTGCTAATTAATTGGATTACGGGATCGCTCCCATTATACGAGATGGGGCTATTTAGTGAATGGATTTTGTCCCTGTGACAGCGTAAATCCGATTTGTTTTCTGGTTAATATATCTCTCTGTAAACATAATTAAACTGGAATTGTTTTCGCAAATTACGTGTTATTTTAACGGAATAGCTTGTTGCGGTATGCGTAAATTGTGTACCTATATGCAGATGAGTACGCGGCTTGAATTCTCAATGTGACTGAACATGTCCAATGAGAACTTCGACGCCAAATTTTCGCTCCGTACAGAGGTGCGAATAAATTGTTATCGTACTAACGTCGGCACTTACTTTCCGCAGACGTAGAGACCTTTCAAATGAGCTCAATGTCGAGTCCATTATTTAATTCAGTGAAATGGAGTGGCGGTGAAATAGGGCAAAGGACGAATAAACGGGCTGCTGGAAATGAAGACGCCGTTTGTTCATAACCAGCTCGTTAATTCCATTATTACAAGTCAGGGGAGCGAAGGAACCGGTAACAGATGTGCCATTTCACTCGTGAATCTGCAATACCATGCCTCCGTCTTTTCACAAAGCTCTTAGTCAAAAAATCCTTCCCGCTGAATAAGCAGGATCAAGAGACCATAACTAAGTATTCTTTTGTGTCACGTTTTGTGTAAGTTATTCTGTAGCGGCTTTGTTCAAAATATTTTTGGTCATTGACGATTCAGTAGTAATAATATACAGGTGATTTCTAAGTGGTAAACAGAAATTATTGTGTCTAACGCGGTGTTTTAAGGCATATTATAAATGCATTCGCTTTACAAACGATTAAAGTTTGGTATTATTTTTACCTTAAAATTAAAGTAGGGTGTAGTGAATTAAAAATATATTTTTTATAATTATAAAAATAAACTTACAGATTTGTAGAATGGAAAAAAAACTGTTCACCGTTTAAGTATCGTGCTGTATAATAGCACGTGTTTTACTTCTCTGATGTTGGAACGCACATGCAAACGTAAGTAGCAAATGATTTAACTCAGAAGGTGAAAATCTATTTCCTATTAGCTGTTTTCGATTATCGAGCTTCCTTGATAATAGTTTATGTGATTGTTACATAAATGAAAGTCATTAAAATACGAATGTGGATAACATCACACGAGTGTTCCCTAATGAGGGCTACCAGGGAATAAATTTCGCCGCTAGAGGCGCTAGTGTAGCGTATGGTCTCCGAAATGTCAAATGACACTGTTTGTAGGGGGCTAAGTACACGGGTTTATTTGTTATTAGAATAATGTTATCAATATTTTGCAGTACCTGATATTATTTATGGCAAATATGAGTAACTGGTCAATGAATGTCGGTGGTTTGAGACAGTTTCATCATTCGGAAACTTACTTATGTCCTCTTTTTTCCGAATTAATCGCAGTACAGCGGCATGCTCGATATTATTATGGTACGGTTTTTAGGCATTAAAGAAGACTGAAATGTAAACTTCGTTTTCACACCCGTAATTACATAATGACAGCTATACTTCAGGACCCTACTCGACAGTGGCGCCCACTGGTGAGCATAAAAACGGTAGCCCTAATTATGTACAGTTGCATACTTACACTCCTTTATCTACACACATATTGTAACCTCTTTATGATGTATTCGCTGGGTGCGCGATGACAGCGCCAACTAGCGGTTACAAATACGGCGGACTTTTTTTTGTGTTTTGTGGCTTTTGCTACAAGGCACTTTGCCAACTAAAAACGTAAATTTCGCTACTAAAAAGTGACAGCTGGTCTGCCGAAAGTTCCTTTTTTGGCCATGACGCGCGCTGCGATCGTTTCATGGTTCCCCCACCTTATACTTCGCACCCAGCGAATTCGGGAACGCAAATTACTTGCAGCATTGACATGTCACGCATGTCCGCAACCGTAGTTTTTATTTTTAAATTCAAATACAAACTAGAGGGGACCTCTACTAACTTCCAATATCAAGTAACGTGCGACATTTGACAAAATTGTTTGCAATTGATATTTCATTTCGAATAAAACGTCATTTCGACAGATAATATAATTCAGGTCAAATCAAATTGCTTTGTCTTTCAGAGACGTTCCAATATTTAATGTTATAATGACATCGAATTAGATATTATTAAGCAGTAATAACATTTTCACAGATAACAAAAACTCTAACAATACAGTTTATCTTTATGCTGGTCGTCATTAGCGGTTTTTGTACGCATTATACAGGGTGTAATCGTTAAGTGTAACCAGGCGATTATTCTGTAAATATAACAGATATTAGAAAACTTTAAACTGATATCAAAAGTACCGTTACCCAATGCGTAAAATTACATTGATTACTTTTTCTAAATAAAGGAGTAATTTTAAAAATATTACTTTTTAACGACGTACGACGTTCTTTGAGGCTGTAAGTAGGGGTTGGATATTCTCTCCTGTTGGTGTAGGCGATGATAGCTGCTCTGCTGTTACAATTACATTTGTAATAAAGTTTTAACATTTACCTTTTCTCATATTAGAATGTACCATTCTTTCACAGTCACGAGTACGTTTTTATGTTTCCGTAATTCCGAAACGTAAATTAGCGGTAAACGTAAAGCCGTCAGATAATAATAGATCACCACGTGTAACTACTTGAAAATGATGATCGATATGGATAAGTGGACAACAAAACAATTCATCAATCATTTGATAATGGTGAAATTACTTGCCCCTATGAACTAATCAACTTTCAACGAATGTCGTACTAAATGTATGGAAGCATTTCAACTTAATATTTTTAAAATTACTCGTTTATTTAGAAAAAGTAATCAATGTGATTTTACGCATTGGGTAACGTACTTTTGATATCAGTTTAAAGTTTTCTACTATCTGTTATATTTACAGAATAATCACATGGCTACACTTAACGATTACACCCTATATAGAGGGTTAATGATGTGTGTGTAGATAAACGGTATAATGCCACACCTGGCCAAAAAGTGTATTTTTCCGTACGCGTAGCGCAGGCCGCTTTCTGGCCAAGTCTAAACATAAAATGATGTACACAACATGGGAGGTAATAAAGAGAGCCCTCGATCGCAAATTTACGTTCCTCGCTTGCAGCTCGGGCCGCAAACATCTGCGATCTCGGCCTTTCTTTGTATTACCACCCTAGTTGTGTAATGTACCTACTATTTCGTGCGCTTGTGCATAAGAGTGCTATATTAAAAAACAGTCAATAAAAATCCTACTGTATGACCACTTTTCATCACAGCGAACTGGAACATAACAGAAAGTGTTAATAATGAGATTAGTACTATCAAGTATATATTGAACTTTTAATCCATTAAAAGCTTTTTAATTCTCGTTCGTAGTTCAGGAATATCCCAATACTTACTCTATCCTCTCCTATTCCCACTCTAAAATCTATGCTTACTCTTCCTGAAAAACTTTGTCTGACTTTTTTCCATAAAAGCTTAAGCAAATTTCAATTTTGATCAAATAATATATGTATCAGTGGCAGGCGTCCAAAGAGCTCGATTCCTACCGGCTTGCCTAATATCAGGCATTTGAATACCTTTTTCTACAGCTCTTAAGGAAAATGAACACCAAATCTGCACCGGCTTGCCCAAGGATATATTTTACGCCACGCCACTGATATGTAGGTATATGCATACATTATAACATTCTGTGTATCCTTTGGTTTAAATGCAAGTTTTACTATCAGTATATATCAAATACATGGCATCCAACTTGATTACATTTAATTAATTTAAATACTAAAAAAAACCGACCGCCATTTTGTTTATTTTCACGAACTCCATTTCACACCCAGTGACACTCGCGACATCAATACGAATCTAATGATGTATCATTTATCAAAATCGGTTGTACCATTGAGTAGTTACGAGCGGACATACATACATACTCCTTTGGACTTCGCCGCAGTCGGGTAAGAATACGAGTTTTAACACTTTCAGTACAGCACCCGATTTTCATACAAAAAGAACCCGATAGCCGACTATCGGGTTCATTTCGGGTTCAGAACCCGAGTTCTTGGAACTAAATGTTTACAATAAATAATATAACTACCACTACCAGTACCTACTATGTAGGTATATGTACCGTACCATGGCAAAAGAGTACACTATACGTTCTAAAATTAACATTAACAAGAAGTTCAAAAAAATGTCGATGGCATTACCATTCATTCCAATGTTTATTGATAGGGAATAAATACATAGTAATGATCATATGTGACGGTGTTTAGTAAAACGTCCCACTTTGTCGCTTCTAGTTACGGAGTTACGGGCAGTTTAGTGAAATATGGCAAAACTTACCGAAAATCAACTTTCGATGAAAACTGATAGAACATACTGTAATAAACCTATGATTTTGATGACGACGCATAAATCTCCATTTTAAGCACCTTTTTAGGGCCTCAAAGTTTAGTGCCCAGCGACCCACTTTGTCGCATACAGAAAAAATCGTCGATATCATATTTGTAGCAGTGTTTTCAATTACTTTGGTATGACGGTTATATCGAGGGTGCCTTTCAATGTTTTCATACAAGGTCTCCAGGGTCTGATGATGGAGCCGGAAGGTGGCCATAGGAAACTTCGTAATAAAACGTCGGAACCCCATCGTGTTTGGGCTCATTTGTTTCGTCTTGACGAGTACTCTGAACCAAGATGATATCCAGGATCTGATGATGGAGCCAGCAGGTGTCTATGGGAACTCAGTAATGAAACGACGCAACACCATCGTGTTTGGGCTCATTTGTTTCGTCTTGACGGTACTCTGAACCGAAATGATATCCAGGGTCTGATGATGGAGCCTGAAGGTGTCTATGGGAACTACGTAAAAAAACGACGCAACCCCATCGTGTTTGGACTCATTTGTTTCGCCTTGACGAGTACTCTGAACCGGGATGATATCCAGGGTCTGATGATGGAGCTGGAAGGTGGCCATAGGAACTTCATAATAAAACGTCGGAACCCCATCGTGTTTGGGCTCATTTGTTTCGTCTTGACAAGTACTCTGAACCGAGATGATATGCAGGGTCTGATGATGAAGCCGGAAAGTGACCATAGGAACTCCGTAATAAAACGACGCAACCCCATCGTGTTTGGGCTCATTTGTTTCGTCTTGACGAGTACTCTGAACTGAGTTGATATCCAGGGTCTGATGATGAAGCCGGAAGGTGGCCATAGGAACTCCGTAATAAAACGACGCAACCCCATCGTGTTTGGCGTTCCGACGTTTTATTACGCAGTTCCCATGGCCACCTGCTGGCTCCATCATCACAGCCTGGATATCATCTCGGTTCAGAGTACTCGTCAAGGCAAAACAAATGAGCCCAAACACGATGGGGTTGCGTCGTTTTTTTACGCAGTTCCCATAGATACCTTCCGGCTCCATCATCAGACCCTGATCATCATCTAAGACACATGTAAGTGGATGTGAGCTCTGCCGTTCCTATTTTTCAAAAAGATGTCTTGCCTACTTATGATGCGTAGCTAAATCAATTGTTAATCTCAATTAACGATTAACAATTACGTAATCGTTAATTGCAATTAACAATTACTTTTTATTAATTAATACCCACGTCGGCTCTACACAAAGCGCTTAGCGGCAGCGGTGCTTTTGATGTCGCCGACGAGGCGGCGCGGCGACTTTTATAAACGTTGCGATGAGTTCGATCCGTTTGCTACATCTCATAGGTTCAATACGTACACCATTTTTGGTTTGTAATTATACTGTTTTTGGTTCAGCAAATTACACCTATGTTTATAAATTATGATCAGTAATTTTTTAGCGTATGATCCACCAAACCGTCAAAGTGGGTCACTAAACTTGAGTCGAATAGAAATTTCGTTCAATTACGTTAAAAAAGTTTAAACAAGCGACGTTAGTATCAAAGACTCTTAGATTAACAATAACAAACCATTATCTCATACATAAAACTGAAAAATATACCAAACACAAACACTTTCAATGAAGAAGCACTAAAGTTTAGTAAAGCGACGAAGTGGGACGCTCCCTATATAAAATCACTAAACTTTATACACACAAAAAGTATTTATAATTTGATATTTTACATACTTTCTATGCTTGATAAGTATGTTTTTTAAGTAATCTCATGTTATATATTAAGAGACACATGTATTTTAATTTTTATGCATGGCACTCTTCAAATCATTTGTTATTAACTTTTTGACATAATAACTAAATAAACGGATCCACAGAATTATTTTTGTCTTTTTTAGCATGAGAAACCATTTATAAATACAACTTTAATGATAAATATGCGTGCCTTATAATAGAATATAGAAATAAACCCATATTCAGGATTTACATATTTTCGTCCTGTTTTTATGTTCAAGCCTCCATAACATTCAAAATACTAAGGTTACATATATGATTTTAACTAATTTAAAATCCCTAAAGTATGCCCATTCATTTAATACCAACCACTCCATAACTTCAAAGTAGAAGTGTGTTTTCTGCCATCCCAAACTTTAACCAACGTTTTCTCAATTGTAGCTTTTTCACTTCTGCAACTTTGCAGAATTTTTAAAAAATAACTATAGGACCTAGAGACATGAATCTTTCACCAAAAGATAGAGTAGGATCTGTAGTATTAGGAACTACTCTTAACTCCATATCGACAAAGTGGGACCTTTTACTAAAAACCGTCACATATAAAACGGGACGCGTTTAGTAATAAAATAAAGCCTCAATCTAGGTGCCACGCTGTCGGGCCTCGGCGGACTAACTGCCTTGTTTATGGCGACTAAACCACTACTAAAACCTCTATGTTGATGAGGCTAACTTACTTTCTTGCTAGAAATGTTATAAATGACAATAATTTCGTTACGTTCTAGAATTCATTCTGAATGAGAGATTGTAAATAAATTAGAAGTAGATTTCATAGTCACTGTAGTGGTTAAGTTACTCGAGTAAACATTCATTAATTCAAGACATTTTTCATCACACTTGCTCGAAAATGGTGTTGTTACACGTAGGTTCTGAAGGCCGTAAATGACCTATTACGCCCTAGGGCGTAATGGGTTTTTTTTTTAATACGCTGGTTCTGTTTTACTCTCATTTGTCATGTTCAAAGGAAACGTCAACTTACTTTTTTAACTTTTATCACTGATATAAAGAGAACTGTTATTGCAAATACATGTAAACACATATTTCGGTAAACATTAATTAAATGTTTAAATAGTGTATTTCAGTATTTTGCAAATATAAAATCAACTTAAATGGCCGTTTTTAGGTCTTTACCGCTATAGTTTTCGAACGTGACTTGACATTCGCATTATCTATGGATATATGTCACTTTCTGTTTTAAAATTTTCTTCTCATACTGGGTGGATTAGTAAGATTATTTATTTAGATTTCCTCACAAGTGTTATGAAAAACATTGTGAGTGCCACGGGCGGTAAAGGAATTACAAGCGAGTGTTTGTTAGAAGCCCAAGCCGAACACGAGTAATTCGTTCCTTACCGCCTTAGATGCACAATGTACTATTCTGTGTTTAAAATTGTTACATCTCATTATTTGAGATGATATGTATTAGTAGGTATTGTATATACTCGTATTATATCCAAAGACGGCTAGGCAGCATAGGTACTTTCATTTTTATACCGTATATATGTCTACCAGAATGACATAAATTCTGAGGGATGAGGGTCCCTAGTTATAACAATACATAGATGAACCAATTAATTTCGATCTGGAGGTCCGTCCTAATCTGATGGTCACTCACGCCCAAAACTTGTAATTGAATTACGGTTTCGCAATATTCAAAACTTACCAATACCGTAATCTTGTCGTTCATGAATTTTCCCTTTTAAGTACCTAAGCTACTTAATCCCCGTAGCAAGATACTGTAACCAAATCTAATTTGTTGCAAAACTAAAACAAAATTATGTACCTGTATTTATATTTAAACGCCTTTATATGAAAAATAGACCGTACATCATATCATCATACTTCGATAAAGTTGTTATTGGCTCAAAATTTTGCCGTTAGAGTTAACATTGACGTCGAGGTCAGGATTCATGCATTTCTTGGCGATACGTCTTTCGTTTCATTTATGGGAAATCGATCCGGACGTTTTATGTGACGTCTCCGACGAATTTAACTGCCACAGGACCGACTGGACGAAGAGCAATAAACGGGAATAAGTACTTATTCTTTACACATTGGCCGATAAAACTTTACTCCCCAACTACTCGGAGACGGCGGAGCGCATTAAATCCACGCCATTATGGGCTCATTAAATGGAACTGGTATTAACATCAATTTCAGGCGGTAATTAGTTCCCAATGTAAAACTTTCTATCAGAAGCCGTCGCAGACTTTTTCAAATGAAGAAATTAATAATGGGCAGCGGTGCCAAGAACTAATCACGATTTAAGCCATAAATTTTGCCGCAGTGTATTGACCGCTATTGTCTTTGTAATGGGTCCGGTTACTGAGCGAACCCCGCAGCTACGAATATTTCAATCTAATACGGAGGATAGTTTCGTAAATAATTCAATAACAGGTAAGTGGCACTTCCAGGTTACGGTCGCCTCGAGAACTGGAGAGAAATCTGCTCGCACCACTTTGGAGGGTGAAATCACAGAGCAATTTTATTTCACTACATACATTTTTAATTTTTTACTTAGGTAAGTTCTTGTATAGCGAGGGTCAATGTTGTAGGCATTGTTATTATGCACCCGTTTTAATATACACAACAAGTATCTAATTGATTTTTCATCACACTTGCTCGAAAATGGTGTTGTTACACGTAGCTTTTGCGGGCCGTAAATGACCTATTACGCCTTAGGGCGTAATGTTTTTTTTTTTTATTTTAATACGCTTGTTCTGATTTACACTTATTTGTCATGTTCAAAGGAAATTCCAACTTACATTTTTAACTTTTATCACTGAAATATTTGTTTAAAGAGAATTCTTATTGCATAATATACATGTAAACACATATTTCAGTAACATTAATTAAATGTTTAAATATTGTATTTCAGTATTTTGCAAATATAAAATCAACTAACATGGCTGTTTTAGGTCTTTACCGCTATGGTTTTCGAACGTGACTTTATATTCGCATTGTCTATGGATATAGGTAGGTATGTCACTAATGTCAATGTCACTTTCTGTTTTAAAAATTTCTTCTGATACTGGGTGGATTAGTAAGGTTATTTTTAATTAGATTTCCTCACAAGTGTGATGAAAAACATTGTATGTGCCACGGGCGGAAAAGGAATTACAAACTCGGTTTATGAAAGCCCTCGGCTTCAACTCGGCCTTGTAACAAACACTCGTTTGTAATTCCTTACTTAACGCCCTATTTTAAAAATCGGTTAAATCTGGCGGTATTGCCTGCTAAGTTTGAAAACTACACGCAGTTCTTAGCATTATCTGTGGAAGACTATACTTTTATTTATTGTCAATTTTTTCAATACCTATTGAAAAAGTTGACAATAAATAAAAGTATAAATGATTTTTGTATTTTTGTCTTATTTTTTTCCTCGCAAATGTGATGAAAAACATTGTGTGTACCAAGGGCAGTAAGGGGATTACAAACTCGAGTCATTAAAAGCCTCCTAATTGACTCTCGTTAGTAAACCCCTTCTTACTACCCTCGGTGCACAATGTACTATTACATCATTCGTTTTAATAAAATCTAAGGCTGAGAAGGTGCCTAATGAAATCAAAATTGTTCACCAATAATGTAAAAAGTGATTGCAGATGTAAAATACAATTTGCTTTAGGGATCATTTCGGATAAACGTCGACTCGGTGGCATTTAAAATGTAATAAGTAATTTTAGGCCACACCTGGTCATAAAGTGACTTTTTCCGCACGCTGCGCGTACGGAAAAAGCCGCTTTGTGGCCAAGTGTACACATAAAATGATGTACACAACACGGGAGGTAATAAAGAAAGCCCTGGATCGCATCTTTACGTCCCTCGCTTGCAGCTCGGGCCGCAAACTTCTGCGATCTCGGCCTTTCTTTGTATTACCACTTATGTAATGTACTATTCAATAAATAAAAACAAATTTAAGTGTGATACCTTTTGACGTTTGGAGATCCTTTACACCTCCAAAACATAATATTTTGACAACGGAGACTCTTTACATCTCCATTAATTTTAGTATCAATTTATTTTTTATTTGTCTTGTATGGACGCATAGAGAGACCCTTTACACCTCTATAAATGTAGTTTTAAGTTAATGTAATGTATTAATGAAATCTCATGTATGAAAAGAGAAACTGGTGAGTTTCTTCCGGCGCTTCTTCTCACCAGAAGGTCATTACCCGAAGCGCCAAAAGAAAAGAAAAGGAAAAAAGAAGATAAAAGAATGTAAGAAAGACATGTAAAAGAGCCCTTGAGGGCCTACTTACAGAAATAAATTATTTTATTTTATTTTTTTATTTTCTTTTTCCGATGGATGGACTTGTTAATAATTCCAACTCGGAGACAAAGAGACTCAACTCAACCTAAGACTTGTACTACAAACGACCGTGCGCTTTTTTGGCTTCCGTATCAAAATGGTAAAAAAGGAACCCTTATGGTGCGACTCTGTCTGTCCGTCTGTCAGTCGGTCTGTCTGTCCGTCTGTCACAGTCAGATATCTCAGGAACTACTGCTGCTATAGATTTGAAATTTGGAATAGTTTTAAAAATCGCTAACCCGTGCGGCTAACCCCTTATACCTTTTTTACATTTTTTAAAGGGTGCCGAAATGGGAGGTCGAAAATTTTAAGTTGTGCTATTATATCAAATGGGGTATCAAATGAAAGGACTTAAGGTAACGGCGCCTATTACCGTGGTATTTAGGTAGTTTTCAAATGATTCCAATAAATGATGGGTATGAGAGCTCCTTAACGCCCGATATTATTTTTTTTATTTTAGAGTGTCTATTAAATTTTCCGAATCGCTACTTTTTGAACTTATTTTATTTTATTATGTTTGACAAAATAATTATTGAAACCAGAAAGGGAGAATCTTCTATTACCGTGGTAATGGATAGGATATAATTCTATTACCGCGAATTTAGCTTCTAATACCAAGGGTACAAAAAGCAGCATTTTTTACCATCGGTAATAGTAAACTGATACACAATTCGGCACCCAATACCGAGGGTTAAATAATATTTATGAGTTTGGTTCCGTACATTATTATTATACCTATTTGTAAGTAAGTAGGGGAGGGCGGGGTTCAACGTGCCGATTTCACTAAAACGCAAGATATCTTCCGCATTATCTAAGTAAAAAATATCTTTTTTGAAGTATGTTATGTGAAATTTTATGTAGTTTTTGAAACAATAGGCTGTCTTTAATCATATGCGTAGTTAATTAAATTATAAGCAATATTATACAAAAAGTCAGAGGAGCCCAACTTACCCCATCAAGGGGCGGGTTGTGCCGATGATGAGGTAAGTTGTGCCGCTTATATTTATAGTATGTTAAAGTAGACTTTTTGGGTTATAAAACAGCAATAAAGTGTGTAATTTAATAATAGCGTATATTTATTAAAAAATTAACAACGTGTAACTTACATAAATTTATATATGTAAAAACATTGTACTTTTTTAATGAGATCAACAGAGCAACTTGTCTATTTGAAACCAAACTTCAAAAAATAAACATAAAACTTAATATTTAGCAATTATTTTTCTAAATTAACAAAATAAACATAAGTTTCTTCTTGTAACACACATTTGCTAATGTAGTAATTTATATATCTCAACAGGATATCATATGTTACCTTATTAAAAAAATCTACATAACATTAATCAGTCATAAATCAGTCTATAAGGTAAACCTGAGGTAGTATCTTATTAGATATTACAAAGTTATATTATTTTTATTATTCGTTTGAGTCAGAAAAATCAGAAAAGCAATTTGGGCAAGTATATGTCATGCAATTTTCATCAGTGGTGCATTTTGAATGTGCCCAGTTTTTGCATATAGTGCATTGTATCCACTGCTCTCCTGGTCGCGAGTTAGAATAGGAGTCACAACAAATAAGACAACAGCATTCATCGTCATCTTCTTCATCTGTTTCTTGCAATACTTTTCTTTTTGCTGATTTGTTTCCTGTTTTTTTTGCGTTAGTTTTTGTTTTCTTTTTGGTACTTTTTCCCTTTCCTTTCCCTTTCTTGCTTGTAACTGTTTCCACTTTCTTTTTCTTATTTGCTTGTTCTTCGGCTATCGCATTCTTTTCTGGGGTGTCGGTAAGAACGGTACTCTTTCTGATTCTTCGTTTACGCCCTGTTACCACTCGAGGTGGAGCTTTGGGTAGTGGTCTAATACTTTCTGGTAAGAAAGGGGCATCTTTAGATGTTCCTGGTTGTGGTTCGTCATCGTGAGCTGCAAAGGATGGCTCTGGTTCAGTCTCGGTCTGTTCTGTGGTGCTTATATGACTGATATTGCAAACACCAGTTTGAGAAGTTTGCTCCGAAGATTCTTGAAAAACATCTGGGCTAGACGCTGTAGATTCGTTAGTCGTTTGTTGCAGTCCTGATGGGCCAGGCTGATTCGCAAGATCTATGGATTCATTTTCTGGCTCTGGACGATCGGTAACAAAAGACGGTGCAAAATCATCATCTGTAAAAATGTTTGGATCATATGGCCAAACGCCAGTTTTCTTAAAAGCGTTTGTGATATTTGTAGGAGTCGATGCCAAAGGCCAAGCATATCTTACCATGCCTGGAATTTCGTAGATAGACATCACTTTGCCAGCGTTATTACGAAGCCAGTTTTCTTGTGCTTTGGCACAATATGCTTTGAATGGGCCATTGATGCCCACATCGAGTGGTTGAAGGCGGTGAGTGCAATGCGGCGGAAAAGATAACATAATCACTGAATTGTTCTTCGCTTTCTCAATCACTTCGATGTCGATATGGGATGCATGGTTGTCTAGAAGCAATAGCACTGGTTCTGAAGCGGTAGGTTTAGTGTATTTTATGAAGTGATCTAAATATACTAGAAATTCTTTGCTTGTCATCCACCCGGAGCTATTGCCAGCACCAATACACTCCATTGGGCCGTCACGGATAAAGAGGCTTTTGAATTTCAGGCGCGGAAAAATAAACATGGGTGGTATGCTGTTTCCTATTGCACTCACCGCCAATTCCACCGTCACTAATGTACCACGCTCTGCAGATACGATGGCACCCACTTGCTTCACACCCTTTTTAGCAATAATTTTTTTCGGCTTCAAGACTGTTGTAACACCTGTTTCGTCTAAATTCCAAATTCGTGAAGGGGTGAAGTGGTACTTGTCAAGTACGCTGCCAAGTTTTTCGAAAAAATTGCTAACATTGTGCTTATTAAACGACGTGGCCCGACCTGCGCTTGTAGCTTCTGGACTCCTTATGGAAAGAGTCGGATTTCTCTGCATGAAGTTTGTAAACCAGTCTTTACCTGCCATGCGGTTTTTATGCCACGACGGGGGAATATTTTGTTGATTGAACTTTAAAGCGCATTCATAAGCAAGCTTTTTCACCTGTTCAGGCAAAAGACCGAAGTAAATTGTGGAGCATCTTAGTAAATACGAAGCTAAGGCCGCCTCTTCTTCAGCATTGAACACCAACTTACGGATATATCCAACTGTAGGAGTTTGTCCGAGCTGAAGTTTCTTGACATATCTTTGTAATGTAGCATGACATATTTCCAGTTCACGAGCTACAGTTTTTAATTTTCGCCCGTCATTTATAACAGCTTCAGCGGCTTTTTGGAGTAAGTCTTGAGAAGTGGTACCCCTATTTGTCTTCCTTTTGTAAACTCTCATCCTAAAAACAATACAAATAATAATTAGATTCATGTGGGGTTAGTTGTGCCCTAAACGGGGTTCGTTGTGCCGCGGCACAATGTACCTCCAACCATCGGCACTTTTAACCCCTTAAGCAACACAACAACCAACAAACCGATATCAAAAAACAAGTTGAACACAGTGTTATTACACATTATCTTCACGATTCTTTAATAAACTGTCAACACTTTATCCACACACTTAAAACAATAGGTTGCAAAATGACAGAAACAGACCAAAAAACTTAAACAAGAAAATATTTACTTACGTAGCACCGGGAAGGCACGTGGCGGCGAGCTACTCAGACCGCGGCGCTGACGCAACTAAAATGGCCGCCGAATGTGCGCGTGGGTAAAGCAGTTTTCGACGCGACAACGGAATATGTCTATCTCTTTTCCTCTTTGAGATATTCTCATCGGCACAACCTACCCGCGGCACGTTGAACCCCGTCCTCCCCTACATCAAGGTTTTTGGAAATCAAAACAAAATGTTATGTTATGATTTATTTTAAGAGAAGATTGAAATGTCACTCGGTAATAGATCCTTCTGTTATATCTATCACCGACCCAAACAAATATTGAATGGGTCGCTAAAAGATTCCCATACATTCTATTACCGAGTGTCATGTGATCGTACCATCGGTAATAGACTTCATTTGGATTTTTGTAAAATCTAATTTCGACCCATAAAAACTTTTGGGTACAATTGCAATTTCATTACAAATCAAACATCGTTTTAACAAGCTTGCTATAAAACCAAAATGAAAAAGCTGGTATGTAAATATAGTTAATTATTACAATATTTAAACGACATGACAAAATCAGGGTTTCCATAGAAACTGCAGATTCAGTACTGAAGTTTTGTTTAAAAATTAAGGGTTTCTTTAATATATTCCATAACACGGAAATAGTTTTTAAAAGCTTCAATAGATCAAAATTTAAATAACTGTAAGAGAGCATGTAACCGTCAACATAAAGAAAAGATAAAGCAAAAAGAATCAAATTACCATCTTACCTATTACCGTGGTATACCACGGTATTAGTTTCCCCAACCAAAAATGGCGTCTATCACCGCTGTATTTTATTTTCCAATTTAAACACATTTCCAGGCCAAATAAAATATAAAGTTCACGAACAAGTTGTGCACAAAACTATAAACAACCATTAAACAGTCGTAGCATTCGTTCAATAGTGGTAGCTATTACGTAAACTAATAAATAAGGTTCGGGTACACTCGCATGTGACGTGACGCGTTTGTACTACACAACCACTTCCTACGCCGCCGTCGCGGGAACTGACGTATTACGAGCTTGTTGTTAAAATCACACACACTTGCATAAACAGATCCGTTAGTCAACTAGATAAGGTTCACTTTTGTATAAATATGTTTTATTGTAAAACGAACGGCTTGCTTATAAAACGCATATTTTGAAATGCCGCGGTAATGGGCGCCGATTTTGATACCCCCGGTAATAGGCGCCGTTACCTTAATTTGTAGATTCCAAAACCATTTTTTTTTTTTTTCTGTATCATGTACTTTTTGATTTAGCACGAAAAACGTTCAAAATATTTTTTTTGACGGAGTTAGTAAACCATCTTGCTTGTGGAGGACTGACCACACGTTTAAATACATAAAAAAGTACGAGTAAGAGGATAGGTACGTAGATAATTTTCCAACACCGCCTGACTACCAACTAAGATTGATTCTATCAGTATCCATGATCTATTATTAACGCTCATTAAGGTCCTTCCAGATACCCGGTTCTCCATACAAACGAGGATTAACAATCCATTTTAGGATATCAAAGTTGGTTGGTTGAAATGTTTCAATTTATAGGTAGATTATATGATGCAGAATTTGTTTGCGCAAAATATCAAAGAAGTCCTCAAAACTCTGCAATCTCTCATTCAATAGTAGACATTTAATTACTTAAAATATATATTATTAGGGTTCCGTATTATAATGGTAAAATAGGAAGCCTTATGGTGCGACTCTGGCGGTTTGTGTGGCCATCCGTCACAGCCAGATATCTCAGGAACTACTGCTGCCATCGATTAGAATTTTGGAATAATATTAAAAATCGCTAAGTCAAGCTACTGGCACAATATAATAGCAGTGATTTTCTTCCTACAAAAGGCACATCACGGGCTTAAATGTGTGCGCACCGTGTACAAACAGCAACACACTTAACTGCCCATTAAAGACAGAGCAGAGAGAAAATGATAACGATTGAAAGAGATATATATATATTTGTATTATGTCAACTTCAAATCAAATAACGTTTGCGTATGTGTAATGTGCCTTTGAGCTTTGTCATTGTAACTGTTTGGGCAAAGTTTTTTTTTCCATACTGTAAATAAAGGTTTTATTTCAACAAGACAGGTGAATTTGTCAAAATTATGATTTAGCTTTCAGACGAACGTTGGGATGAAATAAACTAATTATATTGCTAATGCTTTTATTGGTGCTTCATATTTTTGATATGATGCACCAATATAATGTAATTTATATTTATTATTCATTCATTTTTTTTCCACGAATTCAATAATATGGCATTAATGTCAATAATGACGTTGGATCAGCCATAAAAGAAAAATTATTGTTTCAAAACTGTTTTGAATAATAGCCAATGTATACTCATAAACACACGCACACATGCATAACACGACGCCTTCAAGTGTGATTCTCTTTCTTGCAGTATTTCCCATTTTTGAAGTGTATAGTTAACTGTGTTGCTGTTTGTACGAACGCACTACAAGACGTGCCGTCGCGCGTCTATGTGAATACGTGTCGCGTGCACCTAAACGGCCTAAGTTAGACTACTTGTTCGTCTTTATACTATGCTACTGAACATAAAAAAAATCTTATTCCTTTTTGACGTGATAACGTCTTATAAATCGATGAAGCCGGCTGCACGCACGAAAAAGTGTCCCGTTACCTTGCAGGGTCGTTACCTGTCAAATAGGTACTTTATATTATTCCAGCACTAAAGTCGTTAAGACGATAGTTTCTTACAAATTGTTAATAAAATAGCCCTTATTCCCTAAGATACGGCTGTCAAAAATCTCTATTGAATGACAAGAGACCAGTGGCGGATTTGCCCTAAGGCCCAGTAGGCCCGGGCCTAGGGCGGCCAGATATTAGGGGCGGCCAATCGTGACAAAAAATCACTGCTGCTGCTGAGAAAAGGGCGGCTGGTACTCAAGTCAAAGTCAAAGTCAAAGTCAAAGTCAAAGTCAAAGTCAAAGTCAAAGTCAAAGTCAAAGTCAAAGTCAAAGTCAAAGTCAAAGTCAAAGTCAAAGTCAAAGTCAAAGTCAAAGTCAAAGTCAAAGTCAAAGTCAAAGTCAAAGTCAAAGTCAAAGTCAAAGTCAAAGTCAAAGTCAAAGTCAAAGTCAAAGTCAAAGTCAAAGTCAAAGTCAAAGTCAAAGTCAAAGTCAAAGTCAAAGTCAAAGTCAAAGTCAAAGTCAAAGTCAAAGTCAAAGTCAAAGTCAAAGTCAAAGTCAAAGTCAAAGTCAAAGTCAAAGTCAAAGTCAAAGTCAAAGTCAAAGTCAAAGTCAAAGTCAAAGTCAAAGTCAAAGTCAAGGTCAAGGTCAAGGTCAAAGTCAAGGTCAAGGTCAAGGTCAAGGTCAAGGTCAAGGTCAAGGTCAAGGTCAAGGTCAAGGTCAAGGTCAAAGTCAAAGTCAAAGTCAAGGTCAAGGTCAAGGTCAAGGTCAAGGTCAAGGTCAAGGTCAAGGTCAAGGTCAAGGTCAAGGTCAAGGTCAAAGTCAAAGTCAAAGTCAAAGTCAAAGTCAAAGTCAAAGTCAAAGTCAAAGTCAAAGTCAAAGTCAAAGTCAAAGTCAAAGTCAAAGTCAAAGTCAAAGTCAAAGTCAGGGTCAAGGTCAACGTTATCACGTTCGACTATCGTCAGTAAACCGACTTTACAGACAACCGATTTTTTTTTATTTAAAGTCAGACTATTATATCAAACGGGGTATCAAGTGAAACGATAACGAAAACTTAGATGATTTTTTTTCTAAATCATCTAGGTTTTGATTTAAGACAAAGAACGTTCAAAAAAATACCTATTATCTTCGAAGAGTACCAAAATGTGTAAAATTTACCTATTATTATATAACAGGAAAAAATGCAATGGTTTTTCTAACATGCGTAGTTTTTTCGAAATTTAGAAAAACGTAAACCAAACTTATTTCCAGTTACTAAACTAACTACGACCTATGTCGATGTTTGGGGACAATAGTTTTCCAACGTAGCATTGAAAAAATCGCAAAAAATCCGATTTTTACCCAAACACCGGAAAAAACAACGAACATTTCTGTTGCTATTTTAACGAAAAATATGGTTCTTAACTTGATTTTTCTGGGGTTCCGTAGTCAAAGGGTGGCTACGGGACCGAAGCTGTCAACCTCGACTCCACGAGGTCTTGTCTGCCCTAGAGTGTATATAAAACCCTGGAGGCGCGAAAGAAAGTGCGGGCACCAAGTCAAAGTATATAGACAACCAAGTACTACTTCGGCCATTTAAGAGCGCGCAACACGTATTTACACAGAGGCAAGACGCGCGTCTGTGTTAGTGAACGCTATAGTGTGCCATGCTCGCGCATATAATGTCAAACCAAGTCAGTACCGGGGGGCTTTTGCTTCGCCGTAGTCGGGTAAAAAAAGTGATCGACCCACATATCAAAGTGATAAAATAAAATATATTTCACCCAAAATTGATGTCGTTAAAGGAAATTATTAACCCTCTTTTATTTGCTATGGGGAACTGAGCTACTCGAATCACCTTGACGTGTCAAGTCTCAGGTAGGGCGTTAGGGGGTCAGGTAGAGAACGCACGTCGCACAATCGATACCTTATTATTTATGTATTATTTGCGTTATTACGTGATACGGAAATATCGTGATTATATGCAGTAAATCGATGGTAATCACTGTCTAATACCTATATGATATCACGTATCTTAAACCCACTTTTATGACGTTCCTAATTAAAAGGTGCCACTTTATCGGTTGCCATAAGAACGCTTAGGTTACTAGTATACCTAAATAAGTAAACGAAATTCGTCTTTATTAACAAATGGCAATTGATAGAACAACGCATTTTCCTTAGTTAAAAAGTCATTCATAAAATAGAAATAAGTTTGTGACCTACAGCTTAATTATTGATCGCTTAATTAAAGCTCTTGTGTACCTCTACGATTGGTTGAAGCGCAAGGGCTCATCTTTATCATTTGTTTTATAATATTAGGTATTATAACAACATGTAAACATAGTTTACAATTGCTCCTTATAGGTACTAGAGATTGCTTCCTAAATAGGTTGAACCTCTGCTTTAGGGACTTATCACACTGGCTATTCGTGAGCGAATTGCGAGCGTGTTTTCATACAGATTTCAATCGTGGCGAACTCACCGCCAGTACGCTGCGACATGTTTTGTATGAAAATACGCTCGCAACGCAACTCGCTTGCAAAACGCTTGTGTAATATACCCTTTAGGTTAACCCCCCATATCATTATTGATATCGATGGCAAAAAGCGGAAATGTAGTAACCGCCAAGGGTTTCCCTTGGCGGTTACTACATTTACGCTTTTTGCTAGGTACGCTAGTATAACGCTTACGTACATACTTATTAAAAAGTTTCATAAAAATCGGTTTAGTAGAAGTAGTTGAAAAAGCTGCCGCAAGATTTGACCCAAACAAACCTGACACAAACACGGTAAGTTAAATAAAACCGTTTAAAAATACCGTATTCTTACACAAAAACGGAACATTTCTCATACTCATAACATACCTATTTGCAAGAAATATACAACGGGTAACTATTCATAATATAATATTCAGAAAATGCTACAATATCCATACTGTTATTGTTCGTCATGTACCTACTTACGTAGTTATTAAGATAGTATTACATAGTATGTCTCAGATATCTGTAATAAACATTAACGTTGAAGCAATTAAATGTGGGATTAAAATAGAGCTTTACTTAGTTTTCGTCGCTTTAACGTGCAGTTATTCGACTAAGTTCGGATTATCCCATGTGCTGATACGTAATTTAGTGGAAAAGGTTGCGACCCCGCTAGTTTGTATTATCCCGACAGTGATATAGGGTATTAAGTTCCCTTCCCTGTCTCCCTTAACGCGTAAACAAGACAGAACCTTTCTGCGTATCGCCCTTACAAAGGTTAATAATTTAGCAGACTAAGCGGGGGGGAGTCCTGTCTATTTTCTACTTAAACTAAAATTGTTTTGTTTCCACCGTCGCTGCAATCCTCATGTATTATGTATGAAGTAAACATCTGACTCAATTTCATCTGGAGATAAATGGAAATAACTGTTTAACGAAGATAACAATAAAGTCTCGTTCGCTGAAACCGAGGTGTTTAGATACAGCATGATGTGTCTGCGCGTATTAAAATCTAGTTAAACACGTGCAGTAATTTGAATATCACTTGCTCGGGCGAAAATTCTGTTAACCTGACTATTGGTACCTACCTATTACGTATAATCTGATTGCACCAACTCTTTCATACAGGATAGTTCGAGAACAATTAAAATTTGGGGATTCCTGAAAATTATTGTACCCGAAATTAAAAAAAAAATCCTATTAAAATAAACAAAATGAGTTCGGTATTGTGAGTAAAATATTAAAAATTATTGATAGTTAGGTACTATTGAATAGCCCATATAAATATTATTTTAACACTGTTTTATCTCTCGTCTCGGTGAGTTTTTATGATGTTTATGTATTTTTTTACTATTTTTACTAATATTCAGAATTCTTTATATAATAACCATACCAAAAAAAGGTTGTAAAATAGCCTATTGATTTACAGATATGCTTCAAGCATCCCACCCCATCCGGTACGGTAGGCTCGGGTTTCGGGTTGCGCAAAATTTCCGGTGTCTCACTACCAGCATTTCTATCATCCGCCTACAACTCCTCCGATCTCATAGGCAAAATTGTAAAGGATATTCCTTCAAACTATATATCGCAGCTCTAGAGGATGCTAGAAATACCTGGTTGTCTGTTTCCCCGGGGCAAAATATTTCATCCATCACCAAATCACAAAGATGCTGGGACCATGCCATTTCTAAATTAACTTACAACATTTTTGTTAACAGCACAGGCCTAGAACGAGCCCACTTGACTGCCGTCGGATGTAAGGAGGCTGGGCACTGGCTAGTTCTGTGGAAGATGGGACGGGTGCTAGTATGAGACTCAACATGTTGCTTGCCACGCATGCGTGGACACGCTGGTTCCCTTTCATCTCCATGGTAACACGAACAAAGGCAACGCGGCGGCCGATGCGGCCGAAGCCCTCAAACTTCGGAAATACAGGGGCCTCAACGCCAACTACCATTTTTTGGCCTTTGATGTTGAGACCCTTGGCCCGTGGGGCCCATCGGCACGGGCTCTTTTTAAAGACATTTTTAACATTTCTAAGCGGTTGGGCGGTTGGTCGACGCCACGGGCCGATAGCAGTTTCCTCGCTCAGCGTATAAGCATCGCGATTCAGCGAAGAAATGCTGCCAGCATTCTCGGCACAATACTAGGGGCTCATTATAAAAATAGATTATTAATAGTAGTTTTCAGATTATTAATAGTTGGTTTTAGTTTATAGTGTTAGATTAATTATAGACACTTTGTATCCCTGAGTTTAAATAAATATACATTCGCCTCTTGATTGATCCAGGGGTCAATTGCGGAAATCTATAGTAAGGAGCTAGCTAAATGTTACTTCGCTAATCCGCTTAACATGGTCTTGGGTGGTAATGATAACAAGCTGTGTTTATTAGCGTATTTTCATGCAGTAATGAAATAAATAGACTATATTAGCTACCACTGGTAGCCGAGTGGTACGGACATGCGCCTTTCAAGCGGAGGTCGTGGGTTCGAATCCTGGCTCAAGGAGCTTTTCGGAACTTATGCACGAAATATGATTGCATATTCACCATTTGTTTTTAGTGAATGAAAAACATCATGAGGACACCTGCATACATCCGCGAAAGTTTCAAAGGTGTAGGTGAAGTCCCTAACCCGCACTGGACTATAACCCTTTCACTCTTATCTATGACAGTGGGCCTATGCCCAGCAGTGTGACGTATATACGCCGGTGATGAATAAAATGGGCATTCCAGAAATAAACATGCACGCAAACACAACAAATACAATCACTAGCGAAAGCCTCGGCACGTGTTTCGCTTCACTACGAGACATCAATAGTGAAACATAGCCACGTAAGTATATTCAATGCCTAGTTGCGAACGATTTCGAAGGCTGATAAAGTTCACTTGGGCAATATCCCACCAACACATACGGTGACGGTTAACGAAGTGTAAGCCGATTTGCAAATTCGATAAGTTATGTGAAATCGCGTGGACACGTCCCCAATAAAGCCCGTTTTGATCCTATTAACGCATAGCTAACGGGAAGGATCTCGTGACGTGCTCTGGCTGATCCCGGTATAAACCCGCGGGGGGTTTAGGTACCTCATTTCGTTTGAGGCTATTTACTTACACTTTTGCAAGTATTTTGCTGAACATCTGTTACACAAATTTAAAGAACAAGTGTCATCGATTAAAAACTTCATCTGCAAACAAGCCGACTAAGTATGTGTAAAAAAATTAAATTGCCCCTTCTACGCGTAATTACGACTGAAAGTTCTATATAATAGAATTCTGCCGATCTTGGGGATCGCTCTTACTCCACGTCCGTAGGAATCCCTTAACCTATACGTGATCCCTGCGAGGTGCTGTCACAACTAGTGATCCTCAGAGACAATTGACAATAGACATGAGACCTTCTGTCCAAGTCTGTTCCTTAAATATCGGAGGAATGAGCCTCGCTAGAAAGATATACCCACATATAAATGTTTGTTGCCTTTTATCTTGGTTGTTTTTATAATTATGTATTCGAAAAATATTTTTTTCCTACTGTTTCTTATATGAACGAGATTTTATTAGATTAAACAAAAAATATCATGCACATTCCTTATTACATCCTTAGTTTGAAACTATTGTTTTATTTACAACTTAATATTGTGACTTCAAAGAATTCCTTTACATACATTTCTTCCTCCACGTGTATTACAATACTCCTGTCGCGATGAAGGATGCTAGCGAATGAACGAATTTCTAAGAAATGTCCTTTGAAATGTTGTAATTTCTTTTATGTTACACCTGGCCATAAAGTAACTTTTACCGCACGCTACGCGTACGGAAAAAATCGCTTTCTGGCCAAGTGTAGATATAAAATGAGGCACACAACACGGGAGGTAATTTACGGCCTTTCTTTGTTTTACCACCCTAATTGTAATATTGTCTTCGGTTTCCGCGATTATCACTCATTAATAAAACAACTTAAACGGATTAAATCGCGTATATTACCCCCTAATTGTGTAATGTACCATTTCACACCTACTATTCAGAAAAAGGAACTTTGCTCCCTCGTAAGAGCGATCAAAGTGGTACATTTCTGTCCAAGGACTACTGTTTATTTGGCGGCGAGACCCTGCACCTGTGGGGTTCATGAGCTGCCCAGCTCATGGACCCCACGGGCGGGACTGGCAGCTTCTTCCCCCAGCGCATTAGTAGCAGCCATACAGCCAAGAAATGCTGCCAGCATCTTTGGCATTGCGTTACGGGGGCCCTTTTTTAGATATTATTTAATAGGCAGTTTTAGCTTTAGTCGTAGGTTTAGTACAGGTAATTAATAGTTATTTTTTGTTTAGTTATTGAATAATATACATACGGCATATATCTGAAAATATTGAGTGTTCCATTGAGATTCATCAATAAATAAATTAAAACCAACAGGGATAAAGCGACGGTGCGTTAAGAGAGCACATTATTTATGGCATATATAAATAAACAAAATACGAAACTTGCAGGTAAACAAATGATAAATGGATGTCCATTACAGCATTTAAATGACTGGTTACCTGAATTAATTCACTGGCGGATAATGAATCGCGTTCAATTAGTGTTTTAATGAACGACCTCCTCATGTTTTGAATGCTTTCAGGGAAGATTTTTCTCGTAATTAATTTTGCAGGAAGTAAACATCTCATTTTTGTTTGAAGTACTAAGTTCTATCAGAATTTTTAAAGACTTCTCTGCTTTTAGTCGAAAGACATGGCTGTGTTTTGATTTTTTTTTTTCATATTTACCAACTAAGAACTCATTTCATGAATTGTAGATAGGTACTGTGAGGTTTGTAAATCATGGTACAAACCTCACCGTCTTGAGTGACAGACTGGCAGCCTTTGGAACTATTAAATATTCAAATATATTCGAATTCAGTCTGTCTCGCTCTAGGTAAGAGCGAATGTTCTCAGTCCTATGTTAGCCAGTGATCCGAGCAATTGAATAAAGAATAATCGAAGTATTGCCTTGTTTCTTTTACTGGTCCAACCTAACAGTACATACTTATATCAAAAACTACCATGATTTAAATACATTCATCTTTCTAATGAGACTTTATGAATATGGTAAGGTTACATTACAGTCACAAAGTAATATAAACAATATTTTTGCTATAAATAATGTATTGAAATGACATTGAATAATTAAATTAATTAAGCCGTAGCTAGTTCCAGAACCGCTGTAAACCAAGAGCGTATTGTAATAAAATGCCGACAGTTCGATGGGCGTAAATAAACTTTACCTATTAACACGTCAATATTGCCGTTTAGCAAGATCGGAAGGCAGTGAATGGAGATTAAACGCATCGATACCGACCAACCGAACTCCTCAATGACTTTATGGAATTAGTTCTCAACATCTCCAACCCTTTTGATCAGAACGTGTTGCGATATTAGGTACATACTCCGAACGTGGCAGCTTGTAGTCAAAATATGATATCGGTTTTATCACGTATATTACGAGAATGTTCTCATAATAATAGTATTTTATGCAACACGGCTCAAAAAATGTGAATCGCGTGAGTTGCGATACAAGCCGCCGCGGCGACGAGTATCGCAAATAGAGACGCCATGAGCGTTTTCTGACTTAATTATACAACGTTGCATACAATACTTTTTCTACGACTAGGTACAATAAAAAAGTAAAAATAAAATACAAAATTACTTAAACATAGCGCGCAAACAAGGGAAATATGTCATATGACTGACAGTATGTGTCGTGTCTATGGTCAATTTTTTTTTAATTTGACGTTCATTCGCTAGTGACACGCAGTGACGATATTAAAAATATTTTTTTTTATGTTGGCATCAGTGAATTTAGTTCGGAAAGTTTTGTTTTCCTTAAAAACCGTAGGAATTTGATTGTTTGTTAAGTTAACCGTGGGAATTTAATTGTTTGTTAAGTTGGTAGTTGTACATTTTTATCGTAATGTTAGAATTGAGCGCTTAATCCTTGACCTAAGTTTAACCTAGATTTAGAAGTCTGTGGCTGCTAGCAGTATCGTTTTGCGACTATAACGACACTAGTGCTGTTATGGGGAATAGAGTATAGACTTCTTTGAACTCATATTATGTATGTTCTTATATTTTCATCACACTTGCTCGTAAAGGGTGTTATAACACGCGGGCTTATAGACCAGCTCGAGCCGATTTACCTCCCGTGGGTTATAAAAATCTATAACTCCCACGGGAGGAAAAACTGTATGAAAATCTATAACTCCCGTGGGAGTTATGAGTTTAGTTTTAAAATATAGAACCAACCCGTACGTCACTTCAGACTAAGGAGGTTTCAAATCAGCCAAGGTTTATTTCACATCTTCAAAACTTGGCTACAAAACCAATTTTAGAGTATATAAAACTTATATGGTATATTTTACTATTATTTCAGTAATTTTTGCAATTATTTTCATGCAATTAAATTAATTTAGTTTAAAATTTATTTTGAAAATCGGTACAATCTGGCGGCATTGCCTGTCAAGTTTAAAAACTAAACGCAGTTCTTAGCATTATCTGTGGAAGACTATATTGAAAAATGTTGACAGCTGAAGTTGTCTCTTAGCGGGTGCGTTTAGTTTATTTGATTTTTATGTTTTATTTTTTTTTCCTCGCAAATGTGATGAAAAACATTGTGTGTACCACGGGCAGTAAGGGGATTACAAACTCGAGTCATTAAAAGCCCTCCGCCTACGGCGTCGGGCTCTTAATAGACTCTCGTTAGTAATCCCCTTCTTACTACCCTCGGTGCACAATGTACTATAGTGTTCGTGACCAAGTAAAAGAAAAATAAAAGTACAGGAGTAGAAAAAATATATTACTTTTATTGATGGAGAAAAATAAATTAAGCATGATGCAAACCTATCCAAAATATCGGTTTCAAAGAAATACGAAAAGACCATTAATAGAATGTGCCGTTAGCTAATCTTGTTTTAATCGTTTTTATTGGGTACTTCGCTTCAAAATACACATTACTTACTTATGTAATTTTATGTGACAATAAGTAAGGTTAACTAAAGTTAAGAAACAAAAGTGACACATTAAGTCACTGCTTCAAAATGCGAAATCATCAGCGGATGAATAACAACATTGATAGCTATCTTTAATGTAATATTACAGTTAAATAGGTAACATTTATATTGACTCTTCAATTATTTAAAATAATAACAATACAAAGGAACTAAAACTAAATTAAAATTAAGCGGATTGTATGAGAGTTGGCGTTGTTCACTTGTCTAATCGTACCTACTTCATGATATTAAGATTATTCTTTGCATCATGGCCACATTCTAGAAATTTGAATTTACATTTTGCCCTTCGAGTAGCCGACCCTAACTCGAGCGGTAAACGGCCAATAGAGCCGTAGCTTATCCCAAAACAAAATCGATTTACTTTCCAATTTTATGATTTTTTTTTTTATACAACTAGGGTGGCAAACAAGCGTACGGCCTGCCTGATGGTAAGCAGTCACCGCAGCCTATGGACGCTTGCAACACCAGGGGCATTACGTGCGCGTTGCCGACCCTTGATTTTATTATAGACAAAACAAGGGAGCTATTCTAATGATAAGTGTTCAAACTGATTAAAAACGCACTCTAGTAAACATGTTGCTTTGAAAATCAGTATGAATGAGGATGCTAAATAATAAATTGTCCAAGGGTGCTTTTTTAAATAATATTTTGTGTATGAATTAAGTTCTTAATATTTATGTATATCATTTTTTTTTAAGATAATTTTAAAGAATGTGCCGTTTTATAGGGTGTACTTATTATTAATACGGCCCTAACAGTCTAGCTCACAAAGCGTGTTGCCACAAATCGTCGTCAAAAAATAAACCGGTCAAGTGCGAGTCGGACTCGCGCACCGAGGGTTCCGTACACACTCATAAGTAGATACATGAAAAGTTCAAGAAAAACTGTATGGCGATTAGTTAAGTAGGGGTAAATAAGTATAAATTACGATTTCTGCAAATTTTTCAAAAACTGTGCAAGTTAGGAAAACCATTATATTTTTCCTGTAATATTTAGAACGACATTAATAATTGGTAATTATTACAGATTTTTCTGTTCAATAACTTCGAAGATATAGGGTAGGGCCCCCGCTATATCTACGAAATGGTATTTTTTTTAACGTTTTTCGTCATGAATTAAGAAAAAACACAAAAACGGTGTTTTGATCTACAAATCAAGCCCTTTCATTTGATACCCCACTCGTAATTTTCAATTTTCAAAGTCCCATTACGGACCCTTTTAAAAAAAAGTAAAATCGTTACAAGATTTTATTATTATATATTAATAGGCTCGGGTTAGTTCATTTTAATACTATTCCAAATTTCAAATCGATAGCATCAGTAGATTCTGAGATCTCTTGCTGTGGACAGACAGAAGACGGACAGACTCAGCACGAGTCGCACCATAAGGGTTCCTTTTTTTACCATTTTGGTACGGAACCCTAAAAACACGTATCTGACACTGACTCCTGGTAAAACCACAGTAAGTGTATATGATGTTCGTATGTAATTTTTCTCTACGACATTTTTAAATACGAGTTTTTTTCAAAGTAGTGACGAAATGCCGTTTTACATTTCAGAACTAAGACACCAACAGAAAAACCGGACAAGTGCGAGTCGGACTCATCCACCGAGGGTTCCGTACATTTGTAGGTACTATATTAAAGTACCTTATAAATTTTGATTCATTTAGTAAAGTCTATTTTTTAATGATTTAATTAAAAATGTAATTTTCACATTATTCCCTATGCTTGTAGTATAAGACGATATTACTTGCCACATAGTTATAGGTCAACGGAAAGTACCCTTTGAATTTTGGTTTCTTGAGAGTGTCCAAATTTACGGTTTTCGTGGCATAAGTGGTCATATCTGTTTTCCACGTCAATTTAGAAGCTTGATTTTTTCATAGCATCAAGGGAGCGTTGACTTGAATATATTATTTTATTTTCAACTCAATACGTCCACGCGTTCTCGAGATAATGGGTCTTGACTGACGGACAGACAGACGGACAACAAAGTGATTTTATAAGGGTTCCGTTTTTTCCTTTTTTGAGGTACGGAACCCTAGAACTATGTTCTTACTACTTACATTCCTTGAAGTTCATTCAACTAAATTGTTAATCATTAAACGCACTCCGTGTAGGATTTATTAAACTAATATTTAGATGCGACTGAGCCAAACGTAACTGGACTCAATTCCTAGAACCAGTAAACATAGCGCTGCACCTACCTATCCACTTGACATTATTAGTGTGTTTAGGTAGCAACAGTGCCTAGCCATAAAGAGTAACCTACGTTGTATGTGGAGGCAATAAAACATCCCACTTAATGTTCCTAGAGACACTTACTCGTATTACGTTTAGATGTCTTTAGCCTGTAAGAGAACGTAACGAATACTCTCAAACGGCTTTTTGCTATTTTTTTCCTACCCCTAAGTAACGAACATGCATGCAGACTACGTTATAAGCAGAAGCATCAGCTATAAGTATAACACACCTTTCAATTCAGTTCGTGGATTTTACATATAGCCTCAAATGCTCTTTGACAGGTCTAATTCTACCAGCTGTCTGGAAAGTATGGGTGAGCAGAAACCACAACGACGTAAAATATTTTACAAAAAAAAACTGGCCAAGAGCATGTCGGACCATGCTCAGTGTAGGGTTCCATAGCCGTAACTATAAGGTAAAAAATACGATGTTAAAAAAGTGTAACAACAGAAGAGCGTATCTTCATAGCAATTACGTCCTTTTGTTAAGAAGCGCAGTTTATCGGCAATAACTCAAAAACGTTTAATCCAATCTTGTTGAAAAGAATTTTCGTGGAAAGTATTAATTAAGCGTTACCTTCGTGATTTTTTTCATATTTTTCGGACACACGGTTTAGAAGATAGAGGGGGGGGGACACAATTTACGCAACTTTCGGAGGGATTATTTCCAAATATATTCACTTAATCAAAAACATTACTTTGTTACCTTATAGTGTTTTTTAAAGAGCTGTCGAACTATATACCACACGTTGATATTTGCTGAAAATTATTTTTTTAGCTTCTGTAACATGTATGGAGTGCCCCCCCTAAAAATATTTATTTTAGTTGTTTAACTACCAAACTAAGTAGCGGCTCATACAAGACTCCTATATTCCAAATTTCATCAATATCCATCATGTAGTTTTTGAGTAAAATGCCTGTGACATATACGGACAGACAGACGGACGGACACAACGAAACTACTAAAAACCCGACCGCTGTGCACTTTAAAAGTGCATAAAATCCGCCATTTTGTTTATTTTAACGAACTTCATACTACATCAAGACGAATCTAATGAAGTATTATTTATCAAAATCGGTTGTGCCGTTGAGTAGTTACGAGCGGAGATTGGAACGGACATACATACATACATACATACATACATAAATACAGGTCAAACACATAACCCTCCTTGGGCGTCGCCGCAGTCGGGTAAAAACTCACCCGATTATTAAAAAAAACATTAAGTATTATAATATTATCAAATTTGATCACAAGTTTGATATTGTTATACTTAATGATTACGTACATAAAAAAATCATAGTAATCTTCTTCTTCTCAGAATTAGTCTACTGCTGGATATACCTATGCCTGTTGCATGGATTTCCTGTGGTCTTCCCTCGGTTCAGCTACCCATTCGAGGTCTCCGTTGTAGTGTTCACTGGCTCCATCTATCATCATAATTATGTGACTAGCCCATTATTTTCGTAGAGCTATTATTTTATCGATATCGGTGACCTTGCCATCACAATAGGGTTAACCATAGTAGTATAAATGCAATTTATAAGTAAAAGCCATTTTATGCATATATAGACAATTCAATGCTCACCTTGCATGGCTCAATAATTTGCCAATATTTTCTAACAAAAACATAAATGGATTCACTGGGATCTAGCTGCAACAATTATTACAAAACAGTATCGATACTAAACTTGGAATCATTACTGAGCAATAACACACATAATCGTAGGTATATAAGCCTTCGATGTTAAGGGGTTATAAAAAAAAAATAAAAATAAAAATCATTTATTGCAGATCAATGATCCATAGGATGTTAGTAACAATTTAGACTTAGTAACTATGTTAGTATGCACAGAAAAGGCGTAGGAAAACAATTAACATAAAATTACAGTAAACATGGGCAAAGACTGCCCGCGATTGGTCGCGGCCTCATCCTATTTGGCCCTACCGATGGCCACTTCGACCCAGTATTTTATTATAGGGCAGTCAAGCCTCTCCGACAATACCCTGAGGAGGCTATTGCCACTGCCACGCACTCTCCTGAGTAGTGATCCAACACGCTTGCGTCTGATTGCGAAAAAATCGTCAGTTCGTCAGTCAGTTATGTATTAAGTTTGTGTATGTAATTACCTGACGATACAGCAGACTTAACGACGCAAAAAATTCGTAAACCTAATAAGGGATAATTATATAAAGCTTGTGGCAGCAACTCATTCCTTATGCATTCAGCGCGCCTTAATGCCTTCATTACCAGTTTAAAGTATTATGCAAACTTGGAAGCTGCAAGCATCTCGCTGAGATTTAAGTAGCTTTCCTTCAATATATGGACATTAATGCTGAGACTTATTTCCCAATTTCAATGAAACTAAGCTATTCAAATGTACACATGTGTTAATATTTCAAACGTTTCGCCTCCAGCTTTTCCAGTTAAATTGATTTAGGAAGCTGACAATTTAGGAATCTGGAAAAATTCGAGCGAAAGTGCGGATAAAATTTGGTTACTTTCTGTGGTTGCAAAAAAAACAATTTCAAGTAATAAATATACATTCATATTTATGTTTCCCTTCATGCGCTAAATGCTTCATTCCGATACAACTTTATTCAGATTTTTTGTCAAATAGTACTTCAATTACTAAAAAGATTGATAATAATAAGTGTATGAATTGAATAACAATAAAGATGATGATAAACAAGTATGTATACAACAATGTTTGTTTGTATAATTATTCCGTGTTCAGTGGCGCTTGATATACAATATCAGTGTATCTGACATCAGTTTGTATTAGTTCTCGATATTATAACCTATCTTTAGGCAAGCTCACAGATAACATAGGTACCTAGACTTCGGTTCCTCTCACAATCTATTCCGCAGGGGACTTCATGTTTTTCACATCGTAATGTCATTGTCTTGAACGTCTTATAGTTGTCAAAAATAAACAAGAATACTATCATTACGTTATGATGTGGAAAATTTGTATAGGTTTTTAAAAATATGAGCTACTGTACGGTTAAATTGTATGATTAGATCACATGTATGAACGTACAATTTTTCAAAAGATAATAGTGGATACAGTTTTATGACAGAGGTATTGTTTAATTGGTTTTTCTTAACTTAAACATAACAACAAGTCTGTCTCGCTTTTACAACGTTGGTTCTATATTTTTCATCACGCTCTAACATCTTTATATGGAAAAATAGTGCAGTGCGACTGCGACAAATCCGTATATCAATAATTCTTAACTAACTGATAATAATATTTATAATGGCATTACAACACATTACAATGGCATCATTTAGGTACCGAGGTACCAAAATGTTGGCATTGTAAATAACGGTGGAGTTATCAGTAATATATGTTCGAATAAACTCTAATTACAACTACCTACATATTGTTTATATTCTTCGTATCTCTGAATTACGATCCCACCAAAATATAATACTTTTTTTTCTACTCCTGTACTGTTATCTGTCTTTTACTTGGTCACGAACACTAATATAAGAACATACATAATATGAGTTCAGAGAAGTCTATACTCTATTCCCCATAACAGCACTAGTGTCGTTATAGCCACTTTACGTTATTGCTAGCAACCACAGACTTCTAAATCTAGGTTAAACTTAGATCAAGGATTAAGCGCTCAATTTTAACTTTACGGTAAAAATGCACAACTACCAACTTAACAAACAATTAAAATCCTACGGCTTTTAAGAAAAACGAAACTTTCTGAACTAAATTCATTGATGCCAACATAAAAACAAAAGTATTTTTAATATATTCACTGCGTGTCAACTTCATTTAAAAAATAAAAAGTTTACCATAGACACATACTGACAGTCATACGTCATATTTGCCTTCTTTGCAGGTTATGCCTTGTTTGTATTTTATAATTTAAAACCTGTCGTAGAAAAAGTATTGTATGCAACGTTGTATAATTAAGTCAAAAAACGCTCATTGCGTCTCTATTTGCGATACTCGCCGCATTCGCGGCTCGTATCGCAACTCACGCAATTCGCATTTTTTGAACCTTCTTATACAACTGTTGCATAAAATACTATTATGGAGACTCGAGCTTTTTCACCGACGTACGGTTAACTTGATTTTTGAGAAATAATTACAATTGGTAAAAGTTTCTGATGCAAAAGTTCTAATAGCATTATTTTTCAAGATTTCATAGATTCGGATCAAGAAACAGAAACTTAATTTATCGATATTTCAACTATTGATAACGGTCGCTTTCCTAATTATGTCATTTGATAAATGAAAACTGGCGGAATTTTCTCTATACAAGATATGTGTTATTAGAAGTCCATGTGGTCCAGGGGAAAGATGAATTTAGGAAAGATAAATGTTATAATATCTACGCTATGAGTTCATATTTATTACGAAATCTAGTTCATGTTTCATTTTACTTAAAGAAATGTTACAGAAGAATTTTCGCTTTGTAGCATTCCACTGCAAACAGGGAAAAATATTATTTCAATAACGTAAGATGAGACATTCAATCAACCTACTTTCATAACTTCGACATTAACTGTAGTTACACCAGCAAAATAATTAACATTGGAAATCATTATAATTAACTAGTAGTAATCGATTTAATGGTACCTTGTTTCATTTTAAATTAGGTGTAATTTTAATGGTAATTTTTCTCCACGTCTCTTCATTTCCATGTGATATTACCTATAGGATAATATTGTACTAAGTTTACTTATTTGAGTACTTTTTTCATTTTAAATATAATATGATTCATATTTTCCGGTTTCAAGATATTGTTTTGGAAAGATTGGACAAATTACTGCCATATCTCGGAAAATTCGTAAACGCAGTTGTGGGTACCTTCTAGTTCTACTCAGAAAACTACCGTGAGACTCAAACACATTGAATTAAAAACGGATCACTCACGTTGTAAAAAGGCAAGACTTCCATTCGACCTGCTCCCGAGCATTCAGCATTCCCTTAATCATAGGTACCTTCTAGTACTAAATAATGCTTAAAAATCCTCCCATTATCATCATTTGGTTGAAAACAATAGATTTAAATATTTTCGTAAATTCAATAGAACTATGTCCAAAAAGTATCAGGAACTATAGAACTATGTGGCAAGCGACTAGAACTCCAACTTTTTTGTGATCTGCTGGAACTTGATCTGCTAACTTCACATACATAACACGTTTCCCTAAAACATACTGCATAATATACAGATATTTTAATGGCAACGAGGCAATTAATATCGTCACATTGTTTAGTAGAATTACTTCGAGCGTACGGGAGGTATGTTTCAGTTAATTTGCGTCAAGTTTAATAGTACCTTAAGACAGGGACGAGTCGCGGCTTACAGAGAGGGAGTTTTTCTCCCTTCGGAGAGCAATTGGGAGGTGTTAATGGACCGGTATTAGAACCATGCTTATGAGTTTCATTAGTACTGAAGCCGCAAGCGATTCATGTAAGAACGTGCCTTTATTAAAAGCGACGTGATTGTTTTGAAAATTACTCTATAAACGGAAGGTGTACCTACTCACTATTTCCCTGAAATGGCTGAGGCATAATGTTTATGGTAGTAAATAAAATAATATTTACTTTCCACTCTTCTGGATCAAACTATAACACATTTTCTTTGGATGGGATCCGGTAATACCTAGGGAATAAGCATGATATTTTTTATTTACTGTAATAAAAGCTCATTCATATAAGAGACAAGTGGAAAAAAATATTTTTCGAATAGCTAGATAAGAATAACCAAGATATACGACAACAAAGATTTATCTCTATGTCTTTCTAGTAAAACAGAATATAGTATGGAGATTATATGGCGGCCGTGTACTAAAACGTCATAGTCCATATCGGATCTCTCTGTCTAATCGCTGTGTGATTAGTGCTTTAAAATGTTTATATTTTCCGTATTTCTCGGTCGATCTTAATTTTATTTTGACTTTATGCCATCTTTTTTTGAATTGCCATGGCGAAATAAGCTTTTAATAAGAAAAGATAATTGTTAAAATCCAATATGTCATGCAAGAGCAAGAAACGGCTTATAAAAGTGTACATTTGGAGCATTGCGCTTTATAGAAGTGAAACGTGGACAATGACGCAAAGAGACAGAGAAATATTGGAAGCATTTGAAATATGGTGCTGGAGGAGAATGGAAGGCATAGGCTGGACAGAGAAGAAAACAAATGAAGAAGTATTTATTAATGATGGTGAAAGAGAAGAGGACAATCCTGAATATTATTGCAAATAGACGAGGAAAGATGGTAGGACATTTGATAAGACACGACAACTTCTTTAAAACTATACTGGAAGGAAAGATAGAGGGATAAAGAGGTAGAGGAAGACCTAGACGCAGTTACATGGACCAAGTGAAGGAAAAAGTTGTCGTGTCTTATCTCATGAAGCTACTCCACCGACAAGAGTGTATCTCTTAAATGATGTCATCTTTTTTACGTATTTTTATATTTTGTCATGAAATGTGTTAAAAAAAATCTTGCATATTCCCTAATTGTTTACCCCTGAAAAAAGTGACGAGGTTTAAAATTTAAAAGCCGAGTGTATCATCCCTCTGGTGCTGTCTTCTGCATCTCTTTTAATAAATTTTTTTGATCATCCTTTCAACCTGGAAATACCTACTACTTAACATAGGTTTTTAACCCCCAAAAACGTTCACAGCGAACGTTCGCATGATTCATTACTTAACAAGCTATAAATTAATGGTAATCAAGATGGATTTAGGGTTTTGGAGACCTGTAACTACACCTAATGGAAAAGTCAAAGTAAGACAAACCTAAATATTAATCTCTTAGAAACCTAAACAACCATTGTTCAATAAGTTAAATTGCTGCCAATATAATAAATACTTATTTTCATAATTATTGCACTCTGTATAATTACAAGGCGCTTGAGAGATAACTAAAATAGATTATTCTTGGTACGTGGTGTAGGAGTGCACTCAATAAATAGTCAGATTACGGTCGCTCTAGCCAGTGGCAAATACACTTGTGTATTCAAATTAAAATCTATAATACTTAAGCTATAATATAAGGCTCCACCAAAATATAAATTGACTCGATTGACTGACTGAAAATTATGACAAAGTTCATCAACGAAATTGTTGATTAATTGACTATTATCTGTAAAGTTTTTTTAATTAACTATTCAAATTATTAATAAAAATAGTTTCACAACACAACCACTAATAAGTTATTCAGAATAATGACAATGAAGCTCACCTATGGCAAAATAATTTACAGTACATAACAATTGCCTTACTCAAATATTTTCGCACGCTGAGTTGCGATATTGATAACTATTGGCTTAGTTATACCTACTCACATGTCCCGTATCATGCTTACCCATTTTAACTATTCGATCGACGTTTACCGAAACTAAAAAATGTTTTAGAACTCGTAATTTCATCATAAAAGTTTGAAACCGGCGGAATTAGTTCAGCTCTAGCTCTATGACTTTTATTTATTTCGCCATAAGTAATGCAAAAAAAATGAGTGCGAGAGAAGTTGGTTTTCGGTGCGCTCTTGTAATTTATGTATGACGGCGCAAATGCCAATTTATTGCTGAGTAATGGCGCCGTTTGGAGATCTGCAAATGGGCTAGTCGAGCAAGAAGAGAAATGGTTCCAAACGTGCGCTGCTAAATGTATTTATAATTTATCGAACGTGTTAAAAATCCACATTTTTATGTTCCAATATAAATCTCAAAGCTTTCACGTTTGAGATTAATAGGGAATTAATAGCGCTCATATGGCGATAACGACAGTGAATGGAAAGTTAAACCGGAGCATATGACCGCGCCGTGACTGAAAAGATCGCGGATACTAACAAAAATATTTGCTTTTATAAAATAATGATTAAACAAATTAAAAACAAAACATAAGAATTAAAATGATCAAAATGTATCTCCATCGTATCCTTGTTCGACTTGTTCCATATTTTTTGGGACTTCCCGTTTATCGTCTAGTTAGACGGTTTTTTTTTCTTACTTACCAAATTTATTATCAGTAAAAAACCATTTAAATTATAAATGTGAAAGGAGTTTTTATGTCACCAGCAGGAAATTCATATGGCCACTTTTTATCGCGCGCGGGTACATGTTCCTGAGGGATAAGCAAGAACAGCTTGCCACATGTCAAACAGTCAGCAGATATAATATAAATACTACATTATTAGGTAACTTCGTTCGTGCCCCGTTTTCTTAGTTGACATTCACCGTGACCGCATCTCCGGGGCCGCGGCGCTACGAGAATTGCGTTCCATTTGAAATCGGCAAACACAAACACGGAAATCATTTTGACTAAAATCTTATTCGTTTGCGAGGTCCCAAATTACAGTTTGTATTTATACTGAAAATCGCCAGAGTGAAGAAGCAATTTATCCGCTAAAATGAAGTTTCAAATTTTAATAGACCGTCCCGGTAACTTACGGGATTCGGCCTTTTGATCCAGTGGTCGTTTACAAATTGCTTTTTCTCAAATTTCACTCCATTTCCCTCGAACTGAACAGTATCGTATAACAGATATTCACGGATATTTCCAACATTTCGTGTAATTTACCTGTGTAAATACAAATCGATATCAAAATAATTTATAAGTATCAGGTTGTTTGCAGTAAAATATGGGCTAATCAATTAGAATAGAGTAAATTTTAAATTATTTAGTTAAGGTTGAAGAAAGAAAAGGAAAACCGTATCGTGCACTGTTCATTTGTGAAGTTAGTTTTTTTTTTTCAAAAACCGATAGGCATAAACCATATAGTTGAACGAAAATTAAAAAAAGTGGCAGTGACAAAAAAAACCGGTCAAGTGCGAGTCGGACTCGCGCACCGAGGGTTCCGTACAAACTCATAAGTAGATACGCAAATAGTTCAAGAAAAACTGTATGTCGATTTGTTTAGTAGAAGAAAATAAGTATATGTTATGATTTTTGCAAATTTCTAAAAATCAGTGCAAGTTAGGAAAACAGTTATATTTTCCCTGTAATATTTAGAACCTGACGTGTAATGATTCTATTTAATAGCAAGGACCATTAAATCAAGAGGACTGTTTGTTACTCTCCATACAAAATGCTGTTCCCCGAATTTACAACGCCATCTATGTATAAGCTTGGTAAAATAATTATAATATTATTTACAATTATTTAACTTTGCAAACGTGACACAGTATTTAAATGTATTTAAATTTATTTATTATTAGCTGTTTACGAACTAATTGTTACTATACTATGTTTCTTTGTTCAATTATAATTATAACATCGTTAAATGTTTAGTGTTTTAGCGCCATCTAGTTTTTTCCCGGAAATCCCCTAGCGTGAAAAAGGCCATTGCTTAGTTTTGCTACTCTCCGCTAGATGGATTAATGGATGGATTAAGTTTTTGTAAATTTCTAAAAAAGTATTAAAGTTAGGAAGACCGTTCTATTTTTCCTGTAATGTTCAGGTTGATATTGATAATCAGTAATTATGATACATTTTTCTGACCAGTAACTTCGGAGATAATAGGGGGGGAATGGTACATAAAAATGTATAAATTAAAAGCTACTTATTTAAAAAAAAAAAATTGTGTTTTAATCTACAAATTAAGCCCTTTCATTTGATACCCCACTCAATATAATAGCCCTACTTTCAATTTTCAAAGTCTCATTACGGAGCCTTTTAAAAAAAAAAGTAAAAAAGGTACAAGATACTTTTTATGTCCAATAAGCTCGGGTTAGCTACTTTTAACACTATTCCAAATTTCAAATCGATAGCATCAGTAGTTCCTGAGATATCTGGCTGTGACAGACGGACAGACAGACAGACAGACAGACAGACAGAGTCGCACCATAAGGGTTCCTTTTTTACCATTTTGGTACGGAACCCTAAAAACCGGACAAGTGCGACTCAGATTCACCCATCGAGGGTTCCGTACAAGATACCTAAACCTATATTAAAGTACCCTATAAATTTTGATTCCCTTAGTAAAGTATTTTTTTTATGATTTAATTGCAAATGTATAGTTTTCAGATTTTTTCCTATACTTGTAGTATAAGACGGTATTACTTGCCAAATTACTTAGCTCCAGGTCAACGGAAAGTACCCTATAAATTTTTAATTCCTTGAGAGTGTCGAAATATACGTTTTTTTGCGGGATAAACGGCCGTATCTTTTTTTGCACGTTAACTTGGAAGTTAGATTTTTTCACAGCTTCGGACCGTAGATCTGGTTTTATTTTCAACTCGATACCTCTACGCGTTCCCGAGATAAAGGGTCTTGATAGACAGGCAGACGGACGGACAGACAGACGGACAGACAGACGGACAACAAACTGGTCCTGTAAGGGTTCCGATTTTTCCTTTTGAGGTACGGAACCCTAAAAAATTGAGCAAGATCTCACGAACCATGAATGTGTATATTGTAGATTTTTTTTTTGCTTCCAGAAAAGCAACTACCTTCTGATTATGGCATCCTGACGTCGTGCCACGGAACATCATTCCTTATTAACGTAGTTATGACGTAAGTAAACAATACAGTGTACGTAGTTATGGTCAAATTAACGGCAAGTTTATAGAAAGTCAGGAAGTATTCTACCTCGGCACTGTGCCGTGTAAATCCGGTGCGGCGGCGGCGCCGTGTGTTTTTCCCTGCGCCACGCCGTTTCACGTTGACGGTGCTTCGCTATGGAAATGTGGCCAACTCCTACAACCGTAAACATTGTTATTATTAGTTTAGGATGTTAAGATTATTTTTTTTGCAATTTTACATCTTAAATTTTCTGCATGTCTAACACAACCACCAACTTTTTTAGGTAATGCTCAATGCAATTTGTATGAAATGATTACTAACTACCTAATCCAAGTATATTTTATAAGTTGGTCGACTATTGCTTACTCGTTAACTTTTATAGTCTTCTTGGCTGTGATAGTTTTCCTTCTAATTTCGTTTACATCAAAAGTCAAGTTATCTGTTTTGCCCTGTGGTTTTGTCCTATAATCCTATTGTTAACTGGTAGAGAATTACTTTTGTACGATAAGTTTTTTATTAACACTACTACCCACGAAAGGCGTGCTATTTGCAATAATGTTTAAATAAATAAATATAATGAGTACCACCGTGTTTTTTGACATATCCAGTAGGTAACAACGGCTTAGTTCAAACAGCGTGTACGATGAGGACACTTTCCTAACTCTAACAACAATTACATTTTTAACGCATGATATTTCGCTAACGGATATTTGGACCGAGAAACGTAAACGTAATATTTTTGAACGACTTATCCATTCCATACACAAACAAGAAAAAAAACCTATATCTAATGTTAAAAATTCGACGGTCAAAATTTCGAAGGTTAAAATATCGAACGATCATAAATAAGGTCGAAATTCAAAATATCGAAAGTTTACATTATCGAATGGTACAATTATCGAATCATTAAATTTCGATAATATAAATATAAAAATATAGAAAATTTAAATTTCGAACAATTCTAAGGTCGAAATTCTAAGTATCGAAAATCTACATATATTACCGAATGGAACAATAGTCGAATACTGAAAGGTCGAAAATCTGATAATCTACGAGTGCAATATCGAAATATTATTACGTCGGCTGTTAAAATATCGAAAGTATTTCGAATTGTTTTGAATTAAGATAAGATCCACTGCCAAACGTTTGATTTTGTAACAGTAATTTGGTCATGTAACGGCTCCGGCGCTGCGGGCAGTGCAGGCCCACCACCCTTGCGAAACGAAGCGCGTTCACCCACGCGCACCTCCTAGTCCAAGAAACGAGGAAATTCTTTGTATGGAGACGTCGGACTAATTTCTCTGTCGCTGCCTGGACAGCAGCCTCATTCGGCAACCAGCCTCAGCCGCTGCGGCTCGCCCGGGTGATGCGCTTCATTCTAGCGGGTGAGGGCTACCGTTACCATCAAATACTGCGAAGGTTAATTGCTTTTTAGTTAAAGGATTTTAAAAAATTAGTACAATGATCTTAGTCACATTTATTAGGGCTTGTTAAACACTTGGGAGTTTTCATTTAAAAAATAATGCATATCTCTGAAAGTAAGCGATTTTCGACTATACATCACATAACTTTCTTTACTCCTAATAGTTGATAGAATCTATAGTTAAAATTTGTCGGGTAACTCGTACCCACGGTGTAGATTTAAGGTGGTTCGAGTCACTCGGTTCTCCCTACATACAAATAGAGGGTCATCATTCGCTTTCCCGACATCAACCATGGTTGAAATGTGTTTCATAGGTTGATACATTACGACTGCGCGAAACACCATGAGAAGTCTCAAATAATCGGAATCAATATGCAATCGGCCATTTAAGGTCAGCGCCATCTATTAATAACATTTGTAACCAAAATTTATTTTGCTGAAAATATTTCTTATCCTATTTTCTATTAATATTCATCATTAGGTATAAAATGTGAAACTTTGTGAAGAGATCTGAAGGTTTGCAGTGGCGTTGTGTTGAAGAAATCCTTGGGTAAACCGGAGCAGTTTTGGCTTCAGTTTTCTTTAAGAGCACTAGAATTCAGTGCTGAATTGCCTAACATTAGGCAAGCCGATGGGAATCGATTTCTATGGACGCCACGAAACTGGAGGTTTGCATGTTTCTTAATAAATAATGCGCTAACTGTTGAATGGATTGAGATAAAATTAGTTATACAAGTAGACTAAGTCCTGAATTGAAGCAAAGGTAAAAACAATATTTTATATCCCGGCCGGCAGTTTCCTTGGATAATTACGGGACTAGCGATGGCGAACCCACGGACAGATGCTAGTATCGTATAAATTACGGAATGGTGGGTCTTACGAAGTATTTCTAGCTGTTGCCATCCGCATGTTACAACAATGGGCGAACAATGAACCGCATTTAATCTAACTTTCTTTTTTCCTTGGTCGGCAAGTAGGGAGAACGGCCACACCCACATGGGGAAACATGACGGCTGCTAATTAATTAGCAGAATTTCATTATTTTGACACTAACGTTCACAAAAGTGCCTTTAAGTACGCATTCGAGATTAGAGGGAATGTTTCCATTCTGACAGCAACGAATTTATTAAGAAATCGTTTTTTTAGAATGACTTGAAAATAATCTTCGTCTAACCGAGTTCACGTTCATATCCCTCATGTAACCGTGACATAGCTGGCACGACTGCACGGTTGAAGTAGTAGTGGGCAGGCCATATAGCCCGAAGAACGGATAACCGTTGGAAAGACAGAAAGAAAATACATTTATGCATGACAGCACAAAATGAAAAAACCGAAAAATTAAAAAGTAGAACGCGTCACAAGACGGTCCCAGTTCAGCAAAATGCCGACCTTAGAGCCAGCGCTGGTCTTTCAGTTGAACCAAACAGGGGCGACATCATGACGAGAAAATCGCATGACCGGTCCAAGACATGATATATTTTGGCTTGGTCGGCTCGGCCCACTTATAGTGAACGCGACCATTAATGACAGCGCCAACCAATTGTACCAACCGACCGAACCAAACCATCCCATTATCACGGTCACGACCTTGCGTCAAAATACTCAGATAAACACATGCCAATTACCAGTGGCGTGGCGATGAAGAAATCCTTGGGCAAGCCGGAGCAGCTCTGGCTTAAATTTTCTTTCAGAGCACTAAAATTAAGTGCTGAACTGCCTAATATTAGGCAAGCCGATGGGAATCGAGTTCTATGGACGCCACGCCACTGCCAATTACTCCAGTAGGCTCATGATGTCACGCGATAAATAAATGATAAAGCATCCGTCACTCTCACACACTATTTGTCAAAACGTGACGGATGCTTTATTATTTATTTATTTTGCGACAAAGCGTAGCATCATACACCCACAGATTAAATTTAATACATACAAGGAATAAAGATACCAAAAGAGATTTTATAACATCTTGCTATATATGAGTTATCATTTCAAGGAGGAACAGGACAAAACAAAACAGATAATGACATTTAGCGGAAAGTGTGTGGCTACACTCTACAAACTATAAATTGATTGATTATGTTTAAAAAGGTACATGAATTAGTACTTTAGATTATGATTAGGTAGACACATTTATGTACAAGTAATCGACAAGCCAATGTTAACGCTAGACAAGTAACAGAATCTCAATATAAACATGTAAACTTTATATTTCAGCATCAGAAAAACAGAGACTTTATACAAATCTCATAAAAAGGGGTCCGCAAAAGATCAAGCGCAAAGATCAAAGACAAATAAGTACCTAACTACTAGTGTCTTCATGCAAGCAAGTGCCATCACTTGCTTCCACAGACTTGGCGTAAAGCCTCAAATATTTGTTTCTCTGAGGACCCTCGATTTTACCTTAAATAAGGTCGGGATTCCAAATATTTTGCTCTTTCATGTGGCTTTCATAAATATGCTTATTAATATTAAAGTTGACAAGTTTTATGTTATACAATATTTGGAGGTATTTTGGACGTGTTTAGTTCCGAATAATTTTACCGCGAGTATTACAGTAATTTAAATGAAAATACTTTCATTTTGAAATTGCAACGGTTTGCAAGAATTGATATTATGATAAATATCTAATAATAGTACCTATATCATCCGTGTAGCCTATGCGTTAAAATATTGTAACAATAACGAATAAATATGCAGTTTATACACCAAGATAGACACAGCTAGTGCTAGTACTTAAAATTTGCTTTTTTATGGGGGTCAAAATGTTCTCGATATCGACTCGGCGTACCTGCTGAAATGAAACTAGTTGACGAGTGTAAATGGTTTTTCGTCACACTTGCTCGAAAATGGTGTCATTACACGTAGGTTCTGCGGGCCGTAAATGGCCTATTACGCCCTAGGGCGTAATGGTTTTCCTTTTAAATTTAAAACGCTGGTTCTGGTTTCAACTCGCGACTTAAAAAACTGCTGCTTCAAAAGGCCTATTACTCAATAAATGAGTTCCTGACTGAAATTTGAATAATATTAGTTTTAATTTATATGTAGTACCTAATTTATTGACATTATTGAAATCTGTATTGTAATTACCTATTTGATTAATTAATTGTATTCTGCCGTGTGACTATATTGACCTATAGTAGCATGTTGCATGTACTCGTATTTACTTCTGACGATGTATGAATATTACAAAATAAACGAATATGAATATGAATATTTGCCATGTTCAAAGGAAACGCTAACTTACTTTTTTAACTTTTATCACTGAAATATTTATTTAGAGATAACTGTAATTGCAAATACATATAAACACATATTTCGGTAACATTAATTAAATGTTTAAATAATGTATTTATGCCACACCTGGCCATAAAGTGACTTTTTCCGCACGCTGCGCGTACGGAATAAGCCGCTTTCTGGCCAAGTGTAGACATAAAATGATGTACATAACACGGGAGGTAATAAAGAAAGCCCTCGATCGCATATTTACGTCCCTCGCTTGCAGCTCGGGCCGCAAACTTCTGCGATCTCGGCCATTCTTTGTATTACCACCCTAGTTATGTAATGTACTATTCTTTATTTCGCAAATATAAAATCAACTAAAATGGCTGTTACCGCTATGGTTTCCGAACGTGACTTGACATTTGCATTGTCTATGGACATATATGTGACAAATGTCACTGTCTGTTTTAATATTTTCTTGTCATACTGGATCGAAAAGTAAGGTTATTTTATTAAGATTTCCTCACAAGTGTGATGAAAAACATTGTGTGTGCCACGGGCGGTAAAGGAATTACAAACTCGTATTATGAAAGCCCTTGGTTTCACCTCGGGCTTATAACAAACACTCGTTTGTAATTCCTTATTTACCGCCCTAGATACACAATGTACTATTACGTCACACCTGGCCATGAAGTGGCAATAACCGCTCGCTACGCGGGCCGTATATGACCTATTACGTCCTAGGGCGTAATTTTTTTTTTTTTTCAATTTGAGGACGCTAGTTCTGTTTTACTCTTAGCTATTTGTCTTGGGCTTTTATTTGGCATGTCATGTTCAAAGGAAACGCCAACTTACTTTTTTAAATTTTATCACTGAAATATTTATTTAAAGAGAACTGTTATTGCAAATACATACATGTTAAACACATATTTCGGTAACATTAATTAAATGGCACTAACCAGCAATAATAAGTCCAGTTTTCACACATTGAGTTTTTTGCTTGTAGCGTTTGTCTGTATTGTCTCTAGTTCAGTTAAATGAAACAATAGTCCACACAAATGTAAAAGGCCGGTTAACAACAATGTCCAAAAAGAGTTGAAACATTTTTCAGAACTACGCTTGCAGTAAGTGTGACGCTAAGCGTTTTGAGTGCAATCGATCACGGAGTGGTTCCCGGGCTAGAGGCGACTGCGCCAAACTCCAGCAAGTTGTTAACTTAAGCGTTCTTTGTAGTTTTAAACGACTACGGAAATTAAAATATAGATACGTAGAGTTTTTCATGATTTCTCTCCATTTGGCATACGTTTGTCGGAATTTTTAATTCGCTTATTAGGGTTCCGTACCAAAATGGTAAAAAAGGAATCCTTATGGTGCGACTCTGTCTGTCCCGTCTGTCACAGTCAGATATCTCAGGAACTACTGCTGCTATCGATTTGGAATTTGGAATAGTTTTAAAAGTCGCTAACCCGAGCCTACTAGATGTAAAAATCGATCTTATATCTTTTATACTTTTTTTTAAGGGGGCCGAAATGGGAGGTCGAGAATTTTAAGTAGTGCTATTATATCAAGTGAAGCATCAAATGAAAGGGCTTAATTTGTAGATTCCAAAACTATTTTTGTTTTTTTTTTCTTCATCATGTTATTTTTGATATAGGACGAAAAACGTTCAAAACAATACCATTCCCCCCTATTATCTTTGAAGTTACTGAACAGAAATATCTGTAATAATTACCAATTATTAATACTATCCTAGTCAATTATTATTATTATTAGCGATAAGACCGCCTGTTGTCTACCTTTTTATAATTGTTCTAATTATGTAAGTACCTCTTCTAATGTGTTTTTCTGGTGTGCAATAAAGTATACTTGTATTGTATTGTATCCTAAATATTACAGGATAATATAACGGTTTTCCTAACTTGCACTTTTTTTAGAAATTTGCAAAAATCGTAAGACATACTTATTTGCTCCTACTAAACTAACCGCCATACAGTTTTTCTTGAACTATTCACGTATCTACTTACCTACGAGTTTGTACGGGACCCTCGGTGCCCGAGTCCAACTCGCACTTGACCGGTTTTTTCCTGTCGCTTCAACGAAAATCATTTCGGAAAATCTTTTATACATAAATATAGATTTAGATTTCTTTATTTCATAATATCAAATAACAATATAAATTATCCTAGGGCAATTTACACGTATTTATATTATGATCGCCAAACAAATGAATAATGAAATGAGGGTGTTTAAAAATCATAAATCCACCAGGTGGCAGCAGGGTGGCGAATGGTCTATTTGGCAGTAGATGTCAAAATCAGGTGATGTGATTGGTGGATTTTGACACCTACTGTCAAAAAGACCATTCGCCACCCTGCTGCCACCTGGTGGATTTATGATTTTTAAACACCCTCATTGGATAGGTACCTAACATAATGAATAATAGCACCTAAAATAAAATAGCAAAAAAAATCACATGTCAGAAATCTATTCAGCAATGTCAATAAAAATTTTAAATAAAAATAAATATAGTTAACAATGTAAAAAAAAAATTAACTAAATGCATACATATATCACAATTGTCATTACAAAATAGACTTTGGAGTCCGAGAAATGTCAATAATTATATATCCATATATTCACTAACTGAATATAATGGAGTTTTCAATAAAAAGTTCTTCCATTGTCGTTTAGATTTTTGATCAGATGGTTCAGATCGTAGTTCGGCGGGTAGACGTTCATATTTAATACGTTGGGCCGATGACGCGCGGATTTTTTGTTGCCAGTGCCATGCGACGTGGGACTGTTCTTAGTCTGCCAGTTGATCGGAGCTGCTTGCCCGGAACTTCGACACGTTCAAACATTGGCAGATTAGGTACTCCTCACGAATATTAATATTTCATATAAATATAGCGAATAGTGCGTCATGATACGGTGCGTAACGAACAAATCTCTACAAGAGTGCCTGGGGATCACTCCTGCCAGTAATCGTAGTGCACGTTTTTGGAGTATAAGGACTCGCTTGGCGTCTGTGGAGTTTCCCCAAATGATCGTACCGTATGATATTAACGAGTGGAAATGTGCGAAATATACGGACTTCAATGCTTCACTTGATATTAATGGTTTCAACTTTTTTAACGCGAATGTGACACTACCTAACCTATCACACAGCCGATCGACGTGGCACTTCCAATTTAAGTGCGAGTCTAGTACAAAACCGAAGAATTTGCATTCATTGGCTAACGGCATAGAACCACTGGTAATGCACGTTGGCAGTGTAATATTCCGTCCTGAAAAGATATGTTAAAAATCTTAGAATAGGTTAGGTTAGGTTATAGTATTTTTTCTACTCCTGTACTGTTATCTGTCTTTTACTTGGTCACGAACACTAATATAAGAACATACATAATATGAGTTCAGAGAAGTCTATACTCTATTCCCCATAACAGCACTAGTGTCGTTATAGTCACTTTACGTTATTGCTAGCATCCACAGACTTCTAAATCTAGGTTAAACTTAGGTCAAGGATTAAGCGCTCAATTCTAACTTCACGATAAAAATTCACAACTACCAACTTAACAAACAATTAAATTCCTACGATTCATAAGAAAAACAAAACTTTCCGAATTAAATTAATTGAAGCCAACATAAAAAAAAGGATTTTAATTATCGTCACATCGTGTCACCAGCCATATCAAAAAAAAGTTTACCATAGACACAACTGTCATGCCGGCTGTACACACTCGGAGAGACCGGTCGAGACACGCGTGACGTCCATGTATTTTATATTTTAACCTAGTCGTAGAAAAAGTATTGTATGCAACGTTGTATAATTAAGTCAAAAAACGCTCATTGCGTCTCTATTTGCGATACTCGCCGCATTCGCGGCTCGTATCGCAACTCACGCAATTCGCATTTTTTGAACCTTCTTATACAACTGTTGCATAAAATACTATTATGCAACAGTTGTATAAGAAGGTTCAAAAAATGCGAATTGCGTGAGTTGCGATACGAGCCGCGAATGCGGCGAGTATCGCAAATAGAGACGCAATGAGCGTTTTTTGACTTAATTATACAACGTTGCATACAATACTTTTTCTACGACTAGATTTTTTAAAATATAAAATACAAACAAGGCATAACCTGCAAACAAGGCAAATATGACGTTTGACTTACAGTATGTGTCTATGGTAAACTTTTTTTTTAATTTTAAATTGACACGCAGTGAATATATTAAAAATACTTTTTTTTATGTTGGCATCAATGAATTTAGTTCGGAAAGTTTTGTTTTTCTTAAAAGCCGTAGGAATTTAATTGTTTGTTAAGTTGGTAGTTGTGCATTTTTATCGTAAAGTTAGAATTGAGCGCTTAATCCTTGGCCTAAGTTTAACCTAGATTTAGAAGTCTGTGGCTGCTAGCAATAACGTAAAGTGACTATAACGACACTAGTGCTGTTATGGGGAATAGAGTATAGACTTCTCTGAACTCATATTATGTATGTTCTTATATTAGTGTTCGTGACCAAGTAAAAGACAGATAAAAGTACAGGAGTAGAAAAGGTCATTTAATTATACCATACGTAATGCACTGGCAGTGTTAGCATTGTGTGCAACAGTTACATGGAAAAAAAAATAAAAGTTAAAGGGACAAAATTTAAATAGCATACATAGTTAAAGATGTAACATACAGACACATTCTTCCCACCATTACGGATCAACAAGGACCGCAACAAGGAATTACAGGCAAAAAGTAGTAAATAATGAAAACTTTAGTTATTTCACAAATCAACGATCAATCATTTTAACATATTTTATTCATTAATTTTCCGATTCAGTGTGCGGAGGAGATCGAAAGCTTGCAACTCTTGTCACTGATGGATGCGGTTGCCTGTGATGTTCGTTAGGTAACTGACGGTTCATCAATAGCCTAGTGCTTTTAACGAATAGAGCACACTTCCATGTCGCAAACGTGAGCTCCTGATGCTTGAAGTACATGCATACGTACAAAAAACATACAAACGACAACGTATAAATGACTGCTATATACCCATACAATTTCAAAGACGCATTAATATATGGTTATATTAAAACCCAAGAATTCTATCTTTGTTAAAACAATGTAATCAAGTCATGATGTTGAATAAATGACCATTTCTACAGTTTCTGTATTTTTTTTATCGTGCAAGTTTCTGCTAACTTTATGTTATTTCTACTTAAATTAGGGGCTTTTACAATCCCAATAGGACAAAACATTGTCCCATTTTTTTTTTTAATTGTGTTACAATTGTTCCATATATCTACTTTGTATAACAGTAACACACAGGAACGTTTCATACATTTATGGAAAATTTTAGACACATTTTTTCTCGTATTGTGATGGAAAGAGCTCGTAATTCTAAGTAGACATAACATTAAAGTGGCAGCAATTTAACAACGAAGAAAATTGTATTGTTACGTCCGTGGGGTGGGTAACGTGATAGAAAATACACTAATTAACCACTAATTAAAAATGCAAACTTTATTACAGAATTACTAATTAACAAGTCTTACTTACTTAATAAATCACTGTACTAAATCACTTCACTATAACGCACTTATTAACTTTTTCGCTTAGGTTCGCTTCGAGACTCGCACTGTATCGCCGTTAGTTCAAAACTGACTGTGGCGTCGGTGACTCGCGGCTTTTATATCCGGAGACCCTTGCTCTCGAATTTTCCGGAGAAATCCTACCTCGAATGTACGGTCCAAAGTCCAAGGCCGGTCGGCGACCCCTCGGTCAATGACGCACCGCGAGTGTTCTTTCTAGACAATCCAGATGGTTCGATGTACGATTCGGCTGGAACATTCCCGACTATTGCTATCCCTTTCTAGTTCTGTCTCTTTCACATACTTCTCGAACCTTCTCAATATAGCTGTCTCTCTCTAATAGTGCTATCTCTTTCACACCTTCGTGAAATTTCGCCATATACTGAAGTGTACTTCAAAGGCCCATAAGTGGTCCTGAAAACGCCTGAAAACGGGTTTTCAGGTTATTGCGCCATCTGATAGAGGGTGCCCTGAAACGGACTGAAAACATGTTTCAGGCGCCTGAAAACAACGGCAACTAGGGTGAATTTTCAATCTTCTAGTATGTGAAAGAGCCACCTCTGAAACGGCCTGAAATCACTTTTCAGCCTGCTGAAAACGCTTCTAAAGCACGGAAAATCACGTTTAAAGTTTTGACCTATACCACCGGCGCAACACTACCCCCTCCTAAGACATGCTCGTCCCGAGCATCATTATTTCCGTGGTACCTCGCCAGTCGGTCGACGTGAACAATCTTCGATGGACTACGAGGGTTTCGCTGTATCCGATACGTGACGTCGTTGATCTTCGTGACTACCCTATATGGCCCTTCCCAGTTTGGGGACAGTTTTGGGGATTTTCCTTTCTTTCGCATCGGGTTATGTAGCCACACCCACGATCCTTCCTCGAACCCAATTTGGTTAGCCTTCCTGTCGTATCGGGTCTTCATTCTCGTGCTAGCTTGAAGCCCGTGTTCACGAACAAGACTGTGAACGTCATCAATCCGATCCCTTAAATCACTCGCATACTCTGTGATGGACCTCGGAGTATCAGGAGGACGTCCAGTTAGAAGATCTGCTGGTAAACGAAGCTCTCTTCCAAAATTAGCATACGCTGGAGTAACCGCCGTACTTTCATGGGTTGCTGACCTATATGACATCAAAAAGAGAGGAATATGCCGATCCCAATCCTTTTGATGACTCTCAACAACCTTGGCCAGATGTCTCTCCAGAGTCTGATTGAACCTCTCGACCATTCCATCTGATTGTGGGTGATATGCCGTAGTCCTCGTCTTATGCATCCCCATGATTCGACAAGTCTCTTGAAAAACCGCAGATTCAAAGTTCCGGCCTTGATCACTGTGAATCTCCAGAGGCACTCCAAATCGACAGCAAACTTCATTCACTAACTTCTCCGCTATAGTAACTGCTTCCTGATTAGGGACGGCAAACGCTTCAGGCCATTTGGTGAAGTAATCCATCACGACAAGAATGTACTTGTTTCCGGAGTCAGATGTCGGGAATGGGCCTGCGACGTCTAGCGCAATTCTTTCCCAAGGTGCTCCAACATTGTACAGTTTGAGCGCTCCTCTACTACGGGTGTGCGGTCCTTTAACTGCTGAACAGTTAACGCACTTCTTGCACCAGTTTTCGACATCTTCACGGCAGTGAATCCAATAAAACCGTTGTCGGATTTTCATTAAAGTCCTTTTCACTCCAAGGTGTCCACCAGAAGTACCGTCGTGGAAACTTTCTAAAACATCTTTCACCCTTTTCCTTGGAACGACGACTTGTAAATGAGCATCCTTTCCATTCGCTGACTCCCATTTCCTGCATAGTACGCCATTATGCATAACCAAGCTGTCCCACTGTGCCCAGTAGCTTTTCGTTACCGTACTCATCGGAGCTACTTCACACCACCTTGGTTTGGGTACACCCTCATTAATCCAGTCAAAAATGGGCTTCACGTCAGGATCCTCTTGCTGAGCTAGTTGCATGACTTCATCGCTCCACTCTTCACTAACTGTGTCAGTTCTCAGCATCCTCAAACATTCCTTGCCCTCTTGTCTAAGACAATGTTTGCAGTCGTCCGGACAAGGTCTTCGAGAAAGGGCGTCCGCGTTTCCATGTGATTTCCCACTACGGTGTTCGATGACGAAGTCATATTCCTGGAGTTGTTCAATCCAGCGTGCCACCTGGCCCTCGGGATTTTTAAACTCCAACAACCACTTCAGAGCAGCATGATCCGTCCTGATACGGAACTTCCGCCCAAGCAGGTATTTACTAAAATGCTGTAACGTCTTGACAACTGCCAGCAGTTCCCTTCGAGTGACGCAGTAATTTCGTTCTGGCTTCGACAACGACTTGCTAAAGTAGGCGATTACAACTTCGTTGTCTCCCTTCTTTTGTGACAAGACTCCTCCAATACCAGTATTACTGGCGTCCGTGTCAACAATGAAATCTACTGCTGGGTCTGGATACCCCAGTATTGGTGTTTCACAGAGTCTTTGCTTGAGGTCGTTGAAACTCGTCGTACACCGATTGGTCCAATCAAACTGTCGCTTTTCTTCCGTCAGCTCGTGCAATGGCTTTGCTATATCCGAGAAGTTCTTCACAAACCGCCTGTAGTATGAGCAAAGTCCTAAGAAGGCACGTACTGCAGTTTTGTCCTTCGGGATCGGCCAATCTTTCACGGCACTTATCTTCTCAGGATCTGTCTGGATACCATCCTTCGATATCACATGTCCCAAGTAATTGACTTTTCGCTTGAAGAGTGAACATTTCTTTGGACTCAGTTTAAGGTTTGCCTCTCGTAACTTAGACAATACTTGCTCCAATTTGCTGAGGTGATCATCGAAGTCTCTACCAACGATGATAATGTCATCCAAATAGACCAAGCAAGTATCTCCCAGCAGTCCAGCTAGTATTTGTTCCATCAATCTCTCAAATGTCGCTGGTGCATTGCATAATCCAAACGGCATAACATTAAACTGCCAGAGCCCCTTTCCGGTTGAGAAAGCCGTTTTCTCTTTATCTCTATCCTTGATCTCAACTTGCCAATAGCCACTTTTTAAATCTAACGTAGAAAACCATTTCATTCCGTTCAAAGTGTCTAAGGTGTCGTCGATTCGAGGTAATGGATAGCTGTCTTTTTTAGTGGCATCATTCAGTCGGCGGTAGTCGACGCAGAATCTCATGGTCCCGTCCTTCTTCTTTACCAAAACTACGGGGGAACACCACGGGCTTGTTGAAGGCTCGATAACGCCACCCTTCTTCATTTCCTCGATCATGTCTTCTACCTCCTTCTCCCGAGCTACCGGAACTCGCCGAGGTCGCTGTCGGATAGGCATGACTTCACCAGTGTCTATCTCATGCTGTACTACTCCAGTTCTTCCGATGTCACTGTCGTGCGCAGAGAAGACATTGCTATATCGCGACAGCAATTTACGGGCTTTAAAGAGCTTTTCCCTGGTGAGATCGTTTCTGGAGCCATCCAATAACCTTTCAATGTCCATTGGAGGCACAGAACACCCAGGTTTCTCGCTCTCCGCAGAACCTTGACAGCTTCGTATCCAAGATATTTCCTCACATGATCCAACCAGAGCTCCTTTACTAAGGACGCACTCGGTGTCACTTAAATTAAGAACTCTCACGAAAGCTGTAGATGATGTTGTTACCACCGTGCGGGCTGTCATCCATGGTTTACCATCATTGACCTTTTCCACAACAACACAACGATGACATCCTTGTCTTGTGCTGTACGGCAATCGCACTGGAACATGAACCTGTGCCCTTGGTTGGAGGATAGTTCTTCGAGTACAGTAAACATTCCCATTTACTCCACCCTCCATAGGCACCTCATCAGGCCCAAATTTCAGTACTCCAACCTTCAAGTCAATTTTACAGCCATGGACTCTCATAAAATCCAGCCCAATGATGCAGTCGTCGATGATGTTAGCGACGATCACTTTATGCCAGTAGCTCTTATCACCAATTTTTAAAGTCACCTCTCGCTCCCCCTGGATGGGAATGTACTGGCCAGTAGCGGTTTGCAGCTGGAGATGCAGGGGTCGGACTAGATGATCTCTGGTCAGGTGCTTCAGTAGCCGAGAACTGATCACCGTCCGAGAAGCTCCGGTGTCTATGGTAAGGTGACATGGTACTCCACCAATTTCTCCTTTGACGACCAGACTATTCCCGTCATTAGCCTGTGAGATCATAACTGGGACATTTCGACCACCAGCCAGCACTCGTCCCTTAGTCCTGGCTTTTACTCGTTTCCCTGCTGCGGCCCGGATGCCACAGCGCCTGTTGCCCTTGCCACTGGAGTCAGATCCCGTTCTCTCCTGCTCCTTTTCGGGCAACTAGTCTGTATGTGGCCACGTTCTCCACAATGGTAACATCGTGGCCCAAACTCACGACGGGGAGCAATCGGCTCCCTGACAGACACTTCACGTACCCTATAAGGCCTTGATGGGTCCTGGCGCACAGCTTCTACCTCTAGGGCGTGAGCTACCGCATCCTTCAGGCTCCCATGGTGCCCTAGTCGCACTGCAGCCCGTACTTCCAAGTCCCGTATTCCGTCAACGAAGGCCTGTACCAACGTGGTGTCCACAAAAGAGGCGGATGTACGTTGGTACGCCTTCCTGACCAACTTCTCAATTTCTAGGGCCCACTGCTGCAAGGTCTCACTACGCCCCTGCGTCCTGTCTTTTAACTGAGCTCGGTACACGTGCTCCAGGTGCTTGTCACCGTAACGGGCCTCCAACGCTTCTAGAAGCCGGTCGTAAGTTTCCTCTTCTCCTAGGGCTTCCAGTATGGTGAGTGCCTCGTCACGTAGCGCTAGGGTTAGGGCTGTCCTGGCCTGTTCTTTACTCCAGCCATTAGCCTTGGAGACTGACTCAAACTGTAGCTTATAAGCTGTCCACGACGATGTACCATCGAAGGGAGGTACCTTGAATCGTCCTCCTCCTGACACAGGTACCTCAGCTGCACAGGTACTCGTACCGCTGGCCACTTTTATTTCGAGTTTTTGGAGGCGGTTCTTGTAGGTGTCGACTTCCTCCTTAACAGTCTCGACTTTCGCCGTAACTGTCCCAACGGATTCCCTAACATCATGAAGTCCAGCTTCAAATTTAATGTCCAAGCCCGTCAGTTTTTCTTGGACTTCACACATCTCTCGCTTCCATTCAGTCGCGGTCTCATGTACATCTCGAAGCATTCTCGAGTGTTCCTCTTGCTCCTCCCTGAGCTCCTTCCGGAGAATTCGAGACTGTTCTCTTTGATCACGAAGCCCCTCTTCGATTTTTCGGGCTTGTTCTTGTTGCTGTCGAGCTTGCTCTTGTTGTTGACGAGCTTGCTCCTTTAAGAGAACTAAGATGGCATTTACGTTCATCTCTTGCTTGCATGGGGCCGGTGAATCTGATGAGCCAGCATCCGGCGCAGGGTCCTCGCCTGCTGCAGCTTGGCTCCGGGTCTGCACTCCCTTCGGCTCGTTCTCACGCGGTGTAAACGGCATTTTCTATCTTCACTTCTGACACCAAATGTTACGTCCGTGGGGTGGGTAACGTGATAGAAAATACACTAATTAACCACTAATTAAAAATGCAAACTTTATTACAGAATTACTAATTAACAAGTCTTACTTACTTAATAAATCACTGTACTAAATCACTTCACTATAACGCACTTATTAACTTTTTCGCTTAGGTTCGCTTCGAGACTCGCACTGTATCGCCGTTAGTTCAAAACTGACTGTGGCGTCGGTGACTCGCGGCTTATATATCCGGAGACCCTTGCTCTCGAATTTTCCGGAGAAATCCTACCTCGAATGTACGGTCCAAAGTCCAAGGCCGGTCGGCGACCCCTCGGTCAATGACGCACCGCGAGTGTTCTTTCTAGACAATCCAGATGGTTCGATGTACGATTCGGCTGGAACATTCCCGACTATTGCTATCCCTTTCTAGTTCTGTCTCTTTCACATACTTCTCGAACCTTCTCAATATAGCTGTCTCTCTCTAATAGTGCTATCTCTTTCACACCTTCGTGAAATTTCGCCATATACTGAAGTGTACTTCAAAGGCCCATAAGTGGTCCTGAAAACGCCTGAAAACGGGTTTTCAGGTTATTGCGCCATCTGATAGAGGGTGCCCTGAAACGGACTGAAAACATGTTTCAGGCGCCTGAAAACAACGGCAACTAGGGTGAATTTTCAATCTTCTAGTATGTGAAAGAGCCACCTCTGAAACGGCCTGAAATCACTTTTCAGCCTGCTGAAAACGCTTCTAAAGCACGGAAAATCACGTTTAAAGTTTTGACCTATACCACCGGCGCAACAGTATTTTTAATGCTCAAATAGCAATATTCAAGCCGTAAATAATTCTAAAACCATTTATTTATTTAGACTTTATTGCACAATACAGGAAAGTACAAACGGCGAACTTAATCTCATAAGGCATTGACCATTGAGAATATTTATACGTCATCTATATAGCTACCCTCGTTCCTATGCAATAATTTGGTTTGGTACTCGCATGTACCTACCCACTACTTTGGACTGTGTATGCCCAGTTATAACCCTCTTGATTAAATCGTATAGATCTTTTCGCTTTTTCTATGTACAAACCGTTACGAGAAAAAATGTTCGCTGAGCTGCGTTGCAATTCCCCAACCTATCGAGGTCACTGTATCTTTTAACTCGTCCACAAAATATTGACGTTGCCGTTGCAGGCTTTGTTTGCGCTATGCATTTATCAAGAGGCTAGTGTCACGCCAAAAGTGCTTCATTCTTTATGTGAGCCTGGTACACAGCAAATATTTTTTAACGTTTGTCGAAGTTGAATTAAATTTAATCTACACATTTTAATGTTTCTCGTGTGCGCACCAAACAAAGATTTGAGCGCGATGTTGACTACTTCCGAGATTTTACTAGATATAGCCTAACTTTGAATATTTTAGTACGAGTCAAGCCCAACAGGAATCGCACAGTTCAACGTGTGTTTTAAACTTTGTGTGATCGTATTTTAAGGTAAATATTGACGCCTAGAGGTAAAAGAACATGACGTTGACGGTTTTTGGCTTATTGGGATAGTTTGGGTTTCATATCAATAACAATATTCTCACCATCAAAATCGGAAAATGGATGGATGGAAATTGTTCAGTCTTTTGCCTTCGATGTTTTGTGGACCCATGGGCTGGTTCGACGAGATAGAAGGAACTAGTTCGTCGATTTGTATGGGAGCTAAGCGTGTATCATTTATTTATCGTACGATAAAGCGTAGCATCATAAGCCTACTGGCGTCGTTGGCGCGCGGCTTATATATCCGGAGACTTTTGCTCTAGAATGTTCCAGAGAAATCCTATCTCGAACTATCGGTCCAATTCTAGGAAACCCCACTTCACGGTACTCGACGCATCGCGAGTGTTCTAGACAAGCTAGATTGTTCGATGCTCGATCCGGCTGGAACATTCCCGACTATTGCTTCTTCCTACCTTCTCAATATGGCTGTCTCTCTCTAATAGTGCTGTCTCTTTCACTCCTTCGAGAAATTTCGCCATCTACTGAGGTGTACTTCAAAGGAACATTAAGGGGTCCTGAAAACGCCTGAAAACGGGTTTCAGGTGCCTGAAAACAACGGCAACTAGGGTGAATTTTCGATCTTCTAGTATGTGCAAGAGCAAGAGATGAGCTAGCCAGAAAGGGCTCGGAGGGCACACTCATTGGGCCGGAACCATATGTGGGTCTCTCACAGGGGACCATAACAACAGCCATAAAGGACCACGCCAAACACCAACACCAACTAGAGTGGAAGAACACGGCGGGCCTGAGGCACTCGAAGCTCTTTATGGAAAGAGTCAACACACGCTGGACAAATAAAAAAAGAAAGTACAGCAGAAGACAGCTCAGAATCATAGCGGGGGTGTTTACAGGTCACTTCGGGGTCAAAGGACTCCTGACCAAGATGGGACTATCAGATAATGCTGAATGCAGAATGTGCGGCGAGGAAACAGAGACAATGAAACACATAGTGTGCGAATGTCATGCCCTCGCCAGAACTAGAATGAAGGAATTTGGCACTGGCTACCCAGAGCCAGATGAATTCCAGGCACTACCAATGGGGTCCATCATCCGATTTATGGAGATGGTGGAACAGGCCATGGCGTAGATGCGGTAAGGGGTAATTACACAAAAGATCCCATTGGGTCGAAGTGTATCCGCAAGGACCCCTATTACCAAGATAAGATAAGATAAGATGTGCAAGAGCCACCTCCGAAACGGCCTGAAATCACTTTTCAGCCTGCTGAAAACTGGGCTATGTTGGTCATTACAGTCGAGGCTGTGATGCACAATGCCCACAAGTATCATACGATGTTTTTCAACACATTTGGTAGGAAAAAAAATAAAACAATAAATTATTAGAAAAATTATTGATACAATTTTTTGGCCTGAACCGTTACTTTTACCATGGAATAAGTAACTATATCACAGCGAGCTCGGCTTATATTTGTTGGCCGACTCATTAAATCAGTATCTGGCTGGGTTTTGTGTTGTTTCTATTGAATGAAATTTTCAGAGTCTTACTTAAGCATCTTTCTTTTGATTTCGATGGCAGCAAACTATCACTTGCGTTTTGTACCTCACTAGTTATATCAAGCGGCGTCAAATTTAATTGTTCTTAGTCACTCGTAGTCGTAATTTTTGCAATAATCATAAGCGAGCCTTATGGACATTATGGTAAACAAACAAATACTAACACAAAATGGCGCAAGATTTATTTTTTTGAGCGCAGATCTGTGCCTAAATTACTTATGCGCGCGCAGGTGCATGTAGAGGCCACGACGCAGCCCTCAAACAGCCAGAAATAACACAATGCACAATATAATAAACAGAGTAAGTAATTGACAACATTTCATATTTTCAAAAGATCTTAATTCGAAAACCATTTGGGTAAAACTGTATTTTATGCTCAAAAAAATATTTTTGGATTTTTTTTCCCATTCATTTTGGAAAAAATCGTCAATTAGTGTGAACCGGAAGTGTGACGTCATTTTCCCTGCATTATCGAGAGAGACCTTAGTGCTGAAACGATTAAAAAGTGTATGGTATCCGGTTGTCATTTTCTGACATACTTGCCGTCTGACGTTTATTTGTTTTGAAAATTGTTACAACTGCTTAGCGGCTTTAGAAGTTTAATTTTCTTACCGTTGGTTCATTTGCACGTTTTCAAAGACCTTAAAAGACTTGGCACTTTCCCACTGGACTCCGATAACGCATTCAAACATTATTAACTTGGCATTCTTTTACCGGACACCGATTTTTTTCATATAATGAAGACATCAGAAGGTTTTTCTCAGGCTGATAGCACGAATCTGCCGCGTGTTGAAATTATGATGATGGAGTACAAATCGGCAAGTGATAAATATAATCCAGCCCAAATAAGAGGAGCAAAAGCATCGTTGTCTTCCCGAACTTCCTATGTTGACGCTGTAACGCCTGACAGTTATTTTTTTTTTAAACGGTTTTATTTAGCTTACCGTGTTTGTGTCAGGTTTGTTTGGGTCAAATCTTGCAGCAGCTTTTTCAACTACTTCTACTAAACCGATTTTTATGAATCTTTGCACACAGATTCTGTTTCCGTGACAATACAACATTATGATAAATTCAAGGTGGTCTGATGATGGAGTCAGGACCTGGAGAGTGGAACTCTTCAACCGTTACTACTAACTCCATCGAGCGTGGGCTCATTCGCTTGGTAATGACGAGCCCAATTCGTTAAATCTGGTGACGAGGGTCTGATGATGGAATCAGGAGGTAGAGAGTAGAACTCTTCAACCGTTACTACTAACTCCATCGAGCGTGGGCTCATTCGCTTGATATTGACGAGCACGATTCGTTAAACCTAGTGACGAGGGTCTCATGATGGAGTCAGGAGGTAGAGAGTGGAACTCTTCAATCGTTACTACTAACTCCATTGAGCGTGGGCTCGTTCGCTTGGTATTGACGAGCACGATTCGTTAAACCTGGTGACGAGGGTCTGATGATGGAGTCAGGAGGTAGAGAGTGGAACTCTTCAACTGTTACTACTAACTCCATCGAGCGTGGGCTCATTCGCTTGGTATTGACGAGTCCGATTCGTTAAGCCTGGTGACGAGGATTTGACGATGGAGTCAGGAGGTAGAGAGTGGAACTCTTCAACCGTTACTACTAACTCCATCGAGCGTGGGCTCATTCGCTTGGTATTGACGAGCCCGATTCATTAAACCTGGTGACGAAGGTCTGATGATGGAGTCAGCATGTACAGAGTGGAACTCTTTGACCGTTACCAGTTACCCGTTCTTCCCGTTACCCCTTCGACTTTGGTCTTAATTGGTTGATATTGGCGAGCGCATTACGTTAAACTTGATGGCTAGGATCTCATGATGGAGTCAGGAGGTAGAGAGTGGAACTCTTCAACCGTTACTGGTAATTCCTTTGAGTGTGGGCTCATTCGATTGGTACTGTTGAGCTCAATACGTTATACTTAATGACAATGGTCTGATTATGGAGCCAGGAGCTGGAGAATGCAACTCTTTCACCGTTATTAGTGACTTCTTCGAGTGTGGACTCATTTTTTTCGTATTGACAAGCCCGTTACGTTAAATTTGATGGCGAGGGTCTGATGATGGAGTCAGGAGGTAGAGAGTGGAACTCTTCAACCGTTACTAGCTACTCCTCCAATTGTGGGCTCATTCGCTTGGTAGGTACTGTTGAGCTCAATGCGTTATATTTGATGGCGACGGTCTGATGCTGGAGTCAGGAGGTAGAGAGTGGAACTCTTCAACCGTTGCTAACAAGCCCTTAAAGTTTGGTCTCATTTAATTAGTATTCACGAGCCCTATACGTTAAAGTTGGTGCCGAGGGTCTAAAGATGGAGTCAGGATATGAAGAGAAGATAATTTTCAACCGTTTAAAGTACCTAACCTCTTCAACCAAACGGTTGGTCGTTTGGTATTGACGGGCCCAATACGTTATACATGGTGACGAGGGTCTGATGATAGAGTCAGAAGCTAGAGAGTTTAACTCGTCAACCATTTTTAGTAACCCCTTCGAATTCAGCCTCATTGGGCTGGTATTGATGAGTCCAAATTACGCTTGCTAACGAAGGCAATGATGATGAGTCACGAGGTGGAAAGTCGAAATCCTCAACCGTTACTATTAACCCTTTCGAGTTTAGGTTTTTTGGTTGATATTGACGGTCGGCTGATGGAATCAGGAGGTAAAATGTGGAAATCTTCAACTGTTACTAACAACGCATTCGAGTTTGAGCTCTTTGTTTGGTACTGACGAGCCCAACACGTTATGCTTGCTAACAAGGGCTCGATGATTGTGGCTCTTCCCTAGATGTAGGTAGCCAGATAGGGTGTAGCAATGTTCATGTGTTTGCAATCGTTCCCTCCTCCCTCGTGTTTGGGCTCATTTGGTTGGTATTGATGATTCCTTTACATTGAACAGCGAGGCGGCGCGGCGGTTTGGCGATGAAGGTTTTATGAGGGAGTTTGGAGGTAGAAAATGGAAGTATTTTGACGTTACTTAATCCCAACGAGTTTTGTGTAATTCGGTTTGTATTGACAAGTCTGGTAAGTTATACTTAGTGCCAAGGGCCTGATGACGGTGTGAGAAAACTGAAATTAAAAATATTGAACTGTTACTAGTAACCCCAAACCGTAGGCGTATACCGTCACAGTGTGGCAAGGCGAGCCCATTCAGGTATTTACAAACACCCAAATGCCTTTAACTCGGTCCATATGCTTGCGTAGGTGCGAGCTACATTGGGATAATATGCGTAGTTGGTGATACGCAGAAAGTTACTCTTCAACTCCGCAGTATTGAACGTGCAATCATCGGTTTTGCACCCTGAAACTCGTCATTGGTACTCGCAAAAATGAGATGAGACTTTACATTTAAAATTGATTAGTAGCTTTCGCTTTCTAAGTCAATCATCAGTTTTATCTATAATCAGCTCATCAATGCTAACCAAATGAGTCCAACCAAACTAGAGAGGGTTACTAGTACCTAATGTTTGAAAAATTCTCCTGTCCAGCTCCTGACTTTCTTCGGGCTCACAAAAATGAAATGAGGATAGTTCAAAATAAGGAATAGTTTGCGCTTGGTTTTTAGTCAAAAGATGAATATTAAACTAAAAACTAGAAAATAAAAATAGGTTAAAAAAACTTTTTAAGTTAAACGGTTTTATCTTATGTTAAAAATGTACCAAAAAGTAGAAAATAAATTTAGGACACAAAATTGGATCTTTTCGAGATTTTGACATCTGTTAGGTGGACAATCGTCCAATAAGCGGAATAACTAATAATCTGGGACTAAACATACTAAATAAAAACGTGGGGCGCATTTTATTTGCATCTATCTACATATCTATTTACATATTATGAAACAATATAACTGCCCGCATCTGTTTGTCTGTCCGTATCACAGAACAGAGTCCGTATAAACATGAAAACTACGTTGATGCGGTTTGCACTAACTGCTTGATACTTTATGTAAGTAGGAAAACTCATCATGTGTTTGAAAGCCCGCCCAAAGGAATATTATTTAAAAATTGCGCCCCACGTTTTTATTTAGTATGTTTAGTCCCAGATTATTAGTTATTCCGCTTATTGGACGATTGTCCACCTAACAGATGTCAAAATCTCGAAAAGATCCAATTTTGTGTCCTAAATTTATTTTCTACTTTTTGGTACATTTTTAACATAAGATAAAACCGTTTAACTTAAAAAGTTTTTTTAACCTATTTTTATTTTAATCGTAATTGTCGCTCTGGATTCTAGTTTTTTTAAATCGTAATTGTCGCTCTGGATTCTAGTTGGGAAAGTGACGTCATTTTCTACATACGCCCTTTTAGAATGAGCTACTTTTCAAACTGCTATTTTTAATTGAAAAATTGAGTTAAAACGAAAAAGAAAAAATACGGGTAGCTTAAAATTCCACCTATTTTCTATCCAGCTCATAAAATGAAGGAGTAGAAAATTTGAAATATTGTCAATTGTGTATTTCTATAGAAAATTTTAAATAATTAATGTTAAAATATTTTGTAAATACTTTAATAATCTTTTATCATATTTTGACTGAAACTAGTTTATTCATCTACAAAAATGTCACCTTTCTTTGGACAATAACCTTTTTTTGGAGATTTAAAATAAAAGTGTAATGTGCCAAACACTAGTGCCGTAACCTAAAGTAAAATATACTATAGCTTGGCAACTTCGTTCGTGACACTCACCTGTGTGCTTTTTGTTATGTGCAGCCGTAACTACCACGTAACTACTTACACAAGTTACCGCCAACATGAAGTAGGGCCTCCGGAGGCTGCCTCCCTCGGTCGCCGTTCGTGTTGGCGGTTACTTGTGTAAGTAGTTACGGCTGCACAGACCAAAAAGCACACAGGTGAGTGTCACCAACGAAGTTGCCAAGCTATAGTGTGTAATAAACCGCATTCCGGGCATAAGAATAAGGAAATTATAGCCACTTTACGAGCAAGTGTGTTGAAATAGTACATTACACAACTAGGGTGGTATAACAAAGAAAGAGATTGCAGATGTTTGCGGCCCGAGCTGCAAGCGAGGGACGTAAATATGCGATCTCGGGCTTTCTTTGTATTACTGCCCTAGTTGTGTAATGTTCTATTACAACCTTAAGGGCCTTATCACACTGGCGATTTGCGAGCGTGTTTTCATACAAAACTTGTCACGGCGAGTTCGCGATCGAAATCTATATTGAAAACACGCTCGCAACTCGCTCGCAAATTGCCAGTGTGATCATAGGTTTATTTTGTTTTATCATTAGGTATTGATTTTGCTAGTTTATAAGTATCTTGATGATGTGTTTCAGATACCCTAAGTACCTATCATCTACTTCCATTATAATTTATGACAAGTAAAAAAAACCGGTCAAGTGCGAGTCGGACTCGCGCACCGAGGGTTCCGTAAAAACTCATATGTAGACCAACCATACGACATACAGCAACGCAACCTTGCCTTAAACCCACCTTAGTCCTATTATACCAGGAAAAATCTTAACAGCGCGATGCAGCCTATGCTACAGCGACATCTATTGATACTAAATAGCGCGTAAATTTTAGTTGTAATTTAAACGTTTTATTATTTCAATCAGCCAATAACAAACAATAATTATTTGTCAACTAATTTAGTTTACATGTATCATTTTTCATGAAGGAATCATGTTTTGAAGCACACTTTTGTGTATTAAATTAATATTGCTGCCACAAACTACCTTATTTTAGATTTGTGTCCCTAAATGGCGCTAGTGGTATTTTATTTTTATGGTATTTACTAGTGTCAGATTTCCTAACAAACTCCTATTATAGAGTTTTTAATAATTATTGTTACTTTATGTTTTTTCCCGATTCCTCATGAGTGATCATTATGTGCAGTCATTGAAGCATTATGGCTCCGAATTTTTTTACTGTGAACCGAATTGCATACAATTTTGGAATTAGGTTCATCTTACCCTTAACTTCAAAAGTGAAAATGATTTGAACTCCGCAACCACCCTGGGAGTGGTTGCCACCCCTTCTCGGGGGTGAATAATTTTTTTTTCAAAATCGTCTCGGAAATCGATAGAAGGCCTAATTTTAAGCAAAAACTCTTCTATAAAGTTTTTCAAAAAATCCAATACATTTCAAGTTATTGGCAATTGAAAATTCGCATTTTTGTCACGTTTTTCATCGGTTTTTTGCAAATATCTCCAAAAATATACGTTTTATCGAAAATTTTATACGGAACAAAATTGTAGCAGGTAAAACAATGAACAATTTGGTTTTTTATAAAGTGTTCTAAGTGCAATATTAAGCTAGATATTAAAGATCAAAGCCGTTTTTTATTTTGTCTGAAATTTAATCGATGTGGTCAATGCCATCTAGCGGCGAGCAGATGCATTTTATGCATTTTAATACAAAAGGGTTCTGTAGTGCTTGAAATAAGCTTTAAAATGAGCACTATTAAAAGTCTTTTGCACGTAAAATAAGTGAGCTGTATTGCAAATAAGGGGAGCATCTAATGTTTTTTCTTTTAAATCAATGGGTTTCATAAGTGCCATTTCCACCAAAATTAAAATTAATCGTATTCCGCTTAGAATTAACTTCATTATGAAGAGTTTGATAGATAGTATCAGTTTGGCTGCTTCAGGACACATATTTTTCAAAAAAGTCACGATTAAAAAAAAAAACATAATTTCAAATTTTTAAAACACCCACTTATTTTTCATAATATCTCAAAAATTACGACAGATACGTATAAAAGTGTACGCATTAAAATTTTAGGTATTTTTCTGACAAACAATTTAGTTTTTTTGTTTTCTCTGTCAAACAAAAATTGACGGAGATATGATTGTTTAAAGAGCGCGTGGCAGCGCAATCACAGCCTCTCTTAAGCCCTTTAACCCTTCACCGTTTTAGAAAAAGGTTTTTTACTATATATTGCAATGAAGGATGTTGTAGCTCTCTTAATTACCTTTACAATGGTTTTTTATAAATTGTGATAGCATGAAAATTGAAGGAGTTATGGTCCAAAAACTTATCATATTTTTTTCTACTTAGTAACTAAAAATTTCGAAGTGTGAATATTTGGAGCAATGTGAAAGTACGCAGTATAATAGAGACCCACAACTATTGTAATGTGTATATATATACATAATATGGCTCATATATTTTGGAAACGTAGGCATGAATACATACCAACGTTCTTATATGTATATATAACACATTTGAGTGAAGGGGCCAACGAAAATACTATTATGCAACAGTTGTATAAGAAGGCTCAAAAAATGCGAATTGCGTGAGTTGCGACGAAATAGAGACGCAATGCGCGTTTTTTGATTTAATTATACAACGTTGCATACAATACTTTTTCTACGACTAGGTTTTAAAATCTAAAAAATACAATAATGCATAACCTCAAACAAGGCAAATATGACGTATGACTGACAGTATGTGTCTATGGTAAACTTTTTTTTTAATTTAAAATATACTTGCAGTGACTATAATAAAAATATTTTTTTTTATGTTGGCATCAATGAATTTAGTTCGGAAAGTTTTGTTTTTCTTAAGAACCGCAGGAATTTAATTGTTTCTTAAGAAATGTCAGTGCGACAAGATAACGGGGTCTAGTAATCATATATATTTACTGTTTTAATTTAGGGGTAGTCGGTCATCTGTATTTGTAATGGGGGTCACACGTGACCCCCATGGCGCCCAATGTGTTAAGGGTAGAAAAGCTTAAGAATATGATAATCATTTTCAAGAGTGTGGAATAATATTTAAATCCTTTTCATTTTATCAAAAAAAAAATTTAACAATTTTTTATCAAGGGGTAGTTTTCAAGGGTTGAAAGGGGGTTAAAAATTTGATAATTATTATAGAGAATATAAAATATTACTTACTCTATACTTACATCTTTTTATGTCATACCAACGTATTTTTTTGTGATTTTTTCAATTTAGGGGTTGTTTGCAATTTCAAGGGGTTGAAAATTATTTTAATATGAGGTAATTATGTTAGAAAATACTTTACAATTTCACCACTTACTATTAGACATGTTTTCTAGCGATAAAATGGCTCAATGTCAATTTTTCCATTAAGGGGTTGTTTACACCCCTTAAAAATAATAGGCGGAGTTCAGATCATTTTTACTTTTGACGTTAAGGGTAAGATGAGCCTAATTCCAAAATTACATGCAAATCGGTTCACAGTAAAAAAATTCGGAGGTAAGACCGTATTTTTCGCTTCAATGACTGCCCTATTAATAGACATTTTTTATGTAATCTGAAAAAATAGGCCATCGCTTAGTTTTGCTACTCTCCGCTAGATGGCTTTAGTAGGGAGGGTAGAAGTAAAATAATATTTTAAGAAATTTGTAAATTTCTAAAAAAATATTCAAGTTAGGAAGAGAAAATATAACGGTCTTCCTAATAATAATAATAATCCTAATAGATACATGAATAGTTCAAGAAAAACTGTATGGCGATTAGTTTAGTAGGAGCAAATAAGTATGTGTTATGATTAGATTAGATTAGATTTCTTTATTTCATAATATAAGAGTTACAATATAAATTATACTATGTCAATTTACACGAATCTTATACTATGATCGTCAAAAAATATAAAATGCTCACAATAAAAAGATACAATGTCAAAAATCAAAATAATATCGAATGGTATCTCCTAATAAGGGTCGTCATTACAACATAAAAATTTAAAAATACTCAAAATAGAAATTCAAATAATAAAATAACATTAATCATAATAATCATATCTCCCAATAAGAATCGTCAATACAATACAAAATTCAAAATATTTAAAAATGTATAATTAAAATAGTAACAAATTGAATAATGTCAAAATAAAAATAAAATAAAATAAAAAATAAAAATAAAATAAAAATTACAACCTTAATTCCATGTAGGTACTCGTTTACCGAGTACAGAGGGTTTTCCAACAAAAGGTTTCTCAGTCGGCGCCTAAATGTTTCGTCAAATGGTTCGTTCTTTAAATCGGCCGGTAAGTGCTCAAAGTACGTCGGACCGATGACACGGGGGTTCTTGCCTGCAAGTGCCATGCTGCGAGAAACCGTTCTCAGGCGTCCAGTAGAACGAAGCTGTTTACCTGGAACGTCTACACGTTCAAACTGAGAGATATTATTTCTAACAAATATTAGTATATCAAATAAATGCTGTGAGTAATGCGTCATTATACGTTGCGATGGGAATAGTTCTCGACATGAGTGTCTCGGCTTCACTCCTGCAAGTATACGGATAGCTCGTTTTTGAATTATAAGTACCCGCTTAGCATCCGTGGAGTTACCCCAGATGAGCGATCCGTATGACATTAAGGAGTGAAAGTGAGCGAAGTAAACTTGTTTCAAAGCTTCTCCCGAAATCAAAGGTTTTAATTTTCGCAACGCAAAGACAGCACTACTCAGCTTAGTGCAAAGGCTCTATGATTTTTGCAAATTTCCCAAAAAGCGTGCAAGTTAGGAAAACCGTTATATTTTTCCTGTAATATTTAGGACAACATTATTAATTGGTAATTATTATAGATTTTTCTGTTCAGTAACTTCGAAGATAATAGGGGGGGAATGGTATTTTTTTTAACATTTTACGCCATAAATCAAAAACTACTTATTTAAAAAAAAATACAAAAATATTGTTATTATCTACAAATCAAGCCCTTTTATTTGATATCCCACTTGATATATTAGCCCTACTTTCAATTTTCAAAATCCCATTACGGAGCACTTTAAAAAAAAAGTAAAAAAGGTATAAGATTTTTTTTATGTCCAATAAGCTCGGGTTAGCTACTTTTAACACTATTCCAAATTTCAAATCGATAGCAGCAGTAGTTCCTGAGATATCTGGCTGTGACAGACGGACAGACAGACAGACAGACAGACAGAGTCGCACCATAAGGGTTCCTTTTTTACCATTTTGGTACGGAACCCTAAAAAGTATGTTTAAAAGTGACATACCTGACTTGATACATTTATATTTAAATACAAACAAGAGAACTTGAGTGCAAAATAATATGTGTTAAAGTTGGCCTTCGTTTGTGCCCTGCATTTATCAGGAGGTAAGTGTCGCGCCAAAAATAGCCTCATCTTTATGCGCGCCTGGTACACAGCAATTAGGTGACCCATTTGCCAGAATTTACTTGACTGGCAGAAGTGCAACTTAAAACCCGCTTTCAAGGTATGTTAATACTATAGCTTGGCAACTTCGTTGGTGACACTTACATGTGTGCTTTTTGTTATGTGCAGCCATATGAACGGCGACCGACGGAGGCTGCCTCTGTCGGTCGCCGTTCATGTTGACGGTAACTTGTGCGTGGCGTGGCGTCCATAGAATCTGATTTCCCGATCCGGCTTGCCTATTTTTACTTAAAGCATATGACCGAAGTATCTACTACTCTTGAAGAAAAGGTAATCCAATCTGCTCCGGCTTTAGTAAGAATATTAAGTATAACATTTACTTCTATTGTTAGATAGGTATAAACATGACAACAACTCTATTTACCAAACTAACATTGAGTCAGGATCATAAATCCTAAAACAAATAACGCAGAAAAACCGCACCCATTTAATTAAAGCAAAAAAATCTGTTGAAAAAGTATTTTAGCTGGAATGGAACAATGCGTCGCCCGCAGCACTAAACCACGGCAATTACCTTGGTTTTGACTGTAGAACAATACAGAACACTCGCGCGGGCAACGATGCGCCCATCAACGTAAAATTACTTACACAATATAAACGACAATGCTCCTCGGCCGGAGATTTATTCGCAAACTTTTTTATTGCATCATGTTCTTTGCTCGGCATCAAAATGTTAGATGAAGTGATCTGTATTATAGTATTTATGATATGTTGCAGAATCACAAACCATGTATTAAAGTAGACCCAACAAATGCTTATACTTCGCGTGCGATGACTTTGCGCTTTGCGCAAATTACCTCTCAGTTGCATTCGGGCCGTTCAAACTGTCAAACGTACGGCGCTCTTATAGGAAATGGTTTATTGCGCCGTAATTAATTGCAAGAATTCATTCGGAAATTTCAGTCGAGTAAATGATGATGTCTCCTTTCACAGGTAAGTAATTTTGCTATTGATATTCGCCTCAGTTAATTTATAATTAATTATTTTTCATTTGCATTGTTCTTGTTTAAAGTCAAACCTTAGGTATATAGGCTTACGTACGCATTTTTTCGATTTGATTTCGATGGCAACAAACTATCAGTCGCATTTTATACCTCACTAAATATATCAGGCAGCGTCAAATTTAATTGTTTTTAGTCACTTGTAGTAGTAATTTTTGCAACAATCAACCAGCGTTATGGTCAAACAAACAAATATTAGTACAAAATGGCGCAAGATTTATTTTATCGCGCGCCGATCTGTGATTGAATTACTTATGCACGCGCAGGTGGAAGTAAAGGCAACGACGGAACGGAACCCCCAAACAGCCGAGATATTCACAATATAATAAACAGAGTTATAATGTATTTCTATACAGAATTTTAAATAATTAATGATTACATATAACGTAATTTTTATTAAACGGTTTTATTTAGCTTACCGTGTTTGTGTCAGGTTTGTTTGGGTCAAATCTTGCAGCAGCTTTTTCAACTACTTCTACTAAACCGATTTTTATGAATCTTTGCACACAGATTCTGTTTCCGTGACAATACAACATTATGATAAATTCAAGGTGGTCTGATGATGGAGTCAGGACCTGGAGAGTGGAACTCTTCAACCGTTACTACTAACTCCATCGAGCGTGGGCTCATTCGCTTGGTAATGACGAGCCCAATTCGTTAAATCTGGTGACGAGGGTCTGATGATGGAGTCAGGAGGTAGAGAGTAGAACTCTTCAACCGTTACTACTAACTCCATCGAGCGTGGGCTCATTCGCTTGGTATTGACGAGCACGATTCGTTAAACCTAGTGACGAGGGTCTCATGATGGAGTCAGGAGGTAGAGAGTGGAACTCTTCAATCGTTACTACTAACTCCATTGAGCGTGGGCTCGTTCGCTTGGTATTGACGAGCACGATTCGTTAAACCTGGTGACGAGGGTCTGATGATGGAGTCAGGAGGTAGAGAGTGGAACTCTTCAACTGTTACTACTAACTCCATCGAGCGTGGGCTCATTCGCTTGGTATTGACGAGTCCGATTCGTTAAGCCTGGTGACGAGGATTTGACGATGGAGTCAGGAGGTAGAGAGTGGAACTCTTCAACCGTTACTACTAACTCCATCGAGCGTGGGCTCATTCGCTTGGTATTGACGAGCCCGATTCATTAAACCTGGTGACGAAGGTCTGATGATGGAGTCAGCATGTACAGAGTGGAACTCTTTGACCGTTACCAGTTACCCGTTCTTCCCGTTACCCCTTCGACTTTGGTCTTAATTGGTTGATATTGGCGAGCGCATTACGTTAAACTTGATGGCTAGGATCTCATGATGGAGTCAGGAGGTAGAGAGTGGAACTCTTCAACCGTTACTGGTAATTCCTTTGAGTGTGGGCTCATTCGATTGGTACTGTTGAGCTCAATACGTTATACTTAATGACAATGGTCTGATTATGGAGCCAGGAGCTGGAGAATGCAACTCTTTCACCGTTATTAGTGACTTCTTCGAGTGTGGACTCATTTTTTTCGTATTGACAAGCCCGTTACGTTAAATTTGATGGCGAGGGTCTGATGATGGAGTCAGGAGGTAGAGAGTGGAACTCTTCAACCGTTACTAGCTACTCCTCCAATTGTGGGCTCATTCGCTTGGTAGGTACTGTTGAGCTCAATGCGTTATATTTGATGGCGACGGTCTGATGCTGGAGTCAGGAGGTAGAGAGTGGAACTCTTCAACCGTTGCTAACAAGCCCTTAAAGTTTGGTCTCATTTAATTAGTATTCACGAGCCCTATACGTTAAAGTTGGTGCCGAGGGTCTAAAGATGGAGTCAGGATATGAAGAGAAGATAATTTTCAACCGTTTAAAGTACCTAACCTCTTCAACCAAACGGTTGGTCGTTTGGTATTGACGGGCCCAATACGTTATACATGGTGATGAGGGTCTGATGATAGAGTCAGAAGCTAGAGAGTTTAACTCGTCAACCATTTTTAGTAACCCCTTCGAATTCAGCCTCATTGGGCTGGTATTGATGAGTCCAAATTACGCTTGCTAACGAAGGCAATGATGATGAGTCACGAGGTGGAAAGTCGAAATCCTCAACCGTTACTATTAACCCTTTCGAGTTTAGGTTTTTTGGTTGATATTGACGGTCGGCTGATGGAATCAGGAGGTAAAATGTGGAAATCTTCAACTGTTACTAACAACGCATTCGAGTTTGAGCTCTTTGTTTGGTACTGACGAGCCCAACACGTTATGCTTGCTAACAAGGGCTCGATGATTGTGGCTCTTCCCTAGATGTAGGTAGCCAGATAGGGTGTAGCAATGTTCATGTGTTTGCAATCGTTCCCTCCTCCCTCGTGTTTGGGCTCATTTGGTTGGTATTGATGATTCCTTTACATTGAACAGCGAGGCGGCGCGGCGGTTTGGCGATGAAGGTTTTATGAGGGAGTTTGGAGGTAGAAAATGGAAGTATTTTGACGTTACTTAATCCCAACGAGTTTTGTGTAATTCGGTTTGTATTGACAAGTCTGGTAAGTTATACTTAGTGCCAAGGGCCTGATGACGGTGTGAGAAAACTGAAATTAAAAATATTGAACTGTTACTAGTAACCCCAAACCGTAGGCGTATACCGTCACAGTGTGGCAAGGCGAGCCCATTCAGGTATTTACAAACACCCAAATGCCTTTAACTCGGTCCATATGCTTGCGTAGGTGCGAGCTACATTGGGATAATATGCGTAGTTGGTGATACGCAGAAAGTTACTCTTCAACTCCGCAGTATTGAACGTGCAATCATCGGTTTTGCACCCTGAAACTCGTCATTGGTACTCGCAAAAATGAGATGAGACTTTACATTTAAAATTGATTAGTAGCTTTCGCTTTCTAAGTCAATCATCAGTTCTATCTATAATCAGCTCATCAATGCTAACCAAATGAGTCCAACCAAACTAGAGAGGGTTACTAGTACCTAATGTTTGAAAAATTCTCCTGTCCAGCTCCTGACTTTCTTCGGGCTCACAAAAATGAAATGAGGATAGTTCAAAATAAGGAATAGTTTGCGCTTGGTTTTTAGTCAAAAGATGAATATTAAACTAAAAACTAGAAAATAAAAATAGGTTAAAAAAACTTTTTAAGTTAAACGGTTTTATCTTATGTTAAAAATGTACCAAAAAGTAGAAAATAAATTTAGGACACAAAATTGGATCTTTTCGAGATTTTGACATCTGTTAGGTGGACAATCGTCCAATAAGCGGAATAACTAATAATCTGGGACTAAACATACTAAATAAAAACGTGGGGCGCATTTTATTTGCATCTATCTACATATCTATTTACATATTATGAAACAATATATCTGCCCGCATCTGTTTGTCTGTCCGTATCACAGAACAGAGTCCGTATAAACATGAAAACTACGTTGATGCGGTTTGCACTAACTGCTTGATACTTTATGTAAGTAGGAAAACTCATCATGTGTTTGAAAGCCCGCCCAAAGGAATATTATTTAAAAATTGCGCCCCACGTTTTTATTTAGTATGTTTAGTCCCAGATTATTAGTTATTCCGCTTATTGGACGATTTTCCACCTAACAGATGTCAAAATCTCGAAAAGATCCAATTTTGTGTCCTAAATTTATTTTCTACTTTTTGGTACATTTTTAACATAAGATAAAACCGTTTAACTTAAAAAGTTTTTTTAACCTATTTTTTTTAGATACTTTAGTGAATCATAATGTTTTCTTACCGTATTCTGATGCGGTAACGTAAAGTAAAAACCGCATTCCGGGCGTAAGAATAAAGAAATAATAGCCGCTCCACTTTACGAGCAAGTGTATTGAAAAAGAGGGTTAACACGTTCGCGGACAGACATTCTATAGCATTCGAATTTTGAGTAACTTTTGTGACACGCATTCTATAGCAGTCTTGATTTGAGGTTCTTTCCTGAGCGCAAATGCTAAAGAATGCGATTTGCCATAGTAAATACTAGTAGATCTATCTTTACTGTCACTTTTTCTGTAGTCCAGATGCGCTTACTGTCATATTACATGCTTTTCGCACACAAACAAGCTGAACATGTATTGCCGGCTATCGTACCCCCCTCTCATGGATTATATTAGGTTTAAGCCATTGTTGTTTCTTCCTATTCGCGATTCTACACAAAATAAATTCCACACAATTGAATTTAATCACATGCGTAATGCTTCACAGTCGTTATTTCTACGCAATCTTGTATCTTCCTAGTAGCGATTCTACACAATATGAATTCCATACAACTGAATTTAATCACATGCTTTATACTTCGCGCTACTATCTTTATCTTTTATTCTATCTATCTTCTATACTATCTCGTTTTTTCCTAGTCGAAATCTTTAAAAATATATTTCTCCGCCCCAATTTCGACCGGGTTCGACTCCCGGTTATGTATGAGATTTAAAAAATAATAATTACAGAATGGCGAAGTATAACGCATGTGATTAAATTCAGTTGTGTGGAATTCATATTGTGTAGAATCGCTACTAGGAAGAAACAAGATTGCGTAGAAATAACGACTGTGAAGCATTGCGCATGTGATTAAATTCAATTGTGTGGAATTTATTTTGTGTAGAATCGCGAATAGGAAGAAACAACAATGGCTTAAACCTAATATAATCCCCTCTCATGCACACAGATGCTATAGCAGTCGCGGTTGTATGAAAGTTTGCTTGATCAACCGGCGAGTGCGCCGCTGAGTAGTCTATGGTGATGTTGGTGAATTTCGAGCTACGGAGCCTTTTCGAAGCATTATTTCCATCATCATAAGTAACATTTATTGTATGGTTTTCTAGCATAATATGATGTGTTGCAATGACTAGGCTTATTTACTAACTGTTTATTGACCTACAACTAGTGTTAATGGTGGCAAGAATTTAAAACGCAGGCATGAATGATGATACCTATTTTTTGATAAACTAATACAGTAATAATCATTTTAGGTAATAATCTTTGAATTATAATATTGTTCGTTCTCTGTTCTACTGCTTGCATTGTAATGGGTGTATGGGTTACTTAGCACTGTGTAATAAAAGTGTTTACAATTTGGTTTAGATTTACTTCGCCTTTAGACATTCCTCGTCGTGACGAGAGCCCGTTTATGTGCTGCGAAACGAATCAGCCTTATCATCACCCTCTTCACCTCGAAGCGAGCAAGTTAATTCAGCACAAAATGCGCTAACTTTTTCGCCGCAAACGAAGCCTTCCCTTTTGCCACCAATTGAGCCAGCTACTGCGCCACAAGCCGATCCTGACTTTCACTTAGCTGTGCCAGTTGATTTGCCACCAAGCGACTTTTTGCCTTCATCTCCAAACCTGTCAGCATTGTCGCCGCAATCAGTACAAAGCGAACGAGCAGCTTCACCTATCAAGCTTGATAGGTCCAATTCCATCCATAAATGATACTCCATGGGAAGAGACTGGGTGGATTTTAGAGCGTCTCAACCGTCGTCATCACCAATCCCGATATTATGATGACATATTTATAAAAATAACATATTTTTTGATTAAAACATGAAAAAAAATGTGATAAAATATAGCATCCGTGTCACATTGTTACATACTAGTACAACAAATCAGACGGAGCTGCTATAGCAGGCAACTTATAGCATTCGTTGTCATAATATATCACAAGCTAACTAAACCATGTGACAGAACTGCTATAGCAGTTATATGCTACAACATTTGCTGTCACATAACGTGGTATAACAAAGTATCATATTTGACGTCGCTGGTATAGCATTCGACTTACATAGCATTCACTGTCACATATAAACAGTACACAATGGCACAACTGTGACGAACCTGCTGTAACAGTTCCAAAAATTCCATACAAAATGTTTGTGTCAAACAGGTGTGACTTACTGTCCGCGAACGTGTTAAGTTATGCGCTTTTACTAATCTAATGGTAACATAATATTCAGTTATAATATTTATACGTATTTGGTTAAAGGAAATGTTTAACATAAACTTCCATAGAAGTAATTAAGCAGATACTGCTATTCGGTGACCCATTTTCTAGTGTTAGCTACTCCTAGCCAAATAGAATACTCGAGTTTACTATGTTGGTTTCAAGTGTGCTTGGAATGTATCTTTGATTATTAATGTTAGTGCAGCGCTTATTACCTGGGAAAATACTTGGTATATTTCTTGTTTCGCTGAGATCTATGCAGGTATATCTGAAATTCTAAACTAATATCTCCATAGTTACCTATATGTTTTGCAGTTTGGTTTCCGCAGGTGTACATTTGTAGTATTTGTTTAATAGAGGATGCCGCAACTTCATTCGTGGAGATGAAATAAGCTAAACAGTGTACCTCTTTATAGGGTTCCGTACCCAAAGGGTGCCAACGGAACCCTGTTACTAAAACACCGCTCTCCATCTGTCCGTCTGTGACAGGCCTGTATTTATTTAACCGTAATAGGCAGAGACTTTAATTTTCACAGAATGTGTATAACTATGGTTGCTATAACAGATAATAATAAACCGGTCAAGTGCGAGTCGGAGTCGCGCACCGAGGGTTCCGTACAAACTCATAAGTAGATACATGAATAGTTTAAGAAAAACTATATGACGATTAGTTAAGTAGGAGCAAATAAGTATGTGTTAAGTTTTTTCAAATTTCTCAAAAACGGTGCAAGTTAGAAAAACCGTTATATTTTTCCTGTAATATTTAGGACGACATTAATAATGGGTAATTATTACAGATTTCGAAGTTACTGAACAGAAAACTGTTCAGTAACTTCGAAGATAATAGGGGGGAATGGTATTTGTATTTTTTAACGTTTTTCTCCATAAATCAAAAACTACTTATTAAAAAAAAACAAAAACAGTGTTTTATTCTACAATCCCTTTCATTTGATACCCCACTAGATATAATAGCCCTACTTTCAATTTTCTAAGTCCCATTACGGACCCCTTTAAAAAAAAAGTTACAATTTTTTTTTTTCATACAATAAGCTCGGGTTAGCGGTTCTTAACACTATTCCAAATTTCAAGTCGATAGCATCAGTAGATCTTGAGATATCTTGCTGTGACAGACAGACAGACGGACAGACAGACAGAGTCGCACCATAAGGGTTCCTTTTTTACCATTTTGGTACGAAACCCTAAAAACAAAATAAAATGGGGACCCTCCTATACAAAAAACGTGTTCTTGCTCGACGGTGGTACGGAACCTTTCGTGTGCGGATCTGACTCGCACTTGGCCGGTTCTTTGTTCGCTGTAGTTAGGTTAAAAGTAACCTATATTTTAATTGGGATCATAATCCATCAGTAACACCAATTTCACTGAAATCGATTCAATAGTTTTGCGTGATGCGCGCACAAACAAATAGACACACGATTCAAAACTATTTATACTGGCACCCACGACTCCATCCTAGTGATTATAGGTACCTACTACTTACTTGTTGAACAGTTGCATAAAAATTACCCTTTGTATTGACCATGGTCATTAATTACTAGAGATGGGTCGTCTAGTCGCCGACTATTCGGCATCATTTGTAGTCGGCCGATTAGTCGGCAAAAAATGCCGAATATTCGGCACTATTGCCTAGCGAAGAATATAGGACACAGAAGGAATGGGCACAAAAAAAAATAACTTTTAAAAAGTGATCAAAACTCGAACTCGTGACAACAAATGGCGGGGAGACGAAGCGAACCGAGCGTTTCCGATTGCACCCGAACCATAACTAATAACTATGATCGGCAATGCCGACCAGACGGCCGATTAATCGGCAAATTGAGAACCGATTAGTCGGCCGACTAGCTAGTCGGCAAAATCCGTAGTCGGCCCATATCTATTAATTACGTAACTGAATAACAAATAAAGTTAATCTGACCTGTAATATTTGCGTGAAGCGCAAACAACCATGAAATTGCTACGATTTTATTATATGCGTGGATTTTGAATTATGTACAGCCGCATTTACCTATACACATATTAAGCTCTCTATGATGTGTTGAAAAAACCATGTCAAACGGCGCTAAATTGAAACTATTTCACGCATGTTACGAGTTTTTTTTTAATTCAGAGTCTAACTAGAGCCGGCCTCAACTAGGTATCATATTGTTCGAGATATAACTTGCGAGATTTGTCAAAATTGTTTGCAATGGGATGCAAATGCAATTTACAACATAATATAACTATACAATACAATACACGTATATACATACTCCGCAATAACGTATATAATATACAAACTCCGGCACGTCTCAGGATTTTTTCTTACTTACTTTGATTTCTTGTATCTACGAGTATGTATGTAATTTTTTTTCTGTTTGAAAGAATACACCTCCAAGGTGTCTGTCTGATGATGGGGTCGAGATCTCTTCAAATATTATAGCCACACACAATGAACTTAAAATAAATAGCAGGACGGAGCCTCGCCAACAGAGAACTAAAGCCATTTCTAGTGAGCCGACTGCTAGTATACTTACGAGCCGCGCGCACACATTCACTGGTTTTTTTCCTATTGCGAACAGCACGCGCACATAGGTATCCGGCGGACTAGACATGCTTCAGTTCTTTGCTAGCGAGACTCCGTCTGGCTATTTAATTTAAGGTCATTGGGCACACATATAGCGTTTTGGGTATTGTTCATAGTCACTCGTGCATTTCATATCAAAATAGGTTCATAGAAAGACGGGTACCTATTTTAAAAAGTTTAATTTTGTGGTTATTATGAGATAATTCTACACCATTTTTTTCCTATGAAGGAAAGAAGGTTATGACATTTACATATTTGTCAGAACGTGATAAACCGTAGCATCATACGCCTGCAGCCGTACACAGAATTTCCTGGGGTGTTTGTTTCTCTGAGTCCGCAGTCCGCTCTCTGTCGTCGCGAGATTTGAAACCAATGTATTATAATGGGAAACATTTGTTTACATTTCAGTGACAATTTTCTCCGGTGTTATTGCAAAACGTTATTATTTGTATCGCCAGAGAAATTATATGTATGTTAAACACTTAGAATAGGTACACGTTATGTATGACTCAGTTCGGCGAGTCACAGTGTCGTAGGTACTTATAGTGCGGCATTATTTTTAACCGACTTCCAAAAGAAGGACGGTTCTCAATTCGTCTGTATGTTTTTTTTTATTTTTATTTTTTTGTGTGTTTGTTCACCGATTACTTGAAGACGGCTGGACCGATTTGGAAAATTCTTTTTTTTGTTTGAAAGGGTAGACTTCCGAGGTGGTCCCATCGTAACCAAATGAGGATCTGATGATGGAATCTTGGAGAAATCGAGGGAACTCTTCAAATATTATAGGCACACATATAGCGATTTCGGTATTTTTCGTAATTTCTCGTCCATTTCTTATTAGCAACGAGTTTCTGGTGTTAACCGACTTCAAAACAAAGGGTAAATTTGTATCTAGGTTTCTTCCCCGATTACTTGAAGATGGCTGAACCTATTTGGAAAATTCTTTTTTTGTTTTAAAGGGTATAACCTCCGAGGTGGTCCCATTGCAACCAAATCAGGATCTGATGATGGTATCTTGAAGAAATCGAGGGAACTCTTCAGATATCATAGGCACACATATAGCGATTTTGGTATTTTTCTTAGTTTCTCGTCCATTTCTTATTATTTTCATCACACTTGCTCGAAAATGGTGTCATTACACGTTATGGTTTCCGAACGTGACTTGACATTCGGATTGTCAATGGACATATGTTACTAATGTCACTGTCTGTTTTAATATTTTTTTGTCATACTGGGGCGATAAGTAAGGTTATATTATTAAGATTTCCTCACAAGTGTGATGAAAAACGTTGTGTGTGCCACGGGCGGTAAAGGAATTACAAACTCGTGTTATTAAAGGCCGAAGTGAAACCGAGGGCTTATAACAACACTCGTTTGTAATTCCTTACTTACCGCCCTAGATACACAATGTACTACTAGTATTACTAAATGTCAAGTAGTGTTTCTAGTGCTTCATGTAACCAAATTAGGGTATGCAGTACCGGTACCATTCTGGAGCGCCGGGATTTTCGGTACTGGCTGATAGAACCTAGAACCGGGATTTCCTGGTTTTTTCGGTACATTTCGGACGGGACTCCAAAATCTCGGTCAATACTTCAGTCTGATGAGATTCCGTTAGTTTTTAATACGAAGAAAAACGAAATCAACATTTTAACGTTTTTGCAGAAACAGTTATGTATTTAATTGAAGGCAAATGAAAAATATGAAATATCAATTTTATTAAACTAGTCAAACATACATAGCTAAATTGGTCTAACATTGCACTGGCATAATGCGACTAAGCGTGTGTGAGCATATGCTTATAAATGATGATGTTTCAGGTTTTGTTTGAGAACTTGACCTACACATAATTACACACCTTACATAATTACGCAACATTTTGACAGCGGCATTTAAAAGGTAAGGGTACCTTTTAAATGCCGCTGTCAAAATGTTGCTCTTATATAACTGACTTTGATGTTTTGAACATTAAATTCAATTCAACTGGGACGGATTCGGGACAAGACATACGAAGGGTCAAAGTATATTGTTTAGAATCGTTTGCCAGCCAGTGTATAATCGTCCTATGATATTCCTAAGCAAGAATTTCCCAGTGAATACATGGCTTTAAGTCGTAGATGTTTAAAAATGTAAAGTGTAGCCGACGACGTACATCGCGGGCGTCCCGATAAACATCCCCGGGCGGCCGCAGAGCTTTGTTTACGTTCTATGCGCGACTACGTGATGTATTAGGCTCCGTGCCCATTGCTGGGACATAAAATCGTTACAGGATTTTTGCGTGATTTATTTATGTTTACTATTTTGAACATATTTCACTGCACTAGTTGGGATTTAACTTCGCCGTGTTTAATATTGATTACGATTACCAGTTAATTATAAAAGCCAATTAATACGGTGAAAAGCATCATGTTAACATAAAACCAGTAAAAAATGTATGTATGTATGTAAACTCTTTATTGCACAAAATAATACAAAGCACAGGGTTACAAAATAAAGGTATATGTACAAAGGCGAACTTATCCCTTTAAGGGATCTCTTCCAGTTAACCTTTGAGCAGTTGAGTGATGAGACAAGAGAGGTGGTAGATAAACAGGATCATATACAAGAGATTATAGAGGTATTTCAATGGAAATGTGGCACTTGACTCAAACAAAAATATTGCACTTGTAAGCTTAATAATCACGCAACGGATTTCTGAATCAAAAAATAGTTTTCGTACACTCGCATTAGTTTTGGCAGGCCTATTCAGCCCAACCCACACCCCACACTATAGGCTGGACAAGAAATAAATCTTGTATGGGGAGCAGTGGCATGGCGTAAAAGATATCCTTGGGCAAGCCGCTGCAGAAATGGCGTACATTTTCCTTAAGAGCTGTAGAATAATGTGCTCAAATGCCTGATATTAGGCAAGCCGGTAGGAATCGAGTTCTTTAGACGCCAGGCGCCACGCTACTGATGGGGAGCCTCTTTTATTTTATTAGGGTTCCGTAGCCAAAATGGCTAAAAAGGAACCCTTATAGTTTCGTCATGTCCGTCCGTCCGTCCGTCCGTCCGTATGTCAAAGGCATTTTACTCAAAAACTACACGACGTATACTGATGAAATTTGGAATATAGATGTCTTGTAGATGCCGCTGCTAAGTTTGCTAGTTAAATAATAAAAATAAAAAAAATCTAGGGGGCACTCCATACATGTAACAGAAGCTAAAAAATTTTTTTTTCAGCAAACGTCAACGTGAGTTACATAATTCGATAGTTCTTTTAAAAACGTTATAAGTCTTTTATGTACTTTTTTTCGATTAAGTGAATACTTTCGGAAATAATCGCTCGGAAAGTTGCATAAATTGTGTCCCCCCCCCCTTTAACTTTTGAACCGTAAATCCAAAAATAAAAAAAAAATCAGGAAGGTAACGCTTAATAAATACATTCAACGAAAATTATTTTGAATAGTAACGAATAAACCGTTTTGAAGTTATTGCCGAAAAACTTCTCAACCAAAAAGTCTTAAGTGCCATTGATTTACACGGCATTTAAGATTTTTTTGCCAGTTATTTATTAAGACGGTTTTTTTTGTACGGTGGTACGGAACCCTTCGTATGCGAGTCCGACTCGCACTTGGCCGGCTTTTTTTTGTAGTTTTAGCGGCAGGTGGACAGACATGCTGACAGCGGAGTCTTAATCTTAATAGGGTTCACCCTTATTACCTTTTTTGCGATCACGAATACCTTTGAATTTTCTGTACTTGAGAATACACAATTTCAGAAATTGATAACAGGTATTACAGGTAGTTACAGTCATTGACAACTAATCGCAATTTTTCTGTAACTTCGTAGTACGGTAATTGCGAAATTCGAAAAACCAGAGTCAATTTTGAAGAACTGGAGTTCTGTTATTGTCATTGTAAAATCATTTAAAAACCTATCAAAGTTTCGAAAAACACTTGTCTGATTTTCACTTGTCCGAAAACGGTTAGCCGAATTCTTATAATCCATATACTTTGTTTACCATACTTTAAAATGTCGCTAGTTTTTTTCCCACATTATCGTTTTCCCGAAACTCCCCAGAAGAACGATTGCCAACTCTATTATTTGACAACCGATTTGTTAACCACCTTTTCATAATTCTGGTGCACAGACCCCTTAACCTAGGTTAAGTGGTCTGTGCTGTGTTCAGATGCTACGTGAAATAGAAATCTCATTTTCCCTAATATCATTGTAGCGTCACGATTAAAAAACATACAGATAATACTAAAAATACAGAAGTGCACTTTCAAATTGGGATGCGGAAATAAACTTTTTTTAAAAAGTGGGTTAGATTATAACTTTGATCCCTCACAAATCTCATAATAACGAACTGTTACTCAAAAAAGGGGGGTTAGGTTAGATTTAGAAACCTTACAACATAAACAATTGATAGAAAAGGGGCTTAGATTAGGTTAAAACATTTAAGCAACTAGAGTGCTGCACGAGTTCTTAGTTACGGAAAGCCCAAAAAAGGAGGGACGGGGGGGCCAAGCGCTCCACAAGGGGGGCTTGCGCATGAAAAAAAACTAACAACACAAAAGCTTTTTTACTTGGATAGGTTCATTAGTAACCTTGTGTCCCTTAGACTGGAAATAGAAGATCTTTTCGAGTTTACGATAGGTAGAGTCGGACTACGCTAAGTTTGCAGAGGTCGAAAAAAGGTATTATTAAAAAATATATATATGGCAACATGAGGAAACTACAGCAAGAGGAATTAATAGGGTTCCGTACCAAAATGGTAAAAAAGGAACCCTTATGGTGCGACTCTGTCTGTCTGTCTGTCCGTCTGTCACAGCCAGATATCTCAGGAATCTTGTACCTTTTTTACTTTTTTTTAAAAGGCTCCGTAATGGGACGATTGATTCCTTTTTCGTCGTATTCCTGATTGGACATGTTCTTGTTTCTTGTGACTAGATCGATTTGTGCAAGACTGTCCTGAATATTTATTTCATTACGTATGTAGACACATTACATAAACTTTTTAAACGGGCAGATATTTGCCTAGTATCAAGACTAATTAATCCACTTTCTTGTGATGTTGCCATATGATTTTTTTTAAATAAAACCTTCTTTCGACCTCTGCAAACTTAGCGTAGTCCGACTAAAACCCATATCATGGGCCGCAAAATCACTGTTACACCAGTGTTACTGAAACAAAGCCCAAATATGTACACTGAATCATTAAACGTGCGTGACCTACTGTAGTCAAGTCTAGATACGGAGGTCGGATTGTAATGTTTCCACAATAAAAATTCTAATCATATTGGTTAGTACACAACAGTGGCGTGGCGTAAGCCGGCATCCTTAGGCAAGCCGGTGCAGATTTGGCGTACATTTTCCTTAAGAGCTGTAGAATAAGGTGGTCAAATGCCTGATATAGCAGCCAGCAAGCCGGTAGGACGCCACGCTAGTGGTACACAATTACCTATATCACTTCCTAAAATTATTATATTAAACAAATCCAATATTTACGAGTTTCATTTCATCGTTTATTTAATTCTTGTATGCGCAGTGTTGGCAATTGGCGGTGTTAATTACTACATAATATTATTAGCATAGTTTGGAACAGCGGGTTAGTTGGCATTAGTGGCAATTTTATGTCCAACAATTAATAAACTACGTAGGTGCCTACTAGGGCATGCAATACCGTTTTTTTAGGGTTCCGTACCAAAATGGTAAAAAAGGAACCCTTATGGTGCGACTCTATCTGTCTGTCCGTCTGTCTGTCTGTCCGTGACTGTACATTGTACGTGAATGTACATTCGCACAAAAATAATGAATGTTCAATCAATGTCGTTAACTCTGCCAAATCCAGTATACGATCTCAAAAGAAGTTTATTAATTATGTAATCAACTGTATGTATATCAGTAAACTCTTACTATGTGTATTTTATCTGTGTATGATTGAATTTTGCATGCAAATAAAATCTTTTTGGAGATTTATACTGTCAAATGCACGCAAAAATTATGATGCAAAATACATTTCGTCGTAGATGCGACGTAATACTCGTAATTACGACTCGGCGTATGAAGCAATATAAAAAGTGAGATTTGTGCAAGAGCTTTAATTAAAGTTGATCAAAGCGCCGACACCGACAGCGAGGGGATGACTGAATCAACTTAATCCGACTAAGTATTTAAAATTTTAAATATCACGTTTCCGAGACTCAGGCAGTTTTATTTCATCCGCTGCAGAGACGGAAAATTATCGTATCGAGTCGAGTGTCGTTGCGCGCTGCCCCAATAACTATGTCATGAGGTAATCTAAACTAACTGGGTTCTTCATTGTCTTCACTACAACCTTTTCTAAATCATTTTTTTGCACAGCGGGCCGCATCATAGGTGTTCATAATGATTTTTATACTTATTATTATATAAACTATTGATTATCTAATTTTGATTTTACACACACAGCTTAATTACTTAATAGTGATGAAAATGGGCAGGGCACATTGCTCGCAGAACTGATGGCCGTAAGGTTCTCGAGTGGCGACCACGTACCGGAAGACGAAGTGTTGGCAGGCCTCCCACAAGGTGGACCGACGATCTGGTGAAAACCGCGGGAAGCCGCTGGATAATAGCAGCACAAAGCCGACAATCGTGGAGATCCTTGGGGAAGGCCTATGTCCAGCAGTGGACGTCTTTTGGCTGAAATTATGGTGATGATGAATGATGAAAAAACTGGCTAAGCTGCTGGCGGGCCGCCGACGAAGAAGTTGAAGACCCCTGATCTAAACGAAAACATAAATTAAAACGAGGTTAGAAGAGGGTCTGCGAAAACTTCTACTTATAGGTAGTGAAAGCAGTCATCTTTATTGTAACAGAATTCCAAACTCAACTTTTTATAACTCAGGGTTTTAGGCAAAAAACAGTGTGAAATTACACGATTCTTGGTAGGTAAACATCGCCATCTCTCGGACAATAGCTTACGAAGTTGCGGATACCTTCTAATAACTCAATATTTCCGGTTTGTTATCATTCGTTAGGTCGGTATCTAGTGCAACACTTAGGCTAAATTACTTAGGCTAAAACTATTTATTCTTTCATAATTGACTAGGTGAACTTTGTCAGCTATTACAATAGTTATTACATAAGCAGGATGTAAAACTGATTGCTTCAAATTTACAAATAAATGCATCTTATCTCGAGTTGGCTAACTGCAACATCGTAATGATTGCTTAATTTCTTTATTTAGCACTACTGTGACATTAAAAATTACACATAAAACTTATACTTAACGGTTTTTGTATGGAAAGCTTTGGGTTGTAAAACAAACAAAAAATAGGTATTTTAACTCAGTCTTATTAAAACGCTGCTGGTTCTTGCTTACTCACTTATAGTTGGAAATAATGATTACTATTACTTAAGTAAGTGTTACGTTGTCTATTTATTCACTTACCAACAATATCTTGATTCATCCAATTTACTTATAGAATTATTAATGATATCGTTGACTTTGTCATTTTAATAAGAATAATTTAATTAAGTAACTTTCCTAACATAAAACATCTGTTTAAAACCCATCACCGGATCCTGACCGGCATAGATTCTTACGAACTGAGAACCTCTCTTTTTGGCGGTTAAAAACAAACAGATCTTTTCGAAGAAACGCATGAGTTTATCTGTCAACTATAAATGTATATTATTTTTATTTAATTCCCAGTAGGTAGGTATAATTTTTATTACATAATATTTATGCTACTAAATATCATGTATAAGTAACTATTATAAAAATGTAATATTATTTATGCCACAGGCCATAAAGTGGCTTTCCTAAAGCCGCTTTCTAGCCAAGTGTAGACATAAAATGATGTACACAACACGGGAGGTAATAAAGAAAGCCCTCGATCGCATATTTACGTCCCTCGCTTGCAGCTCGGGCCGTAAACATCTGCGATCTCGGCCTTTCTTTGTTTTACCACCCTAGTTGTGTAATGTACTATATTAAATAAGCGTACGTAATATATTACAGAATATGTAGTTGCTTTCGAAAAACAAGGCTAGCAAGACTGAGTCACGATCACGAGTAACGGAACTGATGTTTCGTCCTGTTTTCGCACGTATGTTCCGCGAAGCGTGCTCTTTCGCTCTAAGACGTCGGTTGCCCCTCCCTGCCGCCGCGCAGCCCGCGCATGACGCGCATCGCCCCTTCAGTTCAACGACAGCGTCTGTTATAATACGTCGTGTTAGAACGTATATTCACTGAGCATAAACCCATACTGAAATTACATCTAACGCATTAACGGTAAGTTAATTTATCCATAAATATTCAGTTTTATCTTAATATCCAATGCAATTATCGCGTTATGATTTAATTATAACAATTAAAGTGCCCAGTGTTTGTTTTTTGCATTATACGTTTTGTCATTCAAACTTTTATTAGATAATGTTTAATTACCGGAATAATATTACGAGTATCAACAAGCTGTGAGATTACTATGGGTAACAGGGAATATGCATGTTATTTTTGTTTACTTTAATAAAGTCTCATTCATATAAATTTGAATAGGATCATTCAATAGGAAAAAAATATTTTTTGAATAACTATAAAAATAACCCATCAAAGATCTCTAAATATAGATTCTAGCAAAACAGAATATAGTATGGTCTTTTTGGGCATTTTAGGGCCTGGTTACTGGACCTTTAAGCCAAAATATAGTATGGAGTTTATACCAGGTGTTGCCTGTAACAGGAGCAAATAATTAAAACGTAGATTCTACTCACCAAACAATAAAACTTTCGTTCAACATCTTTTAAAAGTTATGTAATCTTTAGATTTTATCTTTTTCATAAAAATTAAATAAGTAATATTTTCAATGTACGTTAACATCAGTCTAATTGACGACGCTTGTCACGCAACAAACATAAAAAAACATCGCAATACATTGTGGTTTCAGATAAACTTTAAAGTGTAATAAAAATTAAAGCATAAAGTTATTTTTAAATGTCGCTGAACAAAGTTAATGTTGTTCAGTTTGAGGAGTACAATCTACGTTTTAATTATTTCCTCCTAATACGGGCAACACCTGCGTAGACGTCGAACGTAGTGTAGGTACTACAACGGCACAATCCGGAAATCTCCGTCTAATCGCTATATATCTAATTAGTAGTTTAAAATGCTTATAAATATTTTCCGTATTTTACGGTCCATTATAATTTCACTCTGTCATCTTTTTTACGGTACTTTAATATTTTGTTAAGACATCCGATAAAAAGAATTCATATGCGTAATCTCTATTAAAAATAACGGCGTGATTGGTGGGTATCAAAATAAAACCTTACACCATGTGAAAATATGAAATGTCTTGTGAAAAAGGTTTAGGTCACAACTGGGGCCTATAACTAGGTTTTATTTTGATACTAGATCACTAGAGCATTGGGGCACATAACACTTGCGCATTCGCTCAAAGGAGAGTGGTGTACCTATATGATGTACGACATTATAAATGTAGGTTCAAACTTAGCTGGAATATAATAAAATCCGTTACGTACATTGTAACCACTAATTTAATGCAGTTGACTATTGTTTCAGTGTCACTAACTATGGCCAAGTCTGACAACGGTGAAGATATAATACGGAATGTTTTTCAAAAATGTAAATATGAAAGTGCTCATGGTTTGCAAAAGCCTATAGAGTTGTATAAAGAAAGGGTCGCTTACTACACCGGTACAAGCGAATTATTAATTGAAATGTTGGAAGAGGAAAATAATAAGTATCAGCTAGATCTATTTGATCGGGCTATTATCAGTGATGCGATCAGTAATATGTATTTACAGGAAAAAACGTTTTCGTACAAAGAAATATACGCAGAGGTAAAAGATAAAATAAAGATTCCAGATTTAGGCATATTTTGCAGTATTTTGAGACGGTTGGGTTACAAGCCAGTGAATACACTAAATTATGGAAAAATTATATTAGAAGATCCAAAGTTCACATTTGAACGATTTCGATATTTAAATAAGATTACGAAGCTTAGAGATTCCGGCAGAGCTATTTACTATATAGATGAAAGAATAGTCGACGTTAGCAAAACTTTTAAGAAGCCATGGACTGTTAACAAAGATATGTCCGAAATCGATGGATATACATTTTTCCATATAGTGTCGAAAAACGGTTTAGAAAAAGGATTATTTTGCAACCAAGCCAATGCGGAAGATTTTTCTAAATGGATTAGTGACATCGTTTTGTCATTTATAAAAGAATCGAGTGTCATAGTGATGGATAACAGTCCTCTGCACGGAAGCAAAGTAACTCAACCGATATCCAAATATGATTCAAAGGATGAGATGCTAAAATGGTTACAGCGCAATAACATTCCTTGCACTCCGAGTATGCGTAAAGCCCAGTTGTATGACCTCATTATTAGATGCCCTTATCAGGATAATCAGTACAAATTGGATCTCATTTTCAAATCCCACGGGCATGAAGTTCTACGTTTGCCAGAAAACTATCATGATTTGTCTTTGACTGAACTCTTGTGGGATAAAATCCGCATGAACACATTCGCACCTAAGGATACTGCGAATTTATTAAGCTTCAAGAACAAAGTTTATTATGACATTACAACCATATCACAAGATACTTGGTCTAAGTTCGAATCGACTATTAGAGACACCGAGAGAAATATATTTGTGATTGATGAAGCCATTGAACGGGCTGTGGATTTGTACAAGTTTGATTCCCAAGATGCTAATTAATGTAGAATATGTTTTCATTCTGTCGCTTGACCGTCTTATAATGTAATTAAATTGTTTTAACGATTACATCGTGAGATTTAATTTTTTTGTATTTTATTGGAAGGTATATACCCGTTTAATTACTTTTACAATAGATTACACTTCGTCAACTTTAATAAAAAAATATCGACATAGCTAAGATAGAGGATGGAAATTCCTATAGTGGATACTGCTGGCTATATACTGAATATGTTATATAATTCTTAACTCAAATACATATCGTTAAGAATACACACCATTTATGAAGTATGAAACTGTTAGAATTATGGCAGTTATTTCGTATGATTTATAAAGAAAAATAAAAACATACAAAACTTTAATAAAAAAGGACAATGCGTTAAATCGCTACTTCAGTTTGGAGTCTGGCAAGCCCTGCCTATCTACAACGTGTTGCCTGTACTAGGAACAAATAATTAAAACTAAGGTTGTACTCCTCAGACTGAACAACATTTGTTCAGCGACATTTAAAAATAACTTATGTTTTGGTTTTTAGTACACTTTAAAGTTTATTTGAAGCCACAATGTATTGCGATGCTAATTATTTTTGTAGCGTGACAAGCGACGTCAATTAGACTGATGTTAACGTACATTGAAAATACTATTTAATTTGTATAAAAAAGATAAAATCTAGAGATTACATAACTTTTAAAAGTTTTTGAACGAAAGTTTTATTGTTTGATGAGTACAATCTACGTTTTAATTATTTGCTCCTGTTACAGGCAACACCCGGTATACTTACAATTAGACAATCCTCTTTTTGACACTTTCCAATAATCACCATTGTCCTACTCCTCACTGTATTCCTAATCCTGAATACCTAGTTTTTTCCAACGTAACAGAGCAATTACCTATATTTAGTTTCTTAAGCAGTGGTTTCCAACCTTTATTCAACTACGGACCACTTTGTCTTTGTTGGAATCAGGGACCAAATGTCCCAGATAATCGGGAAATAACTTAAATCATAATTTTAAACGTTTGTTTTTGTTCACCAACAAATGTTTTATGTGCTGTAAGAGACTAGTGGACCACTGCTGACACTCAGGGACCACTGCTCTAAGAAAAGAGATAAAAACACTTCAGACTGGTTTCAAACTTGAACTCCTAAAACGAATATTTTGTTTTTTAGTATATTACAGGAAAAAATGTGAGTACTTACACTGCCATAGTGATGGAAACGCGACCAGGCTTTAGAGCTCGCGTTCACATAATAACATGCGCCCTTTACCAACGAAGGCAGAACTGGCAACATTTAATATAGATACCTATCTACTCATGCCGCATGTATGGATATATCTTGAATATCTAACCGAGAACTCATGTTTACTCATTTCAACTAAAATGTTTTGATATTACCCGCATTGCGATAACATTAAACATCTAGATAGCCTTTAATAATTTTTAAGAAGCGACAGCGATCATCCGTCAACATCGACAGTTCACCGAAACCAACAGACGCCGCCACCGGTGCATGAAGTCAAAGTTACCAACAAGTATTTTGCTGCTAATAATTTAGTTTTGGATATTTTATTACAAACAAGTATAGGTAAATCGATTAAGTGTTCATGTATTTGGCCTGACAGCCGCGCTAAAAGTTAGTCCCAAAAGTATTGATATTGTTGTTTTGATGATTCTGTTTACTTATAAAATAAATTATGAAAGAGCCGGGTGATAGGGCCTTGAAAAAGCCGGCTCTTTCAAACCAGTGACCGGATGGTTCATGATCCTGTACCTAAATAATATTATTATCTCATATCTCCACTTTTTGTGATGCAACTTACTTAATTTATTAAATAAATGAGTATTTAGAAAACAAATCTTCGTATTTATTTCATGAAAACTGTATGTTTTGGCCCCACTTAGAAAACTGGCACTTCTATCTACTACCTACTTACATGGACCATATTTTGATGTTATAACATGGGAACCTTTCGCTTAGCCAATACAATTCCTACGTTGTACGTACAGTCGGCCTCAAAAGTAGCTGGACACTAGTACTACGCCACGATACAAATCTGCCGTCCTAGTGTAAAAGGCGACTTTTTACTATGAACTTCCATAGCAAAAAGTCGCCTTTTAGACTAGGACGGTAGAAATGAGTTCAGCAACGTTGGAGGCCGACCGTACTAACTTACCATATTTTCTAAAATGGAAAAACCAAAAACGTTAAAAGGACAAACGATACACCTAAGTAAGATTAAATTTTTTGACTTCATTCCCGAAATTGTAATATCACTAAAGGGACGACAAGATTATATTAAACAGATATAATTCGCTTTTTTCTACTCCTGTACTGTTATCTGTCTTTTACTTGGTCACGAACACTAATATAAGAACATACATAATATGAGTTCAGAGAAGTCTATACTCTATTCCCCATAACAGCACTAGTGTCGTTATAGTCACTTTACGTTATTGCTAGCATCCACAGACTTCTAAATCTAGGTTAAACTTAGGTCAAGGATTAAGCGCTCAATTCTAACTTCACGATAAAAATTCACAACTACCAACTTAACAAACAATTAAATTCCTGCGATTCATAAGAAAAACAAAACTTTCCGAATTAAATTAATTGATGCCAACATAAAAAAAAGTATTTTAATCATCGTCACATCGTGTCACCAGCCATATCAAAAAAAAGTTTACCATAGACACAACTGTCATGCCGGCTGTACACACTCGGAGAGACCGGACGAGATACGCGTGACGTCCATGTATTTTATATTTTAACGTAGTCGTAGAAAAAGTATTGTATGCAACGTTGTATAATTAAGTCAAAAAACGCTCATTGCGTCTCTATTTGCGATACTCGCCGCATTCGCGGCTCGTATCGCAACTCACGCAATTCGCATTTTTTGAACCTTCTTATACAACTGTTGCATAAAATACTATTATGAACTTGTAATTATGTTCCATTAAAATCAAATTCTGTCTCAATTTGGCTTCGTAATAGTTGCCTTATAAGATTCTTTAGATAAAATTAAATTAGAAGCGAAGCACCTATTTTCCGACTTCATAATTTCCTTTGTTAGTAGCTGTAAACAAAGTTACAGCTCAGTCGCGAGAAATGACATCGCAGATTTTATTTCACCACTTACGGCACAAGCGTGCGCTGCGTCCTACATTCACTCGTGCTATTAACGACTAATAAACTTGGTTACGTCTCATAATACGTGAAAGTTAACAGTTTTAAGTAATTTTCATACTAAACAATGGGCGCTTTAGTTTCAATGACTGTTTGTCACGATAGGCGGAAACGTCTTATTACATACAGATATACCATCTCAAACGTTTCAGATAAAATACATTTATTTATTTATTTAAACTTTATTGCAAAAAAGAAAACTTATCGTACAAAAGGATGGCGTACATTGCCAAGATACACAATACTACATTACACAACTAGGGTGGTAATACAAAGAAAGGCCGAGATCGCAGATGTTTGTGGCAATATGCAATCGAGGGCTTTCTTTATTACCTCCCGTGTTGTCGTACATCATTTTGTGTCTACATTTGGCCAGAAAGCGTCTTTTTCCGTACGCGTAGCGTGCGGTAAAATCCACTTTATGGCCAGGTGTGGCATAAACTCATAATGCTTTCAGTGTTAAAAAGTTATCAGTAGGCTTATGATGCTACGTTTTGTCACGCGATAAATAAGTGATAAAGCATCCGTCACTCTCACACACTATTTGTTAGATCGTGACGGATGCTTTATCATTTATTTATCACGCGACAAAGCGTAGCATCATAAGCCTACGGATCTCAATTTAGAACCAAGACTACGAAAGCCATCTAACTTTAAAAATGAATCTAGGTCACAAATTATGACTGTCGTTTCATGGAGACTATTCCATGACAACATTTGTTTACCAAGAATGGTTTGATTTTTTTGACACAAATCCATGGCATTGTCTACAATTAAAACTTATTTTCCTTCTTTAGGACCTACCTAAACTACCTAATAAGACAAAGAAGAAGTATTAGCGTACCTACCAACCTACCTCTATCTGCACATAACATACATTTATAGCTATCGACTTAACGTTACCAAACAAAGTATTCTGTAGACATTCATAAGGCAAACTTTATGTGCCATGGAATGGTAGACATGCGATAGTTTCATTCGCCGAGGGTCACGCGAACCGACAGACAGTACAACTGAAATACCCTCCATTTGTCACCTGCAGCCTGCACCTGAATAACTTTAATCATAAATATCTCTACATTAGAACAAAGCCAATGATTATGGCAACGCTGGTTCCAAAGCGACGGTATGGCAGCTTTATAAATAACCTCCTTTAGCAATAAATTTATATTTGAAACGGTTTGTAGCGTAATTTAATATATACCAGAAGGAAAATTGGAAGAAAGCGTAATTAAATTGCTTATTCACATGCCTATGAGTTAGGTTAAATCAGATTGCAAACACTCGGAGAGACGTTCCATAATCTCTTTATCCAATAAGCCTCGAAGCATATTTCGAACAAAGAGTGAGCAGTTAAATCCCAAGGTAAAAACACGTTTTCGACGATGGCGCTAAACCACGTACTTTTCATGTAAATTTTAAGTTGGCAGTTTTTGCCAGTGTTCCTTTGTGTATTTTGTATTTGGGCGATTGAGAGAAGCTCGGGCTGCGGTCAAGTGGATATTTTTGCAGGCACAGCTCAAGAAGCTCTGTGCACGTTTATGCAAAGTGTATATTACTAATTAAAAAAGCTTTTAATGGCAACGTTTTGGAAACTGTTTTGTTATTTCATTTGTAATAATAAACACAATTTATAGTGGTAGAAATATGCTCTTGAGTTAAAAAAAACCACAGGAAAAATTCAAGACACTCGTATGTTATTTTTCTAGTTGATTACCTATTGACATTTTAGAATATTAAACAAATAGTTAAGAAGTACCATACTGACTTAGGATGGACGGAGCCAAATCTTTTACTCCATTTATAAATTATCTGATGGTGACCACGAATATCACGATCCTCATAGAACCACAAGAAAGAGAGACTGACTTAAAAACCAAAAGAGGATGCATTTATACATAAAAAATATGTCAACATATTACAAAGAAATCACCGACATTAGTATTCCAACTTTGCTAATAATACTTTACGCGGAATTTCGCGGCGTTAACCATTTCATATAAAGAGGTTGTTCAACAGAAAAAGTTGGCAAATTTGTCTCGCCCGGGGCACACATTATCTCCGCTCGTATTACATTATAAATGGGTGTGATTTAGCAGAAGCTGCCTTTGCTGCTAGCAGAGCACAGCTTTGTTAACTTTAACCATATAGGAGAGCCATTTCAGGATAATTAATCACTATTGTACATTATTTTTATTGACTTAATGTTTGTATGCTTGTTTGGCTAAGATCTTGCAAGCTGATTAGACTTACATATTTTCTTAGCTAGTTGAATTTTTGCATGTTGGTTCGGTTTGACGACAATGCAAATAATACGGTAACATCCAGCAGATTTGATGACGGGCATGATAGCTGGCTGGCGGGCTGTTTCTGTAGGATCATCTAAATTACATGAGATAAGCCCACAGGGTTTGGGCTTCATACACGAGGGGTTCCGTGCGACCGTCGAACAGAAAACGCCAAAAACTCGTTTCTTGTATGGGGACCCCTTTCACATTCTGTGAAAATTTCAAGTCTCTACCTATTACGGTTCAAAAGATACAGACACCCCCTGTGACAGACAGACAGACGGACAGCGGAGCCTTAGTAGTAGGGTTTCGTAAGCCTCCATTCGGATGGAACCCTAAAACGGTATCTCAAAACTAAATTTTTGACACAAAGTTATGTACGTTTTATAAAACATTTCAGGTATGAATTCATTCAGGGCATCTTAAAAATCTCTCAATGGTATATACTTAGGTAGGTAAGTAATAAACTAATAAATATTTAAAAATTTCATTGCGAAGCAGCTAACCTTTCAGAGAATGAGAAAGAATAACAAAAAACAAAGCGTGTATCCAACAAAAATCCAGTGTGTATGTGTAGGTTACCATAACTCTATTCGTGACTAGGCGCCTTCAACTCCCGTTTTTTAAAACATCCAGAAGCAAATATCGAATACTACCTTAAACCATCAAAAGGTAGATTCTTTCCAAAGTCTAGCTGCTAGTATCATTAAGTTTAGTTTTCAGCAGGCAAGTGCTGATTTATTCCATTCATTTTTCTCGGTGAGCGTGCAAATCTCTCTGCGCTTAGCAGAACCCCTCCAGTCGTTACACTGCAGTTCTTGAGGTGAGGTTAAAGCAAGCTTTAACAGTTGAATCTCCAAGTTTTAGCAATTTGTATAACTCTAAAAGGTCATTTTACGTAAAAGTGGAATTTTATTTACTAAATATATGACTTTACGTACAGACGGAACGATAACGAAGTAATTCTATAGATACCTACGTATTCCGTTTTGTACATTCCAGGTAAATATACTTAATTAAATTTTATCAGTTAATTAAAATCAGAGCGCAACAATCAATACTCCTGTATAAATTCTAAGATTATTTTCATTGAAAAGCTATCACAACTATGACCGCCGTACGAAAAACATGTAAAATGTGTCTCCTTGTTGTAGTAAGTTTATGCGATTTAAAGTAACGAAAATTTATTATTTATACATTGTTAAATATTACGGCGGGCTGATTTTCGAAACTTGTCGTCTTATTATGGCCTATTTTGCATGGGTTGAAGGCACTATTCTTGCCAGCGTAACTCTAATTTCTGGGAGTTTAAATAAAAATCATATTTTTGTTATATTGCAGATTATTGTAATGATGTGTGCAATTACATCAAGTGGTAAGTAGGTAGATAGTTAATACGGTCACACGTTTTTTTAAATGATAAATAAGAATTACTATACGATTTTAAGCTAACATGGTCATTCACGTAATAAATATATTATTTTATATATACGGGATATTTACCATTTATGTTTGTTACTCCGTGATGATGGCGCTTCAACGGTGCCAAAATATCGGGAACTCACAAAAACAAACATACATGGTAAATATCCCGTCGTTAATAGTGACTTATTACTATTTTCGAAAAACATAGATTAATATTAATCTGAGTGAAAGATAGGATACACATGCCATCGCACAGGTAAACCTATTAATTACCTACCACAAAAATATGCATTTTGAGACAGTTTCTTAAACATCACTACCTACAAAACGCATATCTATTATACGCGTATCTATTATTATAGGTAGGTAGCTATTAATAAAACTACTAAGTTATAGAGGTGAAAGTGAAATACCTATTTGGTGGCTATTGTCGTTAATAGCTATGTACAGTCGAGTTCATGATTATCTGAGCAAAGAACGGATAAAAAATATCTGATCTAGTTCTTATGCTTCTGACAATGGGGTCTTGTTCAGATGTTTTTGGTCCAATCTTTGCTCAGATAATGATGAACTCGACTGTACATATTATGTCTCGTGAATTGTGTTCTTTGTTCTAGGTCAAAAACCAATTTTAAGGCAAGGTCCACCTGCGAGCGGCAGTGCGGAAGGCACCAAAAGCAAACCAATTATACGCGAAGGAGAAGTCTCTAAATCTGATTCGAGCAGTTCTGAAGAAGAAGGTACCTATCGAAGTTATAGTAGAAGATAGAAAAAGACTAGATATACGTCTAAATACGAAACAAAAATTAAAATATCCGTAGTAGTTTTATGATTTTAGTTAGGCTGAATTAGACATTTATGAAATAAAGTTTGATGTTTTTAACCAAAAAGTACCACTTGGCCGCTTGTCAGTTAGGACTAAGTATACTATATTTGATAGCATGTTTATATACATAGCTTATTGATAGAACCGTATCGATAAGCGTGCTATTGTAGCTCCTGTCTAAAAACGTGTCGAATATGTAATTTTAGATGACCCGGCTGATGGACCAAGAAGCACGAAAGGCATATTGCGCGATCAAGCTGACAACGGTGAAGGTAACATCGATGAAATAAGACATTTTGTCTATAAATAACTAAACTGGGAAGCACGAACGCTTGTCAAATCCTTGTTTCGACAAATGCTTGATTCGTCAAATGCTTATTTCGTTAAATGCTAGTTTTGTCTAATCCTCTGTTCGTCAATCCCTTGTATTGTCCAGTCCTTGAATCGTAATAAATTTGTTCTGTCACATACTTGTTTTGTCAAATTCTAGTTACATCCAATCTTTATTTAGTCGGATCCTTGTTTCGTTCGTGCTTCTAAATTTGAACTTTTCGATATTTTTATGGTAAGCGCGCTTACCTCACCGGCGCACTTGCCCCGACTGACCTTACTTAAAGCGAACGCAAACACAAGTGTCAAAGTGAATTCCTTTAAAGAGAGATCCGATTGGACTATCTCTAATTTACCTCTTTGGAATGTAATTTCAATCGTTGAGCTGAAGAGGTAAACACTTTTCAGCGAGTTTGTGAAGCTCTTTATCTAAGTAATTGCCTTTATGGCGCTTTGTTACTTGGACTACAGTAGTCCAATTAACAAATTTAATAAATTACTTAGTATAACTTATTAAATATGTATTGTCAAATTAATTAATCAGGTGTACCTTCTTCGCCCTAGCACTTTGTCCCCATTCATTCGGTGAATTATGTGAATCTGAATGATTTGGCCGTGATCCCAGGTCCCGTCTCACCCAGCGCCGGATTTCCGCCTAGGCCTAGAAAGCCCCGGTCTAGCGGCCCCTGACATGTGTTCGTTACCAAAGCAGCAGTTGAACGCTAATTGATGTATTATACTGTTAAAATAACTTTAATTAACAAGTTTGGTAGAAATTATTAACTTTTCACATCACACATTAAGGATCTAGAGAGTAATATGTAATATCAAAGTATAAAGTGGTAATATCTTATACCTAAGTAAGTAACCATCATGATGCACTTCCCATTAAACTTTGTGTTTGTTGTGCAAACCCGACTAGGTAATCAAACTAACAAAGTATAACATAGCAAGTGTAAGGAATATTCCTACGGGTTGTTTGTAAGCTTTTAAAAACTGCCCGACATGAAGAATTTTGCATGTAATTTTATAAATGTTGACTCAAACTTGCACACAGTTTCGAGCGAGCGGCGCAAAAAGCGAGAAGCAAATTTTTACCGTAAGTGTACTCTTCTGTGACTAGATACTTTGTGTTTGGATAACGAAAAATAAATCAACGAATTTTGTTCTTAATATTCGTGTAATATCTATGTATAAAATAATCTTTAGAGCTGGACTTCTTTTTCTAGGTCGAACAAAGGAATTGTTTTACAAAGTTAACGTGCGCTAACACCTTCACAATGAAAGGCAATGGCTTTGTATGCCCAAGTACTCTGTGTTTATCAAAGCTATTTTTTCATTTTACTTACTCCTTCAACAATAAAATATAGGTTTTGTTCACGAAGTAGGTACAAAGCAAAGTGGACTCGGCCAAGAAAAATAATTCCAACTATGTATCAAACACGTCTCTTAGAGGGCAGAGAGGAGCACTTATTAAAGGCTTTTCGGAAATCAACTCTGCATGGGTTATGGGCTTTGCACTGATGAAAATTTGTACGTAATATTTCAAACACTTTACGCAGCCAAAGTTGCGGGGTGCAATCTAGTATTTTATAAAATAAATCAAGATCATCTATTTGACTAGATCTGTGTCTCTCTCGACGCCAGCAACACATTATTGAATAACTGGCCAAGAGCATGTCGGACCATGCTCAGTGTAGGGTTCCGTAGCCGTAACTATAGGGTAAAAAATATGATGTAAAAAAAGTACAACAACAAAAGAGCGTATCTTCATAGCAATTACGTCCTTTTGTTGAGAAGCGCAGTTTATCGGCAATAACTCAAAAACGGCACATTCGATCTTGTTAAAAATAATTTTCGTTGAAAGTATTAATTAAGCGTTACCTTTGTGATTTTTTTCTTATTTTTCGGGCGCACAGTTTAGAAAATAGAGGGGGGGGGACACAATTTACACAACTTTCGGAGCGATTATTTCCAAATACATTCACTTAATCAAAAACATTACTTAGGAACCTTATAGTGTTTTTTTAAGAGCTGTCGAACTATGTACCACACGTTGATATTTGCTGAAAAAAAATTTTTTACTGTCTTTAACATGTATGGAGTGCCCCCCCTAAAAATATTTATTTTAATTATTTATATACCAAACTAAGTAGCGGCTCATAAAAAACACCTATATTCCAAATTTCATCAATATCCATCATGTAGTTTTTGAGTAAAATACCTGTGACATACGGACAGACAGACAGACAGACAGACGGACGGACATGACGAAACTATAAGGGTTCCGTTTTTGCCATTTTGGCTACGGAACCCTAATAAAACGCGACACGGACAAATTAAAAATATATATATATATATTTGACTAGATGCCGCCCAGCGACATCATCCGCGTGAATTTCCAACTTCTTTATAAAAACTTTAATTCTCCATTTCAATATTTAAGGGGTTGAATTCCGAAAAATCGTTTCTTAATGCTCTACGACCCTTAAAACATTTTTTATTTTTACCCGCTACCTGTAGTTGTTTAGGCTGTACGTTGTCTGTCAGTACCTTACTAATAAAACTGTTTATATGTATAGATTTGTCGTTAACTACTTGTTGCAGGAGGTGGTAAACCAGTGTGCGGAAATAAATAAAAAGTGGTCTTAAAGTTCAATAAATTACAGATACCTAACAGAGGTTTTGTTCGTTTTATGAATTACTAGAATTTACCCGCGGCTTCACTGCGTTATTCGCGTTATTATGCCAAGGGAACTCTTTAACGGGATATAAAGTATCCTATGTTTCAATCTGACGGAATCGAATCGGATTTGGTCTACTTGCTTGCCAAATTCAGTTCAATCCATCCAGAATCCAAATGTTACTCCGTTATTTAGTAACAAACATCCAAACATCTTTACAAACTTTCACATGTATAATATTAGTGTGATATATCGTCAATACCGAAATACATACGAGATGTTGCCAGAAAAATTATAGTCAGGTACATAACAAAATAAAAAATTGTCTACATTTTGTAAATTCGGAACGTATGCCATAATGTTAATACAATTATAACCCTTCTAAAAGAAAATAGACTGCCATACGGCCACATCTCAAGAAAAAAAAATCGATTTTTTTTTTTCATTTCTTATTGTCACGTACTTAGTACCCGACAAAAAAAAAATTAAAAAAGCAATCGATTTTTTTTGAGATGTGGCCGTATTGCAGTCAGCAGGCAGGTAACCAACTCCAAACAATGAATCTACGGCACTAGCAAATCCACGATTTTCTACAAAAATTGCTTGTGAACATAATATTTGAGTTCCCTCAACTCCTCAGTTATCCCATTATTAGATCTTGAAAATAATAACCTTTGCAATTAAAAAAAATGTTTTTGAATCAGTTCATAAACCACAGAGTTCTAAGGTAACAAACATTAAAAAAAAGTGATACCTATGTACGAGTATATAAGTATGTTAGCTCTAATATAAAACCCACGTGAGTAGGACTCCAATATCTTAACGTTTTAGCAATAAGTGTTTTCATTCTTTAAAACCCTAGCTCTTTTTGCCGTCGTTCTTCTGAAATTAATGAATTATTCAGGGCTGAGATTCCCACTTCGTTCAATTTTAACTTTCACTCGGTTTATTTGATTAGGCTCAAGCTTCTCTTACTGTGATTTTTTCCGATATTGATTTTTAGAAGCTGTTGACGATAGAGCTCCCCACATAAATAATGTATGACTGTGTCGAAACTTGCGATACTTTATTGCCAATACGACGTCTCTATGTCGGTAATTTTCTAATGCTGGGGAGCCTATACTTTATTACAGTCGCTTATTAGATTTAGATAGGTATTAAGTGCTTAAGTAGTTATAACTAAAGCCAATAAAGTGTTGATAGAAACCCAGCAGCACTTACCAGTGCAGGGGAGTTTTGTTTTGTTTTAGATAATGTGTAAGAAACTGATCTCATTACATCTATAATGTATTTAAATTTACTTTTTTACGCAATAAAAGTTATTTTCCTCATGTTCAAAATATTACTATCAAGTAATGAAATGCTTTGTTTATAAATTACAACATGGGTATATATACATATGTATGTTTCAACGAGGAGAGATAACTAGCTGAATATAAACATACTCGTGAAATTGTAATAAAACAACTTAAATACGTATATGTAGATTAAATCGCGTATTAAATACTTCATTTTTACGACCCGACGATTCGTAACTCTTTTCAGCGTCCGTGGTCGCAGGTAGAATGAGAAAAACATAATTTTTCTTCTCAGTATTACCCACAGAAATATATCGAGATAGACAGAGGTAGAAGGAAAAAGTGTATGTAGCTACCAGGGCATGCTCCCGGTCACGGATTTATAAGAAAGTTTATATGGCGAGAACCGGGAATTCCCGGTTCCGGTACCGTATTTGTATGGAAATCCAGTACCGGGAGCATGCCCTATACCTACCTCGCGTGCTAAAAAGAAGTGACAACGACCTACTTTGGACGCCGTTAACTTAGTTATCGTCAATAGTGGTATGATAAATTGTTCCATATACCACCAAATGAAATGGAAAATGTATGTTTTCCATCACTTAATTACACTTTGGGCGTCAAACGCCAATCGAAAAACGTTACACGGTTGGTTGCCATACAAATGACGAACTATATTCTATCTCGATATATTTCTGTGGTATTACCGTTATGCAAACCTACCCAATTTAAAAAAATCAAATTTAAAATAAAGTTGTTGCCAGGCCTAATGTGTAAAGACGTTGACACATATGCCAGAAGGGCTTAACACCCTAACCTTAGAAGCTAGCGGGGCTTCAAAAAAGGCATACTGATAAGATACAGAGAGAAGCGCCAAGAAAACTTTCAGCCTTGCCTTATGCAAAAAAAACATAACTTTAAACAGGTATGCTATTTTTAGGAAAAAAAACCCTAGGAGTGTTTCGCGACTTCGAAAGTTTTTTTTAAGAATAGCGATAGCGTAGGTAGGGTGCGTTGTCCAACAGTGAACCACCTTTTTTTTGAAGTCGCAGAACTTGCTAGAAAATAAAGCTAGAAATTTGGTTTTGATGTCATTGCTTAGGTAATTTCATAAGGTATCTTATGTATAGGTTACAAAATGTTTTTTGGACTAACTAACATCCGTTTTGAAGGATAACATAGACATAATGGCGAGTCCACTAGCCCACTTTTTTAACATGTGCTATGAGATGGGTAATTTCCCTGATCAACTGAAAGTAGCAAAAATTTTGCCTGTCTTTAAAAAAGGAGAAAAGACTGATCCCAAAAACTACCGCCCAATTTCGCTACTGCCGGTATTATCCAAACTATTTGAAAAGTTGATCAAGAAAAGACTAGCCACTCACCTTGAAGCGAAGGATATAATCAGTCATAGGCAGTTTGGATACCAGAAAAACATTGGCACCACATCTGCAATAGATACCTTAATGTACGATGTTGTCAAAAACCTGAACAAAGGGATGAAGGTGGCTGGATTATTCTTAGACCTAAGCTCAGCTTTTGATACCGTAGACCACAGTATCCTGCTAAGTAAACTGGACTATTATGGTGTTCGAGGAAATGTTTTAAATTTGTTAATTAGCTACCTACAGAACAGGAAGCAGTTTGTGGAAATAAGACAAGTAGAAGAACGTATTGAGAAAATAACTAAGTCTAAAGTAATCAACGTTACTAGGGGTGTTCCACAGGGTTCGATTCTGGGACCAACCCTGTTTATACTATACATAAACGATTTAATAAAATTTATACGAGCATCTGTCCCAGACTCAAATACAGTAGTTTTCGCTGATGATACAAACGCCGTTATTAGTGCTAAGAACATTAATGAGCTAAAAGACAAGATCGGTATTGCTCTTTCTGCATTTGATAGCTGGTTTAATGTAAATAACTTGCAATTAAATGCAGAAAAAACCAACCTTATCCTGTTCAAGACAAGCTATCAGAATATAGAGACACTTAGACTTCTACAGAGGTAGTTAAGTTTTTAGTTAAGACAGTCTACAGAGGTAGTTAAGTTTTTAGGGGTTTGTATTGACTGCAATTTAAATTGGAAAAAGGAATTGGAGTCAATACAAAGTTCCATCAGCTCGGCATCTTACGCTTTGAGAACCTTAAGAGATGTTATCAGTCTACAACAACTTAAAATGGTATACTACGCTCTGGTCGAATCGAAACTACGTTACAGCATCATGTTCTGGGGAGGTTCGTACGACTACAACATGAAAACTGCGTTTATTGCTCAAAAGCGAGCCATAAGAACCATGATGCGTATCCCCCCAAGGGTATCTTGTAGGGATTTTTTTAGTTCTCTTAAGATACTGACGGTGCCTTGCCTGTACATATTAACTCTAGTCACAGAATTAGTGAAGTTTTTAGAGATGTATGAAACCAAAGAGGATAAACGAAAAAGGTTGGAAACGAGAACTAAGAATCTTAGTTATCCCTTCTTTCCAAAACTTCAAGTAGCCAGACACTGCGCACGTTATAAAGCCATCAAAGTTTTTAATAAACTACCCACGGAGTTTAAAACTATAACAAATCCCCAGAGGTTTAAAACAAAAGTAAGACAATTTTTATTATCAAAGTGCTACTATAGTATCGAAGAGTTCTTTTCTTGTTAATAATGATAATTTTTAATTTAATTTAATGTATGTTTATTTGTAAATTGTAATGATAATGGATTGAATAATGATTAAATTATAAGTGTATAGTAATTATCTTTATTAATTATCTTTATAATTATTTGTTGAGAATTATTGTAATTGCATTCTAATTAATTGTAAGAAATTTTATTTATAATAAATATTGTACCTACCCCTTAATTAAACCCACACACAATGTATATTGTTTTTGGAATAAATTGAATTGAATTGAATTAAGTAGGTTTAAAAAAAAAATGATATTTGGTTCACTGTATACTTTTTCTAATGCATTTAACGCCGTTAACCATGACCTTCTACTGGCTACCCTTAAACAACTGAATGTCTCGTCATCAGTGGCTGAATGGTTTACTTCCTACCTTGAGGGTCGCCGGCAGGTGGTTCGTGTTGATCGGTCCCTCTCAGAGTGGTGCGATCTCACTTCTGGTGTGCCACAGGGCGGGATTCTTTCTCCATTGCTTTTCTCCATATTTATTAATTTGATTGTGCCTCACATAACATGCTCTTACCATTTGTATGCCGACGACTTGCAATTGTATGTTCAAACAAATCCGAGTGACTTGGATCGTGCAGCCGCCGATATCAACGACAACTTGAACCGAATTTCTGCGTGGTCACAACGTTTCGGGATCGCCGTGAATCCATCAAAGTGCCAGGCCATCTTACTTGGTAGCCCCCGAACAATTTCTACAACACGCGTGGCCCACATGCCTCCGATCCTGTTCGAGAATATACCGATTCCGCTGAGGTCGCACGTGAAAAACCTAGGTCTGATTTTCGATTCTGGGCTAACATGGGAGCCACAGGTGTCTGATGTTTGTCGCAGAGCGACCAACACACTGAGAGCACTTTATCGGTTCAAGTACTTTCTGCCCATCAGCACTAAAACTCTCCTCATCCAATCTCTTGTGTTACCTATTATTGATTATGCTGATGTGTGTTACTCGAACATTACTCAGGCGTTGTTGACCCGGCTGGATCGACTCCTTAATAACTGCATTAGATTCATTTTTGGACTCCGTAAGTATGACCATGTATCTACTTTTCGCCGTCAACTTAACTGGCTTCCCATTCGTCAGCGTAGGTCATTACGAGTCCTATGTACACTTTACTCCATTATATTCGATCCAGCCGCACCCGAGTATCTTAGATCAAAATTTCAATTCACAACTTCCCGCCCTGGCTGCAGTCTCCGTACATCTCGGAGTCTTAAACTCAATGTCCCTCTTCACCGTACCGGCTTTATGTCGGATTCCTTTACTGTTAAAGCAATCAAGCTCTGGAACGATCTCCCACTGTCCATCAGGCAAGCACAAAGCAAGATCACATTCAAGCGCATGTTGCGCAAGCATCTTTTCAATACGGTCCAAAATTAATTATCGACATGAGGTTTTCACAAGGTACGTAAAGTAGTATATGTAAGTATATTATATAATATTGTATTTGTGTAAGTATATACTGTATGTATGTATATTGTAGGTATATTTGTAAACTTATCTTAAGTTTTCCAATTGACGTTAAAGGCCCTGCACCAAAACAATGTTTCTGTTTAGCCCATTGGTTGACTGGTAGAGAATGCCTTAAGGCATTAAGTCCGCCAATTGTACTATTTGTATTGTGCAATAAAGATTAAATAAATAAATATACTATGGGTCGTTTACATTAAACCACCCTTATTTCAACAGTGAACCATAATGCCATTATCAGTAAAAAATGCTGAAATGTGTAAGAAAACTAACACAATATTTGGTAATAATCTGTATTTTTAATATACATGAATATAAAGAAATAAAAACGTATTCTTCTAGTTTAAAAAAAGGAAAGATATTTGGTTCACTGTATACTATGGGTAGTTTACATTGAACCACCCTTATTTCAACAGTGAACCATAATGCCATTACCAGTAAAAAAAAGCTGAAATATGAAAGCAAACTAACACAATACTTGGTAATCATCTGTATTTTTAATATACATGAATTTAAAGAAATAAAAAACGTTATCTTCGTACAAAAACTAAAAGTTATTATATATTATATATCGTGCGGTACACAGTGAGCCGGCTCAGTGAGTACTATGTGAACCAGGTTCACTGTTCAACAACCACACCATTCAACTTAAAATATGAAAAAAGATAGGTTATAAACGGAATTGTCACAACGCAATGTACTCATAAAATGACTAAGACTACATCAAATTTAACACCATACAGCGTTTGATCATATGTTAAATAACAAAATATACAAAAATCCAGACACTTACTTGTGAAAAGTATCTTTTTTCGACGAAATTTAAACAAAGTGCTATCACACGTCCGGCCTAAGCCGCTGCCGCTGGCTCACTACGGGAGGGGGGAAGGGTTCTTAGACGGCATGTTTTAGCACGATCGGTCAAACTGGCAACGTCGCAGTTTCTTCAATATGGCGGTGGTTCAGTGTATCTTGATGGTTCACTGTTGGACAACCGACCCTACCTAGAGTTTTAAGGTGGTTTTCCACCGGCACGGCGAGACGAGACGAGACGCAGATTGAATTGAAATTTGTATGAAATTTTCAATTCACACAAATTTCATACAAATTTCAATTCAATCTGCGGTTCGTCTCGTCTCGCCCTGCTGGTGGAAAACCACCTTTATACGCGATTTAATCCATTAAGTTGTTTTATTACAATGAGTGATACCTAATCGCGGAAACCAAAGACACTCAACTGCTCAAAGGTTAACTGGAAGAGATCCCTTAAAGGGATAAGTTCGCCTTTGTACATATAGGTACCTTTATTTTGTAACCCTGTACTTTGTCTTATTTTGTGCAATAAAGTGTTTACATACATATTACGATATCATACTCGTAAAATGTATAAGTATTTGCACCTGATCTATTAATAGCAGAGTCAAACTACTGAAACTTAGGTTCGTTGATAACATTACAATGACGGTACGGAAATACTTTAATGGCGATCGCACCCACAGTACGTCACGGACCCCTGAGGAAGCTCTCGACTACCAGTTGGCATTGAGTTCTGGATGAGTTGAAACTATTTTAGATGCGCTTGTTCAGGCATTCTCAGGCCGTTATAGTTAGGATAAAATCCCCTAGAGTGCATTGTCGTGTAGTTTGTAATAATTCAGGCTTCAAAATAAAGTTTTCAGGCGAAAACTTATATATCAAACGCTTCTTGTAAAAATCTTTTAAGTTTTAGTTTTAAAGTTGAAATACTTTTATCTACGGCAAATCTCAAAATAATGAAAATTTGTTAGAAAAATTCGATTTAGGTATTTGTTTGTCAAAAATACAGTCTTAAAAAGGAAATATTATTTATATCACTCCTTAAATGCGAGTTATTCACGAAAGTAAGGTGTACCTACCTATCATACAATTTATATCCCATACATGTTTGTTCCATCAGTCCCACGGACCATGAAAGTAATACGTGTTCCTGTCCCACCTATATTCATGTGTTAACGATGGCTGTTGCAAGTAATCCGACGCTTGTCAGAGGTCAGGTCGGGTGAGCGGAGTTTCCCGCAAGATATTACCAAGAGCCTGCAAAATTACACTATTAAGCCGAATATATTGCGCTTCACAAACGCTGGACGGTGATTCCGAAAGTTTCCGATCGATTTATTATGTAACATGTCTATCGGCTGATGTTATGGAGCTATTAAAGGGTATTACGGTACGCTGGTAATAAATCGACTTTAGCGATTGTGATGCCTTTAAGTGTAGTCATCTGTTCGGCTGAAAACTATCGGTCTTCATTAGGTAACGTACACTTCAAGCTCTATTTAATAGCAGAAAGTACGTATCTGCTTCCTATAGCAACTTTGTGTGAGCAAATTATAAAAAATGTCGTCACGGTAACAAGTAGGGATGTAACGATACATATTTTTGCCGTAACGATATCGATACCGGTTGTTGTAGTAAATAATCGGCGACACCGATACCGATATCGATGGCTAAATAATTAAGTATGCACCTCAGACCTATGTATGTCCTTATTATAGCTAAAACTTGGCTATATTTAACAGAGACTCAACCTTGAAAGTGTAAAATAAAAATAAATAAATTGTCAACTCAAAATTCAAAGAAAATATTTATTATGAAACAAATGCATAATTAACAAAGTAATTATCATTGCATAAGGTAATAAACCGACACATAAATAAAGTCAGTAATTAAAATTACTTTTTGCAGATTTTTTCCAGACGGCAATTTTTTTTCCGCGCTCTTCAAATATCGGCTGTATACATCGGCGAGCCGATTATCGGTATCGGTATCGGAATCGTTACGTCCCTAGTAATAAGTACAATTCTTTTAGGGTTCCGTACCTCAAAAGATAAAAACGGAACCCTTATAAGATCACTTTGTTGTCTGTCAAGAACCTTTATCTCGGGAATGCGTGGAGGTATCGAATAGAAATTTAAACCATATACCTACTCAGGTCTACGGTCCCTTACAGCCTGTAAGTTACGTTACAGGTGTTAAAAAATCAAATTTTGGGGGTTAACGTAAAAAAAAGATATGGCCGTTTATATTTCGACACTCTCAAGGAAACCCTAATTTATAGAATACTTTCCGTTGACCTAAAACTATGAAATTTGGCAAGTAATACCGTCGTATACTACAAGTACCTATAGGGAACAATCTGAAACCTATACATTTGTAATTAAATCCGGTACGGAACCCTCGGTGGGCTGTCCGTGAACTTGTTCGGTTTTTTTTCTTAATAAGCAGAACTGGGGAAATGGTAAATTTAAAAATGAACTTCAAATTGCTTTAAATAAAATCTGGTTCTGTTTCCGGTTGCTTAGGGAGTAAATAAGCATATTTCCAGTTTGTTTTCCTTAACTCCGGTAGGTACTGGTATAAAAACAGCGCAGGGATGCTGTTTTCCGGTTCGGCGCGCACCTCAAAGGCAAGGCAACGTCTATTCGCTCCCTGGCCGAATTAAAAGGTGCAATTTAAACAGATTCCTTTTCGATGTCCCACTAAATCCTGGATAATCGCTCCCTTTCTTAAAACAAAGAGTTAATTTAAGATCAAGCATTTACCTTTAGAGGCCTTTGAGTAAATAAAGCTAATTAGAATTCGGGTAAATGTCTTCCCTAGGGCACTGCCTTAGACAGTGCAGCGATAATCATATCACAATGGGCTATTGATTTAAGCTGCCGAAGCGCATAGCGTCCTAGGCTCACTGCTCTAACTCTCAAAACTTATAATTGAATTTGGAATCCTTAATTGAACAGTAACAATCAAAGCCTGGATTAATGAGGAGATATATTGACAGTAGCTATGGGGAAATGAAGATTTTATCAAGAGATCACGACACTTTAGAGAAAGCACGTAAAAGCATAACTTTACTGAACAAGGATTGTTTTATTTAAGTATGTACCTACCAACGAATGATCCACAAAGCTAAGTACCATCGAAAACTTTACGTCGCGGTGGACGCAGATACTCTTTGGCAGATAAGTATCCAATATCAGAAAGCAAGTTTAAGCATAACTCGAAGAAAATGACTTGGTAAGTGGAGTTCTTCCCCACGAAAATTCTCGTCTGGCAAGTTTGGTAAATAATAAAGCACCAACCTCCTGAACTTAATGAACATTTTGAACGTGAAATGTCCTGGTCTACCGGAATAGTAAATTATAAGACGTAGTTCATACGAAGGAAAGAAGCGCGAGTATAGAAGAAACATGAATTCATACGATCATGTAGCGAACATTTATCACCTCTATCTTTAGTAGCAGTGAGGTGTGGTTTGAATTTACTAAGTGTATATTTAGAATCTTTCAGACTTACAGAGAGTACACTAAGAAATCACATAATACAAGCATTGCTTAGTTAGGTCGAATAGTGTAAGATTTTCTCCACAATATTTATAATTATACAGAAAGGGCATACATAGTTGTCGCCTCTTAAGGAGCTTCCATTGGTCAGGCATAAAATATTAAATTACCAAATATACAGGGTGGGAGGAACTATACCGACATACTTTAGCCATGAATTCCTGGTGGTGTGACGAGTAAATAATGTTATATCAACATGGGTCGAATATTGTCATTTTACAGTAATAGTCTTATGAACAAAATAAATCAGTAAATTCAGCCAATTAAAAAGCTAAAATGGAAACGAAAGGTGAATTTTTTGGCCTCGTAGTCGCTTACCATCAAATACTGCGAAGGTTAATTGCTGTTTAGTTAAAGGATCTAACAAAAATAGTAAAACTATCTTAGTCACATTCATTAGGGCTTGTTACACACTTGGGAGTTTTCATTTAAAAAATAATGAATATCTCTGAAAGTAAGCGTTTTTCGACTATACATCACAAAACTTTTTTTACTCGTCATACCACCAGGAATTCATGGCTAAAGTATGTCGGTATAGTCCCTCCCACCTTGTACCTATATTATGTTATGATGAACTAATGAACCAGTAATTGACCCACTTTGACTGTTGCATAGAGGAGAGCTATGTGGACAGAGTTTGAGGTAAGGTGTCAGTTGGTATACCCAGAAAGGTTTCGCGACTCACGACGACGTAAGTTCAGTTACACGATTTGGGACATTTTTTTATAAAATCTGGACATCTAAGAACCTTTTACTCTACTATGTAAGGAAAAAACGAGATTGCCTCTTCGGTATAAACTAGACCTAAAGATGGAATGAAGTTTTGAAAAGACATCAGTATGTACTTATATCTACGAACAGAAAGATACCTAGCCTCATTTTTGCTCAGTAGCAAGTTTCACCGATATACTTTTATAAGCTCATTGCTGCTCCGCCAACTTTTGAAAACTTTTGCTAACTCTAAGTAATTAAAGTTTATTCTATGGTTCATCATGCTGCAAAAAGATTTTTCTTTCGGTCTCTTTTATATAAATAACCGAAAGTTTTCCTTTGGGATCCAATGGGTGATTATATATTAAAGTTGTACCTATGCCATCGAATATATATTTTGTGGCATGGCGGTATATATATGTAATGCTTTTGGAAATGAAATGTTATACATATAGGTAGAGTAGCTACAACTGTACATGGCAGCATACAGTGCAGGGGTCTTGATTCCAAAAATAATTGATAGTGCGAGTAATAGTGTGAGTATCTTAGAAAATATTGGAAAGTATACTTTTATGCATTTTACTAAACGCTGTCACTCGGACTCATGACTCGTTGCTTTGTACCTTAGTATGGAGCTGTCATATCGCTTTTAATAACCGCATGTCCGCGGAAATTCCGCACAGATTTACGAGTCCGCATCCGAAATAAAACTATGAAAATATTTTTGTAATTTGTTGCCAGAACGAGGTCTAGTCCACACGCTCTTGCACGGAGATCGTACGTACCTACGTGTGCGTTTCAGTTTAGTACTTTCACTGTGCTTTATGTGACTAGCCACACGCGAGACATCAACATATTCCATTTATTTATAAAAATTTCCCCATATAACCTCTTGTATAAGGATTTTTTTACATTTTTTCAAATATTAGCTACAGTATCCGTAACATCCTGGGTATGGAGCAATACACCAGCCAACCCAAACTGCTACTAGGGAATGGGTCCAATGCAAGCAAAGTTTACATTACGGAAACATTTCTTGAACGCTATTTATCTAATGTCTTTCTAAATGACGCTGCTACTTAAAATAGGTAAGACCTGTGCTTTAAGTATCAGCAGCCTTCCAGTTGTCCATACAGATATTATAATAGATGCGTCACTTTTATTTAATAGTACCTAGATTACATTTTAGACATTCTGAGAAACTATTATTTAATCTACCTTACTAGTAAATGCGAATCAATAACACCGAGTGTCCGACAGGCAGGCGAGTACCTTGTTCTCGGTCGCGCGTCGCTGTCCCAGGTCGCAATCTTCAGAAAGTTCAGAAACCGAATGCAACATAAAAGTATCATCTACGCTAAGTAAGAACTAACATCCAAAAAACAAATAAACCGTTTTTTATTATCTAACTGTCCAAGAAACCGGAGGGGATGAATGCTACAGTGTTTGCATTATTCATTTCTGAACTTAATTTAAACGGCTTTTTTAACTTTAAACCAAGTTTATGCTAAGCTTCGCCGAGAAAGATGACTCCCAACTTTGTAATATTGAATTTTTGTCACAAAATGCCACATAAATTAATAATTATCGCTTAGATAATGAATTACAGTTATTTTTAAGAATGGTATGAAATATTGATTTAAACTTTCACGATTTTCACTCATTATTATAACAAAACGGGACTTAATCGCGTAAAAACACGCGATTAAGTCCCGTTTTGTTATAATAATGGTATGAAATGTTTTATTGAAAGCGAAAATCGAAATATAATACTTAGTAATAAAGTATAAGTAGGTACCAGTGGCGTGGCGTAAAATATATCCTTGGGCAAGCCGGTGCAGATTTGGCGTACATTTTCCTTAAGAGCTGTAGACTAAGGTGCTCAAATGGTTAATATTAGGCAAGCCGGTAGGAATCGAGTTCTTTGGGCGCCACGCCAATGCTGCCGTCCGATCACTAAAAGTAGTCTAAGCCACAAAACGTACTTTCGAGTTATTAACAAAAAACTCCAAAATAAATATTTCTAGAAAATGTGAAAATTTATGTAGGTTTTTTTTTATACACCAAATAGAACTATGTCTATACTTGTCATATTAATGTTCTTCTTTGTATAATAATGCTTATATATTTATATAAATAGCCTTTTGTGTTTTAGACGTGCAATTAAATACCAAAAAATATAGTATTTGCATACTAAAACGTGGCTAAGTATACCTTTACTATGTTATAGTGTAATATTTTATCATACTTTTACTAACATTTCCAATTTGTTTTAGTTTGCATAGTTAAAATATGGCTAAGTTACTTATTCGGTTTATAGCTATGTATTTATGGCTAAATAAAATGAAAATAACTTAACAATAAACACATTACGAGCCATTAGTAATTTTCTAACCACGGACTTGCGAAAAAAATGTCGCTGTACTACCACAGTACGGAATATTGCTTACTTTAAAACACGTTAAATGACAAACCGCCATAGCTAACTATGTTTAAGAGTAGTAAACTTATTCGATAAAGTTACAGTTTCCACAAAATCAATTGATATTCCACTATGAAGCAAGATTATTCAGAAGTTGAGGTAAGTTAATAAAATGAAAAAAGATAAATGATTTATTTTTTTAAACTAATAAATGCCCACATAAAGTTAAAATTATTATAATACTTCAAGTTCATACGACCATACTCCATATGATATAAGTATAAACTAATGTTTGGTAGCTTTTTCTATTCCATTCGATTAACCGTGCAAAATTAAGTTGTTTTTATAAGCGTTTCATTTTTTGACTCTAAGTATGCATGGGCAATTTAGTGTTATGGGAAACTAGATAAAAATTATATTCTACTTTAAATGGGAAACACTTCAAAATTAAAAAAAAAACGCGTGGTTGGCATTGGAATGACAAGCAAATAAATAAAAGAGATACACCCATAGAAAATTTCATGCGTGGAAGGAAGTGAGATACACTGTCAAATTTCCTTTTTTGCTTTTGAAACCTGCCCCCAGTGGCCGGTTCCACGAAGTTACTAATTAATAAGTTGTAATTTTACAAGTCTACTAGTAACCTAGCAACATCGGTCCATTATAACAACACCACTGGTTGGTTTGACCAATGTAGACTTGTAAAATTGGAACTTGCACCTTCCTGGAATGGGCCACAGCTTGTTAATGTCCAATTGGGCTTGTTATTGTCCAACAATCCTGCACCAACTAAAATCTTTGTTTTACCCAATGGTTGACTGGTAGAGAATGCCTTAAATAAATAATTAAAATTGGGCCAGACTATGGAGCAAACTCGATCAAATCAGATGACATAACAATGCCGAGTTCCGGTTTTTGGTAAAATTCATTTTATCGGGTACTACAATTTCAGGGTGGCAAGTAAATAAAAAAATATTTACCAATAAAAGTGGTATTTGGTGGTTTAAAAAGCTGTATGTGAGGAATTAAACATAACTTTTATTTAGGAATAATAATGCTGCTTAAATTAAGCTGATTGTCCCTTCTAAACAAAAATAATATTTTGTCTGTTTATTCTTTAATAATTAATAATGGAATAAACGAAAAATGTTTTTCTCTTGTTGTTCATTGTCTTCTGCAAATCGTTTTGTTTTATTCAAATATTGCATAAACGGTCATAATTATGTAACATGCTACAAAATATTGAACTTTGTGTTATTGAGAGTTGAGTTCAATGTGGGTATCCTGAATAGAATTGTCAATTTATATCTCCATTGCAAAGGTGCGCGGACACATTGTCCTTCTAATGTTCCATTTAGGGTGACATACCTACATAATTATACAACGTATTTAATACGTCATTTTTAGTGTTTGCGTATTTATGGTTTCACGCAGCGATTCATTTGTTAACCCCCTCCAGCCGCAGATTTTGGAAAAGATATAATATAGATAAACAGTTCAATCTGCACATTGTTGCCAGAATTCAACCGTTTTAATCGACTGTTTTTATCAACACAAGAAGTATAGTTTAAAGAATACAGAGTAACGTTATGTCAATAAAATTTTATCGGGATTGACCTACGAGTATAAATTTTTCGTATTCATGGCAACAGAAGTATCTGGTTAACTAGTTTTCTTAAATAAGGTGTTCGCTGTATGTTGTTGAGTTCACGCAGCCAGTATATACGCCCGCATAGAATAACCTACTCAAATACACCGTCCCACCAACAAACGACTCCGCTGCAGGCGCCGTGCATATGATTGGGCGTACATGTATGTCATAGGTTTTCGCGTTAGATTTCCAAATTAATCCAAAATAATTAATTACTGAATCGAGGTATCCGACGTATAATAGGTTCAATATTTACTGTATTAGCTTTGGCACTCGACTGGGGTGTGTAAAAACCGAATATGATCAACCATCCGTTTGCAGAGCTCATCTGATCGAAGAACCATACTAACATGGACGCCCAGCCTTAGAGAATGTGACCTGAACATAGCCAGGTTTTAGTGTAGCGATGCTGGTTAGTCTGGTTCAAGTGTAGTATTATTATTTTTTTAAGCAATGTATGCATAGCTTTAACATAGTGACGTGTTTTTAGCGTAGCATTTGTAATGGGAATCACAATAAATTTCCTACAAAAACACGGTTAAAGTAGTTTAGCGTTGTAATTTCTGAATGATTCACACAAAAAAACATTGTTGTAAAGAGGCAAAAGTATGTTAACCAGGAATTTGTTAAGGTTATGTGCATAACGAGCTTATAGCCATGTACCCAGAGAGAGGATTTTGGATGAATCCAACAGTTAACCATTCTTAGACAGGTTGTAGTCTAGCAATGATGGTTAGTCATGTTTTAATTGTGGAAACTCCGAAAAATCATGCACTTAGCCGTGTTGGACGATTCTGTATCTTAAAAACTACATAAAATAGAAAAATTAAACCAAGATAGGTCGATGCGGCTTTTTTTTCTCTCTTAGCCCATATAGAAAACTCAAAATTGGCCATATGTGGCTTAGACTACTTTTAGTGATCGGACGGCAGAATGGTAGGTACATTATGATACGAGTGGGCTATGTAATGACTACTGCCCACTTGCGAGGAAAATAGTACATTACACAACTAGTAATACAAAGAAAGGCCGAGATCGCAGATGTTTGCGGCCCGAGCTGCAAGCGAGGGACGTAAATATGCGATCGAGGGCCTTCTTTATTACCTATAAAGAAAGCCACCTACAAACAAAGTTTACCATAGACACATACTTATTATATTGTCAGTGATTGTCAGTCATACATGTCAGTTTGCTCGCTATGTTTAATTTTATATTTTAAAATGTAGTCGTAGAAAAAGTATCGTATGGAACGTTGTATAATTAAGTCAAAAAACGCTCATGGCGTCTCTATTTGCGATACTCGCCTTCGCGGCGGCTTGTATCGCAACCCACGCCATTCGCATTTTTTGACCCTACTTATAAATAAAAAAAAACTTTTATTTCAGACCAAATAGATCCATAATAATATAAACTAAAATAAAAATTAAATGTTAGTAACAATTTGTGCCTTACAAAACTATGTTAGTTGTACATTAAGAATGTTGAAAAAATTTGCCAAAAACAATTAAATAATTTAAAAAGGAGCATGTTTTAACTTTACTTGGCCCTGCCAACAACCACTCCAATATTTTGTGACTTATACAACTGTTGCATTTCTGAGGGCTTTCTTTATTACCTCCCGTGTTGTGTACATCATTAAACGGTTTTATTTTATGTCTACACTTGGCCAGTAAGCGGCTTTTTCCGTAAGGTATACCACAGCTCCATTTGTTGATGTACAACCGCCATCCTGACACTCACGACTTCTTAAAAAAAGTCTTATCGTCGTTTGTCGTCTTATCAGTAAAAAAGTTTCCATCAGTATGGAATAAATAAGAGTTCGAAAACCAAAATATATACACATATAGATACAGGAAATATCTTTTCTGTTTTAATAGGAATTAACCTAAACTATTAAAACAGAAAAGATACGGAGGTCAAGGTAGATAGCAGAATTGAGGGCATTTTCTGAGTGTATGGTGGACGAATGGTTGAGTCACTGGGCCGGAAATCCAGAGGTACCGGGTTCGATTCTCGGTCTGTACACAGGCGAGTGCCATTTAATTTTTCTGTGTACTATGATTTCCTGTATCTATATATGTAACATGAAAATGTGGTGTAAAATTTCCCGCATTAAAAACCAATGAAGAGACAAAAAATGTTTCTTTCATGTAAAGTACCAAAGTTCAAAATCCCGCCACAGTAGCGCTGGAGTTGGCACAGGTATGAACTGAATTACTGAATTTAGCAGTTCTTTGTTGACGGGGTTGACGGAGTGAAGAGCGCTGATATGGAGCGTAGAGGTAAGGTTTAATATTTTTGGTGATTAAAGTAGGTATTCAGTAAAGCAGCAATATACCAAGTATATTAAAACCTCATCTATTTACGTAGTCCGATAGAATTTTGTGAATAAAACCTCTTTTTACATATATGCAACACTAGCCCCTATTTAGCACATTTCGCCCATATTTCGCCGGACACGTTTCGATACACAGAGACGATTATCGTTCCTTACCCCTACCATCCATAGTGTCTTATTTATTTGGATCATTTGAATGAGTAGTAGGTAGGGTAGGTCGATGTCACTAAGTACCTACCATTAATGTTTTCACGTGAACGCTTATTCATTTAATTCATACAGAATAATCGATCGTGATCGTGACAGAAATTTATTTTCGTCGAGCTGTTGTCATGTCATGTTTATAAAATCCTATTCAAAGAAGTACCTAGTTTTTACCCGACTGCGGCGAAGCCCAAAGGAGGGTTATGTGTTTGACCTGTATGTATGTATGTCCGTTCCTGTGTCCGCTCGTAACTACTCAACGGCACATCCGATTTTGATAAATGATACATCATTAGATTCGTCTTGATGGTGCGAGTGTCACTGGGTATGAAGTTCGTTAAAATAAACAAAATGGCGGATTTTATGCAGTTTCAAAGTGCACCGCGGTCGGGTTTTTTTTAGTAAAAATGTGGTTATTGTTATTCCAGAATTCCGTTTTCATGTTTATCAGTAAATTATGTGTTTAGATACAACAGAACAGAAACACGACAGGTAATAATATTAATAAATATAGCGAAGAGTCTCGACCACCATCTCAAGAGACTCGCTAGATGGCTGGATCAAGGGTCAGATACAGAAAGCGGTTCTTCTGGACACGGCGCGCATCGTCAGGAGGTTCCTCTCTCTGCGGCCCTAACCACCGGTAGCTTGGGCCCCGCCCCTCTGCCGGCGGCACTCTAGGTTAGGTTTTTTATAATGTGTTTATATTTTGTAATTTCATTTTGTATTTTACTTTTTATATCGTCCCCTTGGTGCAAAAACCGCTTAAGTGCACTTCTAGGCTAAAGTGAGTTATTAACACCTTAGAATGTACTTTTCAAGACCTACATACTGTCAAAACCCGTTTTGCGATACGACGCTCCGTTCCTGATTTAACTTTTTCTTAAGGTCACTTAAAACTGATTTTTTCCAATATTTAACGACCAAAAACGACTAAGTGTGGGTTAAACACCGTTTTGAATTATTCTCTACAGGAAGAACATCTTATTCTCATTTAAGCGGTTTTGGAATGATACAACTTTTAATAAAAATGCCAATATCCCTTCTGCTAAAACCGCCTAAGTGATAGGTATATAGTAGGTTTTTGCAGCGTAACCTAGTATCAAAACATGTATTTCGTCGCCTGGAAAAAAAATCTAAGCATTGTTAGTAGGTTTTGTCATTACATTACTATTGCATATGTACTGCATAAATAAAATTCTTCAACAGCGAAAACCAACTAAATGCACACAATCGATTTTGTTTGTGATGCTAATTCCTTACCACCATTGTAGACCGATTCAGCCAAAACCGCTTAAGTTCAAATAGATGTCAATAATGTTGCCTATGATTATGAACTTGAATGTAAGAAAATCTATCACTCGTAATGAATTATGAAATTAACTACTGATTGACGTAATTATATTTTGTTCTGTTATGTTATTTGTTTATCAGAGTGAAAAATAAACTATTTAAATGCTTAGAAAGAAATTAATAGAGAATATTATTCCTATTATTTATTTGCACAAAACATTAATTTGTCTATGTATCTATCAGTCTGAGAAACATATCTGTTTTTTTTGGTATCAGCGTAATTCGTCCCATTCGTTTTTCGTTCAATTCGTATTCCGTCTCATTCTATATTCGTCACACATTCTTTATCAAGACTATTCTTTATACATAAATAATGTGTGACGAATATAAAATGAGACGAAATACGAATTGAACGAAAAACGAATGGGACGAATTACGCTGATACCTTTTTTGTACCATGGTCGCGTCTTGCATTTCAAAGCGTTGACACGGTTTTGCGCGCATGAATGTAAAGGGTTGTTCAGAAATATGTCTTACTTATTCCTCTGTCTCCATACATTTAGTATGAAAAAGGGGTCAAAGGAATAAGGTGACCGCAGACATATTTCTGAAGAATAACCCTAAACAATTGATATGCTGGTAAGTGATTGATTCTAGAGCTAAAAATGTTTTACCCTTTGCCTCGCATTTGTGGACTATGAGGAGGCCTTTGATTCTTTCGAGAATAGTAGTACCTACGTAAGTGTCCAGCAGTGGCGTGGCGTAAAATATATCCTTGGGCAAGTCGGTGCAGATTCGGCGTACATTTTCCTTAAGAGCTGTAGAATAAGGTGGTCAAACCCTTGATATTAGGCAAGCCGGTAGGAATCGAGTTTTTTGGACGCCACGCTACTGGTCTCCAGTCTCAACGTTAAATACGCTCAGCAAGCTTGGGAGAGGGCCATGCTTAGTGATTTGTTAAGGGATTGTATCAGAAATGAGATAATCCGTCACAGAACCAAAGTGACAGACGTAACCCAAAGAATTATCAATCTGAAATGGCAGTGGGCTGGTCAAATATGATAAAGATTTTGCTGGTGATTGGACCAAGTGTTTTTACAACTTTCTAAATATACTGCGCCATGATAGGGTGAAGGCACACGCAGACGATTTTAGTTGAAACATTATAATGTAAACTAAAAAAGTACATTAAACACCTAAGGCGGTATAATAAGGAATGGCCCATTTCGCAGGTGTTTGCTGCAAGCAAAGGCCATAATTATGCAATTTGAAGTTTTACTAATTACCATCCGCAGTGTTTACATAATTTTACGTCTTCTCTTGGCCAGGAAATGGTATTTTATCTTCCCGCGCAACGGGTGAGAAATGCCACTGACGGCTCATGTTAAGGTGACGAAAAGTACCTATTATACTCGTATCATATGATGACACACCGCCCTGTGATACCATTACCACGTTTACGAGTTCATTTCACAATTACTTTAGTATTGAATAAGTTTTACTTACATTTTGGAGTGTTTGCCTAGCTGATTTGTCTCGAATATAGGTTTTTGGCCTATTTAACACTAGAATATTACACGAAACTCGTAGGAAACCATTCAACCAAAAGGTTAGGATCCAGAGCAATGCAAACCTAACAAAACGTAAAGCTATATTGATTATGAGGAGAACAGACAGGAAAATAACTTTCGGAGTTAAAAACGCCTAAGTGAATTTTGCCATTTTAAGCGCCCTTAATTCGTAAATTCTCAAATCACTACAGCCAAAACCACCTAAATGACTGGTGACTTTTACATAAAGTAGTATAATATCAATAATTTAGGGATTTAAGATCGTATTTCAGTGCAAAAGGTTATAACTTTAGACTAGAAAGCTTAATAACTACCAAATTCCAGCGGAATATTACTGGTTTAAAAGATACAAAAAAAATGTGCCGTCAGCCAAAACCGCTTATCTGCACGACCTTACAAGGTAAATCCTTTATTTTACCTACTTATTATGGGTATAGAGCAAATTACTACGTACATACTTATTCTGTGATAAATTATCTAAGTAAGAACACAAAGGCTCCTTTCATATAGCTCAACATTACAATTTTATTAGCATACAAACCTTTAAATGCGTTTTTCTCGAAACTATACTTCGTGCAGTTAAGCGGTTTTGGCAGCAAGGGGACGATATATATATTGTAAAAAACCTAAGCTGAGAAAATAAAGATATACAGAATTAATAAATATACTTGTACGTATTAAACCTATTTCTTTCTTTTTGGCGTTGCGACAACCCTGGCATGACAGCGCAGTTTCTGTCATGGGCATTTGGCCGCGTTGGACAACTGTTAGTTTTTAAACTGTGACACAGGTAACTGGTTTTCTTGTACCATGATTTACCATTGGTAAGAATAGTATATAGTAGTGATAATAATAGTACATTAACATTACATACCGAGGCCAGTAAAGTAAAAAAAATCTCAGATCACATGTAACATAATATGTTGTCGGCCGAGGCGAAGCCGAGGACGGCTAGGGCATGCAATACCGGTTTTATTTGTATTGATAATACCGGTTTTTCGGTATAGGCCCATATAAGTACCTTTCGACGCATAGTACCAAATTCGCAATGTGCCATTTGGCGTTTCGCGGAATGTTATATTTACACACGCAAAGCACCAAATTCTCACAATACCAAATACGCTTAGTGCCAATACGCGTAATGCCAAATTCAAAAAAAATGTCCCAGAGCCGAAATGTTTCATGTAACGTTTTGAAATTTTAGAAAAAGAAATTAAAATCTTGTCTGATGATCCGTCATCGCAGAGCAAAAAGTCTTTTGATATAACCTCAGGAATTTCGATTTGACTCAAATTACTAAATGTGGTGCTATTATTTTCCAAAAGTTGGTACTATGCGAATTACAGATTTGGTAACTCACGTAGTTAGTTGGTGTTTTGCGAGTTGGTCACTTTACAAACTTGGTACTTTACGAAATTGGGGTTTTGCGGAATTGGACATATGAGTATGTTGGCACATTGCGTTTCTGGTACTATGCGTCTGAAGGGCAGACTTCGTAGTCTGCCACTGAACTATTTTTACCCGACTGCGGCGAAGCCCAAAGGAGGGTTATTGCCTAGGTAGTTTGTTTAAAATCGTACTGTTTTGTGTAAATAAAAATTAACTGAACGTACGTAGTTGCCAATATCGGTACCGAATATTTTTACTTTAATACCATACCTGAGGTAGAGCAAGTAAAATTTTGAGGTTATGCTTAGTTATAATAACTTTTGACATGTCTTAACCGTTCTCATGATAAAAGCACGACATACCTGGGTAGTTCTCTGCGATTTTTTACCGTTTTGCTTGCTTCATTACCATCGCCACTATTATTGGTCGTTTTATAAAAGCAATCAGGATCATTCATTATGATAAAAATAGCAGAAGCACGCAACTTCTACAAGATAACCCAAAACGAATCCATAGTTTATAGGGAGCTCATCCATAATGTGGCGATGGTAATGATGCGATTGGTGCGACTGTTTAGTCGCACAGAACTACCCACCTACGCTACTTATCATATCACATCCGTTTTCGGCGAGTGTGTAATACAAACTAATCAACGTTGAAGTTTGTCGATGCGAGCCACCATTATACACTTGATTCTCTTATTATATTTCCTAATTAATAGCAAGCACTAAATTAAGAACCTGTCGTTTACGGTACGGAAACACTAACTTTATAAAATCAGTGTTTTATAATTTTGCCTCAAACCAAAGAGTAGTATAATATAACGGGTAAAGAGAGCCCTCTCGTTCGTCTTGGGTGCAAACTATTTCGAAGCGCCATCTACATTTCTTAACCAGAACTTCCAGCGATATCTATACATATACATAGGTATGTATATGTGTATGAGTGTTTATATATATATACCTACCTATATAGGTAGGTACCTATTTTTGTACTACATACTGTTTGATAAGCCATCTTTTTTTCTAATTTGCTTGTTGTAATAATTGGCATTATATTTATCTTTACAGTTTTTTTAACGTACCGATTATTCAAACAAGCAAATTAGAAGAAAATGGCTTTTAAAGACTGAGGAAATCAGGCAACATAAAGAAGAAAAAAGGCACATAAAGGTCAAATAATGAGAGCAGCAAAGTTTATATAAAAGTACTAATTCGAATATGGGAAGTCCGGAAATGTATCTCATACAATTTAATATCATAACTATCACTAGTCATAATTATTCTTGGTTGATACGATCGTAACTCCGAATTATTCATATTAATGATGTCGTTCAACATAAATATTTATTATTAAAAACTTTTTTAGATAACGATTTCTAGCAATAGAATTTAGCATCATAAATATCCTTAAATAATAAAGTCAGTACCGGGGGGGTGTCCACAGAACTCGATTCTCACCGACTTGCCTATTATTAGATCTGTAAAATGTGTTCCTCTACGGTTAAATAATAGGCAAGTCGGTAGGAATCGAGTTCTGTGGACACCCCCCCGGTACTGACTTGGTTTAACATTGGCACGACTTTGTCTAGATTTCATTACTTTTTAGAGATAAACAAGCAGCTCCATCGAGACTTGGCTAGTTTTTTACAGAATGTTTTTGGTGGGATTTTTTAAGAAAAGTACTTAATGTTAGGTAAGGTTTGAACAGCGATCTTAGCAGAATATAACTGCTACCAGAAAAGTAGGTTAGATTATGTTTGAACTGCGATATCAGAAAATTTCGTTGAATAGGTTTATAAATAAAGTTAATGAATTAAATATTTTAAACTAGTACAGTATAATTAAATCGTTAATTATTATTGGATGAAGAGATCGCTTCCTTAACGATAAGACCGCCTGTTGTCTACCATTTCTTTTTAATATCTTGTTTATTTTAGGATCACTGTAATTTTTGGTGTGCAATAATTATGATCACAAAATGTTACTAAAGAAAATTAAGACAAAAATTGTATACGGAGCCAATACGTACACTTAAAATAGTAAATTAAACAACAGTCATTTTTTTATAATATATTTCATTTTCTATTTTTATAGTGCTTATGCTTATTGTAATACACTTGGGCCGCTGTTTTCGTTTCGTCGTCCCCGGCGTACCTAATTTTTCCAGACAGAATCCAATTTACAGAGCGGCACCAACTGTAAATAATGACATTTAACATAGTGTCCAAAAAGTAATTTTTCAATGTCAATTCGTGTTCCTCACATTTAAATGGGAAATCAATTAAAGTTTCTATAAATATGACAATAGTCTCTTTCAACTTCTTTTTGGGCGGATTTTCCTTCAAAAAGGAGGTGGTCACGTGTTGCACTTCTTTAAAATAATTTTCTAATTCTTTACTAGGGTAACAAAGCCATTCCTTCTTCTTATTCTGCTCTTTTTTGTATTCCTTTGCGCGTATAAACTCATTATTTTTACTATCACTAGTATCTAGTAACTTGCTTCTGCAATATTGACACCGCTTTACAACTTTCTGTAAACATTTCTTAAGGACCCAACCACAAACATAATTTCTTTGCCCAGCATCCTCTTCATGGCACGGGTCCACGCAGATGTCACTATTAAAATTAATAGTGTCCGTTTCATCGCTAACATCACGAGTCACTTTTTCTGTCAAAAAAAAGTCCAGTGTCTGGAGACATTCGTTAGTGTCTTTTTCACAATTTGCTCTCCTTGAATGAGGAGAGCTGAAATTATTTAATAACAGAGCCTTAAAGGCACCTTCAAAGGCTACCGTGTTAGGTGCAATATTCCTTGCACCATAGCTTCTAATATTTCCAAAGAAATTCTCTAACGGATCCTGGTTTAAATTTCGGGTCAACATTGCGTCAACACGATACTTCCCGGACAACACTTGCCACAACCTTTCCACACCCTTTATCGTTTTTATCAAATTGTTAACAGTTGGTACCACAGCCTGAGCGAATCGAATTTTGTCTCCTTGCTTTATTTTTTTTATAAATTTTACAGTTTGTAAAACCTCTTTTGATTTTTGCCACAGAGCATGATGAGGGGAGTTTTTTTTTATCGGCCCTTTAAATATTTTTCCATTCGGTATGGACAGACTGCTGACATTTAATGAATCAAATAAATTGTCTAGTAATAATGTGATTTCAACATTTTTTTTACATTCATTGGGTAAATCTCCCCTCGCTGTTAAATGTTCTGCCGCAACAGCAACACTATGGCTAAAGAGCTGTGTGGCGGATTTGACCCGCATTTTATTAATTTTTTCTGGAGTTACATGTTCCTCGGTTAATTTGTCAAGTAATCGCAGCTCTCCATACGATTTGTCCGCATTATATACCATTTGATAGTAATCCCACTTTATGACCTTTTCCTCATTTCTAGTTGTGTAGGACAGGTCCTTTGTTAGTAAATTATTTCGTAATCCTTTTACCAAATGAGGTGTGTCATAAAGGGGGATTATATCATGGCCCATAATGCGGATCACCTCTGTTTGCGAGCTGCCCTGTGTTTCGGACACCAACTCTGTAATGGCACTGCAATTAACCGGGCTTTGGTCACATACTGTATTTAATACAATAAGCCCAGCTTGCAGTGCCTCTCGGATAACCGATTTTATTATTGTTTTTAATTGAGACCTATTCAATGAATTGGTGAAATAATATGCTATAGGCTGTTTAAAGCTGCTTTTCACTCCCTTCGCCATGAAAACTAGAACGTGGTCAGCAAATTGTACACCTGGATTGGAGGTAAAACCTTGTAATTCATCTGCGTGACGCACGTAATTTATCTGTGGTGTGATTGACATTTCGTCAAAAATTACGCTACACAACCGGTCACTTACTTCCTTTTCTGCCATTGTTTTTTTGATTTTGTTAAATATTATTTTATTTATACCTGGCGTTAATTTTATTTGACTTAACAATCTCTTCATTGCCTTACTGGAAGGAAGTGAAAAGTATTCGCATAAGAGTCTGTAACACTTGGGGCTCTTTTTGTACAGTGATAGAGCCAGAATTTTTTCTTGTATAGAGTATCGTCGCCCTTTTGGTTTCTTGACAGATTGTTTCTGCATATGTACCAACAATTTCGCCGGTTTGGTCATATTTTGCACCACAGTCTGAAAGGCAGCGTTATGAGACATTTTTGTGGCATTTTCCAGTCGCTGTTTGAATGACTTTCCCCTTTTACGCAAACGATTTATTTCAGATTGTAAAACTCTAATTTTCTTCCTCATTTGTTGATTATAGTGATAACTATAGCAGGGTGCTCTTCCGCGTACATCTGAAAAATACAATATTAGTGATTAATTCTATCAAGCATTAGACTATAATGTTATAAACAGTTTTCGTTCTTCTTTATTGATGTCAATGTTAAAAAAAACGGTTTGGGATAGATGTATTTAAAAGTTACACTAAAACTGAGCTCATTTAGATCAGCAACTACGATAAAACAGCATTTACATGGCACGGCGGCAGGGAAGAGTGCGGCTGCATTGAAAGTAAATATAGAAAGACGAGTATGGTTTTCAAATAAATCAAGGATGGTAAATTCATTCACAAACGAAATAATGGATCTTTTAGCAAAAACAGGTAAAAATGTCCTAAACATCTGTGTTTTTCATTTACATTTACATACTTTTTTAGGCTAAAAGGGCCAACGGGGCCCTATTACTAGCCTCCCCAGTCCGGATGTGATAGGGATTGAATCCTTTGAACCGTAATAAGTAGACTTTACATTTTCATAAGATGTACGTTTCTTTTTACAGCTTTAACAACAAATAATAAACTCAAAAATAAAATGATAAATACAAGCAACGTGATTTTTAAATATAACATTTATACTTAATAATTTATAGTTAAAAAAAAACTTATTGTGTAACCTCACCAACGACACCAAGCGTAACCTCAGACTACAGTATACACATTATTACCAAAAACTCAGTTTTCATTTACCAAAAATTAGTACCTCCATTTACACAAAGAGCACTTTTGTAACGGCGTTTCGAGTTTTCAATCATCTCCCAGCTCATATAAAAGCTCAGGTGGAGAGTTCCCCTTTTAAAGTGAAATTGAAAAATGGCTTATTGATAAAGCATTTTTAGCATAAAGATTTTTTACGATGAAATTAAAATAATTGTTTTTTACTGTCTACCTGTGTTTATATACACAGTTCATAATAAATAATTCTAATTGCATTTTTCTTATTCTGTTTCTCTGGTTTTCTTTTTACTCGACGGTGGTACGTGTGGGAATCCGACTTACACTTGGCCGGTTTTTATTTTTTATTATCACATAGGTAAAGAGTTTACGTTACACCTGGCCATAAAGTGGCAATTACCGCACGCTACGCGTGCGGGAAATCCCAGTGCCTGGCCTTGGGAAGACGTGTAAAATGTTGTACTTGAGGTAACTACAAAATTTTACGTATAGAAAGATCTCATATTTATCTCCCTTGCCTTCGGCTTGGACGTCAAATACCTGCGATCTGAGACATTATTTGTTTTACCTCCCTATAGTCAGATCCGATAGAAATGAACAAAAACGTAAACAAATATGGCTCACTGATAATTACGTCTATTGTCTATGGATTTACTGTGAAATAGTGATGGGAAAAGTATAACATTAATTAATCAATCCATTTGACAATCGTGAAATTATTATTAACTACAACTAAGTGAGAGGAACATAAAATGTATCGTACTATTTAATTATTAATCACTACAATAACTTTTATCATCATTTAATATTTTGTAATAATGAAATACTAGGTCCTGTCCTATGGGAACTACGGATATTTTAGATCGGTGATTGACCCAGTGAGTGACCCTCAGGGGTCCACGGGAGACTCTCAACGGGGTCTACGTTAGCGTATAAAAGAAATGGGAGTTCACAAGTTATAAGTCCACCAAAATGTTGGCTTGGCTTTACGTAGCAATTTAGGCAATGCAAATATTACACTACTCAAAAAAATTAAGGGAAGAAAAGTCCAAAAATGAGAAAGCCAAGTCATATTTCAAACAAAATCAGAAGACGAACAATGCACGATATCTGTAATAATACGATTAGTTAAGCGTTTCTTTAATTTTTGTCAGTTATGGTTATTTTTTAATGGCGATAGATAGCTATGGCCTTTTCCCAGACGACGACGAAGCAAAAAGGAGGATTATAGCGCCGTACCAAGTGCGGGTATTTCGGAAAACCCGCGCGGCTAGATTTTGACACCTTTCTCGCCAGTCCCTACGCGATCATGGACGTTACGGCACGTCCGAAACGTCGAGATAATATCCTTAATTTCACCAGGCTCACATAAATTCTCACTTCTTTTGGTGGTTGTAATCAGATGAGTGAAAATGAAAGGATCTTATTTTAGTCTTTTTAATAGTTGGGTGTTCGTTTTTAACTTTATTCTATTATATATAACATTTATTGGCATTATTCGACAAAATCTATACTTAAAAAATAAACTTTCCGAAATACTAATCGATATCAAAACGTAATTGTTAATAAAAAGTAATACATTTTTAAATAAAGAACGTACATTCTCATCACTACGAATTCAAAGACAATGTAGATTTCTACATTTTAGATGAGTAAAAAATTTTGACTAACATTAAACACATAGCCAAATGGTATTAACTAAGTTTGTTTTAACTGAAATATTAATAATTAATAGATATTGTAAATTGAATAACAATACAAGGTTTATGTATATAAATTGTTGATAAGACTACGTTCGTTCTTAAATAACTGGCCAAGAGCATGTCGGACCATGCTCAGTGTAGGGCTCCATCCATAGCCGTAACTATAAGGTAAAAAATACGATGTAAAAAAAGTACAACAACAAAAGAGCGTATCTTCATAGCAATTACGTCCTTTTGTTGAGAAGCGCAGTTTATCGGCAATAACTCAAAAACGGTTAATCCGATCTTGTTGAAAATAATTTTCGTTGAAAGTATTAATTGAGCGTTATCTTTGTAATTTTTTTTATATTTTTCGGACACACGGTTTAGAAGATAGAGGGGGGGGGGACACAATTTTCACAACTTTCGGAGCGATTATTTCCAAAGGTATTCACTTAATCAAAAACATTACTTAAGCACCTTAAACTGTTTTCAAAAGAGCTGTCGAACTATGTCCCACATGATGACATATTGTGAAAAAAATTTTTTTTAGCTTCTGTTACATGTATGGAGTGCCCCCCCTAGATTTTTTTATTTTTATTATTTAACTACCAAACTTAGTTGCGGCATCTACAAGACATCTATATTCCAAATTTCATCAGTATAGGTCTTGTAGTTTTTGAGTAAAATGCCTGTGACATACGGATGGACGGACGGACGGACGGACATGACGAAACTATAAGGGTTCCTTTTTAGCCATTTTGGCTACGGAACCCTAAAAATGCGTGATTACGAAGTAATGAAGGTAAATCCGTTTTTTACGTTTTTGTTCATTTCTATCCGATCTCACTATAGCCTATAGGTAAGTAATGTTACAACACGGGAGGTAATAAAGAAAGCCCTCGATCGCATTTTTACGTCCCTATTGCAGCTCTCGCAATTTTTTTTTATATATTGTAATCAAGCTTAGGAACCACTCGTACCGAATTTAGTAGACAGACACTATGTACTGATGTTAAGAAGGCTAGGGGATTTGTAATAATCAAAAATAAAAATATACCAGCCAAGAGGATGTCGGGCCCTGCTCAATGTAATCAGAACAAAACAGTTAAGTGCGAGTCGGACTCACGCACCGAGGGTTCCGTACAAAGTCGCCGTAGATCGTGAATAGTTAAAGATAAACTGTATACCTACTACTGTATTCAAGACAAACTTAACTTTGCTGTTGAAAAACTGTTGTCCCCATACCTACATCGACATAGGTCGCGGTTTAGTTTCAGCAAATTCATTTTTGTGTAGCGGCAACGGAAATACACATTATAACAATTTGAGGTATCTATTACGGTCATCTGTGTCAGACGGACGGACAGCGAAGATGGGGCTCCGTTTGTCACCTTTTTTGTACGAAACTCTAAAACTAACCCCAAATGAAACTAATTGCTGATCCTTGTTCTTGAGGGCTAACTTGTATAAATATAGAATCGAGTTTTATAAAATACCTTCATTAGATGTTGTCCTTTTGGCCCGATGTATCACACTGTAAGTATGATCTGCTAATACAGAAGATGCTGCTGTGATATTTTTGATGTTAACCTCGTGGAAATGCTGAGTGCCAGGTGTTTCTATAAGAAAAATAATGAAATAAATCTACTATCAATATATTACATTCTTAGTACCTACTCAATATCAAAAGAAGTGATACATTTGAGGAACTAAGAGGCGGGTATCCCGCCTCTTAGTTCCTTTCGTGACCACGACACTACCTGTGTATTTAGTGGGCATGGACAAAGGGTAATCTACCTATTTATCATTGACATTATATGCCTTAGATTCTCGCAGTGAGCCCTTTCATTTAATATGTCACACGATATAGTTTTCCAACTAACTTTTTTTTTTAAAGAACCCCGTACAGTAAACGGCCATAAAGAATGCACATCGATCTTTGGAAAGAGGCAGTCGGCTAATTTCGACTTCGTATAGCGATATCCGTGTCGCACACACCATGACGTTTGTTTTGTCAGTCGTGGTTCAAATGCGAGAGAGTGCAGTCGCATATCCAAGTCAATATATATATAGAGTTGCTAAAACTTTTACAAAATGAAATTTGTACCATGGTATCTATAGGAAAAGAAGGTAAGCCGTTACTTTGCCAGTCACGCGAAATTATCTACAATATTTATAAATATGTATTTTTTAACTGAAGCCGTCCAATTTAAAAAACATGAGGTTGTTAATGTAAGTAATTATTTTAAGAAGGTTCAACGGAGAGTTGCAGATGCCACTGGAATTTCAAGAAGAACTTTGAACAATTTATTAAACGAAGTCGGCACTGGCACTGATACACATTGTAGTGGAACAAAGTTCAGCTCTCCGAAAAATGGGTGACCAAAAAAACAATTTCGTTTAGATATGGACGATTTTGATTATGATGTTATTCGAAGAACGGCGTACGATATTCTTCTGCGTTACAAAGAACTGCCGACAGTAAAATCATTAAAAGCTAAATTATCTGTTTTACAGCTCTATATATTCCACGTGAAATCAAAACAAAACAACAATAAAGTTCTTAGTTCTAAATTCAAATTCTGATGAACGATTAATCTAATAATTGATGTACATGGAAATTAGCATTCGTTTGTATTCGGAAATGCGATGATTGCCGATGTGCATTCTTTATGGCCGTTTACTGTACCAAAAGTATGGAAAATGTGGTTTCAGTTAAATATTCTGGATTTTGATACAATATAGATTTTAACGCCCTGAACAAAAGTCTCTATGGGGGCTACCACTGTTGCCGAGTCCCTTTCAGAGTTACGACTGATTTTGTACCCTCAAGGAAATCGACTCTAGTACCAATTTGCACCTTGTCACAGTGATAGTAATATCAGTAATAATAATATGACATGACTGATTGAATTTTATATCCTAAAATACCTCTATTGATTGACGTAGTATCTTTCAAGTATAATTGTAATAATACTATCAAGCCTTCCCCAAATAACACCATGGTGAGTCGTTCGGCACCACTCGCATCCAGAGACCTGACCTTCATCAGACCATTCAGTTCTCTCTTGTGCAGTTGGGAAATCGGCCCTGAATCCTACAAGAAATATGGTCTGCCCATTCGTGACATATAAGATTTAAAACTAAATATTTCAGTCACTTTGGTTCTTCTACAGATCGAAAAGTTCATTTCTAATTCGATCTCGCAGAGCAACTGCATATAACCCACTCCATCTCTCTTTGAATGACTTAGATTACTTAGAATATTCTTATGAGCCTTCAAAATGAAGTCCCAAGTCCCAACCCCTTCAGATGCAGTCCAGATACGTAGATTCAACTTTGAGAAAGAGGTTAATCTGAATATTCTGAATCGACTTGGTTTGGCAACGTTTGGGGGACGCACAATATCTTATCGTTAAATATTTGAAGACGAATGTTTCTATTGGCAATTTGGCAATGATCTAACAATGTATATTGCCAGTGATTATTAAGTGCAAAGTGATACTAGAATATTAAATATTACTTAGGTACAATCTGCACTCGGTACACACAAATAATTATCAAATAGGATTTATTCTATGAGGAATTCGTCTACCTAACGGGCGCTATAGTCATAAACTTAAAAATAATTGTGATTCGAGGCCCCGTCGGTACATTTATATACTACTAGCTTATTATTTGGGTTTATGACCACATTTGGCCATCGGAACCAAATTTTATATGGTTATTTTTCATCAAAACGGTTTCCGTATTTCATTTATTTTATTATTTAACGCATTAAATATCAATTCATGCCAATAAAACCGAGTTCAATTCTAGTTAGTACAAAATTTGACATTTTCGTAGGACAGCAATATTATACAGGGTGTCCCTAAAACCAACTTGGATACGATCAGGGCTGATAGACCAGCTCATAAGAACCTAGATTAAGCAAATTTGACCTCAGTAAAAATCTCTTAGTTTTCGAGATATTGACGTTTTTGTAAAACTCGTGCTAAGTGATACCCTGACTCGGTGTTTTGAGTGTCATTGCTAAAATATCAAGTATTTTACAAATCTGTTTTTTGCTATGTGTTGCCAAATAACTATGCTATTGAACGTATTTTCTATTTTTGCTAATTTATTCATGCTGTGGACACAGTACAATAACAAAAAAAAATTATTCGATTTTTTTCAAATTTCACCTCTGACTTCGAACTAGCGTGGTGAAAAAAAAATGTACCAACATAACCAGGCACTCAACGTAAAAAAATTGCGCATTTATTGTAGTTTCTAAAATGGTATAAAATTTACTAAACACTGTAATAATTTTTGAAATAATGATATTTTGTTACAAAATTAACTGTCTGCCGCCTTCATCTCATACGATCCGGTTGAACTAAGTTTGCACCTGGCGTGCTTGACATCACATACAAATTAGGTGCAAACTTCACGTAATCGTCAATATCTCGAAAACTTAAGAAATTTTTATGAGGTCGATTTTACTCAGTCTCGTTTTTTATGACCTGGTTTATCAGCCCTGTTCGCCATTTTGTAAAAGTCGCGAATTTTGATAGCCTGGATCAGTCTTTCGAATGTCATGCCTTCAAATTTCAGTATTTTCTTAATCTGCTTTTTGTTAAGCATTACTTAATAATTATGCAATCATACCTTTTCTGTTCGAAATTCAAATTCTGGTACGAAATTTAACCAATGGAATATTGTAGTATAACCTCCTTTTGAATTAAAATGCTATTATCTTAAAAACTACGGTGTCTAGTGTGTAAATTCTTACTATTTTAAACTACATTATTTTATTTTTATTTTAGCATGGTAAATTTGTTTTAAGTATTACGCGATTCAAATCCGAGGTCATATTTTGAATCACGTAAAATCTAATTTATTTTGATAAGGTATGATAGCATAATTATTAAGTAATGTTTAACAAAAAGCAGATTAAGAAAATACTGAAATTTGAAGTCATGACATTCGAAAGACTGATCCAGGCTATCAAAATTCGCGACTTTTACAAAATGATATTGACGATTACGTGAAGTTTGCACCTAATTTGTATGTGATGTCAAGCACGCCAGGTGCAAACTTAGTTCAACCGGATCGTATGAGATGAAGGCGGCAGACAGTTAATTTTGTAACAAAATATCATTATTTCAAAAATTATTACAGTGTTTAGTAAATTTTATACCATTTTAGAAACTACAATAAATGCGCAATTTTTTTACGTTGAGTGCCAGGTTATTTTGGTACATTTTTTTTTCACCACGCTAGTTCGAAGTCAGAGGTGAAATTTGAAAAAAATCGAATAATTTTTTTTTGTTATTGTACTGTGTCCACAGCATGAATAAATTAGCAAAAATAGAAAATACGTTCAATAGCATAGTTATTTGGCAACACATAGCAAAAAACAGATTTGTAAAATACTTGATATTTTAGCAATGACACTCAAAACACCGAGTCAGGGTATCACTTAGCACGAGTTTTACAAAAACGTCAATATCTCGAAAACTAAGAGATTTTTACGGAGGTCAAATTTGCTTAATCTAGGTTCTTATGAGCTGGTCTATCAGCCCTGATCGTATCCAAGTTGGTTTTAGGGACACCCTGTATACAGGGTGTGCCTAAAACCAACGTAGTTACGAAAAAGGCTTATAGACCAGCTCATAAGACACCAGATTAAGCAAATTTGACCTCAGTAAAAATTTCTTAGTTTTCGAGATATTGACGATTTTGCAAAACTCGTGCTAAGTGATACCCTGACTCGGTGACTCGTATTTGAGTGTCATGACTAAAATATCAAGTATTTTTCAAATGATTTTTGATATGGATAGCCAAATAACTATGCTATTGGAAATAATTCCTCTTTTTGTTAATTCCTTCATGGTGTGGCCACAGTAGAATATCAAAAAATAATTTTCAGATTTTTCCAAATTTCACGTCTGATTTCGAACGAGGATGGTGAAAAAAAAATGTACCAACACAACCTGGCACATGACAAAAACAAATAGCGCATTTATTGTAGTTTCTAAAATGGTGTAACATTTACTAAATACTGTAACAGTTTTTGAGATAGGGTATCACTTAGCACAAGTTTTGCAAAATCGTCAATATCTCGAAAACTAAGAAATTTTTACTGAGGTCAAATTTGCTTAATCTAGTATCTTATGAGCTGGTCTATAAGCCCTTTTCGTAACTACGTTGGTGTTAGGGACATCCGGCCCTTTCGTTGACTGGTAGAGAATACATTGAGGTATTAAGTCCGCCATTTGCGTGTATGTAATTTATAGGCTATAAACTTATTTAATATGGTGCAGTGACTGGCAATAAAGTACGATTAAACAGAACACACATAAGTACCTTATTACTATAGGAATAGAGTGAGATGTTTATGCATATTTCTTTCCATCATATACTATTGCCGGTGACTGCAGCTGCCCACTGAATGCCATATTATAATGCTTCAATACCTGTGACAATCGGAGCACGAACTGAAACATCAAATTGGTTGCTGGAAGCTGCAGCAGAAGCACCAGGTTGGCTCTCGTACGAAGCCTGCGTCTGATGAGTACCAGGTATTCCTGAAAAAATAATTCAATTTGCATATACTTATTTGGTATTAAAAGTTCTGCACAGTTTCTTCTCCAAGGTTCCACCTATCTTTGCAATAAAACTGATACAGTAATTTCTGAGTAAAAAATGTGACACAAGGCGTTCTATGGGTTTTAAAAGGTTTTGTTTGTATAATATTTTTATTCTGTTACAAAATAAATACATGGTGGGAAACGAATAACCCGACAAACTTAACCACGTATTCCTGATGTCATTACAAATAAAAAATGTTATATCAACAACAACGTGTTCAGAGAATGTTGTTAAAAGTGCTTATTATGGAAGTGTATATACATTGCTTACGTATGGTGTTATATATTGGGGAAACTCAGTCAATGTTCAGACCACTTTTGTGCTTCAAAAGAAATGCTTACGCTCAATCTATCGCATGCATGTTCAGCAGTCTGTACACAATATTTAAAAAAAAAAGCGTTTTCTTACCCTGACTGGCATTTACATTTTGGAGTAGTGTCTTTTTGTTAAAAACAATGCTGACTTATTTACAAAAACATGTTCCCAAAGAAGTAATCTACGCTCGCTGTATAAATTTAACCTGTTTATGCCTAAAGTCAACAATTCTATGTATAAGAAAAGCTCTTACATCACTGCCATAAAAGTCTTCAATCATTTGCCTTTACAAATCAAAATGCTTGAAGGGAATGAGTTTAAAAGTTTAAAAGCAGTCTTAAAAATTGGCTTTTAAACATGGTATTTTATCATTTTAATGAATTTTATAGTAGTCCCCATTTGTGATATTATTTTTGTTATATTGTTAGTTTATTAGGTATCTTCATTATTATGTAAATCATATTGTATGCCCGCAACGGGTAGCTGTGGAAACTTTGTACAACATGTCACCTCTGTACTTTAAACCGTGCACAGTTATGCAATAAATATGTATTTCTATTTCTAGTTTTTTGGAACAAAATAAATCAGAAAATTCAACCCATACTTGTAAACATGTCCTTACTGCAGGAAAATATATCAAAGAAGAACAAAAAATGTTAAAACGGGCCCCATATTCGCTTACCATCAAATGCTACGAACGGTTAATTGCTGTTTAGCTAGCGGAATAACACATGTAGTAAAAGTATCTTCGTCACATGTAGGTATTAGGGCTTGTTATTGTTACATACTTGGGAGTTTTCATTATAAAAATGATGAATATCTTGGAAAGTAAGCGTTTTTCGACTATTCATTATGTAACTTTTTTTACTTCCAATAGTCGTTAGAATCTGAAATAATTTTAAATTGATTTAATATTAATCTATGAATATCAAATAAACAGTCATGGGAAAATTACAAATAAGTAGTAATAAAGTAGTAATGTAGAAACAATAAACACCTATAATAAAAACTTAAAGTGAGTTTATAACTCCAGACCATTTAACTCGAGAACGGGCGAGTGGTGTTGATTTTTATGATCTTTGATTTTTTGGGTATGTCTCTGTCCCGAAAATACCAGAATAACTATTAAAACATTGAAAATTCTGACGCGGTACCAAGTACGCCGGAACAGCTATTGAAAAATTAAGCTCTTTCATTTGATACCCCACTCAATATAATAGCCCTACTTTCAATTTTCAAAGTCCCATTACGGAGCCTTTTAAAAAAAAGTAAAAAAGGTACAAGATATTTTTTATGTCCAATAAGCTCGGGTTAGCTACTTTTAACACTATTCCAAATTTCAAATCGATAGCATCAGTAGTTCCTGAGATATCTGGCTGTGACAGACGGACAGACAGACAGACAGAGTCGCACCATAAGGGTTCCTTTTTTACCATTTTGGTACGGAACCCTAAAAATATATTGTACGGCGCAACTCACATAGTTGCTGTAGAACACAACTTTATTACTATAGGAAGAGAGTGGAGTTAGATATTTATGCATATTTCTTTCCATCATATAACTACTATTGCTGGTGACTGCACACTGATTACCATATTATAATGTTTCAATACCTGTGACAATCGGATCAGGAACTATAGCATCGCATTGGCTGCTACAAGCTGCAGCAGAAGCACCAGGTTGGCTCTCGTACGAAGCCTGCGTCTGATGAGTACCAGGTATTCCTGAAAAAATAATTCAATTTGCATATACTTATTTGGAATTAAAAGTTCTGCACAGTTTCTTCTCCAAGGTTCAAACTATACCTGGTATAAAACTAATTCAGTAGTTTTAGGGTAAAAATGTAACAAACGAGGTGTTACATAATACACTATTAGTGAGGATTATAGTTTTAAAAGGTTACAAATACTTTTCAAAAATAACAAGATCAAATCATTTTTTCTTTAATGTTGAAGTTAACAGAAAATAATTACAGTACAGGTTTGAAAAACACCAAATTACCAGAACAAAGATGAAATCAATTAAAATCATAAAATTAGGTGACCTCAAAGTTTTACAATTTATCATTTTTTTTTAATGAATTTTAGATTGAGTCAATATTAATGAAAAAAAAATTGTACAGCATACTGACCAACTCAAAATTACCAGCTACTAATTTTCTCATACAGAACCGACGAATTAGATGACATCATAGACTGTATGGAGCATTTCCAACTCTCGGTACGATCGACCAGATCGATTATAATTTGTATCTGTTACAGTCATTCAAGTGTAGTAGTAGGTGTCATGAATATTTGTTCCTCACAAACAGTAAAATCAATTTAAATCAGAAAAATAACCTGTTAATTTTATGTAACTTTACATGGATGATAAGATGATAAGTTGCTAATGTCTCATCAACCCCTGACCGATTAGTGATAGGACCACCTATTGTTTACCACCGTTTTTATATAAACTAAACTAGTGTTGTAATTATTTGATGCTCAAGAAGGTGAATCACGGGTAAATCAATTAGCCCGCAGTTCACTCAGGTGAACTTACTTACTAGGTAGACCACGGGTAAGGAGGGAATTTTCCTTTCAGTGTGCAATAAAGTATGACTCATTTTGTATTGTAACCCACACACATAACATTACAACACACACAGTACATTTAATATAATTCGATTACTGCCAAAGGCCACACTCCACATTAAAAATATTAGTTTTAACTAGTCAGTATACCAAACACAATATTAAAGATTCTTACCTGATAAGTGAAGAGTTGGTATTGCCAACGCATTAAGACGCTTGAAACGATTCCTGTGTTCGTCTGTGAAGTGAATGTCACAAATTCTCTTCTTTTTATAAAGTTCATAGTCTGCTGATGACTCTAGTTTTCCTCCAGCAAGTTTGACCCAAGCCTGGAAACGGTCAGGAAATTTGTCGGGATTGGGGAAGACGTGCAGAATAGCACCTAAAATCAAACGTTTTATTTAAACCGACATGAAAGATAAGTGATTATTTAATCAGTTTCACGGAATGGTTTCTTTAAATATAGTTATATTCACATTGAAGTTGAACATACCTGTAGTTTTACACCCAAATACACAGCGGTGAGGCATCTTGTTAAAAATAACACGTGCACACATGATATTCACACAAATAAGCGTCTCTTTCGCAAATTAATTAAACCGGTGGTTTAAGCGTCTCTGTCGCACATAGAACTGTAGGTTTCCGAGTAAATTTCCTAACATCAAAACGGAGGAGCGGGCTCAACTCAACGTTAAAACTCTGATAACACAGAAAATCACACAAAAACCTCTACAACAGCTGCTTACTGTGTCGTTGTTATTCAAACTCAAAGAGAAGTAAAGTAAAACATAACGGGCAACGGTGATTCGATCGAGCTGTCACTGTCATGGCCATTGTGTTGCCATGTAACAAAGTTGAAATATTTTTGTTGTTAGTAACATTTAGGAAGTTACACTGTTCAATAAAAAAGATGGCGCCCTAATCGTTTGTCATTGCTGAAATGATCTGACTGTGCCTCAAACAGTACTGAGACTGTACGTTCCATTTCACGGCATTAATCTTATTATGCATGTAAGTAAGTCACTACAAAAGATGCCTACATTTAACGGTTTCCCATGCTATTATAGCTCCTTAATTATACAAATATGTATCAATGAAACTTAAGTAAGATAAAATGGGATCAAAACTTAGACACGTGATTAATAATAGTAATTCAAATAAATTAAATGCTGAAATGAAACGTGTTAGAAATTGACAGCTGTCTAAACACAATGCAACCGTTACCGTCAGTGTCAATGTCAGTGTCACTTATTGTAATGATTGTAATCGTATTGGGACTCATGAAAGAATAGATGTTTACGACTTGTTGTACTCTATTAATAATTAGCCAATTGTAACATTTCGGCTTAGTTTCCCGTGTAAAAAGATTTAGTACTTTTATGTTTCTTCAAATCATTGCGTTTAATTTTTATATGAACAGTGTTACAATGCTACATCATGTATGATAACAGTTTGTTTTGATATCGTAGAAAGATTTAATTTGTTTAAAATGGAAGGAGGAGACTGGAGAAATAGTATCATTACTCAGCTACAAGCGAGAAACAAATACCAAACTGCAGCATTTCAAGATGTTATAACATTTCGTAAGTAACATAACCTTATCATTCAAGTCTTTGTCTACATTATAGTCAATACATAACTTTACGTAATTATATTCTAATACACTGTTTACATACCGCCCTAATATTCAAACAGTGTTAATTGAATAAGCATTGTATGACTTGTCATTTGTCAGTACTAATGATTTCTTAGCATTTTTAATTTATAGTTTTCTTTATCTAATAAGAAATTATTTAAAATCTAACCATATACTTAATTACATATCTATTAATTCGCGTAGTACATTTATATAAATTATGCTGTTTTCTTATTAAATTGAATGCTTCAATATATTGATTTTTGTCTAATTTTTTTGGATAATATTTTCCAGAAAGCCGCCTGTTTGACAATGTTAACACACTGAAGAATGAAAATCTTCAGTTGACACTGGTTAATGAAAGGATCAGGTTTTCGGGTACCGATAATGCTGTATCTGGTGCAGGTTAGTTAGGCTCATATTCCCCATTGATTCATGATTTCCTCAATTTTTTCTTTTTTTCTAGACTTGTCTGTTTAATTAGGGTGTCCCGAAATTCGGGATTTTCTGAATATCGTAATGCAATAGCACTGAAAAGATGCGTGAGTGAGCTATAATTTTTTTCTTTATTTTTCCCTAATTATGGATAACATTACACACTTTTTCAGTGCTATCGCATTATGATATCAAAAAAATCCCGAATGATGGGGCACCCTACTGTCTGTAGGTTGTATTTGTCTTTAAGAGTAACCAGTGCAGTGAAAAAGGGTATCATGCCTAAGTTCAAAAGCGACATTGTAATCTTAAAATATATTGGTAACCACCTGGCCTTAGTGAGAGCGAGAGACCAACCTCGAACCTCCCACCGGCCGGCCGGTAAGGCTGCCGGTGATGAGTCTAAGATGCTCATGTGGCATATATGTGGGATATGCAGGGTTTGCTTCTTTCGCACGGCAGCCAGTGTACCTCACCTAACTGTGCATCCTGTTACAGTGACTACACCTTGGATTACATAATTATATAGATGTGGTGTAATTTATCGCATTAAAAAAACTAATACAGTAACATCATGTTTTTTCAAATAGGTAAACCTTGGATGTTTATTGATTTTAAAGTGGCAATTTTAACAACCAACGCAAAAAGAGGGGTTATAAGCTTGACCGCTATGTATGTGCGTCTGTCTGCTTGTGTATCTGTCTGTGGTACCATAGCTCTTAAGCCGTGGTCTGCAAAGAGGCGTCGTACGCTGCGTCAAGGGTCTACATTTCTGGACGCTACCTACGGTGTGAACCTGAGACCAAGGTATGTAGACCCTCGACGCAGCGTACGACGCCTCTTTGCAGACCACGGCCTTAAACAGGTGATCCGATTTGGAATTGTTTTTTTAAAGTAGGTTTACGAGCTATGGTTCTTAGACATATTTTTTATCAAAATCGGTTTAGCCATTCATAAGAAATTCTAATTTGAAATGAAAAGCTTGGGGTTTTTAATTTTTTTTATTTAAGTTTTAACAACAAGCTCAGATAGGTTTTGTTAGTCTAACAACATTATATGCATGATTCATCTGATCAGCTGTGAGAGACCTTATTGCACAAAATATTGCTTATTAAATAATATAATATAGTTTGATTTCGGTAGTTTAATGTTTAAATATTTGTATTTTATAAATGACTGCAAAGCTTGCATTAGTTTAGTATGACTCAAATACAATTGTCTCATAGTTGTTATCATTAAACAGCTATCGAAACTCTGCGCAAATTTGCCTTCAAGCGCAAATATCCAGTTCAAAATATGTTTATATTTATATGTATGTTTATACCTATACATGTATGTATACTGTATATTATTTTGTACAAATTCGTTGTGAATCTCAATACCGCACCTATAATAATATCTCTGTTTAGCCTAATGGTTGACACTAAGTCCGCCATTTGTACTTTCTTGAATTGTGCAATAAAGTTTACATAAATAAATAACTATCAGACAATATTTGAGCTAGGGATGTAACGATACCGATACCGATATAACCGATATTTGAAGAACGCGAAAAGAATTTGCTATATGAAAAAAAATCTGCAAAAAGTATTTATTGACTTATTTTATGTATTGGTCTATTACCTTGTGCAATGACAATTACTATGTTAACTAAATTAAATTTGAATTTTGAGTTGACAATCTATATTTTTCTAATATTTTTACTTTACACTTTCAAGGCTGACTCTCTGTTAAATATAGCCAAGTTTTAGGTATAATAAGGACATACAAATATCTGAAGTTCATACTTAATTATTTAGCTAAGATATCAGTATCGGTATCGGTATCGCCGATATTTACTACAATATATCGGTATCGGTATCGTATCGGCAAAACTATGTATCGTTACATCCCTAATTTGACCCATACTGAAACTAAGTGAACAAATTCTAGTTCAACTAAAAAGTACACAGGGAATGTTTTTCTTCCCACAAAAGGTACATCGCGCGCCTGAATCGCGCCGTGTACGAACGCGCTACAAGCAAAAAAATAAGAATGCGTAAGAATGCTCCAGTATGGATCGCACTCACACAGACGTGCTATCGCGCGTCTGTGTGAATACGTGCCGCGCGCTCCTAAACGGCCGAAGTTGGACTACTTGTTCGTCTTTATACTTTGATGACTGTACTTTGCGTCATGCAGTAGCTTTTAGTGTCTAAAAGACAATGTCAGGTAGAGTCAACTTGCATAAATCCTGAGCATGCTAAAATTATCCATAAAGCAGGGAATTAATTTTGTCTTAACTGTTTTTCTGTCTGATATGTGAATATTGATGCTTTTACACCAATGTTATGGACATCAATGGAACATTGATTCTGGACATAGGACATATGTCAGCTCAGCTATCAAATAAATATGTTGTTATATTTAGGGAAAACACACACTTATCTGTTCTCAAGAATACGAGTCATGTAGCAATACTGTCACGAAGACGTTCAGCAAATGGTTAGGGAGTTGCATCTTTGCCTTGAGGGGCGGGCAGTCCATTGACGGCCGCCATAGTCATGTAGCATCAATGATAAGATATTATATAAAATTATGATTAAAGTTATCTTCTATGTCCTTGCAGGTGGTTCCAGCAATGAAAGGGTGCAGGCATTAGAACAGAAAATTTTAGTGCAACAAGAAGAATTAACATCTCTGCATCGGAGAAGGGGCGAGAGTTCTCAGCAGATTATAAACCTGAATGCCAAAGTTCATGACTTAGAGAAACAGCTTCAAGCAAAAGACATTGTGTAAGTACATAATAAGTACTTAGTTTACATATATATATTATTTATAGATTTTTTTCGCAGTTCGTTTATATCTCAAGAGAACTCCTTTTTCAATCCAGGACTTGTTGTACTTGTATGGCAAATTTCTTCTCAGTCCATTTAAATGCTACCACATTATTAAGCAACAAACACCCAAACATCTTCACAAACTTTCACATTCTACTATCCTACCAATCCTACCATACAGGGCCGGATTTGGAGGTGTGAAGGCCCTGGGGCAACGAAGGAGCGGAGGCCCATGACGGACTAGTGGAGGCCTCTACTTATTAGGGAAGTGTTGTGGAGGCCCGGGGCAGTAGCCCCACCTGACCTGCTACCATATTATAAATCTGAAATTTGTGAATATGTTTGGATATATTTGTTACTTTTTCTACCCCTGTACTTATCTGTCTTTTACTTGGTCACGAACACTAATATGAGGATATACATAATATGAGTTCAGAGAAATCTACACTCTATTCCCCATAAAAGCACGAGTTAAGGTGGAGCAACCACTACGATTGTCATTTGTCAGCACTACCCCTAACTAGGTCATGACGTCAATGCTTACTTTTCAATACTTTATTATAAATAGCAATTAAGAATTAGAATTAAGTTAATATTGTACTAGTTATTATCTTAGACGTTACTCTGTCCGATTAAATAAATTATTTTTAATCATAAATCCAGTCTCTCCATCTTAATTGGCGCTGAGGACAGGATTCCCGTCGTATCCTGACACGTTCAGAAAGCCGATAAAATCTCGCAACTGTACCGTGCCGGTCAACGTACGTTTCTACGTTTAAACGGGAATTCGAACAAATAAATTTATTAAGTGGAAGCCGAGTAAAATTCCTGTGAAGCTGAGCAGCCGAGCAGCGACAGACCCGGACTGGACCCAAGGACGAGTATTTTTCAAGATCAGCAATATTCCGGAAGGACATGGAAGCTGCGGGACTGTGAGTACACCTTTTCACCATTCCCTCACTTACTTCCGTTACCTATCAGTAATATTTATACGTACCTTTACGGATTAGACCTTGCCTTAACTGTATAGTATAAATAGTAACATTATTAGAAAATAAAATTCTTTTCGAATAACGTGTAGCAATAAGTAAGTAACGAAATATTAGTTAATTTTGGGGCATTTTTTTTTTTCTCTGTACTCTCTCTCTCACTTTGCAATAATAATGGAGAATATTGTCAGAGTACCTCCGGAAATAATTAAAGTAATCCCAGTGTTCGATGGAGAACCAAGAACACTGCCATTATTCCTTAAGAAATGTGAATATGTCCTGCAATCCTTCGGGGGGGGAGTCGCACAAAACGAGTATTTACTTCATATCGTAACCAGTAGACTCTCTGGGAACGCCGCGAATTTAATAGGAGAAAGAGACACCATACACACATGGGTAGAGCTGAAACAGCTCTTAAGCCAACACTTCGGTGACCCTAGGTCCGAAGAATGTTTAGCAATGGAACTAGAATCATTAAAACGTAATAGAAATGAAAGTTACTTGGATTTTTGCCACAGAGTTCAACAGTTAAGGAGTAGTTTGTTTTCGAAAATAAGTGAAACAATTGAAGACGCAAATTTACGAGCAGCTAAACACCATATCTATAATAACAGTTCTCTGAATGTTTTTCTTTATAATTTGCCAGCTTATTTAGTTAGGCTAGTGCGGTTGCGAAATGTCACAATTTTGGAGGATGCTTTAAAAATCGTGATGGAAGAACAAAACTTTCAAACTATATATGACGCTAAGAATCCGAGAATGAATTTAAACCGAAACCAGAATTTTAATAACCCTCCAAGATTCGACAATACGCAAAGGCAATCAATTACACCTGCACTTAATAGGACATTTGGTCCGGTAAGTCCATTCACGCCTAATAATACATCTAACCCGTCGCAGAATATTTCAAACGGACAAAGTAATTCATTCCAATATAGAAATAATCGACAACAAACTTCATATTCTAATAATAGATTTAGCGACAGTAATACGCAACACGTGCCTCGCGTAAATAGGTCACCGCCACTGCCGGCGCCAGCGCAGACGCATCGTCAGCAATCCGGTACGGACAATAGGTACCGTACGGGCTATGACGCACAACAGCCTGTAGCATCGGGTTCGAATACCGATGTCACAATGCGAACAATTAATTCAAAGCGTGTTAATTACACGGAAAATAATTACGATCCGCAAAGCTATGACGGTCAAAATTCTGTCTCGTATTGCGAACCAGTAGAAAATTTTTATGTCGAAGCCTCGATCATAGAGAGAAAATAAAGTTAAACTACAATAAGCGTTTGAATTTGCCACATATTCGTATACCGGAACTAGATGCCGTTTTTATGATAGATACGGGCAGCACACGGTCATTTCTTAGCCCAAAAGTCGCTAACAAATATTACGCAAATTCAAAACAATTAGAACCCTTTGAAGTGGTTAGTACACATGCCGCAAGTAAACACAACGAGATAGTTTACATTAAATTACCCAAAATTTTTAACACCAACGAAAAGCATAAGTTCTATATTTATTCCGTGGATGAAAGATATGATGGTCTAATAGGTAGTGATTTGTTGAAACAATTAGACGCAAATATTGATATGAAGTCTCAAACTCTATTCACAGATAATACATCAATTCCAATTATATATACGCCACCTATGAGAGAGACGTATAACCTACCTCCTCGAACTGAGGTCAGAGTTAAGTTACCAGTTAACTTGTTACATGGAGAAGGAATTTTAAATTTTACTCAGTTTGCTAACGGAGTAAGAATGCCAGCCGCTATAGTGAAATGCACCAACGGCTACGCTACAACTGTAATTCAAAATACAACTGACTTACACCAAAAGATAACAGTGACGTCTCCATTCCGTGTAGAGTTATTTTACCAACAAACACTTAACGTAAATTCAAATAATTCGAACCAACCAGAAACTGAACAAGATTTGGAGGAATTGTTAGAAAATAACTTGAGTAAACTTAGATTAGACCATATGAATGAGGAAGAAAGAATGACAATAGGCAATTTATGTAGGGAATATAAGGATATATTCTATTGCGAGAATATTCCATTGTCTTTTAGTAATCAAGTTAAGCATAAGATTAGAACTAAGAATGAAGACCCCATTAATTTAAAAGCTCATAGGTTACCGCATATCCAAACTCAGGAAATTAAGAAACAAATTAGTAAGATGTTACGCGATAATATTATTCAGGAATCACACTCACCGTGGAGTGCTCCAGTTCACCTCGTACCAAAAAAGTTGGATGCTTCGGGGGAACAAAAATGGAGAATGGTCGTGGACTACAGGCGACTAAACGATATAACTACTGATGATAAATACCCTTTGCCAAATATTAATGACCTTTTTGATATGTTGGGTAAGAGTATGTACTTCACTACGCTCGATCTCGCGAGTGGGTACCATCAGATAGAAGTAGAAGCAGATGATAAACCTAAGACAGCTTTCAGCACTCCATTTGGTCATTTCGAATTCCATCGTATGCCTTTTGGTTTAAAAACAGCCCCGGCGACCTTTCAAAGAGCAATGGACAACGTGCTCAGAGGGTTACAGGGAATACACTGTCTTGTATACTTAGATGACGTAATAATTTTCTCAAAAAGCTTACCAGAGCACGTAGAAAAACTAAAGGCCGTTTTTGAGAGATTTCGTCAAACGAATCTTAAAATTCAGTTGGACAAGTCTCATTTCCTAAGAAAAGAAGTCCTTTACTTAGGGCACACAATAACCAACGATGGCCTTAAGCCAAATAATGACAAAATAAATGCTGTGTTAAAATATCCAATTCCTCAGACAGCAACAGAGATCAAAAGCTTCCTAGGGCTTATAGGATATTACAGAAAGTTCATTAAAGATTTCGCAAAGATTACGAGACCCCTTACCGCTTGTCTTAAAAAGGGAAAACAGATAGTTTTAGATGAAGAATATGTTAATAGTTTTGAAACATGTAAGAAGCTGCTAACCAACGCACCACTTCTTCAGTTTCCCGACTTCGATAAACCATTTGTGTTGACCACCGACGCATCCAACTTTGCAATAGGTGCAGTACTATCACAAGGACCAATCGGGTCAGATAAACCTGTAGCCTATGCTAGTAGAACTCTAAGTGATACCGAGAGTAGATACAGTACAATAGAGAAAGAACTGTTGGCCGTGATTTGGGCGGTAAAGTACTTTAGGCCATACCTCTACGGTAAAAAGTTTACCATCTATACAGACCACAGACCATTAGCATGGCTGTACTCACTGAAAGAGCCAAATAGTAAGCTCACACGTTGGCGATTAAGACTAGAAGAATACGATTTCGAGATAAAGTATAAGAAAGGACAACAAAACACGAATGCTGACGCCCTTTCTAGAGTTAGAATTAATGCCATAGATGATGATTTAGATTCCATACTAGCGAATATCGATGAAAACGAAGATCGCGTAGCGGAGGTTAGGAGAGAGTTAGAGCTATTAGACGAAAATATAAAAAAAAATCGTTCACCGCAACCGGAGGTGGTAGAACTTTCAGACTCCGAAAACGAGCAGTCATCCGAACTGATAGAAATCTCAGACTCAGATGATAACGCCACAGCCAATTCCATTTCAAATAGAGAACATGAGGGTATACCAATTTTAAAAGAAGCAATTGACAGCAAGCCAAAACAAATCTTGGTTCATACATGGTTTAAAGATAAAATACACGTAAATGATAAATCTAACAAAAAGCAACGTATCATAGAAGTTTCTATGCCCATAAATAATGAAAACTTAGTAAAAGAATTTCTTAAAGAATATGTAGATACGAAGCACAAGTATTTTATTTACTTTGAAAACCCTGAATTTAGAAAAACTTTTTCAACAGTAATAACAACACTCTACAAGAAGGGAACTTTAAAATTAACAGAATGTACAGAACGCATAGTTAATCTGACAGATTCAGAGGGCGATCAACGAGAGTTTATCTTAAAGTATCATGAAGGAAAAACGTGCCACAGGGGAATAAACGAAACGTTAATAAAGTTAAAGCGTCACTACTGGTGGCCAAATATGAAAGAGACCGTGACCGCCATTATAAATACGTGTGAACAGTGTAAAAGAATGAAGTATGAAAGGAAACCAATAAAACCCCATATACAACTAACACAAACTCAAAGCTCACCGTTTCAAGAAGCTTTCATGGATTTACTTTACATCGATAGCAAATACTATCTTACAATAGTCGATGCGTTTAGTAAATTAGGCCAAGCTATTAGTATACCAAATCGTAGTACACCGGAAGTAGTACAAGCTCTTATCAAATATTTCAGTATGTATGGACTTGTCAAGAAAATTAATTGCGATTCAGGTACCGAATTTAACAACGAACTAATAAAAGAACTGCTAAAGTTGTATAAAATTGAACTACACATAGGTACTCCAAATAGTCCCAGCTCAATGGCAGTTGTTGAACGATTTCACTCGACGATTATCGAAATCTATCGTCTGGCTAAATACGAGAGAAATGATTCAGATGCAGCTTCTGTAATGACCTACGCAATTATGGCATATAACAACTCCATTCATTCGGCTACTAGTTTTACACCTTTCGAAATGGTCTTTGGCAACACAGATTCGAATAATGTCTTTGATATCGATAGGGAACGAAATCTCATGCAAAAACTATTACAGGACCATAGAAAAAGGTTAAAGGTTTTATACGAATACGTGGCAGAAAAACTTCATAAGGATAAAGTTAAAGTTAGGGAAAAGAGAGGAGGAGAAGAACCACCTAAAATCAAAGAGGGTGACGACATCTTCATGAAAAATACCAGGACTAGAAAGGCAAAAGACTTACCCCGCTTTGAAAAGGCTAAGGTAGTAGGCGATCCAAGTAGAAATATTATCCCAGTCCAATTAAAACAAAGAAAAACTAAAGTAGCTATTAAGAATATTAAACGTCCTCCACAGGTTAAGGATCGTACTCCTGACACTGATCGGCTCGACCCACAGCCTGGAACTTCAAAGCCTGGAAACAAATCCGGGAATAGCACCGATCAAACTGGGTACAGCAGTGATGAGGATTAATTCATGGACTATTTTTAAGACATTAGACTTAGAATTACTAATAAATCAAGTAGATGCTAATTTTCAACAGTATAGTAAGTTAAACATAACAATTTCAAATGACATAGAATATGAAAATCAATTAGGTAATTTGTGTAGACAAATAGAATCATTTGAATCTAGAATTAGAGAGAGGATAAATCAGATTTTACCTTTTTATAGATCTAAACGAGCATTATTTAGTCCTTTAGGCTCACTAATTAAGTCAATTTCGGGAAATTTAGATGAAGCAGACGCAATACGCTATGATATTGAGATAAGGCAACTTAAAAATGCAGAACATTCAGTAGAACGAAAAGTATCTTTGATGGTGAATAGCCTAGATAAATTTGCAAATCTTTCGGAAATTACAAATTCAAACATAAAATTTTTAAGTAATAAAACTATTGAATTAGAGTCATTTTTAGAAAGAGAATCCAAAAGAGACATCATTCTGTCACTCATAAATAACTTGTTTCAAATTTCTAATAACTTTCACACTATCTACGATTTTATCCAAGAAACTGAGACAGCAATAGCCTTCAGCAAACTGCACGTTTTACATCAGTCTATAATAAATTCAACAGAACTTATTCACATTCTTTTAGAAATAGAAAAACATGCTCATTTAATTTACCCAGTAGATAGAATAAACTTAATTAAAATAGAACGTAACATTATTCTTAAATCTTATATAGTTAATAATAAATTAGTTTTTGTACTAGAAGTTCCATTGATAGAATCAAGTACGTATACATATTACAAAGTAGTCCCTATCCCTATCTATAATCATAAAACCCTAAAAACCACCACAATCATCCCTCAACATCCCTACCTAGTGGTGAACAGGTCGAAATACAGGCCCGTAGTAAACCCGTGTGAAGAGATCGAGGACAACAAGTTCCTGTGTTCGAGTGATGACATCGTACCATACGCCACGGAGACCTGCATAGAACAAATTATGATGCTGAAAGAGAACTACACCAAGTGTCACCAAAACGTAATACACATAGAAAAGGAGAAAATCCAAAGGATAACTGAAAACTACTGGTTGATATATACCGAAAATAAGTTAATATTAACGGAACACTGCTACGAAGAAGTAAACAAACACACCATACAAGGAACCTTCTTTCTACAACCGAAGAAACACTGTAAAACAGAAATAGGAGATATATTCATTCCAACACCTGCAAATACCTCAATGAATAACCTGCAAGTACCGTTCGTACCACTACCAGAATTACGACAGCCCATTAGAGAAGAGGAAAGACGACTAGACTTACAAAACGTGGACTTCAGTGACATCAGGGACGTTATCAACAGTGCCAAGTTCAGCGTGAGTGAAAGCAGCTCGGATGACTTCATTTACGTGGTGAAAAATATCAGTGTCTGGACCATTTTACTATATGTTTTCATTACCTTAATCATTGTTTTTATATTATATAAATTTAAACCTTATACAAATTGTATAGGACGAAATTCCTTGAATCCTACTACGTCGACTTCAGGTAATTTCTCTCTTGAGGGGGGAGGAGTTAAGGTGGAGCAACCACTACGATTGTCATTTGTCAGCACTACCCCTAACTAGGTCATGACGTCAATGCTTACTTTTCAATACTTTATTATAAATAGCAATTAAGAATTAGAATTAAGTTAATATTGTACTAGTTATTATCTTAGACGTTACTCTGTCCGATTAAATAAATTATTTTTAATCATAAATCCAGTCTCTCCATCTTAATTCACGCGTCTTTATAGTCGCAAAAAGATACTGCTAGCAGCCACATACTTCTAAATCTAGGTTAAATTTAGGTCAAGGATTAAGCGCTCAATTCTAACTTTACAATAAAAATGCACAACTACCAACTTAACAGACAAATAAATACCTGCGGTTTTTAAGAAAAACAAAACTTTCCGAACTAAATGATTTGATGCCAACATAAAAAATAATAATATCGTCACTCCGTGTCACTAGCGAGTATACGTCAAATTAAAAACAAAGTTTACCATAGACACATACTTATTATATTGTCAGTCATATGTCATATTTGCCTTGTTTGCTCGCTAATGTTTAATTTTATATTTTAAAATGTAGTCGTAGGAAAAGCATTGTATGGAACGTTGTATAATTAAGTCTTAAAACGCTCATGGCGTCTCTATTTGCGATACTCGCCTCCGCGGCGGCTCGTATCGCAACCCACGCCATTCGCATTTTTGACCCTACTTATACAATTGTTGCATAATAGTATATTACACAACAAAGAAAAGCCGAGATCGCAGAAGTTTGCGGCCCGAGCTGCAAGCGAGGGACGTAAATATGCGATCGAGGGCTTTCTTTATTACCTCCCGTGTTGTGTACATCATTTTATGTCTGCACTTGGCCATAAAGCGGCTTTTTCCGTACGCGCAGCGTGCGGAAAAAGCCACTTTATAGCCAGGTGGTTACGAAACTTTGCACAACTGAGATCCCGTGACAAAACTACATTGCAATTTGATAACGACGGTCAAACAATGGAGTCAAGAAGTGACTAGTGTAACAACAGCTGATGATTTTATATAAAACAGTGAAGATTTTTAAGTTATTCACTTTTTTTTTCGAAAAAAGACCTTACCCATTTGAGCGCCGACCTGAACCTAACTTGAACTATGAGCCCTACTAGCTCTTTTATAGGAATCCTAACCAAGTGGGGGGCTTACAAACTAGTGGCTTTTAACGTCCGCACATTTTCATACATTTTGCATAGCATCGGCGCACATCGGGTCAGATCGAACTTAGTTTTCGAGCTCTTTTTATTCTGAGCCACTCTGCCATATCCGCGGGACACGCTGCGGGAGTGGCGCACGCTCGCTACTTGTGGCCGCGTTTAGTGGCCCGTCTCGCGCGCACACTCGGCCACAGTCGCCGGCACCGCATCTAACGAAGTGGCTGGATACGGCCACCAGGGCGGCAAGTGGTGGCCTTACTGAGCCACTTGTGGACGCGGCCGTAATGTGCACCCTTAAGCCGGTTCCAGACGAGTGTAATGTAAGATTACGTGTAATTTCCCACATTTCTGGGGAATATTGCCGTCAGTGCCGTCCACACGCAGAGTTTGCGTCACATTACACGTTACACTCGTCTGGACCTTTGTCTGGGCTTTAGCTGATCGCTCAAAATGAGCGCACACGCCAGCGGGATTGTTGGAAACGGTTCAACCTTTCCTTATGTAGAGTGTGTGATCGAGCTAATGGGATTTTAGCTGTCAATCAGTCGTTCATAAATTGTTAAATTTATCATATGTTGCTGTATTATAAATTTGGCGTGTGATGCATTAGAATATTGTGTCATTCAATGAGTAAATATTAGCTGATTTTAAAGCGACTGAAACAAACTTCTGTGGACTAACAAGTTCCTATTTTTGCTTATCCTTACCGGTAAATAATAGACATTTTATAAACAATATTGTTATTTCCAGTATTTCAGAGAACACCGCTTTGATAGCTTCCCTCAGAGCTGAGATTCAACTGTACGAGAATAACATGACTGAGTTAGAAGGACTGAACACTGTACTAAGGGACGAATATCAAGCGTTACAAATTGCATTCGCTGCTATAGAGGAGAAATTAAGAAAAGCACAGGTAACTGTAACTTATAAGGCGCGTTTAAACGGGCAATATTTTTATGCAATTTGTGGCCTAGCAACGATGTGTAAGATGCTTTAGCATACGTATGACCTAAGAGAAAGATAGTCACGAATAGGCTATTTTATAACTTTTTTCTGTGATGTGTTATAGAAAGACCTTTTAATAATGGAAATATTAGTGAAAACACTACTTCAATATCATAGAAACTCACCGAGATAGAACAATGTTAAAATTACATTTTTAGACTTTCCCAAAGAACCCTCCATACTAAATCATAGTAGCGGAGTGACGTCACTCGGTCTTATCTTATCTTATCTTATCTTGGTAATAGGGGTCCTTGCGGATACACTTCGACCCAATGGGATCTTTTGTGTAATTACCCCTTACCGCATCTACGCCATGGCCTGTTCCACCATCTCCATAAATCGGATGATGGACCCCATTGGTAGTGCCTGGAATTCATCTGGCTCTGGGTAGCCAGTGCCAAATTCCTTCATTCTAGTTCTGGCGAGGGCATGACATTCGCACAGTATGTGTTTCATTGTCTCTGCTTCCTCGCCGCACATTCTGCATTCAGCATTGTCTGATAGTCCCATCTTGGTCAGGAGTCCTTTGACCCCGAAGTGACCTGTAAACACCCCCGTTATGATTCTGAGCTGTCTTCTGCTGTACTTTCTTAGTTTGTTTGTCCAGCGTGTGTTGACTCTTTCCATAAAGAGCTTCGAGTGCCTCAGGCCCGCCATGTTCTTCCACTCTAGTTGGTGTTGGTGTTTGGCGTGGTCCTTTATGGCTGTTGTTATGGTCCCCTGTGAGAGACCCACATATGGTTCCGGCCCAATGAGTGTGCCCTCCGAGCCCTTTCTGGCTAGTTCATCTGCTTTTTCGTTGCCGATGAAGCCTTCGTGCCCTGGGATCCACGTTAGTTTCACTTTGTTATGCCTTCCAAGTTTGTTCAGGGCTTGGATGCCATTGTATACCAGTCTAGAGTCCACTTTCGGCGCCGTAAGTGCTTTAAGTGCCGCTTGACTGTCGCTGAGTATATAGATGTTTTTCCCCTTGGTATGCCTATCTATATTCTCCTGGGCACAGGCGATTATTGCATATGTCTCCGCTTGGAAGACAGTAGCATAACCTCCCATCTTAATACTGACATTGTAGTCTATTGCATGTACGCCTGCTCCCGTACCGGAGTCCATTTTGGATCCGTCTGTGTACCATATATTGTCGCTGCTGTCATCAGTTGGTGGTGTGCGACCTTCAGCCCATTCTGCCCTTGTCGGTATTTGAACCTTGAAGTTCCTTCGGAATATGTGCCTTGGCAGCATCTTATCGCCACCCATGGCCGTTATTCGATCTAGGAAGTCGTTTGTTCCCATGTTTGTGTGTTTCGTTTTAGGCGCGCAATAGCTCCACAGACCCATTGTTTTTAGTCTGTGAAGGGATTTGCGCGCCTCTGACTGAATCACTATATGTAGCGGGGGTAGGTTTAACATTACCTCCAGTGCCGCCGTTGGCGTGGTTCTGAACGCCCCTGTTAGAGCCATGCATGCCGTTCTCTGTACTTTCGTCAGAGCATCTTTGCATGTGGCCTTCAGCGTCCTCGGCCACCAGACTAGGCTGCCGTACAAAATGATGGGTCTAACCATCATGGTGTAGATCCATCTGAGTACTTCAGGGTTTAGACCCCATGTCTTCCCGTATGCTGATCTGCACATCCCAAACACTCGTAGAGCTTTGGTCGTGGTATTGTCAACATGCTTTTTCCAATTAAGTTCTTTATCTAGCGTTATTCCTAGATATTTGACGTCATTGGAAAGTTCGAGCACTCTTCCATATAGCTTGATTTGCTGCATATTCTTGAGTACTCTTTTCCTGGTAAATGGTATTACCACTGTTTTGCCCGGGTTGATGGAGAGGTGATGACTATCGCACCATGTCTCCACCTTCTTCAGCGCTTCATTCATGATTCCTGATACCGTATTGGGAAACTTCCCATTTACAAGTATCACCAAATCATCTGCATACCCTACCGTGTAGGTGGGCCCTATGTTCAGTTCCTCCAGTAGTGAGTTCACCACCAAACTCCAAAGAGTGGGTGATAGTACTCCACCTTGAGGACATCCCTTTGTGGCCGTTGCTATTATTTCATCTCCCATCAGGGTGGATTTTATTAGCCTGCCTTCTAACATGTAGCCTATCCATCTGCAAATGGTAGGTTCTATACCATGTCTTGCTGCTGCCTCGCTAATGGCTTGGTACGTGGTTCGATCAAACGCCCCCTCCACGTCGAGAAAAGCTGCCAGGCATAGCTCTTTATTCTCTATCGCCTGTTCAGCTCTAGTGGTTACCAGGTGCAGTGCCGTTTCGGTTGACTTGCCTGGTTGATATGCGCACTGTAGTTTGTGCAGTGGATGCCTTTTTAATGGGCCATCTCTTATGTGTCTGTCTACCAATTTCTCCAGTGTTTTGAGGAGAAATGATGAAAGACTTATGGGCCTGTATGATTTGGCCTCTCTGTAGTCTGCCTTGCCTGGCTTGGGTAGGTAGATTACTTTTACCATCCTCCAGGTCCGCGGGACGTGTCCGAAGGCTATGCACGCTCTGTACAGTCTGCACAGGTGTGGGACGAGTACATTGGCGCCTTCTTGTAGTAGTATGGGATAGATACCGTCTGGCCCTGGTGCCTTGAACGGCTGGAAGGTGGACAGTGCCCACCTTATCTTGCTATCATCTACTACTTTTTTGGATGTGTCCCAGTTGTACCTGGTTGTCCTTATGGATTGCTCCATGGTACTTATTGCTGGATCATCCTCTGGACTCTGGTGTATTACTGAGTCTGGGAAGTGTGTAGCACACATTACTCTAAGGGTTTCTAGCCCTGACTCCGTCATCCTCCCGTCTTTGTCCTTGACGGTCGTTAGTGGGACGGATTTTGTCGTTGCTAGTGCCTTTGTGAGTCTCATCCCTTCCGGTATGGACCCAATTTGATCGCAGTGATTCCTCCACGATCTCCTTTTTGCTTTTCTCACAGCTTTGTTGAGCTCTGTGAGCTTATGTGCATATTCCTCAAAATTATTTGAGGCTTTAGCATCATTGAAGATTGCCCTGGTGTCTTTCTTGAGTCTTGTGATCTCCGGATTCCACCACGGTATCTTTTTAGCCAGGGTTTTCTTTTCCGGGCAGTTGTTGGTCCAAGCTGTATAGACTGCTTGCACTATTTTGTCCGCTTCAAATTCTATGTCAATTATGGAATTTAGCTTACCTTTTGGATCCCCTAGTTCTACTTTCAAGTCAGCTCTGTAAGCTGCCCAGTCTGTGTTCCTAGGGTTTCGTTTACGTACGGTCTCTATTTTTATTTTAGTTTTGTACTTGAAACATATGTATCTGTGATCCGATAGGGAGATGTCACCAGATACATGCCATGAGCTAATGCTTTTACTAGTGTTATTGGAAGCTAGTGTAATGTCAATTACCTCACCTCGTCTAGCGTTGACAAAGGTTGGTTCTTTGCCTTTATTTAATAGTTGTAAAGAAGAGCTTACCAGAAACTCCAGTACTTTCTCCCCTCTCCGGTTGACATCCGAGCTGCCCCAGATGACGTGGTGAGCGTTTGCGTCGCAGCCGATGATGAGGTCGGTGTTCGCCTTGCTGCCTTCTGCGACGAGGTCCCGCAGTTGCTGTGTGATCGGGTCCGTCGCCTCGTAGGGGAGGTAGGCTGACGCGATGATAAGAGCCTTACCCTCTCCCCTACTCTGGATCTTAGCTGTTGTAAGATCCCTGGAACAAAAAGCATGTAAGGGCATAGCATCGAGGCCATTTCTGACGTATATGCAAGTCCTCATATTATCATCGGAACAGTGGTATATTATAGTACCCTTAGTACCGCCTAATCCCCTGATCTCCCCCTTGTAAATGTAGGGTTCCTGTATCAGAGCTATGTCGAAATTTCCGCTAATTAGCTGCTTCGCCAGAAAGGCTGTAGCTGCTTTATTGTGTTGTAAATTAATTTGTACACACCTTATACCCTCCATCGCAAGTCTAGGGCAGCTGTTTGGGCAGGCTGAGATCAGCCGCCTCGTCCTGCGCTTCCCCGCAGGACATTGGTGAGTGGGCACCTTCTAGGTAGAGCTCGGCTAGGTTCCGCAGGTCCACTGAGTCCACCGTCGAGATCGGCGATGACTCGCGGCCCATGCGCTCCCCTTCCTGCTCCACCTTGGGCCCAAGCTCCACCACTGTCGCATCCTCCTCCGTCTCTTCCTCTGCCATCGTGGCCGGCTCCACCTCCGCATCGTCCTCGGACAGTGCGTCATTGGCTTCGCCGCCATCTGCATCGTCGGCTGAGTCCGGCACCTCTGCCCTTTCGGGGATCGCCTCATCTCCTGCCGTGCTCGTAGATGCTACGGGATTGACGTCCGGCCTCTCCTGCATCCTCTCCTCCACGTCCTCCAGGAGCTTGAAGGAGCTCATGTCTACCCCGGAGTACAGCTGGTAGTTGGCCTCCTTGATCACGTCCGCCGACTGCCGGTCCATCAGGATGATTCGCCGGCTGTTGGTTTCTGAGACCACGGTGTCCACCACCTTCCACTGCTCAGTGCGCAGCGCAGGGTAGAAGATTTGGAGCACGCTGAGCATGAGCTTGATGTCTTGTGGGCCAATGATCCTCGTCTTCCAGGCCATCTTCACTGGCTTTGGAAGATCCTTGGCATCCACTATTTTAAGGTGCAGCCCGCCAATCTCCACCCCCCCGATTGCCGAGCTGAACCATGCGGAGGCCCCCCTCCCTTGGCAATTGATGTGGAGGGCGCCCCCCACTATGTTGCCGAGCATGATCCTGTACGAGGGATCCGGTATGCCCTTCATCAGTGCAAGAACTGCACTCTGAATGGCATACAGGTGCCCAGGCAGAATCTTGTCGGCAGGGTAGCTCACTGGGATAATGGCCATTCTCTCCGCAGCCACCGCCTCCGCATACGACCCTACCCTCGTCCTTTTGGGGGCGCTAGCTAATAGGGTAGAATCACCACTCGATCCCAGTGACCTTTTGTTTTGCCCTACATGGGCCGCGTTTGCAAATGTGACCGGTGCCACATTTGCGCCCGACTCTGCATGGAGTCGGGCTCTCGCACGAGCATTAAACCGCCGCTTCTGCCTCTGGGTCATGACGTACCCGCTTCCCGCCTGTGCAGCCTCACCCTGGGGTACCGGCATGCTTTGACGTTCCGCTGGCGCGTCACAGACCTGAATGGATCACTCGGTCTTACTTTGTATGGGGAAATTTGCCCTGCAGCTATGTTAAAATTAGCGTTTATCCTAATAATTTCATAAACAACGTTACTATAAATTTTATGGGCCATTCAATGGTATTAATAGTTTTCAATATTTTCATACTTTTAAAATAGACTTTCCCGCCCAACTTTGAAGGCTAATAAAACAAGTTACGCTTTTTCTCAATAACATTTAATTTGAACTTGTAGTTTAAGAACTGCACGTCAAAATTCCTTAGTTTTGTCACTGACTCACTCACTCACTGATTATCATAATTCTAAGGTACTTCTAGCAGACCCACAAGCTCCTAAGTTTAAACATGATTAGTTTATAGTGCAAAACCTAACAATACTGCAATTTCAATAGATAGATAGATAGATTTATTTATTTCACAATATAAAATACATTATAAATTACACATGACAATTTACATGATTTCATATTATGATCTTCAAAACATGAATAATAATAATAATTTAACAAAGTTCCATAAAAATAAAAACATAAAACAGATCGTCAAATTAATTATCACCGTTAGCGGTGCGTCATCTTACATCTTAACGTAAATATCACATGTCACTACTTTAATATAGGATTATGTGCCCAATTTTAATATGAAATAATCATTATATACAATGTCAATTTCAAAAAAAGAATAAACAGAAACCTAACTGATAAGATGTCAATGGGATCGTCGCCTTATGCTACAAAACAGTAATGAGAATAACAATAACATAGAATAATCACAGGTCCATTATACTCACTAATCGAATATAAAGACGAACGACTACGAACGAATACGAACTGCATAAGTACCTAAGTAATCATATACAAATACATGCGATTACAATAGTAGATTGTGTCACAAGGGAGCAAAATGATGTATTTACGGCGAGGGCGTACATTGAATCCTGAACGAAGCGAAGGATTCTACAATTGAATCCCGAGCGTAGCGAGGGATTCTAAAGTAGAATCCGGAGCGTAGTGAGGGATTGAAGTGTTAACGCCCGTGGTGTAAATAATTTTGCTACCTTGTGACACATACTGCTTTTCACACCGACTATGAGGAAAATTTAAATACAAACGCTACCTACCAAAATAACGAAAACGAAATATATAGTTAGTCAAAGAGCATCACACATTTTTAATAAAATGAAATGTGAAATTGTTAAATTTACAGTTCCTTATTATTTTATAAAACGTTTATTACTTTTTACGGACGGGACGAATTTACCACTTCCATATTATATTTATGGCCCTCGCCTGCGGCTCGGACCCCAAACACCTGTGGTCTGGGCCATTCCTTATTATCGACTTTATGTAGAGTCGATATGTAGAGTCAATGTAGAGTCGATAATGTAGAGTCGATAATGTAGAGTCGATATGGAGAGTCGATATGTAGAGTCGATATGTAGAGTTGATATGTAGAGTCGATATGTAGAGCAATAATGTAGAGTCGATAATGTAGAGTCGATATGGAGAGTCGATATGTCGAGTCGATATGTAGAGTGGATATGTAGAGTCGATATGTAGAATCGATATGTAGAGTCGATATGTAGAGTCAATAATGTAGAGTCGATAATGTAGAGTCGATATGGAGAGTCGATATGTAGAGTCGATATGTAGAGTTGATATTTAGAGTCGATATGTAGAGTCAATAATGTAGAGTCGATAATGTAGAGTCGATATGGAGAGTCGATATGTAGAGTCGATATGTAGAGTTGATATGTAGAGTCGATATGTAGAATCGATATGTAGAGTCAATAATGTAGAGTCGATATGTAGAGTTGATATGTAGAGTCAATATGTAGAGTCTATAATGTATGGTATGGCAATGGCATATTCTAAGCAGGTTCAAACTAAAAATACCCTGTAGGTAGTCCTTGAACAGAAAAGTATCACTTTGATCCCTCTTATGAGGGATCAAAATACTTTTTTCTGAATAGGAGGTGTGAAAAGTTACTTTTGTTGTTCAAATGGAAAATAGAATGGATTGGAATGTAATACACAAAGGAAGACCACTTACAAAAGGAAATGAGGAGGATTCTTTATTTGAAAACTATAAAATGTGCTCTTCCACGGTTAAATAATAGGCAAGTCGGTGGAAATCGAGTACTGTGGACACCCCCCCGGTACTGACTTGGTTTAACATTATATCTCAGAACTTTGTTGTTGTAGAAGAACTGTGTTGCGAGACGTGCATCTTTTTACATGTAATGTGTTTGATGGGATTTAAATCTTACTCCTAACGAATACAGCGCCGTCCTGGTGACAAAAATGGCCTGAATGTTCTCTTGGAGACCTCTAGTACCTCTAGTTTTGCTTGTCCCACTACATCGTAGTATTACCCATGGTCACAAAAGCTCATGAATAAGGACGTCGTACACGTCCGAAACACAACCCTGCTCTTTACAAAGTGAGTGATTGCTTTTATTTCTTTGAATCTCACTGTAATTAAAACGAAACGCCAATTTAGATATTAGACCAATTACAGGAACTTGCATATGGTATAAATTACACATTAATAAACGTGGGTAGTATGAGGCTGTGGTATTTGTTTATAACTGAGACAAAAGTAAACTTGACAATTAAAATGCAACACAAAACATATGTACTATAATTCCCTAATTTGATCGCCTACTCCAATTTCGTATGCCCACATGCGATATGACCCAGTCATTTCGAACATTCGAGATCGCAAAAAATCGCACAACGCTGAATATGTTGGGATGTTGTTAGGATACATATAAGTAGTGTAAACTCGATTTTGCAGTTTCGAGAAAGTTGTGCTAAATGTATGGTGCTCGAAAAACACCGAAATTTTCGGTCATTTTTCAAATTTTGGTCTGTACCTTCTAAAAACCGGATTTTTGGATAAAATTGTCTATGACACTATTAAAGAAGATAAAATTCCCTACAATATGAGTGTAACATCAACTCTGTATGTTTAGAAAATGTTGAGATATAGCACTTCAAAACATTGCAAATTTCCTAAAAAGTTCGAAATTGCACTTTCAGCTACCTCTCAAGCTGAATAGCAGCTGAAATACTGATCTTACAATGACAATTAGATTTATGAAATTATAGAACAATTATTGAGCTTTTTTTTAAGTATAATTTGAACCCTGTACTAGCGATAATTCTCTTGTTATCGGAAAAAAACCAAATCATTAGATAACTCAGATTTCTAAAAATGACTTTATATTTTTAAACATCATTTATTTAAAAAGTCCTGAGGGGCCATGATGATCGCGTACATCGCACATTATGTAAATGACAAAAGCATCGTCACATTTACATACGTGCGTAAATTCGAGAGTGTTGAATACTTTATTATTTATTTATACTGTGATATGTGCAACCATCATATGCCCACTAAATTAGTCTTAAATACACATTGTATGATCTTGGTCATAAAATGTGAAAATTAACGTGACCAGGACACCATATAAAATCGTATTTATTGCAATAAGTTACAACTTATAAGTGAGTATGTAGTTCCTACTGGAACATACCATGAAAACATTTTTGTTTGTCGCTTACGTAATGCTATGATAGCAAACCCTAATATGTTTTTAGTTACTAAGAAACACTACCAATCTTAAAGCCAAGTTTTGATATTACCATACCGATATTCCGATTTTAATTTTACTTGTTAAAAGTACCGGTAAACCGGGGTTACTTTAAAATGCAGAGGTGACTTTGCAAAAGCAGTTTTTCTGTTATATAATCGATTTTTCCTTTACTAAACTCAATATACGAAATAAATTTGGTTGATTTTGCAACTAACTATTAAACTACATCCAAATAAAGAAGTATAAATACCATGTTATAACCATATTAAATCTATCAAAGTAGCCCCATTTTTTCCTAAAGTCACCCCGTTTTACGGTATTAAAAAGGTAGTGTCCCTGACGTAATGTTTTCGTGGAAAGCTCCTACTGTGTTTAAGATAACACCTCTGCCCTTTTTGAGCCGAGGAAAACTTTGACTCGGCTTCCCGTTTCTTAACTATTACCCCACTCATAAGGATCTCATGCGGGGCTCCTTATCCACCCAAATTTGTATTTTTCCCTATCTCCTACGACTTATTATGCACCCAGTGGTAGGTTATGTAGGAATATCGGGCAGCAATATCTTCCATTGGGGTTAAACCAGGGTGATGGACTTAGGCACTGTTAGAAGATCGTACACGTATTTCGTAACATTAGGTTGGTCATCTTGCCTACGTTACGCATATTGTTAGCTTATCTAGAATATAATTTACGTATTTCACACAACTGCTGGCTATTCAGTCTCTCTAACGCAACTGCTTGATAGAGGTCATCTTTACTATTGAAATTAAAACATCAGGATGGATTGTAGCATAGTATTTGTTACAATTACTGAAAGGCTATGGAGAAGAAAAAGCTCATGCCGGACAGCTAGGCTTAACCTTGTTCTCTGCAGAGTTTGTTAGGGGAAGACCTGAGGCTAATTACGAGTACATAGTAGAATACAAGCTAATATTATTAGTAAAAATCCATACAAACTGCTTGACTTCTTAGGCATGAACATGATTTTGACGACACTTTTCTAGGTGTAATTCAGAAAAATACGATCATTTAGCCAATTGCGTAAAGGCAAGTCTAATATTATAAGTATTTACACAAAATAGGAGCATTATTAGACGCGGAAAACTGGGTATCAGCGTAATTCGCCCCATTCGTTTTTCGTTCAATTCGTATTTTGTCTCATTCTATATTCGTCACACATTCGTTATGTATGAAGAATAAAGAATAGTCTTAATAAAGAATGTGTGACGAATATAGAATGAGACGAAATACGAATTGAACAAAAAACGAATGGCACGAATTAAGCTGATACCGAAAACTGGTAGGTGTAAACGTATAACTACGTATAACTACACATATATGGTAGGTATACCTACCGGTTGCGTGGCGTTTCGTTGACAAACGTTAAATCTAATATTTTATGTCATCGAAGATAACTTTTTGCCTGATTCCGTAAAATGTCAGCAATTAAAGGGTAACTACATAGCTACTCTTTAGTGTAAGTTATTGCGATATATACCAATTTACATTGCGTCCTGCAATTCTATCACTGGAGTCAGCCGAGGACTCGCCATCACTTTACGTTGATTTTCACATTTATTTTTATGACTAAGATCTTACGATGTGTATCTAAGACTAATTTAGCGGGCATATGATGGTTGCGCATATCACAGTATAAATAAATAATAAAGTATTCAACACTCTCGAATTTACGCACGTATGTAAATGTGACGATGCTTTTGTCATTTACATAATGTGCCATGTACGCGATCATCATGGCCCTCAGGACTTTTTAAATGAATGATGTTTAAAAATATAAAGTCATTTTTAAAACTTCCTATGAATAACTGCGCAATATACTAACAATTTGCTTTAGGAGCACTCTTTCCTGAGAAATCTAAGTTATCTAATGATTTGGTTTTTTTTCCGATAACAAGAGAATTATCGCTAGTACAGGGTTCAAATTATACTTAAAAAAAAGCTCAATAATTGCTCTATAATTTCATAAATCTAATTGTCATTGTAAGATCAGTATTTCAGCTGCTATTCAGCTTGAGAGGTAGCTTAAAGTGCAATTTCGAACTTTTTAGGAAAATTTGCGATTTTTTGAAGTGCTATATCTCAACATTTTCTAAACATACAGAGTTGATGTTACACTCATATTGTAGGGAATTTTATCTTCTTTAATAGTGTCATAGACAATTTTATCCAAAAATCCGGTTTTTAGAAGGTACAGACCAAAATCTGAAAAATGACCGAAAATTTCGGTGTTTTTCGAGCACCATACATTTAGCACAACTTTTTCGAAAATGCAAAATCGAGTTTACACTACTTATATGTATCCTAACAACATCCCAACATATTCAGCGTTGTGCGATTATTTGCGACCTCACCCAGATTTTTATGTTCGCCACGACGGGGGTAATATTGAGTTGAATGAGTGTATGCGTAAGTTCCATTTTTGTTTTTGTTTATACGGATAATTTTATTTTCGGCATAGTAATTGTAAACTAACATTTCGTTTTATTCCTCTGGAACTTGAAATTTTTATAGCACCATTTGGGACTTGGCATTTCGCCAACATATTTTACTTCAATATTCAGCGGGATTCATATTTTGTACAATCACGCGTATAAAGTCACTCAGTTGCTAATGTTGCTATAGGTTTGACACAATAAAGATTGAAAATAATGTGTAGGTTAGTATGTACAAATATCTTTTTTTCGAGAGATAGACTGTCAAGGATTACATTGCAAAACCTGATAACGTATATTTTGCCGTTTAGGTCCCGTTGTTTTGTTGTTTATGAATACCCTGGATAAATTGTAAAAATTACTTATTAAAATTACAAAAAATAAGCTACTTGAGGCCTTTAAAATTAAAATTATGAAATACTAAGACGTTTTGTGTGTGCGTCCTATGACTTGGGTAGGGATCATATCCGCTCGGTGTACCTCTTGTCTTTTATTAAATGGTCTAAACTAAAGGGCCTCTATATGTTGACCTCGGCTCCGCGAACGCCTGCCGAAGGTCTGGGGCACCACTGTTCCGTGTAGGGGAAAGACATACTTACAATATAATAATATTGTTATGTTTTTGTTAAAACACTAAGTTCAAGTGCGAATTCTAGTTATACATGTTTATTTGCAATCTGGCTGTCCTATATTAAATGTTTATTTTTAAACTGTTATTGTTTGCCGCCGTAAATAAACACCCTATATTTCTCGACTTTATGCGTATCACATAAACAGTTCATACTAAAACTAAGAGCAACACCGCCTGTTCAGTCTAGCCCAAAAACTGTAACGGGACGCGCCTAGTGTTGTGTCGCGTTTCAAGAATACGTCTCTAGAAAACGAGCCTAATCGTGACTCAAAGTCGTTAAATAATATCAATATAGGTATATTGTACCTGACTCTTATTTTACACCCACTTTGTCAATAATGAAAAAAGTGTTCATCAAAAGGGTACCTCTTTGTTGCTACTGTATTGTACGGTGGTTTTGATTAGGCATGTGTTTAAGTGAATGACATCATTGTTTTCAGGATGAAAATCGGACGCTAGTAGAAAGACTTATTAAATACAAATCCAAAGATGCCGATAAAATGAACGAGGAGAACGAGCACTTTCTCAAGTAAGATGTTTTATTACTATGTATTTCGTATATTTAAAATATAATAAGCATGACTTTTATTCACAGTTGGTAAGGTTTTAAAAATACCTGCAACATTAGGTGGGTTGTGCGGCGAATTAGATGTGTAATGGTGGTCACCTTGTGTGGGGCATTTGGTCAATAGTAAAGGAAATTCGAGGCGCCTGTGAATAGTTTTAGTAATTTGTATAACTGTATGTTGCTGCTATTAAGATTTTTGTGCACTGCACCGTAGAATGTATGCTTGTGATGTTTTATTTAGCTTGTGACTCTAAAACGTAACTGAATGAAGTGTTAGAGACATCACAACTACATGGCATTTGTGCTAAACCGCACATTACAACGTTGCACATTACTAGTCTATTTGTGCTGCCGGTATTCTCGTGTTGTGATTAGAGTGGGACTTTTGTGTGCCATGCGGCTTAAAGAGCTTGCATTTTATTCATGATTTTGTTTTTGCTTCTTTTTGTTTAATTTCTTCAACAGGTCAAGCCCTACCGCGTTTTTCATCAACACGTTTGGTAGAGTTAGTTTCGGGTGAGTTTGACATAATGTGAATGCAGATGTGGTGGTTTGAAGGCATTGTGGCGTTCATTATTGAACATTATACCTCTTCATGAAGTGGTCCATGTATGTCTTAACTGCACTCTGAAACTGACTCATTTTCAATTCTATGTATGTACATCTAATTTGTTATCTATGTAACGTTTTTTTTTCCTTTTTCATTGTTTTGTCACAATGTAATTAATCTAACATTGTTTTTATCCCTAAGGAATGTGTTAAGTTTAGCCACGGTAAAATGTCGAATAAAGTGTATTATATATCTAAATTGATACGTGACGGGTGAATGTATCTTTCTTCATTTTTATTTAAGTTACATACGAGTACCGAATGCTGTCATATGACAACAAGCGTCGTTTTAATGAACTATACCTAAAATGTGTTAATGTCTTAATCGATATAGTGTAAAACAACAGTTTAGTGCTAGTATCTGCACGTTAGAACGAGTTTCATAATCACTTATTTAAAACGATGGTCAAAGTAACCGCTAGTACAGTAGTTAACGACGTTACATTTTTTTGACACGTTTAGAATCTTCGGTTTGTTTTTAAGGTAACAAGTAAATATGAGACAGAGAGAATTCTAGAATGAGGTTGCAAAATTTAAAACCCTTTCATGTTAATCACACAAATATTTAGAATGGGAATAACGAGTGGGGCACGGAGGAAATGTGTATTAAGTATTGTCAATCGCAACTTATTCCTGAGTTCCATAATTTAATGTTGAATAAAAAAAAAGTATCTTAAAAATGCGATGTTGAGCGTTTCCCAAAAAAAATACCGGGGTAGCTACTTTCTCAAAACATGGACATGGGCATGTGTGAGTTTTTTTTTTGGCTCAGAATCGTTAGTACTTTCGAACCTTATACGTAAAAAAAGTGTCCCAATTTTTTTTACCATTACGTCACCATTTTGCATAGTGTTTGTATGAACGTGACGTAGTGGAAAGACAAAAATCCCATACAAATTTTGGGACACTTTTTTTTACGTATAAGGTTTGAAAGTACCTACTAACGATTCTGAGCCAAAAAAAACCTCACAAGTCCATATTTTGAGAAAGTAGCTACCCGGTATTTTTTTTGGAAAACGCTCTGTTACTTACTAATTTTCTGTTTGTTACTGATTTATGGTATGGTCTAAGTTAGGACGCGATAAAACCATATCGACACTGGAAATTTCAAATGTCGTAAGGGACAAAGGTCGACTTTTCAGGAGAGCCAAAAAACAAAATTCAATTTAAAAAAAATCGTAACTCGGTCGTTTCTTAACCGATTAGGATGATTCTCAGATTTATAATTTTCAAATAACTTTATCTACACCGAACTAATTATTGGAAATCTATAACCTTAATAGTTTAGGAAATAGTGTCCCTTACCCAGTGAATTTAAGACGAAAATGTCCGTTACGAATCTGAAATAACCCGTTTTTTTCTTAAAAATATTATCATATTGTCGTAACTACCAAAAGCGTATTTGTACATTGCGAATTTCTGTTGTAAGTTATATTTATGGTTTCCAGGTTAATGAAGTAAGTAACCATAAAATGTATGAAAATATAAATTTGTATACTAAATTTATATGGCACTATGTTGTATGGGTCAACTTTAAATTTTAGGAAGTTACGACAAAATTTAATCTTCTCATAACTTTTTTATTTGACGGGTTATCAAAATTTCAATCGAACAGATCGATAGAGAAAAAAATACTGATTCCAATGGTATATTTAGTGTACTTACGACAAAATGTCCCTTACGACATTTGAAATTTCCAGTGTCGATATGGTTGATATTAGATGTACACAAATTATTCTCATTTATTATTGCATGATTGGCTGGTTTTATTTTTTTCTTAATGGTAATTTCATCACGGTTTTTTGAAGCATGTCTTTTGCATTTGCATTTTGGCTTGAAATGAATTTGTGCTAAAATTTTAATAATTAGCCAGAAGACCACGTCCATTCGCTTATATAAGTATACATAGATTGTATCATATAAACGTGTTTTGGAATGGAATAACATTAAAACACAGTTCGCAAAGTGCATTCATAATCATTGTACTAATTCAATGAGGTTAAATCCGCAAAACGATTGCAGGTGGCGCCTCGGTTCGAAGTACCTAATGTTGCCATTTGTAAATAAACAGAACTCTCAACTTATGCAATTATTACTACTTTTTTTTTGTTTTCGGTGGGAGTAATTCGTACCCTTGGTCAAATAACGACGCGTGTGACTTTACGTCCAAAGTTTTTTTATTGCTCGAAAGTCATACAAATCATACGAACTACATGATACACACAGATCCTGAAAAGTTGTCATTTTGCAGATGCGTCGTTATTTGACCAAGGGTACGAATTGTTCAAGTTGACAATATAACAGTACCTTCTACAAATGGCAACAAAAGTTGCATCGAACCATGGCGGCATCTGCAGTAAGCAAATTTTTTAAATTTAATTTTAAAGTAGTTAATTAAAATTATGACACTAGAAAGTATGATTCTGCATACCGAAAACTGCGGTGTTATTTTATAAACTTAAAAAGAGTTAGAGTTAGTTTGTTCGATCATGCTATTGACAATTGTATCGATGCATATCAAAATTGCCTAAATCCTTTAAATTTAGTGCGTCAAATTGAAGCTTATTCTTTTACGAAAAAGACAAATTCCATTATTACTTTGCGGGGCCTTAGGCAATTTTGATATTGTTGCGATACTAATTTTGACAATTAAACATTTAGTTACCTACACATTTTTACAAAGCCTTTAAGTCTCAACAGATAATTAGTGGTGAACTCACAAGCACGCTACCCACTGATTTGCTGATTGCTGAATGTGTTAGTGATAATTTTGCGCCGTGTGATGTGGCTCTGTCATCGAAATGTGAAAAAAGCTGTATCTGTTACTAAAAGTAAGCAGTAGTATTAATAAAAAAACCAACCAAGTGTGAGTACGACTCGCACAAGAAGGGCTTCGTACTGCCGTCGAGCAAAAAACGCCAAAAAATCACGTTTCTTGTATGGGGACTCCCTTTTATTTTTACTTCTATTTTGTTTTTATTATTTGTTGTTATAGCGGCAATAGAAATCCGCATTCTGTGAAAATGTCAACTCTCTACCACCTTGTGACAGACGGACAGATGGACAGCGGAGGCTTAGTAATAGGGTTCCGCTGGCACCCTTTGGGTACGGAACCCTAAAAAGGTTGGTGAGCGAGAATATTTTACCTCATACGATTAAGTACGAGTAGTACTTGTACCTACCCATTTTATGTCAAAATCAAAATAGTTTAGGTATTTCCTCCTTGGATAATGTTAATATCTGAAAGACTGGCAAAATGCAATGCTCTCGCTAATGTATTAATATTTAAAAAAAAGTTAATAGAGATCAAACTATATTTTCTGCTCCCTAGTTCTACCTCATGTTTCGGATTACAAGCATTGGTAATTAGTTACGGAAACTCTTGACGAGGCCTAATTTGGGCGTATCTCGAATTTTGTATGTTAATGTTTTATATAATTACGGCCAAGTGCGTGTCAGGCCAAAGATACAACAAAGTTATGTATTTAACAACACGATTGTGAAAATATGTGATCTTCGATTGAAAAGATGGATTGGATTTCGATAAACTGATTTAAACAAATACTTATACGAGTACAAGGTGGATTGATGACATCTTCAAGGTCATGATTTCACATAACAACTACATACATGGTAAATACCCCGTTGTATACAGGTTGTCCCTAAAACCAACGTACCTACATGTCGCAGCCAACTGTTTTAATTAGCTATTTGGTTAACTGTCTAGCCTTCTCACTAAACGGCGCCATTTAGTTAATTGCCTGGATGAAATCTAGCCAATGCGTCAATGTATCAATTAACCATACGGCTGGCCAATGCTTAGGCCGTTTGTTTAGTAGGGCAATTGGTCAGTCATTGCATTAACTTCATAAGTTAATGTAAAGGCTGACCATACGTAAAGGGCTGATAGACCAGCTCATAAGACACCGCATTAAGTAAATTTGACCACAGTAAAAATCTCTTAGTTTTCGAGATATTAACGATTACGTTAAGTTTGCACCTAATTTGTAAGTGATGTCAAGCACGCCAGGTGCAAATTTAGTTCAACCGGATCGTATGAGAAATTTTAGATGGAGTCGGCAGAAAGCGGTAGGGTAGACAAACATAATATCAATTAATTTAGTAACAATATATCATTACTTATCTCAAAAATTATTGCAGTATTTAGTAAATTTTATACTATTTTAGAAACTACAATAAATGCGCAATTTTTTTACGTTATGTGCCAGGTTGAAAAAAATTTTTTGTTATTCTACTGTGTCAACAGCATGAAGAAATTAACAAAAATAGGAATTGCGCTCAATAGCATAGTTATTTAGCAAGTCTATCAGCCCTTTTCGTAGTTTTAGTGACACCCTGTATAACTACTACGAGTATTATTACGATGAAAGTCGCCGTTAGATGCGGGCGGGGCAGAACCGGTGATGGTCGCGTTCTTTGCGGGAGACCTATGATCAGTAGATTATGGACGTCTTATCAGGTGATGATAATGATTAATATTTAGCGGCAACGTATAACCCGCCAGTTTCGCGGTATATTGAATGGAAAGGGATAGGTAGTATTTGTCAAGCGACAGAGTCGCGCGTCACAGTTGTCCTAGAGATACCTACCTACTGGTTTGTGTGATTTAGTTCATATACAGGATGGTTCGGGAGACGTGAGCAGGATCAACCCTACAGATTCAGTAAATTATAAGGTACTCGTTTCGTGCCAGTGTAAGTGAGATTTATCGTTCATTTTTTTGGTGTTGAAATCAAAAATTCTTGATGTATTTACAACATTCATGGTCACTCTACAGTTGGAAAACTTCCATCAAGTACCGATACTCTTCGCTTTAGGTACCTGTGAATGTTTGAAAATGTTGACATTGCCAAAATTACAATGCCAATTTACTTTCTAAGTGATAAAAGTGCTGTCATAACAGTTAAAGAGATTTGAATCTTTATTAATTAGTTATTGTAGGGTAACCTATGCTACATATGTTTGTGATGATATTATGCTGGTAGAAAATTAAGTTTTGTACTTAACAAAAAGTAATAAGATAACACAAAGGTGTGGGTGTTTCACTTAAATACGATGGTGAACTATCCATTAACATTTACTGAAGTAGGGTTGGTCCTGCTTACGTCTCCCGAATCGCCCTGTATAGCAAAAGGGTGTTGAAGTTACTCATATTGCACTTAAGCCTAGACTATGTTTTTTAACATAAGTAATAGCACGAGTGTACGAGTGCCACGTCAACTGTTCACAAGTCATCCATTCTGTTTTCTACTCCACTAGTTAAATTTTCGTGGTCAAAGCATGTTGCTATTGGTTTAATTTATTTGCTTTCAGCGCGGAGCTTCAGCGAAAGTAACCTTGCACTGGATTCAGCTATATTGACGAGCTGTAATAACTGTAATTAAACGCTTTATTTTAGTCGTTAAATGTATGTATTACTTTTTTCAGAAAAAAAAGCGACAGGGTAAGGAGGGAGTTGGAAGAAGCAGCAAGAGAAAGCGGCAGCAGAGGCAGTATTGGTTCAGCGGGCAGTTCGGCAGAAGAAAAAATCATGGAATCGATACCGTTTTATGCCACAACGTTGCCGTCCAAAGTAGCTCTGAGATTCGTAAGTTGTATTCGTAGTTACGTTAACAAAACGCGGGTAAGGTTATCGCCAGAATAAAGTAAACTAGATTGACGGTTGAACATGCACAAGTGCTATGTTTATCGATATCCCCCGATCCCCTTTTTTTTAATCCGTATAGAAAATATAGTGCAAACTTACTTCGATAAAACTTCATCGATAATTACTTGTGACTATTATTATTACATTTTACTCGGTAACATTTTAACTGTATACTAGTTCGCCTAATTCTGGTGTTCTTTGTAGGAGTTTATTTAATAACCTTGTCTCAACCTGGAGATCAATGTATTCAAGGTCAAACGCAAATCGATTAATCATAAAACAAAACATAGTGAAACTATGTCCATACCGTAACGTAGTACTCGTAACAGCGATTAACATTTTATATAAAAAGAAATACCACTCAGAATTTCCAGCATAGGTACCTATATTTTGTTCCATTCATTATGCAAATTTAATAGTAATCGGTTGCGCTAAGTTTACATCTCGTTCGAATGGGGCGTCTTAGGCACCAGGTGCTAACTTAGAATAATTGTCCCCATGCCACTTGAATAGGGGACAGTTAGCCTTAGCAGGCGTTGTCAGTAGCCTCCGACCTTAGTATTTATTATTTTTTAGTTTTGTTATTTCGAGAATAGTAACGGCCGACACAGACGGACTGCAACCCAACTGCAACTCTACGCCGACTGCGCAGTTGTGATGCAGTTCCCATACAAATGGTAGGGAGTTGCAGTTGGGTTGCAGTCCGTCTGTATTGGCCCTAAGACGTAGGCCTGCTCAGTGGTCAGCAACGATATACGCAGATCCAAGATCTTACATACATAGTTTGAATAAAATGAACTCTAAAGGCCTATGTAGGTCACGCGACGTAAACTATTCTTGTAGTAGGTACCTACTAGGTAATACAAGAATAATTTACGTCGGCGTTAAACAAAATGATTAACTAAACAAGTGATTTTATTTATGATCAGACCTCGAAATTTAGAGATAGACAATTTTTTTTATCGACATTTATGATTATCGATATTTTAGTTTTCGATTTAATCTTCCCACATGTTCTACAATTAAATTTTCCTTGCAATACACGGATGTTGTTTTTAAAAAAATATTTTTTTTCTTTTTTATGGAATGGTATATTTGTTTAAAAAAAAGTCCGTGACAAATAACACTAAGGAAATCCTTTAAAACTAAAACTATTAAGTTAATAATTACCACACTTAAAATAAAACACAAAGCTGGGTAAAATTACGAGTTTAGGCGGAAAGCACGTAGGTATACGATGTATCAACGAATATCGATATGAGAACGCTCTACTTGCCTTTCCATTTTGCACCAAAAACTTAAATATCTTAATGTAAAAAATATAGATATTCATAAATGTCGATAAAAAAATCGTGTATCTTGAGTACCTACTACCTGTCAGGTGTTTGCCCCCTAAATTCCGAGGTCGGTTTATGATAAAATATGAAAAAAAAGATCCTTTAGGCTAACCCATGCCCAGCCCATTGCCACTTCAACTTGCTATCTCTTGTAGCTATGTCGGTGTAAAATGATAGTACAACATCATTTGACGACCTGTTTAAGGTCTAAAAGCCAAAGGCAAAAAGCAAAAAGCCTGCGCCCGTTCGTTGTGAAAGTCTCTGTACGGGCCAGTCCCGCACATACTTGACTTGATAGTCGATAATGATAAAACGGAAGATTATCCGAAATAATGATTTATTGATGACGTAATAAAATGATACAAGTGTATGAGCTTAATGAATACACTCCGCGGCGGTCGGATATGCACTAACTTAAAACTAAGAATTATGCGCTACGTGGCGTAAATGCTGACGGGCGAAATGTAAGCCTTGTACAGCTCGTACAGTCTCTGAGGGAGACATATGTTCAGCAGTAGATGTTTCCGGGTGAAAATGATGATGATGTGGTAAGAAATAACTTCGCAGGACGCCCATGACGGAGAAGTGAATGCTGTAAAATGGAGTCCGACGGAAAGAATGGTAGCAACAGGCGGAGCTGACAGAAAAGTCAAACTATGGGACGTTTCAAAAAGTGAGTTCAATGTAAAGATCTAAATCTAAAGGCGCTTCTAGACGGACCGGCCACTATGTGCAGTATACGAAGTAAGAGAAAGATAGCAAGACTTACCGGCCACAAATTGCAGAAAAATATTGCCCGTTTAGAAGCACCTTAAGTTTTTTGTTTTAATATAATAATGCTCCTTGAATTAATTAGAACTTATATTGCAATTCTTAAAAGCAAATCATAAACGAGCAGATTCTCGACGACGTGCGTAGTATATATATATGTATTGTATTAGTTACGGTACACGATTTTTTTTTTCTGTGAACCAATGAACCATTTTCAACATTCCTCTACACTTATGTAATATTATCTAAGAATTACAATTTAGAATCCCTCGCTACGCTCTGTATTTAAAGTACGCCCTTGCCGTAAATAAATCATTTCGCTCTCTTGTGATACAAACTACTATTTATTGGCAGTGGGCACGGTGGAAAACAAGGGGACATTGGTGGGCTCCAATGCTGGTGTCATGTCGGTTGACTTCGACTCCACTGGCGCCTACCTTGTGGGTGCTTCCAACGACTTCGCTAGCCGTGTGTGGACCGTCGCCGACCAAAGGCTAAGGGTGAGTGACGATAATAATGTGTAACATGTTTAGAAGTACAGTCACGATCTTTAATTTGTGACCCATTTCCCAGAAATTTTCTTTAAACGCTCATGTTGCAATAAGCTTAGTAATATAGAAAGTGTTAAGGTACACATTTTGCTGTCTGAGATTCGTCCTTCGAAGATTGTAACTGTACCCTTAGTATGTTGATACTGCCATTGGACGTTTATCGAACTGTAACCGGCTTCAAGAAACAGACGACAAAATATACTGAAATTGTAAGTAATTTTTCAATACATATGTGTGTGCATAAGTCCTAATTGACATATGAAGGTATATGAATGAATAGTTTTTCACATACATTTGACTCGTAAAGAAAATATATTAGATTGTATCAGTAATACGAGTAAATTAATTATGAATTAAATACAGAAAAAAATATGAAGAACGTTTATGGCATTGGTTCCCAAACTTTTTTGACTTGCCGCCCACTTAGGTATGATAAAAACTTTCCGCACCTCCCACGACAAGAAAAACAACCATATTGTTGGATTTTTTTTCAAAGACGGGGGGAGGGGCTGACGCAGCCTGGAGAAACACCTGCCGGCGTCAAAATACGACGCGTGATTTGGGGATAGTACCAACACCAGGAATAGCTTGTACTGTAGCTGATATTGTGATTTTATGTTTTTTTTTTCAAAAGCGATAGCGCCCCCAGAATAGCATCAACACCCTCCAATTTCTTCCAAGGTACCTACCGCCCCTCTGGGAATCCGCAGCGCCCACTAGGAGGCGGTACGGACCACTTTGGGAACCTATGGTGTATGGTATACTACTAACTATTATTACTGTATATCAATTTACAGCTTAGATTTTCCCAATTAAGAAAACATACAATGTAGCTGAATTTAGTCCCTCTACTTTCTCCAACAACTCTTCTTTACCTTCGAGATACGAGTAGACCACCGCTTGAAACACACACAAGATATGATGAAAATCTTTTGTTACAAGTGATTTAAACCCAGTGTTTAAGCTAGTTAAGAAAGGAAATGTTACAGTTTTATGAAACCTCTATTTTAGGGCTACTCTTACAATTAAAGTAGTTTTTCACTTTAGCATAAAATACAGTAATTTCGATAGCGGGCAATGGAACTGAGTACGTAAAACACGAATACTGGCGATTGTGTTGCCAAGACCTATATAAAATAAAGATGAAAATCTGTTTAGAGTTACATAACCATAAAGTCTACAAAGTCAAAGTCAAAAGTCAAAGATATTTATTTGCAGAAAATAGTGTACAGTAGGTTGGCAGGTACAATAAACATATATGATCAACTATTTTACCACGCCGTGGCATGCAAATAATTTATACACAATTACAACTAAAACTAACTAAAAGAACTATATTTAAAATCAGGGACTCATTATCCACATGATACTTGTGCGAGTTTTTATAGGTGGGTATCTCGAAGTTTAGAGGCTCGTAATAACAAATGCGGTACTAAATTTAAGAAAAAATACATTTTCCTAATTGGCAAAAACTAAGCTTTCAATTAATGTATAGGTTATGTTAAACCAAAAACCCTGTAATTTTATTTTATTTGCAAAAAACCTTGTAACAGATCCTAGTGACCAACTAGGTACAGGTCGATTTACAAGAGCTGGTGGCACTAATAATGGATTGAATGGGTGAATAATAATGCCTATGTGTGCATCACAAAATGATTTAATACAGGTTGATTTAATAAGCGACAATCGTTTTTTAGGCAATCTCGTCTCATAACTTCGTAGTCCAGTCTGCAGTGTGCCTTTGTAGAAAAGCAATGTTTTTTCCTTTAAAAAAAAACTTACAACATCATCATATTTCTAAGCACATTCTTAGTCAGTGTTTATGTATATTATTGTTAATTTAGCTACGAGTACGAAGTATCGTTGTACAGCCGAAAATCCATAACTGCACCAACAGCAAAGTCATTGACACGCCATCAAGGCTATCCAAGTCCGTCAAAAAACATCTCGGCCCGCCCCCGAGAACAGCAACCACAAAGAAAAGAAATCCAATCTCTATTCTGACTTCATGCTTTTCGCGAGACGTTAAAAAAATTGTAAATACTTAACGCCTATTGAACAAATCTTGTAGGCTGAGGGTTCCGTGTTAAGCAGGCTGTTGCGATATTTTAGACAGTGGTATTGTTGAGTTCGTAAAGAATTGTAGCGTAGACACATGTCATTCAATGAACGTTAAGGCAAAACGTCGAATCAGTCGCGGTCGGTTCTCGATACAAACAAAGAGGGTCATATATATATTTTGTCTGTGCAAAACAACACGAGAAGCCTTGAAAAACCAGAATTAACGTGCAATCGGCCATTTAAGGTCACCGCCATCTATTAGCATAATTTGGAACCAAACGTTTTTGCTAAAAATATTTTTGTTTTGGGCTTTTTGAAAGTTCCCGTGTCGTTTCTTCATTATATAAGATCCTATTAAAATATGCAAAATAAGGAAATAATATATGTTATAAAGTTTTGAGTTCGATACCTTAAGAATAACTTGTTTTATGAACCCTCAAAGTTTGGTGAGAAAGTCCATTTTAAAATAATAATAACTATTAATAGTATTGAATGACCCATAAAGTTTATGATCACTTTTGTTATGAAGCCTTTACGATTAAGAGGAAAGAGTAAGGGGGAGAGAATTGAAAATTAGGTATTTGTAAAATGTGTCGCTGTCCCGCACTGCCCGCCTCTCCCGCGCAGAGCGCGATAGAGACAACTGCAGCTTGGACCGAAAATACCTTTTAAAATTTCATGAAAACAACGTTTCGTAGTCCCCTGATTTCTTCCCCAAAACTTAACCTATTTAACTAATTTTTTCATTAAACATTAAAGAAAGGCTTTGGCCGTGTTCCTATGTTTTTTCTTTTTTTTTAATAATCTAGTCAAATTTGTTTTCTGGATGTATGAACACAGCGGAAAATCTGGCATTTTTTTTTAGGTTTTTGAAGGTTAATATCTCTTTTGAGAATTAATTTATCGTAAAAAGGAAAACATAGGAACATATCAATAGTAGCCATAGATTTTTGGACAAAAAATTATTGCTCTACTGGCATTATCCAGGGAGGAAACAGGGGACTACGTTTGTATGGAAAAACTGCCCTCCTGTTTCCTCTTAACGCAAGTTTTATCATAGCTGCAAAACAAATTCTTGATTTCCGCATACAACGTATAACCGTGTGACGTCACAATGCTAGCAGGCTTTAGTATGAAACGTTTTTGGGAAAGTCTAAATTTTAACATTGTGAGTTAACCCGGTGAGTTTTTATACTTTTTATGATATTTGAATAGTTTTTTCACTAATACTTCTATTATTGAGAGGTATTTTTTATAGCACAGAAAAAGTTCTAAAATAGTCTATTGGTAATATTATATAGCTAAATTACGAGCTTTGACAAGTGGCTCAACAACTGGACGCCACTGTGAATTGCCACAAATCATTGCCATTCCGTCAGTTCAAACTAAAGAACCCTAACAAGCATGGTAATATCAGACAATGTAGTGTTAGGAGGCGGGGTCACGAACACGATCCTCTATTAACGGATTGTTAGCGCGCGTCGGCTCGTCGTGATCCCGTCTGATCACTTCCGACGCGCTAACTCATCCCTCATCGGATTTACTTACATAACAATTATAATAAATAGGATTTATGTAGGGACACTGTTTCTTTTCTTTCGATGTCGTATCGTCCGAAGCGCTGGTAGATTAAATTTCGTTCAGTGGTAGAAGCTCTTTGTAACCCGTAGCTGCTCACCTCATCTGGGTCGCCATTCTAAAGACCAAGTAGGAAGAAATCTGTGACACTTTATTTGCATTGGTTAAACTGAAGTACAAATCTGATTTTATTAACCTTAACTAATTTAGAAATATTTTTTATTCCTTACGTACTTTCTTTATAGTAGTTTGTTGTTACACAATGAAAGGCATTACAATACTAGTGTGGGTTTACGAAACGAGCCAACTGGCGAGTTTCATAATAACATCATACGAGTATTTTAATGCCTAATTACGTTCAGTTATTATAGTTTTTTACACTGCTTTATCCACACACATAAGCTCTCTATCATGTGTACAAAAGCCGCAAAATAAAAATGACAAATGGCGGTAAATGAACACTTTTTTCACGCTAGTCAGTTCTTTTTTTAATTCAGAGACAAACTAGAGTCGGTCTCAACTATCATCTCGTCCGATATCAAGTAACGTGCGAGATTTCGTAAAATTATTTGCAATTGACATTTTATTTCGAATAAAACGTCATTTCGACTGATATTAAAAATGAGGTCAAATCAAATTGACTTGTTTTTCAAAGATGTTAAAAAATTTCATGTTTTTGATACCGAATTCGATGTTATTATGAAGCAATAATAACATTTTCACAGCTAAGAAATGTGTTCTAACAAAACAGTTTATCTTTATGCTGGTCGTAATTTGCGGTTTTGAATGCATTATGGTTATGGATCGGTTTATGATATGTGTGTAGTATTTAAAACGAGAACCCGTGTTCAAAGAAACGTTTAGTTGAAACACAAAAGAATAAAATGATCAACAATGAAACATTACTATTTTTTCGTGCACTGAAACAAGTTATTTCTTATCTTAATATTTGTAAGTACTCTGAACATACCATTATTCCAATCTCTTATCGCATAAATACATCGGACTGTCAGTCAGAGGTAAATTATTATGTACATTGTAATGATAATACGGGGTTCAATAACCATCACAGATGTCGTTCACGTGCCTGCGCCGCCCACCTGAGTAGTTTTGAATGCGAATCATCACGAATCCTTGCGCAATCATACTCAGGACCTCAACATCAACAAATTGGAGGGTCCGTCCGCCCATTCGTTGACTCGTCGGGGTAAAAAATACTGGAAGCGGCGGCGTGGGCGACGAATATGCTGATTTTGTTTGTCACTACTATTTAAATTATACGCTTGTCAAACGATGCTTATCGACTTGATGCCTCCATGTCAATCTATCATGTAATTTATGTTACATGTAATGCAATGATGTATGATGTTTTCTATATTCGTATATTGTTTTATAACTGTGACTCGGGTTAGTTTTTATAAAACTTTACTCCATGTTACATTCAGTTTTGATCTAGGCTTTTTGACGTCCATAAAATAGTTGTGGTTTAATTGCTAACTATGGTTTTCCCGCGGATTCGCCCGATTGGAAAACCTATTTGAGTTATTCTTTAGGCACCCAGTCAATAAGAAGAAGCTTATGTTACTCTCCGGTCCTCTAAGTCTCAGTTAGGTTTCTTGCCGGAGTCATTATAGCTGGGCTAGGTTTTAGCGAACCGGCAACTAAAACTCCTCTTAGCTCGATTTACATACTCTATTTAAGGACAGGTTGATCGGCTTCAACCTTCCCGCTGGTCCGCTGTTCACTTTGAATGTTGCAGAGTAATTGACGCTTACTGTCCTATTTATCTCGATTCCTTGCTCCGTTATTGTGTAAAAAAAAGCACAAACCTACGAATGGTCCTTCTCATTTATAAAACGGGAAGATTAATATCCCTAGGTATTAATCAATAATGTCAAGATAATAATGAGGGAACGATGCAGAAGAAGAATAGGTTCATAAATTCGATTTCACTATACCCGATCTAAACATATGCACTAACTTAAACAGCGAGTTAATTAAAGACTGCTGGAAATAAGCATAGGTAGGTACTTGCTAGACAGTGCCACTAAATAATTTATTTGCAACAAGTTGCATTCCTATTGCATTTGTGTATCCTCTTATTATTTCAGCCTCGAAACAGGTCGAGGCAAGTGTTAATTATGCTCCGCGTCAAAACGCCTTATCCAGTTTTAATCATTATCATTGTTTTTGGTTTCTCTGTTTATTTTCGCATCGGAAGAGCATCTGCGTGATCGCGAACTCACAGCCCGTCCAGATGCAAATAAGTACACAAATTGCGCCACGAATGTTCTTACCGGCGCCGTACAATTGTCGTAGGTATAGGGGCTTTATAATGAACCGAAATCGATTGTTCGCTTCGTGAACGCTGGGCGCGCTCCATCCGCGCTTCTTCAATTTCGTATGCAAAGTGATTTACGATCTGCTAACTGATTCGCGTTTAACGATATAACTGCTGGTTGTCATTACGCAACTGCCTATTTTCTCGGTCTCGGCTCTTTATTCTGACTCGCAAGCAAATAAAAGAGTGTTAATCATAAGAAGAAAAATTACACGTTGCTCGCTGGGTCGTGTCTTGTTAACTTTGCTGGAATTTGATTAAATTCGCAAATAGGTGCCTTTTTTTCTTTGACAGACGTGAAGTTAATACATAGCGGTTGTTATTAAAAAACAAATTATGATGAATAGGTATTAAGTTAATATTTTTTATTTAAAAGTAGGTATGAAGCAATATCTGACTAACAAGTAGGTAGGTGTGACATTCCAATTAGCAAGACTTTATGTTAACTTAAGATTCGCTCCAATTACAATTGTAAAAAAAAACGTAATCAACCATCAATCCAAACTGTAACTTTAATTTCCTATGTAAGTAAACACGCAAACGGATGCTCTCAATTACGTATCACCCATCTTCACGGACAGACGGGTAATTGCCCAATGGCCCTTAGTACTAAAAAGCACCCAATACAGTGTGACTAAATTAATTTTCTATAATTATTAAAAATTACATGCTTCGTTATGTTATGACGTTCGTCATTAACCCGCAAACGATGTGAATTTGCATGTAGAATGCACACCGTGTATTTAAATTTAACATGGAAAATGAGAAGATCGTGAGAATATCCCTTTATAAGGCAGCGAGTCCTTCTTTTAAGAATGAAGTCATAATGGCTTAATTACGAATCATTACACTGCTACTTCATTCAATAAAAGGCTAATTGACAAAACGTAAATATTTTTTTTTTATTCAACTGCTGGTGTGGAAGAAAAAATCTGAAAAAAACCAGTCATGTTTTTTCATGCCCGAAAATAAAATGAAGGGGTGAGAGGCAAGAAATAAAAAAATCGACAAAATAAGACATTTTGTGTGTATATTTGAGTTGAGCCCTGGATAGTTTGAAAATACAATTGAACCCGATAGATAGCGTAGTGATCGGGTTTTATGACAAAACGGATTTGCTTCAGTTTATAAGGGGAACATAGTATGAGGCGGAACGAAGTTCGACAAGAGAACTAGTTATCTATAAAAACATGCCCGAAAAGTGTATTTTCAATTAAGAGTTAAGGATGAACGTTAGAGAAAGTTACCAATTTTAGCCGCTCAGATGGCGTTGTACGTCGTTTGCGTAGTGTTTTTATTATTTTTAGCTAAACCCAACCAAATATTTACTATTTCTATGTCTTGGCGGGATCAGTAAAAAATGATGAGCTTAAATCGCAACCAATATCAGCTCTAGAGTCTTCTTGTGGACAATAAAACAGATTTTTTTTAAATAATCGCAATTTTCCACATTCTCGCACACACGCGTACCCGTTGACAGTCATTAGTGTCAGTGACTGTCAATAATTATTATTATGACAGTATGACAGGTCATGTTTGTTTACATATTTAGGCGCCATTTTAATCTATTTGATAAAGATTTAGACGTTCAGGTGATGTTGAAATATGAAGTTTTAGTTTCATACTACTTATATTGTTAGGTATCCAATATATTTTTATATTTCTGATTTTTTGATTACCTATCTGCACATGTTTGTTACTTCTTTCTTTGCAAATTGACCTCTCACATATGAATAGTTAGTTGTGCATGTAACTTACATGTCACTAGTATACTTACTGACCTAAGTTAGTATACTTTTATAGTATACTTACTTATTAGCCAAGCCAAGAAAAAAACATATTTTATATCGTATATTATTTATTTATTTTCATTGAGAATTGTCGCGTCAAACTTACTTACTCCAAAATGCTAAAATTCCACTACAAGCAACTTTTGTGAATATCTTGCTACTCTGTCATACATTTAGGATCTGTTATTATTGCGCTGTAAAAAAAGTTTGATTCACGGGTTCGATAGAATATTATTCATAGACTTCGGTAGAATACAAAGCCAAGCCTTTCAGCTGCCTCATATCGCTTCTTAATTCTTGAACGCGCTAAGTAGGCGATCTCCAGTCTGGCTGATTCCAGCCGAACATCTCCATGCAGAGCTATAGCTTTTCATAGCAGGGGTGACGGCAACGAACTTCTGATGATGACGCAAATTAGGATTTACATGGGTAATCCATCTGGTCACGAGTGTGCGTACGTTTGTTTTCATTATTTTTAGTAAAATGGCAGTACGCTCCGGTGACTACTTCACATCAGGGAGGCTTACCACCCAAGTAGTATGCAAAATGTTGATCAAGGAAATATTTAACTAACTGTTTTCTATTCAAATAATAAAATTAATAACAAGGAATATCTTTGCTATTGTATGAAAAATTTTGACAACTTCAAATATAAATGTGACTGTTGTAGGCAACATATTTTTTTAATCGAGCATGGGAGTGCAGTAACGAAAAAGGTTTTATTCAAATGATACATTTATGGTCAATGATAGCAAACTCTTTTAGCTTTTAAAACTAATGGACTGCATCGAAAAATCCAATATTTTTTACTAAGAATAAGAGCTCGTATTTATATCCATAGAAAAAATAACTCAAGTATTTGTACAATTTTTATCTTTATGATAAAAACGGTTACAATGCAATACCACCTCCTTCTTGAAATCAGTTTAGGAAATGAAATTTGTTGATGGAGATAAACTTCGACACCGGCTGACAGCACTTTATTTTTTAATTTTTATTAGCTTAGCAGCCAGAAGTTTTAGGAGTAGGTTTTAAACAATCTAGGCATTCTTTTGACACCCAGAATCAGCTGTTGTTGATAAATGCCGCCCTTTTGTTTACACCGACATGATACTCTACACTCACACAAACAACGGTTTGATAAAAAATTTATTAGTTTTCAAATGGATTTATTTAGAATATTTCTCATTTTTTCGGTATTTTTTTCTTATTGGCGGAATCAGAAGGAAAAGTACTATCGAACTAATAATGTTTCAAATACAGAAAATGATCACGGCTGGAGAAAAACGGGACTGAAATTTGTATGAAAATTCTCTAAAACGTTCAACCTTAATGAAACGATGATTTATTCTCAAAAATAATTTTATTTTTGAGAACGTAACATAATACACTGCAATGATGCATTTCTGCTCTATTGACCTATTACCCAAGTTAAATTCGCTTACCTAAGCTTATTGTAAAACGAAGCCTTATTTGCTGTTCATGTCAAAAGATTAACCCGGCACACATTAAGACGCCTTATACCGATATGTTAAGAGGATTAATGTCGCATTTGTATACGAAACATCGTAACTACGTTAGATGCTGAGCTTAAGATTGCTTTGTAGCCTTAAAATAAATAATATTTGCATGCATTATTACGGTCTGTATCCTCATTAATAAATTGTTTGAGTGTTTAGATTCAGTACGTGTACGTGTACGTACGATTCATCAGCCGAGTGGACTTCACTCGGCTGATGATGATGTGACACACATTAGACAGACGATTCCTGTTTTACCCTACTTACTCCACATCTGGGGGCACGGTAGTGCCCCCGCCAAGTCGAGCAAAATATAGTTTGTTATAAAATTGTACAATACTAGATGGTAGCTACCATACCTTGTAAATCCAAGAATCCAAGAGTTAACATACTTTTTACCCAACAACGACGAAGAAAAACAGAGCTATTACTTTTCCACTTCCGCAGTTTATGAAAATATATCATAATTAACAATAATTAGAAATTACTATATATTTTCAATTTATTTTTAATTATGTTTTCAATGTGTTACGTATAGGTACCGGGTGTTGCCTGTAACAAGAGCCAAAACTAGCAGGACACACACACACACAACACATGTCAACAGGAGTTAAAACTTACATTCTACTCATCAAACAATAAAACATTCTTTCAACAACTTTTAAAAATTATGTAATCTTTAGATTTTATCTTTTTCATACAAATTAATATAAATAGTATTTTCAATGTACGTTAACATCAGTCTAATTGACATCACTTGTCACGCTACTAACACAAAAAACATCGCAATACATTGCGATTTCAAATAAACTTTAAAGTGTACTAAAAATTAAAACATAAGTTATTTTTAACTGTCGCTGAACAAATGTTGTTCAGTTTGAGGAGTACAACCTACGTTTTAATTATTTGCTCCTAGTACAGGCAACACCTGTATATTTTGTGAAACATTTTAATTCAGTCTACCAGTAGCGTGGCGTAAAAGATATCCTAGGGCAAGCCGGTGCAGATTTGGCGTACATTTTCTTGAAGAGCTGTAGATTGTAGAATAAGGTGCTCAAATCCCTGATATTAGGCAAGCCGGTAGGAATCGAGTTCTTTTGACGCCACGCTACTGCAGTCTACCAGTTCTTCTACACATGCAGCTTGTGAAAAATTAATATCAATATAGACATTCAATGGTCTACGGGTCCCATGGAATAACAGCATAGGAATGATGGTGGTACTGCTTTTGAAACGTATCATAACATAAATCTTCGAGGATGCTCAAACTCATAGTTCTGCTGCTCAATCAAAATTGTATTTCGATGTCTCATTGACAATCACAAGTTTAATTATTCTTTAGTGCCTATCTAGGTAGCTAATTCATTCGTCACTACATAGTATAAAACAAAGTCGCTTTCTCTGTCCCTATTCCCTAAATCCCTATGTATGCTTAAATCTTTAAAACTACGCAACGGATTTTGACGCGGTTTTTTTTTAATAGATAGAGTGATTCAAGAGGAAGGTATATATGTATAATACATGCATTTAGTATCAGCATTGCACCCGTGCGAAGCCGGGGCGGGTCGCTAGTTTATTATAAAAGCTGAGGCATCGACTTGCTGATTACTATTTGGACATAAATGTGTAAACCCAAGCAATACCAAATCAATGTAAAACAGAATGACAATGCAATATTATTATGACCTGGTAGCTATAGGATCATCTAAGTTACATGTGATAAATCTACCGTGTTTGGGCTCATTTGATTAATTTAGACGTGCAATTTGCAATTATACAAAAAAAGTACAGTTGACAATAAAAGCTTATCTCAAAAAAAAAAATGACAGAAACTTATTTTTACTTATTGGTCCGTCTAGTGCCGTGCCTTTGCCTTGCACAAAGCTATAAAGCGGTCGATGGAAGCCCATCAATAATTAGCTTATGCGCTATTGTCTGCAGGCGACGCCGTCCACTCCGTGAGACCGGTTCATTTGTAGGTAATTAAAGAGGCGTCGTATTAAAAATTCTTATCTGTTCATCGTTCTCAAAGCGATGACTCTGTACTCGCTAGATATTTAATTATCGTTTTATTAATACCAGTTTATAAACTTGATTTGGAACTAATTTCTTGTTTATTTTGTTTTTGATTGTTTTATCTTTTTGATTGAGACCATTGATAATTCAATGAGACTGCGAATAAACGTAACTGTTCTCTTTCAAAGGTTAATTGATTAAAAGCTTTACATTTTTTGTATTGAATGTTTTTTTGTGTCCGTCTCTAGAATGCGTGCTGTTATATGAAAGTTTGTTAATTGATGATGACTTGGCACGTACGCATAAATAATTGTCTCAAATGATTTTATTCGCCGTTAGAGTAGTGACTCGCCAAATGCTCAGTCTTGATTAACCTTGACCTATACGAAAATTTTAAATGAAAAAAAAAATGATTAATGGGATTTCATTCCACCAGGGATCGTCACCGTACTTTGCAACAACCTTAAGTGCTTAAATAGTTATTGAATTGATGTCATATAGGGTAATTCCATGGCAGAGAGTAACATCAGTTACACATTTTCGCGTGTTCCTTTATTGATAGTGCAAATTTCAGTATCAATATATCTAGTGATTAAAATAATACTTATCTAGAGTAAAATTAACACTTAAATTTGCATCATGAAACACGCTATGAAATTGAAATGGTAGCTTGGATTACATTTCATGGAATTTTGTTGTCTACTTTAGGTATAGCTGCTATTTTTATTTTAAACTAGCTGCCCGCCCGGCTTTGTATAAAATACCTTGTCCTGATAATGACAAACACAACAAAAAAATAAATATCCAATTTAGTACAGTCGTTAGGAAGCGCATACACACATTTCGGAGATTAATTTTAATTCTATAGTTGATGCCATTTGAGATCGTGTTTGTTTATATTTTTCATCGGTAATGATTGGATGTTCATGAAGTTATACCCGAATATGTTCCAAAATCAACTGTTTTCACGTATGGTATATAATATAAAAATCCGCTTTTTAATTTAAACTTCAAAAGGAAGTTTCCCTTGGCACGGAACCATAAAAAAGAAAATCTCGCGAACGTAGTTGATGTGTTACAAAAATAGATTTAGAGTTTTAACTTGCATGTCAAATTATGTATTCATGCGTAAATTGACAGTTAGGATTGATTTACAATTCTCATGACTCTTTCTCGCTGCATCAACTTTATGTGTCCCTGTCATTGTGGATGACTTTCGACATTAAGTCTTTTGTCATTAAGTCCTCTATTCTTACTTTGGTGCAAAAAAGTTAGTAAATAAATAGATGACAAAAAACTAGGTTTAAGTTATTGTACCCCGATTGGTACGTAGCATGTAATGAAGTCTCCTCGACGGAGCTCTTAAAACCTCTCCTTTGAAACACACTGAATTTAAAACGGAGGAGGAAAACTTAACTGAGGTTTAAATGTCCTCAGATAATTGCTGTCGAATTTATGGTATTAGGATAGTCTGAAGACGAAGATTCCTGTGTATGTAAATAAATGGGAACCGAGCCCCTAAGATATTGATCTACAAAATACAAGTCTGAGGCTTCTTTACCGGGGACTGGTTCAAGTATTTTTCTCCTGACTCTTGACGTGCTTGTAGATTCTTCGAGCTAGAATTGCAACTCTTAGCAAACGCTTTTGCTAAAAGAATAAAGAAGACCGTAAATAAATGTTGCTATTGGCGACTGTACTAACGAGATCATTAATTTCATGCACAGCAAAAGCTAAAGAAATCAGGAGCGATGAGAGATGTATAGCAATACCTTCACTTTAGCCAGAGTTATTGTTTTATTTTTGCATAGGATCTCGTTTAGTTCTTTATTTCATTATCTTATACCTTAAATGTACATCGACGTATACTCAGAGCACTAGAGAAACCATTATAAATCTTTACTTTCCTTTTAACAGCGAAAGTGTGCCAGATAATATAAAAAAGGCTGAGCTAATGCTCGTTTGCCACAACAATAGCGAAATTTAAGTTTAGAACTGCTGTAATAGCACCCATTCATTTATATAAATAACAACAGATAGGTATTTTACACTATGTACTACTTCTTTTGTGTTTATTGTTCATTTAATCGCTAATGCGCTCTTTAAGTTTCCAGCGTGACTCATTTATTGTAATACTTAATCAGATTACATATTTCATGAGAACCGAGCCTGCGCGCAATGTTTCATCTGTGTCGCGATGCCGAACGCTAGATAAAATCTTCGAATGTAGTATTCGTTGAATAAGTAGATCCAGGATTGTTTCAAGGATCTGATGCTGATCGACCCACCACGATCGCCATAGAACCAGTTGAGTCTCTGCCGGCATTATTCTGTGGAGCTTAGGAATCAAATTGAATTCTACGTTACATCTATTTCAAGAATCTGATGCCTCCTGACAGATGCCTGTCAATCTTCGATTATGCAGCTCGGTTTATTTGTTCGCCGCTTCGCTCAGCGTGTGCCTACTCGCAATTCTCGGTAGCTGCACACTGCGTTATTTTATGAATATTTCATATTATTGTAAACGACTTTATCTTTACAACAATGTTGTATTGAACATTTGGGTTTTATGAACCATTGAAACACTACCGGTTTATTGGCGACATATAACGGTCACAAGAATGTGCATCATACTATTTGTTTAAAGTCCATACAAGTTTTACTGTCTGAAAAGAATACAAGCAGGACATTGAAATTTGTAAATTAACTATCGAAAATGTCATGATGATGTGATTGTCATGGCTCTTCTTAGGTACTTACTCCAAAAGTATATCATTTGTTTGCTCAAAGTTTACAATAGAAAGGGTTGGTTCTTCAGCCTAGTCTATTGACAAAATTATAACATCTTATTTTCGAGTTTTATAACCCAGTATCATCATAGGTATATTTTATACCAGATTTGTGCACTATTATAACGGGTAAATGCGCCAGGGAAACATGATGACAGTGAGAAAAAAATGTACTTATAATGTAGAAGGGTATATAAATATACAAACATGTATACTGACGATTGAGTTCCAATCTAAAAAAAACAATAGAATAAAATTTTATGTCCTTTTTGTTCGAAATAGGCCCTTCTTTTCTTAACTTGTAATTGTGACTACATGATATTATAATACATGAATATTATTCATTTTCCTATGTAAGCATCTCCGGATTAAAAGAACCAAATCTTTTAAAGAATGGTGGTGTTTTCCACATTAAAATTCTAAAGATACATTAATCATTACGAAATCTAACTATTCGTAAACATTTAAGGGCATTTCACCAGAAATATGACTGCGACTCATTCATCTATCTTCATACAGTTAGTATGAAAAAGGGCCAGATGAATGAGGTGACCGCAGACATTTCTGAAGAAATGCCTGGAGAAATTTTAATTATGTTCACCTGACCGATAACGATCTTGCGAGTCGCAAGTTGCGACACTAGGCCGATAGCCAAACTGGCACTAAAGATGGTCTGTGTTAATAGACAGCGCTAGAGACTGACATTGCTTTCAAGTAGGCATTGATTATATAATTTAATTTATATAATTTACACTTTACTGTCTAGTAAATAGAATCTAAAATCTAATGATCTTTCAAGGCAGTTATACTTTTTTGACACTATATTCTCGTTATCCTAATTTGTGGTTTACCTCTCAATGGCATTGTATTCGTTAACAACATTAGCCCAGTTGATCGGATAATTACTATACTAAAAACCTGACTTAAATTCGGCATCTTACGTGAGTTTAATTATTAAACAGGCCTATGTATCCCAGTATAATAGCAGTAATTTTTCTTCCTACAAAAGGTAGGTACATCGCGCGCTTGAATGTGTGCGCGCCGTGTACGAACGCACTACAAGCAAAGTTTTAAGAATTCGTAAGAATACTCCAGTATGGATTGCACTCACACAGACGTGCGATCGTGCGTCTGTGTAAATACGTGTCGCGCGCTCATAAACGGCCTTAGTTGGACTACTTGTGCGTCTTTATATTTTGCCCGTAGTCAATAATAATAAAATGTTTATATGCGCTGTATTATGGTAGGAACAGATACATTTTAGTTATGATTTCAGTGTCACAAGTGTAATTTTTCTGTAATTTTATCATTAAGCGATCTATGTGCATAATAGCTCTCAAAAAGCCAAAACAATATATATTTTGTCAAAAAACGTTTGGTTTTAAATGCCAATAGATAGCGCTGACCTTAAAAAGGATTGAAAATTCATTCTGTTTTATTTTAGACTTGTCATGTTGTTTCGCGCAAACAAAATGTATCAATCCGTCCAGATTTAATCCGTTTAAGTTGTTTTATTACAAAATTTATTAAGCTATGAAATAATAGTACATTACACAACTAGGGTGGTAAAATAAAAAAAGGCCGAGATCGCATATGTATGCGACCCGAGCTTAAAGATGTGCCATTCTCGGAAACGTTCTCCGTTTAGTATGAGAGAACGTTGTCGAGAACATTTCCCATACAAAACTAAGAACGTTTCCGAGAATTCTCGAGAACGGCACAACTCTACCCGAGCTGCAAGCGAGGGACGTAAATATGCGATCGAGGGCTTTAGTTGATGTGATTTTTTTTTAATACTTTTATCAATTTTACACCATAAAGCTGTACAAACCGTATTACAAGAATATGTATCTGGAATAAATGTAACTCCAATTATATTATTTTTATAGCTTTTTTAAGTTAGAGGACACTTCATCGTTACACAATGTACACTTTTTCTGCAAACGACCCGGAAGCCAATGATCACCCTCGTTTTGTATGTATGGAGAACTGCCCGACTCGAATCACCTTTATTTGCTACCAACGTAATATAAAAAATAGAAAATACTGGTTTTAACTAAACCCTGGCTTACCATGCATCTAGCGGCCGGGCTTAGCGTTTAGGATTGCACACTTCAGTGCCTTGCGGTTTTAATCTCAAAATCTGCTTCGACTCAAAACAATGCGGTCTTTGCGTCACTCGCTAATGGTTTATTTTGCAAGAGACACGTGCTCCTGTCGCGTGCCGCCTGCGGACGCCGATTTAATCTCGGGCACGAATGTCGACGTGAGGCGTGCCCCTTCACACGTGATAGTGCCGAGCGAACCTTACCAAAAGATTCCATCTCTTTGATGTCTGCCCAGCCTGCCTAATATGGCTCAAGTATTCCACATGAAAGTGTGAAGGTAATTTGTGACCTTTAAAGGCAGGTATGCAGCCTCTGCTTCTAACATATAGATACTAATTGAATATCAGTATATTTATCAAGGCGCCTCATGCATAATAACGTAATTACATAATTATGATTATTAGCGCCAGGTGATAAAAGTGCCAAGCATTTTCGAATAACCTTTAGTTAGGCACTCTTAAATGTTTGCCGCCTTATCAAATTAACTCTTTACGCTTTACTAAGTACCTATACGGCCGTAAAGTGTTATTTTTTTTAATTTAGCAAGTAAGTATGTTTTTCTTAGGTAGTTTTATAATCAGGCGGTAATCATGCGATATAAATACTGTGAGAAGATACATTTTTAATTTGCAGAAATATAAATAAGAGTAGTTCACTAAACGGCTGGGCATTGTCTATAGCAGTGATATTGTTTCCATGTACAAATTTCGTTGCTAGTTTTTGCAGTGGAAAACATAAAAAAAGAAATACTTTGTATGTTTGTTCTAAGAAACTTATTTTCGAAGCCAGATTTGAACCCCGTATTTCTGTTTAAAAGTAGAGCACTTAACCGTTGTACCATTGCATCCTGTAGGCCACTACTCGTAGGTACAGCTCGTTTCATCCACCCCATATCCATCTGACCACTATCAGGACTGACTTACTCTGCGATTTGGTTCCGCGGTTTTTTGTCCGCTTGGAAGCGGAAAAAAGAGCACGCGTTATGTACGCGTTATGCGATAGAGAGAGACGGTCGGATGCAGGTCAACTCCGTCCGCACATCCGACGCAAACGGCAGTTTTGTTAGCGAGAGGGGCTTCTGTACGTAGTACTACTTCTTATTCGGTGGTATTGAGAAATATACATATGTTTAATTATATTACATATATAGATACAAGAAATCAAAGTACACAGAAAAATGAAATGGCACTCACCTGTGTCCTGACCGGGAATCGAACCCGGTACCTCTGGATTTCCGGCCCAGCGAACCGACTTTAATTATATTTTTAACCGACTTCTCCATCCGACTGATGTATGTTTTTTTTGTATGATTGTTGCATGATTACTCGAAGACGGCTCAACCGATTTAGAAAATTCTTTTAATGTTTGCAAGGGCACACCTTCCAGTTAGTCCCATTGCAACCAGGTTAGGATCTGCTGATGGGATCTTGAAGAAATCGAAAAAACTCTTCGAATATTGCTTCGAATAGTACACATACAGCAATTTGGGTATTTTATGGAAATTAGTGCATCTATTGTCGAATAGGTTTGTTTGATGTCGTTTTTTTTTTAATTTTGTGTTCATCATAAACAAATATTCCTAAACCCTAGAGAAATATAATTTTCAACCGAAATCAACTAATTTGTGTCATATATTTTCATTTATCCTATTTCACATTTAGTCTAGGTCTACGCTAGCCGACGCGGTTTGCACGAAGCGGGTGTACGTCTGCGTATCTATATTGAAAATATGATGAGCCGCGCTATACTATCTGCAAAACTAAGTTATAGTGAAGTGGGCGCGGATACCATAGTTTTTCCCTCCCGCGCGTGCAGTGCACCCGCTCCATGCACCCGCGACAGCTAGCGTAGGCCCTTAGTGTTTAGTACCAACCTACGTTGTGTGAAAAGTTTTAGCACAAACTTTGTTTTAATTTCAGCTTGCACTGGTTAGGCCTAGACGTTGTCAGTCAGTCACTGATATTTTATACTTAGACAAACCGATGTTGAAATTGTTGAATACTCTTGTCTTTTTTATTCAAAATCCAAGTACCTACTTACTATTAAGATTATTGTTTCATTTTCAGATAAATTTGATTTTCAGCGATTTTCCCTTGCAAGTGGACCATAGAATATTTAAGCACACTAAAAACCTTGAGATCACTTCAGTAACACAAAAACAACTGAAAAAATATTCGTGCTTATTCATATTATGTTCTAAATGACGACGAGTTTAGCCCAGGTGGAGTGGGTCCCGGGTTCAAATCCTGGTAAGGGCAAATATTTGTGTGATGAGCACGAGTGTTTGTTCCTGGGTCATGGATGTTTTTTATCTATTTTCTTTATCTATATAAGTAGGTATGTATAATTATCGCCCGTCGAGTACCCATAGTACAAATATTGCTTAGTTTGGGACTAGGTCGATTTGTGTAAGATTGTGATTCCACAATATTTAAATGAGGACTGTGAAAGTAAAGTACAAAGAATCGTCTACCAAAAGTCTGCATTAAAATATTTACCATCTGTACGTAAATGTAAATGCCAATGGACTCATCACTTTTTGTAAATGCCAATGCACTCAGCCAGTTAACACGGCAAAGCACTTAAAACAATGTCTTTATTTAAATTCAACCCCATACATGTAGCTGCGGTTAGTCAGCCCGACGCCAATCGCAATGTATCGCTCATACGCTATACCAATTATTATAGTTACACTTCGATTGTTTGCTATGCAAGAAATATGGTACCCAAATGACATAGAAATAAAACAAGTTTTATTTTCAATATTTATTTGTAGGTAAAATTGTTTTGGCCGGATGAGTCAGGGTATTACATAAAATTATTTTATTTTAAATATTGCTATCGTTTCGTTTTCAAGGCACTAGCAACAAAGGTATGTTATCGGCTTATTTGTAAAAGATAGCACTTTATATTCATTTAGGCATTTCAATTATATTAGGAATTTATTAAATAGCTATAATTGCATTCTCAGACATAAATTAAATAAAAAAGAAACTATGCTAAATTGAATAAATTACGATGTCGGGACGGCCGTCAATCCATCGTCTCTTGACTTAGGTCGCACGTTCGGTTATCTACTTAAAAGGTACAAAAATGTTACTTTTTACTTATCACTATTATTAAAATCAGGCTTACTCTACTTTTTATAAAAAAATATGGTACAATACGTTATCGGACTTCCGCGAGTGAATGGCCGAGCGTAAAGTGAACGAATGAGCGACGTGATCTCGATAACGACTCACGGCCGCGGTCCCGTCGTCGACGGCGGAGATGGGGACAAGCGAGCGTCCATAAGCATACAGCATACACTCAACGGGCTGACAGATGGCACCGTTCCGCGCATCCATCCACAATCACACGCGCTCCTCTGGTCGTCCCCGTCTCAGCGTCGCGCGCGTCCTCGCCACTCGCCCGTACGTAGCTCACGGCGCTGACGCGCTTGGACTCTACCATTAACTAACCTCTGTCGTCGTTCCGCACTCCAAAAAGATCAACACCATTCTGAAATAATGGCGACGGCCTTTGTGAGTTGAAACTCGACGGAGGTTTAAAACTAACATATACTACTATTGCAAACGCTGATCACGTCGACACGTCTACATGAACTCAGAAGTGCCTCTGGTGAGCACGAGAGAAACTGGCATCGTAGACTTTGCAGAGAGCTGAGGGAGCGTTGGGTCCGGGAAGTAGTTCCGCAGCTTTAGCGGCTGCGCGTCTTCGTTGCCAACTGCAGGTCCACGCCGCAAGAACTACTAGTTGCGCAGCCAGGAAAGCAGCCGCAGCTAGCATGGCTCCCGCTGCGTTCACGCAGGTCATTTCAGTCTCTCTAACGAAAACAGAGTCCTCGGTGACGTTCTTCGCGCGTTGCTTGTCAAAGCCGAACTTGTCGGTGATTTGAATAGTTTGCACGAGGAGCATATCGTCCGTAGGCGCAGCGGGAGTCGAACGCCTCTTCCTGCGTCCGTAAGACGTGACGGAGCGGAGCTCGTTCGGGCCGCCGTCGCACTGCACTGGCTCGCAAGTGGGCATGCAAGGCGTCACCAAGGCTCGGAACTGTACCACTTCTGACGATGGGAACTTGAACGCATCAAAGTGTGACAGCAACATCTGCAATGATAAATTAACGTTTTAATATTACTTCGCCAGTAATGTCTACGATGGAATTGATTTGCGAAATCAATGTCGATATAGGTATATTGTAAACTGATGAGCACTCGGTAATGCTTTAGTTTTTACTTAAGTATGTTGATTAACCTACATTCAAGATGTATTACAGAATCAATTTCAATTTCTTACCTTTCCGCTCATAGATGATTTGAACAAAGGTCCCATAATGAAGTGATCTGTTGGGCAGCCGTCGCTGTCGATGAGAGTAATTTCGCTAGAGTCGACACCATCCATGGCAACAAGCTCTCGCACGAATATTTCGAAGGGAGAATTCGGGTCCATGATTTCGAATCGTAGGGCCTGTAAACATTAAATATATTATTATAGTTCATTTCATTTACCATTGTAGATTATTTAAGAAATACGCACAAATGTTTGATGCTTACCAAGGGATCTCCGACTTCAGCGGAAGCAATAATGTCGTCTCCGCTCCTGTCCGTAATTCTCATAGCTACGTTGGGCGAGTCGACGATCACCTCTTCTGAGAGACCGGTCTGGATATCACCAGTAATGCCGAGGTCGACTTCGTTGGCTACAGTCTTGTTAGTAAGGTCGTACTGACATGTCACCGCCAGACCAAGATCGGATGACGTGACGATGGTGTCGTGATGCTGAATTACAACGTCGTTTAAGTATCTGTAACGGTTTGGTTATAATTTTAACTGCAATTACCTACAATACGTGGTACTTTGCATACAAATAGTGCAAATAAATGTATATTACCTGCCCAAACCGTTCTGCTTAACGTTGCATTCGATATTATTATATCCCATGTGCAATTCAAACTCAAGACTTTGCTTAACGTCAACGACGCAAGAGTTTGGACTGCCCTTTGCATAGATTTTGCCATCGAACAACTTAGATGTTTGAATGCGCGCCACCATGTCACCAGCACGACAATCAATGGATACGTTGTAGCAGGAGGAGAGTTCGTAAGTTGCCGCTTCAGGGACTTCAAGATAAGGATCCTAAAATATGACATCTTGTTATTTGCGGCCATAAAAAATATATATTAAATTAATCTATATAGACACTACCTGAATGTCAGCAAGAGTAGCTCGGGAGTGATGTGAGAGCCGGCACACATGATCCCCGGTGTCACCGTGGTCGTATGAATGACAGCGGAAAGGCGAGTTGAGGCAAAGTTCTCGACATTCCTCCACAGTTTGAACGTCTTGATATACAGAGTCCACTGTCTTTAGAATTCGTCCTCCCATCTTTTTGAATTCACATAGTTTCGTCGGCTCTTCAACACAGTTGTTTTCCAAATAGTCAGTGTCTAAAACAAAGGAAGAATATTTCATTCAATGTCGACGTTTGTTGACGGAAGTCATTATTCAAACAAAGGAAAAGTACATGTCAATTACCTTCGTTTTGCTGGAAGGAGTTAGTGCCAGCTAATGTGATGCGGTCCAGGTCAGATAGCACGCACTCTCCTGTTTTGTTATTATAGTTCGCCGATCTGTAACAACGTTTCACGCGGTTTAGCATCGGCTATGGTATTGTATATTTTTTTATCGTTGTGTGAACTTTCTCAAGATGTTAACCTAACCGCATGGCATGGTACATACAATTGGTGCGTTTTTATACAGACGTCTATTTTCTGACGAGTTAATGTATGATAATTACAAATCGATTTTAGATGTTAGAAATTTTGATCATGTTGGTAAATCGATTTCATGATTTAGCATAAGGAAGGATTTTAGATCTGATGTAAATAAATATACTACGCATGCATACTCGTACTGAAATGCTTTTATATCAATATCAACAATTCAAAATGTATTTTGTTTCCGACAACCGGTCCTATTCATTCGACGTTACATCGGTACATGTTGATTTAATTTCGCATAAAACAATAATATGAAAGTAACATGAACATGCAGCATGAATTTAAACTACGTGTGTTTGAAATTGAAAGTATAAGTAGTGATTAGTATGTTAGTATTGTCTAAGATTTATTAATTTTAATTTATAAATTGGTTGTTCACGAATTCGTTAACGAGTAAAGGAACGTACTTAGATGAGTTTGTAAGCTTTAGATAAACGTAATCAAATTAGTTCTCCCTTTTTTACTTTTGTTTTATTTACTGACCACCCACAAGCTTATTATCGTAGTCGATCTCACTCAATATTTTCTCGTGATGCGCAGTCGGTCCCGATCAGATGACCCCTCTAACCTGCGGGAACGCATTTTCACAAAAGATAGAGCAAATGTCTCGTGTCCTGGCTCAAAGTGCCCGTAATAGCCTTTTTGCTGCTATTTATCTAGATATATGACGTATCCGTACCAATATTTTTTTTTTATACGAGTGCTCTGATTAGTTTGTTACATTTTCTATGTTTATTCAGTTATTCATTCCTAAATCAGAGCAGTTATATAGACACTTTAATATAGTTAGCCGCGAATGAAATAAATCGATTTAACTTTATAAGGTCTCGTTGTATCCTCTTTGCTTATGAAAAAGAGAGTTGTATTGACTAATATGGTCTTCCGCCTTTACAAGCTTCCTGTTACGCTAGTTTCTCGACAGCATCCTCGTCAATTAATAAATGCACTATTACTTTTCTTTGCTACCTATATACCGAGAGAAGTATGTCGTTTCCGTGTTATATATTCAATAATAAATATTATAGATAAATATATCTAATATGTGCAGTGCATACTTTCCTCAAATCTTTAGATAGGTACATTAATTTTAAACCGGCAGCTTATTGCGTTGAATTCGTATAATAATGCTATGCAATGTAATATCCATGTTAAAGCTTCGGCTCGGGTGGTCTTAACTTAGTGAGCAAAGAATAGGCCATTTATAAACCATCATTTCTATTAGTTGCAATTTAAACCCTGAGATTTCCCGATACGCCCTGAGGTTCTTCTAAATATGGATTCTAGTAAATTGGTTCTAATACATATTATGTCAGCATCTTGTAATCGCAGGATTGAAATGTGGGATTGATTGTTTTATCGATCAGTTTTGTCTGAACATTAATTAATTCCTCATTGTTACGAAGTTTGAAGTCCGAGAACAATGTGTTTATCGGTTATCGTATCATGGAAGCAGGAAGTGATAGGGCAAAGCGCTCCCACACCGCCGCATGCGGACGCTGCGGGCCGCGGCCGGGGCGCGGGCGCAGCGCCGCCACGTCCGGGGAATATTTGCCAAATGTCGTGACTGTCGACGATCGAGATGCGCGCCGCCCGGGGTGCGCCGCAACCCGCTTGTTTCAATGGAGATACGACGATTTGTATCCCACCCAACGGTACACGTGTCAAACGATACTCGACTGTGACACGACCCCGTAAAATCGCGCTGTAATCGCATAATATTTAACGGAAAATTCGAATGCGCGAAGTCGTGGAATTGGTTACTGTACGACCTCTATTTCACGCACAAAAAGCTTTTGGGTGAATTTGTTACCGTTACCCGCGGCAACTGGAGGCAGTGCGACGACGTCTCATTACAAGACGTGGACGCGCCGGCCATACGTAATGTTCTCAATCGCTACAGTACCGAATGTGAACGTCGGATGCAGTACACTATTTATGTTAATGATATCAAAAACCGTACAAGGAAATAAACACAATAGGACAGTCGTGTTCTGCTACATTAGACGCCTGAGACGCAGGCCGTGCAATTGGCCTCCCTGCTTTGTATATAATGCTCGTTTGTAGAATTCAGTAACGAAATGGCAACCAGGAAGAGGCTGTGACTTATCCAGTGAGGTGCGCTGCAAAGATGTGCCGCAGGTCTCACCATCTACGGCAAACCGGTGAAGTCTGATTGACTTCGTTATCGGTTCTAACCGTAAATAAGCATATGGGCCAGAATGTCAACCTAATGAGATGGCGTTGTTTATAAAATCGGTTTAATGCAGTTGACATGATTATTTAGGCTAGGATGATTAATGAAAAGATGAGAGTACTCAATTATGTAAGGTTCGAAGTCCGGGAATAACAATTGACTAGTTACGCGTACCTGTCCTTGGTGCTATTTGACGCGGGTCACTGAACGGATCTGATTGAATGGAATAGAGACATGACCCGCTACAACGTCTATTGTCCTGTCCTGTTAGTGCAATTGTAATGGTCACTTCTAACTTATCACTAAGCTTACGTCAAAAGATTATGCATTCGTTGTTTTTTATTTGAATTCACGTAAAACTGTACCTACACCAACAAGTAAATAGCTGACAACCACAGAGTTACACTTCTATATGTTCTTTACGACGTCTTCGCAAATTAATGCCGACTCTTTCTCAAAGGAACCTCACATGATCACCATTAAGTACCTTTCATGTAACCATTTCCGGTCCTCTCATACGGCTAATGCATGCAATGCTTCGACAGTTTAATTAGCTGCAATTCTTCGTTGCCATTAACGCATCTTGGATTCAACAAAAATAGCTTTTGTGATTTTAATTGCTTGAAAATTATACGATGATACCCTAGGCTCGTTAATTAACCACTACGGTCAGGCCTGTTATTCTATGCTTACCTATTATATAACATTCTCGTTTTTAATACAGCAAAACACTTAAGTAGCTACAAAAATGTAACATCCCGTGGTTGGTTGGAACACATCACCTTTCGTGTTTCAAGCGCATAATAGTTAATAGATAAATACAATATTTTTTTAATGAACCTTAATGGTGATTGCTATTACATTATTGATAAAACAACACTCGACATTATAAACACTAGCAAAAACGTAATGGTTATTTTTCTCGACTTCATTAACCTAATTAAAAGTCAAGTTAACAAGGAGTAGCTAAGTTGTTTGTTAATTGTTATATTAGCCACTTCAATTTAAACTTTTTTAATGCACAATTAACCGTAATATTTTTGTATATTGCCCCGGCTACAAGTTTTCCTCTCTTTAGGTCCTTCTAGGCTTTAAATTTGTTTAATTTAAATAGTTTGTAACCTCGATATATGTATTATTATAAAAGGCCCAAACACAGCTTACTACTTATTCGACTAATATCTATAGGTAGGTACCAATTATCTTCAACTTCATGATCACTTAACATAAGGTAAGGTCAAACTCAAACATTTGTCTATTATGGTAACTAACTAGTTTGTTTTGTTTTGCAGGATGTATTTAGGTTTACGAGTAGGTAGACCAGTGTAGCAGGGGTAGGCTAGTTGCATTCGTGGTCGGTCTGAGAAAGTTCGCAGGTCACGGTTCACTCCGCCCACCGCACGCTCCACTTTGTTCAATTCTTTGCAAATAATTTATAATGTCTTATATCTGGAAATTTTACCGATTCGTTTTAATTAGGGTGTGTCGGGGTAAGATCTGATGGTATCAAAAATATAGCAGTAACTGCGATTTATTTTTCCAAGACACTTGCATGAATTGCTCGACTTATCATCGTTTCTAAGAAATTTATAAATAGAACGTATAATTTAATTACATATTTTTGTTGTTTATATTTTTAAAACTTTAAAAGCCAATGTTTATACTTATTTTTAGCAGTACCACACATTTGTATGTGTGATTCCTACTTAAATTTGTTTTGTGCGTCTTTTATAGTTTTGAAAAACTATTAGGCAAAAAAAAATCACGAATTATGGTGGAAATGCTATTTAAACTCTACACAGTCGTTGCACTCTATAATTAGACACCCGTTTATAAGCCTTCGTTGCGAAACGAATGGTAATTTACTTTCGTACTTCGGTCCTTTGTTATTTGCAGTCGGGACCCGTTTTCTTGCAGACTAAATTATTGCTAAACGCAATTGAGTCATTTTTCACATGAACGCAAACAAACCTGCAGACAAACTCGTTTTCGCCGAGGCAGAGGTCCAGGCACATCTGCCGTGAGCCGACGGTGTGGGTCCTTTTGCCGCGCCCCTTCAGATGATAGCCGCGCACTCGGTCGAAGCACCACGCTCTCTCGCACGGCCTCACGCCCAGGCAAGACTTCTGAGCGTATATCGTGAACACCGGGAACTGTGACTTTGTCAAAGCACCTGCAATAAAAACAACTCTTACAGTCACTCCTTTCTTTACCGATATTTCCTCCGGTAACATTTTTTTTATCTTACGAAAGTAGGTAGGTAATTCGACTTGTCACGATCTGTTATAAACTTTACGTCAGCGAATAATAGAAGTTTGTCACGATTATAATTGTAGAAGGCGCCATAACTAAAGATGAGAATACATTCTTTATTCTTTACGGATAATTTTCACTTTAATACGACAATCTTTAATGGCACGAGCAGGCGTACAGTTCAATTCAAAAACTGTTTATAAAGTAACTACAATAAAACGTTTTTACTGAGCCAGTCTACTGAGATTATTTTTTTTCAAATTATGGCTAAAATAGTCAGGAAGGCGTTCGTGCTTGAGCACCTTATTACTTAATTTAGTTGGAATCACAGGTTTCGTTCAGTTCTGGTGCGTATATCATCATTTAATATTTTACGCTCCAAGACGAGACGCCCTGGCATCAAGAAGCGCGTTCAACCTTAGCTAATTTCAGGAAATTTACACAGAGAACCGAGCGATCAGTAATTGGATCCCTCAGCTTAGTTCCCCGAATTGAACACTGACGTTTACTTCGCTTTATACGCTTTAATTCAATATGACTGATAATACTAGAGCGTACGGAACCTTTTAGTTCAGGTATATCATGTATACGTAAACGTATTGTACGCTGCATGATAAATATTCATTTTTTTTATTACCACGATTTTTTATGCACGATGCGAAAAAACCCGCTTAATTCATCTTGTGACTTAGAGAAAACATCCTCTAGTTAAAGGAACAAAAAGCGGCTCGTAACGTTCGTTAAGTAGACGATCAATTAGTAAGGTCGTTCACACAATAGTTATCACGATTTACCCATTTCATTCCGGTCAAAGTGACTTACCGAGATTTATTTGAGGTGAGATTGTGGTTTGAGAGAAACGTTTTCAAGAGGAACAATTTATTATGTTTTGGTTTTAGAATGCTCTGGAAATTATTTGGTCAGTGGCTTTACAATATTTTCATAAAACTGAGTAGGTATTTGAACCCGACGTAGTATAATAAAGTCTTACATTTTGAACATCATAATTCATGCAATAAAAGCATGATTTGCCTCTGCACTCACAAAATGTTTCATGCATGAACGGTAGGTACGCAAATGTTATAACATAAATGAACGGTGAGATAAATTGCTTAGCATTCTACTCGTGCATAATTACAATATTTACTCTTCGCTCGGTAAAGGTCAAGACGTGGTCTACTGACTCAAGCTCAAAATAACTAATATTCGAGCCGCCACTAGGTCAAGTTTTCCTTTTCGCGGCGAAAGTAATATTTTTTCGTATAAGGCGAGGTAAGCGTGCACAGTCACGCCGTTATTGGCATTCAAATGATGTGTTGAGGCAAAAAATCTGAACGCGCTCATTCGAGAGTTCACACCTCCGTACGGACAAACGAGAGTGTTCGAGACATCATTGTGCCATGTATGTGGGTTCACACCTGCTGTGTCCCATAAACCATACACCAAACGACGCTATTGTGTTCTTGTATACCTACGTTTATTAATTTTGTTCGTCTTCTCAGAACAATTACTAGTAAACATGGCGAAAGTAACCGTCTGCTACGGTAAAGAAACTTATAGGGTCGTGTTTCCAACAACTTCATTTGCTTTTTTCTGTCACAATAATTAATTAAATTAGCTTTTATAAGGTTTTCATACGAACGAATTAATTATGTTGTCATTATCAAGTTAAGATCGAATTCCATTGATAAGATTTAATCGCGTGCAAGATGTGTCGAGTACCGGTTCTGTAATAAAATCTATTTGCGTCTTGGTCGCATGTTTGAAGAAAAAGGTATCAATGATGACTCACCTGGCAGCTGGTCGGAGTCTGAGCTGAAGAGCACACACAGGCCGGTCTCGTAGTTGACGGCGCGACAGCTGTCGTTGGCCTGGCACTGCTCAAGGCAGTCGGTCAGCATGAGAGTGCCGGGGATGTCGTCCAGTATGTGAGAAGGCGCCGAGAATACATACCTGCACATATAATAACCCATTAACTAATGCGCGGACTATGTTACATCTTATCCTTATCGACGATCAAATCGTTGCTAGTTTTATTCCCTCGTACGTTATCGTTTTATACTTATTAAACGAATTACGTTCTGTATCACGAACGCAAAGCTCGACCCATACGATAAAAATGTTAAATATTTGTGAGATCTCAGGAGTGATTGCGGATCCAGATAACTTTTCTTACATATCCGTTTCAAGGGCTTAATAGAATTAATTACGTGAGCAATTATCGGCCACTACTCCTATTTATTTAGGCTCTGAAATATAGCTTTAATAAAGCAAATTAATTCCAATAAATTTACATACCCTGTGACAAGTTCAAATCCAATCATTTCTTGATCACATTCTTCTAGCGAGTTGGCGGGCGCCGAAGGGGCTGATGCTCCACTGGGCGCCGACGGGGGGACACCTCCGGATGCAGTTTCGGGCACTTCCGCCGGAGCGGCCGCTGCTGCCGGCGCTTCGGACGAAGTTTCCGGAGGTGGTGGAGCTCCTGGGTTTTTATAATCTTGGGGAGCTGCCACGACTGTCTGCTCGGGTGATCCCGATTCCACAGCTATATTATCTTGAGGGGGCGCTTCTGCCGCTGATCGTAACGTTCCCTCGAATTTCTTTGCAGCGTCAACGGCACACACCACTAACATAAAACTGAATAAGAGGCGCATTGTGTTCTCGGTGAGAGGCCGTGGCAACATTCGTTATCTGTAACAAGAGAAAAAATGTGATTGAATTTTTTTACACCAATTCAATCGACGGTATGGGAAAATTAGTTATATTAATATCATTTTGTCTCGCTATTCTCAATTTGATTATAATACCGAATATCAAATTGGCGTTAGTACGTTACTTTCATCGACAACAGTTCGAAGCAGGTACATATATTGATTTCGCAGCTCTCGCGGAATGTGTGTCAGCAGCACTAGCGTTACATTTCGTGACCTTATAGTGGAGACTAAAACCGTGTTTCTGACCATGTTTAGAATATACGCGAGTGTGATAGCTTGGCTTTAAGCATCTTTAGTGGTATTAGTTTGGATCACGTTGAATTTCGTTTGTGAGAAATGAAGTTTTAACAATTATGATACTATCTAAGGGCGTTAACACGGTAATAACCTCAAATTGCAATTAGCGTGCCGTCGCACTGTATTTTATACGACAATTACACGTAATAACGCATAACTATGTTACCTTATAATTTTGTAATTTTTCTTAAACGTAGTTATGAGAATATTGTGGAGATATGTCTGAAACGATACTTTATACGGTATTTTATTATTATTTTTCAGTACACATCAAATCATTATTGTTATATATGCGCTTCTCCTATTCTTATTATAATAGGTAATAGGAATAGGAGAAGCGATTTGTCGGGGGTTACAGGAAAGCGTTTTTTAGAATGTCATCAATTAGTTTCAGCAAGGGGATATTCAACACCTATTTTTACCGACATTGTTACTAATAACAACCTAGAATTAAAAGCAGCGAAGTATATCGGTGGTCACGTACTACGCGCGTTTGTAACGGTCATCTCTTCGTATTTGTCCATTTTACCGAGAATGTCGCTATGCTTAGTTTAATAAACAAATTGACGGGTATTGTTAACGTCCACGACAAGTGGCCAATAACGATTTGGGAAGTTTTTGTAATGTCGCTATTTTTTATTGTTAAATTGACCGAGTTTTTACCCGACTGCGGCGAAGCCCAAAGGAGGGTTATGTGTTTGACCTGTATGTATGTATGTATTTATGTATGTATGTCCGTTCCTGTGTCCACTCGGTACTACTCAACGGCACAACCGATTGTGATAAATGATACATCATTAGATTCGTCTTGATGGCCCGAGTGTCACTGTGGTATGAAATTCGTTAAAATAAACAAAATGGCGGATTTTATGCACTTTTAAAGTGCACCGCGGTCGGGTTTTTTTTTAGTAAAAATATTTGAAATAAGACGCAATCTCTAACCATGCTTATTTATTGCTGCTCGGTATTGATAATAATTAATCTCATTTCATAGTTTTCACGCCTGGTGCGGCAATTATTTATATCATTACTGTTGTCTGGCGGCGGACGCGCGCTTGGGCACGGTTGAATGAATCGCCTAAGGATCTTCTTCATTTCATGCATTGCAGGGTGTCGCTCACGGCGTGATAGTTGTTTGATCAGTACGTCCATTATGAAAATTAAATTACACGTCTGTATAGTTCTTTTCTGCCACATGAGTGCAAATTTATCTCATTATTGTTATGTTTTGCATTCCTTGGTACTTTAAATTACCTTTATTTATGAAATGTGTTTGTTGTCCTGGGGTGAATCGTTTATGCGTTCCAGCGTTGTGAGCAATTTTATTTTAATATAAATTGCTTCGTGTTGTTTGTGTAACAGTCTTGAATAACGTGAACATTTTATCGCAACAATTCACTCAAAGTGTAAAATCAACGAAGTAGACATGAGCCATTTGTTACAGTTTATGGAAAGCAAAGTTCAAACAGTGCAACTATCATCCTATCCATCAATAATAATGATAGAATTTACAAAGTTTTTGGAATGAATATATCTTGCAATTTTTATGTAGGACCATACGAACGGACCATTGAACGTATTTAGGTACTTTGCCATTTTTGCAACTCTTATGTGTCAAATCATTATGTGATTCAGTAATCGTGTTTAATGGCATACTTAACTTGTACCGAGTTCGCACAGACTGCACGCAAAACTGCAATAAACCAGCCATTCAATGGCCGCTTTTTCGTCACTTTGCGTTTATTATCCATTGTCTCATCCACTTAGAACGTAGTTATGTTAATTAGAGGCATCATATTGATACCAGTTTGGAGCTTAGGGGCTTGTTTAGCCAGACTGTGGGACTATCGCAGTAATATGTTGACCCGCATAGAAAGGTCAGGCGCCAGCGACGTCCCCGATGAGTGGGTCGCTCATGGTGCCCCATACCATGCTGCGATAAAACAACATCGAGACTATCGATGCAACTAAGCATAATGTGCCCATTTAATGTTTTATATGCGCATAAATATAGTCTCGTCTTGTCTTAGCCATTTGCACAGTCGTTACTGAGATAATGGCACTGATCAACCTAAATACCAAACTTCCAATCTTTAATCGATATAAATTGCATATTGTTAAGCGTGTGCTTACATTCGTCTATAATACCGTTGATATATGAAGCTATTAACTAAATCTGTCCACGTCGGTACCCTATAAGATACAAAATGGGCATCGATTTCTTCTCAGTATTAGTAACAGATTCCAGTATATCTGAGATGCATTCCCATGTTGGGTAGCATTGGCACTGAATGTGCCGGCACGTTCTGCGCGCCCCGAGCACCGATCAGATGGGGTCAGCGCATTCAATGAGCCGGATGCCTTCAACCTGCTATTTACGTTTCACCATACTAATACTGGTTGGCACACTATGGACACTGTCGCGTCTTCGTTGTCTTGTTCATCGATCAAGTGATAAACTTGGCACTGTATTATCTTTTGTTATACCGCCTGTATGTACTGTGCTATGAAAGCTTTACAGCTTTTCATGAGTGTCACATACCGATTTAATTATATATTTTTTATGAATTTATTACCAACCATGGCCGAAAGATATAACCGGAGTCTAGCCCAATTTCTGGTGTATTTACTTCTACAATAAATCGTATCTTTGTTAGAATAAAGACGCATATTTTAATGTAGGTTTTTACACAACAGAAGCAAAATAAAGATCTTCAGTTTACATTCAATAAAACAATATTGTTAACAAATGCTCAGGACGTGTTAATCCCTCTCACCATTAGAGGTAATCACGGGAGCTGTTGGACTTCATCTTGAGCTCTATCGCAAAAGATAAATTGATTTAATCTATCACCACACAATAGCAGGTCTGAACAGCTTAATCTACTTGTCTGTGAAGTATTAGGCGTGTCTAAGTTCGACCATTAGGTGAAGTCTCAGGATATTTACATTGAATGAAATTGTAATTTGTGTCGCTCTCTAATGAGCCCAGAGGTTACCTTGTGTGCTGACATGAAATGGAATGATAGGGCAACTAAGACCTTACAAGGAAGGTGTTGCCCGGCAGATATGAACTTCGCTTATTTTCAATGCCTATATTTGAAAAGTAATGGCATATTGTATACTTTCGAAGTTAACGTATATGTCGATATATAAACCTTTCCGTGCGTGCTCAATAACCGATATTGATTAACAATATTAATTGTTTAATTCAATTATGAATATATTTTATCTTAATCAACTGTCTTGAACAGTTAACTATAAATTTCGCACCGATACGGAATTCATACCATCTTTAATCTTACATACCATTTGCAGTCAGTTATTAATAACACACTTTCACCTCTTAAGCCGCAAAGGAACAGGCGCTGTAGATAATGAGTTCTGGCAGTTATATTAATGCAAGATATATAAATCGGCATTGCATAATGGTAATGTGCGAACTGTCGGAGAGGATAACTTCATTGTGCTCTCCCGCGGCAATAGAATATAAAAACGGCTAGCCACGCCACCTTAGGTACGTGCAATGATAATTTGACTGACTAAGAATTCTGCTCGTTCGCATGGCTGACGTTCTAACATAGGTAATTGCCTTCTTCATTACACGCCAACATCGTAGGTTGTTGAGTAAATCTAAGCTTAGCGCTTCCAAGAAATAAATCTTACCTACGCCTAGAAATGTAAAAAATATGTTTTACACCATGCCTATTTTATTATAGCGAGCAGCGATTTAGAACGTACGAATATGTATAATTATATACTTATACCGATGTGAGATTTAAGTATCAAAATGTCATTTTCTTTTAATTGACACTCACACACTTATACCGATCAAGGTTTGTTTTACTCACTCTTTCTCTTAAGTCCGATCATCTGTCGATATGTATATCTTTCTTCGTCTATAATGATTACATATTTACAGATATCTGCGTATTGTATAGTATCTGCGCCGTGTGTGATTAGCCGCACCGGTAGTACGGGAAATAAAACCCTGGTTACGCGAATACGAGGTTGGATTTCCACGGAGACTAGTTAGTACCTAATGCTAGTATTTAAACGGCTCGTAACTAAGTTGATGCATGGTTTTCTCGGATGTCCCCGGCCGCGAGTGCGCGAGGTTAGTGGGTTGGAGCGCGCCTGCGCTTGCGCCTTCCCTGCGCGATTTACATTAATGAGGGAATCGCGGTTTCTCCGGCCTCGATCGGTACATCACAGCTTGCTACCGCCTACGTGACCGGCTCTCTTACGTTTAATTCGAAATTGTGCAATTAAGACAAGAGCGACCAACGAATCCGACTCACTAATCTGCTCGCCTGTCACAAACTGAAAGCTTGCGAATTCAGTTTACGCGTTAGCATCGCGAAAGCTAGTAACCATAATCGTCAATCAACTAGCATATAAGTGTTCACCTCCAAGCTATGTGCACGCTGGTTTTCTATTACGCAGTATTTTTATTCATAAATACGGGATAAGTAGTCTGCACGAATGGACAAGAAGCATTCGGTAAGTCTTGTTTTTGATGAATGCTTTGCATATTGCTGGAGGGTTTGTGACTTGGCAAGCACTTTATCCACGAGTCGACTGGTCCAATGGCAAACCCCTGGGCGCTAACGCCGCCTCGCCTGGCTCTACTCCTTGGAACGAATTGAAAAATTGAACCACTTTCCATATAGCTTAGGGCCCTACATTCTGGCTCCGAGTATAATAACTTTGTTTCTTTTATTTGATATATGCTCAAAATACCTCATTTAGACATAAATTATAACAACCGGGTGGACCTATATATAAAAAGGTTATCAACTGTAATATATGACGCGGAAAAAAGTATAGTTCGCTGTGTTGGTTATGGATGTGCCACATGGCACAGTAAAAGCTGAACACAAACCGTATGAACGTGCAATTTGAATAGCCATTAATCAAACTCGCGGAGATCAGAAGCATAATACGCGTAATTTAAACACATTCTGAATGGTACACTCGGTTGTAGATGATTTTTGAACGTAAAAATCAGTCGGTCGTGTTCAGAATGACTCTACTAATGATCGGTGCAGTGTAAAACGTGCGATTTCATATTACTAACGTATAATCCCAACTGGTTTTCTCCGCGATTAATCATGCTAACTCAATGAGGGACTGAAGTGAACTAAGTCCTATAATTTTGTAGCATTGTTCGTGGCGGCATGGGCTCGAAGCGGCAATCGGAAGTAGGTTTTCGGTGCAATCGGTTCAGCCACATCTTCGGCTTTCTTTAGCTAGCTTCTTGTTGTTGTACGTTCTCTTGTGGCCGAGTCGATAACCTTATTAAGGCCGCCTGTTGCATTACAAAGCGTATCGCCACCTTATACAACTAATGATGTCTGGTTGTGCGAAATAGTTCTTTGCGGTCGTCTAGGCATTACTGAGCGCGACATCACAATTTGTTTCTCCGTCTGCCCACATCGTCCTTTGTGGTGGTATATGCAATTACATTCATTTTCCTTCGCCTTTGATGACTCCCTTGGGACGATTTGTGTTTTTTTTGTAATTTATTTTATAACTTAATGATACGTTTACAATTTATTTTAAAGTACTTGTATCTTACTTACCTTGTATATCCTATCTACGTGTTTATGAGAAAAAGTGTACTTATTATTTTAATTGAGGGACACGTTGAGTTCATACAGTTCCCCTTACTTTATTTTAATTGAAGTAACCACACGTTATACCACAAATTGCCACTCACATCATTTATTGTTGTACAGTTGCTATGTCTACGACTGTTCATTAAATTTGTTCTCTAATATGTTACAATGACGTATGAGTTTAGTATTTAATTGTATTCACCGTTCACCGTTCGACAATCTCATACTGAGCTCGAATTTTGGTAATTCAATAAAAGCGGCGACTATATTCTCTCATAAAAAGTAACCGTCTCTACTAGCGTTTTTTATCGTCACTAAACCGCTATTCCAGTTATTTGTCAGTTATAAAACGAATAAAATAGCAATAATAGAATAGTACTTACACATAGTAGATAAATTGAAATATTTACATAGGTAGTTATATGACTAAACAGAAAATTATCTGACAAGCACGGAAATAAATACACGTAATAGGCATTTGTGTCGTAACCGTCGTAAGCGCAGGCATTCGCTACAAATACATCTATGTAAAGAGCTTGCGCTGGTATTCAATTTATCTAGGCTTAATACTGGTCGATTCATCTGTATGATAGCATCGATTTGTGCCATTAAACTTATTTTATCGTTTGTGTAGTCTGGCGGAGGCCCGTAAATTTCGCCTAATACTGGTTTGTATCCTGTCAGATCCATGTAAGGCTGCGGCAGCGGCACGGCACCTGTTCGGCGGCGCCCACTCGACCGGTCCCGCGTCCCCGCGCCGTCGCCATACGCGCTCACTACCCGTACCCCACACTCACGCCGTTTCATCTACTTATCTTCTGTTTACCACTTTTTCTGTTTCGATGCAGAAGGAAGTTCAGGGAAAGTACCATACTTATTTAATTTCACTATTTGGCCATTTCTTTGCAAATCTCGATAATGCTTAGTCACTTTCGACAAGTCTTACATTCCCAACTTGAAATCTTATAAATAGATCAATAAATTAAACGTACATAATACATAACGCGTGTAACGTATTGAGATGTTTATTCGCAGCAGTAACTTAGTTGTACCTATTACTTACTTAATTAATAGTTGTAGACTAAAACTTTTAGTACCTACATTAAAATATTTAATTATATTTATTTATGTTTATGGTCAAAAAGCTATCTGATTATATTACTTTGTACCTAGCATATTAATAAATGCATCAGGTTACTAGCTCAGTAGAAACCGCTTCAAATGGTTTCAATTTGCGCGTTGTGCAGTTTAAAGCACCTTTGAACCCCGAGTGAGTATAAATTACTATAACTGTTGGAGAAATCTAACACACATGTAAGCTCATTATAAATCAATTAAGTTCATTCATTTCGTTATAACCAATGAATAAACCCGCAAGCAGAAGCAATAGTGAATGTATGATTGACAAAATAAATATTGGCTGTACTATTGTGTTTACAATGACGGACCGAGCGGCTAACACCTCGGGGTGCGCTTGTTCTACAATGTTGTACACTAATAAACTGGTTGAAGGCACTTTTCACTCTAGCCAAATGAAATAAAGCAATAAATGTTAAGAATAGAAGAGACTGCGCCCCGGGGCCTCCGGCCGGCGAGGTGCTCGCGCTTCGGCTCTTTGTATAATACAAAGAGGTTCCGTTCCATACTGTTGAACATTGATTTTCTTTTGCATGTTTGTTTCTTCTATTGATATCAAGGCTTAACATAAATCTTTGGAAACCAGACTTATAGGCAGCGCTTGTAAACATTTACTCATAAAAATAGATATATCGCGCATGGTAACCGACGCATTGTATAATGTAGATGTTATGATAAATAATTCCTGTGTTCCCGGTAACGCCTAAAGGACGCTCCGGCACGCGTTTATTGCGGGCGCGTACGCAGGTCACGACGGTGCGATGAATGTCGCGTTAATTTAAACTTGCGCAGCGGAAGCACCCGCTGGCATGCTGATTGGTATTTTGAATTGCGATGCGCAAAATTGGTGCACTCCATAGAGGTGTGGCTTTTTAACCGGATAAAACGGATGTTTATGCGTCATACAAAATGGCACTTACATTTTACGGAAGACCGGAATGATAATTATTATGTATTTCAAGAATTCTGTATTCTAAATACCCAGTGGTTGAGGTAAAATTTAAATGAACATAATTACGTATGCATGTTTATGTTTTTGGTTGCATTAGAAATACAAAATATTGTTATTTAAAGCATTTTGGAATGGCGTTTACGTCGTGTCGTGCTGTTCACGTGCAGTTCAATACGCGATATCCCAAGCGGCGCGGGCGCTGTAAAGCATCACACGCGTGATTCAATCGGGCATTTATTGCCCCTAATGGTTTTATATGGCCTATCTCGTAAAATTACAGATGTCGTTCGCTGTCTACCCATTGCTGAAAAGATTGATTTGTACCGGTCTGTTCCAGTTTAGACAAGGATTTAATCCAATTTATTAGCTTAGTTAGAGAGGCAAACCAAATCATTGACGCGCTCGGCTATAGAGGCATTAGTCGATCTGGAGCAACAATAATTAATTTAAGTTCCATATTTTATTGGACAGCATAACTCTTAATACTGGCATTCGATTTTAGCTCTGTTACTTCCTGGGTTAAAGTCAATCTCTCACGTGTTTTCGTTACATTCTCAAGGAAATTAGCAAAGTTCCGTAAAATGTAGGTAACAGATTTTTATTAAAATTCTGTATGGAGGTTGCGCTTATGTCTCTGTACTGCACTGTGTCCATTTTATTTTGGGATTCGTTTCTTAGAAATTTGTCGAAATCTTATTACCTACGCAAATGACATGGTTCGGTCTTGTGGCTTCAGTCGTGCTGTAACGGCATCATCAATCATCTGTAATTTGATTTCTATGCTCAATTATTGCGTTCGCGGAGGTCGACGCGGCCGCACACTTCACTTCCCCGTATCTGGGTTCGATGTCTACCACCTTTTATTAACTCAATTTGTATTAAAATAAAAAAATAAAAAAACTGACAAATCAATTGACAGTTCGGTTCTAAAGATAACTATCCGTGGGGTGGGAACCAGACAGCCGCAGTACATACGCCCCGTCGTGAACAAATTAATTCGACAATAATCGTATCAATTGCAGAAGTTTTTAAAGTAGTTGATGTCATAAGATTTGGATGCGTGGCTAAATTTTGCCGCTATGTCACGTGTCCGTCATCACGATGTTCTATTGAGTCAGTGCCGCACGACCGTTCCGATGTCGTGCTCCATACAACTTGAAAGGAAACTAAAATTAAATTCAGATTAAATTACATAAAACCGCCATTTTCAAAGCCTTATTACGTTTTAATTGTAAAAATAGTTTTAAGGTAAAAAATAACATATTGAATGCAGAGTCTAACAAATTTTGTGTTTTGAAGAGAATATATTTCTATTATTGGTGTTGTGCTTTGAAAGTTGACTTGGAAACCTTTGGCAACTATTGCAATCCCGATGCCTTTAAAAATAAAAATACATTTGTTTATCTGTCGCTTCCGTTGCCACGAGTGCAATTGTAGACAAGTCGTGACTTCATGTTAAACATCGGACTGCCTTGCGATGCGTCAGCTTACGCAGCGCAGACGTTTGTACCCTAGGCCACTCGGAGTGCTGCCTTGTTTCGTATGGTGAACAGGTTACGGTGGAAACGTCTGTGAGCAGGGTAACCCGGTGTACATTCGACATGATAATCACAAGTGGCGCATGACAACAGCGCGCACGCGCAGCGATCACGACCACGCCGCCGCGCCGCCTCGGGTGACGCTGCCGATGCCTACGCGCTCAAATGGTGGCAACTTTTTAGACAACGATCTTTATTCCCGTCAAACTAGGTAATAGCACTCGTTTACCCGTTGCTTTGAACGACCGCAGCCATAAAGACAGTCCGAAATAGTCGTGACACTCGTCTCGCATTTATGATTTTCTTTTTTGTTGCCACTAGACCTCGTGTGCAACACGTCTGGATTAGATAGTTAAATGTTTATTATGTCTGGATATGCATAATGTCCACTTTACATTGCCTAGTAGGATTCTCTCTCACGGATCTGTTGTAACTTGAAAAGCTTTACGTGAAAGTTTTATTTTAAATTTAATTGTTTACAACAAGTCATAAGGTCTGTCCGACTACGTGAACGTATATTTTAATCTGTTCGTGAACGCCAGTGACAATTGTCACTATTATTCGCTCACAACACAAACAAATCGAGTCGTACATCTTAGTCAAATGTGTGTCAAAGAAACTGAACTGTCGATGGTTGCAATAAGCGTGATAATAATCGGGCATAAGAAACGCACTTTCTACGCTCTCATCCATCACGGCTGCGTGACAGACTTTGACAGGTGCATTGGCTACTACGAGATCATCATGGGTTAGACCAGGGGTTCCCAATCTTTTTCAGCCCGCGGCGCCCTTACAAGGTTCGTACTTCGTCACGGCGCCCTACCCTAGTTAGCTATTTGAAATAGATATAATGGAATAGATATAAGGATCGACTCGCGGCGCCCCTCTACACTTTCCGCGGCGCCCCAGGGCGCCGCGGCGCACAGTTTGGGAACCCCTGGGTTAGACCATTCAGGACGAGCTTGAAAACGAGATGATGTGGCCTTGAGTTGAACGGTTCTCGAAATATATAATACATTTGTTTTTTTTAGGTAGGTACAACATATGAAACCACAAAGTTTCAAAATATTACACAGGATATTATACAGGTCTTATTATGGCAGTAAGGTTTATTTATATACATATTTTGGAACTTTGTGTGCCTTTAGCCTTGACTGTACGTACTGATCTCTTATAAGTAGACCTGTTAATAGAATCGGAAACTGATATTTGGTGACTGTAAACAGTAAAAGAAACAAGTTATTTAAAAATAATAAAAGTAACGCGTTCTATCTAGGAATTCAAATTAACATGAGCGATTATTGGGTCCGATTCACGCGCTGTCTATCAAACTGGTGCAGTGTAACGGTAGGCGCCGCGCCGTGATGCGCACGAGTAACCGCTACCCCCTCCCATCTACTAAACTGGCCCCACTAATGCCCGAATCATCAATGGGTCACAAATCATAATTCGTCACCAACTATCGTCTTTTTTGAAGACGTGATCTATGCCGAGTGCGATTTAATCTGCAATCGTTAAAAGAAATACGGTTAGCAAGACACAATTGGAATCAGTTGCATTTTTGCTCAAAGATCCAACGACTGTAGAGATTACTATACACCAAAAAAACTGAAGTAATAGTCTGACTCTCAAAATAACGTGCAGTAAATTTGCCTAATGTTATTTTATTAACATGTGCAGTGTATAGTATACCTACCTACGTTGCTTCAAACACTGTCTACATTAAGCCATTAGATATATAAGCCATTATATTCTGTACCTACTTACTAACAACCATATGGATTTGAAGTCCGAAATAAATATGTTTGAATTTGAATTAAGGTTTAATTGAAAAAGTACGCAATAATACTATTTGTCATAACTTGGCGTCGACTTTATAAGAGTGTCACTGCAGCTATTTACGGGAGTACATTAGCGGATATATCATAAAGTGTTGCATTTTGTCGCGCTGCAGTCCATGACAGGCAACAGTAAATGCATCCACTTGTCGTAGGTCAGCCGGGACCATACCGGTAAGGTTTTGCGGTGTGCTACAAGTATTGCACTAACGGCGCCATTATCGAATCTGTGCTATCAACCGGCGGACCAAAGCCAGCGCTCGTAAATAGAATCTGGTATCAGACCTGTGATACATCCTTCGATACCGAGAGAAATGAATCAGAACCCGCGTAGAGTTATGAACAACGCCGATAAGATATTATACAATATGACGTTGCTACTATGCTACCGGTAAATCTCAAACGGGCTATAACAAATCAGTGTTATAATTTATTCTATAAATTAGTATACCACCAACCCTCTTTATTCCGATAACACTTGAAGAGATTTATTCTAACATACCGCGTACTTTCAACTGCAACGTAAGGAAATAAGAATTATTTGTCCACGGGTTCAGTATCGGGGCACAGTATTATAATAAAAGTCAATAGATACATATCTAAGATACAAGGGGGCCAGGTTCCCATAAACAGCACCCGTTCACGATTCATCAACTCTCTCGAACATTCTATAAGGAAAGGCGACGCGGTCCATGGCGCCGCCATAAGCTATGACCATAAAGCGAGCATGACGTGTCCTAGCCGCTTACAGTCGCTAGCTTTACATATAACATTAATTCCATCTTTTAAACCCCAGCATACAAATGACAAAGGATAATCTTACACAGTCAGTGCAAAATATTCTCACGCCATTTTGTAGGTATTATTTAGATCCGCATCATCTTCTTTCCTTGGTCGTACACACCTATGGTATTATTGGTATTATTCTATATATTTTGTCGTATAAAGTGCAAAACCAGCACTTCATACGCAAATAACATGAGTAAAATGCGAAGTAAAGCAATCACTGTAATGAAACATGCTATCGTTTAGCATAAAATGTCCATTTAACTTGAGCCGAGATAGAACTCGATATTAATTTTGTCTGAAAGTGTGGTTATTGCAATAAGTAATTTCGCACAAAGTGTTTTCATAGAACTATTTACATACGAAATGGTCTGTCACGTGTGGCCTTACAAAGTATTATGCATAATTGTGGGAAAGACTAACAAATCGCTTCGCCGCGTTGTCTTTTCGCCTCGCATTGAGTTGTCGACCGCAAGGAATCTAAACTCACCATAATGGCAGCCGCTCGTACGTGATAGATTCGATTTACAGGTTCACTTCAATCTTCGTAGCTGCGGCAGTCGGTACACGAAGCAAATTGTATTGTGGCTTCACGAACATCAAGTGATATTCCCTTTTGAAATGTAACAAATCTCGTTTTCATAGACCTCATTGTAGTCTCGAGCGTAGGTAATGGCAGTTAGTTAACACCTCGTAGACGCTGCGAGATCGAATGGCGTTAGACGCGTGTCCGACAATTGAGCGTGGCTCGAGAGAACTCAGAAGGGGGCTATTGTATTGTTTAATACCGTCACCTAGTCGTTCAGTGTCGATTTTCATGTTTCTTATACTTATTACATCTCTTATTATACCCTAACAACTTAATAAACGCTGGTACTCGTAACTATAGAGGTTCATTATCTATTACACGTTGCACCAAATCTTAGGACGGTGCATTGAATTTTCTTTTGACGTGTGTTATTAAACGCCATCAATTCAGTTTTATCGCTATGTAGAGCACCGTTAAACTAGTTGTAATTGGAATTAGGAAGACGTCGAACGTATCTATTAACGCATGTGGAAGCAATCTGTTTCGCTAGCGCCGTGGCATGCCAATGACGAAATTACGTAAGTCTTGATGGTTGGTACTAATTGGTGGGCAATCAAGTGACCGCCACCTGTGCTCGGTCTGCATGCGCGGACGACCGGTCGAAGCTAACGGGCCACTGGTTAACTTGTTATTGAACGAATTCATCCAACCGATTATAATGCTCACCGCCATGTAATCACTGAATGTCCCGATGAGCTTCACTTACTTCACCGAACGATTGCTTTACGTTTATTACAATCGGTTATCAATGTCACCTTAAAATGTGTAGATAAATAAAAATGGGGATTTGTCGTTTGCACACTCCTGAACTGTCGATCGTGAAAAAGACTACAAAATTTCGCCAATTATTCCAAATATTTATTATAAGATTTAATAGGACAAATCCTTTTAGAGGTGCCCTTAATAGAGCCACGAAAGGTTTTTTTATGAACACAAAGGCACATTATGTATAAACGATAGTGGCAATACAATAAATGTGGTTTTTGCTACATATGAAAATATGTTTCAGTATTGAGCTCGCGTCCGCGGTGGCATGTTTATTACACGCCCCGCGCACTTTATGTTTTTGCTTTGCCCTACGTCGATCCTATCTCCTTCTATTCTTTACTTTTATTAAATTCGATGTCTATTCTCCGTCTTTACTACTTTGCATTGCGAATTTATGAACGGGTGTCGTTATTTTAATAAGTATCTTTAGAGAAAATTATTAGCCGAGTGCTTGCCTTGCTATCGGTATTGTGTATTATGGAAATGTAAAGGGCTTTCAAATGTGTTATTCTAGTACGGTTTTGGCACGTTTCGTAGGCGGGCCGAAGTTTGTGGCGAGGCGCGATTCCGGCCGGGCGGCCCGGCGCGGCGGCCGCCGGCAAACACGACGCCCTCCGCCTTCTGCGCACGCCGCCATTGTTGTGCCTCCTCGCGGCTTCGAAGCACCCGCATTCGAAGTATACCACCAATTAAAACTTGCTTTACGATCTCTAACCCTGTTCTAATGAAAGAATCCTACACCGCCGCACATAAATCTGATTCCAATACGGCCGCGCCCGCGCTGCTCGTCGTGTACTCCTCGCTTTTATCGCCAACATTGTTTAGATTTGAATTGCGCTCTCTTTCGCTTCGAAGTGAGCCTTATTCGGCAAAAAATAATTGGTTATTTACCTACAAGCTTTCACTATTGAATACTAAGCTTATTTATATGGCAAACTACTCTTCGATCGAAGAGAAACTATAAACAACAATCAGAAGGCGATTGTCTCTGAGCGCCGTTAGAGTCGGGCGCCGTCAGAGGTGCATGCAAAATGTGCCGCGAACCGCTGCCATCTACGTCACGTCACATTACACTAATATGTAATTGATTGGCTTCCTTGTGCTCGGGAGACGCGACACTCCTGTCCCACTGATGGTAGATGCAAAAACACTAATGTTATAACGGTGGACCGATCTTCCGGCACGCAGCAGGTATGCCGGTAGGCGCTCACCTCTACTTTTGACTCTTGATAAATTGAATAGTCTCGTTCAATTGAGGCGACAGCGGTCCAGTGCCCTAGTTTCGCCCGCCGGCTGTATCTAGTCACTTTGAGTACCTCACAATTATCGCAGCTCCGTCCGGTCTGTTCTTCGTTAAAGATAATTTTGGAATGTGAACATCAAATTAAGAATGAACATGTAAACTAGGCCGCGATGAACAGATAAAGCTCAATTGCACCGTTGCGCGCTGCTCATTGATGCAAACACAACATGACCAATTAAATTAAAAGCCCATCAATCACATCTGTGTCTCTGTTGCTACAAACCGTCAGTCATGCCGACGATGCCGTTCTTCATTTTTAATTAACTGCCAAGTAATAGCTATCATGCCTCTTCCGTTAAACGAAGAACTTGCACCGTCCAAAAACAATTAGTTACCAAACACCCAGGTACTTTTTGTTTATAATGCGTAAGTAGCATGGTATGATTAATGTTTTAAAATAAATGGAACAGCGTCTGGTGAAGGCATGTAAAACTGAGCTCACATCGCTCATGATCGGACAAGAATACTAACGGTACACTTTGTATTATAAGTCTTTTACTTAGTTTTGTTTGCGCTCATTATTTTTGTTGGTCTACAATTTAAATGGCGGAAGAGGTTCCGTTGTGTGGGATGTTCCCATTGAGGACTACCATTGTTGACTGGGTTCACGGATCTTTATCGGCCGACACCATCTCTAAAATAGCCCGTACATTTGCTATCCAAATATCCACTTTTTGTACCTTTTCAATATAATTGCAATCTCACTAGACTAAAACGCTACCTCAATTTGATACAATAGTGTAGTATATGTAAGTATTATAATATTATATTATATTTCTGTACAGTAGCGATTTAGAAGATTGCAATAGTTTATGTCGAATAAGGCCATTGCACCTGTCTCGATGTCACGTCACTGGTCCAGCACCTACCGTTATCGGCGATTGATCGGACGATTACGAGGCTCGTTTGAGTACATCATTGCGCTATTCATTGTGACGCAGACGCACTATAATCGACGCAACATTGTCATTGATTTTATCACTGGAGCTATTCATGTAGTCTAAGGGTTGTGTGGAGTAATTAATTGGAAACTTGGCCAGTTTATTATCGTAGGCTAATTAATTGCCTATAAAATTTGCTTACCAACCATGTCATTAAACATTTATCTTCTGTTAAACATGCATATTCATTGATGACCCACTTATATAGAAATCTACTATGCAACTTAATTAAAAGGTGGAGAACACCTTCCGTTAAACCAGATAACTACGTATTTTTATATGGCTGCATTGAAAGTTTTCTAGTAAAGTACGTAAGTTTTCTAGGTAAATCGTCTCGGTTCCCGCCAGGTGCGAGAACAGCGACGTTTTTATGGTATATCACGATAGTTTACCGGAACAAACTCGCACGTAGGTAATATGTGGAGCGATGTATTGCGGCCGCACGATGAGACGCGAAACCATGTCGGCGCGCGAATCCCGTTGGGGCGGACGCCATTACCGCCCACCGCACCGCGCTTGCGTAGAAAAACCGACCCCAACATAAAGATGTCCCCTATACAGATAAACATTGGACGAAGTTGATAAAATGATAACTCCGTACCGCCATCCCTATCTATCCTCAACATGCATATCTTCTTTCAAATCAAACGCTTACCACGAATATTCAACTATAGTCTAAATATTCTGGCATCATGCTCACCACGCTCTGTATATGTATAAGTATGTGCTGCATGTATACACAACAATTTTCATTTAGTGTGTAGGTAGACTGTAGATTTTACAACACTATGTGAATTTTATTTTTCACAAACACCGAAACTACTACTGTTAGATGCTGTGTAGACTCGCTGATATAGAAACGCTTAAATTGTAACAAAACATGCGTCAAAATTAGCTATTGTTGTCCAAAAAAGAAATAATGCTCGCTGTTTTGGCAATAACTAATTTACGGTGTTAACTTGCCCACGTGTTAATCGGAGTCTACAATTGAGCACGTACGCTCACTTCTACTTGCTATCAAGTCATCTTACCTATATCAAGAGAGGTTCGTTACGAAGAGCTTAAAATTAATGGCGCCCTTCCCTGTTCCTTATAGAGTATCAGCAGGATCGACTTTTATAAGGCCGCAAATATTCTATCGGCTATGACATAGGTACATAGTCCAAGGAGCATGTTCACGGGAATGAGACCGGTCCGTCGGTAACAGCATCGACATTCCGGATCGATGTTCCTGTGGTTCGCCGCCAAACAAGCTGATTATATAACCTGGTAATACTATCTATAGAATCTGCCAATTTTCAGTCTGGTAGGAAGTGGAATTGAAATGTGACTTTTAGTTAATTTTATAACCTATAAACCACCATATGTAAACCAATATATATGTTACTTCTAAAGTCTGGGGATCTCTTAAAACAGAAAATCGGTACAGTTGTACCCGCTCATGCCCAAAATACCGCATTCCCACAATACCAGATTTTTCAAAATATTCCAGATTCTCGATTTATCATTAGTTTTTCCATACAAACGTAGTCCCCTGTTTCCTCCCTGGATAATGCCGGTAGAGCAATAATTTTTAGTCCAAAAATCTATGGCTACTATTGATATGTTCCTATGTTTTCCTTTTTACGATAAATTGATTCTCAAAAGAGATATTAATTTTCAAAAACCTAAAAAAAATGCCAGATTTTCCGCTGTGTTCACACATCCAGAAAACTAATTTGACTACATTATTAAAAAAAAAGGAAAACATAGGAACACGGCCAAAGCCTTTCTTTAATGTTTAATGAAAAAATTAGTTAAATAGGTTAAGTTTTGGGGAAGAAATCAGGGGACTACGAAACGTTGTTTTCATGAAATTTTAAAAGGTATTTTCGGTCCAAGCTGCAGTTGTCTCTATCGCGCTCTGCGCGGGAGAGGCGGGCAGTGCGGGACAGCGACACATTTTACAAATACCTAATTTTCAATTCTCTCCACCTTACTCTTTCCTCTTAACACATTCCCGTTACACTAGATTATAAAATCGTAAGTTACTCAAGGATCTAAATGATTTTGTTGGATGTATTATTTTGGGAAACTGGTATACGGAGAATCTGGTATTCTGGGAATGGCGATTGTATCAGTACTTAGAGCTACGCAGCCTATGACGTCGAAAGGAAAGCTCTCACCAATAAACATCCAATTGGGTAAGTCAAGTTATTCAAAAGTGTGCAATTTATATATTTTTTCGATAATTCCAGACGTTATCATCTAGAAAATACCCCTAATATTGCATTTTTATTCCCTATAATTGTTCCAAAATGTCGTGTTAAACTCATTTAAAAAAAGGGACGCCGGTCTGACAAAATTAGTGCCTAAATTCGTAAAAAAGACAAACGTCAGCTGACAATTGTGACAGACCAAACTTCACACAGATCCGTTTGTTTTTTTTTACGAATTTAGGCACTAATTTTGTCAGTCCGGCCGGCGTCCCTTTTTTTAAGCGAGTTTAACACGACATTTTGGAAGAATTGTAGGGAATAAAAATGCAATAGGGGTATTTTCTAGATCATTACGTCGGGAACTATCGAAAAAATATATAAATTGCACACTTTTAAAAATCTTGACTTACCCAATTGCATTTACCAATAAAACAATCCTCGTACACCAAATATTTTAGACATAGGTACACAAGGCAAGGTGTACTTTGACAGCGAGGAACGCCTTCGTTTGACTACTATCCTGTATTTTGTATTGGTCTAAGATTGTCTAAGATCATTAGAGAGTTTCAATTACCTGGTTTTAAGTCAAACGTCACGTTTGTTCTAATGATAATTCGCTCGTACTCGCCTTAGCGGGTGGCCGGTGGGCCTTACATTTGTTACCAAGGTAATTATCGGCTCTTACTATTACTTAGTATCCTCCCATTGTACCAGTACCACATTACGCAAATACATTCTGTCAGAAAAACTATTATTTATGATGCACAACCAAGATTTGTTTGTACTGTATTATTATGAAATGTGACGTAAAGTCAGCGATAAAGAAAACACGCCAAGCCCTGCCTTTCAGTCGGTCTTATTATACATACTACCATTGACATTTAAAGATGAACGGCCGTCTAAGATTCTTCTTGCTTTAAAGCGCATTCCAACAATTAAAAGATGCTTCTCGCGTTTACTGCCCATGGTCGCTCGTAAATCTGAATTTCTAGGTAGACGCAATGAACAGAATTACTTCTAATAATCCCTTCGATGTGAAACCACGGTGATTTGAATAGGGTTAATTTCTTTTATTAAGACTGCTATTACTAATCGTTCAATATAAAATACCATAACAGACTATTCTAAATAATTTAAATAGTTCAGCGGTGATTTACACAGATAATATAGTCTGCTATACTGCCTTCATAGGCGGTATTTCAAAGTTATTTTTGAGTTATTTTATACGAATACGATCCTGTACTAGCAAATTAACAGAAAACAAATATACATTCATACTTACAATTTATCTATCACTCACAAAGGTGACGGAAAATCAATTTTTACGTTTTCTGAAGTAACTCGAAATATCTAAAGACGAGATACCTCCTATTGAGGGCAATAGGTAAAGCTGGATCACCCACTGCAATGAGAGGGTTAAAGGTAAATCTTTATCAGTTGGCTGATCTATACAGGTCGGTTGGTATCCATTGTCAATTAAAACCCTCCGGCGAACATAGCGACCGCCTTTTGCTTGTTCTAAAGCTTGTGCCACGATTACTTCCCGATGCATACCCTACGCCTCGGGGTGGATGTAGCTCGGACATTTCCTGTATTACTATATGCCTGCTCGACTAATCTTTATTCTGAGTGTTCTCTAAATTTACATAAAACAAATCTAAATCTGACGCGCAGCTTGATAATCCGATTGTTTTCTAAAAATGTACTGTACAATGAAAAATTTTGAATGAAAATTGTTTATGCAAACACACCGTTAATTAAAAACAAATTACGTTGTTTCGAAATATAACAACGTGCTGTGAAATGAATATTTTTACAACCAAGTTTAGTTAGCTCCTATTTCAGACTAACCCTTAAGAAAACCGGTACAAGGCGTTGTATTAAAACATTAATGCGAGAGAAAAAACGGGTCATAAGTCATACACTATTCAATGTATGACTTAATGAATGGTTCTATGCCATATTTACCTGTGATGCTCGAGGCGAAATACAGATACTCTATAATTTCGCTCTTATTACCGAACAGATACTAACAGCGATAAGAGGTTATAAATTGTTTAAACATACGTTTCATCATCATCATCATTTCAGCCAAAAGACGTCCACTCCGTCAACATACGTTTACTAATATCGAATTACTAGCAATAAATTGACAATCTGCTTAAGATTTGGTTACGGTGAATTATGGTACCTACAAGTTATTTTACCATTTACGTAGGTCCTAACAAGTTATAGTGGGATTTTTTACAAATGAACAATGATGGAAACAAATGCTTACATAATTGTTTACCTTCATAATTTACCTTCATTACTTCATAATCACGCACTTTTTAAGAACGAATATAGTCTTATCAACAATTTATATACATAAAGCTTGTATTTACATTCATATTTAGTTGAATTCATTGGTCATATTTCAGTAAAAACCAACTACGTTAATGATATTTGGAGATGTGTCAAATGCTAGTCAATTTTTTTTAACATTTAAAATATTGAAATATATGTTGGCTTTGAATTCGTAGTGGTGGGAACATCACTTCTTAAAATGTAATTACTTTTAATTAACACACAATTCTATTTTGATATAACTTTGTATTTCTTACCCTTTTCAAGCTCCATATCAGGCTATGAAAGATAAAGTTTCATCGAAACAAATGCTAGCACAATTGATATTATTATTGTCTTTGCCCATTTCTTCTTATTTGCTATCATGGAGTTTATAGCTGTAAATTATCGCAACGAATATAAAAAGATGATAAATGAATCTGATTAATAACAGTAACTTAGTTGCAGTTAATAATCATTTCGCGAATGTCAAATGGATTGATTCATAAATTTGAATACTATTCCCATCACAAGTTCATGATACATCAAATATAAAATATAGATAAAAAAGAAAATAGATAATAGATGTAATTGTCAGTCAGACATATTTGTTTATATTTTTGATAATTTCTGACCTCACTATAATTGAACATGATAAGAAAAAAAAAATCATACAGAGTCATGCTCTATAAGTAATTACAAAATGACACGGCTTTTAGCGCAGCAGTTGTGAGCGCGAAAGTGACATTGTGATAGTAATCCTATCTGGGCAACCGTCAGTACCTGCTCGCTCTTAGTTATCACCGGCGCCGGTATCTCGATTATTTTAATCTGAACATGTTCGCAAATAAATGAACTGCTATGGAAATTGAAATGTCGAAGGCATTTCTGTGTTCATTTTACTAGCGTAGTTTTTTTATATCAGGGTCCTATTTCAGGAATGGTTCAAATCTTGTGTTACAGATATGGCAACCCTACAAAATTCCGCTTGTTTTGCAAGTTTGTAAACTAGCAATCGTCCGTTAATAGTAATTTGTAACATAACATCTAAATATATAAAAGAAGAAAGGGATTCAAATAGGAGTTCAAAGTTTGTATGGAGAGTCTACGATTTTAGAAGTAAGAGGTTTGAAACTTCATGTTTAGACTCTTTATTAGATTTCAAGAAAAGTAATTTCAACGTTATTCGAAATTCATGTCTAAAGGGTTTAAATGGGGTTGAAAGTTTGTATATCAACGCACAGGCCAAACCGCTGGTTCTAGAAATTTCAAATCTGGCACGTAGGATCCTAATAAGGTCTAGAGGTGCACTAAGAGAGGATTTTTCAAAATTCACCCCCTAATGGGTTAAAAATTTGTCTAGAGTCTACGATTTTTGAAATAAGAGGTTTGAAACTTCATGACTCTTCATTAAATTAAATGAAAAGTAATTTCACCTTTTTTTAAATTTATCCGCAAAGGGGTTTAAACGGAGGTTGAAAGTTTTTATTGGGACTGTAGAGTCCCAATACAAACTACAAACAATACAATATTTCAAACCACTTACTTAAAAAGATCGTAGGATCTTTTTAAGTAAGTGGTTTGAAATATCATGTTTAGACTCTTAATTAGAATACAAGAAAAGTGAAAAACAAGTGAGAAAAAAGTGAAGTCACTGTTTTTATTTCATCCCTAGGCGGGGTTAAGAGGCGTGATTGCTTAGGGGGGACTCCCTCGCGCATGGCCACTTTAACGTGCCTTAGGTAACAATTAGAGATGTGCCATTCCCGGGAATATTCCCCGTTTGTATGGGGAATATTCCCACCGCGGGAAAATATGGCGTATGGCGGCAATGTATAGGCGTACTACTATTAGCCTGCGGTAAAATATGTGCATCTGTAACCACTAACCACTCACATTAGTCAAAATCATAAGTTTTACCGTCGTTCCAGGTAACTTCAAATTCGGCACACGATATTCAAATTTAACACGGACGAAGTCGCGAGCAAAAGCTAGCTATATTATAGGACTATGTATTGTGGCTTACTGCTATCGGATTTTTGATTTGCGTGCAACTGGACTATTTGAAAATGCACTGTGTCAACTACTGTACTGTCCTGTACTCTATGTATTAAAACCACGTGTTATATTAAATTGTATATTTAAACTTTTAACGTTCGAAAATCTTCACACTAATATTATACTTAAATGAGAAAGTTTGTGAAGATGTTTAGATGTTTGTTACTAAATAACGGAGTAACAACTTAATGGATCAAGTTGAATTTTGGCATGTAGGTAGACCAAGTCCTGGATTGAAACAAAGGATACTTTATATCCCGGTAAAGAGTTCCTTTGGGACAATAACGGGAACAACGCGGGCGAAGCCGCGGGAAATTGCTAGTCATTGTATAAATTTGGCATTAGTTTGAGTTTGCATGGTCCTAATACTATCAAACATCTGACGAAACTGAATCTATTAAATAGTAGGTAATAGTACATTGTGTATCAATTGCGGTAAGTAAGGAATTACAAACGAGTGTTTGTTACAAGCCCGAGGCGAAGCCAAGGGCTTTAACAACACGAGTTTGTAATTCCTTTACCGCCCGTGGCACACACAATGTTTTTCATCACACTTGTGAGGAAATCTGATTAAAATAACCTTACTTAACCTAAATAAAATTGTAAAGCTGACAGTGACATTAGTGACATTATCCATAGACAATGCGACTTCACGTCACGTTCGGAAACCATAGCGGTAAAGACTTAAAATGGTTGATTTTATTTTTGCAAAATACTGAAATGCACCATTTAAACATTTAATTAATGTTACAGAAATATGTGTTTACATGTATTTGCAATAACAGTTCTCTTTAAATAAATATTTCAGTAATAAAAGTTAAAAAAGTACGTTGGCGTTTCCTTTGAACATGACAAATAAGAGTAAAACAGAACCAGCGTTTCAAATTTAAAAAGAAAACCATTACGCCCTAGGGCGTAATAGGTCATTTACGGCCCGCAAAACCTACGTGTAATGACACCATTTTCGAGCAAGTGTGATGAAAACAATGTTACTATGCTAACGAGAATTTTATCGTCATCTACCTCGCCTCTTCTAGAGTATTGGAGATATGCCTCCTCGATCGTCAGTCCTTTCTGGGTGGAATCTCTTCTTTGCTTTCTTCTAGCTATTACCACGGTATTATCAGACCATAGCTTTTCTGCTTAGGTCTGCCTGGTATTCCGCAATGAGATCGAGACCTCCACTCTTACCTGAGTCTGATTGCATTGCTTTTTTGATCTTGTACTACAGATGGCCTGCCCATTGCCACTTGACAATTCTACTCGTACTTTGATATCCTTCCTACGTGCCGTTTGACCTTTAACTGAAAGCTTTTTTATTGTATTATCATTGTCATTTTCTAAGGCTGCGATCAGGTACAGCACAATAAAACCTAACGGTATTTAAGTACATATATGTAGGTATATGTGTCATGTTAATTATTTACGTTAAGGGTACAATCGAAGACACACTTAACTGCCCATCTGTAAACCTTATTACAATGGGATAAGGTCTACTAATGGTCACTTATCATTGTTTTCGTTTGTACTAGATATGACCTAACAACAACATACGTTCCTGTTATAGCATCGTTTTTTAATGAGTATAAGTGCCTTAAGAATTAATTGACTATCTAGTTATCACGTTTATAGAGTACTTGTGTACTCAGGGGCATTGGAGAGTTCCGCTTGAATTAAAGTTATTGCTCACTGCAACCTGTCATGAACTTTTTACTTCGCACGTACTATGAATACGCCATATCGAATTAAAATTTCCACATGTTCTACAGCTGAGTTGCGCAACACAATCAACATAGGTACTACTCTCCACATTCTTCTTCCACTGGAGTGAACGCTAAATGAAATAAATAAAAATTGATTGATAAGTGTGTACGAGTATGCATGGTATCCCAGAATGTGGGCCACGCGTCCCATTATGCCGGTTAAACGGTAAAACCATACGCCGAAACCGGTCCAATGGATTTGGTAATCGTGGGTCGACGCAGGACTTGTCCGTTTCCTTTTATTTTATGAAATAAGAAAGATTGGATAACAGGACTTGACATTGATCGATCGATCGCTAATAACGCAATTGAATAACTTTATTGAAATTATTTGCTCTTGGATTTATTGTTTATGATTAGATTTTTTTTATAATTAGTATGTAAAAAATTGACTAGTGCGAAATGTTACATTCACATTTTTTTGGACTCGTGTGATATAGATCTTGTTAAAAAACGTCTGAGAGTCAATTTCTGAAGTTAGATGCATAAAAAATGTAGACTACATTCAATTCAAAGCTATGCAAAAACATACGCCGTCAATACATGTTGTATGATAATTACCATTTGAGCACTATGGCTTACTTTGTTCTTATCTCAGTAATCTTCATTAGAGCTGTTTTTACTCGCTGTTCTAACAGTAAATTCTTGACGACCTGTGTCGTAATATCCGCACTACAATTTTGGTAATGCGCCCCGCATTGTAATGATACATGCTTAGTTGTCCGACCGTTTGCGACCAACATGTGTGTTGTCAGAATGTCTAACTGTAATCGTCTTCATATTTGCACTTCGTTGGTTTTGTGGTTGTTATTTTTTTACGAGTCATATTCTACGATAATAGGTACGACGTCCAAATATCCGGAACATCTTAATTTTAACTGGTGATTTAGTTTGAAGTTAAGTCAAATTCCGGCACTAAATTCTGTTGGATTATTTCATTGCAGTCATTAGTTCTGAATCAGACGTTTTATTAAACCGTTAAATTTAACAAAACAAAAATTAAACAAAACAAAAACATGAAACTGTTTCTCGTTGTAAATAAAGTGGTATCATTTCTCTGGTCTCTAGAGCACACCTGTGCACAAGTGTTTTGGCTTTTGTCGGAATTACATTCATCTTTAATGTTCCGTTGTAACTCTTACACTAATTCTTTAATGCGTGCAATACTCTATCCTTGAGCAATCCCCCACGATATGCGAGCGTGTTATTTTCCTTGCATTTGCTGTAAGTGCTTCCTCAACGGCTAATAAGACATAATGACGTGTTATTTGTGAAGATTCACGAATTCCGATCGCAGAGAGTGAAGTAAGGTAAGGTGCGTGGGGTCACTGACCTGTGAGCTCCACAACCGCTACCGTCAGCGCCCGTCCTGTGAAAGGAAAAACTATTAATTACACAGTTTACACATGAGTGTGTCTCAATTATGAGTAACTGAATTATAGGGCTGCCCTGTAATCATACAGTCCGCGGAACTCCCATATTAGTGCAATGCTCATGCTCTCGAACCTCCGGGTACCCTTAATTCGTATTGACACGGTGCGGTATGAAATAAACCATAAAGAGAGGAGCAAACAGATCACGAGTTCAACGAAGACCTCGACCTCGATAAACACGTCCGTGCTAAGTCACCAAAAAACGCATCCAGTATCCCTCGATGCCAATTTAGCGACGAGGAATTTCCCTAGTTGCAGGGCTACTTGTGTGTATACTCGTACCTATGAATGTGTTAAATTTGTTTTTATACTCGACCTTGCATCGGCGTCGGTGTTTACACCACGTAACACCGATAATAATAAGCGCCGGCTAAGCTTACGTAGTATTATTGTGGTATTATGTCACATGTGTATTTGTAATGTGCCAACTTGATGAGAAGTATGTTTAACACAATATAAGTATTAAGTCCGCCTATTATGTATATTTTTTATTGTTGTACATTATAAAGTGTAAATAAATAAATATACACCAAATTCATATAAAATAGTTACACATATTATTAATCCTTAATAATGTGTTCAGGAACCGTAACAAAAGCCATTGCACCACCATGGCCGACTAGATTTCAAATCATAATCAACTAGATTTTCATAATAGTATGGTTTCATTGTTATTATGATTTTTCATACATTATAATAACACTGGCACAGATAACACACTGATGTTACATTACTGTTTGCAATAATGGTATATTATAATAATATACAGTTTCCGAACCAATAATAGAGGGTTTATGTTATTTGTGTAGATAAACGATATTTAAAACAGCGGATTTGTAGTATTTTTACAAGCTTTTTTTGTAGTATTTAACTTGCAATGTATGTAGGTATGTAACTATGTTTGTTCGATATCTCCCTATCGATATCAGATATTTTCAACCGATTAAGCTGAAATTTTGCAAGAATATGTAAATCAGATGACAATGCAATAATTATTATCACAAGGAGCTGATCTGATGATGGAGCCGGATGGCCAGCCATAGAATCATCTAAATTTTATATGATAAATTCACCGTGTTTGGGTTCATTTGATTCGCCGTGACGTGCAGTTTGCGATTATACAAAAAAAGTAAATTCGACAATAAAAAACATTTTTTGACAGAAATTTATTTCATGTGTAGCTAGAAAAGGTATAGACATACCGTTTTTAAAATAGGCCAGCATTATAAAAATATGCCATCGTAGTGCCAAAGTATTCAGAAAGACAAAGTCGGGTTAGTTCAACTCTAGGACGGATTTTTATGATCTTTGATTTTTTTGGGTTTGTCTCTGCCCTGAATAACAGAATAACTATTAAAATATCTAAAAAATAAAAAAATCTAAGGCGGAACGAAGTTTGCCGGGACAGTTAGAGTTGTACAATAAATATTCCCAACATTAACTGTGCGCGGACGCATAAACGTAGACAGACTTCTGCGATGCCCGCACAGGTTATTAAGACTACTTGCGTTCTAACATGAGGCGTGTGAACAACTTATGAAATCTGAGAATAAATGTTTCACACTTGCTTTAGTAGCTTCTCCTGTTAATAAAACTTAATACTTCATTAAATCACAAACAGTTATGTTTATTACTCTGAATGGTGGAATGTGTTCAACAATTTTATTTGACGCGTTGAGATCTGATACACCCGCGTGTTATCACGCAAAGACACTCGAATAAATTATTCAAGTGATTAGTAAGAGTTTATTTGAAAATCGCTAAGTTATGATCGACATTAAATCTGAAATCGTTTCCTTTTAAGATAAAATAATTTGGAAACGCGTTATTTTGACGGAAACCCTAATGAAATAGATAACATATTATTTGATTTAGCTTTTTAATTCGGTTTTGTATTAAAGCATCTCTTAGTAGGTACATAGCCTCATTATGGTCTCGCCATAACTTTATCCGACAACGTTTTAAGTTCTTATTTTACACATTTATTCACTTAATTAATTAGTTTTTTATTATATTACTTTTTTATAATTAACAGGAAGGTATTTTTGAATATTTCCCTATAGGACAAACTACAAAATAACCTAAAATGGTAATCTGAGCCCGCAGGTTGGTTAGTGAGAGCGGTTGAAACGCTAGTGGTTCTACCCATTAATGTTTTATTCCTTCATTTTAAATAAAAGTAAATTGAAAAATTGTTGCTACTAAAACGGTTGGTATCCCCTTATTTGGTATAAAATCAATCCGTATAAAATCACTTCGTCGAAATTCATTTCGGATAATGATTCATTTCGTATAAATTCAGATGGCATAAACATTAAAGTGTATAATTACATTTCGTATAAAATTCAAATGCTCTAAAGTCATCTTGTATAATTTCGTATGATATAACATTCACTTGATCGAAACGTTATTTGTTATAAGTATTATAAGGTATAACATTCATTTACTCGAAACGTTATTTGTTATAAGTATTATAAGGTATAACATTCACGGGGTATAACTGTTAAAAGCTCTAATTTTTGTAAACCCTTAATATTATTGAAATATGAGGCTCAGGTTTTAAAGTTTAAAGGAATGCAGGACTTTTTTGACAAAATTTGATATTTCTTTTTATAGTTTTGCCGAAAAAAATACACTAAAAACGTTCAAATAATAATAATGGCTGAGATAATATTGTATTTTATATGCATTGGAGAATACATAGGTAACAAAACCCGAATCGGAGCACCCCACTATCCACGTGGTCTTGTCTGCCCTACCCCTAGAGTGTATATAGAAAGCCGGAGGCGCGGAGGGGGAGCAGCCCTCGCCCGTTGTAGCAAAGCACTCGCGAAGGCGAGCATTAGTGCCTGTGCTTTGATACGCAAGAGCGAAGGGGTTGCTCTTCCCGCAGCGCCGGAGCAGTTGCGGAGTCCGACCGACTGATTTTTTAAGTCCTTTATTCTCTCTCTGGGGTCGGTCCCTCATGTCTGAGGATCGTGGTCAGCATCAGGGTTGCACCTGGCGCGGATGATCTGCCTCCACCGGTTTCTGTCCAGCGCGTCTCTTGCAACCGTGTAGAATTTGGAGGACGACGAGTCTTTCACTTGATCGTCCTTTATTATAAATGACTTAATAACATTCAAGGTGACAACTACTGGAACAGTGACAAGGACCGCATTAAGAATGGTACTTTTATATTTCAACCACCGTATTTAACGAGTTTGACTGTTTTGTATACATTGTAATGATTAGACATTTTGAATGTTCTACGCTTTAAATATGCGATCAAGTAATTGTTATACAAAATGAATATTATGCGTAATACTTGTATACATCTTAAATGTTATGCATAATGATTTTATACATTTTGAATGTTAGACATATTGAAATATAGAGATTTCGTATTTAGAGCTTTTAAATGTTATACAAAATGAATTTTAACCGAAATGAATGATTATACGAAGTGATTTTATACGTTTTGAGTTTATACCATTTAATTTTATACGAAATAAGGTAGACCCAAAACGGTTTCGTAACAAAGTACCTATGAAGTGATACGGGAAGCTCTATTTTGTTGGCATATTTTCGTAAATACATGCTAAAATTTGGAGTTCGCAGACTATGTCGTAGTCGTATGTATTTAAAGTTTACATATTTACATATTTTTAGATAATGTTCTCTATGTATTTGTTCAAGTACAAATGATGAAGTCTTTTATATTCTTGTCAAGAAGTAGATCGTCCGCTTTACATATTAACTACGAGTACGTTACTTGACCCGCTCCCCGTACGACATGTGAATTTAAAAGGTTTTAGAAAGTTTTCACAGATCTTCATTTATCTCACGATTTTTTGTGCTTCTTAGACTAAAAAAATCTTCCGTATATAATAGTTTAAGAGCTAGCGACCAAATTGGTCATGTAGCTTCAGCTGTATTGAAACTCCGTTAGCTACTTCCTTGAACAACCTTTTCCCATAATCTCCGTGCTGGCAGGCCGCGGGTGGTGGGTGCGGGTGTAGTGGGGTGGGGAAAAAAATGAAAAAAAATGTGGGCTCAGCAACTTTAATTTTTTTTTTCAAACAGTTGCTCTGTACTGTGCACCCAAAAAAAATTTTAAATCGATCGGGTGGTGGGAAGGGTTTGCCAGCGTTAGTTAAAAGTACCAAAATAATAATAATTTTCATGTGGGTTCAGCTGTATTGGCTTTTTTCTGACGCGAGATTAATTAATATGTATAAGCCCCACAATCGATCGATTTAAAAAATGTTTTGGGTGCACATGGAGTACGGAGCAACTGTTTGAAAAAAAAATTAAGTTGCTGAGCCCACATTTTTTTCATTTTTTTCCCCACCCCACTACACCCGCACCCACCACCCGGCCGCCTACCAGCACGGAGATTATGGGAAAAGGTTGTTCAAGGAAGTAGCTAACGGAGTTTCAATACAGCTGAAGCTAAATGACCAATTTGGTCGCTAGATCTCCGTCTATAAAGAAACCATCCGTAATACCGTATGATAAAGCAATATTGACAATCTATTTTGATCAAATTAAAACACGGCATATTGGCAAATCCCGTTTAGGCTAAGTTTGCACTCCGTTCGTATGCCGCATCATAGGCCCCACGTGCAAGCATAGCTCAAACGGATAGTATACGTCGGCCGCCGGTTTGCAATTAAAATCCCACGGAGGCGATCGGTATCGTTGAAAAAAGCTTCCGAACTGACAGTAGCGGCCGCTCTAATCCGCTGACCATTGAACCGTAGAAGGCGATCGGACATTCGTGCCTGTGGCCAGATGTATGCGGTCGTGTAAGACACGCTGACAGATTGAAGTGTTAAACGTTTTATGGTCTCCGCTTAAAAAGTTTTACGGAGGTAGACGTATCAGAAAGCGGCATTGAACTGGATTTTCCGGCGGCGTATCGCTGATTAGAAAACTTTTTGCGGAGGACATCGATGGTTTTGATAAAATCGGAGGCGTGTGATTAAACGACTGACTTCGTTCTGACCAGTGAGCTCGCGACTGTGATAACTCGAGAACCGTTTTTCCTTCTTCTTAAATTTGGTTAAAGGGTAGTTGGAGCCAAAAAAATTTAAAATACCCTTTTTAAAAAGCGACATACAGACAGACATCTTTGTTTCGTCACATTTACCGTTCTCCCAAAGCTTAATTAAAGCTATAAGACACATGGCCATTTTAATTGTAATGAATCTCGTCTTTGACAATCGGTTAAACGGAATACAGAAAAAGCATCGTCAGCATCATAAATGCGATAATATGACTAGCGCTTGTCGAATAAACGTTATCTCGGTGCTCGTTTTTTGTAGCCTGCTTATTTGTTTAGACGGGGGACTTGATAAAGATCGGCTGCGATTTTTTCTAATGTATAGACAGGCGTCAAAAGAAGATTGAAATTATTTAATGCTTATTTATCCTATCAGCTACGCTGATTAGAGCATTTTGATACTTGTATTAGCACGGTGAATAAAAACAAATAAATGTTCTAACATGTGCCAAATTCAGAATTTCGAAAACTCAATTAAATAGTTTGTCTTGACAGCAAAATATGAATTCCTCACCCAAGCTGCTTTAACCCAGAAAAGAGCTATTATCTGAATCCGAAGAAATGTAACTTTTCACCTCCCATCGATTTGTAGCTGTTTCCAATGTTTCTGTCGTTATCATGCTTACAATTTCTTGTAATGATCATAAATGTGGCCAAACAATCCACAGCTATCATTACAGCAGCCCAGCGCGGAGCTGTTAACTCTTCTCGCAAAGTTCGTGGAAGTCGGTCGACGTTCGTTTCGTCTCTGTTAGTTTGACACTTAAATTGCGGTGTTCGCGCATCCGAGGCGCTAGGGAGGTGGTGCGGCCATATCAGCATAACGTCCGACTGACGCGCCGCGGTCACGCCACCCGCGTCTCATCCGTCACTGTCACGCTCCCTGAGCAAGATCCTCGCGTGACCAACACAAGCTAACGTTTTTATCACCCTTAGCTAAAGAACTTATAACCAGAAACGCATGCTGAGCACCTCACTTCCGACACCCTAGCTTAAACATGTTTGATCTCAGCAATAAATTCGCTTTAGATAACAAGCTAACGTGCAACGTGCATGCTCGCTGCGATTTCGTGCCTTTATATCTGATGCTTATCGAACGCAATGGGTGTAAAATTTCTCGATATCAGTAAGCATTTGTACCAACATAATAACGTACAAAATATGCTCCTTTTATCGATATCCTTTTCGACTTGTCTATGCAGGGAAGTAGGGTCGTCAACCTGTAAATATTGACTCATCTCGCACAGGCATGCGACTATACACACAGTGCGCTTTTGTGCCATAGTGTTTCTTTTGTATGAAAGAGAACGCATTGGATGCATTTTTAATTTCAAATATATATGACTGTCATACTTATTTGTTTATTATAGATCGTAGTTTTTACCCACAAATACGTCTTAGTTTTCTGATGTGTTTTCAGGACTTAATGTAAGGAAATCTTGTAAATGAAGTATCATTCTAAAGTAATTTAATCCGGCCCCTAATATGGCCTCTAATTGTGTCCTTCCCATCGTCTATTGCTTTTCCGACCTTCTTCTCGTATTATCTATATGGGATCGGTCCTCTGAAACGGTTTTTTTATATAAATACTACTAGGATGGCAAAAGGTGTTTCCGCCAATTGATCCTGGCATTTCGTTTTTAGATTTGTCTGTGTCAATAAAAATGGCCACTTTGGCCAATTGAGAGTTGTGCCTCTATCCGAAAGGTGCTGGCATCACAATTGATTTAGTTGAAGATATTTTTCCAGTTTTCTCCACCATGTAGATTTCGGGCGTTGTCTGGGTTATTTGATTGGGTCAATTTTTAAAACGTTTTTAACCTATTGATCATTTTGTCGACATGTCCTTGCCATCGCAGAAGGGTTTGGTAAAGTTCTCAGGATTAGCAATTTAAAATAATTCCTACATAGGTATCGTACTGTCACATTCTCCATAAAATTCATAATATCTACAAGAAAGTTTGCAACAAATGATAGCAGTTCGGAACTTTCTGTTCTTGCCACCCACATAATATATCCAGTAATCTTTCGTCATGAGTATTGTTTATCAAGATACATTTAATAATGTTCCAATTCAATAAGGTATGATTTATTTGAGACATGAAAAGTTTTTCAAACAAAGGCTTATTAAAATTTATGGACCACGCTATTTAAATCATCAATATCTTTAATGGGCTCACATCGTGCTTGGATTGAGACACAATAACCCACGATCTACACCTTAGGCCCGACATTAGGACAAGCTGGTGGTCGCACCTACGCGATAGGTGGTATGGACCCGTGCGTCGCATCGTACATCATCCCTGTTACTCTCTGTGACATTTGCTGAATCTTCGATAACTTGACGGATACTAAACATCGACGGTCCTCATCTAACAAAACACTACATCACCATCACACATTGGAAATGTTCGAACAAAGCACTTCCAGAACAATAGGGAAATAAACTATTCCACCTCCATTTCCCACCTCCGCTAAACTCGATTTGAAATATATTTCACCTCAAGAAGGACTATTTTGATTGTATAAATCGCGTGCGTATGGGATTTAATATATAAATCTCAGAAACTGCGTTGGAGGTGATACAATCAGACAGATGTTTATGGGAGTAACAGAAATGTAATCTCACCGGATTTTTATAAGCCCTTTCTCTGGTACCTAACACTCCTATTTTAAATGTGAATCGATTAATTTACTAAATGCGTTTGATCTATTATAAATTACACCAGTCTACAAGCACAATTATATATAACAGTCTACAAGCACAAAGTAGGTTATCAAAACCGTGCTATGCCTGTGTTTGGGCAGACAATTTGAAAAAATCTATTAAAATTTGGTAAATCGGACAACGACCTGCGCTTGTGCCGGTACCACGCTCTTTTAAACTAATCTACTCTACGTGATGCCACGCGCCTTTTACCGCCACCGTTTCATCGGACAATTCCGCTATTGAAAGATTTCACAGTGACGGAAAACGTGATTTTGTCCCGAGCCACTCTAATTTCAAAGATCACAACGGCTTAGGCTCGTTGGCAACGATCGACCGTGGCACAATAGGAGTGATTTGCAAGTAAACAAAAATAGGAATAAACATTACTATACTTATGCATACGTTTAAGACTATGTGCACAGTACTTTAATTTAAAGCTTAAAGTGAAATGGTTAAATGACTTTCAACTGATTCTCACGCATAGTAATAGTATTCTACCACAATTACTCATTAAGGAGACACTATTAACATTTTTATTTATTACTTTAGTCGTCGACAGTACACGCGTTTTCCTGCCTTTGCGACGACATTGCCAATAAATTAATTAAAGAGGATAACAAACCAGAGCATTGACTATAAATCTTGACATTTAGACGCCAAGTACATAACTGTGTAGCTTAATTTCAAAGAAACAATAAAATGTTGTAACAAAAAATATAAAACCGGCGAGTACTGCTAGCCATCATTACCGGAGACACCGTGAAATCCGATTCAGGATACTCAGCTATTGAATTACATCGTGGCCAACTATTGACCGATATGCTTTAGTTGAGCATCACTTTCTTTTATTGCTTATTCTCGGCCTTGTAATTTTGCAAGCACACGTCTTTTGCGCTGAATCATTTCATGTCGGAATGCGCCCCTTCATTGTTGGATAAAGACAGTAATTGTTGTCGTCAGGGCTCGGTAGTCAGTGATGTGAACAAGGTTATGGGGTTCTAATTGACAGATCACAGTTTGGCCGGCGGACACTGTGACCGCCTTCGTCCAGGCTGACTAACTGTACCGCTACCGTACGACACGCACCGCCTGCCCGCCCGCCGGTCTGTCGATACCACCACCGCAACGGGAAATGCTCGGCCTCAAATTAATCTTCCTCATTCACAATATTCAATTTCCTCCGAAAAATTACTCCCCAGAACGATACCGCAAATGATAACTGACTGACCAAGTAATAAAAACTTCCCGCTTCCATAAATGACTGTCGATTCATACATGAAAGTAAATCTTGAATTGTCTTCAGCCTTTACGAGCTTTTCTCCCAAAGAATTTAGCTGGCGAAATTCTTTCTATGTCATCTCTATTCAAGTTCTTCGTCGTCGGTTGCTAAGTGAAACCGTTGCGAGAATCTTTTATTCTCCCTAATGCGAGCCGTCTCGGCTCTTGTTCGGAATCCTACTGTGACAGCCATTATAATTCCGAGCGAATGTGGAAGTATACAAAGACGGCTTTGTGCTCCCCATAAATATTTATGAGTAAGTGCCTATTTTCTACACACGTGGGACGGTGGATACGCACGATACCGCCGGGCCTAATTGGACGTTGGCGCAAATTTGTTTCACTGTGACGGGAATTCTTTACCGGTATTTGTATGTCACGCAACTATTTTATTTTATTAATTTCTGTGTCCTTGGCTTTCTCCTGTTGATGGAATGTTCCTGTGATCTACTCTATTCTGAGTATCAGTCAGTTAGCTGATAGCATAGCTCCACTTAACTCTAGTTGTATTATATAACGATAAAGACGTTGAAGACACTAATCCTACTTTCTCTTAACTAGTTTCTTGAGGCCACTACAAGAAAGTAAAACCCCGCTATGTTTGCCTCCGTCCTGTTGACATACAAATTGCGATGATAAATTATTCTGGGGTAGTAGATCTACTGGCGTTCATCCAAGGGCGTTATTAAATTTTACTCTCATTCCTTTTAGGTTTCACGCTGCGATCTGACAATCAGTACTTTATGTTTTATAATCTGAGCATGGTAATCAGTAGCTTCATTTCACGCTAAGTCTTCGCTGTTGAAGTTACTGTGTGCAACTCAGAGGATGATATTTTTCAATGATCATCATCAATCCAATTTATGTACGAGTCCGGTTGTTAAATGTAATCGAGAACAGGGAACCACGTTCTGCTAGCACAAACTAACGAGTAACATACACTTAAGGAGGTGCATGTTTATCGTTAGTTTGTAAGAGGCAACAATTGTTCGCGACGATTGCAAGCAGGCGAGCGGGCGGCGACCGGCGACCCCAATCGCAAGCGCACCGTATGTGGAACGCGGGAACGGTAGTGTGACTATGGCCAGTCTTGCCCTGGGCTGCCCCGACCCTTGCTCTCTACATGTTTTCGCTTTACATTACATCGTTTTACGTTCATGCTTTTGATTCCATTATCGATAACCGTTTGTTCCTATGTATTTTAGAAACATGGTTGTTGAACTTTTTTGAATCCAACTTATTTGTAGTTATTTTGTAACGTTCACGTTATCTTATAATAAATAGTATACTCGTGTCGTGGGTGGTAAAATGACCTTTTTGGTTTGTTTCTATTTAGTACCTGTTGCTTTAACTACTTACTTGTAATTATGCTAGAACAGTAAATGTGGCTGAAAAAACATGATTTCTCAATCGTGTCGTTTTCTAGGCTTGAACATGCCTGGCACACTTTCAGGGGGTCCCGCTTACGCGGCGACAACGTCACGTTTCCCATGTTAAGAATTGTTTATTGAAGTCATGATGTGACCTTAACATTGTATTTTACGATTGTCTCGTCACCGGTCCGCGCACTGACATTTCAATAGGGAAGGTGAGCGAGGGTCGAGCGTGCGGCTCGGCACGACGTTGTGCTACGGCACAACGACCAACTACTCCCGCACTGCCGACGTCACTTCTTCTTCACTCCTCTCTCAACACTGAACTCATTTTTCATCGATACTATTAAGTATTTATAAAACACACCGCACCTGCTCTGCAACATAAATCTGCCTCCTATCAGGCCGCGTGAGGCGAGCGGACGCTTCATGATAAATCTGTGAAATATGTACACCATTTTCTCCATTGACAAGCCAGCGGTGTTGCGAGGCAATGCCATATTAATTCCGTTTTAGCAGGTAAAAGCCCAGTGTATACAGAATGCATTTCTTGGATTACCTCCGGAAGCTTATCGGCGTCGGTGTTGACTTAAATTTGCATCTCGTATTTTCTCGTCGCCACGTCGATTGGTGGTGCTCACGATTTAACGCTGGTATTAATGCATTATTCAGAGGGGTTTTCATTAGACTGTCGCTATCGGCGCGGGGGATCGCGCTCTCGTTAAAATGTACGGATGGCATGACGGCTGCTCGTATTGGGCGCGCGACATACACACGCGAGCGTTATCGCCACCCAACTCTCTTCAAAAACTATATGCGCAATGCGCAATCCCTACTTCCCTTGACGAGCTCATTCACCGCGAGGAACATCTTTTTGTCGATGTCGTTAGTTGCTACATAAGGTCGAAGTTGGACTTTGTAAATTGTTCGCCCTGCTGTAAAATGTTTAGTGCGTAGCATAAGGCTTAGGTGAAAATGAGGTTAGGTATATCTGTCCTTGGCTATTTGACTGGTTGTTGTTGACTTTGTCAAAGTATGGTCACAATCTGTGAAGATTCTAGGTTGTCGGGCATAGAGTAAAACCAAGGAGCCTAAAATAATAATACTAGTTAAGTTTTAATAACGCAAAAGGAAAAGAGGCGGCGGAATGCATTTAGTTACGGTATAACTGTGAATCGAGTATGATTATGTGACATTATTGAGCTGTTTAACTGTAAATGGTACGCTATTAGGGGACGTATGATTAGCCGAGCTGAAAGGCTTATTAAAAAGCTCGCTCGCAGTGCGACCAGTTGCGACGAAACTGGTGCTCGTATACAGGTTTGCTCACCAGTTCCACACATGCCACGCTCCACACTCGCGGATGTGGTATACTTTCGATATTAATGGGCGCATGTCCCGTTCGCGTTGCTCCAAATAAATACAACTTTTTTAGTGTTACCGGTAAGAAATTGCAAGTCAATCTACGCTCCACAAAAATAAAAATGATCTCCGCTTTTTTTTTCCTGGAACACCTGATTAATACTTAGACATTTACGCGATATTGATTGGTTGCTCCTCATCTCTGTCAATTTTAAATAATGTTTTTGAGAACGGCACTTCTATTATCGAGTATTTGCCGTAATTAACTAGGTACCAGACTGGCAGGCGGTATAGAATATTTTTTATTAGATGCCAAATCGCCTCCACTGATAGTACAGTTGCCAAATTGCTTCGGCTGGACCGAATGGATAGAGCCACATCACTCATTGTTAAAATAAAACGGTCCACGTCCGATACAACACCGTTATATTTTAATTACCTTGTTGACGCCTCTGCCGTCAGTCGTACCTGTAAATAACAAGATACACATTAGTTACTGTGTGCTTCACTAAAAATCGCAAATTACTAAAAAAACGTGACGACCACATGAGGCGTAGTCAGGGTTAAGTGTCTTAAATATTCGTATAGACACTCGAAATATGAGTGTAAATAATCGAATTTAATGTATTTTCATATAAAATCCCTAGTTTTTTGTGTTATTGTTATATATATTGCGCCAAAAAGAAAAGAAGACAAAGAATGTAAGACATGTAAAAGAGCCCTTGAGGGCCTACTTACAGAAATAAATTATTTTATTTTATTTTTATTGTTTAATTTTTTACTTTCTGTATCATAGAGACACGCAGACGCATGGCTTTATCAAGATTTTAAGACAACACGTTTGATGACACAATTAATAGTGTACCCTACCCACATATTGGATTGCCACTCATTCTTACATTAGGAGGGTATTAACTCTCTTGATATTCTACGAGGGCGTTACTAAGCGGGTATGACGTCGTCCTTGTCGGACAAGCCGGCAATTGTGTAAACAAAGCGATACACTGACCGGGTTAACCTTGAATGGTAATGGCGCGAGAAGTTTCGCCGAGGAAAAATGCCGCCATTGATGCAAACGGTGTGCGTGCCTCGTATAACGGTCACTACAAACCGAATAAGTGGTTTAACATCGTACGCAGAATGATAATGGTTCACGATACTTGTCACGCGATTTTACGGATCAGGCCTTCCCACTTTGAACGACCTTGCTCTTCTTGCCTCCACTGTAATCATAGGACATCGAACATTTATAGATTTGCACTTCACTTATCGGTTTCATTACGTTTCACTTTCTATGGAACTTTGTGCAATTTGCAGCGAAAAAAGATTATATCAGTAATAGAGACAGGAGTGCAACATTTCGTGTAGCCAATTACAGGTGGGTGTCGACGCGACGTCGGCGCCTGCGACGGAACAATGCGCCGCTAACGAGATAGCGGCGGCATCCGTCAGGTGCGGAGCGCTCAAGCAGCCGCCGCCGAAGTCCGCTCTCGAAACACCTCAATCCGCTCTTTGTTTACGTTGGGATCGCACTTGCCCGCAGAGCCCGATCGCATCCCCAACGCAATAAAGCTCGAAGCTAGCTCACGACTCCGCAATGTCTACTCTTTATCGCCTCCGCCGAATGCGGTACGATCTTAAACGTATTTTAATAACTTCCACCCGCCGGTCGCCATAATGGGCTCACCATGCAAATGCCTGTGCCCACGGAGCACCGTTACACACCGATACCGACAGTAACGAACCGCCCCGTGAAATAAAGAAAGGTAATAATCGCGAACGGGAAATCCGATCACGCCGCAAGGCACCCAGCGCGCAGGAAACACCGGCACCGACATTCCAATTGCAAACTGCAACTATTTAAACTAAACCCGTACATAAACTCTCTGCTAAACAGGCTGTTCGATTCCATTTTACTCGCCATTAAAAAACATGAACGTTGTCGTTAAGAAAGTGCCCTAACTAGTTCCTGATCGCTGCTATCCTACCTATCTAAGATCGAATGAGGTAACTTCCAGTGAAGTTGATTTATCTCGTGTGGATTTGAAGTTCCCTTTCGCGATATAGCGAAGTGCTTTCCCTGTTGCGACTCTGCGCTTTGACATCAGTACTCTTCCTTTCTACACCGCTATCGTTTACGGAACCACACCACAACTAATTAGCCAGTTTTAATGGATTAAATCTTTCACGGGTATGCTGTGTATCAGTGCAAATATTCCCCAACCAGGCAAGTTGTAGTCAGCCTTTATGTCTTTATATCCTATCAAACATTTTATCTTAGTATTTGATTAAGTTTTGATTGGAACCGCCCGCGCATCTGGCCAAGTCGACTGTTATTGCTAAGAAAGATTTACTATTCTCTCACGTCCACATTGAGATCGAGTTAGGCGACAACAACCTCTACAAAAAGTAAGTTGAAAATCTAATAGAGTTTGCGGCGAGCCGGTTATTTGTGTTATTTTTTAGTGTTTTGCTGACGCTGAAGAGAAATGCTATGTAACGCTAGCGAACCAAGCAACCTGACATTACTGTAATAACTCCGAACCGCCCTTCTGTCATTACTCTGTACACTTTCCTGGGGTAACTAAAGATAAAACTTTTTTTGTTTCTCTATGCCATATTCTTTACAATTGCTTTTTATAATGTCCATACCGCGCCAGGAATTTGCGTCGGTTAACGAAGTATAAATGTTGAAACTAAATCTAAGCAACATTTGTTTGCGTTCGTAATGGGCAAGGTTGTACTCGGTACTTAGTTGGTTAACACCTGATTACATGACGTCACTGGTAGTTTAATAGAGATTGGTCGTGAGTAACTTCAGTGGTTGTTATAATTGATGCGGGACGGCGGGCGCACGGAGGCAGTGATGCGTGTGGAAACAGGTCCAACCAATGCACGTAGACGGTGGCGGCGCATCGGCCTGCGCCCTGCGTGGTCATTGCGCGTGATACTAATCGAGGAGCCCCGACATTATTGCTCTATGATTGCACCCTTACACGACCACCACCTTTTCATTATCAAAGCCTGCTCTTTTTTGCAATTCACTCGCAACAGTAATTGACCCCTAAACATGGCCGGCGGTACGTTCAGTATAAATTGCAAAACAATTCGTCTAAAATAGCAAGCCAATCTTTATGCATTATGTCATTATATTCTTTGACTCGAGTCATCGAACTCGATTTTTTTACTCAGAATACATTAAGATCGACTACCTATCTATTCTCTTAGCGATCATGAACTAATGATACTACGTCCGAGTTTTATTTTGCTACTTGTTGTACCGAGTGTTATCTATAATAGGCTATTTAATGTTGAGCTTCCTGAGGATCGGCTGCCAAGCAATAATGCCAAGCACGTTCTAGTTAGACAGCGTCTAATCAATTAAGTGGAGATGTATGAAATCATATTGAGTACCTACGTTTTAAGCGGTAATACCACTATTTAGTTTAACTAGATGAATTTTTATCGTTGCATTACTTTCTGCTTTGCTTTTAATTAAAAACAAAAAAAAAAAACAAGACAATATATATCGACATAGTTAGTCCTTTACCTACTTTAACCATTGTATCTAGCATAAGTATAAAAAACTCTCAAAACTCTCCTTATTGAATATTTTCATCAAATTTTCACTTGAATATTTTTGAGAATTCAAACTAATATATTATAGTATGACTTATAGTAATTTGCAAATAACTTGAAATGAGGCTTCATGTAACCGAATAAATCACAATAAATCTTAAACCAAACATGAAACTGAAATCCTAAACTAAAAACTTATTTTTCTTGTGTATGTAAAACCTTAAATTAAAAACAATGTACTCCTTAAGAAGAAATATGGAAATATCGTAGAAATTTACCTGACTAGTATCCAGGCACCTACATTTAAAAAAAAATGTATATCGCTGAATCCGTGTTATATCCTACTAGATTAATGTCAATCTAGCAAAAATCCAGCTGGATTGGAATCACTTTTAGATTCTAATCCCTAATTATAATTAACTAACCAACTATAATAGTACATTACTGCAGAGGCCGGGAAGTAAGGGATTTGCCGGCCGAGCGAAAGCGTGGCCAGATAGTTACGCAGCGAATGTTGGCAACTCCTTTTCACGCCGAGGTATGAGGCTTTTCTCAAATATGCAATGAAATAATTGAAAAACACTCCAAATATTTAGATGAAATAATTTAAATATTTAGTTTATAAGGTGTTATTTGGGCACGTATTTGAATATCGAAAGTGAATATATCTAATGTTAAAAAGTGAACGGTCAAAATATCTAAAATTAAAATATCGAACGATCTTAAGGTCGAAATTCAAAATATCGCAAGTATACATTATCGAATGGTACAATGACCGAATCCTTGAATTTAGAAAATCTGAATATCGATAAACAAAATATCGAAAATTGAAATTTCGAACGATTCTAAGGTCGAAATACTAAATATCGAAAGTTTATAGGGTGTCCCATAACTGACTCGTCACAGTGACACTGGAGGTATACCAGATCAAGAGGTACCAAACCAAAGTTGGTAGCAGTAGTGAATTAATCCATAAAATAAAAACATCATTCATGGGTAATTGTGTAAGGTTTTATAATAAACTGCCACAAAACATAACTGAATTATCTATTAACAAATTTAAGAATTGTGTAAAGCGTAAACTCATGTCTAAAGCTTATTACAGTACACAAGACTACATGAATGATGAAACACCGTGGGATTAACTGCGACATATATTTTAAAACAATGTTTAATTAATTGTGTTTTTTTCTGTTTTTGTACTTGCCAATTGTTTTGACACTTGGAGACCATTTATATCTCTAAGGAAAATTGTTTTTAATTTTAATTTAGTTTTAAGTTATATCGTGAGTCACAGATTTTTTTATATTTCTGTAAGATATTAAGTAAATATTCTCAGTTTGTATTTTGACGTTTGGAGATCCTTTACACCTCCAAAACATAATATTTTGACAACGGAGACTCTTTACATCTCCATTAATTTTACTATCAATTTATTTTCTATAATTTTATTTGTCTTGTTGGACGCATAGAGAGACCCTTTACATCTCTATAAATGTAGTTTTAAGTTTAATGTAATGTATTAATGAAATCTTATATTAACGCCATAGTGTTGTAATACTTTTTGGTTAAAAAGAGAAACTGGTGAGTTTCTTCCGGCGCTTCTTCTCACCAGAAGGTCAATTACCCGAAGCGCCAAAAGAAAAGAATTAGAGATGAGACATGTAAAAGAGCCCTTGAGGGCCTACTTACAGAAATAAATTATTATATTTTATTTTATTTTAATTCAAGATCAAACATATATTTTTTTTTCAATTTTACTTAGTTTTTGGATAAAATACCATTTCTGTAACCTTAATTAACAATTCATGTTACCGTACATATAAAAAAAATAACCTTGACTCCTTTCCGTGTTCACACTGGCACTAATATTGTTAAAAACGGTCAGAATTCATGAAAAACTTTAATTCGACAATAACTCAAAAACCGTGCCACTTTTACTGGGGTCATGTTAAGTTGGTTTGGTACCTCTTGACCTGGTTTACCTCCAGTGTCACTGTGACGTGTCAGTTATGGGACAGCCTGTATATTACCGCATGAAACAATAGTCGAATACTGATAGCTCGAAAATCTGATAATCTACGAGTGAAATATCGAAATATTATTACGTCGGCTGTTAAAATATCGAAAATATTTCGAATGGTTTTGAATTAAGACCCACTGCCAAACGTTTGGTTTTATAATCGTAATTTGGTAAAGCAACTACAATACTACATACAACAACAGTGCAGTCCCACCACCCTTGTGAAATGAAGCGCATACACCCACGCTCACCTTCACATCTTTGGCTTGTTGGTCGCCTTCGGCGATCGTCCCTCCGCGCCTCCGGGTTTGCGAGAACACTCTAGGGGTAAGGCAGACATGACCACGTGGGAGTGGGGTGCTCTGATTCGGGTTTTCCATAGTATATTGTTCTAATACCTGGATGGAAACTGAATGAGAGCATCCCACTCCCACGTGGTCTTGTCTGCCCTACCCCTAAAGTGTTTTTGCAAACCCGGAGGCGCAGAGGGAGGGCAACACTGGAGCCATTGCGTAACCAAGTAGGAATGTTCGCCGTCGATATAATATATTTTGAGCGTCGAATTTTTAATATTAGATAAATTAACTTTCGATAAGTATTCAAATACGTACCCGTTATTTGTTATGTTTATATCGATTTTATATAAATAAAAGTGTAAAATATAGCAAACATTGTTTTTTGTTATTTTAATAGCTGAACGCCGTTATGCTCTATCACAAATAAATGAGGAACGGAAATAAAAAAAAATATATCTTGGAGGCCTACGCCGGCAATGTTGTATGAAATTCCCTTAAAGGCCTCTCGTCCAGCCGCACAGGACACGAGGTATTTTGCGGCGTATTATGAGGTACATAATGTCAATATTTCATTGCATGTTTCAGAAAAAATCACTATCATAAATTGAATAATATTACTTCTGAAGGAAATGGTAGATTTCATAATCATAATCCATTGAATAGTTTCGTGCCGTGAAACGTCTCTGATCGATCGCGGGCAGGGTTGCGTAATTGCAAGAATGCGGTGGCATGGCCGGCGCGCGGGCTGTTCCTGTTCGCATGTGAACCGTATTTATTGTGCGTAATTACGTCCTTCGACACCGACGCATCTTCGAGATGAGGCTAGACCGTGTGCTCACTTAGCACTTTAACTTTTTCTAAAGCTAGACAGATATTTTAACGAACAAAGTTTCTTTTCATGAAAAAGATGTTTTGCGAAATTATATTATTTGTATTTACTTATAAAATTACTTAAATATACTTTTTAAGCGCTTTATGTTCTTATAGTGTGCAAGCTTATTAGTAAAATTATGTATGCATATTATTATGTCTTTTTTTACAAAGTCACCGTGTTTTCTTACGTGGGTCGCCCAAACGGTTGAATTCGTTGTTTTGCATAAGTATTACTGAAATTATAATACGTACACAAAAACCAAAAAAGAATACCTATGTACTTGTTAATGGTATCATCAGAGCTTCAAGCTATTGTATAATGTAAAATTGATGATGAAGTGTCAATTTGTCATCTTGACAACGAGGCATAGCGCCCACCTAGTCAAATCATCAAGCACGCCGTAATGCAACGCCGCGATAATAGTCCGGTAGCTGGGAAAATTCCGCCACCTCCGTGCGCGAGTAGACGATTCCGTGTCTGCATTTAATATTTATCCGATAGCATTGATTGGAGTACATTGTCAATAGTTCCCCGATTAATGCGCGCGATCGGTTCTAGGTGGGTCCGTTTGCCTTAGTCGCGGTATCGCGCGAGCAATCGTAACTTCTTCCCACATAATTGGCGTGTGGGCGCGGCAGTGGCGCTTTATCCCGATCGCCGCCCACCGGCGACGAGGCGACGCCCGATTAGATAGCACGGCCCCCAACCCGACCCGGGAACACCTCCCGCACCACTAACTAACTGGGGACGTCTTCCGCGCACATGCACAAAATTATTATCTCGTACGAGATCGCGGAGGGCGCGAAACCGCTGCTCGTTGTTCGCGGGTCAATCGCATATCTCACGTATCGCAGGCTGTCGGGGTCCTTGTTGATTACTTGTTTAATAACGTTTTGTAACAATGCACGGCACGAGTAGTCGGTTTGAAATTGATTGCCAGTGTTAGATATTTAAAAACCAACCCGCTTCTAGGTACATGTTATTTGATTAGTTCGGTACTACATATCATTTTATCTATAGGTATTTTAAAATAGTTCTAAGTTGTATGCAAGCTAAATCCATAATGTTGGTCGTAATTAATGTTCATAACATTTCTATTAAATAATGTTATCAACCTCGATAGTTATCCAAATAAGATCTAATTAACGGAGCTTATATTTCCGACAGGATCGAGAATATTAAAATCGATCTTGTCAAGTAATCACAAAACAGGAACTGTGCGGTAAAAACATGCCCGATGCATGCCGTAACAGGTTTCTTATTTATAAATAGATACTTAGACTTCTTTTAAAAAAAACAGAGATAGTAATGAAGAAAACCACTAACGGGCTAAAAATAAAGTACAGAGTCAGTCTAAACGAATTATGTAACCATGTTTATCGACCGATCGATATAAATTTATGATCCACAAATTCAATTTGCTACACGATAGGTAAGCGTGTTCTTGTAAATTGAAATTGTCTATGCAAGTAGATGGGGGTGCGTTCGTTTGAGACCGCAGTAAGCGCGATGCAGAGTAGCTGGTGACGGTCGGGCACGCTCGCCCTGCGCATCGCGACAATACGGCCAACTCGCTCATTAGCGGTAACAAGTGCCCCCGAAGCTCGTTACGCAAGACGAGAGACGGCCCGCGGACGATTCATTAATTGCGTATTGTCGAAGATCCCTTAACCGGCGATCACATCTCCGAGATATTACCCCGCGGTCCCACAACGCATCCGCTTCCAACGCGCGCTCTACGCGACCATAGCTAATATCTGTTTACTGCAGAATTAATCCCCTCCTTCCACTTAGCTCCCATGCCTTAAATCCCATGGGACTACGATATAATTTTATATCCTTTTGGTTCCCATGTTTCTGGGATTGAAGTATACTAAGGCATTTCAAACATACATATAGCAACTTTAATCCTATGAGGATCTTAAGGGATTCTATAATAAGTTTTCCAAACAGAAGATCCTCCCTCCTTCCACTTGGCTCCCATACCTATAATCCCACAGGATTGCATTGTAATATTTTGGTCTCTTCGCTCCCATGGTATCAAAGAATATATTTTTATGTCTTTTGAATCCTATAAAATCCACGAGCAATTAACCATTTTTCCTCTTGGCTCCCAGGCAGCCGGTGTTTGGGATCCAGAAATAATATTTTTCCTCCTGGCTCCCAGGCCGCCGGTGTTTGGGATCCAGAAATAATATTTTTCCTCTTGGCTCCCAGGCCGCCGGTGTTTGGGATCCAGAAATAATATTTTTCCTCTTGGCTCCCAGGCCGCCGGTGTATGGGATCCAGAAATAATATTTTTCCTCTTGGCTCCCAGGCCGCCGGTGTTTGGGATTCAGAAATAATATTTTTCCTTTTGGCTCCCAGGCTGCCGGTGTTTGGGATCCAGAAATAATATTTTTCCTCTTGGCTCCCAGGCCGCCGGTGTTTGGGATCCAGAAATAATATTTTTCCTCTTGGCTCCCAGGCCGCCGGTGCTCGGGATCCAGAAATAATATTATTCTTCTTGGCTCCCAGGCCGCCGGTGTTTGGGATCCAGAATTAATATTTTTCCTCTTGGCTCCCAGGCCGCCGGTGCTTGGGATCCAGAAATAATATTATTCCTGTTTGCTCCTAAACCCATGGCTGGTGTTGTCTGCCGTCCCATTTTAACTGCGAACTTGGCTGACACATTGCTATTATTGTTCTTAGTCTAGATTCATATCTATAAGTAGGTACTTCAAGTACTAAAGATTGGCTGCTTGTAAATCCTATGATTGATTGGAGATATTTAAATGACATTTATTTAGATACTTCAGACTGCAGTTCAGAGGCCTACGAGTATACAGGGTGTCCCTAAAACCAACTTTGATACGAAAAGGGTTGATAGACCAGCTCATCAGACACCAGATTAAGTAAATTTGACCTCAGTAAAAATTTCTTAGTTTTCGAGATATTGACGTTTTTGCAAAACTCGTGCTAAGTGATTAGGGTTTCTGGTTTCTCGCCTCATTTTTTTTCTCGAGTTTCGAGAAATCTCGACTCCAATTTCTCGAGTTGTCTCGACTCTCGAGTCTTTAGTAAGAAATTGTAAATTATTGTTGAAAATAAAATAAAAAACAAATAAAAAGGGTATCATTTAATCGATCACCAAAATATTCATATGAGCGTGAGCAGAAATATGTATTTGGTCAGCCAAAATAGCTAGTTGGTAAGCAGCTTATGGTTAGCAAACATTTATAAATCTGTCTGCAATTAATGATATACTGAACTGCTCTAAATTATTTTGGTCAGCAAATTGAGTATTTGAGCTGCATTAAGCGACCTACAATTAATCAAATTTTGGTAAGCAATCAGTAGGTAAGCAAAATATTTCATTTTATCCATCAAAAATAAAACCTAACTGGTCATTCACAAAATGGGCGCAACTATTCTGCCGCCAATCGTGTGCGTATTTTGTCATTCGGTAATTGTTAGCTGTCAAGTAGCAGGTGTCACTGTGATTATATACTGGGTGTCACTGTGATATATACACGGTGTCACTGTATTATATACAGGGTGTAACGTTTCAAATGTTTATCATTGTTAAAAGCCAAAAAATGGCGAGCCTGACTTTAGCCCTTATTTCGTTTGTGCCGGAACTCGAGAGTCTCGAGAGTCAGCTATTTATTTCTCGTCTCGAATGGAGGTGAAACTCTCGAGTTGTCTCGAGTTCGAGAAGTCTCGAGCAGAAACCCTATAAGTGATACACTGACTCGGTTATTTGAGTGTCATGACTAAAATATCAAGTATTTTTCGCATCTGGTTTTTGATATGGGTAGCCAGATAACTATGCTATTGAACTTAATTCCTATTTCTGTTAATTTCTCCATGGTGTGGCCACAGTAGAATATCAAAAAGTAATTTTCAGATTTTTCCAAAGTTCACCTCTGATTCAGAACGAAGGTGGTGAAAAAAAAATTTACGAACACAACCTGGCACATGACGTAAAAAAATGGCGCATTTTTTGTAGTTTCTAAAATCGTATAGCATTTACTAAATATTGTAATAGTTTTTGAGATAATGATATTTGTTTACAAAAATAACCTGTACTGAAGTTACTATTCCATTGACTTGGCGCTCAACCAGTCGACCAAAAATTTACCTAAATGTTTGACTATTTCATTCCAAATAAAAAGCCCTTTGATCGTCTTCTCGTTAGTAACCTAATTCAATACAGTTTATTGATTAATGGCAATTTTTGGTGCTAACGGACCTACTTTCACCGATGATTACGTTAAGTTTGCACCTAATTTGTAAGTATTGTCTAGGACGCCAGGTGCAAACTTAGTTCAACCGGATCTTATGAGAAATTTAAGATTAAGTGTAACTACAGTACAAGTTATTAAACGGTTTTTTTTTTGTAACAAAATATCATTATCTCAAAAACTATTACAGTATTTAGTAAATCTTATACCATTTTAGAAACTACAAAAAATGCACCATTTTTTTACGTCATGTGTCAGCCAAGTTCGCAGTTAAAATGGGGCGGCAGACAACACCAGCCATGGGTTTAGGAGCAAACAGGAATAATATTATTTCTAGATCCCAAGCACTGGCGGCCTGGGAGCCAAGAGGAAAAATATTATTTCTGGATCCCAAACACCGGCGGCCTGGGAGCCAAGAGGAAAAATATTATTTCTGGATCCCAAACACCGGCGGCCTGGGAGCCAAGAGGAAAAAAATTATTTCTGGATCCCAAACACCGGCGGCCTGGGAGCCAGGAGGAAAAAAATTATTTCTGGATCCCAAACACCGGCGGCCTGGGAGCCAAGAGGAAAAATATTATTTCTGGATCCCAAACACCGGCGGCCTGGGAGCCAGGAGGAAAAATATTATTTCTGGATCCCAAACACCGGCGGCCTGGGAGCCAAGAGGAAAAATATTATTTCTGAATCCCAAACACCGGCGGCCTGGGAGCCAAGAGGAAAAATATTATTTCTGGATCCCATACACCGGCGGCCTGGGAGCCAAGAGGAAAAATATTATTTCTGGATCCCAAACACCGGCGGCCTGGGAGCCAAGAGGAAAAATATTATTTCTGGATCCCAAACACCGGCGGCCTGGGAGCCAGGAGGAAAAATATTATTTCTGGATCCCAAACACCGGCTGCCTGGGAGCCAAGAGGAAAAATGGTTAATTGCTCGTGGATTTTATAGGATTCAAAAGACATAAAAATATATTCTTTGATACCATGGGAGCGAAGAGACCAAAATATTACAATGCAATCCTATGGGATTATAGGTATGGGAGCCAAGTGGAAGGAGGGAATTAATCAGAAGCATCGATGATAGGCGTTCGCGTTTATGCCGCCAGGATAAACATAGATAATCGCCGGGACCGTTAAACTGTGATTTAGGGCGTCGGTTCCGCCCTTGGTCGAAACTAACGATTATATCGTGTAAGTATTCTTGTCTAATAAGTTTTAACTAACGGGGGCTATTGTTTATCCTAGAGGCATAAATACCGACTTCGGTTAGGTACCCCAAAAGGTTATATTTAATCCTGCGTAACTAATATTTTATGATACGTCCACCTAATCGATGCGAATGCGGAATACGAAGTTGGTGTTTTCTAGTACTTGGAAATCTTCGACTACATCGATTAGAGTTGTTCCTACACTACGTTTAGCTACTTTCGAGATGTCATTATAATTGATTTTAAAGGTACGATGTGTCCGACCCTTTTGATTGTTTATATTTTAATGTGGAAAATGATATTTTTTATTACGATTATCTATCTATAGTATTCTGTCTTGGTATCAATAATTATGCTTAAGGCAATACATGCTTTTGCTGTTTATTGCATTCCTTAATCCTTTGCAATATGGAGATTTCTCACGAGTTGTTAGTAAATTCATAATATTCCTTTACAATAAATACCCATAGAAAACCTGGTCGTTACTGGCTTTATAGCCGCAATGCTTCTATGAGATAAATCAGTCGGATGCATGTTCTGAAGCTCTTTTTACAGACGCTTATTTGAGTATTAAGTTCAGTAAACTTCAATGGTAGCCGTGAAAAGCCTGGCTATCTGCGGTGGCTATCGCGGCTGCGAATATAAATCAAGCGAAGCGAAGCCTTTATCGCGCACAATATGGTTGACGTTAATTGACGAAATGCAGAGTGGTAGTGTTAGCGTGGCTTGATTTATGCGCGGGCAAATCGCTACCTACTCGATTTGCATGGGATCTGTGGAAAGCGCGCGGCTTGTTATTGCGATCTACGTCCTGCGCACACTCGATGTTAACTATTGTCACGACCTTATGAAATACTTGTTGTTACATACTAATTGGTTGAATTTCTTGTGAGTTACGAGCGCGAGACTAATTTAAACTAGAGTAATGTGTTCAACAATGAAACACTAAAAATTCAGCCTCATACACCTTTAGTTTTTAAAGATAGAAGCTTAATTTTTTACAGGTACATAGGCTATTTTATTGGGTATCGGATGGCATTTATATTTTTTTGAATGAATGTGTAAATATATTGATTACACATTCATTCAAAAAAATATAAATGCCATCCAACCACCAAATAATTAAAAAACACAAAGTTGGAAATGTTTCATTGTGTCCACACCGGTGTACACAATGAAATACCATAATTTCAACAATGAAACGAAATTATATTTTTGTCTGTCTCATATTTTGTGTCCTAATTATTGGTTTAGGTGATTAAGAAAAATGCGTGAGTTCAATCAAAATAGTATTCATAATTTTTACTTGAATCATTCATGACTGAATCAGTCTTATGTTACTATCTATAAAAATTAGCAGATAGGCCCACTAGAATTTCTTTAGTATATGGTAGCGAGACTCCGTCCGACTATTTGTTTTAATGTTCTTGAAAATATCAAATATTTCCAGCCACAAAAAATATTAAAATTCCACGCTAACAAGTTGAAGTATAAACAGAAAAAGTGTTTAATTGTGTCCACTGTGCAACTGTTCCATTGTTGACTACGTACGGTTTAATTGACTTAATTCAATTTTTTTCCCGCTAAATAGTAACATTTTAAAATGTGATCAAGTCAATGTCAATCTACGAAATATGTTTAAAGGTTAGAGTCTGTGCAGAAAGAGAATAGGATTAATTTTGGGGGGCGCTGTAATGCTTTTGTACCGTATGTGCCGTATTTTCTGTTCTGTGGCCATACTGGTTAGGTTAGTTCCGTTTTTCGCCACGCCTATTCTCTTTCCGCACGGACTCTAGTAATCATAAAAAATATTAAATCTCAAACCATTACTTAATGAAAAATCAACAAAAAACTAAAAAAATAACTACTTTTCTGTCGCCTAAACCAAAAATGCACACAATAATTAAAAGGTGAAAACCGGTTATTGGCAGTAAATCAATCTTAATGAGACAGTTGCAACATCTCTTTCGTAGCCGTCAATTTTCATCTTATTATTTTTAATGTTACTCACCCAATTACCCTGTATAAGAAAGACTGTGTTCGTATTAAAACTGGATCCCATACAATAGCCAATGTAAATGAGAGATATAAATAAATGACCTGGTTGTTCAAACGTACGCAACATTTGTCAAGAAGACAGTGGCCGGGACATAAATGCAAGTCGACAGCTCATAATTTAATACGGTGATAGGAACGACTGTTCGGTGGCGGTTAACATGTTCCCAGTAAACCGGGTACCAGTGTAGGAATATACGGCCAATAGATAGAATCGTCCACATTGTTTCCGCATCCCGGATCATTTACCGCCGCGGCAACCACCTCACTAGGCAAATAAAGCTAATGAGTGTCGTAAACTGTCCGTATGAACACATTCATTGCGGTGGAAAATAGCGGAGCCGCAAATGTCATTCCGCGTCAATAGGTGCAGGGGCATATTTGGGTCACACACTAATTCTAGGTAATGGAAGTATGGACTGTTTCACCGCAAGTAATCTTACGGGCACGTAAGAGGTTCCTGGCTAATTTGCGGATCGTGCGTTTCGGAGTGCGGTCACGCGCGTGCCCACCGCAACCGAATTCCGTTGCAGCTGGCGACGCGCGGCCCGCGGCCTCGCCTGTCACCGCTAATAACATTACGGCCGAACTAAGAGTTCACTGATCACATAATTGCCGTTATGTTTTACAACTCGGGGAAATGTTAAAGTCTCATGTATCAAATGACTACCGTCATAAACCAATGACTGTATGATTTATGCTGCAAACATAAACGTTCTCAAACCTAACAATAAATTCGTTGTAGTTTCAATTCAATGTTTTTACCGTTATTTATATAGGCCGCAATAACTATAAGAATAAAAATATTTATTAATGCCTACATTTCGCGTTAATGGCGTTCATGGTATTAATGAATGATGCACTTCTTGGCTTGTTTCACATCACTCGCACCACGTTGAACTTCCCATGTAATTATGTATGTGAGAAATCGTACTGGTGAGGTTATGTTGGTATTCTATAGATAATTTAATGTAAATGAAATCGACATTACATTCCTACACTTCTTTTCATTTGTATTCCAGTGTTTTCCAGCCTCGGACTCACATCACTGCCTGATCTGTTCAGCTCGGTAGACCCGCGTTACAACAAAAACACGATTTCTGGTTCTTGTGCTGCAGTATTTACAGACAGAATAAAGCTAATGAGACTTTTATCATGAGTTTTTAAGAGTTCCGTACCTAAATTTGAAAGGATGAATGAGGGATCTAAAAGATTCAAGAATCCTTTAGATCCCTCCTCCTTGAATCTTCCTTGAAGGAAACAAAAAAGTAGGTAATTTATGTTTTTTTTTTGCTATCGTATTTATTTGTATTAATTTCCTCACAATGTTTAAGAAAAGCATTTTATGGACGTCGGCGGAATTGGGTATTGCCTGACTTGCATTTTGGCAACCACCTTATCAAGCAATCCCCTACTTCCGAGCCTCGACAATAATTAAGTACTTATTTAAAAGAAGGGCACTCGTCATTAAAGAGCTTGATAAGCATGCTCCAGTGCCAATATATACAGCGTGGAAATCCAATACGGGCGAATATTGGAACGGTGGTCAGCATAGGACCTAAGAAGTATATTTAGATAACTTTTGCTTAAAACTATAATAAATATATTTACCATACAAAATAATTCGGCCCGCAATGTAACGCAACACATTCAAGTTGACAAACACGCTAGTTGACAGTTACTTTAAAAACGCTCGTATCTCGCAATGTCATAACAAGCATGTATGCGGTACTACATTGCTGCTCGGTAAATTTTAAAAAAATAATTACAAGGTCACTATTAAGTGTAATTTAAAAAATCATATTAATTAATTATGACACTACTAAACGCTATATCTGGTTTAATTGTTTGCTCGTATTGGACTTCCACGCTGTATATGTTTTAAATTTACGAGTAGTAGGTAAGGTACTTTTCATCACACTTGCTCGTAAAGTATGTTATAACACGCGCGCTTATAGACCAACTCGAGCCGATTTACCCCCCGTGGGTTACAAATATCTATAACTCCCACGGGAGGAAAAACTGTATGAAAATCTATAACTCCCTCGGGAGTTATGAGTTTAGTTTTAAAAGTCGTACGTCATTTCAGACTAAGGAGGTTTCGAATCAGCCAAGGCTATTTCACATCTTCAAAACTTGGCTACAAAACCAATTTTAGTGTAAATAAAACTTATATGGTATATTTTACTATTATTTCCGTAGTTTTTGCGATTATTATAATGCAATTAAATTAATTTAGTTTAAATTTTTATTTTGAAAATCGGTACAATCTGGCGACATTGCCTGTCAAGTTTAAAAACTAAACGCAGTTCTTAGCATTATCTGTGGAAGACTATATTGAAAAAGTTGACAGTTGAAGTTGTCTCTTAGCGGGTGCGTTTAGTTTATTTCATTTTTATGTTTTATTTTTTTTTCCTCGCAAATGTGATGAAAAACATTGTGTGTATCACGGGCAGTAAGAAGATTACAAACTCGAGTCATTAAAAGCCCTCCGCCTACGGCGTCGGGCTTCTAATAGACTCTCGTTAGTAATCCCCTTCTTACTAACCTCGGTGCACAATGTACTATTGTAGCTAAGAATTATTCTTTATAGTACATTACATAACTAGGGTGGTACAATAAAGAAAGGCCAAGATCGCAGATGTTTGCGGCCCGAGCTGCAAGCGAGGGACGTAAATATGCGATCGAGTGCTTTCTTTATTACCTACCTCCCGTGTTGTGTACATCATTTTATATCTACACTTGGCTAGAAAGCGGCTTTTTCCGTACGCGTAGCGTGCGGTTAAAACAACTGTATGGCCAGGTGTGGCATAAAGATTCTATTTCGAAATTTAGCGGTCGGAAAAGTTTTTAGGAATTTAAGATTAATGCATTTTAAACTCATTGTATTAGGGAAATGTGATTTTTAAATCTCAGACCCTCATCGTATCGGTTGTCCTCAATTTTGACATTTTTTGTGTGAGAACTGACACAGTCTGCAATAAAGATACGGAACATCAAATCTTTTTAATTCACATTTAACAAACCAATAGGTGAAATGTGTGTGTACCAAATCGGAAATCATAGAGGTTTAAAGCCATAACTCATCGATCGGTCGCGTCCCACATCGGCGACACGGCGCGGAGATGGCGCGTCGCTAACGATCGCATCTGGTTTCACTTACGGTGCCGGGGGTTTTTCGCGCGGATCGCGATCAATAACTCGTACTCGCATTGTGCGCGTTGACGCTCCAGCAGGTTGCATAATGCCAGCCGTGGGAGCGACGCGGCGTGGTGCCGTTAGGCGACGCACGCCACCGGTACCGTTCCATTAGTGATTTTATTAGAATTCGCGTGTATCGCCCGTAATCAATTTCAGCACGTTGCAAGCGTTGTAACTCGCTCCACTTGCAACGCATTACCGGGCATAAAACGCTTTACAGCCACGTTCTCCTTCCAAGCTCGCACGGTGTTTCATTTCACCTCACGGCCTAATGTAAGGTTCTACTCGTACATATCCTTATTTTATTCTTGGCTCAAATGATTACTACCCCTTAAATTACATCGCCCATTTATAAGAAAACATTAACTAGTAGCTCAAAACAGACTATGGTGGGGCGAACATGAGCTTAGCCTTAATTCCCAGTGCGATCTAGATCCATCTTGATTGTGAGATGCCATAGATGCAAACGACATTCCGAACAGTCTCGCGATAGAGATCGATCTCGATGACATCGAAAATGTGCTGCATGATTTCATCTAAAATCTAATTGTAAGTCAGAATTTACCTTTACAGTTAAGAATATTCGATCCGAATTCTATAATGAAAATGAATCACCAAGTTAACATCGCACGTGGCTAAATTCCATTAAGCCCGTAATGCCCCAATATCAATTTTAAATATACACATTTACAAAAATAATAACCCGCTTGTTTCTAATTTATGGCGCGTTGAATCTCAAACAAGTTTCCAAATACAAATTCGTTTACTGTCACAAGTGTTGTTTATATGGTAACGTTTCGTGCGTGCCAGATGAGTCAGTTCCGTCTGCGCCCACTGTCTCCAAAATTACGCCGGTGTTCCACACCCGGCCAACACACATGCCCGTAAACTGATATCGGAATAACTGCTATCGAATTTCGCTAACTCGAAATACTGTTATAAAACCAGTTCAATTTGTCCGTGTAAATACACGAGTCGATTTTCATATTCAAATTGTATCTCGGATATGTATTGGGGTTTTTTATTTGGAAAAAAGTGCCACCTTTGCGAATAAAAACTTGTTAATAACGGGCTGTTAACCTCATTTCTAACAACAATTAAAGTAATGGCAATGAGTTGTGGCTCGTGACGCCCAATATGAATTTTATTATGTACATACGAATAGTCAACATGCTTAGAACACATTTCACCTTCACTGTTTGTTGTAACAGCTAGCGCACCTTTAAGGACAGTTAAACAATTTGTTTGAAAAGTATCTCGCACACCGCGTTTACCCAGGTCGTTCACCCGCAGCGACGTAATTAAAATCCTTCATGGAAAGCGCGCCTGATGGAATCCGTCCTGACCCCGCGCTCGACCGCACAGTACCGCCCTTTAAACGTTACTTTATAAATAGGAGCACCGTCGCTGCGGCCTCGATCATCTCCTACTAAAACTACACTCAGCGAGTAAATATTTTGCGATAATATAAATACTATGCAAAAAGCCTTTGATTAAGCGACCATTATAAAACCAATATAGCGTCAAGTCAAATGTCATCTAGCTAACTTTCATATCGTTAAACACTCAAAAGTGTCCTACTTCCTCAGGTCGTGACAAATTTATCTTCCAATAATTTCAGCATAGACCTCTAGGCACCCACTCGTCAATAAGTCACCATAGGTTTTCAATTACTGCTCGCTCGCACAGATTACGCACATTTCTCAGCTTACCGTCGGTACGCCGGTACAACCATAAATTCCCCTACATTGACATCTTTAACCTCGCCGAGTCCCTGTTTAAGAAATAGCACCCGTAATCACTCAGCCAATCGAAGTGAATTATGAACGGACACTGGGTATGCCTCAAGTATTGTGCCGTTTAATAATTGTGATCATTTGTTATTTATTAATGCTGGAATTCTCTGTTTAACCCGAAATTGTTGTCCACCATTCACAACGCTCGTCTTCAACCTATATTAGTAGCGGTATTTCCTTATGAGGAAATTTATTTCACTGTTCCGCGAAAAACCTTTGAAGTTTACTGCAATTGCTGCAATTCACCAAAAAATTGTACAACATTTATGAACTTTGTAATATATCCATTTATATTTTCTTATTTTAAGTGAAGTGATTAAACAAACAGATTATATCGGTCCAGCATTGTCCTTAAACCTAGTACTTCAGTGCCGTTGGAGAAGGAAGCACCTTAAGTATCCTGGACCGATTAATTCGTAACAGCTTTTAATGAGTCAAAAATAAACGGAAGATGAAGTTTTACTCTTTAACATAAAGAGGCAAATTTGAGTTCTTTGCTATTTCTATTTAGGTAACAGATTACAAACTTCTTGCCAATTACTTGCAATGTCTTGGCCGTTTGCGCAAATGTTCAGTGTACTGTTAACAAAGTGTAAGTATCAGTTAGCATCGGCGAGCCGAGTCAAGTCACCGTCACCGCTAATCAATTATCCTCTAGCTAATCAGGGCTTGGAACGCGCCGCCGGCCCGGTAGTTCCCAGAACGAGCACGTGTGACTGTCGATATCAACACACTAATACATGCAAATTTACTAAGCTGTTCGCGTTTGTTTTGGTAGCGTTTAGTCGGATAAAAACGCATTATTTATCATCGTTAATGATTATTTCGCGAAATTTGAATAAAACCTTAAGATGTGCTTGCTCTACACACAAATACAACTTTAGTGTCTAAATAGGCCCTGCATCATTTTTATTCTGATGATTTTAACTCTGAGTTGGGAAGAAAGATTAATACATTCATAAATGTATTTAGCTGTTTTCATATGAAAGACAAAAACAATGAAATAATTGCACTAACAAAATATACCTACATAATAAAGATGTAAATCTTATTCAAATTTTATCTTGAACTCGCGAAATAAGCAAGAAAAAATACCTAATATGCGACGACTCTCTCAGACACAAACGCTCTTAATCATGATATGCATGCTTTCTTCTCTTTCGTCATCTTTTCACTAATCTTAATTTATTTCGCAAAGCAAAACTTTTTTGTACGAATTATGCATTTGAGTACTCAAGAATTTAATATCGATATAAAGTAATATATTTAAATTAAACTCCGTATTACGATTTTCGCTTAGAAATAGAGCGCATGGAAGTGTTTATCGCCAAGTTCCAAATATTATTAGAAACGTTGACCATTAAAATAATGTAGTAAGTGCCTCATGATACTGCCTCATAATTTTTGACTAGATTAAGTTACCTGTAAAGGTAATCAGTAATTCGGAACATCGCCTTGTGCCCGATAGGTGGCGTGTCGCCGCACGCGGCGGCGTCACGACACCGCCTTTTCTCACGTGATCTTCTTAATTATAATCCGCGACGCAACGGGGTCAGACACTTCTGGCTATTGTTGCCTGGAAAAATGCCGCTGATACATTGATGTTAGGAAAAGAAGCGAGAAGCATATACTTAGCGGCAAATAGATTCAGCCCACGGTGCGCCATTTGCAGGAAAGAGCCCGGCTGTTGTTGGTTCCACAGATTATCGATCACTGAACTACAGAATTAACTAATTGATGTCAACTGATTTATGCACCGATTGAGAAACTAATCAAACACAAACACAATATTTTATACTTTATATGAAAGAAACATTGTTGTCTCTTCATTAGTTTTTTAATGTGGGTATCTAAATTACATCACATTTTTATGTGGAAATCCAGAGGTATCGGGTTCGATTCCCGGTCTGGACACAAGTGAGTGCCATTTAATTTTTCCATGTAGTTTGATTTCTTGTATCTCTATATGTAACATTTTATTTTACCGAGTTTCTTGACACCGCTGTTTAAATGCCGTATGGCGGATTTTTAAAGAATATTTATTTTAAACTATTTTTATTTGGGGCTCTCATTATTTATCATGCCGCAACGCAGAATACAGTTTTCCATATCCAAATGTTTGGGCTGGGCGTTAATGACTCAGTGAGTGAGTCAGAAGTAGAACCTCTTCATATGATTGATGGCGATCCTTTAGACATGAACTTTGACATAACTTTCTGTTAGATGTACACGGACATTGTTTAATTCATCATCATTATTTTATTGCTGTTAATTTAGGGGTTAAATGTTAATCTTGTTCGTTTGTGTAACGACAGTTACCATAGCATTGATGTGGTTAACTTTCGTTACACAAAAGAACGATTAACATCTATAGCTTGGCAACTTCATTGGTGCTTTTTGTTATGTGCAGCCGTAACTACTTACACAAGTTACCGCCAACGTGAACGGTGGCCGCCTCCGCCGGTCGCCGTTCATGTTGGCGATAACTTGTGACAGATGAGTGTCACCAACGAAGTTGCCAAGCTATAGTTAAATTAATCCCTTAACTATGGACATATTTTGGAAACAACCCGTCTATGTGTCGACAATGTGCGCGCGTCGGCGTTCTGTGTTTGTATGATGTTTATTTGTTCAACGAGAATTCGAGTACTAGTTTATAGTATATTCTCAATTACAATTCAGGAGTTTGTTAATTGAATTTCTTAATGTATTTTATATAATGTGTTGTTTTTAATAGTCTTTAATGAAACAGATGCACTTTAAAATTCACTTTGATTTTATGTTAGTCCAACTATTAACAGAATAAAAAATATTTAAATGGCTATCAACATCTAAGGAACAGTATTTTCTATTTTTGTTTATTTTTAAATTGAAATATAAAATACAGTTTCAAAAGAGTATAACCTAAATATTAGGAAGAAGCACACTAAGGCCAAGAAGGAAACTCAATTAAGTGAACTGCGTAACCACAATGGGGTCTAGCGGACCCCGCATCTTGGGCGCTTCGCCTCAAATCCCGGACATGGCTTGCATGTTTGGCAGGCTTGCACTTCACTAAACTCAGCGAAACATTATATTTTAGCTATTGCAATATTTTGTTTGTATTTTATTAGATTTGGCTAGGGTGTAATTTTATAATCAGGTATTTTGAGTTAAATACGCAAATTCGAATCGCAACTAATCCATGCAACATATATTTATTGTAACACGCTAACACGATAGTACTCGAAGACACGCCAATGGTGATTTTATTAATTATATTAATCTTGCATGGTTTAATAGAAATTCCCAGTTTTCGGAAATACCGCACGTTCGGATTTACACCAATGCCCCTTACCTAAATGATACGACTGTTAAATTCCTACTTCCCGCCAATGGATGCAAAATTGCAAGCAATACTAGTCAAGCTCGTTTCGGTTGTATGAATATCATTTGATCATAAAGATATCGCATGGATAAATCGCAGCTAATGCTCGGAGCAATTCCCACAGAATCCTCACTGACAGAGCCCAACATCTCAATAAGCGTAAATATACTTTTCTTCAATATTCAGTTAATTGACCATTAAGGCGGTCGTTGTGCGATACCATTATAGTACTAGGGCTGACCCCCGGCCCTGATCGTGCGCCGAAGATCGTTCGTTATACTTTTGCGCCGCTACCAATTGTTCCAAGCGAAATTGTAGCCTACAAACCCTGAGCTAAGGCTTCCCAGAAATGTACCTTAATTGTGTATTGTCATGAGAAAATCACAAACGAATAAATAAGCAGCACTTATTTTTGTTGCCGGTTTAGGTTATTTATAGATTTTATTTTTAGACGATGGCAGATTGATAAAATATTTGTCATAGAATTGAGGCTTATCAATTTTATTAGTATTTTCATAAAGGATTCGATTTTTTTTTTCTAATTAAAATAGACGTCATCGAAAGGAAAATAAAAATCTCATGAGATGATGTTAGCTAACCTAGCTTAAAAAGTTTTACTTCAATATTGTCCGGCAAGTTTATTTTTTTAATATTTTTAATTTATAATACATTTTCCGATTGTGTATTGAAAAAATAAATCAAGGATATCATAGTTTAATTAATATATTAAATATTGTTATGTTATTGACATTTTCATCTACTTACGTACCTAGTAGGTTTTAATGCACTACGAAAGTACGCGCGCGATCCCGTTGATGTCTTTTATTAGCGCGTAGCGCTCATTGTACAACCCCAAGATTACTCTTCTAAAATAATAAGAAAAATAATGATATTTCTTATTATTATGTTAATTATCTAACTACCATCATTATCTTTATCTCCTAGAAATCTTTAAAAATGACTATCTCATAGTACTCTCTAAATAAAGCACAGTACCATTACTGCAGTATGCGCATCCGAGCTTATCGCTACATGATTGAAGACAGGCGACGCAAAAACTTCACCGTGCCAACCCTAACGGTATCGATCGAGCCGTCGAGTCTTCATTTTTCATTCCAATAATTGATTTTTTTTTCTTCAATTAAACGTGATCTGTCACAGTCTCTGATTCCCTTTAATCGGAACTCACTTCACTGACATAAAAAGATTTATAAGTTTGTTTTCCTAATACCTCCATTATTACCAGTCTGAAATATTACATATATTTTACTCGTATAGATAATCTGATAAGAATTTTGTGTCGGTTTGTGCTCATTGAGTTTTTGGTTCTAATAATATTAGATATGTTTTTAATTATTATATCATCATTCGATTATTAGCATGCATTTATGTTTCTCTTATTCTTCTATGTTTAATACAATTAACAGCTTACTCCTTATCTTTAATTTTCTCAGCAACTATCGCGTTCACGTGTACAGCTTTTAGAGCTTGAAATCGCATGTCCCTCGGAGCTTTCGCTTGATACGAGATAAGACTAATTATCACAAGACTTAAGTACAAATGTCCTTGGCCGCGGCAATAGCCGACTATAAAATATTTATAGACCAGTTTGTTGACCAGGACGCGCTTGTGTGTCCCCAAGTTGCCGCAATCTCCAGAAAAATCTCATTTTAATATAAAAAAAAATATTTCCAATATTTTCAGTACGTACCGAAATGCACCGAAAGGATACGTCAGATGCGTCACGAGAGAGTTCAAACAAAACACCCGGTTCATGAACTTTGTCACTGGTTGTGTATCACAGCGTTCGTTCACAGTCCTAGCACAAGTGGACGGGCTCGTGTCGCGGCCAGTCTCGGCGAGACACTGAACTTGCTTCAGCGCGCCTCAACGGTTATAACATAACACGTCTGACGTAACCTTAACCTTGCAAGAAGAAGAGGAACGGAGCGCCGAAGGACGGAGAGAGAGGGGTATAGGGGCGAGAGAAAGGGAGAGATGGCCGGACGGCGCGAGCGCCGCGCGGAGCCTATTCGCGACCGCGCCGCGAGCGACCGCTGCGCTGCCTTCACTTGTTCGCTCGAACCTAAGGGTTGAACTTGTACAGCTTTTTATAGTATTGCACTTTTATTGCCATTGTTTTGGTACATGCTTAAAGATACCTTTACTACTTCGACCGTCCCTGACCTTATCATGTATTAAAAGACGGGCTCTCTTCGAATGTAACTTGTATGTTAGTTTCTTTACTGGCTATACTCGATGGCGTGTTCCGTCACCTCCAGAAACCAGTTGGAGCTGAATAGCAGCAGACTCAGGATTTGGTTTGGTAGACCTTGACCCTACTGAGTGTAGGTTTTTATTAAGTACAAACGAAGACACAGTTAAGTGACTATCAGTAGACCTTAATACATTGTAATAAGGGTGACAAGTGGTCAGTTAGCAGTGTCTTCGATTGTACACAAACTTCCATGATTTAGGGTAAAGGGATTTAGGGCGGTGCTTGAGATTCTTAAAAAAGAGCGTTCATCTTTCAAGCTCCTAATTTTTTTCCGAGCTTTTAAAGAATTTTAGATTAGTCCAACCGGATCATTTTGCATTACTCATCACTAACCCAGTTAATTTAATTTAATTATGTCCTTATTTGGGAGGATACATCTCTGCTTATTCATGAGGTAGTTTATCTCGAACTCATATTAAATAGCGAGACGGTTAACCATTACCATTTATCTTAAAAAAATGTAGATCAAGAAGTACCTGAAACGCAACTCATATCTGAGCTAAGAATTATAAATCAAACATTCACATATACTTTAAAAAAATATATTTACTATACCTTTTGCACTTTTGCAAAAATCCTTTAATATACCAAGAGAACTCTTTACCCGGATATAAAGTATGCTGTTTCATCCCAACATCCGGACATCTTCACAAACTTTCACATTTATAATATTAACTAGTAGGATGGGACACTATTTGAGCTCCCGTTCTATGATGCCGCTGTTATCTATACGCCGAAGCTCGGGCGATAGAGTAAACGAGCAGTCGGTCGCTATCTGAATACGCCCGCACGGCGCGGCCGGACGACGCCGCGCCGCCCGCGCCCTCTCTCCCAGTACCAACAGTCAAAACCGCCCATTAAACCTATTGTCCATCACCAACTTCACACATCAATCTTCTAAATCACCCATTACAAATTAATTAGGTTATTAGCAACTCAACCTTTCCTGAATACAATACCTACATAACATAAACTATGCGGGTAATGGCATTCTCACTCGACAAAAAAGAGAGCTGACGTCGTTAAAGTGGGTTTAACAGTGTTAACATGTTGAACAACACATTTAAACAATTTGCAGTTTCGTTTCCATTTCGAGCAACATTAAACCTCGGCTATGGCCTTTGATAAAATGTGAGGGCATTTCACTTTCGAGCAAGACAATTAGACTGACGGAGTACTTCATTATTGGTGCTTTTATTACAAAGAAACGATTATGCGTACGACCTTTAACTTTCTACGGGTCACAAGGACGTCAAAAGTACCTTATCGATTACAGACTCTAGTCTGTTCGATGAACTTTCGCTGGTAAGTCAAATAGTCATTCTAATCTAACGACAATATTTGTTTCTGCTGTCGTTTTAATAAGACACCTAAATTGAGTCATGTAGTCGTCATTAATATCATTATTTGTAGTGTTTACATCTACTTCCCACGCCTAACGATTACAAAACGAGTAAAAAATTACTTACAAACTAACGAGATCAGTTACATTACAAACTTTCATTCGCCACGAGATGTGTGTTGATGGATGGTTAAATTGGCCCCTACCGTGTCGTGACGTAGACGTATTCATTGTCGCAGTGAAGCTACCTCATTAGTGTAATTATGAATGATCTTCACCGTCAATTGATTGTATCGTACAGGAATGTTCCCAAGATCATCCGACACGATGTTTATGTTTCCCATCATGTGTATGTGCCTATTATATCACGGTATTAGTTAGAGCCTCTTTATGATCTTCGCAACGAAGCGCAATTAAAACGATCGTAAGGAGTCTTCTCTTACTTCTTCAATTACTCATTTTACGGAAGCATGGACTTACCAATACAATGTTTGTTCTGAAATTAGATGCAAAAGGATATAAAGACATGAATAGGAATAATGATTTTCTTAGTAGCTACTGGTGTGTGGGAATGTCGTATCATGATAGTAGCGGCGTCCATACAGCCGCCTACTCGGTGAGATTGTGACTTTTGTTACGAACTGCTTGGTCAGTTGCTGATCCTTGTCAGAGTGAGGAATGAAAGTAGTTTACGAAAAAGATACATTTCTAAAGATTAAAATTATTATTTTTAACCAGTTTTTTAACGGTCTTTATAGCTTGAATTTATTTTCATTTGCAGTAGATTAATCCACTTGATTGTCCGTATCCATCGCGAACCGACTAAAAACATCTAATAATTCCTTTAGATCGACCATATAGGGGAAAAGTCGTAACGAAACTGAGATTTTTTTTCTCACTTTCGTTACGATTTTCCCCTATATTTAGTTTGGGCGTAACGAAACTGAGAAATTCAAAATTTGTACAGAAAAGTTGGGACATTTTGGACAACATTTTTTATTTCATAAATGATAAGTGCTCATAATTCTGAGTAAAATGGTATAAGACACACCATGATAAGACAAAAAAAAGTAAAAGGTAAATTTTTTCTGCAATTTATTAATAGATATTAATAAATTGCAGAAAAAATGTTAGGGAATAGGTAATTTTCACTATAGTACCGCATTTAGATAGACACTGGTTGGAAATGATTGCATTTTCATTTATCTTTGTATCTTAAGAATACTACACAATATAAATAAATATAAAGATCACTGGTAATGTCGTGAATGCAATTACAAAACCTACGCTTGCACGGAAGTCTACTATCATTGCATTCACCTCTCACCTTAGTTTATCTAATTATGCCACTTAATCGTTTTTACCGCTTTATTAAGTAGATGATCACACCTAGCAGTCATTAAGTGGCCGGCCGCGTGGACAAGCTTCCGTTTAACACTCAACACCCGTAATACGTGCATACCTGTCGGTGATATCTCTCATCCAGAACATCGCCCTTAAGGACAATACTCGTAAAAAGCGACTCGGAAAGCAACAAATTTTAATTCCAAATTGCAAAAAAAGAGATGAAACTTCAGATTGGCGATAACATCAAACGTCAGTACATTTTAGCACATACCTTCATTTGATTATCTCACATGACAGCCCGCGACAATGTATGCCTTGACCGTACATGGCGGCTGATATTTATCGGCGATAAATAAAAGCGGGAATGGACGTCAAATACCGCACTATCTATGTGTAACCCCTGGAACAGTAAAGCATTTTGAATTATATTTATATTCGTATCGCGGGCGTTAGAAATCATCGCCCGGGAGCTGCCATTATTTATAGGGCACACCCACTAGCAGCAATGCTTTATTTATGCTACACTTTATATCATATGTTACATTTGAATCATTTTCTTTTTCTTCCACGCCGAGCGGTGTTTCCCTTGATGACGTCGGTTTTCACACGCTCGAGTCCAATTATATATAGCTGGTCCGTCGTGGAATATTAATCATGATGTGAACAATTTTTTCCCCGCTTTTCAATGAACCAGGGAAATATCTTCCTGGATCGAGTAATGGGTTACAAATCATCGTTTCTAGGTAATAGGTTAATAATACCAGTTTTTATTAAGATGCTGGTGGTCTGCCCACGTAATATTTTCAAGATCTGTTAGATAAAGAAATAAAAGTGATTTAGTAGATAGATACGTTGCCATTTTTACGCATATGGCATTACATATTTATAGTTCCGAAGTGTTCTGTTTACCATAACAGCTGCCGTAGCTTGCCTCTCTTATTTTTGCTAACTACTAAATTTAAGTAGCTGATAAATGATATAACTATTATTTAAAGGCTCTTCAAGCAATCCAAAAATATATTTTTGTAGGTTTTTTTGGAGTGTATTAAAAAAGTTGGACGGATTTCAGCCATTTTTAGGGTTCCGTAGCCAAAATGGCAAAAACGGAACCCTTATAGTTTCGTCATGTCCGTCCGTCTGTCTGTCTGTCTGTCTGTCTGTCTGTCTGTCTGTCTGTCCGTATGTCACAGGCATTTTACTCAAAAACTACATGATGGATATTGATGAAATTTGGAATATAGGTGTCTTTTATGAGCCGCTACTTAGTTTGGTATATAAATAATTAAAATAAATATGTTTAGGGGGGGCACTCCATACATGTTAAAGACAGTAAAAAAAAATTTGTTCAGCAAATATCAACGTGTGGTACATAGTTCGACAGCTCTTTAAAAAACACTATAAGGTTCCTAAGTAATGTTTTTGATTAAGTGAATGTATTTGGAAATAATCGCTCCGAAAGTTGTGTAAATTGTGTCCCCCCCCTCTATCTTCTAAACCGTGCGCCCGAAAAATATGAAAAAAATCACGAAGGTAACGCTTCATTAATACTTTCAAGGAAAATTATTTTCAACAAGATCGAATGTACCGTTTTAGAGTTATTGCCGATAAACTGTGCTTCTCAACAAAAGGACGTAATTGCTATAAGAAGATACGCTCTTTTGTTGTTGTACTTTTTTTACATCGTATTTTTTACCTTATATTATAGTTACGGCTATGGAACCCTACACTGAGCATGGTCCGACATGCTCTTGGCCAGTTATTTTATAAAAATATATGATCGTGATTCAGAAGAATATAGCTATAATGTGCTTAACATTAACCATTATTGAAACTAATAAAGTGTTATGATACATTTACTGTTCTAATATCATAATTCAGTAAATTATAGATATAGTCATCTCGGCATCATACACTCATTACCCGTAGGTAAAGTCTCTCTAAGGGCCTGTGCACACGGCGTCTTTTAAACGCGCCGTCGACGCGCGTTTCGTAGCGTTGTCACTTTTACACCCTAAAAATAAAAAGAGAGCGCTACGTAAAGCGCGTCGACGGCGCGTTTAAAATACGCCGTGTGCACATACCCTAACGCTTTGACTATAGATATTCAGGTGTATGTGAACACCTTGTGCGTTCAGATGTAACTGAATGCTGACTGTACAATCTGTACATTGAAAAGTCAATGTCCTCAAAAACCAAATGTATCTATAAACGCCGTCAGTCTTATAAACAAAGCATTAAATCATACTTCAAACATGCTGGTCTCGCTTACGGTCAAGATAAATTAAGTTTTGATAACGAAATGTACTTGTACATGGTATCCGATTGTAAAACAAACCAAATCTAATTAACATTATAAGATCTGAACGATGTTAAGTTTTTTAGCATTTGCTCTTCGGTCAATCATCTTTCAGTTCTGTCACTACTACTATATACCACCTATCTACTACCTAGGTATATGTATTTATCAGTGGCGTGTAGAGATGGGCGCTCGTGGATATTTACCCATTTCTACCCGGTATTTACCCATTTCTAGCCATTTTGGTGGGTGTAAATTAGTGAAGGTCAAAATAATTAACAATTGAATACGTTATGTGCAAGGGATAAAATATTAATATACATACATTTTTTAGTCAACAGAATAATGTTATACTACTTATATTGTTAAATAATGCCTAATTATAATTACCAAATGTTTTATATGTGATTAGTTGACTATTGAGTTTTTCAGCAAATTTTCGAAGTATTTCAAATTTAATATCATGGGTTGGGGTGTCATTGATCAGCTTTACGAGGTGAAATTTATCATATGATCAAAGTTTTTTATTATACGCCGGCGAGGTCATATTTATTAATAACTTAATAATTTTTTTTTTGTAGGACCCATTCCACGTGATTACTAACAAAAGATCGGGTCCCGAGATTACAAAAATACCAAGAAAATATCTACTTACCCTACATTATTGTAACTTGGTATGTTATCATAGTACCCCACACGTTTAAAACAAATATAACTTAACAAGTACTTGACCGTTTTTTTTTCTTTTATTTTTTACGGGCTTTTTAGCGGCTTTACTTTAAATTGTCAATAAAAAAGTAGAGGTTTCAAAGTATAACTCACCCAATCTCAATATAACTTTGTTTTTATTTTTTGTGAATAAACTATAAGTCTAAAATTTTTGGTATTTGGCAGGCTGAAACTAGAGAGAAACCCGATTATTATATTTTAGTTTCATATTTTTACGTATATTACGATCGTCAAAAAATGGTGTCAAACTTTAAAATTGATCAAAGTAATCTCGGTTTACGGTACAATTGCATTATTTCTATGGTTTTATATGTATACATATATTAGATAGATATCTATAGATCAACATTATATAAGTACGTAGGAACCTATTTGTATACTTTTAATACTACTTGTTAATCTACATTACATTGTTTGGCGTTCGACTCACATAAAATCATCTGACTAACTGCTTTAAGGTTGTGGTTAGGAGTAGTTAAGTATGAAATAATTCCTCGTATACCTACCCGTGCGCAAGGAGCTAGGTGCCTACCTCAGTTCATTATATCTAATTACTTTGTAATTATTGTCTATTGAAGCTTCAATGCGCTGGCTATTCCACGCCGCGTGCGTAAAACGTCTACGACAATTCACCTAAGAAAAATAATAAGTAGATTGAAAATAAAATGTTTGACATTAAAATTCCTGAGGTAAAAATGGGGGTGCTACGGTTATGTAACTTTGCACAAAAATAACCTTATTTAGAATTTACTATAATTATGTATGTAACGGTTTTTACAAGCTTTAATTTAACTAGCAATGTATGTGTGAAACTATATTTGTTCGGGTGGGATCTTGTAACTCAATTTTGAAGCAGATTTCTTGAACCGATTGAGCTGAAATTTTGCAAGAATATGTAAATACTATGACATGACATCTGATGATGGCGCCGGATGGTAGCCATAGGATCATCTAAATTACACAAGATAAATTCACCGTGTTTGGGTTCATTTGATTAGACGTGGCGTGCAGTTTGCGATTATACAAAAAAAGTACAGTCGGCAATAAATACTTGTCCCAAAAAAAAGACTGAACCTTATTCTGTCGCATTGCGACTTGGTCACTTATTGGTTGAAGTCCAGGTTTTACCTTGTCCTATATAATTGTCTTGTTATGTAACAGGGTATCGCAGTAGCCTGTTTTACACGTAAAATAATAGCTTGTAGCTTATACCAAACGCAGAGCCGAGGTCATTAAAAATCAAGACTTCCGTAACAGCGCCTGTCATCTCATCGTAAAAGCGAAACTAATTAAAACAGTCGCAATCGGAGAACTTTATATTGCACAAGGTAATGTCACTAAATTACACTCACGTTCCCACATTTAAGATTGTTTGATATGCTGTGGGGCAACTCAGAAATTCGAAGACAATCGCGTCGGTAATATAATCTGAACTGTCGTCAAAATCGAAGCGGCGAAAGGACCGACATATTTTGACCCCCAATTACGAACCGTTACTATAGTGTCCGACCGAAAGTAGTTTTCACGACCGAAACCGAATTTCGGCTTTCATCACAGTTTCGGCCGAAAACGAAACTGAAACTTCCATTATAAGGTCAGGTTGTGGGAAGAAAAAAAATTACAATCATAATCAGCCAGTCTTTATTTTTAAATAACATATTAATCATTTACTCTCTTATATTTGAAGTAATCTTTAAGTTACCATATTATAACTTCTTATTTTAAATAAATTATCAGTGCTTTTTGAAATTACGTCTGTCCGATCGCACCGCGAAACCCCTCAAATTCAGTTTCTGTTTCGGCCAAAACCGAAACCCGTTTTTAGCCGAAACTAGGCCGAAACCGAAAGTTCTTCGGACTCTAGGTACTACTAGTTCATGTATCAAAATAATATTAAAGATAACATTGACGGCCAAATTGTGAATAAGCCCAGAGATTATGGTCGCAACGTTAAGTAGACGTAATACCCTTAGCCAATACATGAATTTTAAATCGAAGTTTATCGTTCCTTTAAAGCAAATTACAGGAAATAACGGAATTTCAGACAAGTACTTAATTTTGGTTACAATGTCATGATTTCGAATTCAAAATCATGTACGGTGTATGGTACATATTTAGCCATGATGGAAAAACGTGAGAAAAACGCCAATTTCATATACATTATGTGCCACGTTTGCAAAATAGGCGATAGAAAAGTGTATCTGATAGTTGTTAGTCTGTCAAATAGGGCTTAAACATTGCCCATACACATATGTATATATATATATACTAGTACGTCTTCATTATAGATATTATTATCAATTTAATTTCTGGTTTGAAAGGGCATCATAAGTAGGTACAATTGAAGCGTAACGTTTTATTTTCTACCCAGTCACGCGTCAATTTATGTATATGTTAATCCCGGTTGATACAGCAATTTTGCTCTGATCAGTTTTTCAGGTAGTTCTAGATAAACCTGAACTAGTTGCCAACCTATGCACGCTGTCGGTTGCTGTATACCTACGTATTTTATAAGTCCATCCAACTTTTTGTCGACGTCCTCAATATAGTACTTACATCATAAAATCATAGAATAATTTCTTTTAACGTTGCACGTGCTTGTGTAGTTATTACAAGATCGCTTTAGACCACTTACGCTGTAAAATCTAAATTGGTTCACATTTTTTCTGAAACTATATTAGTCGACAGGTAAATTAATTCACGTCGTCTACAATACCTACTACAAAATTACAAAGTGCATATAAAAGGGCTATTTGATTGTTTGTGGTACATGATTGTATGAAAAAAAAAAGTTTTTAATTCTACTTCCACAAAGCTAGTTTTGTAGTACTGTTTGTACCAAATTATTTTGCATTTGGTCGGAAGTTCTTTATTTTGTTGTGTTTCACTTCGGTATGACTATGCCGACTAGAATATTAGACTAATTAGACAAAGAACAGGAACAGTTTTTTCTTCATTTATTTGCCAATTACAGAAAATAGCTTCGTCTAGTTATTGTCAACAATGTTTAATTTTGATTTTTTATTAAAGCGTGTCACACACTACGCAGATACGATAATATTTTATCTGCGTATAATAACTTAATGATCTGAAACTATCACACACTACGCAGATACGATAATATACGAGACGATACATACAGTCTAAATCCTTCAAACTGAACTGATGATCTGCAGATAAAATACTATACCATATTTATATCGGCAGATATTATACACAGATCAATTTATATACGCAGATAATATCTTTGCCATCTGTCGATATATGTCGGTGCCCACAGATACTTCACGATAAAATATAAGTTATCTGCGCTGTGTGTGTTAGCTCATTGAATTGTATAGGGAGCGATATTGACAGATATGCGTTCAGATACAGATATCTTATCGTATCTGCTTAGTGTGTGACACGCTTTATAAATGATTTCCATTAATTTTTTTATGCATAATTAATTGAGTTTATGCGATCTCTAAATGCCTAGCCTCAAGACCTTTGTGGAGAAAAAGTTTTTAGAGTTTTACTTATATAGTTCACGGGATATATACCCCCCTAGTACATATGCAAGTAGTTTCCATAAAACCAGCTAAACGGATTTCTTTGCTTTTATTATAACAATAAGTTACAAATTTAATTTATATATGTCTCTTAATTCCTTTCGGCTGACTACTATAACAAATTTATTGCCTTCTACGTTTCTAACGAAAACCCGTTACATTATCTGTCAAAAAATTAACTAACTGTTAGCTGATGAGATTAACAGTATCATATTAACGTCAAACAATACGTTTTACGACGCGGGCTTGATTTTTTATCGACTCTAAAAAGTCGACATATCAAGGAAGTTATATGTGAGTATAGAACTCACATGTAAGTCTCTAATCTATGATATGGGGTTCTTTATCGAATAAAGAGACTACCGAATCAGGAGCTCGGTGCGGGGTGGATAGCCAGCAATTAGGAGGAGCGTAGCGAATGGACTAAACTTGCTAGACATGCGCCGGAGTCCGCTCGGGTGCCGGTAGGTACACACTATATATAGCCTTTTACTGCATAAATCTATGTAGGTATAATACGGAATTAGCCTATTACATTTCATCTCTGTAAAACTAGACGGTTTATCGCAAAATAAACGTAAACAAGATAATAAGTAACAAAAGCTGTAAATCGAACGTTGGGTTTAATCCATACTCGTACCTATATACTCGTACGTGCGGTTGTGTATACGTGTTTTAGGGTTGTGTACAGAGTTTGAAGATTTTTTTTTAAATATTGACTGAGATTGGATCATTAATTTAACTAAGCCTTAATTCTGACATCATACGGTTCATTGAGAATATATAATGCTTGATTTAGTATGACATCAAAACGGCTGAACAATTGCAATATTTTTTAACGTTAGACTAAAAAGTTCCTTACGTTACTTCGTACTTACGTCTTTTCGAAAACCTGAGTTAAAATGTATCCTAGAGGGCATTTCTCCAGAAATATGTCTGCGACTCATTCATCTGTCTCCATACATTTAGTATGAAAAAGGGCCAGATGAATGAGGTGACCGCAGACATATTTCTGGAGAAATGCCCTAGAAACAGAAATATATCGAGATAGAAGGAAATAGTTCGTCGATTTGTATGGCAAACGAGCGTGTAACGTTTTTCGCTTGGCGTTTGACGCCAAAAGTGCTATTTAGTGATGGAAAACATGAATTTTCCATTTCATTTGGTGGTATTTGAACAATTAATTATACCATTATTATCAGATCTTCAAATCTGCTAATAATATTGACGGAAACTGAAGTTAACGGCATTCAAAGTAGGTCGCCGCCACTTCTTTTTAGCACGCGAGGTACATACACTTTTTCCTTCTACCTTGTTAAATTTCTGTGATCCTACACCTTTTAACTCAAGTCTTTAAAAGGGCATTTCTCCAGAAATATGTCTGCGGTCACCTCATTCATCTGGCCCTTTTTCATACTAAATGTGTGGAGACAGATGAATGAGTCGCAGACATATTCCTGGAGAAATGCCCAAAAAGACTATGTTTGTATTTAAAGTACGCAGAGAAATATCGAGTTCTTTATTAAATTATAGTATCAACGTAGGTATATCCATTAGTTACTTTATTTTATACCTACTTACTAATAATAATTATCTTATACTTTGTGTATAACTTTAAAGAAATTTGTACCAAGTTTAAATGTAAATATACTGTAGTTCATACAAAACGCGTTTTAAAGCCAATTTTCACGGTACCATTGTCTCTTCCTGACAAGCGCATTGAATATAAATAATTGAATGTCGAAAGTCGGATATGCGGGGATAACACGTCATCATAATTATACTCGTACCTACTCGTTTATATGCCACGTGGCACTTTTAATATTTTGTCTTACTTGTTTCACATTATATTCTTTATTTTTATGACGTTATATTGTAAAACCTTTTGACATTTATTTATTATTTTCTGTATAACTTGCACTATCTTTTTGTGAATTTATGAATTTGATAGCTGTCAATCGAATGTAATTTTAATTAAACAATAAGGAATTGTAATCTAATCTAATCACAAAAAAATAAACTGCTGTTACAGAGAATACAAAGAAGTTTCTGCGTATTTTTCATTGCTTTTATGTTTGCAATCCGTCTGTTCTTTGCTCGTGGTTTGTCCTTTCACGCTTAAGTACTGTGATTTTTAAGGCGTTAGGATATGAATTTCTCTCTACTTTTTATGCTAAAAAAATAGACTATTGTGGAATCAGCAAAAAATGGCGACCCGCGGGAAAACTTAGTCGTTTATAATTATACATTATAATGTTCCTAGCCTTGTAGGTAGAAAATAAATTAATCATTTATTAATCCAGATACACGAAGTATCCTTATTGTTTATATAAACTAGAATATATACATATTAGATAGATAAATGGGGTACCCGATACAAGCATGTTGATATATGATATTTATTTCAACATGTGTCCAGTACACCATTGTACATATTTAGGTTAGGACGACCGCTGAATAGTATAAAGTCCAATTTAGGCACTTTTATTTCGATGTAATTATCATACACATCGTAGTTACAATATCTAAGATGTATGCAAATATTTAAACATAAATCTCAACTTACAAAAAGTAGGTAGGTATAGAAATATGACTCCAATTGTCTCTAATCTGGGGGCACGGTAGTGCCCCCGCCAAGTCGAGCAAAACAAAAGCACGGCCGTACCATCCTTTTCTCGAAGCCATTCAGGCTATTTTCAGCCTCCCGTAATTTTATACTGGCTAAAGCTAGAACCCTGAAATTTCAGGGATATATAGGGCACAATAAGACTTATATATATTCTCAATATCATTCAATTTGAACGTGTAGTTTAAGAACTATTGCATGTCAAAGTTCCTTAGTTTTGTCACTGACTGACTGACTGACTGATGATCATCATAATTCTAAGGTACTTCTAGCAGACTCACAGGCTCCAAATTTTAAACATAGTTAATTTTAGTCCTACAAAACCTCCAAATATTGCAATTTCAGTCACAACTGCACACATAAGTTTGTAATCCTATACAAATACATGCGATTACAAAGTTAGTTTTGCAGTCCAAATTGGAAAAAGAATGGATTGGAATGTAATAAATAACGGAAGATCACTTACAAAAAGAAATAAGATCCCATCAAAACATTATATGTAAAAAGATGCAAGTCTCGCAACGCTGTTCTTTTACAACAAAAAAGTTTTGAGATGCCACCATTTAACCGTAGAGGAACACATTTTATAGATCTAATAATAGGCAAGTCGGTGGGAATCGAGTTCTGTGGACACCCCCCGGTACTGACTTGGTTTAACATTACATCTTAAAACTTTTTTGTTGTAAAAGAACAGCGTTGCGGGACTTGCATCTTTTTACATGTAATGTTTTGATGGGATATAAGTTGACATGTAGACACTAAGTGGGTAATATCTTTAAACCTTACTGGTCATTTAATAAAATTTTCTGTGACGGAAATTCCCAAAGAATACGGTTATGATTACGAATATTTGTCCCAAATGCTAACATTTGTATGGACCCATTAGTCATCCTTACCAATTGTGTGCTCGAGTTCTCATAATCATTTTAATTCAGCTGGTTTAGATGTCTACAACAGTTATACCGAATTTAGTGAAATTATAACAGTATTCTCATTACGGAGGATATTTGAATTATGATGTACATCGATTTATTCGGTAAATAGGTACGTTTACGCGAAAGGTGAAACCGGGTCGCGTCTTCTCTCGTGTGACTCATATGTTTGTTGACAAGCTGTTGAAAGTTTCCCTAATCGAATCAAGTGCAGGAACACATATCAATTTCACTTTTCCCTCGTCTAGTGTGGCATGCGCATCACGATTGAGGCCGCTGGTGCACGTGTCCGCTCCGACTCTGCACAAAACGCTTATCGCTCCGCTTACCCACTACCTATGTAGCCACCACCTTAAATTACTTCTACATTTAATCACAGGTACGTAATCATTACTGTAATACATTATTCAAATATAAGGCAATATTGTTTTAATATCATATCTTCTAGTTATATTATTTGAGCCCTTGAGAATCGAGTAACTGTAAATCGGATACCTATTACATTACCTACACTCGTAAACTCATTCATTAACATGTTATCATATAGTTATTATTGTTAATCTTAGCTTCGGGGAAAACTGCTTAGAGAACGCTCCTAATATTCTAGAAACGGTTATATAGATAATGAATGCTATCACCCTTAGTTGTGCGATTCAGTGTTATTCAGATAGAAGGAACTGCGCAATAAACGACAGGAAGACGCTTCGAGCTTTACGAGCGAAGATATAAGACATCCAATTGGCCGTTCAAGAATTTTAACGGCATATTGCTTTAGAGTTGAAAATTAAACGGGGAGATTTTAACCACAGCCGCTGAATGGATTTAATTAGATTTGTTTTACCTAGTATAATTTCTTCTCATTAATTTCTACACGGGCGAGTTGGAATCTCACGCGACATTTCCATAGTTTTGCGGAGGAATGAAACTGCATTACCATATGCAAAGCGTATATCACCGCGCAGCCGCCCTACGTTTAGTTAGCGCTGTGCCCTGTTCCGGCTACCTGGAAATTTGCTCGCTTATGCGGCTCGCGTTAACATCGCAGCCCACTCGTATGTGCGTACAGTAACACCGTATTTATCTTGCAATCGAGTAAGTATTGTCGATACAAAACCGATAATTTTAACTTATATCCTGCACAACGTGACTCTGGTATCCTTTTCAAAACGGGTAATCCTACGTAATTTACGATTACAGATGGATTAAGAAAGCCTTTAGTGTGGCAAACATTTGCTATCAATTATTCCCTCCCGTATGTCATATCGACTTGATCGGTATTTAATCAACTTGGATTTTTCATGCGAATCCTAATCAAAATCAATAAAAGTATAATAAACATAATTAACTAGAATTGTATACATGTTTATAATATGTATTTTGATATCGTCACTACTTTAAAATTACTAAAAAAAACCCGACCGCGGTGCACTTTCAAAGTGCATAAATTCTTCCATTTTTAACGTGACACTCGCGCCGTCAAGACGAATCCAATGATGTATCATTTATCAAAATCGGTTGTGCCGTTGAGTAGTTACGAGTGGACATAGGAACGGACATACATAACATACATACATACAGGTCAAACACATTACCCTCCTTTGGGCTTCGTCGCAGTCGGGTAAAAAAAGCCGTAATTGATACTGACTTCAGGTAAAAACGCAGTACCTAAATGTTTATGAAGTTTGTATGGAGCTTTGACGTTTTTCTCTAAGACGTTTTTAAATACGTGTTTTTTTCAAAGTAGTGCAGAATAAATTCAGAAAACATCGTGTTTTCTGATTTTTTTCTGACGGTATGCACTTATTCATTGTTTTAAGTAACAAATAAGGTCAACATTGTTTTTTTTTAGAGTGACGGGTCATGAAATAGAATTGATTAACGTTTTAAATTCATTCATAAAAGATGTTCAATTTATAAACTGCCGTCTAGGGCAATATCAATACGCTTAAGAAGCCCGATGGAATTAAATACCCATCATGCTATGAATAATTCTGCTGCCGCCTAAATGGACTTGCAAGTGATCTCGCGCTGCGTTGAGAGTAAATTAATCTGCATACTTACCAAGGGTGACTATTAATAGGCAGTCAAAGTTTTGTAATATTGCAATATTATGAATATAGCACGCCTTTTACTCTCGCTAATGCCCAAAGGCGGCGGAAACCATTTTCCATCAAGTGTACTGCGTAGCCCATAACATATGCTAATTGAAACTAAAGCCTCAGAAATAACAAAATACCATACATATTCAGTTTCTTAGATATTGGACCCATAAGATCTTGAGTTTTTCTGCAGCTGTAATAAAAATGGATGAATGATGTTTTGACGTCCTTTGCTGGTGTTCATTATGGCACTTGTGTTTTTTTTAATTTAAATGAACATTAATTTAGTGTAAATGCAAGTTTAAAAACCTTATTACACGTCCACTACATTCGGGACGTTAACGGTATTTCCATCTCACAAACGTAATCCTATTAACTTTCATAAAATTTGTGATTTACTGTCAATTACGGGCTCTGAATTACGTACCAATGTAATGTAATATGTATGTTTTTTTTCAGGTAAGTAACTGCTGTCGTGATTCTTAATATCGACATGGTGCATCAGTTCAAACTGTCTAAATTGGGTAAGTAAATTGCAAAATTACAGAAATGCCATGATAATTTATTATCTGTCCGTCTGTTTTCGTCTCTCAAGTCCTTTTTTATTCATGTCAAAGGTTGTATTTATTTAACCGTGGAGAATTCTTTATTTGAGAACTATAAAATGTGTTGCTCCACGGTTTAACAAGGCAATGGTAATCGAGTTCTGTTTGACTTGGTTTAACAATACACCTCAAATCTTTTTTGTTGTAGAAGAACTGCGTTACAAGACTTGCATCTTTTTACATGTAATGTTTTTGATGGGATCTCATTTATTTTTGTAAATGGTCTGTTTTTATTTATTACATTCAAATCCATTCTATTTCCCATTGAACTACAAAAGTAACTTTGTAATCGCATGTATTTTTTACAGGATTACAAACTTACTTACGCAGTTCGTATATTTTTGAAAGGTGACTGAAATTGCAATATTTTTAGGATTTGTAAGACTTGACAGGCTGAAAACTAATTATGTTTAAAATTTAGAGCTTGTGGATCTGCTAGGAGTAGGTACCTTAGAATTATGATTATCAAGATCAGTCAGTCAGTTAGTCAGTCAGTGACAAAACTAAGAAATTTTGACGTGCAATAGTTCTTAAACTTCAAGTTCAAATTGAATGTGATTGAGAATTATATCTAAATGTCATATTATGCCCAGCTTTAGCCAGCACAAAATTACAGGAGGTTGAAAATGGCCGGAATGGCTTCGAGTAAAGGATGGTACGGCCGTGCCCTTGTTTTTCACGACTTGGCGCCCCAGATTTCCCATTTCATTTGGTGGTATTTGAACAATTAATTATACCATTGTTATCAAATTTTCAAATCTGATAATAATAACGACGGCGACTGAAGTAGACGGCGAGCAATGAAGGTCCCTCGCCCTTGTTTGTAGCACGCGAGGTAGGTACTACAATACACACTTTCCTTCTACCTTAATACATTTCTGTAACTATACTAATATCTTAATTGTGGTGCGACTGTGTGCACGATAATAACATCGACGCTCAACAGCGCGATAAATAGTTTGTCACAATTGTAACGAGGGAGATAACTATCTTTACTGCGGTTCTCACGGCTGGAGCAATATATGTACGTTACACGCTGTATTTGTGCGTCATTCGCGACGCACAACGCAAGCGTTTATGCGAGCTCCTCGTACCGTTATTGCTTAGAATGAACGCACCGTTCTAGACAAATTTAGTCCACTTTCAATTTTTTACACGTCATTTTCTTGGATTCATGTAAGTTTGTAAGTGCTGGTGATTCGCCGGATAATAGTCTGTTCTATTTTTTCTGGGTTTATTACATATATAATTATATAATATATCTTAAGCGTGTTCGTGCTTCATGTTTGGGCTGGTTTGATTCGGTGTGAACCTAAGTCGACCCTTTCAACGCCAGTGGCCGATACACGTGCAACCCTGTTTCTATTTAGGCTACCAGTAGACTACCAGCTTTTGTTTGCGGCTTCATGCTCGTGATAAATAGAAGCTCGTTCGGACCATACACCAATTCTCTATATGCTCAAAATCATATCAATCCAGTTGATACTTAATTAAAACGGAAATATATTGAAATACATTGACAATTTTTATATGATAATAATAACAATCATGAACAAGCCAATCCTAATGCTATACAATCCTCGTTACTCTATGAACCATGACGATAATATCATACGTACACTTCTTATTTCCCATTTTTCTTTTAATATTCTAGACACTAAAATATGCATGCATTGTTTTGCATCTAACGCGTGTTGTCACTGTTGTATGGGTATGCGCATGGCATGACACCAAAATAAAAGAAAGCGTGAGATATCTCCTAAGCGGCGTGCCATAGCCGTCGCGAAACCCAGAGGATGATAAAAATTCAAGTGCATTTGTTGTAATGATTTAACATTAACGTTTACTACTAAATTTACTTATAGGTATAAGTAAATTTAGTAGTAAACGTAAACTGTAAATGTAATAAATAATTTTACTTCTTTTCCTTTCTAAACCCCTTTACCATAACAAGTAACTTCTTTTCATTCTCTTTCATACTCATAGATACATCCTACACCCAAGAAATGATACTCCTTGTTATTCCATACACCACATCTATAATGAACGCCTTGGTTATTATTTAGTTTGAAATTGAACTTGGCCAAGAAGCTGTAATTCGCACAACATATCATGAATATGCACTCAAACCTAAAGGCCCGGACACACTTAACGTCTTTCGAGCGTTTACTAGACGACGACGCTCGAAAGACGCTAAGTGTGCCTGGGCCCTAAAATGCTCACGCACACCTAGTATAGGGCCTCGATTTACGATCGCCAAGCTTTTAATACATTTTTCATCACACTTGATCGAAAATGGTGTGGTTACACGTAGGTTTTACGGGCCGTAAATGACCTATTACGCCCTAGGGCGTAATGGTTTCTTTTTTATTTGAATACGTTGGTTCTATTTTACTCTTATTTGTCATCTTCAAAGGACACGAAAACTTACTTTTTTAACTTTTATCACTGAAATATTTATTTAAAGAGAACTGTTATTGCGTATTTGCAATAACAGTTATCTTTAAATAAATATTATGCCACACCTGACCATAAAGTGGCTTTTACCGCACGCTACGCCTACGGAAAAAGCCGCTTTCTGGCCAAGTTTCGGCTTCCTTACCGCCCTAGATACACAATGTACTAAGTTATTAATCAATAGCATATTTACTACTTCGCTATATTGATATTTACTCGTTATAATAAGGTTGAAGAAAAAAACTAGTATTCATTTAGTTGCTTTTAGCTGTATTTTGGAGGAAGCGGTGGAGTAAAATTTAACGTAGTGTAAAATTGAAAAATAAAATAAAAGCTTGTAATGACTACTAATGCATTTAATTTTAATTTCAACAAAAATTATAAAACGCCCGACCCGTAGATATTGCCATCTAGTCAAATTACAGTCTGCGCGCCTTACATATGCAAAAGTATAGAGCAAAGCACTATTTTCTAAAAAGATCTGCAAAATTAACGGTGATCTTATTACGAATGCTACCGTTACACCACCTTTCCTAAAAAGGATGTCACGCGTTAAATCATACAGTGCTACAATTTTCAGTTCCATGACAGATAATAATAGAAATCAATCGAAGTAAGGAGAGCAGTAGGCAAAAAAACCGCTAACCGAACTTTGTGGTCCGGCGGAACGTCGACTCATTCATTACCGGAGCCGTGTGGTTGAGTTATTTAATAAAAACGTTACTCCGGCACTCGAGACCGCATTACGGACAGCGGACCGCATTGTCTTTCGGAGACACCATTCTGTGCAATCGACAAGTAATACTGATCAACGTACGACCTTGAACTCTTCATCGCAAACAACAAAACAAACATTTATGAATAGACCGTCGGTATTTAAATAAATAGCTTAAACGTTTCTCTTATAACAACGTTTATCTTTCAGCGCTGCATGTTAAGTTATTGATGAGTGGCGTTAGCTGTATTAATCACTTAATACGAACATTGCTAAATCTCACAATTTTCATAAAAAATATCGATGACCTATCGGATTAAATATTCAATAACGGATACGTTCAAATTAAAAACAGATTTATTTTTATCAGCTACGGCATGTAAATTAAATTATGTAGGTATGCGTGTACAACGGGGATGGTGGTGTCCGCGCGGGCGCAGGCGATCACATCCGAAAGTCAATGGCACGCCGGCACCGTTACTCGATCTCGCCCGCCGAATTAATCGCCAATGAAAATCCGTACGATTTATTTTGAATTGATCGGCTTAATGAGAAGCTTGTTGATTTCGGGCGTCGGGTATCGGCCATCTCGGACCCCACGCCCTCACACCTATCACTGATCGCTAATATCATGCAAATAAGCTTGTCATTCATCGCGAATAAACTCAAGAGTGTTTGCCAACTGAGCGAATGGAGTCCGTACCTCTTGGCAACGTACGATGGATGGAATACGACGTCAGTGTTAAGTTGGCAATTTTATTATTAGATCGTATACCTTACTTTATTGGACAAATTTTGCAAAACATAAATGTCACGCAGCAATGAACAATGGATCGTCGTAATTTTATGCATAATGTTTATGCGATAGAGTAACTTAGATTTTTTTCCCAGGTGCATGGCTTCAGATGTATTTATCTGCTTAGCCGCATAATAAGTAAATAAGCTAGAAGCTATTTCGCTCAAAAGTCATGTAAAGTTTATAATGACATCTAAGTACTTATACTTATATACTGGGCAGTATTGATCGAATTACATAACATCCAACACCACAATTGAACCCTAATAGTACATTGTGTATCAAGGGCGGTAAGTAAGGAATTACAAACGAGTGTTTGTTACAAGGCCGAGGCGAAGCCGAGGGCTTTAATAACACGAGTTTGTAATTCCTTTACCGCCCGTGGCACACACAATGTTTTTCATCACACTTGTGAGGAAATCTGATTAAAATAACCTTACTTAACCTAAATAAAATTGTAAAACTGACAGTGATATTAGTGACATTATCCATAGACAATGCGGATTCACGTCACGTTCGGAAACCATAGCGGCAAAGACTTAAAATGGTTGATTTTATTTTTGCAAAATACTGAAATGCACTATTTAAACATTTAATTAATGTTACAGAAATATGTGTTTACATGTATTTGCAATAACAGTTCTCTTTAAATAAATATTTCAGTAATAAAAGTTAAAAAAGTACGTTGGCATTTCCTTTGAACATGACAAATAAGAGTAAAACAGAACCAGCGTTTCAAATTTAAAAAGAAAACCATTACGCCCTAGGGCGTAATAGGTCATTTACGGCCCGCAAAACCTACGTGTAATGACACCATTTTCGAGCAAGTGTGATGAAAAATGTATTATTTCTTGTATTCAATATTGGCAAGATCATCAGGGTCAAAGACACTAAAAACAAACCACAGCGATCACTGGCTCTGACAGCATCAAACTCCATGCAGTCAATAAAAATGCCTCTTGATTCTAGCAAGTGAACATGTATGTTCTCGGTACAATGCTCTACTCTACACACATACAAATTATTACATATATACTTTTTACAAACTTGTTTTTTGTAATGGAAGGCACAAACAAATGGCAGCAATAATTTATTACAGTTCCTTGGCGCCAAGTGAGTAGGTGTAAGTTGCCAGATCAAACGATCAGCTCGAGTCCTGTTGTCAAGACGTAAGCTGCAAACTTAAACTGTTATCCCAACTTTAAAGATACGTCCACACAAAACGTTATACTTTAGGTTGGTACCTAACATTCTGATGGTTAGTTATTTGCATGATTTATAGACAGTTTTGAAGTAGCTTGTCAGAAAAAAGTTAATTATTCCCGATGGTAGCACGTTTATCGGCGGCCTTTCAAGGTCTCATGCTGTTACGTGTATTAAGCAAATTTGCATAGCTCGGTGGGGTGCTGCGAAAAATACTACTCAGTGTTTTCAATCGCGACCTGCCTTTATATCGGTATAAATAAAACACACTCGACGGCTGTCGATCAGGCGCCACACTTTTACTTGCATCGATCGGCCACGAGACAGTTCGTTCTGATTTGTATCTAGCGCAAATTTAATTCTTTTGTTGCTTCTATCGTTCTAATTAAGCCGGCATTGTTGTTAATTAGCCATTTTTGTTAAGGAAAACAAACTGCAGAGTGTGGCGGACAGAGGTCACGTCCTCGAAAACAAATTGATGAACTGTACATGTACATTATTTTTACGTTTCAAAACTTGGCGCCCTCAATGATACATCGCGTTAAAATATAACATGTTAAGCTGAACCTGTTATTTGTTCTCTCATGAGGCTCATGACCAAGTGCCCCAGCACTTAGCAAAATTGATGCAAAGTCAGTGCCAAAGAAAGCAGGAAAAGTGAATTTATTTTGTTTCTTTTACTAAAGTCCGATAGAGATATAAAGTGTTGTAAAAATGTCACGTACTTCAATACAGTTACAATGACCACCATATATTGGGAGTTGATTAATTTTCTACATCGAACTTGGTATTAGATGAAATTAGAGTCTCGCGTGAATAGACTTTGATCGAAAATCAACTAAAAAAGTGAAAAGTGATCATTGGATCTGTGATCATTACGGGCGCTCTAGATTCCGGGCACGATCGCTCGCCAGCCGGATACTTGTCCGAGCGCCACCTAACATATCAATTAAGCTAACTTTAATCCCATCATCGATCATCAGGCATCCACCTCAATCTGAGGTCAATATCTTTTCGATCGAGCTGCCTTTATATTTACGCGTTGAATTCAAATCAAAACAGGTCTTGCAAATTTTGCTTGTATTGAATCATTATTCGTGAAGATTTTTTCTACAACGTTCACCAAGCATCTAGGGAAAACGGGACCATCGTATCATTGTCTTTACTCATCGTAATAGCCTTATAACTTTTGAACCACTTAACCTAGAATGCTGACATTTTGCACGCAATGAACTCTAATGCGTCCTAGATTTAGAAATTAGTGATCTCTGTTAAAGACAGCTATGGGAAAGCTGTACCTATTTTTTGTACACTACGATTAATCGCGTTATGTACCGAATGTTCTTAATTTCCATTTTATCGTGTATTTCTATTTTAAAATAATATGTTATTATATATTCTCCCAATCCTTCCCTCCCTTTTATTATCCACCTTGGTGATGATAGCTTGGCTTTAAAAGTTATAATGTAGGTCTCGAGCAAGCTTCCGATCCTTGCTAAACGATATGGGATTTATAAATAACACCGCATACCTGTTTGCCGGGATAATGTGTGAGTCATCATGGGTTGGTTTTTTCTTTATCGCCGTCGGCAGGAGAATGTACGTATTTCTATTGAAAAGGTACTAGTATTTTATATTAGGTAATATAATTCGTACTATGAAATATGTGATAGTTATTTATGATGACTGCGAAGGTTGCGAGCAAAAAAAATCGTATGAGAAAATACGGAGTAAGTAATAGTGGTGTGAGATTTGAATTTGAAATTTATCTTTATAAGGATATTCCACGCACTGAAATTCCGCAGTTGTCAACGTTCCAAGACGTGCTGACGTGAGTTATGCTTTTCGTTATTCAGCACAATTTTTATTTATCTTATTCTTCAGAACTAAAAATAAAATTAAGATAAAATTTAAGATAAAATTGAAATAATATAGTACTTCAATATACCCCACATAATCGAAATTTACAGCTATATCAGAAGGAGTAAACCTGTAATTTTATTATAGAACCAATGTAAATTACGCCAATAGCTACTCTGCCGAGAGTTATGGGCACGGGCGTCACCCACTCTCAATTTAGGTGCCCACTATAGCAAGACAGCTTGCGCCGCGACGCACCTCCGTGGCTGCTTATTGTTTTATTTATAGTTAACGGCACATTTACTACAAGAAAGGTTTTATAGTGAATATGAAATGTCCGCGTATTTATGGTCATATATATTTAATTACACGCTTATGACATTTCGTGACGATGCAATTGTTATCGTTTACTATAAAGTCTTGCTAGTCCATAGCATGCGCCATTCGGCTTTCCCGTTATATATTACCTAGTGATAGTTACGTGCTAGTTCCATATTTCAAACGTTTTATGTTCGTAGGCGACAAAGAATCAATTTCTCGTCATGACAAGGTATTATTTTGAAATATAGAGAAATATCATAAGACCTGCATCTGTTCGACCACGTTCATAAATAACAATGTTACTATTATGTTTTAGTTTAAATCTTAGTGAAAATGCTGTTAAAGTATAAGATTGAGATCTCAATTCATCTGACTGTTAGTTTAATGACTAGGATATTCTCGGCATTGTCTTTACGATTGCGATTCGAGACTAGTTATAATGTCAGTCTCAACTCAACCTCAACGCAAAGCCGACTACATTTTATCTAGAGCCGAATTGATGCATTATGTACTTGTAACCTCGTAGAGCTGAACGGACCCGGGTTACGGCGGTTTATTATCTCAACGATAAGCATTAGCATTTTAGTCAGTTCACTTGTAGCAGAAGACTTTAACGAGTTTTACCTAATTACTCGTACTTGCTCTTTTGAATATTGGGTGTAATGATATGAAAACATTCCAGTGAAGACTGGCTCTGTTTGTTATATATGTCTCCATGCCAGTTTGCGATTACGGTCCAGGGGGCGGCGGCTACGCAAGCTTATTCTTGCGAACGGCCTTGCGCAGCGTCCTTGCCGCTCGATCGAGAAACCCTCGCACCTTCCGTCTCTGTCTCGTCCACAGCCTAGCAGCTCTTGCCGTCTCGCTTCACCAACAGCCCCACGGCCGATCTACCAAGTGATAAATCGCTCTCATTGACAGCTCTCACATTGCTGTTTTAGGGTTCGCGCAGACAGAGCGCGGTCTGGCGTTCTGAGTTCCGAGTTCTGCGTTCTGCGTTCTTTCGAATGTACTGAGTCCCTTACGATAATGCACACAGCAGGCGGCAGCGGTCAATACACAGAACTCTGAACGCAGAACTCGGAACTCCAGACCGCGCTCTGTCTGCGAGCGCTCTTACGGGACGGGTTTACTCGCACTTGTTTCATTTTTATTTACAACTGAATGGAACCTTTTTAAGATGCCGTATCATGCATAATAATAACTAACCCTTTTCAAGTGTAATATATTTTAATATCTAGCCAGGCGCTGGTTGCATCCATTTTTCAATGCGCAGTTATATGCACGAGTTGGCGACTAATTTATGAACTTGTTACATAGAGGGCGTACACTATAAATTCGAATGGCGTTTTTCATTAAATGGCGCGTTTTGATATTGGTAGCATGTAATAGGTATAATATAGAATGCATACTAAACGGGACGGGCTAAAAAGTACGCCAGCCGAGCGGCCATGCAGCGGTTAGTGCCTGGGTACACCGTGGCGTGCCGGAGCGGGTGCGTGTACCCGCCTAATGAGGAACACCCTTATAGAGACCGCGTCGCGTTAGAAAATCCCTAATTGTACTCAACAATGTCGTTGATATGCGAAACGCGAACTACTGTCCAATTAAACAAGTTGCACCCTTAGATATGGGGCTTTCTTGTTCTTATTGTCCAACTTGAGAATAATGCGTGAATAAATTCCAAAACCTGGTTATTTGTTGCAACTGCCAAGCTTGTCGTTTTATACTCTTATAAATATAAATTCCCGATCATTTTGAAATTTCTATTTTTATTTTGCATCCTCCGATGCTAGAGAACATCTATTCTAGTGCATTAGCATACCATTATCTCTTAAAGTCATGTAAAGATATACGCCAAAGAATGCCGAATAATATAGGTAATCTACTATAATAAAATGTAAAATAAATGGATCGATGTTTTTCAGCGAGGTTCGCCTGCATAGGTGCACGTCTTGCGATATTACATACAATTAGTACGTTAATAATTTTAACGCGCAGACATGTCCTTCGGCGCCTCTTAATTATTTCAAGCTCGCCACGCGACGGACGTTATAAATGATCAAGTATTGATCTTTACCTATCAGAATTTATCGCACCACTATTAAACTTATAATAACGTTGTACAAGTAGTTATTAAGAGCACTAGTATGTTGCATGGCTCTAGTTTTATATTTAATAATGTAAGAATTCTCATGAATTTTCATGAGTAGATAGGCAGATCGCCGAAGGGTTTTGTAGGTTAGTTGGTGAGTCAGGACAGGAGTCAGCGACGCGGCGGCCGGTAGCCGGGTGGTTGTTAATGCGCCCATTTGCCACGAGACTTGCGTCCGCGCGGCGCAAGCTCGAGACCCGACCATTGGCGCCTCGCTGAATAATGAAACGCTGATCCTAGCTAATCCATGCGTGCGTTTGTTACTTTTTAACTTTTTTATATGATCGAGACGATAATAGTCTCACAGAAAATATTATAAGGGCGTCAAGGTACTACAATCTTTTTCATGTTGCATGCAACACAGGTGCTGCTCATTCCTGTTGAGAACGGAGTTTAATAGGACAAAACTTTTCGTTTTCTTTCACGGCGTGAGAACTACGAAGACCTATCCGAGTATTCATTTATTTAACGACCAGAATATGCCAGATAAAACATTACTACTTAATTTAAAAACTCAACTTGAATAAACGTACGAGTATCACACTTTATTGCAATTTCGAAATGCCATCGAAATCTCAAGTCATTTATCTGCACTGTAAATTCTCAAACGTAAATGCAGACCAAAGTTGGTGTGGAAATTGCGTCCATTAGTGCTTGCTTATATCGGAACTGGAAGGTATTTTTCACATCCGATTGTCAGTCGAGTTAAGCAAGGCTGCTCATGCTCATCAGCATGCGTTGAGGAATCCTTAATGCGACGGCACGGCCCTTTTAGAACCGCGCTTGAACGGACCCTTTTAAGGTCGCTACTACGCATGTCGCTTTGAAATATAACCGCCGTTCCGAGTGATTGAGGTAGCGATACTGAAAATGAAACAAAAGGCGCGCTAATGCATCTAAGTATCTCTTCTACAATGTATTTGCGCATTAACATTAGTGCATTACTGCATATAGGTGTTATTATTGATTCACTTACCTATTTTATGGTTTCTTGCGAGCTTACTTTTGTTATTCGAAATCATGTTAATGTTCTTGAGCGCCGTTTTTATTTCCTCAACAAACATATGCGTACCTAATTAAAATATTTGTTGAAGACGCAAGAGGGACTTTATTATTATGTCGCAATGTGGTTGTTAATGTTATTATGGCGGTATAACGGAACTACTAATGAATGTTACGGCGATTTTTTGCGATTTATGTCCGATCCGCTCGGCTGGTCATTACGACTTGATGATGCTAAAAGCTTGCCATCAAAAGTCATTTTATATTTACATATTTGCACTTATAATCAGCCGTATCTTAGAACTTAAACACTTTAATTTGGAATTTTTTGTTTTCTTGGAATTGCGGCGCCTCTTTATCAATTAACGCCTATTTTAATATGCATACATTTGCATTAATGACCCTACTAAATAGTAGCCAATCCCGAGTCCGCGCATTTTCTTATTTATAATTGTGTATAGGGCGTGCAGAATCGGAAAATTTTAATATGGCAGTACCGGGAATTCCCGGTTTTCTCATACTAACATTTCCCGGTTCTGCACGCCATAATTGTGTATAAGTGAGGAAGCAAGGATACTTAACATTGAACACGTGATTCTAAATACATAAAACAATTTAGAATTCGTTGGTAGTTGTTAATGCTACAATAAAATATAATTAACACGTGATGTCGTCGGTTAACGAAGGCGACGCCATGGAAAGCTGATGAAGCGGTGAGTTAGGTCGTGATTTACGGCACCGATCTGTATTACGGTATAATAACCGTGTTATACAGCAATCATACACCGGAGTACTTCCGAAATTGACGTCACTGACAGGCTCACTGCACGAGCAAAACGTCTATAGATAAACTTTGACAGCTAAATGCCGATAAAGTAATGCATATCGATGGTACCGGCACGTCAATATTTTGTCGATCAATAAAACTTTCGTTGATTTTATCTGTCTTAGTGTAGGTAATGTAGGTTACCTTATCTTTAAAGTAATGCCTCAATTGTTTTTCATCAAACATCGAAAGAGGCTATGTAATTTTTTTTTTCAATACTCTTACCCTAGTCATTGCATGAGTTTTATGTAAGTTGTATGTATACAATTTATTGCATAAGTATAAAATCAAACAGAAATAATACAAAAATCAGTGACATATGTACAAAGGCGAACTTTTTCCTATTATTATAGTCAAATCATAATAATCGCATTTTTATGATACATATCTCTGCTTTTGTTTAGCTTCCGTGTATAAAAATACATACTTCGTATGACGTCTTGAATGTTGATCTTCAAATAATACGGATAATTTCTTAGGTAATAAAAGTTGTAAGATTCTAGGCAATATGAAAATGAAACCAATTGAATTAATTACCTAAATTAACTACAGTTTTAACTGATGATTATAATTAAAATGCCTAATATATACCGGTTTGAACTAAATCGTTTTTAACTTCTCTTACACATATGGCGATTTACTCGTATTCAATCAATCCGGATGTTAGTCGTCAGTATCCCACAGCACTCATTTATGTACGACTTATACAATAGGGAGTATGCATGATATTTTTAGGGTTCCGTACCAAAATGGTAAAAAAGGAACCCTTATGGTGCGACTCTGTCTGTCTGTTTATTTACCTACTTTAATAAGAGCTCATTCATATAAGAAACAGTAGAACAAAAATATTTTTCGAATAACTGTAAAAAAAAACAAAATATAAGACAACAAAGATTCATCTCTTTCTCTTTCTAGCAAAACAGAATATAGTATAAAGATTGTATGGCGGCTGTGTACTACGACGTCATAGTCCATATCGGATCACTCTGTTTAATCGTTGTCTGATTAGTGCTTTAATATGTTTATATCTTCCGTATTTCTCAGTCGATTATAATGTTATTTTGACTTTATGTCATCTTTTTTACGGTATTTTCATATTTTGTTAAGAAATGTGTTAAAAAATTCATGCATAATGGCTAACTAAGCTAGTTGGCGGCGACACATATTCCCTATTATACAACTTAGAATCTTAGTACTACTAAATAATGAGTCTGCTGTACCTAAATCTATATAGAGGTACCGGCAGCAGACTTGAAAGTCAAAATTGACAGCAGACTGATATGAGTTACACGGACTGCTCCATAAATTAATTAAGCTGTAAATTTCCAACGTCAACTCACAATAGATTTAACAACACACATTCCAATCATATAGGCAGCGTCCGATGTCTGCAGTTAAATTATATGCAGGCATTTAATGGCCGGTAGTCAAACTGATGGACACCTGCTAGGCTAAGTGACGGAACCTAACTAATTGCGTATGTAGTGATTGAAAAGCGCCAAACACCCCTAATTGTGCCCTTGGTGTCACGTGAAATAGCAATGTAACTTTGACACCGCTCAGTTCACTTTCTGCGCACTAGCCTCGTTATTTCCTTTTTGCGCGGGCATTTGCAGAGCTCTCTACGGCAGCGACGCGCTAAAGTGTGGCTACGAGGTAAATTTTATTATTTTCGTTTATAATAAGGCTTGTTGTCGAGGAGCTTCTACGAAAATTACAGACATTTAACCGCGATCGAATTGGATAATCACCGTGCCTGTAATGAGACGCCACTAGACATCCAGCAATTTTAGACTCAATATTTTTTATGCCTGTTCTTGATTGTCCACGCATTTTAATAGTAATGAATTACTTTGTAATTGAGGTAACTGTTTCAAATTACTATGAATTGAATGATTTATATTTCAATTTAATGTTGTCTCTGGAGTTTTTACGGTTTTTTTATGTCTAGGTATTACAATTTTACTACGCGAGGCTGTCAAAACGTTTTATAGGGAAAAATAATCGACTAAAACTAATAAAAACTACTTACTATTTTATATAATATCGTATACGCTTTGTTATTTCGTTTGTTCATTTTCGACCTTCGACTTAAGTTATTAACGAAAGAGGTTTTGCATTGATATATTCCTTGATCTCCGGTTAAATGTAATTATCGAATAGTTCCATCGAAGTTACGTAATTTGTATGACTTTTACATGTATTATACCTACTTAACCAAAAATTATGAACTCTACCGTAGGATCAACAATTCTTTATTTTTGAATTGATTATGTCCCGACAAAATACCAATTTTCCGGAGAATGACTTTGGTTTATCTCTTCCATTCCAAAAATGCAAGATTCCCTAAGGGTAAATTACTCGTATCTAATTTTGCTATGCCGGTGAAGTCACAGTAAAATCGGGTATTCTATAAAACAAATTCTAAGATATCCGTAGTTGTGTCTTCTCGTGTTATCTCTTAAACATTAAAACTTTTTATACAATTATTTATTTTCTCAAAAAATCTAACGATGTTGCTAGCAGGCGTGGGTGTAAGGCAAGATCTCTATTGCGCCTGAGTCATGCGTTAGCGTTAGGCCCGCGGGTGCACTTTGCACCCCGACGCGCGCGCACCGCTCCGGGGTGGCGCGGGCGGTGCTCTCATTACCGTCGCTGCGGACCCATATGCGCAACGCTGGGAGGCCCTACCTCCGCCATTAGCCCCGTGATCGGCCCGATATAAATCATGGTAATGGTACATTATTCTAGATACGTCGGCGAAACACCCGGGAAATGCGCTCGCGGTACCGATTACATACGACCACTAACGTAATTGCGCCGCTCATTGATACCTCACGAAATGTAATTAGACTTTGTTCCAGCTAAGTGCAGCACTAAGGTCCTCGTTCCTTGCGCAATTTCATTTATCATAGTATTAACTCAATGATGAGTTGCAGACATTTAATGGACAGCACAGCGCCGACTCGGACGCCTGGTGTAGGTATTTTGCAGCGAACCCATTTCGTTTCTTCTATTTGTCTATCTCCTCGCCATTGAAATATCAATAATAGCACTATTCTACAATTACAAGTCGTTTACGTTTATGCCATTAATTTATCACACCGATACCTGATGCTATCGTCAGAATGTCTGTCTTCAATCACTAGGCCTATGATTAGTATTATTACAAATCCTGGTTACTTACCTCGATGGCTACGATGCACTTAGCCGTAAAAGGAAAACTTATTGCCATTGATATCGAATATGTTACTGTAAATCGGATTGTCGTGCGCGGTTTCATGAGATGGGTATCATTGAAAAATATGTGCCATTCCGTTAGCCGCCGTTTGTAGAAATAATACAGTTGTATGTGGTTCGAGCGATGATAACCTATCGCCCCACAGCTTCAGAACATTCGGCGCAGAGCGACGTGGCAAGCATTATCGTGTCTAATCAGGTTCGCACGCGAAGCGGTGGCTAAATCATCCGATTATTGATTTCCGATGTCGCGGTCGTGATCGGGCGCTGGGATTCAACGTTTGGCGTGACAGCGCCGCCATTGTCGGGCCCGACTGCGGCGCGCGCTCAACGATACCGACGCGCGCACATTCTCTACGATTAAACGCTTGTAATTCCACCAGTGTCATCACAACTGTCAAGATTCAATCTGCACTCCGCTAGACTGCTCTTGGACAGATCGACGCGACGCACGGACTGCTGGCGTTCAGGTCAGTTAACCTGATGACCCCGTGTCCAATTATGTTATATAAGTTGTAAGCAACATTGTAACAGACTACTAGTATACAATTCGATGATAGCTATTATTGACACAGTAAACCAAACTGACAACATTTTATTGTAAGTACCTATTATAAAAAGGCATACCTACTTTTCTAGTCCGATTTACTGATTTCTCAAACACACCCGTTCGCATGTTTTTCTTCTTATTGCTAAGCTATCGCCGCCGACGGTAATAGGGAGGCGATTTCTTGCGACACGAAATCGTCGGTTAGTAACGAGCCATCCGTTGTCGTTATTAAACCCTATTGTTGTGAAGTTGTGATGCGCCATAAAAAGCTATACGAGGTCTGGTCCCTTTCTAATGTGGCCAATAAAGCACTAAAAGTGCATTTGCCGTGCGCTCACTTATGGAAGCGGGTAGTGTAGAGTGGGTGCGAGCGGCGCGCGACGCAGCGGCGGCGGCGCGGCGAGAGCGTGGCTGATGCGCCGCGCCGCACATTTGCATAAGGAATTGGGTGCGCACGCTGCACACAGGCTCGCGGCGCACTTCTCACGCTACCCGCGGTCGCCGCAGCCGCACGCTCTCGCCGCCTCTCCTCGTCTAAATGGCTCTGTCAGCACGCTGCAGCTGTTCAAAGCCCTTTTTGTTGCCCATTTTTCTATACCTTTAATGGGCCTGTGTGTCTTTTGCTAAAAGTATTCCTTTTAACTGGCTGAAGCTCGTTTTGTGAAGTAATTAAGTCATTGTCTTTTTATAGACTCGGGTCACTTACGTCGCCGTCATGTCGATGTTTTATTAGTGCCGGCGGTTGGTCTTAAACGAGGGCTAAAGTGTTAAATGTTTTCTGAAAACAGTTTTGTAATATGCTATAAATCTACAAGGTTGCACGGTAATAACACGTACCGAAATGAACAAGCGATGCGCGTTCATAATTATACAAATTGGAATCTTGAGATCGTAAACGGCTCACAAGTCGCTGATCATTTTTCACAGTTAAAGTACACGTTCGATTGGATTCTGACGGTCGTTGCGTAATTATATAATTACTGTATGGTGCATTGATAACGGGATATTTAGTACAATAACACCTGTTCAGATGTCGTAATGTGGTGAGAAATGTTCACTATGCGTCAGTCAGACCACAAACGCTACTATATTATCTATGTAGCGTGTCGGTTTCGCTTAATAGTTCTTACAGAAATGACATAATAATATTATTTTCACACCTATTTAACAAAAAAATGATTTTTCTTCCCCCGTGGCCGTGGTACTTTAGTGTTCAAAGGCACCACTGTGGATTTTTTAATTTCCGGTCATTATCTTCATTTCGCAGACAGTTTACGCATAGCATAATTACCTTTTACGGTATGTATTTGCTTAATACAAATGATAGCATTTTTTTTCATCTTGAGCTTCCACACTTGCATCCCTCGCTGTGCTCAAGATGAATACATTATTTCGCTGTTTTGTGTTGTGATTGTGACACAATCTACTCTAATGCTTCTGATTTTTTTATTGCCTAAGTGAAATAATGCTAAGTTTTGACTTCATATTAATAGTGAACTTATTATACATTACATAACGGTTTTCTTAAGACGTATGCTGACTGTGAAGTAACAGTATACAAAAGTCTGTCAGTTTTAGTTAACGTGATTACTCATTTTCTGCAATTAATTGCCTGCCCGTATGGGAAAAGTTTATAAAAGACAAAAACCAAGCTATTTTTAATAGATAATGGGTTTCGAAATCTGATTTCAATTTTGATATAGCGGTGTTTTGGTTTACCATAAAAGAACTAATGTTTAATAAAAAAATAAGATTAAGGCAACGCAATTAAACTCTCTTGCCACCTAATTGCCTACGGGAGACAGCAATGTTCCTCTACAGGGTGATTGGAAATTCGACCTATTCCTTGAAAGGGGTTATTCTAGAGCTTATTTGCAATGATTTAAGGCCAATCAACCGGGGGTCAAAACTCAATGGTTATCAAGTTATTTGACTTTTAACTTATTTTTTTTAAAACCCGCCTTTCGATCTAAAACTGCTAATTGTGAAAAAACTACTTAAATTAGGAACGAAAAAAAGCCATCATCTAATAGCCAATAAATGGTTGATTACGAAAAATCCAAAAAACATGCCAAAACCTTTGGAAATGTTACCAATAAAAGAATTTAAAGTCAAAAATTTTTGGATTTTGTTCAAAATTTTGTAATTCTTTGAGGCATTACTTAAAAAAAAATTACGACACTTCGCGTAAAAATTACTAAAATTAGTTCCTCAGTTCATAAGCTTTCTAAAAAGGTAGAAATGTTGACATTTTTTGCATAACTTTTTAAAATAACATTAATAATAAGAGAGGGGGTAGGGAATATCACCTAGCGTACCGGACCCTTAATCAGTTTGTTTGTGTCACTTTAGTTTATCCGTGGGTTTTGTTTGTCTTCGGTTTTTTATTTTATTTCATCTTCTTAGGATTGGAATCACTAAAAGTTGCGTTCGGTGATATTTCAATAAGTAATTTATCAATCAGTTCCCGGTTGCGTTAAGTTTGCACCTAATTTGTAAGTCACACCAAGGAAACCAGGTGCAAACTTAAGGCAACCGGGAACTTACAGATAAATTACTAACCGAAATATCACGGAAGGTTACTTTTAGTGACTTCTAACCTAAGAAAATGAGATAAAATAAGAAACCGAAGACAAACAAAGCCCACGGAGAAACTAAAGTGACACAAACAAACTGATTAAGGGTCCGGTACGCTAGGCGAAATTCTCTACCACCTCTCTTATTATTAATGTTATTTTAAACAGTAATGTAAAAAATGTCAACAATTCTACCTTTTTAGAAAGCTTATGAACTGAGGAACTAATTTTAGTAATTTTTACGCGAAGTGTCGTAATTTTTTTTTAAGTAATGCCTCAAAGAATTACAAAATTTTGAACAAAATCCAAAAACTTTTGACTTAAAATTCTTTTATTGGTAACATTTTCAGAGGTTTTGGCATGTTTTTTGGATTTTTCGTAATCAACCATTTATTGGCTATTAGATGATGGCTCTTTTTCATTACTAATTTAAGTAGTTTTTTCACAATAAGCAGTTTTAGATCGAAAGGCGGGTTTTAAAAAAAATAAGTTAAAAGTCAAATAACTTGATAACCATTGAGTTTTGACCCCCGGTTGATTGGACTTAAATCATTGCAAATAAGCTCTAAAATAACCCCTTTCAAGGGATAGGTCGAATTTCCAATCACCCTGTATATATGGTAGCAAATTAAATAAAAAGCGCTTAACCCGCCACTTGACATATTTAAACTTGGTTTGTGGAAACTAGGCAAATAGAAAGCTTAGCTGTTCACGCAAGGACGATACTCTCAGCTTACACCTGCAAGGGTTAAAGTCGTGAGTTAATTTTATCGGCTTCACGATAATGTTTGACCCAGTCGAACGTAAGTACTTTCTTTTGTGAAGCAAATGCCATTTTATTATCCCGATTGTACGGTCACAGTAAAGCGCCGTGCACACGGACGCTTTGACAGGACCTTGGTGCTGTCTTAATAAAGGCTGTACCAGTCGCGGTACTAACTTCTTCAGAATCTATTCTAGACGCTAACGTGCTGTCCTCTGAGCTTGACCTTTACTATCACCGAGACTTATGCTTCAAGTCAAGAGTTTTAAGCGAACTGTATAAAACGGAATAGATGTGGACCGTTTTTTACTACTATTACACAACCATCGATATCGATAAAAAAAGTGTCTAAAACTAATTTGATTGCGACAGTGTTCTGTTTTGCCATGGAAATTCCGGGGTCTGGTAGTTGTGTACTCATGTTGAATTTTACCTTAAACTGTGGGTATTGATAATATTACAGTATAGGTTATCTATCTATCTATACACATAATAAAATCGTAGCAAGACCGTGTTTGTACATTAAAGATTTTACCAAATAGTAAATTGGGAGTATTAAAAATAGCAATAAAACGGTTATTAATAGTTTTTGAAATGTGTGTCGCTTTGTCTGTTTTTGCACGCACCACGCAAAAACTACCGAACCCATTCGTATGAAATTTGGTTTACAGGTAGATTATAACCCCGGTTAACACATATACATTTGACATATATCACCTTCGCGAACGAAGTTGCGAACAGGATCAACTAGTTTATGTTAACCTTATACTATGGTTGTCAAATAAAAATTAAAATAATAATATACTTGAATCACAATAAAGAGTACAATTCTGCCGCCATAAAGCAAGAGAGCACTTCTAACATTCATTTTTGAAACTAAGTTGAAATAGTTGAATATGTTCATATTCGGAACCAGTAAATTTCAGTGATTTTGAATATACAGGGTGACTGGAAATTCGCCGTATTCCTTTATAGGGGTTTTTCTACAGCTCATTTGCAATGATTTAGGCCCAGTCAACTAGGGGTCAAAACTCCTTGGTTTTCGAGATATTCAAGTTTTTTGGTTTTCTTTTTAAATACCCGCCTCTTGACATAAGACTGGTGATTGTGCAATTGTTGTAATGTTTTGGCACTTTATACTATTGAAATGTAATCAGTAGTTTATTAGCTATTCAAAACATGTTTTTTTTTATTTCAAAATTGCGTAGTTTCTACACAATCACCAGTTTTATGTCAAGAGGCGGATATTTTCCGTCCTATTTCCTAATGGTAGCAGAATATCAGAAATACAATTGCAAAATAAAATCAAGTCGTATCTGTCTCTAAATAAGGAATACCGATATCCTGGTTTTCTCCTCCAACTACGCCGGTATTGGAAGTCCTATGTCGCATGATTCTTTACCGCAACAGTGTAAGACTTGTTTCTCGAGCCGTCCGTCCGCGGGTCCCATTGTAGTCCGATCCGTACGGCAGCACGCAAGAGGTTCTCATGTAACGCAACATATTCCATGAAGTCGTCAGCGTGCGCGCCGACGTCGTAGGCTTGTTAGCCGCGGACATTTAGGCACCATAACCGTACGCCGGACATGGCTCACTATTGTAAGTACCCTGCGCCCGTGCTTGTCCGCCGGCTGACTGTTTCAGCTTGTGACTACTTAATGTAAGATTGGTACTAAGTACCCTCGTTAGAACGAAATAACCTGTTAATACATACCAAAGTAGCGTTTTAAATCTTGTTATTTAATCTGTACAATCCAAATCCAGACTAATATATGAGAACGTAACTCTCTCTATCTGTATGCTGTCCGTTACATTTCATGCTTAAATCGCTGAATTGATTTAGTTGAAATTTGGTGGGAAAATAATTGGAGATTTAAATATACAGGGTGTCCCATAAATGACACGTCACAGTGACACTGGAGGTAGACCAGGTCAAGAGGTACCAAACCAACTTAACATGACCCGCTGACCGTAAATTTTTTTTCACTACTGGTGGTTAAAGTCGAAATTAATGTTTCGCTGTGAATTAATTCAAGATCTAACTAGTTTTTTTTTTTATTTTACTTAGTTTTTGGATAAAATACCATTTCCGTAACCTTAATTCATGGTACCGTACACATAAAATAAATATTTTTACTAAAAAAAAACCAGACCGCGGTGCACTTTAAAAGTGCATAAAATCCGCCATTTTGTTTATTTTAACGAACTTCAACCCAGTGACACTCGCGCCATCAAGACGAATCCAACGATGTATCATTTATCAAAATCGGTTGTGCCTTTGAGTAGTTACGAGCGGACACAGGAACGGACATACATACATACAGGTCAAACACATTACCCTCCATTGGGCTTCGCCGCAGTCGGGTAAAAAACTAACCTTGACACCTTTCCGAGTGCACACTGGCATTAATAATGTTAAAAACGGTCAAAATTCATGAACAACTTTAATTCGACAATAACTCAAAAACTGTGCCACTTTTACTGGGGTCATGTTAAGTTGGTTTGGTAGGGGAGACCGGGTATAGTTGTTGGTTGGTTTTGTGAAGTAGAGAAGGAGGTGAAGCTCTTGCGATCTTTTAACACCGAGCGATGCAATTATTCCTTCGTTTCGTATTATTTAATGGCTGCTATGACAACCAACCCGTGAGACAACCATACCCGGTCTCCCCTACCTCTTGACCTGGTCTACCTCCAGTGTCACTGTGACGTGTCATTTATAGGACACCCTGTATATTGCAGCATTATAATAAGACCGTTTTTATACTATTGACTCTGTGAGCTGTTAGCCCCGACCAAACCCCATGGCTCCGACATTAAAAAAAAAACAAAAACTGAATCGACAAAAAACATTATATCTGTACCTGAAAAGGATAACAAGACCTCTATTAAATTTCTTACACCTAGCAAGTGAGTGTTCGTACCTACCGTAAGGTGTTAAGCTTCTCAGGTACGAACACTCACTTGCTCATAAAATTTCACGAGAATCGGTTGAGAAATGTGACCTGTAGAGAAGAACAGCTGGTCAGACATAAGAAAGCATTATTGCTCAAGCTGAAACAAAGACGCTTCGCTCGGTCAATTACAAATTTTATTACACGTTTTATTACGGAAAAGCTTACTTATGATAACAAGTTATCACGAGCCACCTACTCTTTCTCATTTCATTATTTCTTAGACTATCAAATTAAGAGGCCTTAGGCGTTTATAATGTTCATATAAATTTAGGCTGCGTCTCCACCAGAGCTGTGAGAGGTAGAGGAGCGGAAGCGGAAGACTATAGCACTGTAATAGCAATTTATTAAATTTATCACGGAACGTTACTCAATTTGCCAAAACTCAAGTCGCAATCGCGTTTTTTTTTTCAATAAAACCAAGAATTAGCCCCTTTAACACGGTTCTTTTATAAAAAAACCTATCATAATATGTATTATAATACACTATTATAACAAAACGGAACTTAATCGCGTAAAACATGATATTACCTCGACGTTTCGGACGTGCCGTGACGTCCATAGTCGCGGGGGGGCATGGGCACAGATACATGGCTGTCCCTTCGTGACCGTGTATTAAATCAGTACATAGTTATAATCATATTATACTTCAAACACTAAAGTAAATACCATTTATGCCACACCTGGTCATAAGTGGCTACGCATACGGAAAAAGCCGCTTTCTGGCCAAGTGTAGACATAAAATTATGTACACAACACAGGAGGCATTACAAACTCGAGTCATTAAATGCCCTCCACTAGCGCCGGGCTTCTAATAGACTCTCGTTAGTAATCCCCTTCTTACTACCCTTAATGCACAATGTACCTACTTTAATAGGTACTCTTGCCATAATTTCGATTGAAAACATTTCAAAGTTTCTAAGGTCTCTTAGGCTGCGTTGCCACCAGAGCTGTGCGAGGTAGCGGAGCGGTGTGCGAGGAAAAAATCCACCAATCAACGTGCCTAGCGTCGGTCGGCGCGGCTCGGCACGGTTTAGACGCTTTTTACCAGAAAAGCAAAATGTCAGATTCGCAAAAAGCCAGATTCGCAAAAAGCCAGATTCGCAAAAAGCCAGATTCGCAAAAAGCCAGATTAGCAGAATGCCAGATTTGATTTCACATTACACATCGCCTACACACCGACATACTGACTGACTGGATGACATATTGACTGACAAACATAATAATATATAATGATTATGATACTTATCTGATTATTTATTATTTTCATCTTATTCGATAGGATAGATTTTAACCCGTTTTGGTGTAGGCATAGCCATGATTTATCTGAGTACTTACTGTTAAAAAGTTTTACGTGAACGACATCGCGGGCACCTTTTAGTTGGTATTATAAAAGTTTACTTTTCAACACATTATTTAATATAAGGATAAGAAAATTATATACATTTAAGAGTTATTTAGGCTATGACAGATATTACGTCGGTTTGCCACCATTAACGAAAATGAACCCACAGCCACTCACGGGTATTTTCCTAATACAGAATTGTCGTGTGAGAGATCAAAATGGTATTCTGCTAATCTGGCATTATTCAAATCTGGCATTGTGTGAATCTGGCATTATGCGGATCTGGCATTATGATAATCTGGCATTATGCGAATCTGGCATTATGCGAATATGACATTATGCGAATCTGGCATTATGAGAATCTGACATTATGCGAATCTGGCATTATGCGAATCTGACATTATGCGAATCTGGCATTATGCGAATCTGACATTATGCGAATCTGGCACAGAGCGTCAGAAGGGTCACACGGCTGCGCTACCTCACACTGCTCTGGTGGAAACGCAGCCTTAAGCCTGAACTTATTCTATCTTAATGCTTAGTCATAAAATAGTCATAGTTTCTTGACTATAACCCGTGGTTGCAACCAGTCCATGAGAAACAAGTTTTTTATTGCAAATGGACTTCATTTCATCTAACAGCAAACCCTACTTGTGTTGGTTTTGTAGTTGAACCCTGCGCGTTGTGACGGAATGATTAATGATGCTCTTCCTCTTTCCAATCTCTCAACAGTCAAATAAAAAGTGTAAAAGCTAACTACACAATACACATGTATCTGATAATGACATTACATACTCCGTAGAAATCACTAGTGCCTACAAAAAATGGAATCGAAACTAAATTCAGTTAGTAAATCTCTTTTATAATGATATCATAATCAAATTCAAATCATTGGCTACTGTTCCGTATTAAATATTGCCTTGTTTATTTTTCGACTTTCAAATAATGCATTGGTTGTATTTATAGTAGGTAACTAATGGACCCGCACACAACTTCATTCATGGAGGTGTACGTTAAATGTCTCTTTTTTACTTGGGCTTAGTTGGGTAAAAAGTATCCTATGGTTATTGTCTTAAAACTATTTGCTATGCCCTACTAGGGCCCGTATGAGACTGAATATAAAGTACTATTTATTAAGATCACAGTTATGGTTTGCAATGTCTATAACTATAACCGGGGTCATAAATCTACCATGTACACCTTATTTTGTGGAAATCGGCCCGGTAGTTTTTACGTGATGCGCGCATAAACAAGCCGATAAACAGGCACAAATTTCAAAACCTGTTTATTAAGTTTTTATTAGTCATTGTTAACATTCCCCTTTCCCCAGTTATTTCTCTGGAGAAAACCTGTAAGGTACAAACAAGTCTTTCTACGATTTTGTAACTATATGTATAGAATAGATTAATCAGTGTTTATCGCCGTTGAGGAAGCAGACAACGGCCGTATGCTGAGGTCGGGCACAGCGTGCTGTGCCTGCGCCGCAGCGGCCGCGCGGACGCAGCGATGAGCTAACGTAGCGGGTGCTCAGCTAGCGGTCCACGCTGCAAGCGCGATGCCATCGCGGTCGTGCGCCACCGCTCACGGCGGCCGCCGGCGCTCGCGTCGCCGTGACTTATGGCCCCCGCGCGAACTACGATCGTACGATTGAATAATAATACCCGATTCCACCGTGTACCGAATTTATGTTAGGAAGTGAGCAAAGTGTCCCGTATCGACGAGCGCATCGACCGCACCTCGCCCGCCCGCAATTTCCATCCACCCGCCTGTCCTTAGGCGCTGATGTATGCCGCGATACCCGATAAATAAATTTTCGTGGAGGCGCTGTTCCCGGTGGACGTCGGCACCGTCCCCGGCCCCGAGCCGCGGCGTGCCGCCCGCTCCCACAACTCATCCGGCTAACTGTCGGCCGACGTCACGTTTCACTGCTATGATTACATTAAATTTCAATATTCTCGTCGCCCTCGCTCACCTCACAATAACAAACTTATTACACGGCATTAAAACAAAAGTTATGTAACGATTTATCTTAGTATCGCGTCTGAAGCTTTTGAGGTTTTAGTGACCCGTGACCCTCTCCGGAGACGTGCTGGAATCGATCGTTGGACAATAGATGAGCTGACAAGTTAGTTTTTGTCGTGAAGCCTTAACGTGGCTTATGGAACGTGACAATAAAATATCACGACAAAGTTCGATGCTCTATGGCTGTTTTGCAGACCCTGCCTAGATACATCTTACCTGCACTAAATTTAACATAATATATCTACTCGCTAACCCAACCAGTAACCCAACCATGGATGTAGTCATCAGTAAACCACAAGTCGCCGTAACATTTCTCACCGATAATATTACAGAATTAGCTACCAGTGCCAAGTTCGTCTTCTGCCCATTTACCAAATTACTCACAGTTCATTGCACTAAAAATATGGAGTAAATTATGGGTTCACACGTCTAATGTTTTAAGTTCTACGTGTAATCGTGACTGTTGTGCCGACTATCGATGCATGCAGGAATTTGGTTGATTTTTACCGTTATCACTCGGCGTCTCTGCTCTAATCCGACCCTGTCATTATGAGTTGTTGCTCCACGATATGATTTCATAAATTTCGTAATGTATATGTACATACAGTACGAAATGTATGTCTCAAAAAATCAGGGATAGGTAGGTGTTTGCCTAGAAATACAACAACTATGCAAGCATATGCATAAAACTTGCAGATAGAACAACATAAAACTTGAAGTTCTTATTTGCCTTACATTCTACGCGTTAGAGCTTATGAGTGCATGGAAGTATTTCAGGAAAATATTCCTGTTGTCAACCGTGACAGACCTAATTTATAATCTTTTCCAACGAAAATACGGATTCGTTGTAGTTTAAAAGAAAGGGGAAACAATTTAGTCGTTCACGTCGTGTTCATGTTTTAAATACATTCGCAGTAGATAACGTGTACTAAAAGTCCAAGCGCAATCATGGCTCACGAATTTCGAAACGGCCATTGTGTCTAATTTGATCCAAAAAAGTTTTTCTCGTGTTTAATGTTTCCGAGATTACAGAGCGGAGCCTAATTACACTAGTCATGGGCATAGCTAGTGGCATTGTTCGTCTAGTGGAGCTAAGTCAAACACCTCCAAGGAATACAGCCTACAAATGTTTCGCGCTATTGCATTATTACCGACAGATAAGTCTATTTTTTCTCCAGCCGGCACACGCTATACTTCAAACATGGTAAATTATTTTAACAATACTTCGTCATTACGTCGTAACGGTTTTATCAATTAATGTGATTAAATCGAATAGTCTCGCAGTCATCACGTGCGGCGGGCTCCCGTGTGTATTGTCCACTTGAATGGACACCTCGGTGCAGTTAGGATGGCTCTTGTAATTCTGTCTCCCGTTATAAATGTAACTTACTTTTTCAAGCGAGGATAGTCCGCTGAATATCGACATTATTTAATAGTACTTTAGTGGGAAGCAAAGGCAACGGCGGCTGTCACAAGAATGCCTACCACTTTAGATAAGAAATCGTTTTTAGTTACAAGTGCGAGATAAATTTGCGGCGTATATCACGTCGACTCCTCTTAAACACGCGCGTTTGTATTGATGTTAATTAAAGTTGGCATAGAGTGAGCGGGCGCAGAGCCTAGAGCAGACAACAACCCGTAATTATTGACTTTCGGTCCATTTCGCTAATGCAGCATCGTATAAATGCTTCCTTACAGCACAATAGCGCGCGATGTGTGCCCGGGCTTTCTATGCGTGAGATTTATCGACATGGACGCGATGCGCGCCTTTCCTTGTGTTGTCACTTTACGAGCGATTGTCTCACGTCGCCGCCCTTCGCTGATAAATATGTATAATTATGACGACCACACCATTCAATACAACATATCTGAAGTCTCTCAAGAACCTTATTGTTCCAATGTAGCGATTAGTCTTTATAGCTTCATTGATTTTGATTTTCTTTGTAACGGTTTTTATTGCTTTTTCATATTCAGTATCTACCTAAACATTTTAGCAAACATCGGTACCTCGTCGGTTTTACAACCTGTTAGGAAATGTTATCAGTATCTCGGCGATTGAATACTTGCGTTATCTTCCGCCGGCCGGCAAATATTGCTCTTCGGCATCCGTGGACTCCACCTGATGCCCATTTAGTCGGTGCGGTCATTGTATGTGATGGTAGTATCAGGCGGCATTTCATCTAGCTATCGCGGGGACATTAGCATTATTAGAAGGGCCGCAGGCGTCATGCTCGTATCGGAGAGGACACGCGACGGTCGCGGAAGCGCCTCGTGAAGCCAAAGGCCCCGACGGACGAGCGGCGATAACTCAACTCAGCATACCTCAAATACAATCGTGTGGATATCGTGCCTTAGTGCCGGCGCCACTCTCCTTATATGCGTTTACTTGCATTTATTTTAGTCGTCCAATAGTTTCGCTTAACTTTGTGATGAAAATTATAAAAAAAATAATGATATCGCTTTGACAGCTTTATTTGTTTTGATAAGAAGACGAAGGACCACCTAAAGCGTTCTCATTCTTTTGGATCGCTTACTTAAACCATTATAATCGTTGTGTACAAGAGTTATGTGCACTGTCACAAAGAGTAAATCGATGGCGTATAAATATTTAGTCTTTATTTGTTCTGAGCTAGTCCGCTGCGACTAGTCAACATTTTTCAACGTCTGTCAATCTTTGTAGAAACGCATTGTTCAATCAAGCCGGTGATGTCGTCAAATTCTTTTACTGTTTCGCTTCGCCTACCATCAATTTGTTACTTTCGTGTTATAAAATATAGTTCGGTCGAGAGACATACATATTTACCCAACTTACCTTTCAAATTGTCTGATTCGAGTGTATCAAACTCAAACTCATTTATTTCTGTAAGTAGGCCTCAAGGGCTCTTTTACATGTCTGATTCTTTTCTTTTGGCGCGTATAGTAGAGATATATATGTAATACTGTTGTTTCACTGACATTGGCAGTAAGTAAATGTCATTAAATGTCATTCAAGTTCCTAGACGACGTGTTAGTTGACAGTAGAGCGGCTTCGCTCCGGAGACGTGGACTGGACGCCTGTGAATGGGCGAAGCGCGGAAGAGCGCGCACCGCCGCACGCGCCGTTACCATCGGCGGCTATTAAAAGACCACTCTTAATTATCAACAGTTACTGCCGACCGCAGCGGCATCGGTCGCGTTACCAGTGTAATTCTACACCTCAACTACCCTTTTATTTTGGCGCCATACATTTCTGCTAAAGTTTTACTAGATTCGATTATTCATTTTTCATTAAGGGAACGTCACATTTAACGGAAAATGGATTTAAGCAGAAGATCAGCGTTCGTGGAAGACTTTAGGACCAAAGGCGAATAACGTGGCTTGTAATACGGATGATTTATGGCCTTGCATTATAAATCAAGAACTAACAAAAATAATATAATAACTCAAGTTTTACGAGGTCCGAGCCTTTTTAATTAGGTACCTACGGGTAATTTACTAGTGAAAAAAAAAAATTATTCATTGAATAGTAGTTAGTAATTTACCGCTCTAATTTTAATTAGACATCAATATTATATTATACCGTGCGTAGAAAGGCATATGCTTTTCTATATAGGTAAATAATGATAATGAGTTAAATAGTACAGTTAGTGTGGGCAGTGGAGAGTGGGCCAAATGTCGGAAGGCTTACCAGGAGGTCGTGTTCTATTTGTCGAAGACAACTCTAACATGGCATGTGCCGTTTCGGTGCGGTACCTACTGTAAAGTGCCAGCCCATTTAGCCCCATTTGGATGATTTATTTGCAATTAAGACAATCAAACATGACAACAATTATCTATACAAGTATAATAGTACTCATTGTACGATTTGTACGCAACGCATATTGTACCAGAAATTAATTATTAAATTAAAAAAGTTTTTAAATTGGTTGCTCATCAAAAAATTTATCTATGCTGAAATCTGGCACGTACTGAAGAATGTGAAAAACGCGAACTTTCTAAGTAACATTTCAGGTCTATATATGTATGTATGTAGGTATAGCTCATTCCATTTAAGAGCTATGAATTTTGACTCCATTGGACGGCCACTTCAGTGTCTGAATAGGGCCTAGTATCATTAGTTCGGTGATTTTTGGCCGTTTTATATATATTTGTTTGAACCGGACTGAAATCACCGAACTACTGAAACTAGGCCTGAAATAGGATGTCGTTTAGCTTACAAGTACGTGACTTTAAATGACACCATATTTTCATCAATTAGGATGAAGCTTTCATTTCGTATCATACTGCCTGGCGGAGACATGGTATCGTACCGAATTCAAAATAGCATAAAAAATGTACGAAATATGTACTAAATTGTACGTTAAGGGTCGGCTAGATGCTGGAAAGTAAAGCATGCGACACTTGTTCACCACCAGATGGCGCCTGAGGCGCCTCGTTATCGAAATTTACCCCATTCACGCACACACACATACTGGGTCATTGACCGCTATTTTTTTAATTGGTAGCATATTACGTTTTGCACTTTAACAGACCTCCTCGGGGAAACCGCTTTAAGTCAAAACATCATATTCTGGAGTGAAAGAGATAAATTGTCACCTGTCCTTGTAATTTCGGTTATGACGTAATTGATGTGTCAGTTGTTTCTCGTAGAAATGTATTTCAAACTAAAACGGAATATTGTTGGTCAGATTTCGGAAGCTGCAATGCAAATTGCTTTTTTATCTAGCAGGGTAGGTATAATCCGCACAAATTTAACAACCTTTAGGTGGGTATGTCAACCTGGAAATTTTGTTCTATTCACGCTGGCATTAGGGTCTAAAATCAAAATTGTTATGACAATTTTATATCACATTATTAGCGAATGTGCTTGCCTGTGAATATAAACCTATCCTATATAACTATATGAAATCTAATTGTAATATCGCTACTTAATCGACTTCGTATGAAAAGAGATCCCATCAAAAACATTACATGTAAAAAGATGCAAGTCTCGCAACGCAGTTCTTTTACAACAAAAAAGTTTTGAGATATAATGTTAAACCAATTCAGTACCGGAGGGAGGAGGGGGGGTCCACAGTACTCGATTCTCACCGACTTGACTACTATTAGATCTATAAAATGTGTTCCTCCACGGTCAAATAATAGGCAAGTTCTGTAGCAGTTACTGAATCTATATTGAATGACATAAATATAAGCACATACAATATATTGCATCATTTGTAGATTACTGATTATGTAACTTTCATACAAGTTTTTGAACTTGCCTTATACATATTTATGTGGCCATTGAAGGTTGCATATTTATTAGTATTTGTATGAGTATATATCTTTTGAACTTTTTATGATTACCTGTTTTCTTTCACATTACTTGCATATATATCTTTGACCTTGACGTACCTGCACATAAATTATGGGGATGTCCGTTTATCACATGAGATTTTATCTATTCTGATTTTTAATTATAAAATACAAACCTTATTGAAATAGTAAATGTATTGCCTTCGTATTTAAAAACTGTGTACTTAAATGTCCACCTTAATTAATACTAATTTAAAATCACATCTTATCTTGCAAATAGGGAGGGATGAATCAATTTTGCGAGTTTTTCTAGTATTACTATTGTACTGTACCTTTCTTTCCTATTGCTTCTCTCCGCTCTCTCAAGAAACATGTGTTCCAAACTGCATACTGCTATCTGCGGCCACTTAATCTAAATTACGAGTTGTCTGACAATTATTATCTTAATCAAGCATTTTTATATATAAATATATTTTTACATATAAATGTCACTTATAGTTAACCGGATTAACTTCAACCACGTAATTCTGTCGGTGACACGATACGAGTAAATATGACGTTTTCACGCAAAAAATATTACCATGTCGCCAGTGTATAAGAACGGTTTTGAATTCAAATCCAATATCTTTGCTTTAAAATCTGAGTACTTTTACTCGGGATAATTAAAGCTAACATTGCTTCGGCTTAATCAACGCTGTGAGACTAGTTAATGATAGTTCTAGCAAAAAAAAAACATTTTTTTCATTTGGAAAAAAATAAATCGGTTATGTAATTCTTTGTAAAACTATTAATCAAAATCAAATGTGTGCTGTGAGCAAAACCTATGAAGCCCAAAGGAGGGTTATGTGTTTGACCGGTATGTATGTATGTACATAAGTATGTATATTACCCGACTGCGGCGAAGCCTAAAGGAGGGTTATGTGTTTTCATGTTATGTAACTTGATGACGTGTATAACAAAAAAGTTATATATAACGTCACGCAAATATTTTTAACCTTTTGAACGCTCAAGGGCGAAGCAATAGGTACGCTGTGCCACAGACGCCACAGGGGTAAAGAAATAATGGCAACATAAAAGTGGCCTGTTTTTTAATAGGTTTTCATTAATAACCACATTTTTATATATAAAAAAAAACCCGACCGCGGTGCACTTTGAAACTGCATCAAGACAAATCACCACCGAGCCCCATCAAGACGAATCTAATGATGTATCATTTATCAAAATCGGATGTGCAGTTGAGTAGTTACGAGCGGACATAGGAACGGACATACATATATACATACAGGTCAAGCACATAACCCTCCTTTGGGCTTCGCCGCAGTCGCGTAAAAAAACGTTGACGGCTAGGGCCGTCATTGGCGTGACAGTCACGATTTTTCGTTGACGGCGGGGGCCGTCTGTGGCGGTCAAAGGGTTAACTACCTCTAATTCACCAGGAAATTTAAGCTATACTAATAATTTTATTTTTGTCGACAACCCTAGCGGTGGGCGTGGCGACCAGAAAGAGCGCGTGTAATGAGTTAGAGCGAGAAGGTAGGATTCGGTGCATTTTTGTGACTCGAACGTGGGTTTTGTTAGATAGTGCGACTTCTACAAAGTACTATTACTTATTCTGTGCCTTTACTCCAAAACAGCCAGATTGGAATTGCCACCCTGCCGGACACCGCCACGTATCACCCACCAGGCTTGATAGCCTTGCCAGCAAGCCAGCCCTTCCAGATAATTGGAATAATTATAGTTAAAAAAAACATACACAACTATATTCTTCAAAAGAAGGGCAATTCCACGGCAGAGAGTAACCCAAATTACCAATTTTTTGCAAGTCCTTATATTGAGGGCGCAAATTCAGGTGTCAATATATCTAGAGAATAACGTTATACTTAACTAGATATTCTAGATTAAAATGAATTATTAAGTTTGCGTCATAAATAAATAAACACGCGATGAAATGATAACTTGTGTTACATTTTCATAGAATTTCCCAGAAGAATTAATTTAGATTGTTTTTAACTCCTGCTGTTATTAAGTACTGTAATTTACCCGCGGCTTCGCCCGCGTTGTTCTATTATTATCCCAAGTGAACTTTTTAACTGGATATAAAGTATCCTATGTTTCAATCAAGACGTGCATGCTAAATTTCAGCTCCATCCATTCTGTTGCTTTGCTACCCCTATGCTATGTTTGTTATTAAATAACGTAACAAACATCCAAACAATCATTTGCATAATTTTGTCGGCGAGTGACTCGGCCAATCAGGAGAATAAAATATTTTTTTGAAATTTTGAAACTATTGGTTAAAGTTAAAAGAGGCTCCACTAGTCAGTACATCAACAACATTTGCATTTATATTTCATGCCTGCCTCAGGATCTTGGTTAGTACTTGATATACTGTTGCCATGGTTATCTCTAAATTACCGACCAACGTTTCAAAACCTTCATTTCAGCAAAATGGCATATAAATTCAATGAAATGTTTGTCGACAAAATAGCAGGCATATGTTTGGATTTTATTGTATTATAATACATGCCAATATAACGAGTGAGTGAATGTTAGACCTTGTGTAGGTTTTCTTGTATAACGCCTCCTAAGGCCCAGAGCACTTTTGGTATGTTCGTTTTCAGTTACGCTTTTAAACAAACGACTTTTTTTAGTGATGAAACACACTTAACTCTCTATCTCAAAAAACACTAAACCGATTTTGATAAAACTTGTATAGATCCCTAAGTTGGACTTTACCTGTTTGAACTAGAAAAAATTTTTTTGCAATCCGATTTATAGACTGAGATGAAAACCGTTGCACGAGTTATATTAAACAGCAAAATTGCTATGTGTTTCATATTTCGCCGGGTGAGAATACGTTTGTGCCATATCCAGCCATTTCCATACAAATCGACTGGATATGGCACTATCTTCTATTCAATTCAACTGGATTTTGAAATAATAAATTTATAATAAAATGTGTTTATTTTCACCTCATAAAGGATATTTTTACAAGCTAAATTCGCAAATTTGTTTTTAATTAATACTAATATAATGATAATGGAACCAATCTGAAAGTATAGCCTCTTAACTAAAAATTGTTTTCTTTAATCAGTACATAAACGATGTACTTATAAGGTAACAAACATAAAAAAAATACAACCAGATAAATAAAACCTCTTCTTTTTGTGAAACTAGTTAAAAATATTAAATAATTTGTAAAACCTTTAATCTTATATGTGCTACATTTGAACGTATTTTTTACTAATATTTTGTAATGATAATTAGATTGCTGACTGACTTTGATGACTATATTTTTCTGTAAAATTCAACACCGTTCAGCATTCATATTATTTTAAAATTGCGAATTTGAGCCTCCTGTGATTGATGAACATGCCCCATAGAATGTTTATTTTATTATCTTTTATAAAATTGGAAATTCTAGATTTGTGTGATTAATGAACGATCCCTTAGCTCATGTATCCAATATCATAGATATGTTAAAATTACCCTATTTTAATACTGTCTGGTAACAAAAAATAATCTATGTAGAAACTGATTTTGTGAAATTTCCCTCAAATGAAATTGCATACAGCCACAGAAAATAGTACTAGGAATCTCTCTCTAACAAAACTGTTGTTTGGGTCCGACCACCAGACAGAATGTACCCTATGGGTATGTTGCCATATACACCATAATAAAACTTGTACATATATTTATTGCTTTCCATATACCACTCATTTACTCAACTATTTCTGTCTCCATATAAGCGTTTTGTAAAAAATACCCACTTCCCAGCCAACCGACAGGCCAATCAACTGACTTTATGTATTTTATAATAGTATATTTATAGGTTTATAATATCACATATAACATTATACTCAATGAACATAGTTTATCTTGTGATCTATGTACTTTAGATAAAAACTCCAGAGGTCTGATACACATTATCTTCATTGTAGATTTGTAGAGATATTGGTCTCTGGAAATTGTTTTAATGATCTGGGCATCTGAAAAAAATAAAATAAATTAATTTTCTTTGTTCATAAATTTTTCATAAAGCCAAAGCTCTTTAAATTATAACTACAAAATATAATTTATTCAGGGGATAGGTTGTATAAAATACAATACGAAGTAATACAGTAGAAATTAAATAACTAAATATCGGATACTACAAAATAACTATGATAATGATAGTCAGTCTGTCAGTCGTGGTGTGGAAGGGCAGCGCCATCACCGAAACCAAACAACTTCGCTGCTGGCTTCCATTTGTGGCGGGTGCCTCGGATGCACATGCTGGTCGCTCTAATTATTGAGGTTATTATACGAGCTATCAGCCAGCCCAAAACGCAAGACAAGGATCTGTCCCAGCGAGATGCAAGTGCTTCCCCGAGGTGCTTAACAAAGGTGGCTAATTGTGGTGCTAAAACTTCATCCACGGAGGTGACGAGGGGTGTAAAAGTGGCATGACACAACTCGCAGGCGTTGGCATATTTGTTTTGCTTTTCTGACTCGGTAGATTTCAGGAAAGAAACAACAGGGCGTGAGATGTAAGAGGGAGCGTCGGTGTCTACAACATGAATGTCGAATAACGCCTCCCTCTGTGCAATCCACACGCCACGGCATGCTAGATCTCCTCGTAGGCCAGTGTCACCTGCGGTGATAATTGGTTCTTTGACTACATTTCCCCATGCTTGTTATCATAATTCACAAAAGAGATCCCTTATTTCAATATGACGTCTCGTGATTAGACCGCCAGTTTTGCAACAGAGGGCATGATAAATATCCACACCAATTGAAACTGTATTTCATTTATGTTCATAATACATATTAGGATTAAAGATAAATAAGTACGATTTTATATTAGCTGGATTTCTATACCTGCGTTTGACGAGATTGCTTTCATTCGTTGCTGCAAATTACATCGCTTATCAATCTTATCATCGAATAAAACTGACCTGCTACACTGTTTATCACTATTAAACGTTCACTGGGTACCATAAATATATAAAATAATAGCTAATAAGCGAATTTTGGTGAATATTGAAACAAAAACATTACTTGAGTTTCATAAACTGACTGACAGATAGTGAGTGACATTGACAATCTAATTTCTTTGATAGTGTGCGTTCATTTTCACGCTCGGTGATACCAAATAATTGTCAAAACATTCCCTTCCGTTTAATGTTATTGAAAATAGGTTTTTGTATTTCAATGGCATTTTAATAATCAAACCAGGAAATGTTCTTTAACTTCTATTTTTCGTTAACTTGGTATTATATTTCTCCAATATTATGAAGAATAATATCAAATTATCATTAATTAGTCCCCGTAGTTTTCCCTACTTATTTTTTTACAATCTAGTTACTGGTATCATTAGTGTGTGTGTAATACCTGTCAAATTGGGAATTTTTGCGATACGTCTACCTCCAACAGCCGCTCAGCGGCATCTGAATGATAGGAATACGCGACGTCATGGAGAATTGTATGAAAATTTTCTGCAAGTTTAGATATACCAGTAAAATTCTCCTGTATCTTTACGAGTAAAAATTTGAAATCGCCCTGAGGCCCTAGATGAATAAAGTAGCTTTTAGGAAAAAGTGTTAAACTATTACGCGTCAAAGACAAATTTTCATTTATGCTTGGTCAAAAAGCCGGCCGTGTTTTGATTTTTCCGTACTTTTCGAGTCAATTATGGTGAAATCTAGGGCAACAAAAAATCTGTATCCGCCCGGTTGCCCTCGACAGTTTCTTTGTGAACACATTCATATAGTAATAAATACAAATATCAATAATTCCTTGAACAAATTCTTTGTTCAATCAGAGCTCTAAAATGACATTTTTGGGAACCCGCCCCTTAATTACAAATAACTGGCCAAGAGCATGACGGACCATGCTCAGTGTAGGGTTCCATAGCCGTAACTATAAGGTAAAAAATACGATGTAAAAAAAGTACAACAACAAAAGAGCGTATCTTCATAGCAATTACGTCCTTTTGTTGAGAAGCGCAGTTTATCGGCAATAACTCAAAAACGGTACATTCGATCTTGTTGAAAATAATTTTCGTTGAAAGTATTAATTAAGCGTTACCTACGTGATTTTTTTCATATTTTTCGGGCGCACGGTTTAGAAAATAGAGGGGGGCGACACAATTTACACAACTTTCGGAGCGATTATTTCCAAATACATTCACTTAATCAAAAACATTACTTAGGAACCTTATAGTGTTTTTTAAAGAGCTGTCGAACTATGTACCAAACGGTTATATTTGCTGAAAAAATTTTTTTTTACTGTCTTTAACATGTATGGAGTGCCCCCCCTAAAAATATTTATTTTAATTATTTATATACCAAACTAAGTAGCGGCTCATAAAAGACACCTATATTCCAAATTTCATCAATATCCATCATGTAGTTTTTGAGTAAAATGCCTGTGACATACGGACAGACAGACAGACAGACGGACGGTCATGACGAAACTATAAGGGTTCCGTTTTTGCCATTTTGGCTACGGAACCCTAAAAATGGTACTACACGTACTTACGAGAAAACAACATTAATCTGTCAACGCTAAGAAGGATACTTTCTAGCGGGCGCTATCTATTTTACTATGTAGCAGTCGAGTTTTCGACTTTCTTATGAATCAATAAATATGTACGAAAAATGTACTAAATTGTACGCTAATTAAAGAAAACTGTACTACACTTACGAGGAAACTACGATCAAATCTCACCGCTAGGAAGCATACTTCCACCCTTATTTTAACCACTTTAGGAGATGAGTTTCGAAAAACTGTAAACTGCATATTAAAGTACAAGTATTTTTTTCTAGATTAACAACATTTATCAATATGTTGATGGTAAATTGGCATACACCCGCCGTCCCAACGGGCGTACCTCCACATTGCAATAAATTCACGTACGGATTTTTTTCAATAGCGTACAATTTTGGACATTTCAAATCAAATAAATAATTGCTACTTAGTCCAATAAAGTCCCGTTTGTTATAATAACGTGTATTTAGTCATAAAGAACGTGCATTTAGTAAATTTACAGCGCGCAAGCGATCTCTCACATGATAGGAAGGCGGCGCCGGATACGCCGATAGCGTCGCCTGCGCCGGTCGCCTCTAATTACAAATCCTATGTGAAACAGCGGGCGCCCCCGGCCCTCCGCCGAACCTATCCTGTGTCATTACTTCTGTTTTATTATCGTAAAATTACAATTATTTGAAATGTAGTAATTACACGAACAATTTATTAAGTTATAACTCTAAGCTGGTAATGGAGATTCATTACAGGTGCTATCAAATTTAACAACATTTCGAACAACGCACGTATGTATGTATGTATGTATGTAAACACTTTATTGCACGTCTATGTATAATGATTTAATATTATATTGTACCCTTCCTCATTAGTCGTTAGCAATGAATTTTAGACAAATATTTTTATGCTTTTTTTTTGAAGCCTAGTGGGCGTAGCAATTATAGGACCGGGTGGTCGGCCGTGGCATTCCCTGGGGTCGAACCAGGTCGCTAGCCGGACCACCCCGAGTGAGTGAATCGGACTGGGTGGGTGCCGGAGGCGCCTGGGGTCGAACCAGGTCGCCTTTGTTCCGGTCCACCTCGATAGGGTCGGACTAGGTGGGGGCCTGAACGCCTGGAGTTGAACCAGGTCGTTTGGCCAGGGCCACCTTGACATTTCGCTGATTGCTCAGAGTGAGCAGCGGACCAGCGGGAAGGATGAAGTGGATCAACCTGTCTTTATGTGAACGAGTGTATCGAACTAATGGGGTTTTAGTTGCCGGTTCGCTAAACCTAGCCCAGCTAAGAAGACTCCGACAAGAAACTTAGTAGAGCCCTAGCATATTTTCATGCGTAATATCTCATCTGAATCTAAATATATGTATAAAGGAAGAAACTGACTGACTGACTGACTGACATATCAACGCACAGCCCAAACCGCTGGTCCTAGAAATTCCAAATTTGGCACGTAGACTCCTTATAAGGTCTAACTGCACTAAGAAAGGATTTTTCATAATTCACCCCTTAAGGGGTTAAAATGGGGGTTAAAAATTTGTATGGATAGTACGATTTTTGAAGTAAGAGGTTTGAAACTTCATGTTTAGACTTTTCATTAAAAAAAATAGTAGTTTCACCGTTCTTCGAAATTCCTCCTGTAAAGGATTTAAAGGGGGGTTGAAAGTTTGTATCGGAACTCTACGATATCCCGGTAAAAAGTTCCCTTGGGAGAGTAATGGAAACAACGCGGGCAAAGCCCCGGGAAAATGCTATTTATATATAAAAGTTACGTGTCAGTGGAGCACTTTCTGTGAATCCATCTTAAACTTTCGAGTTAGCAATACATACTGAATCTTGAAATCGTATAAGTGCCTTAGATCTTTGAGCTACGTTTACTGATTGTGTGCTCATTTGGATATTCTTTATTATTCATCATTATCAACCAAAAGACGTCTACTGCTTGACATACGCTTCCCCCAAAAGAACACCACGAAATCCCGTGCCGCTCATTAAAATAAAATTTAAAAAATCTGCCCTCACACTTGGTTTTTACACATCGTTAGTTTGTGTATTATAAGTATTTCTTATATCCGTGTCATCTCCTTGGCCTTAGTTTTTCTCCTTATTAAAACCTTATTTTCTACAACAATCCTGAGGTAATCGTCCTGACAAGGGTCCAGGCATCTTTCTAAAACAGATAAGATAATACTGTTACTCGACATAAAGTCGTGTTAACATTAGACGTCTCTACTTGCTCATGTCTTTGTCTGCTGTATCGGTATGGTTCATAAGGTTCAGAGAGAATATGCGCAAGATTATCCCACTAATATTATAAATGTGAAAGTTTGTGAAGATGTTTGGATGTTTGTTACCTAATAACGGGGTAACAACTGAATGGATCAAGCTGAAATTTGGCATGTAAGTAGACCAAGTTCTGGATTGAAATATAGGATACTTAATATCCCGGTAAAGAGTTCCTTTGGGACAATAACGCGGGCGAAGCCGCGGGAAAATGCTAGTACTTAATAAATAAATAAATATTAGGGGACAATCTTACACTTACTTAATAAAATTCTTAACAGTGGCTGACCGGCAACATACAGTTTAAGCGGCTGGGACTACATTCATGATTTTTTACAGATTTATTTTACATTAATTAAGAAAGTGGGCAAACATTTTTTCCTAAAAAAAACACCCTCAAAGGGCTCAAACTTTGAAGGGTATTTTTTTAAGAAAATATGAGTTTGAGGTGAAATGACAAAACACGTGTCTATTCTTTTTTTCATGTTCTCCAACATATAATGAAACCAGTAATTAACTAGATACTTGCTTGATTTTTTTTTCTGTAGAAGTTAAAGGGTTTAGTCACTTTTCAGTACTTTGAAGGACAATATCTCCTAAAAAGTTGAACTATGGCAGCTAAAAAAAATACGTGTCTGCTATTTTAGACTACTCTATATAACATATATAAAAATGAATCAAATCGGAGTCGGACAGTTGGGTACCCTTCCTTGTTAGTTTTAAAATGAATTAAATTTTTAAAGGGGGGTTGAAAGTGTGTATCGGAACTCTACGATATCCCGGTAAAAAGTTCCCTTGGGAGAGTAATGGAAACGTATTGATTCATTTTTATATATGTTATATAGAGTAGTCTAAAATAGCAGACACGTATTTTTTTTAGCTGCCCAAGTTCAACTTTTTAGGAGATATTGTCCTTCAAAGTACTGAAAAGTGACTAAACCCTCTAACTTCTACAGAAAAAAAAATTCAAGCAAGTATCTAGTTAATTATTTTTAATAGTATTTTATGCAACAGTTGTATAAGTGGGGTCAAAAAATGCGAATTGTGTGAGTTGCGATACGAGCCGCCAAATAGAGACGCAATGAGCGTTTTTTGACTTAATTATACAACGTTGCATACAATACTTTTTCTACGACTAGGTTTTAAATTATAGAATACAAAATTAATCATAACCTGGAAACAATGCAAATATGACGTTTGACTGACAGTATGTGCCTATGGTAAACTTTTTTTTTAAATTAAAATATACTTAAATTAAAAATACTTTTTTTATGTTGGCATCAATTAATTTAGTTCGGAAAGTTTTGTTTTTCTTAAAAACCGTAGGAATTTAATTGTTTGTTAAGTTGGTAATTGTGCATTTTTACCGTAAAGTTAAAACTGAGCGCTTAATCCTTGACCCAAGTTTAACCTAGATTTAGAAGTCTGTGGCTGCTAGCAATAACGTAAAGTGACTATAACGACACTAGTGCTGTTATGGGGAATAGAGTATAGACTTCTCTGAATTCATATTATGTATGTTCTTATATTAGTTTTCGTGACCAAGTAAAAGACAGATAACGGTACAGGAGTAGAAATAGTAGATTGTGTCACAAGGGAGCAAAATGATATATTTACGGCGAGGGCGTACATTGAATCCTGAACGAAGCGAAGGATTCTACAATTGAATCCCGAGCGTAGCGAGGGATTCTAAAGTAGAATCCGGAGCGTAGTGAGGGATTCAAGTGTTAACGCCCGTGTTGAAAATAATTTTGCTACCTTGTGACACATACTGCTTTTCACACCGACTATGAGGAAAATTTTAATACAAACGCTATATATAGTTCATCAAAGATAACGAAATATAAAATAACGAAATAACGAAATATATAGTTCATCAAAGATCATCATACATTTTTAATAAAATGAAATGTTTAATTTATAGTCTCTTATTATTTTATAAAAAGTTTATTATTTTTACGGACGGGACGAATTTACCACTTCCATATTATATTTATGGCCCTCGCCTGCGGCTCGGACCGCAAACACCTGTGATCTGGGCCATTCCTTATTATACCGCCCTCTGTGTATAATATATTAATAAAGCTGTCTATGGTATGGCATATTCTAAGTAGGTTCAAACTAAAAATACCCTGTTGTCCTTGAACAGAAAAGTATCACTTTGATCCCTCTTATGAGGGATCAAAATACTTTTTTCTGAATAGGAGGTGTGAAAAATGTTTTTTCACACCTCCTATTCAGAAAAAAGTATTTTGATCCCTCATAAGAGGGATCAAAGTGATACTTTTCTGTTCAAGGACTACCTACAGGGTATTTTTAGTTTGAACCTGCTTAGAATATGCCATTGCCATACCATACATTATAGACTCTACATATTGACTCTACATATCAACTCTACATATCGACTCTACATTATTGACTCTACACATCGATTCTATATATCGACTCTACATATCAACTCTACATATCGACTCTACATATCGACTCTCCATATCGACTCTACATTATCGACTCTACATTATTGACTCTACATATCAACTCTACATATCGACTCTACATATCGACTCTCCATATCGACTCTACATATCGACTCTACATATCGACTCTCCATATCGACTCTACATTATCGACTCTACATTATTGACTCTACATATCAACTCTACATATCGACTCTACATATCGACTCTCCATATCGACTCTACATATCGACTCTACATATCGACTCTCCATATCGACTCTACATTATCGACTCTACATTATTGACTCTACATATCAACTCTACATATCGACTCTACATATCGACTCTCCATATCGACTCTACATATCGACTCTACATATCGACTCTCCATATCGACTCTACATTATCGACTCTACATTATTGACTCTACATATCGACTCTAAATATTAACTCTACATATCGACTCTACATATCGACTCTCCATATCGACTCTACATTATCGACTCTACATTATTGACTCTACATATCGACTCTACATATCGATTCTACATATCGACTCTACATATCCACTCTACATATCGACTCGACATATCGACTCTCCATATCGACTCTACATTATTGCTCTACATATCGACTCTACATATCAACTCTACATATCGACTCTACATATCGACTCTCCATATCGACTCTACATTATCGACTCTACATTGACTCTACATATCGACTCTACATATCGACTCTACATATCGACTCTACATATCGACTCTACATAAAGTCGATAATAAGGAATGGCCCAGACCACAGGTGTTTGGGGTCCGAGCCGCAGGCGAGGGCCATAAATATAATATGGAAGTGGTAAATTCGTCCCGTCCGTAAAAAGTAATAAACGTTTTATAAAATAATAAGGAACTGTAAATTTAACAATTTCACATTTCATTTTATTAAAAATGTGTGATGCTCTTTGACTAACTATATATTTCGTTTTCGTTATTTTGGTAGGTAGCGTTTGTATTTAAATTTTCCTCATAGTCGGTGTGAAAAGCAGTATGTGTCACTCGGTAGCAAAATTATTTTCACCTCGGGCGTTAACACTTGAATCCCTCACTACGCTCCGGATTATACTTTAGAATCCCTCGCTACGCTCGGGATTCTATTGTATAATCCTTCGCTTCGTTCAGGATTCAATATACGCCCTCGCCGTAAATACATCATTTTGCTCCCTTGTGACACAATCTACTATTATGCCACACCTGGCCATAAAGCTTACGGAAAAAGGCACAACATGGGAGGTAATAAAGAAAGCCTAGCTAGCTTTGGGGTAGTGGAAGTCTTTCTTTGTTTTACCACCCTAGTTGTGTAATGTACTATTATTTATACGTGTACGTTACGTGTACGTTAATTTGTATAACCACCCTAGTTACGTAATGTACTATTATGCCACATCTGGCCATAAAGTGGCTTTTTCCGTGTGGTAATAAAGAAAGCCTAGCTAGCTTTGGGGTAGTGGAAATCTTTTTACCACCCTAGTTGTGTATTGTACTATTATTGTTGATTATTTTAATAGTTTTGATCTTTATATATTCCTGATTATGACATTTTACGAGTATTATTCCAAATTTGATATTAATTAGCTTTTATAGATATTTTAAACTGACCAGCGTGTGTTATGTATTATGTAACTTGTGTCCGAAATGCATACTAACATTTAGTTTTTTAAGCCATTAGGTACTGACACAACATATGGATCTTAGTTATCTGGAAATAAATGATTATTAATTGTTATTATAAGAATACGACCTTATATACATAATTACAACCCGCAGTCTTGAGGACACAGATGAAAAATGTACTAGGCACTAATTCATGAAATCGACCCATAAAAACTTTCAAGATAAATTAACAATTGGTAGTCATAGCCTAAATGTGCTATACGATAACAGTTCTCAATGCAGTGATATAAAGTCTTATATGTATCAACTTTTAGACGGCAATTAATGCTGCTAACGGTTGCAATTAATTTGAACCTAAATTGCTTTCTTATTACTTCGGTGAAATTTACAATACCGCACAGCACCCTATCTATACGTCTCATGGTCTCATGGGTCATGAACATGAATTAGTAGTAAAAACGAGTAGTATTTAAATGTAACGTTAGCTTTAACAACTTTAATCTTAATTGAACCTGTACATTTATTTAGTTTAACATTCAGTTTTATTGAAATTTGCGGACTTATTCTCGGATTCGATCAAGGTAGACATGTAAAAGGTTTAATTTCACGCATTATTGCAATGCATCTAATTTACCAATACAGAGTTATTTTATAGCAAGTACGATATAACTTCTACAATTGTATGTGTAATTAACAAGAGTTTTACTATATTTGAGAAGTTTTATCAATTCGAACAGATTCTATAAATAATAAAAATCGTCCCCTTATCTGACTCAGTGGTGGGTGAGCTAGCAAATTCTAGGCTTATCTAGTCGATCCGTGGAGCAATAATTAGGTGCGTACGTGCAATGTTATTGCGTATTTCCAATGCACAGTTGAGAGTTTAACTCTACCTGCTGGTTACAAAGTATTCGTTTAGCTTGATTTCTATCTACCGTACAATTTTTTACTTATATTATTAGTGAAGAAATAAAACAAATTGTTCGTTATATTACAATGAATCCAAACATTTCAGTTTTACATTATGGTAAAAAGAAACTTTAGTTTTATACGTATAACTTTGTATTCCATTTTGTGAATACGGTCAAATGGGGGAATAAGTCACGCGGGTTACCCGGTGAGAGATTAGACAAGGAAATACATACTGCCCAATTTCAGAAATGCTGCTGTCAACACTGTTCTGTTTTTGTTCTGCTGTAGCATATTGGACTACCAGTGTCATAGTCATTCCTTCAACTACCTATATACTTTGTTACCCCTCATGTCCCAAGTTCCCCCATTTTACGGTAACAAAATTTAAATAAAAGTAAACTACATTACCAGGGCTCATTCAGTTTAGGTTTTACATTGATTTACCGTTACCGTACATTACCTACCAGCATCATAAAATTTATAAATTAATTCTGTCACTTGTGACATGTCAGATATGTACTTACTTATATCTGCAATGTCTCTGCTATGTAAACATAATAATTATTTTAATTCCTTTTAATTTCATCGAGTGTAATATTTCTCGCTGCCTAAGAAAAAAAATGTAAACAAACGACGGAGTAATAAATTAAACATGTACAAAATTATTTAAACCTAATAAAGTCTAAAGTAAATCATTCATTTCAACTAATATTGGTCCGTATTATTAGCAAGTTAAGGTTTAAGAAAGTTAACAAACGAATGGATGTAAGGCAATCCTAAAACAACAAAACACGAACACTTCAAATTTGAACACAAGTGTGTTGTTAATTTATTGCTATGAGAAGTTAAATTTTCTAAAAGGAGCCTAAAAATTTGAACTCTATTATTGACAGTATTAGTTCTAGTTTAGTGTGTGGTCAGTCAAATGAAGACAAAATTGCCAAGATGTCGAGAGTTTGTATTGGGCCTAACAAGTCCGAGATGCGTATTTCAACTTTGGACGCTGACAGGTCGAATGACTAGTTAAAATAGTGACTTGAAAGGTAGTTTGTCCTGAAAACTGTATCCAAATTTATACTTTATTATTGATAGAATTAGTTCCAGTTTAGTTTACGGTTAGACAAATGAAGACAACTTGGAAGAGGTTACAGAAAGCGTTAATTAGTCGGACTAGCACGTTAAATGCAAGATTTCACACGAGGCACAGGATGCATAGGATTTTAAGATGCTAGATAATGTTGAGGTGTCGGAGGAAGTTTTTGATGACTTCTTTAGGCATAAAAGCGGGAGCGTTTAGTTTTTTTGGACATTCATTTTGTTACGGACTTGGAGTAAGGTTCTCTGGTTAGGCGTTACGCTGTGACGTATTGTTTGCTAGCTTAGGTTCTGCTAGAGGTCTAGACCGCTGGTATGACCTGAGTTGGGGAATAATGCATTACATCTAGTTTTGGGCTTTATAGTATTTAATTCAGTTTAGTGTGGGATCTTTCTTAATTTATAGTGAGCGTTTTATAGTGTTTGTAAAAGTGTAATTCTTTTAATTTTGTAATAAAATAGTAGTGTAGTTTACCTTATTTATTGAGTGTATTCTTTGCTGGTGTGGATTGTGCTGGTGTTTTATAATACTAGTATGGTTTATATTGGTGGATAATATATTTTAATAAATAATGTGGGGTTAGCAGTTTTTAGATTATTTTTAAATTACAGTTGTGGGTTTGAGATTTTGTTTAGTGTTCAATTGGGGTAGTGTAGTTTACTTTAGTTGTGGAGTGCTTTGTTCTCCGACATGGTTAGTGCTATTATTTCTAAAGTAATGGTATTGGCTGTGACGGTGAATGGTGCATTTTAATAGCTAGAGTGGGGTTCCGTATTCATTTATTTGTGGGGTTTTGTAGTTTTAATATTTCTTTTGGTTGTTTAATTTATATTAGTGCGGTTTTACAGTTTTAGTATTTTTATTAGTAGATCGTGGGGTTTAGTTTTCTTTGAGGACCTAATCCAAGTTTCAACCAGAGTCGGGTTGGATTTCTAGAACTGAAGGCAGGTCACCTCGCGGTGTTAACTGACAGACTTTTGTTTCTAGAAAGCGTATTTAGTTCGGCGGTCGGCGTTTTTCTGTCTGTTTGGAGTGACGGCAGGGTTTGTTTATATTCAAGCACAAACCTTTAGCTCCCTGGACATTTGTCGGTTTGGGTAGCTACACCAGGCTATTCAAAGTGACCATTGTCTTGACCTAGTGCATCTATATATTTATATATTCACTTTTATTTTGGCTATGTCCTCGCTGTCCCAATCCCTATCGCGAGACATAGCTACGCACACAAGGAATAGGTGTTAGGTCTAAGGGATTCCTTACCCGACTTATGTAGCTTTAGCTTAGGAGTTTTCCATTGCACTATCGGAAAACATCGCGAGTAATTTAAATGTGAGACCCGGGTCTCTAGTTTGCATTATCGTACAGAGTAGTTGGTTAGTATAGCTGATAGGACTAGGTTACTTTGGTTAGTGAGGTTGAGTGGTATAGTAAGTGTACTGCTTTACTTCAAGGTAGTTAGTTTGATTTGTTTCATATTTAGGTAGGTAATAGTTACTGAAGATGAGTGGTATGAGTAAGTGTACTGCTTTTCTTCAAAGCGTTTTAGTCAGATTTGTTTTATATTTTGATAGGTAATGATTAGTGAAGAGTAGTATGAGTAAGTGTACTGCTTTTCTTGTTAGTTATTGGTACTGAAGTAGGATAGAGTATTGATTTTATAGTAGGTGAAGTAGGTTAGGTAGGATTACTGACTGAATGACTTTCTAGACATTTATACTGACTGAATGATTTTCTAGACATTAATTCTGACTGAATGACTTACTAGACAAGATTACTGACTGAATGACTTAAAATACAAGATTACTGACTAAATGACTTACTAGACATACTTACATATTAAAGTAACTTCCCGACCCACGGTGGATACTTGGCGTTTCTTTCCATCATATTATCCGGGTCGAATATCCGAAACGTTGGTAGATTCAGACAATTGTGAACTAGACTAAAAATAGCTATTCACAATGAATGAAATGAAAATATTTGCATTAGCTTTCTCTTTTGTGAGCTTTATACAATAATATTCTGTTGTCTTGGTTCAAAAGAAACCACTCAAATTGTCGATTGACAGTGACCTTATTGGACAGGCTTGATCAAAGCAAAGCACGATCTTTGGTATATTTGGTATAGCAAGGCGAATCCAAAATACCTATCACCTAAGTCTGGACGATATTGTTTCATTGTTATTCCGTATAATTTGGCTAGAAGACCCTAGCGTGGAATAAAAGGAACTGAGAGAACTGGAATGTTATTTTATACAGCTATTAGTATTTTGATATTTGTGAGGTATTCAATGAATATACCTGATATTAAATGTAAAGATATCCCTTTGCAAACATGTCCTCTCACGATTCCAGCAATAGCGTTGCAAGGCTATATTAAGACTGATGACCAAAAGAATATAAAAAAAAGAAGAAAGTTCCTTCTGAACTATGGGGAGGGAGATGTCCAGTCAGGAGACGAGATCTACTGTGCCACGCGGGGCGGAGCGTGCACTTTAACCCCAAAAACAAAAACTTTTGGTATATAAAACATAATATTTCACTTTCACCTTTTATGAAGTCGGTTAGTAAGATTCCAATTAGAAAACTTTAAACTTAGCAGTAGGTAATCTTGTCTGTTTTAGTTACTTATATTATAGACGTAGTTAAATATTTTAGATGTTAGTTTATTTTAGTATAAGTTTAGAAAGACAAATAATTCCATCCTATTATGTGAAAAGAACTTAAGGTTACTAGCTCCGGACATAACGTGGGTTCCTTTGAGATCACTAGACGATTACTTGGCCAAATCAACGATTCAAACAAAGCAAAATTTATGTTAGGTTACCAATAGTCTTATTAGAATTTTATCTAGGTCTTTGTTAGGTCATAGTTAGGTTTAGGTGTGCTAAAGTTAGGTAGGCATTAGATATTTGTTTATGATAAGTATTTGTAAATTAGTAGAGTATCAGGTCAGATTAGAGGAGTAGGTAGGATGTGTAGTTTGAGAGTTAGGTAAGTAGGCTTATCTTTAGGTTAGCATTTTAGGTCAGCTTTAGATTAGATTAAGTTAGGTAGGATACAGTACATTTTGGTGCCGTGACCAGGATATTATCATCATCATCATGACCAGGATATCATCATCATCATCATGACCAGGATATTATCATCATCATGACCAGGATATCATCATCATCATCATCATTATCTTTCGAACATAGGTCTCCTTTTAATTTTGCCATCTGACTTTATTTTGACCTTTGGATACTACTAGATTTTTACTAGTTACTTACCCGGTTATTTTTGTAATGTTAGTTATGGTTACGATATTATCTTACTTGATTCATCATCATCATCTGTATCATGCTCTTAGATTGATTTTACTTTATAGGTAGTTTATATTTAATACAATAGGTTCATACGTTAGATTAAGTAGATTGTCATAAATACTTGTTGATTGATTTGCCTTGTTTGGATCACACGTGTGATTGTAAATCGTTATAATCACACATTTTGTTGCCGTGTAGCGATAGCATATAGGATGTTGGAGTTATTTGTCGAATAAGATAGTTAAGTACTAAGAACAGTTTAAGTCTAGACTTATAGAATAAGTAGTCTTAATTCTTAGTGAAATAACTCGTGTTTCATTAGATTTTCATTATAAAAGCTGTATTTATTGGGGGTAGTGTTTAACAATTAACGATTTAGATTCAGTAAATGTAAGTAGTTTTGTTTTAAAACGAGAAATGAAAAATTTCATCGAAATCGGAAAGTAATTTTAAACGAGTGTTTATAAGTATTACAATCTGGGGGTAGCAAATATTATTTACACTAATAAGGTTTATACTAAGTAATTTTACTCTTAAGCGAATAGCCATCTTCTGAGTGTACTAACTTCAGAATATCAGTATCGTGTATATGAACACAGTGTAGCATTTACTACCTTTTGTTTTAGGCTGCAGTTTCTATTTTCCATCAGGTGGGCTACTTACTTGTTAGTTGCTTATTTGTACAAAAGTATTCCGAGTTGTTTATGTCCTTTATAAAAACAGCTTACTTCGCAACACGTTATGTAGGTAGGAAATAAGAAAACTAATTACTTGATAATTAGGTAGACGTATGTAGAATGAATAAGACGCGTAGCTTTAGTTATGAATATTGTTTTGAAACGTCGAACGAAATAATATTTTTAAGAGACGGGATAAGTAAACAAATATGAACGTAACGCTGCGACCACTAGTTCTTGCGTCATTTTTTATAACATAGTTGAGTCAAATTTATTGCCATTAGTTCGCCGAACTTGAGATGAAGTTTAGTCATAAGTGTTAACTAAAGATAGCTTATAAGTAGAGCGCGTTCTCAGGCACTTATATTTTTAATAATTATGGAGTCAGAATGTTTAAGTGTTGTTCTCATGTTCACGCACAGGTACTTGATAGTTTTTGTTGGTGTTAAGAATGTAGAGATTTATCGCCAAATGTTCGAGTGTCGAGTTTGTTGTTAGGAAAAAAATAGTTGACGCTCACGTATTTGTGTTTTTCTGTAGGGTAATAAGAAATAAACTTTAGGTCGGTTTTATTTTATTTAAATGTGAATATAGAAGCTCTATTATTTTAATAAGTATTATAAAGTAAATGATAGGAAACCGATGTTTAAATAGTATTGTAAAGTATGTATGTATGTGAAAACATTAGTGTAATAATGGTTCTTAATGGTTATATTGAACGTATAATATATTTTGGATAAGTCTAAGTTATGCGGCAAAGTAGAAAATCTTAATTTGGTACCTAAATTGCGAACGTAACGATAAATGGTTTAGCAAATGCATTACGTGTGTAATATAGCAATTCTAGATTACTTTAAGTATTTCAGGAGTCTATGGTGTGTAAGGTCTAGGACATAGACGTTTTAGCATTAAAAGGGTCTAATTGTTTTTTGTCTGATGTAGAGACTTTAAAGAAATTCATGTTTGTATGGACGGGGGGTAGACAGTTTAATTGAAGATTGTATATGAATGATTACTTTAGTCATTTAGGTAAATGCTGAATCTAGAATTGCAGTAGTAGACTTTTGAGTTTAATTGAAATGTTGCACATTAGTGAACACTGGTTAGACTTGACATATGGTTCTGTAGCATAGTTTTAACTTCGTATATCTAATGTAGTAATAGTGAGATAGCTATTTGATCTGATTCCCACCGGCTTACTTAACTTAAGACTTTGATTATTTTGTACTGAGTCCTAGAATTATAATGATATTTAGGTATTTTATAATAGGTAGTTTAATTCATACCTTTTAATAGTATTGATTTACATAATAGGTAACTTTCTTTCCCTCTTGTCCTAAAAAAAATGTGTACAGCTGTTAGGGTGCTATACAACTTCTATGTTGTTTTTACAGGTAGCGAAAGCGTTTTTACAAGTTTCTTTTGTTCTTGGGTCAATGAGTTAGAGACAAAAAAGTTTTACGATTAAAATATTTGCGACATTATCATGTTTGTATGGACTCGATTTTTTTTTACAAGCTGCCATTTTAGATCTTTATTACGTTAAACATTTAAATTGAGTAGATCTATTTAGACAAAGTCGCATATTTGGTTTTGTTTAGAGCATTCACGTAAGTATTTTTTTTTGTACAGTCAGAATTACCACGAAATTTAAGAGTTTTCATTAAAACAATTGTAAATAGTTCGATTTTCAAAAAAGAAAAAGTTTGATCTGTAGGCGTATTACGCGTACATTTGCTTTAACGTAGTGTTAAGTTCCTTTGAACTGATAACGGATTAATTCTTTTCTTTATTAACGTATTTCTTACTTGTGTTTTGAAACGAATAGAATGTAGTTAGAGCTTGCGGTGTATTGGGTTCTAAATTTAGTTTGCATTAGTTGTTGTACGAGTTATGTGATTGCATGTTGCTGCTTTTATTGGGTGGGCTGCATGCTTGTTTGTAGTTTGTTTGTATGAAATAGTTCGGATTTTAATGTAGTGCAGTTTCGGGACTTTTATAAATCGATAAGATAAGATCATTATTTTAAGGTACAGTTAGTGGAAAAAACTAATGTCATTATACAAGCTTAGAAACAGAAAAAAGCGCTACACAAATTAAAGGCGATAGTAATGTTATTAATGGGTTTGGTAGAAAAAGAACTTCATTGTTGTGTCAAACGTTAACGTAGTGTTGTGTAGTAATGAGGTAGGTTAAGAGTAAACTAAGTATTTATCTAAAATTGTAATAATTTAGCTATGTATGTCTACGAATGATTTATTTGTTGTTTTTTTAGACATATTTTAGTTTTGTAGTTTAGGAAAAAAGGTAAATATGTATTGGAATATTTTTATAAGTAGTTGAAACGAAAAAGAATTAGTAATATGTACTTGTAAGTTTTCTAAGTTCATTTAAGGTAACTTTAGGAAATTAAAAGCTTTATCAGTGGGGGGTAGACTTATTTATGAAAATTACAATTATAGTTATCTCTAATTTGGTTTCCAACTACTCTCCATGAAGTCTAGATTATTCATTTTTAATATTGCAAACATACATATTATATCTTGTTGTAGATTTTGCTCTTGCTTTATATTTTGTTGTATACCGCGTATTCTTCAAAGCAGTTTGATTCATCTAGCTTACATTATTTTTGCGTATGCTATAAAGAATTTACGTAAGCAAACTTACAGATGATTTAACGGCAAATAGGTATATAAAAAATGTTTGTTTTGTAATTTAAACTGTAAGTCCAAATAGTTCATTTAGATTAACTTGTATTATATTTTAGTAAAACTTTAGGAGTCATAATAGGGACGGATAATCAGGTTCGATTCCTGAAACATTAAAAGTGATAGATAAGTGAGATATACTATGAATCTATTTCCGGTTATTTTAGCATTGGAAACGTCCAACATTTAAGAAATTAAAATTATGTTGCCTTTATGAGAAATTGAGTCAGAATAGTCAGGTTGTAGGTAGCATCATTGCAAATTGGGTAAAAAAAAAAAAAATTGGGTAAACCAATTCGCGACAAGACATTTTAGAACTTGTAACATTAAATTGTAAGTGTCTTTTGCGGATTGTTGTAGTAGTTTAGTGTGTCCGTTCAACCCAGAAATATTTATAAATGCTTTATTGATTGATACAAATTAAAATTTCAATTTGTTAACTTATCTGTTCACTAGTACTAATTAGAATTCGTTAAGACAATTAGAACTGAAATAAGCTTAGATTTCCAAATAGATTATGCTTATTATAATTAAGTGATGTAAAAGACTAATGTATTAAGATAGAAAAATACCTGTTTTACACGTTAAGAAAAAAAAATGTGTTTACGTTACACATCATGTAAAGTTTTACTGTATTATAATTCGATTTATTTAGTAAAATATGTAACTAGAATATTATAATATTGTTATTAGGAACTTTTATATTTTAGTATCAATATTAATTTCATCTAATTTTAGAATGTTCCAGCTATGTCCATCGTTGTCGAGAATTCGGAGTTTTTTTTGTTTGTTTATGGATCTGTAAATCGTATTATCCGAGTTTTGTTTAAATGAGACTATGTATGCTTGTGTATAATAGGTTTGATTTCAGTTTATAGGTAGTTAAGGCATCTGCGCTGCAGTTATCACTTTGATACTGCTTGGTTAGTTAATTATTGGAAGTGGTGATATGTTTTCGAACTTATTATATACATTTTGTGATTATCATGCGAAACTCATGTTTAAAGTAAAATTGGGTAAACAAATGTTATGTGATTTTGTATTTAATATTTATTGTATTTGGACATACATTTAAAATATAATTCATTAATTTGAATCACAAAGTTCTGTTCCATAATTGGGTAGCGTGGTAGAAATGGAAGTTGAGAAGAAAGATTGTAGTGTTAAAAGGATTGGGGGTAGGGGAATTTATTGGGATATGCAAGGAGTGAAAGGAGAGAATTGTAAAGGGGATTGTATATAAGAAATAGTTATTTAGTAATAAAAGTACCCTTTGATGGAACATGGCTTAGATTAAAACAAAACATTGTTACTGGCATTTTGACTTCTACACTACACTATACAAATGAAACACTAGGATGTAGAAGGTTAGGTTTTAAGCCAGAATATTAGTAATAAAAAAAAAAAAAGTTACTAATTGGGCATATGCGGTTTTATCTGCCTTCCTGGTGTTTCCACACTGCACAAGAAGCTAATACACAGACTGATTATACACAACTGACAGTAATGAGACGTAATAGTGCTTTCTTAAAAAGGAAAAGCATAACTGCATAAAGTAAGACGGTTATTTTATTGATTTCTGAAAATAATTTAAATTGAAGTGAAGAAATGATATAATTTTATTAATAAGTAACTTTCATCTATAATTTCTAAAAAGAAATTATAAAACTATTTCAGATTTAGAAAAGAAAAAAAAAATGTTGTACTTTTCCTAAGTCAGTACTATTTATATTTTTATTTTATTGACTTGTGAAGTAAAACAAGATCAATAGTTAGTCAAAGCTTTTGTTTTGGAAAACAAAAGTAGGTTAAACTAGACATAGTCATGTTTACCTTCGATATAACGTCTTATCATTGTTGGTCATTCGCCAAGGTGGAAATGACGTGTTTGAGGGAAAAAGATTCAGATAACAGTGTTAGTATTGACTAGTTAGTGACCATAGCTATTAAAGAAGATTGGTTTTAAGAGGGGATACAACAGTTATCGTTCACTGTCGACAAGCAAAGCAAGACTGTTGCGCGAGCGCTGTATGTATGTACCACTAGGGTCGAAAAGGAACTAGCACAACCTTTTTCTCTTCATTGAATCCAGTCTGTCCTTGTGAGGTACTTGATTATCCATGTCTAACACATTGATTTTGGAAACTTGGTCCTCAAATGTTTCATTCTTTTCTTTGGTTTAAACACACACTACACACATGCTGAATCCAAAGGCAAAGCACGGAAGGATTAATGTTATTAGTAACTTGTTTTGTTTTCTTATTATTTCTTTTGATAAATTTTATATTGGAAATTCTACTTCAATTATACATATGTCCATTTGCGTAGAATTTGGGGGTAGATTGTGACATGTCAGATATGTACTTACTTATATCTGCAATGTCTCTGCTATGTAAACATAATAATTATTTTAATTCCTTTTAATTTCATCGAGTGTAATATTTCTCGCTGCCTAAGAAAAAAAATGTAAACAAACGACGGAGTAATAAATTAAACATGTACAAAATTATTTAAACCTAATAAAGTCTAAAGTAAATCATTCATTTCAACTAATATTGGTCCGTATTATTAGCAAGTTAAGGTTTAAGAAAGTTAACAAACGAATGGATGTAAGGCAATCCTAAAACAACAAAACACGAACACTTCAAATTTGAACACAAGTGTGTTGTTAATTTATTGCTATGAGAAGTTAAATTTTCTAAAAGGAGCCTAAAAATTTGAACTCTATTATTGACAGTATTAGTTCTAGTTTAGTGTGTGGTCAGTCAAATGAAGACAAAATTGCCAAGATGTCGAGAGTTTGTATTGGGCCTAACAAGTCCGAGATGCGTATTTCAACTTTGGACGCTGACAGGTCGAATGACTAGTTAAAATAGTGACTTGAAAGGTAGTTTGTCCTGAAAACTGTATCCAAATTTATACTTTATTATTGATAGAATTAGTTCCAGTTTAGTTTACGGTTAGACAAATGAAGACAACTTGGAAGAGGTTACAGAAAGCGTTAATTAGTCGGACTAGCACGTTAAATGCAAGATTTCACACGAGGCACAGGATGCATAGGATTTTAAGATGCTAGATAATGTTGAGGTGTCGGAGGAAGTTTTTGATGACTTCTTTAGGCATAAAAGCGGGAGCGTTTAGTTTTTTTGGACATTCATTTTGTTACGGACTTGGAGTAAGGTTCTCTGGTTAGGCGTTACGCTGTGACGTATTGTTTGCTAGCTTAGGTTCTGCTAGAGGTCTAGACCGCTGGTATGACCTGAGTTGGGGAATAATGCATTACATCTAGTTTTGGGCTTTATAGTATTTAATTCAGTTTAGTGTGGGATCTTTCTTAATTTATAGTGAGCGTTTTATAGTGTTTGTAAAAGTGTAATTCTTTTAATTTTGTAATAAAATAGTAGTGTAGTTTACCTTATTTATTGAGTGTATTCTTTGCTGGTGTGGATTGTGCTGGTGTTTTATAATACTAGTATGGTTTATATTGGTGGATAATATATTTTAATAAATAATGTGGGGTTAGCAGTTTTTAGATTATTTTTAAATTACAGTTGTGGGTTTGAGATTTTGTTTAGTGTTCAATTGGGGTAGTGTAGTTTACTTTAGTTGTGGAGTGCTTTGTTCTCCGACATGGTTAGTGCTATTATTTCTAAAGTAATGGTATTGGCTGTGACGGTGAATGGTGCATTTTAATAGCTAGAGTGGGGTTCCGTATTCATTTATTTGTGGGGTTTTGTAGTTTTAATATTTCTTTTGGTTGTTTAATTTATATTAGTGCGGTTTTACAGTTTTAGTATTTTTATTAGTAGATCGTGGGGTTTAGTTTTCTTTGAGGACCTAATCCAAGTTTCAACCAGAGTCGGGTTGGATTTCTAGAACTGAAGGCAGGTCACCTCGCGGTGTTAACTGACAGACTTTTGTTTCTAGAAAGCGTATTTAGTTCGGCGGTCGGCGTTTTTCTGTCTGTTTGGAGTGACGGCAGGGTTTGTTTATATTCAAGCACAAACCTTTAGCTCCCTGGACATTTGTCGGTTTGGGTAGCTACACCAGGCTATTCAAAGTGACCATTGTCTTGACCTAGTGCATCTATATATTTATATATTCACTTTTATTTTGGCTATGTCCTCGCTGTCCCAATCCCTATCGCGAGACATAGCTACGCACACAAGGAATAGGTGTTAGGTCTAAGGGATTCCTTACCCGACTTATGTAGCTTTAGCTTAGGAGTTTTCCATTGCACTATCGGAAAACATCGCGAGTAATTTAAATGTGAGACCCGGGTCTCTAGTTTGCATTATCGTACAGAGTAGTTGGTTAGTATAGCTGATAGGACTAGGTTACTTTGGTTAGTGAGGTTGAGTGGTATAGTAAGTGTACTGCTTTACTTCAAGGTAGTTAGTTTGATTTGTTTCATATTTAGGTAGGTAATAGTTACTGAAGATGAGTGGTATGAGTAAGTGTACTGCTTTTCTTCAAAGCGTTTTAGTCAGATTTGTTTTATATTTTGATAGGTAATGATTAGTGAAGAGTAGTATGAGTAAGTGTACTGCTTTTCTTGTTAGTTATTGGTACTGAAGTAGGATAGAGTATTGATTTTATAGTAGGTGAAGTAGGTTAGGTAGGATTACTGACTGAATGACTTTCTAGACATTTATACTGACTGAATGATTTTCTAGACATTAATTCTGACTGAATGACTTACTAGACAAGATTACTGACTGAATGACTTAAAATACAAGATTACTGACTAAATGACTTACTAGACATACTTACATATTAAAGTAACTTCCCGACCCACGGTGGATACTTGGCGTTTCTTTCCATCATATTATCCGGGTCGAATATCCGAAACGTTGGTAGATTCAGACAATTGTGAACTAGACTAAAAATAGCTATTCACAATGAATGAAATGAAAATATTTGCATTAGCTTTCTCTTTTGTGAGCTTTATACAATAATATTCTGTTGTCTTGGTTCAAAAGAAACCACTCAAATTGTCGATTGACAGTGACCTTATTGGACAGGCTTGATCAAAGCAAAGCACGATCTTTGGTATATTTGGTATAGCAAGGCGAATCCAAAATACCTATCACCTAAGTCTGGACGATATTGTTTCATTGTTATTCCGTATAATTTGGCTAGAAGACCCTAGCGTGGAATAAAAGGAACTGAGAGAACTGGAATGTTATTTTATACAGCTATTAGTATTTTGATATTTGTGAGGTATTCATATACCTGATATTAAATGTAAAGATATCCCTTTGCAAACATGTCCTCTCACGATTCCAGCAATAGCGTTGCAAGGCTATATTAAGACTGATGACCAAAAGAATATAAAAAAAAGAAGAAAGTTCCTTCTGAACTATGGGGAGGGAGATGTCCAGTCAGGAGACGAGATCTACTGTGCCACGCGGGGCGGAGCGTGCACTTTAACCCCAAAAACAAAAACTTTTGGTATATAAAACATAATATTTCACTTTCACCTTTTATGAAGTCGGTTAGTAAGATTCCAATTAGAAAACTTTAAACTTAGCAGTAGGTAATCTTGTCTGTTTTAGTTACTTATATTATAGACGTAGTTAAATATTTTAGATGTTAGTTTATTTTAGTATAAGTTTAGAAAGACAAATAATTCTATCCTATTATGTGAAAAGAACTTAAGGTTACTAGCTCCGGACATAACGTGGGTTCCTTTGAGATCACTAGACGATTACTTGGCCAAATCAACGATTCAAACAAAGCAAAATTTATGTTAGGTTACCAATAGTCTTATTAGAATTTTATCTAGGTCTTTGTTAGGTCATAGTTAGGTTTAGGTGTGCTAAAGTTAGGTAGGCATTAGATATTTGTTTATGATAAGTATTTGTAAATTAGTAGAGTATCAGGTCAGATTAGAGGAGTAGGTAGGATGTGTAGTTTGAGAGTTAGGTAAGTAGGCTTATCTTTAGGTTAGCATTTTAGGTCAGCTTTAGATTAGATTAAGTTAGGTAGGATACAGTACACACTACGTTCATTTGCTGGTGTTAATGGTAGAGCAAGCAAGAACAAGAATCATGCTGTCGACTGGAGTGAATCATCTTGACGACATTTTTACGTCATCGGGCACCAAAAGTTCGAGCCCTGTACGTGTACTTCATTTATTTTTTACGAGCATTTACCCGCGACTGCCTCCGTCATTCCCGCTATTATACCCCAAGGGAACTTCCTACCGGGATATAAAGTATCCTATGTTTCAATCCAGGACATGGTCTAGTTGTTTGCCAAATTCCATCTCAATCCATTCACTTGTTACCGCGTTATTTAGTAACAAACATCGAATCATCCAAACCTCCAGATATCTTCAAAAACTTTCACATTTATAATATTAGTAGGAGTAGGATAGGATAATGGATTCTCTAGGAACGCATTCCTACATTTAAATAGCACATAATGTGCATTAGATTCCACACGCACCGAATTCATATTATTACCGCAAGCGTATATTGCTAGTCTAAAGGCCTCTCACAGTCTCCATTTAGTTACATTTGAGATACAAATTAACATTTTATTGCGCTTTTAAATAATAATATACAAAGATGAGGGGAACATTAACACTACAGGTATTCAACAAAATAGTGCTAGGACATCGGATCATAACCATATGAATGGGTCGCTTATCTAATACTATATCGCTTATCTATTAATAGCTTATGTAATTATACATTTGTATACTTCATTAAATATTTCAGGCATCAATTAGCGTCATATAATTGTGCATACTTAACCCTGCCTGAGTTGCAAATGGGGTGGTAAAACGTTTTGAAGTTACGCCGCAGCGGGGCCACCCATGCCGGCGCTTGCGGGCGCCGCCTGACCCCGTCGTGTCGCGGACTGCCCCGCGATTCGGAGAAACTCCATTTAAATAAATAAATTAACAGGACAACGCCTCTAGAAATAAATAGCAGGGACATAAAAATCTCCGGTTTTAAGCAACTCCCGTCTCTTCACAACTTTTAAACAAATATCATTAAATTACAGTTACTAGTCCCGCTCGTGGACTCTTGGTAATTCGTGCTGCGTGACAAAATCCAATGATAAATTGCCGGTTTGCTCCTGAGAAGTTCCTTGACATCCGAACTGGCGAACTCTAGTGGGCGATTCCGTTGAGCTCTCCGATGGCCGGTATGCCTGCTTATCAGTCATACTTATTGTCAGTTTTTTGTTTCACTTTTTTGTTAAGCAGCACATGATAGATCGGACACGCAAATGTATGCAAACAATCATCGATTATGTCCGGTTTCATGCTCCTCTATGTCACATCATATAAGCAATTAATGTCTCGTATGATCTTTATCCCCAGTATTAAATAATGAGGCTAGGCTAGAAGTCAAAGACTCGTGCTGGTATGCGTATTCGAGGAACGTGACAAATCAGTTTTCTGCGTCGCAGCTTTTATATTTTAACAAGTTCATTTTCTTTTTGTGAACGGTTTTTTTTTATATTTGAGGAAAAAGTATAAGACTTGTTAAGCAGTAGGCACACTTTACAAATAAATAAAACACATTGCTTGCCGCTCGTTATTTCTGAATGTTTTGAATTTTACCTAGATATCGTAATTAATGCGAATACAGATTAGTAAGTAGGTATATTAAAAATATCAGTATGTAAAGTAGTTACTTAGGTGCTGTTCGTATCGTCTCACAATTGTTGCTTGTATGGATTTAAAGACAACTATCCCACAATGTATTGTCGAAGAGCTTAAGAAGTTACTTGTGTATAGATGTTGGTTAGTTTCCAAAATTCAGTTAAACAAAAGCATTACAAACTGGCATTTGAAACCTTTTGTAGGGTTCCGTACCTCAAAAGGAAATAACTGGCCAAGGGCATGTCGGACCATGCTCAGGGTAGGGTTCCATAGCCGTAACTATAAGGTAAAAAATACGATGTAAAAAGTACAACAACAAAAGGGCGTATCTTCATAGCAATTACGTCCTTTTGTTGAGAAGCGCAGTTTATCAGCAATAACTCAAAAACGGTTAATTCGATCTTGTTGAAAATAATTTTCGTGGAAAGTATTAATAAAGCGTTACCATCGTGATTGTTTTCATATTTCTCGGACACACGGTTTAGAAGATAGAGGGGGGGGGACACAATTTAAACAACTTTCGGAGCGATTATTTCCAAATATATTCACTTAATCAAAAACATTACTTTGAAACCTTATAATGTTTTTTAAAGAGCTGTCGAACTATATACCACACGTTGATATTTGCTGAATTTTTTTTTTTTAACTTTTGTAACATTTATGGAGTGCCCCCCCTAAAAATATTTATTTTAGTTGTTTAACTACCAAACTAAGTGCGCATTTCTCCAGAAATATGTCTGCGGTCACCTCATTCATCTGGCCCTTTTTCATACTAAATGTATGGATGAGATGACAGATGAATGAGTCGCAGACATATTTTTGGAGAAATGCCCAAGTAGCGGCACATACAAGACACCTATATTCCAAATTTCATCAATATCCATCATGTAGTTTTTGAGTAAAATGCCTGTGACATACGGACAGACGGCCGTCCGTCTGTCCGCCACAAACAAAGTGATCTTATAAGGGTTCCGTTTTTTTAGGGTTCCGTAGCCAAAATGGCAAAAACGGAACCCTTATAGTTTCGTCATGTATGTACGGACATACATGACGAAACTATAAGGGTTCCGTTTTTGCCATTTTGGCTACGGAACCCTAAAAAACGGAACCCTTATAAGATCACTTTGTTTTCCGTCTGTCCGTCCGTTTGTCTGTCCATCTATCAAGACCTCGGGAACACGTGGAGATATCGAGATGAAATTTAACCACTCAGGTCTACGGTCCCTTGAAGCTGTGAAAAAAAAACAAATTTCTAGGTAAACGTACGTAAAAAAGATATGGGCGGCATAAACCCGCAAAAAACGTATATTTCGACACTCTCAAGGAAACCAAAATATATAGGGTAACTTCCGTTGACCTAGAACTATGAAATTTGGCAATTAATACCGTCTTATACTACAAGTATAGGGAAACTACTGAAAACTATACATTCGTAATTAAATCATAAAAATATAGTCCTTATTTAAAGCATTTGTACGGAACCCTCGATGGGCGAGTCAGACTCGCACTTGTCCGGTTTTTTAGAGTTTTTATTAGGGTTCCGTACCCAAAAGGTAGCAACGACGTCCGTCTGTCACAGGGCTGTATCTTTTAAACCGTAATAGGTATGGACTTGACATTTTTGTTTGTATTGTTGTTTCACAAAATGTGTATTTCTATTGCCGCTCTAAGAATAAATAAATTAAATTAAAAATTAAACGTGGCCCCCATACAAAAAAACATGTTTTTTGCGTGTCTTGGCGGTAGTACGGAACCCTTCGTGTGCGAATCCGCCGCGTACTTAGCCGTTTTTTTTACAGAAGTGCATTAATCCCTCGCAGACTTCCGGATGGGTTTCTCATTATTTTTATATTAAGAATAAAATTAGCGGATACGAAGCTCGTAAATTCAGATATTCGTTTCAGTTGGGTAAATGCAAACAAAGTGTGAGTTTGTTAGTAGACGTGTATTTTTGTATTATTTACTTATGTAGTGAAGCAAAATTCGGCATGTTGGTCGCGGTTCCCAGTTCCGGTCCGTTAATTTGACGTACGGAGGCAGATGCCCTCGCGCCGATAGCCGCGCCACGCATTACCGCGAACCACGAATGTCGGATGCCACTCAAGGATTACACTTCTAGCGTATTAGGATTTTAGAGCAACACTAAAGGGAGACATAGCGTATTTTGCTAATACTTAGCGGTCTACCATCGACGCAACGCACACTTACGTACACATCAGTGATGCACTACATCAGGGGTCTCGAAACTACGGCCCGCGAGCCGTTCCAATCCGGCCCGCCGGAAGAAAGCGTGAGGGTCTATGACCCGGCCCGCGAGGCATTCTAATCCGGCCCGCGAGACATTCGATCGAGATTGTGAGACACAGAGCACTCCCCTCCAGGACGACAAAAGATTTTTCTCAAACATGGCATGAAATGTTGACAATTACGTGCCTAAAAATAGGCCGCAAAGTACCTGGTTTCCGGTGCGGCTTGACACTTGGCACGTAATGGAATTTCATACTTACATTGCCGGCCTAATGTATTTTTTTTAAATTTCCATTCCACATTTATTTGGGCTACAGCATCACGGCATTCAGCCATTAAAAAAACAAAAAACGATGTTTGCTATATGCTGCAGTTTTATTTATTTCAAATTGACATAACATAACAAATAACACATTATAAACAATTAAAATTGCAATTTTAACTACACGAATACACATTTAAAATATTTCATCTAAATATTCGCGGTAAAAATGTGAACTGAAACAGCTTTTGCATTGTCTATGGATATAATATGTCACTTTCTGACAGAAAGTTTGTGTTATAAAATATTAAGTAAGGTTATTATAGTAAGTTTATTTATTTCATTGCATATTTGAGAAAAGCACTATACATACCTCGGCGGGAAATGGGGTTGCCAGCCTCGTAACTATCTGGCCTCGCTTCCCTCGGCCAGCTATATGTACTCGGCCGGCAACCCCTCACTTCCCGGCCTCTGCAGTAATGTACTAATACGTAAGCTCCAAGTCGAACTGCATGTCATGTGGCCCGCGCGACATTTTCAAAGGTGCTGTATGGCCCACTGGGAAAAAACTTTGGAAACCCCTGCACTACATTAATAAGTCTATCAGAACTCTATGGCAGCGGTCGGCAACCGCTTAGCAGCCAAGGGCCATAAAGTAGCTTAGGAATTGACGCTGGCCGCATTTTGTTAATAATTTGTGATTTTATACTATTCGGAATAAAGCGACGGCAAAACAGACCGGAATATTGGACCGCAAGTGAGCGGTTCAAGGGCCAAGTGCGGCCCGCGGGCCGCAGGTTGCCGACCGCTGCTCTATGGCAACGAACGCGCGAATGTTTGACAACTAGGAAACAAACTTGAAATAACGTGTAATCAGATTTTTCTAGTGTTGTAAAGGAAGTAAATAGCGATAATGATAATTTGATTCAAAATTCTTTAGACGTGACAGGAAACACCATCTCTTTTCACATTTGACGTGTTAGATCTCCTTTTTCAAAGCAATACGGAACAAGTTGGCATAATCACGGAGATTTTTCAGGTTAGTTACTAGATTAAGTCTGACGACCAATCCAATTTCGACTAGTTTTATAGAACGAATACGATCACTGGGTCAAGTTTTTGACGTATTGCTTGGCAGAGGGGAAAGTCTAACTACGGCTACTCCCTACGAAGTCGGCGTTGCTCTAAGCTAAGATTAGGATGCAATACAATAATACTTTATTTCACATCAAAAAGTATTACTACTTATGGAAACTTTTTGAAAATAATCATAAACCATATACTTATATAGTAATTAATATTTTTGCATCGTATTTTGTCAATTTTTGTTGGAAAAGTTTGTGTTTATCTTGCTTTCTCAATATGCTTACTTTTAACCTTGACATAATTAATATGTAGGTTGACGTCACAAGGGACCGAAGAGCTGGCAGCTTCCTCGCTCAACGCATAAGTATAGCGATACAGCGAGGAAACGCTGCCAGTATCTTCGGCACCATGCCAAGGGGGCCGAATTTACTAGATATACTTTAATTTTAGCTAGGTTTATTTTAATTTTTACTTTAGGCTTTTATTTTAGGTGTATATTGTTTCTATTTTAGGGTTTTAATTTAGTATTTAATGTAATTTGTAAGTTTGAAGTGTATTGTAAAGTATATTAGTTATTTTTCACTGAATACATTATTAATATATTAATACGGTAATTGATTGACACTTCGGAATCCAGTTGTATTTCGAGTTTTCCCGATGGAAAAACTTTATTCACTAGATCTGTAGGCAGTCTTGTCGCTGAAGAAGCGATAGGATTTGAACGAGTAAAAAATAAATTACATTGTGCACGTTCACGCACAGTTCAAGTTAACAAAGCGACTATCGTCGCTATATTTTTTGCACGACATAGGTATTAGTTGAATTTATAATTATCATTGATATCCTAATGAACCATAACTATTTCATTTATGAGTTTTGCTGGGCTTTTTTTATTGAATATTCATTTAGAATTGCTTCTAACTTTCGTTTATTCGTCGTACCTACACATACTACGCTCCAAAAAAATGTTGACATACACACAGACAGCTAGACGGACTATAGCAAAATGTTATCTTTTTGCTATTGTCCGTCCCTAGTTTCAATACACAGTACTAAAAAATTAAATGTAATAGTAATTTGCTGCTTCTCCGAATCTGCATTACTTATTTAAATGTAAAAAATATTACATATATAGATACAAGAAATCAAAGTACATAGAAAAATTAAATGGCGCTCACCTGTGAACAGACCGGGAATCGAACCCGATACCTCTGGATTTCCGGCCCAGCGACTCAACCATTCGTCCACCGTAACACCCAGAAAACACCCTCAATTTTGCCACCTACTTTGACTTCCGTATCATCTATTTTAATAGGACTTTAACCTAAACGCCACTTCTATGTACTTTGATTTCTTGTATCTATATATGTAACATAGAAATGTGGTGTAATTTACCCGCATTAAAAACCAATGAAGAAACAACATGTTTCTTTCATATAAAGTATTGTAAAAAATATGTTTGTAATGTCCCCACTTGTCCACAAATTGTGGGAGTTTATAGAATAAAAACTGTTTTCTTAACCATTGATTCGTAATTATTATTGTCACAGTGGAACGAAAGTATATTGCTTACAGCTGTCAGTGTCAAATCAGTCACACATTTTTTAAAACAACCATAGATTAATTATCTTGCAACACAAATTATTTGTTGGATTTATATTTACCATATATTCCATTTACGTGATACCAAAAAAAATTACATCACCCATCGCCTGGCGACTATACCAGCGGTTTAAAGCTAAACGAGAAGGTCGTTCTAGACTTGCACTGCGGCGCGTTTCGGAGTCAGGTGTTGATTTGCATGTTGCTCCAGTAACGGCGCCCGCGCAGCGATAACGCAGCCAAGCTCGCATCTCCCTCGAGATCAACGATATAACGTTACATTATCGTCCATTCATCAGCGTTCTTTTCAACCGCATTTGCCTTAAACGGACCAAAATATAGGCGTCATTTATGGCCTTTTAAGTGTACGTTTAGATAGTCTGCAGATCGCTATCGACAAATTTTATTGTAGGAGCCATAAATAGTTTATGTATAAAATAGTGAGGTTAAAGCCATTATAACTAAACTTTTCTTTCAGTTTTGTTTACCTAGGTACATACCTGAATAATACAATAGTAAAAATGGAACCGCGAATTATTTACTACTAGCATTTTCCCGCGGCTTCGCCCGCGTTGTTCCCGTTATTGTCCCAAAGGAACTCTTTACCGGGATATAAATTATCCTATGTTTCAATCCAGGACTTGGTCTACTTGCATGCCAAACTTCAGCTTGATCCATCCAGTTGCTATCCCGTTATTAGGTAACAAACATCCAAACATCTTCACAAACTTTCGCATTTATAATATTAGTGGGATTACTGAACGTAGTTACACGAAAAGAATCCAACCCACAAAAAGTCATCAGATCTATTCTTTGGTTTGTGTGCGTTGAATACTTTTCCTGTAACTAAATCCAACTATAAATTTAATAAGTATAGACTGTTGGTAACACTCACCGATACCTTTAAATCAAAACCCCAATTGCTTAATGTACAACTGAAAGTGATTCCTATCGATAAAAAAATCGCCTTTTTACTTATTTTTCTGAACTAATTTTAGTAACGCGACGGTAACTTTTTCACTAGTGTATTAATTCGAAGCCAGTCAGACCAAATGGACTAGTTGAAATAGAATTATTGACAGAGCAGTCTATCGACGTCCCATTATGCGAGCACGAGTCAAGAACCTTTCGCTTACATACGCTAACCCGTTCGCGATACTTGTACCGAAATTCGCTCCGGCTGTTTACCCTAAGGTGCTTCGCCTTTGCCTTCCGTATCAGTGTTAATTACTACACGTCGAATAGATATTCGAGTCTAATACGAAAACGCAAAATTGTTCGTGGTTTTATAACATAGTCGGTTCTTCTCTAGTCTAGGGCTTCTTATTTCTGCTGTCTGAATTGATGTTTATTATATTGTTTTGCTATATTTTTTTTGATCACACTTGCTCGAAAATGCTGTCATTACACGTAGGTTTTGCGGGCCGTAAATGACCTATTACGCCCTAGGGCGTAGTGGTTTTCTTTTTAAATTTGAAACGCTGGTTCTGTTTTACTCTTATTTGTCATGTTCAAAGGAAACACCAACTTACTTTTTTAACTTTTATTACTGAAATATTTATTTAAAGAGAACTGTTATTGCAAATACATGTAAACACATATTTCTGTAACATTAATTAAATGTTTAAATAGTGTATTTCAGTATTTTGCAAATATAAAATCAACCATTTTAAGTCTTTACCGCTATGGTTTCCGGACGTGACTTGACATTTGTATTGTCTATGGATATGTCACTAATGTCACTGTCAGTTTTACAATTTTATTTAGGTTAAAGTAAGGTTATTTTAATCAGATTTCCTCACAAGTGTGATGAAAAACATTGTGTGTGCCACGGGCGATAAAGGAATTACAAACTCGTGTTATTAAAGCCCTCGGCTTCGCCTCGGCCTTGTAACAAACACTCGTTTGTATTTCCTTGCTTACCGCCCTTGATACATAATGTACTATTTATTGCACATACGTTTAAGAACTAAAATGGTTTACCTCTAGTTCCTGCATAATAGGAGCATGCCTTCGTAATAAGGTTTATAGTAGCAATATATAAATATTAACGGTTTCTAATAACATTCGTATACGCATAAAACTTCCTACTGGATGCGGTTATGCTTACAAAGTTATCTGAGTCGCTTAGGTCGTCAACTGATTTAGGATTCGTTCACCCCGCGTTACGCTCGCTGGGCGGCTGGCCCGCGCCCGCGCATTGTCTGCGCCGCGCGAAATGTGAACGATCCTTTGTTTTGTTATACTTCTGTTACACCGCAACCCGAACCGACCACGGAACACTTTGCGCCCACCTAACAGTCGCCGAGACCAGCCTAATAGCCCATCCTAGCTTAACGACGGCTCTAATGTAAACGAGAATAGCTTTATCTATCGAATCTTTTGATTGTATCGCCGTTCAAGTTGTACTATGTATACTATAATTGGCCAAGTGCGAGTAGACCTCGCACACCTAGGTCAGGAGTGGCTCACTCCGCGATTTCGCCGCGCGGCTACTAGGGAGTAGATACCAAACGGATCCGGATGCGTTCCGTCTGGTGGGCGGACCCAAACGTCAGTTTTGTTAGAAAGAGAAACTTCTGTACGTAGTATATTACTTATTCTGTCCCTAAGATAACGTTTTTGTAATTATGGTTCTACATGAACGTTGAGTTTGTACTATATTCGACAAATTTGATGTTTGTATTTATTACCGATAGAACAAAGACTAAACACATGTTCCTTGTAGAAAACCCTTTATAATTTTTCTTTTATTACTAAATGTGAGAATATGACCATAATAAATGTTCTACAAACATTCAACCAGCTACCCATTCCCATTACGTTACAAACATACAGTCCATAGGTAAATATTGACATACGGACAGACAGACGTACTACGTAATCTTTTGGGTACGCAACGCTAAAAACGATTTAGAAATAAAATCTTTTACTGTCTAAGTAGTTATTTGAATGCTAAACTATTGTAAAAAAATCATTGGTAAAAAACATGCACTTTCACTGACAGAGGAAACAGTTTCCAGCACGGATTTGAATCCCGACGGTTACTTTCTCGGCAGAGACGTATAATTTAGTGAATTGTCCATTACAAAATAGATGTGCACAAACTTAAACCAAACAATTGGAGCTTACTTTTTGTCCACTTTCTCACTTCATTGATCTTCACCGATTGCTGTAATGATGAAATGCATAATACTTACTCCGCTCGGAGCGTGCATAGTTTTAAAATAGAAAGCATCTTTGCTTATTGTTTATTGTTATTGGCCTTTTACAATGGGCACATAGAATTGTTTTAAACCTCCGTGCCGTGTTGAAATGATACTGGCAATGTCTTCACGTTTCGAGATAGAGGCATTGAAACTCAAAATGGTTTTATGTTGGAATTTACAGTCGATAGTACACATTTCAACCATTGAAACTTGTAAGCTAATCGCTTTAACCGAATACATCAAGAAAAGAAAAATATTTTTCAACAAAATTATACAGAAGGAGAATTTCTAATGCTGTTCTAAATACTAAGTAAGTACATAATTTTTGACTATAGGTTGATCATCAATGGCGTGGGGCTAAAATATATTATTGAACAAGTTGTAGCAGATTTGACTTAGGTACTTTTTCTTTAAGGCTAGTAAAATGAGGTCGTCAAGTGTTTTCATATAGGTATGTGCGAGCCGATAGTGATACGACTATCCCGGTGTCTATGTAAAGGTGGGTTTAGACCAAACGAATTCTAACACATTCTAACCCCACTCTCGAATCTGGAATCTCGAATTTGGTAGAGTGGGGTTAGAATGTGTTAGAATTCGTTTGGTCTAAACCCACCTTTACTCAATTCCCACTGGCTCTGTAGCAGTGGCGTTGCGTTGAAGATATCTTAGGGCAAGCCGGAGCAGCTTTGGCTTCAATTTTCTTTAAGAGCACTATAATTAAATGCTGAACTGCCTAATATTAGGCAAGCCGATGGGAATCGAGTTCTATGGACGCCACGCCACTGCTCTGTAGTATGCATGCTAAAAAAATACGTAATTTTTTACACCATTGTTTCATTTCAAATTGTAGGAATTGTGATTTAAGATAATTAATAGGTCTTTTACGAGGGTGGCACAAGTATTTCGCTTAATTAAAAAAACTACTGTGAAATTCAAAAATATTAAAGCAAAAGCGGATTACTCACGTTGTAAAGAGCCGACAATTTGTCGACACGTTACGGACACGTTTAGCGTCCTTATTCATGGGTATCGCGACCGTAACTCGTTGAATTGTTGATTTCTTACAAGGTGATGAGTGATACGTTTTTATTTGCTTATCCTTCAAGTATGTAATTTTGCAGAATAAATGTAACTAATATCAATATTTAGCCGTAAATTATCTGTATAAAAAAAGAACACCCGATAGGTACGTTGATCCGAGCTGTATAAGTAAAAGATAAACAAGCATACTTTCACATTTATAAGGGCTAGAATTTCTCTAAGGTCGTATAAACCTGACTCAAGAAGTACATATTACCATAGAATGATTCAAAAATGTCACTGCTGGTCTTGTAATGTTCAATCCTGTAAGATAGACGTTCATTCACAGGTGTAATAAATCTCATGCATGTTGTATTACGAGTGCATGTCTCAGTCATTTGACTCGTTGCCCTTAGGCCCTTCCTTCTCGCTTCTAAGCATCACCATAATGCTTGCGACATGTACTTGCGTCCACGCACATTATCTAAACTTGTTGGTGGTCGCTGTAAATGTACCCGTAATGTCTTTATTAATCGACACGGACAAAAAACTAAATAAAACTAAGTAACAAAACGAATTACGAGTCACTAAAGTGTTAAAAGTCATGCGAGCAAAAATAATGAAGTTTTAAAAACATGTTTGAAAAGTGAATAAAAACATGATGAATGTCTTCCATGTGTCATTAATTCTAACGCGGTTGGCGGTAGCCGCGATAGAGTAGGCACTATTATATTATATTACTTCACGAGCCATGGGCTCGATGACATGGCCATGCAAACTTTTAGCCCCTGTTTAACCACCATAGGGGATTAATTTTCTTGAGTAAAGATTACTTCTAATTCTTTACAGACAATTTTTTTAATGGGGGCTGTTAGAAAATTTAAAAATTTCAGAGGAGGGCCAAAATTACAGCAAAAAATAATTGTTTTAAAATCGCTCTACTGCTGTACTGCCAAAATATGTACTACTCATTTCGAAGGGCCATGGGTGGAAAGTCCCTCGTTACATTCCACCCGGTATAAAACATTTAAACACTCATGAGCTTGAGAATTTAATTTTCCACAGTTTATTGACATTAACCTGTATACCTACTCGTACGTCTGCAGATACAGGCACCATAAGGGCAAACGTGTAATGGGAAAGCTCATAAGAGTTCACGTATGAAAGTATCTTCACGACTAAACGAAGGTTCAGGCCAGGGCAGGGATGCTCTGATCTGAACCTTCGTTTATTTTCGATTATACAGTTTTCATGATAAATCTTATTTGTCCAAATATTTTTAATATTGGAAGTTCTCAATGATGATACAATACCTAAGTATTAAATTTCGAATAAAAGACGTAAAATCAAATTAAATTACTTACATATATAATGTGGCGAGCAAATGCACATCAACGTGATAAATTGCTATATCATATTAGAAACGATATAATATCGTAATAATGGAGTAAGACTAGAGCGAAGTTACTCTATCAATTACTTAGCACTCGCACGGTCCCGATGTTGCTATTAGAAGCACATTAGACATGGTTTCGGCACGCCATGGAGGCATTAACCACCTTGTAACACGGTCACATCGTTTTTCGGCCTTCCAATTTTAGTTTTTACCGAATATCCGAACAATTTTACATTAGCGTGCGAAAACTGTTATGAATGATTTGTGTTTTATTTCAGTTTTACGATTGTTAAGTTATTCATGTTCATGTGTGTCGTTAATTTACCGTTGCGCGATCTAAGCGCCCAAGTAGTCGTGTATACGCATGTTAGGTGGAGTTAAATTTCTGTGCAATGCGATATGTGGCACAGTTGGCACACTGTAAAAAGCAAACATTATTTGTAAAAAGTTATACATGGTTAGGTACTGACTAGGTGTATCCAGTTCTTTTAAATGTTATTCAGCATTTCGTTTTACATCCGATACGAAACGTACATGTGGTTAAATCTGTTTATTTTTTGTTCAAAAAAAGCCACTAGTTTTGTATTTTTTCGTATTTTATTAAATTGTATGCATATTATATTCCACTGGGCTACGATTTTTTTTAAAAGGGTACCACTTTACATAAGGTGAGCCGTCTGCCTGTTTACCAGCCTAAGTCAATAAAAAAAGGTATCAATGTAGCGAACTACTTATAGAAACAGGTGAATTAGACATTGTTGCATTCAGATACAATTCACGACCCCCATTCCAGTTCCAGTTGTTGTGTTTGGCCACTAATTTATGAGATAAATTAATAATTTTCGTGTCGTGGGGTCACGAACCCCCCGCTCCCACACATAAATCGGGTGATGTCGCGTCGTGCGCTTCCGCCTGCGCCCGGCCGGCTACCGGCCCGCGTGCCGCCGTGCCTTCGTGTTAGCACTGTAATTAATAATGGGAACCTAAGCAACTATGTCAGGCTGGCTTCTGAAACTCTTACCGCTGTCACTTTACCTTTAGCCTACCATTATACCGTTTAATAAACACTTAGTCTCGAAGTACACTCAGTGTCGGACCTTTTAGAAACAGTTAACAGTAAAATATATTAAATAATAGATTGTATTTAACGCGAAGAACACCCAGAAAGTGATTAATCAAAAAGTCGTGATGATTTTGACAGATTTTAATGTATTATCATAATTAATAACTAAGTCCGTATTTATATGATAACGGTTTAGCGTATTATAGCTGATTTATCACAGATAAAATTTAGCAACTAATGACATCATAGTAACTGAGCAGTCTTTCATTTCATGCCATGTTGAATATTAATTGAGGCTGTGACAAATAAGCCCAAAGAATATGCAAAATAATTTCACAGTATGGCTTTTTGAATATATGGGAGAATAAAACGTTTACATTGAAACATGACGTCGAATTATCATTACTTACTTAGTTTCAAATACAAATATTTTTATTGAGTCAATAAAAGTACTTATTACTCTTACATTGTTTCTTGTTTATGATAAAAACCAAAGGCAAGTAAGCGTCAACTGAACCCCGTACTAGTGTGAACTATGTCAAAACAGCCTGAATTTGCTCGTTATCATTGAGCCATAAAAACAGAGTTTTTGGTAGTTCTCTGCGATTTTATACCGTTTTGCTTGCTTCATTACCATCGCCACTATTATTGGCCATTTTATAAAAGCAATCAGGATCATTATGGTAATAACTAAATATTTTGACTAAAAAAAACCCCGACCGCGGTGCATTTTAAAAGTGCATAAATTCCGCCATTTTGGTTATTTTAACGAACTTTATACCCAGTGACACTCGCGCCATCAAGACGAATCTAATGATGTATCATTTATCAAAATTGGTTGTGCCGTTGAGTAGTTACGAGCGGACATAGGAACGGACATACATACATACATACAGGTCAAACACATAACCCTCCTTTGGGCTTCGCCGCAGTCGGGTAAAAATAGCAGAGGCACGCGACTTCTACAAGATAACCGAAAACGACTCCATAGTTTATAGGGAGCTCATGCATAATGTGGCGATGGTAATGATGAGATTGGTGCGACTGTTTAGTCGCAGAGAACTACCCTTTAAAAATAAATCCTCCAAAGTACCCTCTGGATATGTGAACTGGTTTCTAAACTGGGAAACGTTTCAGCCAAAGACCACACAAGCTTTCATGATTGGTATTGTTATTTTCAACGTTAGTTCTGTGTTAACATAATATATACAGACATAATATCTTTGGCGATTAATTATCATTTTATTTCTTTGACTTTAATTGTGAAACTTGTAATAAATAGTCTTAAAAAATTGCTTACCGGTTTTTAAAACGTTAAAAGATAATAAACCGTATTTTGAAAATATCGCGTTATCTTTTATTAATAATGATAAATACATCGAGTCGTATAATTAATATTCGCTCTCATGACCCTTATCATAAAAGTAGCAAACTAGTTTCATCTTAAATTAGTACTTTGCAAAATATTTTACTAATGAATATTGACTTTTAATTAAGCATTAGAGGTTTTTTGCTATCGGACAGATAAATAAGTCAGTTGGCAGGTGGCAAATAAAACAGTCTCGAGTAACGGTACGCTTACAAGTTAATCAGTCTCCTCATTTAAATAATACTCATTACTTATAACTATTTCAATAATCTTCATATTATACCTACACTATGAAATTGTGTCAGTTGTTAACGAAACCTAGGCAATGACGCAACATTTTCACTGTTAAAATTACGAGTATACCATTGTGTACTCAACTATCGCGATCTCTAATTCTCTTACTGTATCGTATCGCTATTATAATGATTCACGTTGTGGCGCGTTTCTCAGACTTAAATGTTAAAAGTGAAGTCTACGATATAAAAAGCAAATTCGAACGTCTAAGAGTAACTTAAAATATTATATGTGTGTTAAGTGTAAAATAATTGTAGCGAAGTTTCAAATGCCTCAAGCACAAAATATAATTTATGCCACCGTCTTGGAGCTTGATGTGTAAATTGTTGTTAATTTTAACTAATTTTGTACGGCCCTCCCATTTCACACAGTCGGGAGATAAATGATACACTGAACTAAACAAATGCAAAAAACTTTAGCCAAGAGTGAGTTGGTGTTAGCTTCTACGCAGTACAGGATTTATATCAATAGAAGACATAGGTGCTGAATTTAAATCATTAGTGGCTCTTAATCAATACTTAGAAAATATTGTAATAGTACATTGTGTATCAAGGGCGGTAAGTAAGGAATTACAAACGAGTGTTTGTTACAAGGCCGAGGCGAAGCCGAGGGCTTTAATAACACGAGTTTGTAATTCCTTTACCGCCCGTGGCACACACAATGTTTTTCATCACACTTGTGAGGAAATCTGATTAAAATAACCTTACTTAACCTAAATAAAATTGTAAAACTGACAGTGACATTAGTGACATTATCCATAGACAATGCAAAGACAGTCACGTTCGGAAACCTAGCGGTAAAGACTTAAAATGGTTTATTTTATTTTTGCAAAATACTGAAATGCACTATTTAAACATTTAATTAATGCTACAGAAATATGTGTTTACATGTATTTGCAATAACAGTTCTCTTTAAATAAATATTTCAGTAATAAAAGTTAAAAAAGTATGTAGGCTTTTCCTTTGAACATGACAAATAAGAGTAAAACAGAACCAGCGTTTCAAATTTAAAAAGAAAACCATTACGCCCTAGGGCGTAATAGGTCATTTACGGCCCGCAAAACCTACGTGTAATGATACCATTTTCGAGCAAGTGTGATGAAATAGTACATTGTGTATCTAGGGCGGTAAGTAAGGAATTACAAACGAGTGTTTGTTATAAGCCCGAGGTGACACCGAGGGCTTTAATAACACGAACAAGAAAACATTAAAACAGAAAGTGACATTAGTGACATATGCCCATTGCCCATAGACAATGCGAATGTCAAGTCACGTTCGGAAACCATAGCGGTAAATACCTAAAACGGCCATTTTAATTGATTTTATATTTACAATATACTGAAATACACTATTTAAACATTTAATTAATGTAATCGAAATATGTGTTTACATGTATTTGCAATAACAGTTATCTTTAAATAAATATTTCAGTGATAAAAGTTAAAAAAGTAAGTTGGCGTGTCCTTTGAACATGACAAATAAGAGTACATTTAAATTACAGATTACAAAGTAAAGCCCCTAATTCAATTAAAAAAACAGGCTCATCAATAGTTATGATTTTAATTTACTCCTAATTCATTTTGGACTATATTCACTTTGAACGGAAGTATATCAGGACAATGATTTATTAGACTACATTCACTTGGTGCGTATTTAATTTTGCTCATAATTGATAATGGCCAAATTCCATTCGGGCTTAATTAATTTGCAACGAAAATAAATTTGGTTGTTAATATTTTTGACCACAATTACGTTTTGACTAAATTCACTTTGGATATTATTACTTTTGACCCAACGTCAAAATGGTCATTTCACGTGGACGATTTTCCATTTGTACCTAATGACAGTAAATCCTTATTTCGAAGTGATATTTCATAGTCGATATAAATGCTGATCACTACCCGTCCATGTTATATAATGATAATATGTAATTTACGTAATTCATAGACATACTTTTAAGGGATTTTAAAATTCAAATAAACATCAATTTATACAACTAAAACTTAATTATTAACGAGTTTCATACACAAAAACTTCTTTTAATGCTATTCAATCGATTTTCATACAAAGTAAAATGAAACCAAGAGTGCCTTGCAATGTAGGCCAATTTAGGTGAATTGTATAACTTGTATGACATTGTGTAGCATAATAGTAGTACTAGTACACTGTATAATAGGTATTCAAGTTGCATTTGCATAACTGTCATAACTAAGTATAAATATATCGATAAATTAATATCGTTGGGAAGTCCCTAGGACAATTTTATTCGTGCCACAAAAACTGATATGTCTGGTAATAGGTATACTATTATGTGACACTTCTAGATATGTGCCTATGTACCCCAGTCACCTGCTATAATATTTGATAAAACTATTTTAAACCTATATCGATACCTTTAGACTCAAAGGGCGTAAGCGCCGTAGGTGCTAATGGCATTTACGCCCTTTGAGTCTAAAGGTATCGATATATAGATGCAAGAAATCAAAGTACATACAAAACTTTGCGCTTACCTATAGTCCACACCAGGAATCGAACCGGGTTCCTCTGGATTTCCGGCTCAGCATTTCAACAATCAGACCAGTGGAGCAGTTAGCAAGTGCGAAGGCACTTTTTCCAGCTAACGAAACGAAATTTTAGAAGCAATTTTGCAATCTACTTTGAGATCTGTATTATTGGTTTAATAGGTTTTTAACTTATTAGAAACTAGCTGTCCCGGTGAACTTCGTTCCGCCTCAGAATTTTGAATGTTTATATTATGTTTTCATAGTTATTTTGTTATTCGGGGCAGAGACAAACCCAAAACAAACAAAGATCATAGAAATCGTTCCACCTGTTCTCGAGTTATAAATGGTGTAACTAACCCGACTCTATTTTATGTGGTATAATTTCCCACATGGAAAACTAAGAAAAAAACATCATGTTTATTTCATATACTATTTCTAAAGCCGTTAACTAGAAAGTATTAGATAGGTACGCGTGCGCCGTTCCTACATGAATACAGGTGTCCGTCAAGATAGCGTACACCGTAAAGCTATTCAGAATCTGATGCAGCCAATAAATAGTACCCAAATATATAGTACCGACGAAATACCTAGGTGAAAAAAATAGTACCCTTAAACTTTCTGAAATATAAGGCCTGTTCACGGTGTACGCTACCGGGCATCAAGCTGGCATACACCGTTTGTATCTCTGGAACGGCTTTGTTTTTGGAAACGCTTTATATCTCAAAAAATAGTACCCAAATAGTACCCTAGGACCCTACAATTTCATTTCTTTAGCTATCGTAGAAGCCGAGATATAGTGAGCTCTTTCTATAAGAAATTCCCGGGTACGCCAGCTTGACGGTGTGAAATTTTGTACACCGTTAACCGGCTTCTACGATAGCTAGAGAAATGAAATTTTAGGGCCCTAGGGTACTATTTGGGTACTATTTTCTGAGATATAAAGCGTTTCCAAAAACAAAGCCGTTCCAGAGATACAAACGGTGTACGCCAGCTTGACGCCCGGTAGCGTACACCGTGAACAGGCCTTATATTTCGAAAATTTTGAGGGTACTATTTTTTTCACTTAGGCATTTCGTCGGTACTATTTGGGTACTATTTATTGGCTGCATCAGATTCTGAATATCTTTACGGTGTACGCTATCTTGACGGACACGAATACAGTAAAAGTATGTTGAATAAAGCCAATGAAGGCTCATCATTATTATAAATTTACCATTATGTGTCAATTTTCTAAACTATTGCCAGCTACTAACTTGCGTTGATTGTTAACAAAGATTCGGTAACGAGGTGATAACTAGAAACTCACACCTATTTACGAGGTGGCTCATTCAATATCAGCGGGAGGTCGCTACAGCAGCCTTTTGATTGACGTCATACGAAACCGTAAACCGTGGACCACTCTTTCATTATAGCTTGAATTTGCCCACAAAGATAAAAGATCAGAACTTCTGTTTGCTTTAAATACGGCAATCCGGAAAAAACATAACATTCCTTGGGTTCAATAAAGTTTTCCTGTTTAAAAAAATTGTTTTTGTATTTAGGGGAAGGTGTGCATGAAAGAGCCATGTTTTGACAGAGCCACTTCGATTTTCACCGAACTTTTCGAAATTAAAATCACTTCAATTTTATTTTCGTGTGCCAACATTGATAATCTGCAACCCACAAAGATTTTCCAGTTCACCACAGCGTAATGGCGGAGCAAGACCTCATCGACAAAAATCGCATTGAAAAGTCAGTTTTTACAGTATAATGTATTGATTTACCTCTTAAATGATGTTCCGACTAGGGTATGCATTTATTTCAGCTTTTAATTATGTGGTATATGATTCGAGACTTTATCATAAAATTTTAAAGTTATAATATTTATGGCTACTTGCTATGAAAGAGCTTGTGAAACATGTGGTGAAAAAGCCGGTTCTTTTATAATAACCTATTTTAGATCTTTGCTATTTTTTATGTTATGCTAGACGTAAAAATATCACCAGAGTCAATAAATCTAAGAAAACGTATTGTTACTTCGGATCCGATCACAATCCTCATGTCGGCTGCATAGCACTGGTTGGCTTAGAGGATTTATGCATCGAAATAAAGATTTGGCCATTTTTAGATGTTTTAATTGTTATTCTGTTATTAGGGGCAGAGACAAACCTAAACAATCAAAGATCATAAAAATCGGTGTACCCGTTCTCGAGGTACCTATAAATGGTGTAACTAACCCGACTTATTTTACTCGTATATATGTATGTAGATATAGATATGACATTTAATACAAATGAAACTGGCTGCAGCACGGTGACTAATACAGCGATTTATTAAGATATTTATTTAATTAGTTATTGGTATGCGTGGCTCTCATAAAATGTGGTGGCTCTTTCAATGAACACACGCTATAAAAGAGCCGTTTTCCCTTATTTTAAAAGTTAAATTTTTTTATTATAATATTTATTTAAAAGAATAATTGATGATTGTATGCTGAAGAGCAATAAACGAATTTCTAATTTAAATATAAACTATGTAGTTTTATTGTGTGTTAGATATTAAAATGAGTTGGTTTCCAAAACTGGCTCTTTCATGCACACCTTCCCCTACTACCTATGTGGGGAATTCACCCCGTTCACTCTATTAGAGTGGGCCTAGGCCCAGTAGTGGGTCTGATAATTATGATATTATATTATGTACTAAGTGATGAACAAGGTGCTCGTCAGTGGTGTGGCGTCCATGGAACCCGATTCCCACCGGCTTGCTTATTTTAAAGTAAATGACCGGAGTATCTACTACTCTTACTAAAAATATATTTGACGCCACGTCACTGGAGCTTACCTAATAGAAAGAACAACTGCAGACATATGCAGCCTCTCAAGTCAAATGTTGCTAGTGCGTTGTCACCCTGAGAACTAGGATGTAACGCCTCACCTGTCTGTAATTAATTACACAGGCTCATACTCTTCAAACCGGAACACAACTTTAGTTATTTAGCATCAAACTGCTAGAAACACACCAACATAGAAAAATAAACTTCGGTTATATGTTAACGCATTGTCTAACCTTTTTCATACATAAAAGTCCTATATCAAATTTATAGTTAGGTGTTATAATTAAGTTAGTAGTTGTGTTGTTCACACGGGGACATCAACCTCGACGTCTTGTGCTACGGGAATTAAAATTAAACCCTGTCTATTTTTCCTATATGCAAAATATGCAAATTAATATCTATTTAATTACTTTCCTCTAAAAAAATCAGCTATCTTGCTCTAAACGTCTCCGAATGAAATTAGCATATTAATTATGTATTTGGCAGCGTTTTATGATCTTTCATAAATATACATATTGCGATGTTGCTTAGAGGCAAATAGTCTATAAGCACATTGGCTATGATATTTGTAGGATTACGTACTTACAAACGTATCTATCATTTATTTATAATTAACTAGATGCAGCTCGCGACCTCGTCCCCGTGAATGTCTGACTTTTTCATACACATTTTTATCCCCAGTTTCGATCCTTTAAGGGTTGAATTTGGCAAAATCTCGAAGATCATCTAAGATGCTTTTTTTTATACAACTAGGGTGGCAAACAATCGTACGGCCTGCCTGATAGTAAGCAGTCACCGCAGCCTATGGACACTTGCAACAGCCTATGGGCATTACGTGCGTGTTGCCGACTCTTTAAAAACCTATTCACTCTCCTGCTACTCTTCGTCCCCTAAAGAACACGAGTAACTTTTTGGGAATCATACGCCGTACTGGTAAAGATCTAGCATCGAACCGCCTCAAGTTAGCTCCATCTTAGATACAGATTTATTTGTGTTAAGGATACCGCGTTGCGTCCCATAACCAAAAAATTTATTAATTTTAACGATGGTAAAAAAAACTGTCGATATTGTCAGTTGTTATAGACCAAGAGGTCGCAGCATATAAGGTATTATATTTTATGCTGCGACCTTAAATCTGCCCTTAAATGACGTGTGAATGCAATTTTACACTTATAAATACTTAATTATTTACCTCTACGGCAACAACATTTTAGAACCCATCTTAAGCTCTTTTTCTTGTTCCAATTAAAAGTCTCGTCTGTATTCTATCTCTTGGCTTTTCCAGGACGTAATTAAAGCCTACGTGTAAAATAATTTAAAGTCCCATAAAGTGGTCTTCAAAATACTCTACATACTTTATATCCTTGATATTGTTGATATCCATCCGGTTGTCGTAAAGAGGTCGTGTATAATCTCCGTGGCGCCAGTATGGGCGTTAAAGGAATACTGCGACAGAATCCGTTATAAATGTATATTATGTATCCTGGAGGAAGATTGTTTACTCGAAAATTACACGGTAATGTAGTAGTAATGTTTGAGCACTCAAGTGCAAACTTTAAGGGCGGATACTGCACTTGATATTCTCAAAAAATATATTTTTCAGCCTACTCCAACCAAACATGACAAAATCAATGTGAATTACATTTTTCGCGACTTTTAGTCCACACACCCAGAAACAATTATGTATCAAAAACGTAGGAGGTTGACTTTAACCCCTATAAGCAGGTACGGCGGTGTGGTTATTTGGATATCATTAATTAGGTAAATCCGTACTTCAAGTTTGTCACATGCTTGCCCAAACAGATTGTTTAGAGACTTAAACTGAAATCATGAAAAACTACTTCATGACGCGGTAGCGTAGTCGGAATTTATGATGCATATTAGTATGGAATGATTGTATACGCTCGTCATGTAGCGCTGTCTGAGTAATGTCTGCGCTGGCGCATAGGAAACACTTCGCGATTATTATCAAGAGCTTTCGCTCATCACACGGAGCTGCATAGACTACCTGAATTTATAGATACGATTTTGCCGTACAAAATACATTGTGCGCTGCATGTTAGTTGAATTTTGTATGCGGGAAATAAATCATTTCTTCTTGCTGAATGTAGGTAATTCCTAATCACAGTAATAGCCGTTGTCGTATTAGCAGAAGCTGCCATCGAACGATCGTATTATTAATAATCCAGCCAGTTCTTATGCTAATGCTAAAATTGCCGTCTGAAATTAAATTGTTTTACTTTTTTTATGTGTATTTTTCGTGATTTATTCCAATCCGTTTAAAACGAGAGATGACGAATCTAGGAAATTTATGAAATTGTTTAATCTAGAATCATGAATAGTGTTGTGACTTATTCACCACATGTTTTCCCTTTAAAATAACAGAGAATATAGTTAACAGTGCTTGTTATAGGAAAAGTGGCTTTGAACCTGACTTTATGTAGTGTTTTTATATGTAATATTTGTTAAAGCTTTACTGCACCATAAAATAAAATACAAATGGTGGACTATGGATATAGTACCTAGGTAGTGGTGATGGATGCCTTAAATTATTTTGAAGCAGTCTTTGTGTATAATTTATATAGTTCGTTATTAGTTTGGATTTTCATAAATATTTCATTATTTAGATACCACACGAAACACATAAGTATAAGTATACGACTTAAAAAAAACAGACTTGCACAGAACTCATAATAAAACTAAAACGTGCTCAATTTAATTAAAGTCAAAAAATTTAATGGAACCTGATTTATTTACGTTAAATTAATGATGAGAAAGTTTTTATTGGGGTCTCTCAAACCAAACTCAATTAGGGATTTTATGTGCGAAAGTAGCACAGTGTGGAATTTCACAGAGCTGTTCCTTAATTTAGTAAGGGTTTTTATTGCAATACTTCTCATGAGAATTAAGTCATAGTCAATTAATATTAAATAAACTGTCATGAAACTCCGTAGTTTAACAAACATGTACCGGTATTCCCGATCACGTAGCTTCTATTTCGTGGGGCCATTAATCGTAATCTATGTAAGATAAGTCGCGCATGTGATATCTAAAACTAGACTGTGTATAAATGCGCTTAGTTGTGTAGCCAAAGTAATAAGTTGTGTTATTCAGCTCAACGCACCACAGCTAGAATCACTAATGAGAGAGCGCAATTCAAATCAACTGATTTATAAGGAGTGAGTTATTTAGCCGGCCGCACGCACGTGCGATATTTATACATTTAAATGACCATTCCCAATTATCTGATAGGCATTCAGGAATCTGCATTGGATAGGAGATTGTGTAACAAAATTTCTCTTTGTTGCCCTTACCTAGTTTACGAACTTGCTTAAACTTCCGCTCAACTTACAAAGTTAAGCAGAAGTTATATTAGTCTTTAAATTCGACTTGCTAACGTTGTCCTTTTATTTTGTAAAAATAAAAACTTATATTGTTTTAATAACTAAATAAGACAGACTCGGCTTATCTTATCTGCTAACAAATAAACAATGAGTAAATTCTCATACTCTCAAAGAAAACAAGGAAGTATTGTCTACGACAATACTTTTCCTTTTCTGAATCGTGTTTATTGTGCTGTAGAGATTTATTTACGAGTGAGTGTGTACAATTGCAATCTAAACCGGTAGGGAAGCGATATCGATACTTATATTAGCTCGTTAGAGTCGGCGGGCCTTGTCCGGATGGTATCGCGTAACCCCCTCAATTAGCGTGCCCTGCCTATCGCGGCAATAACCCGAAACAGAGTACGTATAACCGACCTGCATTCGTGACGCGACGTACGAACCGAACCACTATACGTACACTTAATTATCCGTAACTATAAATTTTAAAAGCGATGATAAGGTCCCGTTGCGCTCTCTGGGAACGCTGCTCGCCGGTAATGGCGCCTGGCGAATTAAATTTAATTAATTCTCCCTCGCCGAACATACTCGCGGGATCGAATTCGGCCAGAACGGTAGCCAATGGGAGCCGAGATATGCCGTTACTCAGCAAGGAAACGACTAGCTGCGCTCAGGGTTACCATCGTCAACAGAACGGCTCATTCGTCGGTACATTAATGCAAATTCGAATAATGTAGAGCATTGTGATTTAGAGGTGTCTAACGACACTCAAGATTATCTATCTTCTAGCTGTGCAAACCAGGGCCTCTCTCCTCTCACAGGTCACAGATAGTTCACTCCGCACCGTAGGCGGCGCATCCGAAACATAAACCATGCTAATGGCCAGTGTAATAAGGAACAAAACTATAATGGCTACTTGATCTATTAACGTCATGACCACATCTAAATGGTAACCCTATTTTAATGTTACACTCAGTATGTCGACGCTCCGCTAGCCAAAAGATCAGAGTGAGATAAAAATGGTATTTGTTAAACAGATTGCTCCCGCATTACTTATCGAACCAGTTTCGTACATTTACTTCGCATGTCGCTTCGTTTATACCCGACATATTAACTTCTGACAAGTTAAGACGCCACTCCGGTTTAGTGTTCCTCAGGCAACTTGAAAGGGTCTAATTTTGACGTCGTAGTTTTATCATTGCCTCTAATTTGTTGGACTGTTTACCTACCATTTACACCTCTCAAATGAAATGTCTCGTGTCTTCCGCCTGTGTACCACCACTACGTAGTAATCACGTACTTATAATTTAATGCCTCCACACGGGAATGTTGAACCACTTGTTACTGTTCTTAATTTAGCCGTGTAATCGAAATAGGGCGTACTTCGGGCACACAACTGACAACAAATTATGATTCGTGTAAATTCATATAATAAAAAAATCTAATTATATTTTTTGTTTTGTTATCCGATGTTTCTATCAAATCGGCTGTCAAAAATAGTCTATCTGACTGATGTATAGCGGCTAACGTCAGCTTCCTTAAAAAACGTGAGCAGCCAATTGGTTAACCGATTTCTTGTTATAATTATAACGTAACCGTAGAAACGTCAGCTTCCGAAGAAATCATGATTGGTAAACAGAGTTTTTATTATAACGTAGCCGTAGCAACGTCATCTTCATTTCATTGGTTAAAAGAGTTCGGTAGGTAAAAGTCGTGATTGCAGAGTTTTCCCGATGTCTTCTTCGTACGAGTCTGGACCCCGATTTGCATAATGTGGCTAAATTAAGAACAGTGACAAGTGGCGCAATATTCCCGTGTGGTGACTGTACTTTAATATGCTTAAGCGTATGCGCTTCAGGTGCAACATTGCGAAATGCTGTCTTTCATAGATTTTAATGGAGTTTTATTGATCTTCTAACATCATACCTATATGTTATGTCCAAGGCGTGTTGCACGTGATTTAGCACCCAATAGATATGTCCGAAGTTGACTCGATCTGATTTTTGTCATATCAATAATGTGAAGCAATTGACACGTGTATGAGAGACTGGATCTATCTAGTTTGCACTATTCGCGTGAGTGCTTGCATAGTATACATTATATTTATTATTTACATTTAAATATTAAATGTAAAGAAAAATATCTCAAAAAAGCTTTTGGCACTGTTTGTGTTTTTGTACATTGTACAAACTACCAAAACGGTATACGTGTAACGTAGTAGTCGTTAGGCGGGCGGAAAATCGCTTGGTCGACCGCCCCTGCAATATATTATCTACATGCGCGCACGGCGGTTTCGCACAGCCGGCGAGTGCAGAGCGCTGTTCCATTGCGTTATGCGTCCGCGCTCTTTGTTTATGTTAGTATTTACTCCACATAAACGGAATGAAACTTGTTGACCGCGCCGCCCGATAACGGAGTGTTTTGTCTGCAATTAAGAGCGGTGAGAGCGGGTCAACCGCGCGCATTACCACAGAGTTATGGAGAAATTTTAAGCGTGTCGGGCATGTTTAACTACAGAGCTGTCATGCTGTATACACAGTCACGTTGTAAATCTACCATAACGACGTGATGGTCACTTGTTAACAATTATGATGTAATAAATTATCAAGCGACGCGCTACAGCCCGCACCTACGACGCCTCCTAGAGCTGTGACTTGTGATTGGGGTGACCTCCGATTTTATTCCTTAAAAAATCAACTAAATAGTAAATGGTAATGTCAGGTTATATTTTCAGGAAGCCTTGCAAATCGTGAGGCATTTATTGACTAACACAGCGGTTCCATTAGCAGAATTTATGCACCAAATGAGTGTGTCCACTTACAGTCGCTACCAGTTTAAGTAGTACTAATTAACAGTCGATTAAGATGCAAATCGACGCCACACGGCGCTTAATTTGATTCGGCATAGCTTTTTAGAACGGCTACGGTCTTGTATTGAGAGCCGACACCCCACGGAGCGGCCGCCTCAGTGAGTTAGGTCAGTGCGAAGATAACAAGCCGGTAAACAGAGGACAATAATCGTTCGTCGTAGCCGCGGGAGCTGCGCTGGGCACAAAGCGCCACATCAAACAGTAGGTTAATTACTGCTTGTAATGCTACACCCGCGTAAGTAACATTATTCTTGCTTGCTTAATTAAAATAGATGACTTTAGTGTAAATTTTTTTGAAACTATATTATTTTGGTTTTGTTTAATTATCGACTAAGCGGAAGACAAATTTACAGGTTTCATGATTTTGGTTTTTTTTTCAGTCTACCGTGTAGGAACTAGGTCAGTGGTTCAGAACCTGGGGGTAATTACCTCTTTAGGGGTAAAATTAAGTTTTCTCAGGGGTAATACTCATATTAAGTCGTTTTTCTTTGAGTACTTTCATGTAATTGCCTGAATTACCTATTTTTTGGAGGGGTAACAACATAGATGTCGATGGGGCCTGTGGGTGATGTAGTAATAAAGGTTACGAACCACTGAACTAGGTATTCCATTCATTCTTCCTATCCTAAAGTTCCAACACTTATAGTCTAATAACTTAAGGATTCTAACGATACCTAACACAGTATAATTATAGTACTTATTGTGGAATAAAAAATCTCATACAAAAACCCACATAAGCTCCAAAAACACTGCAATCCTTTTTTTGGGCAGTCCTGGAATAAATTTACCTGCCTAAAGAAGTCGTTGGTGACGATCAGATTTTCTCCGTTTGTTTTTATTTAATACAAATCAAGTCATGTTTACAACAAGTAGACATGCGAGTTAACCTGCTGTGTTTGTTGATCATGTGTAACTGAGTATATGTATCAAATGTTAATGAACTTAATGCTAAGTAGCGCTGTAGAAAGCGGTATCCTGCGAAACGCAACCGTAAACACAATTATTACGTGTTCCTTTAACGAAAACACCGTTTGTAATCTGTAACAACCAATAAATCAAGATACAGTTAGACATCAAAAACATAATACAATCAAGCTCAATCTAGTAAGTAGGTAAGCTCGACCTAATCGTATTTCATGCCCTGCCTACTGTTAACTAGGAAGTTCAGCAGTTATCGCCACGCGACTTTTATAGCTTCATCTAGTTTACTTATTCATTTAATTATAGATCACTAGTGTGTTTTTTCGTTTTTAACAAATAAATAGTGTGACCCAGCGGACGAACCCTTATTGTCATACCAAAGTGGGACAGCTATGTCCGCTGGGTCACTGCTTATAAATAAGTTATAATAATCAAATTATAATAAAAAATATTTGCATTACGTAGCTTTATTATCTATCTTTTAAATGAGCATACACTTTATTAAAAAAATATCCGAATAAAGATTTCCTTTCAATTTTAGTCGGAGAAGGTGAAATTTTGTTGACAAAGAAAAGTTGATTCACCCAATCGTATTATCATAATTACCAACTTATATTAGTCAGTACACTAATTTAAGCTAACTGACATAGGCCTCTCCAACTGCAGGCCAATGTGCGTGATGATGCCAGGTGGATTTCACTCGTTTTTGGCTGCCCGCGCGGCAGGTATAACCGATTCGCTCCTCGGGAGCTAAACGTCAGAGTGGCACAATATAATATCCTCACAGTAGGTACGCTAACGCCGTTGATGCTGGCCGCCGCCGCCGCCGAGAACTGTGCGAATATACTATCAATAATGTATTTAAAATACATGTAACGTAGGGGTCTACATATTTCTCTATAATCAAATTTAAAGTGTGAATGTGATCTGTTGTGGAGAAGTTTTTTCTGAAGCCTGCCTGTTCCGGTGGTTTCAGAAAAAACTTCTCCACAACAGATCACATTCACACTTTAAATTTGATTATAGAGAAATATGTAGAGCAATATAGGCCACTTTACTTGGCCTTTATCGACTATGACAAGGCCTTCGATTCTATATCCCACAACAGCTCTGCAAGAATGTGAAGTGCCATCAGAGACCATAGACCTTATAAAAGACATATATCTTAAAAGCGTGAGCCGTGTAAAATTGGAGAGACAAGGGCCGAAAATAAATATTTTTGTAGAGGTGTCAGGCAACGTGACCCACTCTCCCCAAGGATCTTTATTGCTGTGCTTCAAAGCATAATGAAAACTCTGAAATGGGAAAGAAGAGGTATTTATATGAATGGGAAACTCCTCAGTAATCTTAGGTTCGCAGACGATATCATACTCTTTTCTGAATCAGCTTCTCATTTACAAGAAATGATAAATGAATTAAACGAGGTAAGCAGAAACATTGGCTTAGAACTAAACGCTTCCAAGACTAAAATCATGACGAACCATCAAGCTACACCAATAAGCGTCGATACAAATACATTAGATTATGTTCCAAGCTATATTTACTTAGGACAACAAGTTTCTTTCTCTAAGACAATACTCGAAGATGAGGTCAGAAGAAGAGTTAACATAACTTGGAACAAATTTTGGAGCAATAAAGAAACCTTAAAATCGAAGCTCCCCATAAAACTCAAGAAAAAAGTTATGGATTCACGTTTACTGCCCTGCCTCACATATGGCTGCCAAACGTGGATATACAATAGTAAAATTAAAAACATAATACAAGTATGCCAGAGAGCGATGGAAAGGAGTATATTAAATATACGAAGGATACATAGAAAAAGAAACACAGAAATAAGAAAATCAACAAAATTAATAGATGCTCTCCAGCACTCTCAATACCTAAAATGGAAATGGGCATGTCATGTGGCACACATGGATAAAGAAAAATGGACAAAGAGAGTAACTACTTGGCAAGGACCAGCAGGCAAAAGGAAAAGAGGTAGACCAAGAGAAAAATTGGTTGATGAGATAGTAAGAAAAGCCGGTGAAAACTGGATGATGAAAGCAAAGGACAGACAGACATGGAGAAAAATAGAGGAGGCCTTTACCCGTTGAGGGGTCCATAGTGAATTTAATATAACCGTGTTTTATAATGTAAAATTACATGAATACTTCTAAGTTGCCAGTCATTATGGAAATAAAGAGGCTATATTATTATTATTATTATAACGTAGGTACGGCTTCCAAACTCATTTGGCTAAGAAAATTGGTGAATACTGTCAACTTATATTGAATTACAGTGACATCTACTTAGTTTGTGTACAAAGTGCAAAATTATTTGGATTCATTATTAGACCAATAAATTATAAATTAGACTATGGAGGCTTAAACACGAAGTCTTCACAAGTTAATAGTATCTTCGGCGTTGGCCAAAGGACGTACGAGTAGTGGGGAAACGTAGTGTACTGCGAGAAGTTTACCTTACTGTGGCTGTGGGCGTGGCAATGGCGCGCGCGTCGAAGGATTGTATTGTTTAGTTAAGAGCGTAGGAATTCTTGTTATTTGTATGAAAATGCGCGAGAGTACAATATTTGGTTATATTCTTTAATCTGTAACGATGCGCGGCTAATCTCATCTCATCCAGGTTTGCAGCCACCTGAAAACGTTTAAGGGTATCCTACTGACGACCCACAGTCTCTACTTAGGAACGCGTTTCCTCCAACTATTGTCTCTGCTTCCTGCTGCAAATATGACCTGTCATAATTTTAAAATTCCTACAATAAAACTGGAAAATATAAAGTGATAAAATTTATATATTATAATTTTACGTAACATTAACATAAGCCTTGGTAGTGGTTTATTTATAAAACTAGAAGAAATTACATTAAATAAAATCGTAGCCAAAATGATTTTAATCCTGATTTTTATACATTCTAATAGCTAAGTATTTGAGATTTATATAATACATTCCATATCTAAATTTACCTAAATAAGTTGCAAAAGTTGTTACAAAAGTTGCTGCACACATTTGTATCGTGGCGTAGTACTAAAGTGTCCAGCTACTTTTGAGGCCGACTGTACTACATTTTTTTAATGCTTTGCTAATAGCTTGGTCTACCTAAGATGGCCGGTTACTATGGGGGTTTCCAGTTCAGAGCACACGTATTCAATTACGAGTAGTGATAGTTAAAACCTTGTAATAAGTGTATATAGTATCTGCAAGTGTTATATTATGCTGTATTCCTAGCGCCTAATGAGTGCCCTTAGGGCAGACCTTAGCACATCCGTCCGTCTTTAGACTAGTTAGTTACGAGAAAACACTTCTTAGTCTGCGTCAGACATATGTCTGTTCAGTGCTCACCGCACCGGCTTAGATGCATCACGTTACATTAATCAAACATCAACTAAGGCCGACTGAAGATACTCCAGGAAGGCCAATTGCAACTAATGGCAGTAACTTTGCCTATTGTATGTACAGTCACCATCAAATAGTAACATCGACGAGTAAAACGCCATATACAGGTTGGTCCATTTCGATCGGTCAGTATGGGAAAGTCTGAAACTATAAGACATACGAAGGTCTATTCTTAGGAACCATGTCATCGATTTTAGGGCCAAGAAAAACTGCATACATAGATTTGAAAAAAAAAATTACTTTAACCGGGAATCGAACCCGGTCGTTATGGAAAACAAAACTTAATTGAGTTAAAAATATTAAATACAATTGATTTTATTCGTTTTACATATGTATGGTACGTTTGCTTAGTAACATTTACTGCTTATGACCTACACAATCGATATTCAAATAGAAATAATGTAAGTTTTTATTTTAAAAAAAACCTGGTTCGATTTCTGGTTAAAATACAAGTTATTTTTTCAAATCTATGTATGCAGTTTTTCTTGTCCCTAAATTCGATGACATGGTTCCTAAGAACAGATCTTCGTACATCTTATAGTTTCAGACTTTCCCATACTGACCGATCGAAATGGCCCCCACATCGCATTACCTCTTTATTACTATAGGCACAACGATGTGTGACGATGTATCTGGAGTTTTGAATATTACTGATTGTACATACAATAAGCAAACTGTACACTGTACACATATTTCACATTTTTTTTAAAGATACAGTATACCTACCCGGCATTTACACAACTGAACGTTGTAAGATTTTCGTTACTCAACCGAATTGAATCGAATCGTTTTTTACATATTCATTCATTATAGTCGATTTTTTTCTAATTTTTCTTGTTATGAAGCTCCAAAATTGATTGTCTTGTGGCCTTAAGTAAAACATTAATGTGAGTTTGTTTGTCTGCAGCATACATTAACGGGGCACAGCGCGAAGGTGATGGCAGCCAAGTTCCTGGGCGAGCCCACCAAGGTGATCACCGGCAGCCACGACCGGACGCTCAAGATATGGGACCTGAGGAGTAAAATGTGTCAGTAATTTGTATACGCTACGAAATTTGATTAAACTGACAATAGCTTCTAAAACTTTCAGTTCGAAACGTAAAACTGAAAGTTTTAGAAGCTATTGTCAGTTTAATCAAATTTCGAGAAAATGAAACGGAGAGTACCTATACACGTTATCAAAGCGACGAAAATATTTGGTGGCCCTTATGCTTCTACCAATAAAATCGTGCGTACACATTTTTAATCATAAGGACTAGGTATGATTAAAAATGTGTACGCACGATTGTACCTGTAGTCAACCTATTTCACCATGCTCTAACCCAGCGGTCGGCAACCTGCGGCCCGTGACCACTCACTTGCGGCCCGCGAGCCTCCCTAGCTATTTGAATGTAAAGGTCGATATATTCAGAATTGTATAAAATCACCAATTATTAACATAGTGCGGCCCGCGTCAATTTCGATAGCTACTATGTGGCCCTTGGCTGCTAAAAGGTTGCCGACCGCTGCTCTAACCTATTAGGGGCAGGAAAGAGGGGAGTGAATAGGTTCTCAAAAGGGTCGGCAACGCGCACATAATGCCCCTGGTGTTGCAAGCGTCCATAGGCTGCGGTGACTGCTTACCATCAGGGTAAGGCCGTAAAAAAGGGATGATTTCGTGACTTGTAAGCGTCCGGCATTGTTTTTACGAAAAGTAATTACAAAATTTTACTTTTTTAATTTTCCGTGCAAAATACAAAACTTTTTCTACTAGTTCTAGTCCACTAACAAATGTAAATCTCTGTGTTTGTATTCCAATTTTTTTTTTCTTCTATGCAATTGCATCGATTTCCATACAAATAAAAATGTCCCAAAAATGTTCCTGAAAGATTGTAATTATCGTTTTTTAGTTTTGTGATATTATACTGATATGTTGGAGTTTTTTTTATAACTGTCATATATTAATGCAACGTTTTTCGAGCTTTAACATTAGCATTGCCCATTTAAAATAATAATTTACGCGTAACATAAGACAAGTCAACATATTGAAGCTTTTAAGTTACTTAATTTAAGTAACCGTTCTGTCTTGCTATTTCAGCAGTTGATTTGCGGAATTTGATTTCATTATAACGGCAACACTATTTATTCTTTAGTCTTGGTATACCTCTCACTGGTCGGCCATTTTGTGGGTAGTTCAGTGCGTCGATTCAACTTGTGCCGAGGATTTTTTATGGAATTTAAAAGTTACGAGTGAATTTCATGGTAAATTTGTTCTGTTTTGTATTACGTAATACATTATTAATATAATCTTCATATTAGTTTATAGCTAGGTGTCGTGTTCGAGTTAATATGTTTGTTATTGTTCTATATAATGCAAATGAAAGTGAATAGAGGCTAACTTTTATGTTACTTTTAAGTTACTTATGTTACCATTTTAATTTATTTTTAAGTTACGTAACATAAAAGTAAAGTAAAGCTTTGTTCACGCTTTCTTTTCAGTTACAAGTTCTTGCAGTCGGGTTTTTAGTTTAAAATATTTGGTTTGTTTTAATTTTTATACCCAACTGCGCAACACAAAGAAGAGTAACGTGTTTTTTATTTTATTTTACATAATTACAATGATTATAACAAGTAATCCGGGGAAAAATTATGATTTAATTTTATTTGTGAAGACAGCTTTTGTGTGGCTATCAGCCTTTAATTACTTATTCATCTTTGTTCAAAAATGTACCAAAGTATATAAGGTCCTAATTTATTAGTTGCAGATATTTTAACACATTATACTTTACATTAAAATAATTAACTTTAAATAGAAATTCAGAAATCTTTTCATATAACTTTTCTGATTTCATTTACCTAACAATAAAATTTATTATAATTTCGTCTAAATAAATCATCATGTGCATTATCACATGTCACAATAACACTATCTGTCATATCAACAATTTGTTGTCGTAAATGTCGTAACGGTTCGGCGGGAAAACTGCAAATGTCTTTTAATTTATCTACGTGAAGTGGCCAGTTACAGTTAAGTGGTACGTAAAAGAGCTACTAGAATCTTTTCAATGAGTTTTCATTTAGTAATCACATTAACAGGGTGTTATTACGTAGCAAATTTGTTTTTCCTTTTTCTCCAAAAAAACATCGTAAAAGCTATAATGTTTCATGCTTTAATATACTCCAGAGACCGAGTACTATCAGCTGTAAAAATATCTGCAACTAATAAATTAGGACCTTATATACCTATTTGATCTCTTAAATAAACACTTAGTACAAAAAGTGTTTGTATTGTAGACATTGTGAATATCCCTTTAGAATACTTTTATGTAACTTTTAAGTTACTCAGTAACATATATTTTTAGTTACTTTTATGTTACATAAGCCCAATTTTTCAGCCTTACCCATCAGGCAGGCCGTACGCTTGTTTGCCACCCTAGTTGTATAAAAAAAGCCGGTCAAGTGCGAGTCGGACTCGCGCACCGAGGGCTCCGTACAAAATCGTCAGTAGATACGTGAATAATTCAAGAAAAATTGTATGGTGGCACAAACTTAACTTTGCTCTTGTAAAACTGTTGTCCCCATACATCGACATATGCCGCGGTTAGTTTAGTAGCAGCAAATAAGGTTGTCTTACGATTTTCGCGAATTTCTAAAAAACGCTGCAAGTTAGGAAAACCGTTTTATTTTTCCTGTAATATTTAGGATAATATTAATAATCGATAATTATTTCAGATTTTTCTTTTCAGTAACTTCGGAGATAATAGGGGGAATGGTATTTTTTTAAACGTTTTTGGTCTTAAATCAAAAACTACACGTCTAATAAAAAAAATAAAAACGGTTTTGAAATCTTCATATTAAGCCCCTTCATTTGATATCCCACTGGATATATTAGCTTAACTTATGATTTTCGACATCCCATTTCGGCCCCCTTTAAAAAAAAGTAAAAAGGGTATAGGATTTTTTTTCTGTTGCATAGGCCTGAATTAGCGGTTTTTAACACTATTCCAAATTTCAAGTCGATAGCATCAGTAGATCCTGAGATATGTTGCTGTGACAGACGGACAGACAGACAGAGTCGCACCATAAGGGTTCAGTTCAGTTCAGTTCATTTATTAATAAAATAAAATTTTACACGTCAATAATTACAATATTAGGTACATAAGAACATTACCATTCTTACCATTTTGGTACGGAACCCTAAAAAGGCAGAGAAGAGGTATAGATTTCTTTTCGCAGCAACTGGTCGCGAAGATACGTTGACCAAGCTTAGCAGCTTACTAGCGTAAAGCCTTAAAAAATAACCTCTTTGACTACTAGGAGTACTAGGCCACAATATAAACTTATGGGTCTGTCACGATTTCATTGCGTGTTTTTTTTTCATTAAAGATTCAAATGTAAGTGTCAATTATGTCTAGGGATGATAAGAAACACTTTCAGAGATAAATTAACACTTAAATCTGCATTATGATGATTCAATATGCGCAATAAAATTGTGACTCGCGTTACCTCATACCGTGGAATGACCCTTATCAAACCAAAAAGTAATTTATTTTCGACTAAGAAAAGCTACGTCGACGTTAGGTACGTAGTTTTACTATGGTCCAGGATTGAAATTGTATGATGGTCATTTATGATCTGACTGTATACTATAGATACTATAGGTCTGTAGATCGATTTGGTACACAACGACTGCTTATTTCATACGAGTATTAAATCCGCGCCAGTTCTTAGGTATGAATCGACCCAGATACACATGTGACAGTTCTATTTTGGTTTTTAACGGAATCAAAACTACGTTCTTTCATTAATTTCACGGTTAACTTTAAATAAAGTGTCAATCATCATTAGCAAAGTATGCTCGCTCAGGTCGTGTGCGCCGCGTTATTTGCATTTTTGGCGAAAAATGCCCGCTTACGGGCAGGACGCGCTTTGCGTTCCATCTTGTGCGACGCAACTATGTAGATGCATATTTTACCACGACAATTAATTTTATTTTACGCAGTTAAAAAGAGATATCAAAGGCCCGCCAGCAGATAACCTGTAGGTACCTATCTATATGACCGTGTTCGAAATAATTGAAAATCAATTATATTTGGTAACGAACAAATACCGGTATCTCTAAGACCTCGTAGTAATAAAACCGATCGTAATATACGAGCAGGCATTCAATTAGTGCAATTCTCGTTACCCAGCCCGCTGTAACAAGCACGTATATAGGTAGTTGAGGCTACCAATAAAAATGTTGGATAGTTCATAGCCGCTGATCCGCCGCTACCTTCCGCCACCATTATTTCTACTGCGAGCTATTAGGGGCACCATCTCTACACCTTTATAATGATTCTAGAGTACTTATATTTTTTATTGTTTAATCAAAGCTAGGAATCCGATAGATATTTTGCTGGCAAGTAATCAGTATAAATCACAACGGAAACTATGCGATGTAAAATCGCAATAGAGCACTTGTGCAAACTTAAGTTAAACGAGTTGTAAAAACGTGATTTAGTTCTTATTTTAATACGTCTAGGTAAGTGAAACCCTGCACATAAATATAGGTAGTTAATGGGGTAATAATAACAAACACTAACTTCCGGTGTATATGCCTCAAAGTACAAATCATCGCTGCCTTTCACGTTTGAAACATTTCTCGATTTAGGATATTTTCTTTATGATTCATGACGAGTACTGATAATGGTATTAATTACACACTATTATTATGATCTTAAATCTAGCATTACCTATACGAATGACAAAATGAAAAGCATCACCAAATTAATAAATCTTTTCTTTTACTTTCGGCATACCTACAAGATTGATTTATTACTTTTAACAGTGTCTATTGCCATGCCGGTATCTTTAAATGATTTTTTGCTGCTCATTAATTTGTGTTTGGGTTTTTTCAACGTTTGTTGTCTAATTGAACCGGTTTTGTCGAGTTACTAAAAATATGTAGTTATTGAAAATGGATTAGGATTTTTGTTCAGAAACGGATTAAAGTAATTGGTCTAAAAACGAATCAAATGTACATTATAAAGATTACTTTACAAATTGATTTATCGATTTTTTTATAATATCTAGTCATTTATGTATGAATTGGGATTTCTTGAAAACCGGGCTTTTTTTTAAGTGTCGAGATATGAAACTCCTCTTACCAACTTTACAGCTCTCGCTTGACTAATCCTGTAACACTATCCGGTTACTCTATGTTTGCACCTGGTGACTAGGTATATCTCCGCATACAAGAGCTTTTGTTTTCAAATCTCGAGGTAGCTACTTTTTCAGAATATCGAGCATCTTTTGGAGCATTCCAAACATTGCAAGCATCTACTTTTTGTAGCTTACGTAACCTTATGGTAGCTACCCTAATAAACCTTATTTATTAGCTGCTAAGAAACACTACCGATCTCAAAGCTAAGTTATTACCATATTGGTATTCAGCTTCTTAATTTGATGTATCAAAAGGTTTAAAAAAGTAGTGTCAGTTATGTAACGTTTCCGTGGACCTCATGTTGCATAATCTTTTTTGGTCGAATCATCATTTGGCAGAATTCATCATTTGGCATAATGCATTTTATTCTGAAACTGTAGAATTTTCAGGACTCTTTAAGGCATTATCCTGTTAAATAGGTTAGGTTAGGTTTGTTTTATAACAATCCCGAAAAGTTTAAAGTTTCAGAATAAAATGCATTATGCCAAATGATGAATTCTGCCAAATGATGATTCGACCAAAAAAGATTATGCAACATAATAGTAACCCGTCCCAAATTTAGTATTCCATTTTTATATTAGTATGAAACTGGCGTAGTGGAAAAATATAATTCCTTACAAAATGTACTATCGCAGGTACAGAGACGAAGTTCGCGGGATCATCGTGCAACGACCTGGTGACATCAGACGGCGCCGGGTCCACCATCATCTCCGGACACTTCGACAAGACGATACGCTTCTGGGACATACGCACCGAGATGTCCGCGAACAAAATTGTACTTCAAGGAAAAATCACCTCACTAGATCTTAGTAGAGGTAGGTTATACAAACGTGTCTTACGTTACTTTGTCCTAAGGCTGCCCGGCCACTAGAGCGGAGTGGAGAGGATCGGAGCGAGGCCTCGTGTACGCGAAATCGCGAATGACTGCGCTCGACTGCCGTCGCGCCCGGTCAGCTCCGATCGGCCATCGCCGCGTGCCGTCGGAGGCCGTCACATCCTATCAGCTCCATTCGGCTATACCTACCGCCGCCGCTTCGTCGCTGATTGCCTCAAGTAGTGGCTTCACTAGATTTTAACACACGGACGCGACCGGCTACCACCGGCTGCTCGAGCAGTGACGGCAGCCGATCGGGCCCGGTAAAATCGACCCGGTCCACCGGGTAATCTACGATTCTCACTGACCGCAGTGAGAATCGTAGATTAATCTTGCACAAAAAGCGCAGGACAGATTTTCGCCCCTCTCACGACGCTACCTAGCGCAACGCTCACTAACATAAACTCGCCCTAAATGCTGGATCCCCACAGCATGCCAGGTCTCGCCCTGATATGGCTTTCAGGCTTCCCTGCCCGACTCTTTAGACCAAAAGTAAAGAAATATAACTATATATGTATATATATAGTCACCGCCGGTGGCTGCTGTTTTATCGATAAACGTTTCATCGAGTTTCTCTGACACCGTAAAATGATCATGATTTTTTTAAAGATCATCATAATACCTGTGGGTTAGGTCAGGTTTGTTTGTTATCCATCCCAAGAAAAAAATCGTTTAAGAGAAAAATGTTTTCGGTGAACTGTATGTTGCTGAAACAAAATACTTGATGAAATGTGTGATTCAAGGGTAAACCGTCTCCGCAGTAGGCTTTCTATACCCATTACTAATTTTCGTAAGAGATAAAATGATATCTATATAGGTATTTTTCTCCCACGATTATGCTGCGCTGTAAACGGTAATTGCTACATACAGAGAAATAAGAAGAATTTTATGTACTGTATATTTATAAGCGCCTTAGGGTTCTAATGAATAACTATCTGTGTTTTTGTACTAATGACAGGTGTAATATATCAGCGAAAACAGTTACATGCCATAAGCGGCTTGTTAATTTCAATAGAGTAGGCTAACATTAGTTGTTAATTGAATGCATGGCTAAGCGCAAGTTTCGGTATTCGTGTCAGCGCAAGAACGTGACGTGTACGCGATGCGCGTTTCCGTTAAGCGTTATGCGTCCGATCAATCCCTTTTTGTCAGTAACGGCGCACGAAACGCTGAGATTGATACCTTCAATCAAACAGAGTGGCGGGACTCACTGGAGACTGATTAAATCACGTCGATTTCGTCGCCGGCGAGCGGTCGACGGACAAATGAATGGGGAGACGGTTCACAGTTATGCGTCACAGCCGCTCCAGATGCATCGACGGGCATATCGAACCATCAGGATTCACTACCTCACTAAAGTGCCCTATTCACCGAATACGTCACAAAGTACAGTGCGTTTTCCATTGGCGTGGTCAGGGTTTTAAGGATAGGTAACATTATCTACAATCAACGTTGCAGACACGGGCGTGAAGGTTCGGTTCCACTGTTTTGAGCACGAAAAAGTGCGTTTAAGCACATAGCTGTCATACATTTATTTTTTCAATGTTATTTAAGCATTCCGAAATTGCTTTTTAATTTTTCTTTAAGACGATAAAAAAAATAGTTTTTTTTAAACTTTGTGGTCTCATAACTTTATATTTTTTATACATTTTTTGTTTCCTATTCTTCGAATCGAAATATGTAAGTATTCCTTTGGCTATTTGAGACTTCTCATGTTGTTTGGCGCGGATGAAATGTATCAAGCTATGGAATTAAACAATTTTGCCGTGCAGAACCTAAAGTGCAGTAAATTAATACGTTTCTCTTCAAACTTACTGTAAGCGCTTAAGTTTCTGCACGGCAGAATTTTCAACAAAGATTGACGTTGATAACTTAGATTGTTAACCCACTTTTTAATTGTATGAAGAACAGAGTGACTCGAATCACCCTCTATAGTTGAATGTTGATTTCGTCGTATCACACAAAACATGCCAAAACGGACTGGCTATCGATTACATGTTTACTGCCCCAACGGTGCAGCCTGACCTTACGATACCAATTACCCCGTGTAATGATAGACAGACGACTAATGAAAGGTTCAACGTCCACGTTTTATTTAATAAATCTCCATTTTAGAACTGCGTTATTATAGAATTTTAGGTTAATCGTTATCACAATGAGCAAATTGGTTAAATAACAGGTCAAATTACAAAGCAGGGTTACCCTAACGAATAACATCTTTGTTAGACAATTATCTATTGTTATATTTCGTGTGTCTACAGGAGTGAAAAACGTCAACCCTGTTTTCTTAGTACCGTTGTAGGATAAGGAATCCTTTACAATCGTCTAATATGATTTAAATGATTTTAGCCGTTTTCCCGTGCCGTCTCAACGCATTGCAAACCTTAAGTGGCAATGGGCAGGGCACATTGCTCGCAGAACTGATGGCCGTTGGGGTGGTAAGGTTCTCGAGTGGCGACCACGTACCGGAAGACGAAGTGTTGGCAGGCCTCCCACAAGGTGGACCGACGATCTGATGAAAACCGCGGGAAGCCGCTGGATAATAGCAGCACAAAGCCGACAATCGTGGAGATCCTTGGGGAAGGCCTATGTCCAGCAGTGGACGTCTTTTGGCTGAAATGATGATGATGATGATGAGCCGTTTTCCCGTGATGTGGACAACACATTTTCTAAGATATGGCGCCATGTTGGCACCTATCTTACCTATCCTGACTAATCCATAATTTCTGACTACATCGTACTATACTCTGATTTCTATTCAATTCAAAAGATACATTACTTTCACAGTAATAAGTGTCATTATCGATGTCACATTCCACATATAACCAATCAGCTACTAGGACAAGTTTAAGTCAATATGTCAAGAAGTTAAAATTATTTTGATATTTATTCGAATGGCTTAAATTTATCTACATGATTTGATTGAAACAATCAATTAATATACAGAAAATTAAACCAAGAATAAAGGGGACCCCCATACAAGAAACATGTTTTTTTTGGCGTTTTTTGCTCGATTTTAATAATGGTAGTTGGTGGATGCTTGATCTACCTATTCACAGAATAAGTATTGTACCTACAACAACAAATTATAAAAATAAAATAAAGTTAAAAAAATAAAACGGGGTCTTTATGGGTACGTATCAAAATATATAAAGTCAAAAAATATACGGTTGAAATGAATAAAGTCGAAATGTAGAAATTCAAAATATATAATGGGTCTAAATGTATAAAGATGTTTGATATAAGTTCAAAACTCATAAATTCTAAATTCATAATGGTCATAATATATAATGGTCAAAAAGTATATCGGTTGAATTTCATAATGGTTACAATTCCTGAGCCTGAAATACCATCAGGCAGGCCGTACGCTTGTTTGCCACCCTAGTTGTATAAAAAAGAAAAAAAAAAAAAATGCATAATGGTCAAAATATATAATGGGCTTTGGAACAAAAGCCTCACAGGTACATAGGTTATAATTATAGCGTCACCTCCAAGTCTTAAAGTACATATTTAACTATTTTTGTAACAGCGAAATAAATCTTACTTACTACCTTACCTTGTTTGTATTCGTATATTGTATAGTATGAAATTAAAACAAAAAAATCAAAATTTTCTTCATTTATTACATCTGCAAGGATGGAAGGAGGAAGTTTTTTTCATAATTAATAATCAAATTTACATGAAGCCCACATAATATGTATAATGTAATTCAGTTGTGGCATGTGTTGGTAGGAAGTGATCCTAATACACTCCTCGCTTCGCTCGTCGTCGTACCTAACTTTTGGGTTCAAATTACTCAAAAATTCAAATATTTTAAGCTTTAGGATTACTCAAAATCTTGAAATTTTTAAAATGTAGTCTAAGCACCCGGTTAGGTGCGACGACGAGCGAAGCGAGGAGGAGCGTGTTAGGATCACTTGCAACTATCAAACGTCGCAACTTAACTGAAAAAAAAACAAGTTTTGAGGAATAAATACTTATTTTTTCTAGTACACCGCTATTTATAGACAAAATATGTACAATTGAATTAATTGTATAACGCCTTTCATCCCCTAAACGTAAGTCCTGGATTTCGACCATTATTCCTTATAAACATCATATCATTAGACTTTATATATTTTGAACTTATGGATTGTAAACATATGCACTTCGTTAGTATATATTTCGACCATTATGGCTAACGTACATTATGAATTTTAACTGTTATGCTTTTCAATCATTATTCATTTTGATTTTATATATTTTGAACATATATGTTTTGAACTTATATATAATGACTGTATATATTATGATACGTACCCGTCTTTATACATGAAACGTGATTTTTGGCGTGTTTTTCTCAACGGTGTTATGGAACCCTTTGTGTGCGAATCCGACTCACACTTGGCCGATTTTTTTAATAATGCCTGGTACAAAGAGATTTTAATTGTATAATGTTTATAATATATTTATTGATATCTGAATGAATTATCTTAATAAAAATAAATACACAACATCTGGTATTTATTATATTGAAGTATTTATACTCTACTATACTATATTGTTTCTATTACTGACATTTAAATCTTAATAAGAAGTTTAATAATCACTACATAGTATAAAACAAAGTCGCTTCTTGATGTCTGTCCCTATGTATACTTAGATCTTTAAAACTAGGTACGCAACGGATTTTGACGCGATTTTTTTTTAATAGATAGAGTGATTCAAGAGAAAGCTCGTATTGTATAATATAATAAAATTTTAATATTTTAATAGAACCCAAAAGTATGACGACTACCTTCCAAAGATGAATATAAATTTGAATTGTATGAATTTACAGGAAAATTGTCATTTTAGAGATTTACATTACACAACTAGGGTGGTAATACAAAGAAAGGCCGAGATCGCAGTAGTTTGCGGCCCGAACTGCAAGCGAGGGACGTAAATATGCGATCGAGGGCTTTCTTTATTACCTCCCGTGTTGTGTACATCATTTTATGTCTACACTTGGCCAGAAAGCGGCTTTTTCCTTTTTTTTTGGCTTGGGAAAAGCCACTTTATGGCCAGGCGTGGCATAAATAAACTAAAAACTAACGTGTTGACGTGTCTAATAAATTACCTTACATAATCTGTGAAACTGGTGTGTTTCTGCCAATTCAATACGAAACATTGCATACTTCAAACATTACCTAATATAGTTTGTAAGTACACTAAATGACGTTTGTATGGAAATTGGAGTGAATCGATTCGCCTTAATACAATAATTTTCCAACAGCTCAATAGCGTTGGAAAATACCCGCAGTTTCCGGGTCTTATCAACGTTATTTCCACTACATTTGTTTTATTTTTAATCCACTAAAGAAAGTTTATGCCTTTCCTCATATAACGAAAAAAAAATTCCACATTATGTCTAGTGAAAATGTTATTACGATAACATGTCCGCAATCCACAGCATAATAAAGCTGTTCCCGGGAAATATATTGCATTTGATCTCGGACTTAATGAACACTCTCATAATGTTCCATCCCTTTATATTGACGCGGGCTCTGGGTATATAAATGACAGTTGCAATTCCCATAAATTTACTTTATGGCAACTATCTGATTACTCGCGAGAACTTTTCTTAATAATCCCATTTTCCACCAGTTCTTCCGTATTAAGCCATTAATCAAACTATAACGGGAGCGGTCAGTTCATTTAAAATAGAGTTGTGAATCATTCCTAATTGCGTACGTAAATTGGTAGCAATTTATTCTTTTCTTCAACAAACATTAAATAAAATCATGTTATCTAGAATCGAGATCAGTAGGAACGCAAGTAACTACAGGAAATAAATCATACTGTTTGTTCAATTATGCTCTGTATGTTTAATTCAAAAATTGTGTACACTTGTGTCCTTAATTTTACTTGGAATAGCTGAGGGGCATTACTGTTACAGTCAAGATTAATGGAACACTTAGCTGCCAACCTCTCTGCACGTTTTTGTTATCAAGAGAGAATTCGTTTACCTGTATACCTTCAGTCATGGTAGTAATACATATGACCTAGGCTTTTTCTACCATAGACAACCTGAAACTTACGGACATAAAACATTCATTCGTCGTGGACTAATGAAATCAAGAGCAGATAAAACTAGCACCTTGCGGAGAAATTCCAGCGTTTTTAGTCTTGAAATAAAAAATGGAATAGCAGTGGAAGAAGTTTTGTCACTTCATCGTGGACATCGCGTGCTTTTTATATCCATATATGATGGAAATTTTTAAAGTCATCGATAATAACTGTGCTACTCTCGATGATTTTAAGAAAGGAATATCCAAATACCTATTTCATGGCATACAGTACGATGTAATTACTTTTTTGTTACAGACAGCAATTATTTACTGGCGTGTGTACGCGACGATACAATACAGCTGATCGACTTGCGAATGAACACAATCGTCCGATCCTTCAGGTAAAAGACATCGCTTTCTTCCTTTATTTCATTAGTTTCCTTATTCCAATAACAATAAATAGTACATTACACAACTAGGGTGGTGGTGGGATTAAATTTTAATGTCTTGATCACGGTTATCACTCTATTGCAGCCACGATGCCTTCAAGGTGGGTTGCGACTGGTCGCGGGCGGCGTTCGGGCCGGTGGGCCGGCTGCTGGCGGTGGGCGCGGCCGATGGCGCCGCATACGTGTGGAACACTCACTCGGGAAAACTAGAAGTCATACTAAAAGATCACTCGTAAGTACGCTAATTTTACAGGAAATTTACCTACATAGCTTTTGTAATTCACGCTTTCGTAATAGCTTTTGTTATCCACGGTTAACTCTGAAGAAGGGGTCATTAGGGGTCGTTACCTAACGCGGTAGTGATTTTTTGTAATAATCCGCTGTTAAAAGGCTACTATTATGGCCCTGCAGTTCATCATAGTGATTTTAATATAAGCAAATCCAAAAAACTGTACGTACGTAGCAGTAAGTTTTCTTGGGAAAAAGAAGATGGCGTACAATATTTTTTTTTATATATTATTGCACGCCATCATTCTAATATAATTAAAAAATATATTCCAATTCATGTTGCACTAATGAATCTTGCAAGATCCGGAAGACTCCTAACCAATAAACTTCATAAAGTCTTCAACACTACTGCCATAAGGCCATACAGTTACTGTTTAACTGCGACATATAAATGATTGCTTTAGCTGTAGGTACAGAGACTCGTTCTATTCGATTTATTAGGGGACAATTAGGGTTATTTATGCTTGACCAGGCGCGTGCCTGATGCATGAATTTCAAGAATCTCTTTGTTCCACTAATTTACCCATATATCTGGTAGTTTATAAATAAAATAAATAAATATTAGGGGACTATCTTACACAAATCGAACTAGCCCCATAGTAAGCTCAATAAGGCTTGTGTTATGGATACTAAACGACGATATATTTAATACATACTAATACTTAAATACATAGAAAACATCCATGACTCAGGAACAAATATTCGTGCTTATCACACAAATAAATGCCCATACCGGGATTCGAACCCAGGACCTCCTGCTTCGTAGGCAGGGTCACTACCAACTAAGCTAAGGCGGTCGTCAAGGTTTATGACACGCTTAGCCTAGTGGCAGTGGCATCGACTACGAAGCTAGTGGTCCCGGGCTCAAATCCTGGTAAGGGCAAATATGTGTGTGATGAGTACTTGCTCCTGAGTTATGGAGGTTAACTATATATTTTATTTTTTATTTAGCAATATATGGTGTATAGTCGCCTTGTACCCATAAGCATTGCTTAGTTTAGGACTAGATCGATTTGTGTAAAATTGTTCCGCAATATTATTATTATTTTAAGCTGTTCGTTGCCTATCAATCACATTGGTTATAGTACATTACACAACTAGGGTGGTAAAACAAATAAAGGCCGAGATCGTAAATGTTTGCGGCCCGAGCTGCAAGCGAGGGACGTAAATATGCGATCGAGGGCCTTCTTTATTACCTCCCATGTTGTGTACATACACAACATAACACATGCATAATTTTATGTCTACACTTGGCCAGAAAGCAACTTTTTCCGTACGCGTAGCGTGCGCTAAAAGCCACTTTATGGCCAGGCGTGGCATAAAGAATTTTTCATCGCACTTGCTCGAAAATGGTGTCATTACACGTAGGTTCTGCGGACCGTAAATTACCTATTACGCCCTAGGGCGTAGTGGTTTTCTTTTTAAATTTGAAACGCTGGTTCTGTTTTACTCTTATTTGTCATGTTCAAAGGAAACGCCAACTTACTTTTTTAACTTTTATCACCGAAATATTTATTTAAAGAGAACTGTTATTACAAATACATGTAAACACATATTTCTGTAACATTAATTAAATGTTTAAATAGTGTATTTCAGTATTTTGCAAATATAAAATCAACCATTTTAAGTCTATACCGCTATGGTTTCCGAACGTGACTTGTCGTCTTGATATATGTCACTAATGTCACTGTCAGTTTTACAATTTTATTTAGGTTAAGTAAGGTTATTTTAATCAGATTTCCTCACAAGTGTGATGAAAAACATTGTGTGTGCCACGGGCGGTAAAGGAATTACAAACTCGTGTTATTAAAGCCCTCGGTTTCACCTCGGGCTTATAACAAACACTCGTTTGTAATTCCTTACTTACCGCCCTAGATACACAATGTACTATTATGACATTAATATCGTTATATGTACTGAATCTAGAAAGTTTTGTTTTATCCAATCCGGTTATCTCTTAAAATGAATCACGTAGGTGTGCCAATAAACCCTGCATGTACTCGTATCAAACGTCGTTTTGGACAGTATCCAAGTAGTTTCTAGCTCAACGGCGCTAATGCGTATGTCACACGTCCATAAGTTAGTGAGAGCTTATCAATTATTAACTGGGTAGACCGTTACGGATTTCTTCCGCAATCAAAGCAAAAACAGCTTTTTGTTTTTTAGGGTTCCGTACCTCAAAAGGAAATGGGGGAACCTTTATAGGATCACTTTGTTGTCTGTCTGTCCGTCTGTCAAGACCCTTTATCTCGGGAACGCATGTAGGTATAGAGTTGAAGATAAAACCATATAGTCAGGTCTACGGTCTCTTGAAGCTGTGAAAATATCAAACTTCTAAGTAAACGTGAAAAAAAGATACGGCAGTTTATGCCAGAAAATTTAATATATATACCTACAAATTTATACGGAACCCTCGGTGGGTGAGTCCGACTCGCAATTGTCCGGTTTTTTTATTCATAACATACCAACAACCTACACATACCGTTTTTACTAGAGCTACTAATAAATAATGTTATACCATGGCATTCAAATATATTCTTATGCAGAACAACAGGCGCTTGTGATATTATGAGGATTATGACCTTTAATAATCCATCGGATTTGAATATAAAGCCTTCTGTAGCATAATCGCTACAGGTTTTGTGTCGTTAGTTCGTTTGTTCGCTAGTGTTGGCTAACTTGTACGGTCGCGGCTTCTCTTGGTCGGCCACGTGGTCATAAATGGCGGTGTCTGTGTAGCGATGCGTAATCTGTCAAATACATGCTCTATAAAATCGGTTGTACTCTCGCCGAGATTGGATTACGTCCTTACTTCGCTTCAAGTTTTTGGCGTGCTGGTGGGTTTCGGTTATGTTTTTTTCAAATTGTGGATTCCAGATTCGTCGAGTTTGAAATTTGATTGTGTGGACAAACGCTGGTGTTTTTTTCATTCTCAATCTGACTTTCACGTGGAAAGCACATTACTTTCTTTGCAATTTTTTGCAGTTTGCATATTGTGTTCTAGCCCGTGCGGTGGTGATATTTTTGCTGTTCTCAAAGTAACGGTGAATAATAATTGTGATCGTGACGAGTTCACGCTGCATGAGCGTGGACCTGTTTAGTGTTGTTCGTCCAAGACGTGCGGTCTTGTGCGTGGTCTATGAACCCTCAACGGCGCCGTAGTAGCGCTGACCTTGCGTGGTCTGTTTAAAAAGAAGCCGGTCATTCTTCGTGCTCCGGGTATGTACCGTCGTTGTGGTTTCGCTAGTAGTGTCGCGGGCTGCCGTTTACGTATAGATTTTTTCATTTTTTCGTATTCTTTTCAGCTCCAACGTGACGCTCCGTTCTTCCTGAGTGTAAGACGTGCGTAGGCGGTATTCGCGAGCGGCCATCTCGGCGTGGCGGTTGCCTACGGTTCGATGGTGAATGCTGCCGCGGACTTATATGAACGAGTGCTATTGGATGCGAACCTAGAGGACGGTGGCGTGGCAACATAGGAATAACTACGTCAAGGAATTATTAGTATAAGCATTTAGCCAGGTACCCTGCAGTATTTAGTGACATACGCGTGCTTGTGATCGCCTTTGGACGCTCTGTTATACGTCCGGCGCGGCCAGTCAATTTATTTCAAAAAGCCGTTCTCAAAATTCAGAAAGGCTCTTACCCGCCAGTGTACTATATAATTTTTCGATCATTTTAATTTCTCCTTGCGATTCATCTAAATTCAGAAAGGCTTCTACCCGCCAGCGTAGTATTTGATTTTCCGGACCTTTTCTTTCCCTTTGCGACACCCTAGGGTTTCATCAATTCATTCATCCTCCCATTTCATCACCACTTTCCGCCCTAGGTACCGTCAGTGCCTCACGCGTACGTTCGATCTTGGACTCGCTCGGACGACCAGCCCCGATGCTCGGTTCCAACATCGATCGTACTCGCTACGCTTTTTTTCTTTTTAACTACTTTGACTTGGTACTTGCCTTCTGCTAAAATTGCTACTACGGATCGTCATACCGCGCCTCAGTTCGTGAGTCGAATAAAACTATAGTGTTCACGTTTCTAATTATTTAATGGTTACCAACTACCGGTCCAAAGCCGATTTGTTTTGCCGATTTGAGTTAAATAAAACTGTTTGTGGTCCTAATAATTTTATTGTCATCGGATATATGATTTGCCTGGTGCCTTATTAACTTACCCTGCGATTTCTTGCCTTGTGTTGTAAAATGGTTGTTTTCAGGAGTAAATAAACAAAATTATACGTGTTATTGTGTGTGATTTTATTTTTAGTTTATTCACTACAATTATGGCGCCCGATACAGTATGGTAAGTTGAACCCTGTTTTTACTTTTCATTATTTAATGTGTGAAATTATTTAATTCGCTACATCAAACATTTTTTTTTTCCTTTTTTTGCCTTGTTCGGGGAGGGTGACCGCTTTCCGGTCCTGTATTACTAATGCTTCCTTTGATTATAGTCTTCCGGTGTTCCTGAATACTCGTACGTGTTGCACGAGTCATACGGTGTAGCTCAGCGTGACATTGAACCCCACTTCGGACGCGGAACTTGGATCTTGTTGGACGTCAGCCTCCGATCGCTTCGACGTGACAGCTCTGAAGTTATTTGAAACTCTGTGATTTGTTACCTGTTAAACAGAAATATTGTTAGTCGGCATCCTGTTTCATTCTATCCCCAAACGTATCCCGAGTTATTTATTTAGTAGTTTGCAAACCCTTTAAACTTGCACCCGTAGACGTTAGGGCAATTTCACGGTAAGTCGTTTAGAGAACAATTTATCACTTTTCGTGTACTATATTTCTTTTCGGTGTTTGTTCGCAGGCGTTTATTATCACATATATTATCGCATATAATATTGTATATTGTCGCTGACGTTCCAGTGTCAATATTACTTAACACGCTCGTCGCCAAGCAACGCATCGCCCGTGTCACGTTCGTATAGTGTAGGTCAGTTTTGTCAGGCTTAATAACCGACGCCGTAGCGTAGCGGTGTGGGCGTTGGGTCTGCGAGCTTGAGATTGCTGGATCGATCCTCAGCGTGGGTCTTCTTTTTGCTTTTTTTTCCGTCGGTTATTTCTAGTTTAAGCCTCGCGGAATCTGCTCCCGGTGTCGACAGTGTTTTATTCCCAGGGTTTTCCGTTTTTTTTGCCTCTTGAGAATAAAATCGAGATTCCATTCAAATTAAATTTTCAATAGTGATAGATTAAATTAAAAACCGATTGGTCGCGTCTAGTAATCTAAATTAAACCAAACTGAACAATCCTGCTAAACTGCTAAAATTAGTACTGCTGAATTACCAAACTAAATAAGTAATTATTAATCATTTGTTAACCAATTGGTTAATTAATTAATTTTTCGTTTAATTAATTAATCAATATCAATTAATGATCCGGTTACTACTTTAATTAAAGTAAATTAAATTAATCGGTTAGGGTTGTCAACCACGTTCAAATTAAATTAGTTCGGATTGCTAATTTAATTAAATATCTCCAAACAAGTTATTTTAGATTTTCTTCATAAATTAGATTCAACAAGCCGGGTTTAATTAACTGAATTGAATTGAATTGAATTATATTAAAATTTGACTTCGATTTAATTGCGTTTATTTGGGATTATCTAATATTTTCAAATAAGACTTCATAAATTAAATTGAATTAAACGTTGCGTTGTTGCGAATCGTTTAGCTATTTTGAATTAAATCAATTCGATAGGGTTGGCAAGTTGGACTTCAATTAAAATTAAATTGAGTTTATTTTGGGTCAATTTAATATTTTCAAACAAGACTTCATAAATTAAATTAAATTAACGGAGCTTGAATAGCTGTGGCTAATATTAGGGGTGGCAATCGAGTTTGGATTAAATTAGTTTCGATTGTGAACCGAATTTAAGTTTTTTTAAATACGACTTCTTAAATTAAATCGGTTTAACCAAGTTTACTTTGAATGGATATCTAACCGGCATCTATAACTTAAATTTTTTGGATGTTCGCGTTTACTTCTAACTTTATTTTTTTTGATGTTCGCGTTTACTTCTAACTTTAATTTTTTTGGATGTTTGCGTTGACTTCTAACTTTAATTTTTTTTGGAAGTTCGCGTTGACGTCTAGCACTTCGTTGAACCTCTAGCTATTTTCTCTTTCTTCTTTTTTCTATTTTCTCGGCTTCTCTGCTTTAGTCTGCTGCTTCTTTTTGTGCGATCGTTTGTCAACTTTGCAGTTATGTCGAATTTCGGCGGCGAAGGTTCTATCTATTTGACGCCACACCTTCCAGTGCGGAGTACGCACCCACCCCATGTTTTCGGTCTAGCTGATGACACGGGGAAGGAGTTCGTCGACAGCGAGCTTCGGCATCGTGCGGCATCGACACTTCGTCTGGTGCAAGCGCCGTTGCTTATTTAAATGTGGTGTTGCTTATTTAAATTTTTTCGCTTTTAGGAAGAGGGGATAGCGCGTAAGATCTCTCCCTCCTACATGGTTAGGTGGTCTTTGCTTACTTTGTTGCCTTTCAGCGGTTTTTCTCTTTTTCTCTTTTTGGGTGGATGGCCCTTAACCATTCCTCCCTTTTTTTTGAACCGTTGTTGGCTTTGGTAAGATAGGGGAATAGTCGCTTTGTTTTTGGCTATTTTCTCGTTTTTTTGTTTTTAGGTCTTCGTTTTGTCTCCTCTTCGTCAGCGGTTTTTTTTTCCTTTCTGGTGGTTTGGTGTGCTGTGTCTTTCTTCTCTATTTCGTATGTTTTTGCCTTTTTCTGGGTCTAATGTTTCTTTTCTTTCTTCTTCTTCTTGCTTCTTCACTTCTTCTCTTTCTTCTTCTTCTTCTCTTTCTTCTTCTTCTTCTGCTTCTTCTTCTCCCTCTTCCCTTCTTCATTTCTTTCTTTCGTGCACTCCGAATGTCTTGTTGCTCGGCAGTGAGGCGTTGGTAGGTCGGCGGCGCGACGTTGACCAGATTGTGGACCAAAAGGTGGGACTCAGTCGGGCCGGGCGTGCTGAAGATCTCCTCGCCTTGCGAGTTGTGTATGCGAGGGTTTCGGATTCCTTGGTTTTGGCTTTTCACCGGAACGCCAGGAAATTCAACTTGAACCGGAGGTCAGTTAGGCTCGTCGTCGGTCAGATTGTTTGGCGCAGGAACTTTCAGCGTGGCACGACCGACGCGCTTAGAGGTGGCAAGTTTGCTGCGCGCTTTGTCCAGTGTCGCGTGGTTAGGCGTATTTCCTCGCAGGTGTATGAGTTGGTCGACGTGGAGACCCAGGTGGTCGGCACTTATCACATTAAGGACATCCTTAAATGATCGCTCCGACCCGGTTTTTTTGCTTTTCGACAGTATCCTCCAAATTCAAAAAGGCGCGATTGCCCGCCCGTTCTTTTTCGACGTTTTTGTGGCTTCGTTTTTCCTTTCGTCTTCGCCCCCCAGCGGCCTCGGCACAGTGGGGCGTGTCGTTGCCGTTTGGGGTGGTTGGGGGTTTGTGTATTCTAGGTTACGTTTTCCTATCGACGTGATTCTAGGTGTTATCTGGTGTTGTGCCTCTTCCTTCCGCCGGCGGCCCATTGGGCCGGGCTGTCGCGCGTGTGGGTGGTTGTCTTGTGAGGTACTCCTTGGCGCGGCTTTGGTTGTGTTTGACATTGCAGATTTGCTGGACAGGTTCCTTCCAATTTCGTTACGTTTCGTTCAGTGTCGTTACGTTTTCCTATCGACGTGATTCTAGGTGTTATCTGGTGTTGTGCCTCTTCCTTCCGCCGGCGGCCCATTGGGCCGGGCTGTCGCGCGTGTGGGTGTTTGTCTTGTGAGGTGCTCCTTGGCGCGGCTTTGGTTGAGACTGACATTGCAGATTTGCTGGACAGGTTCCTTCCAGTTTCGTTACGTTTCGTTCAGTGTCGTTACGTTTTTCGTTCCATTTCGTTTTCCGCTTTTCCTGTTGTCTTCTTTTCATGAAGACGCGTCAATGCTACGTGTCATCTCATGCTGCTGGGGGTCCGTTTTGAATGTAGGGGTTTGTCGCGTTGCTAACCAACAACCCAACCGTAGCTCGCTTATCGTTAGGTTAGGTTAGTTAGTGTTTTTTCTAGATTGTCGTTAGGATAGGTTTGATGGCGTTGTACGTCTAATATAATAGTGTTAAGGTTTGTCCGGACGAGGCTTTGTCCCAGCTATATGCTGGCGCGCGTTTTAACGCGATAGGATTGACGCATGTTGTCGCCGTCTGAAGCTTCGTGCTTGTCGGTCGATTTTCGTACCGCCCCGTCGGGGATCGGGTATTTTCCTGGACAACGACATCTTGATGGACCGATGTAGGCCGTATAGCCATATGGGCTAAAAACTCCGGATTCGTATCACGATTTTGGACCAACGGTTCCAACCGTGTTCGCTTGGGACGACAGGTTCCTTTGCGCCTTAGGTTTAGTTCAGCGGTTAGGTTAGGTTATCGCCTTCCATAGGGCTGTAGGTTTAAGTTAGCGGTTAGGTTTGTGGTCATTCTTGGGGTATTGTCCTTATAATTGTTGCCTTCGGTTGTTTTCGGCTAGTAACCCGCGTCGGCTTATTAGTCGATTATCGTCGTAGGTGTTTGTGCTAGGGTCTTATTGAGCTGTTGGTTGAGGCGTTGGGTTAGCGATGCCTTAAGTAGTTGTGGTGGACGATGGAGTTTCCTAAGTAATAGGGTTGCGTAGAATTGTTTACTGGCTCGATTACGGAACTCCTTGTCAGCTGGTTGGTTTGTGGGGGTTGACTTCTCGGTTTTTCTCTTCTCTTGTTTGTTTGTTTTATTTGGGGGATATCTGTAGCATAATCGCTACAGGTTTTGTGTCGTTAGTTCGTTTGTTCGCTAGTGTTGGCTAACTTGTACGGTCGCGGCTTCTCTTGGTCGGCCACGTGGTCATAAATGGCGGTGTCTGTGTAGCGATGCGTAATCTGTCAAATACATGCTCTATAAAATCGGTTGTACTCTCGCCGAGATTGGATTACGTCCTTACTTCACTTCAAGTTTTTGGCGTGCTGGTGGGTTTCGGTTATGTTTTTTTCAAATTGTGGATTCCAGATTCGTCGAGTTTGAAATTTGATTGTGTGGACAAACGCTGGTGTTTTTTTCATTCTCAATCTGACTTTCACGTGGAAAGCACATTACTTTCTTTGCAATTTTTTGCAGTTTGCATATTGTGTTCTAGCCCGTGCGGTGGTGATATTTTTGCTGTTCTCAAAGTAACGGTGAATAATAATTGTGATCGTGACGAGTTCACGCTGCATGAGCGTGGACCTGTTTAGTGTTGTTCGTCCAAGACGTGCGGTCTTGTGCGTGGTCTATGAACCCTCAACGGCGCCGTAGTAGCGCTGACCTTGCGTGGTCTGTTTAAAAAGAAGCCGGTCATTCTTCGTGCTCCGGGTATGTACCGTTGTTGTGGTTTCGCTAGTAGTGTCGCGGGCTGCCGTTTACGTATAGATTTTTTCATTTTTTCGTATTCTTTTCAGCTCCAACGTGACGCTCCGTTCTTCCTGAGTGTAAGACGTGCGTAGGCGGTATTCGCGAGCGGCCATCTCGGCGTGGCGGTTGCCTACGGTTCGATGGTGAATGCTGCCGCGGACTTATATGAACGAGTGCTATTGGATGCGAACCTAGAGGACGGTGGCGTGGCAACATAGGAATAACTACGTCAAGGAATTATTAGTATAAGCATTTAGCCAGGTACCCTGCAGTATTTAGTGACATACGCGTGCTTGTGATCGCCTTTGGACGCTCTGTTATACGTCCGGCGCGGCCAGTCAATTTATTTCAAAAAGCCGTTCTCAAAATTCAGAAAGGCTCTTACCCGCCAGTGTACTATATAATTTTTCGATCATTTTAATTTCTCTTTGCGATTCATCTAAATTCAGAAAGGCTTCTACCCGCCAGCGTAGTATTTGATTTTCCGGACCTTTTCTTTCCCTTTGCGACACCCTAGGGTTTCATCAATTCATTCATCCTCCCATTTCATCACCACTTTCCGCCCTAGGTACCGTCAGTGCCTCACGCGTACGTTCGATCTTGGACTCGCTCGGACGACCAGCCCCGATGCTCGGTTCCAACATCGATCGTACTCGCTACGCTTTTTTTCTTTTTAACTACTTTGACTTGGTACTTGCCTTCTGCTAAAATTGCTACTACGGATCGTCATACCGCGCCTCAGTTCGTGAGTCGAATAAAACTATAGTGTTCACGTTTCTAATTATTTAATGGTTACCAACTACCGGTCCAAAGCCGATTTGTTTTGCCGATTTGAGTTAAATAAAACTGTTTGTGGTCCTAATAATTTTATTGTCATCGGATATATGATTTGCCTGGTGCCTTATTAACTTACCCTGCGATTTCTTGCCTTGTGTTGTAAAATGGTTGTTTTCAGGAGTAAATAAACAAAATTATACGTGTTATTGTGTGTGATTTTATTTTTAGTTTATTCACTACACTTCGTAGTATAACAGTATAGCGACTGCTTAAATTCCTATTTGTACTGTTGCAATTGCAGTTGCCTGTCTCTAGTATTCACACCGTTCACTTAGGACGCTTGCTGAATTTAATATGGCACTGTGAGAATGTAGAGGTTGACTGATTACTCCAATTCCATATGTTTAGGTTATCTAGTTTCTGATATGTACCTAATCATATGGATCAAGGTATATTTCAAAATTGATTAAGTTATTTCTAAGTATGTAACTATTACGAATATTATTTTTCACCGGAGCAACAGATCTTAAAATCTTCGTTCGGTTGTCGAAACAGATTACGTCAATTTTCTCGCTTAGCCTCGTCTCGGCTCGCTGGTGGAATAGCACCTTAAGACTCCCTATGGCTATTAGCGTCTTTAGACTGTTCATTAATCATTCGTAAAATATCTCCCACTTTGAAGTTTTGTAAGAAATAAATATGAAAATTGCACAGAGTTTACGGCAATTTATTAAAATCCAGCATTGAATTGGAGTTCCGTAGGGCGCCGACATGATCTAGTGTTCGCACGTAGCAAGTATATTTTGAACTCTGAATTATATTGAGCCGCATATTAATTAAAGTTAAATTTACATTGGATGAGTACGTATACTTTTGCACTCGGAACCGCACGCGATGTCATGCAACGCTGGGCCACCGCAGCGCGTAGTATACGTATAGGAAATTAAAACGACGGCTTTCAAACAAAAATCTGTAATATATTTAGTTACTTTTACAACAATGTATTTCTTAAACGTCTGGAAATTAATAGCAGATTAAAACATGGGTAGTGTGCTTTTGCTTGTTCAGTCGCAGTGGCAACAAGAAGTTTAAAATTGAAAATTTTGATTTGATTCAAATTTTTATCAATTGAACAAAATAAAAAATAAAAAATTGGAGGTTAATCCATAGGTTCAATTCAAGTACCTGAGTTGCAAAGATAGGTAGACATATATGATGTTCCTAGATAGAGAGAAATGAACGAATGCTCAAAAATACGAGTAGCAGTCCTCCTACGTCACACCATTTCTACGTCGAGGATCAAAAACGAAAAGAAAAACAAGCTTACCGAAAAGAACGTGCAATTGAAATGTTCCATTCCATTTTAAATGAAAACATAAACAAAGCTCAAGTAGAATACCGATAACCAATTCAAATACCGTAGTTCGAAAAATTGAATGCCTGCTCAAGAACCGTTCAAATACTCATCCTCCTCAAGTACCGTATGTAAATAAATACGCGTCATTATTCTCAACAAATAAAAAGGCCGACAAATGAGCCGACTCCGCCATGTTTCATTTGCGCGAGCGCAGCCCGTGACCGCTCTTAGTAGCCGTCTGCTCCCGACCTGACCCCCAGGCAATAAACTTGCAGTGAATACATTTTTGACCTTGAATATAAAACTAGAATTGCCTTACTCGTGACATCGTTTAGTTTCCCCGTAACATTTTGCATGGACAATTGAAATCGTGAGGTCAACATTGGCTCGGTCTGTCTCACCGTTGCAAATTTCTCTTTCCCATACTGTACAGAGAATATTTCACTTGGTGCCAGTGAGCACGGTGGCCTAGTGGTAAGCTACCCTGATGACCTTTTCAACCCTGACTGACTGACAAAAAATGTAACACCATGTTTTTGTGCCACGATTCGATTTCGTGCCCAGGTCAATTTATGAATTACCCTGGGATTATGGCAACCCCCCCTGAACCCCTAAACCCTGGGTTTATCTAATGATGTGGGGTGTGGACAGTGAATAAAGGAATTAATTTTTCTTCGCGGCTTGGTCCTTTGCAAGCTCTTGATCGCTTCGTCGCTAAAAAATAATTAAAGACAACAACAAACGAAGATACGACAAATGAAGATAAGTTTACTTCCTAAATTGTCCCGAACAGAAATACAACCAGACACCAGCCAGCCTACACAAATGCCAATCGCGCGTACTCAATTGGTTTGTATTGAATATGACAGATATTTTGTATGTCTTTGACGGTTAGTTTTGGTTTTTCTGAGTACAGGTTCTAAGTTCTAACCCATAAAAAGTAAAAAAATTACAAACAAAAAACTTATACATACCACCTACACAAAGTGAATGTAACCCGATCATATGCGAATTGTCACGCCGCTAGTTGAAATGTCACGATGAAACAGTTATGCCTAGGTCGTTTTGTTTTATTTGCAGCCTGACGAAAAGCATTCGTGTCCTACTTCAATTGTTTTACAGTATCAATATTAATTATTGCAAGTTCTGAAGGAAGAAATTTTTCTCAAACATATACTATTACGTAAATTTCGTCGTAATTTTATAGATTTCAGGATGTGTAAGGAATATTCTATTGCTCAGCTTATGTTTTTATCTTTATTCGAAATAGACGAAGGTTTTTAAAACGCTGGTTTTTGGGAGGTCTTTAATACGCTGTGTGTTTATCACTTGGAAAACGATAGGAATACGCGAGTTCCTATTTAAGAGGCCCAACTCCACAAGTGCGAAATGTTGTTATACTCGAGCTCGTATTTGAATGACTCTGCAATATTAAAAAGTGAGTTAAGTAGTAAGTTATTAAGAATTAATTGGCTACTAATTCGCGCGAGTTTAGAGAAAACCTACATGAACCCATATAAACCTCGACCAGAATAAACATTGCTGGCTATCCTATCTTTTAAAGCCATATTTACCTCGCTACGTTCCATGTCTAGCAATACTGACCTATTTATTGTTAAAGCAAATCATAAATATCACCTAATATGTTTGGAGTAAGATAGAGTCGCGATACTTTAACGGGTCATGTATGCCCACAGTGATTGTGGAGCGCAGGCGGAGGCTTTGTCCAGTTTGTCCGCTTCGGGCCCGCCCTACACTCGCCTATGGACTCCATTCTTCAGAAAACCCGCGTAAATACACCATATTGTTCGCATGCTCGTGACGTCCACCGACTGCATGCCGAGATGCGATCGGGCTAATTCGCGCACACGGCTCACAATGGAGTAAATAATCTCTCTCACACGACGACAAAAACACGGAAACATTCCTCAGCGTATCTTTGCTCAGCAATTCTTGTCCTCAAATTTTAAAGTTACTTCAACTATGCAAAGGTGCGTGCTCATTTTATTGCCAACGCCGCGACTGATTCAATATTGAAACAAATATTACTAAGGTTTACTCGAAATGCGGATAGCCGCACATAAACACTAGGTTTATCTACATCGGTTAAAATCAATGAACAGAATAGTATGGACGTAAAGTGAGATAAGTAATAAAGATAGAACTCCCGGGGCTCAGAGCATCCATTGTTACGCTTTTCATAAGCAGGTGGTGCCACAGCGCATAAGTAAATGAATTGTTTTAGTCCAAGATAGCTTATCTGACTGTCGTATTATAATAATCCAACTTATGCAGGCCTCCTGGCCTACTGACATCGATGACAAAATTTCTTTGCTCACCCAGGGCGGACAAACACCCAAGGGAAACAAATAGACACACAGACTCAGAAAATTACAAACTGAATTTAACGTAAATTAATTTTATTTACCGAATTCCTTATGTTAACTTTACTACAGACAGACCCACAAATAGAATTTGCGGAACAGAATACTTTTAGAAGTGCATTACTGAAGATTGGTTGAGATGAGAAATAGATAGCATTATGTGAAACTAAGTACTGTTTTTGTAATGAATGGGTGATTCAACTTTTAAGGTACTCCCCAATTTTCGACATGTCTCACTCTATGGCAGACAACAAGTGTTTTTGTTTTGGTCAATAGTTTTTATTAAATCAGACAATCTTACTTTCTACTTTAAGTACTATGATTTACATATACAGATACAAGAAATCAAAGTACATAGAAAAATTAAATGTTAAACCATTCGTCACGAATGGTTGAGTCACTGGGCCGGAAATCCAGAGGTACCAGGTTCGATTCCCGGTCTGTACACAGGCGAGTGCCATTTAATTTTTCTATGTACTTTGATTTCTTGTATCTATATATGTAACATAGAAATGTGGTGTAAATTACCCGCATTAAACCAATAAAGAGACAAAAATGTTTCTTTTATGTAAAAGTACTATGATTTACATAAATATATCAGGTATACGCAGGGGACGATGTTGCCCTCGGGTTTTGTAAGAAAAACGTGCATTTTCCACTGCGTTACCACGTCTTTACAAAATTATAGAATTAGTTTATGATTATAAATAGTGAAATCCGAAAATTTGACGATCTAATTTTAACATGTGGTTATCAATCTCATTTTCTAGTAAGTAAGTTTTTATTTAGCGTGTAGAAAAGGAGTACCTTAAAAGTTGATTCACACAAATACTTAAGTTTCATATTTAACTTTAGGACCCGTTTCAACTGGACCATAAACTAAAGAAAGTTATTAACTAACTAAAACATCCCATTCTTGTGTTTACTTAATAGTGTGGGTTCACTTTCCTGTTCTCCAAATATAGGTTGCTGAACAGAATTATCTGCCATGTAAGTCTGCCATGGGCCATAGGTAAACTTCATTCGATATTTGAATAGAATGTGCTACTTAAACTTAGCATGCTATAGTGGACCGATCTTGGTCACAAATAAATATGTAGAATAAAGCATCTCATAATCGCACAGAGAATATTTTCATCAATATCGCTCTTTATCGGAACCAACACCAACGTACACACCTACAGCGTGTGACATATGTACCTACTTAAGACGTAATACTTATTACTAAGTACCCTTTTGTTGTTACAATGACGATCTAGATTAGATGATGGTTTCAAAGGATCGTTTAACGGTTTGTATTCTAGTCTGGAGTCACAATTGCGGAAATGTACAGGGATTGTAGGCGCTCGTGTTGTGGAGCAGCGAGGGCGAGCGCGCGCGCCGGCCGTCCCTGTCCGCGCGCAGCATGCGGCCTTGCTTTATGTTCGCGAAATTAACAAGAACATGTGCGACGCTAACTTATTGTTCAACTCGGAAACATCGAGATTTATTGCATGTTACCGGCACGCTTAACTTCAACATCCATATCATTTCATATCTAATTGCACTCGTGGGAAAAGCGCGCGGTTATATAATAACTTTATGCTTTAACACGAGTAACAGCCATCGGAAAATAAATACGCCATTTTTATGGTTTCTGTTCCCTAGTGCTTGCGCGGTTATATGACGTGCAACTTAATCGACGTGCTCTCATGAGAAACCATCAAAGTATAACGTCCGAATCAGTTTATTGATGGACGAACAATAGATCGGCGTTGTCGATCAGTAAAAACCGTGTTTTCAATAGCAAATGTAAAGCTATCGGTTCTCATCACACATTCTACATTGTTGGAACCTTAACGAAATTAATGATGCTCTAGGTAGTACAGTAATGAGGCTAAGTAGTGCTCCGCACACAACCCTCGATCAAACGGAACGTGACGGTGACGTTGGCACTCGCAGGTCTCCGACCGTAACGTATCATGAGCAACAGTGATATTGATATGTGTGAATGCTCACCTCGCCTCCGCTATTGTTGAGTGCTGGCTCGCGTGAGCACCCAACCCAATAATATCACTTGCTACGATGTCTTCACTCGCGATATCAAATTATTATGTAATGAACATCGGTCTGGTCTAATCTTGGTGCATGCTTTTTGTAGCGGAAAGGCGAACGACCGAACAATTCTCGAAATTGCTTTATTGGGTAACCTGTTTCTGAACAGGAGGCGTGTAATGCGGTCATGAATCAAGACGCCACGGGAATGAGATTATTATGCTATTTATATTTTATGATTATTAAAGCGATAAAACTAATCACGTATGTAATTTGCTAATTGTTTTTGTCTTGGTAGGATAGAGATACATTTTGCCTTATTCAAAAGTTACCTACTTCCTTTGAGAGCAGCAATTAATGTTAAGTAAAATAATCGTATGTCTGGTGTACAAAAGTGCTTTTGTACATCGTACGGTGTACGAAAGTAGTTTTATCTACGTTTCATGTGTAGTTTCGTTGGTACGCCTTGTTTAAAGTATTTAGCTTATTACTAATTGGTCATAGTTTGGCACAAATTTAATTTAACTTGAACGGTTCTTGAAAATGTGGGGTAGGACGGTCACGCACGCCTATGTCCACTATTATATTCCATGTGAGAATGTGAACTCAATCAATATATCACGCGAGTATTGTTTCTAATTTCACTAATCGCTTCAATTGGGTACCAGAACTATTACGCGCTATAAAAGGGCGTGACAGTTTAAAACTATTAGGTACTTTATTATAGTAGTAGGAAAGTGAGCAAAAGAAGTAGGATAATAGTTCTGCAGTTGAAGCAAAGGTGAGATACTCGGAAATGTGAATTTCTAAAATAGGTATACTTTCTGCTTACTAGACTAAGTAAGTTGCAGAAAATGGCAAACTCATTGTGGCACGTGTTTTAAAAGCAAGGGAGGTACTTTTCTCAGACGGTGCCCATTAAATTCTTTAGCATCATAAAACGGTCGATATACCCATCGTCCTTTTAAGCCCAGAAAAGGAACTAATACAATGTCAGTAAATTGAAAGGGCATTACAGGTAAGGAAACAATTGCTAGCTCGGCGCCAGATCTCATGATGTTTATGACGCTTCCTGCTACCCATATTGGTTATTCGTGGCGGCTTGTTATACGCAGCCCGGTTCGGTATGTGTAAACGAGCCGAGCAAACCAGACGCTAATTCTTCTTTATGGGGAGCCTTACCCCGGGGACGCACTCCACTCTGGCGGCTTGAGACACGCAGAGCGACAAGCGGATTCAGATACAAGAACTGTTTAACCACGGTTTTCATCATCAGACCGCAGTCACTGATGGAGATTTACATAGGCCTCCCCTAATTCGTGTCACCATACCCGGCCTTCAGCTCTTATCCAACCGCTTCCCGCCACGCGGCGGAGAGATCGTGTGACATGGTGAGTCGTTCGGGGTCTCAACCCTCAATTTTACGTTAAAATAAATAATTTTTATTTTACGTTAAAATAAGTATGTATAACGAACTCCTTGTTGACATTTTATCCTTCTAACCCTATAGAAGGATAAAATAGCGGATGTTATGCTGTGCGCTCTCTCGATGTGTCATTATCTTGATTTCAGAGTTAGAATTTGAACATACGAGTAATCCGAAACAAATAATTTTTCAATCCTAGCATGAAATTCATTTAGGTGGCCATTAAATAGTTTTTTTTTTTACTTTTTCAAAATATAAAAGTCAGCATGCAGAATACGTCTGATATCAAAAATTAACAAAGTTTCTTTAAATTTTAGCTTGCAGAAATGTGGGGAAGCAAATAGAGATTATAGTTACTCGTAGCACGCTCTTTGATTTACCGTGGACACAATACTAGAGCGGCAATCCGACAATCACAACCCGCTACAGACAGCCTATATTCGTGAAGTCACGGGCGCACTAGAATCACAATCCTTCCATATTCGATATATCGCTGAATAAAAGCGATTTGCTTCATAACTAGCTGCTCAAGGCATCTCTTTACATAGGGATTTGGCACACACCGTTTTATAGGTCTCAGTCTCAGGCAGTTAACATTTTATATCTAGCGCTATAGTTAATTTGCGTCTCCTCTTTGGCCTCGTACTTATTAATCTCATTAGGTATTATAGGGATCGCTCCGTTAGGAATACGATGCGATACATCAATGATCGTTTTGCGATATATACAAAAGCTATCAATAGATCTCATTAAAGCACGATAGTAAATCTATTGGTATGCGGTTTAATAACAACTTTCTGGCCAAAGTTTATAGTTATAGTATCTCAACCATTCGTGCATTATCAAGCATTTGATGGGCTTTACTCGACTTTAGTGTTTAACAGAACTTCTAGTATTGGTATTTCGGTCGTTACCTATTGTTTAAAGCCAGTAGGCTGACGGTCGTGACAAACTCATAAAATTGCAGCAATTGCAACTGAAGAGTTTTGAGATGAGTCCGCGAGTTATAACTGTTTATTAATATTTGTGTGTTCAAAAGCTCGGTCAAAAGTGTATGCACTTAGTTTGTCTCAGTTGCTTAGCTTTTTTATCCTACGTCAATCTCCTAGTTTGTACTTTTTTACTAGCGCTACCGGCAATAGAATTACATTGTCTGCGGGCGACGGTTGCAGCTTTATTACGCTGCCGTTTACAAACTGGACGTCAATAGAGCAGTAAAACCTATTTCCTTTTTTATTCGTATTCTAAGTGTGATTTGAAAATGAAGATGCATTTATCGGAAGCTTTCACAGTGCGCTACAACTTATGGAGCAAACTAAGTACATGTGGAATAAATTTCTTCTGCCTTCTTATTCGAAACTATTAACCGGACTAACTTAGTTTTAAGTGGCTCTAATGTTGTGCCGGACTTAATTAATGCCACGCATTAACAAATTCATGATGAGTATCTATATAAGTGTCACTGACATAGATTTAGGCGCCAACCAACATTATATTTAAGTATAACTTACACTTTACCGTTAAAAGCTTCTTTCGTCTTTTTTTGAGACCGAGCTGATTTATAATATTCCATTATTCTAACTTAATGTGTCACGGGCATTATACTTTTTAACAATATTGCATATGATATGATATCTAGGTACTTTGAACTTGTGGATTAATTCGTTTTAAATTGGAATGATTTTTCACACGCTTTAAAACTTCATTACGATTCCAAATAAATTCTAATCCTAGGGCACCAATTCGATTCAGACAGTATATCGTAAATAATAATAAAGTGGCAGGCCGGTGAAAGCTGGCCAGTGCTTCGTAGGTAGCGCTGTCACATCAAAAGCTTTCAGAATTAATTCTTCATAAAGCCTTATTTGAGTTAGGACTTGGCTCTGTCGTAGGTGTGACCAAATATTTATTTAAACGAGCCATAAATATTTGCTTGACCTGCATTTTGTCCTCCTTAGCCAAAAGAACTTAATTTACTGGGAAACGATGACGTACACTCAGAATTGGAGAAAAGTAGGTAGCGCCTAAAGAGGTGAACATGTACATGTAAATTACGATTTTCAAAACGCCGAAATTCAGTGTACCGAACAATAAAATGTCCGGCTTAATAAAAGTGGGAGGAGTGAGGAGGGCGCGGCGGGAATTCGATGGAAAATATTTTTGGACTTAAAAAAAATTGAGGGGTACGGACGGTGTCACTATGACATATGTATTTTATTATGTTATTGTATAGAATACACTAAAACAAGCATGTTTTGTATGGGAAACTTTTTTTAAACTTGGTAACTACCGAATATGGATATTCTAAATCGACAATATTTTTTGGACTTAAAAAAATTTCGATGGGTATGGTGTCAGACTCCGCCTTAGCTCCGGCGCTGCGGGGAGAGAAGCCCTTTTACCCTTGCGTGATAAAGCACGTGTGTCACGGCGAGCAAGGGCTGCTCTCCCTCCGCGCCTCCGGCTTTACAAAAACACTCTAGGGTACTCTGTGTCGGTACGCGTCCTACCTAACTAGCGAGAGCCGATTCGGACTTTCGCAGCCTAATATCCTACACAACATAAAGTGTATGGCATTTGACTTTAGGGCATACGATATTATGGATCACGAAGGAAAGCCTAAATAAATACTTCAATATTTCGATATATTTTATTCCGAGTTTTAAAACTACGAATTTCATAATTCTTACGAATAAAATCCTCATTATTAAAAGCACGATATTTATTTGACCAAATGACAAAATTCCGAATTTGCAATGAATTTTTGGACAGCTGAAAATCGGAATTCCATTTTTCGGTCCAAGAACACATCGAGCTTTGATTTTTCGGAGTAATATATATCGGAAAACAAAAAAATCGGATTTTTGAAATTCGGTGTAATAAATATCGTGTTTTTGAATAATCGAATTTTTATTTTTTAGGAATAATGAAATGCGGAGTTTTAAATTCGGAATTAAATATTTCGGAGTTTTTGGGTGTTCCTATTTTTGTCCGTTTAGGGACTTGAATTCGCTCCTAATTGCTTACACGAAAGTAGGTAACAAAGTTCTAACCCTCGTTTTACTAGGCTTTCTGTTTCTTTATGCTAAACGGGATGTAATATTGTCATCAGACCAGCAAATTTTTCATACTTGTGCCGACTGTTTAATAGGCTATCTATAGGGTTCTATATTATTCTATACATAATTAGGTATGACAGGAACGATAACGTGTTGTTTTTTGCAGGGCGGCCGTGACGGCGGTGTCATGGCATCCGCAATCGGGGTTGCTAGCATCGGTGGATCGCGGCAAGCGCGCCGTCGTCTGGGGTGACTTGTGACACGCCCCGGACACTCCGCCTCCTCTACCCACTCAGATGGTAAATATCATTGTTGTTCGCTGCTGTAACGATTTTTTTCATACGTATGTGCGTACTGTTGGAGCCCCTTCACAAAGGGTTTACAGATGGACATTCATTCATTAAATGTCATAGGTATTTTCAGCTAGCGCATCGCTGATATAAACATAAACAGTGGCGAAAAGTTTTCCGCGTACAGCTCTCATGGTTATATTAGATTACCGCTTAGTTCCTGCAACCTTACATGCATAAATCCAATTGTAATCAGGCTATTAATAAAAATTATTTATAGTTTGATGTATAGTCTAAAAATGATTACAAGAGAAAAATTGCATTTTGAAATCTGACTGGCTTTGTTCACTTTTTACCAAGGAAATCTTTTGTCGCGTTGTTAAGATTTTTTATGGAATCATGACTCTTGAGTTGTAAAAAGTTGAGTTTACAGTTTCATTACAGCAAATAATATAAATATTGTGAAGATAATTGATTTCTTTTTAACCGACTTCAAAAAAGGCGAGGGTTTCTCGATTTATTGGAGTCTTTGTTTTTTGTCTATGTATGTTCCCCGTTTGGGTACTACTCGAAAATGGATGCAACGATTTGGAAAAGAAGCGCGGTCTACTGCGGGAAGTAGGTAAACGCATTACTAACAGCATCTCTTAGATAATTTATGCGCAGCATGTTCGAGTCCGCGCCACGTTAAAACGGCTTTATGGATTTTTAACTACAGTAGAATAGTATAATTTATGCATCAATTCATTTTGCATAATTATTAGTACTTGGGCGAAAAGGCCGGAAAACACACACATGAAAACTCGAAAACACGCTTTTTCCCAGAGATAAGACCAAGCTAGATCGATTGTTCGCCGCCGAAAACTCCGCCCACATGACAAATTTCATCGATATTATTAGAGTCCTTTCCGAGATCCCTGGAAAAAAAATATAAGAATGAAGATGTTGACTAATGTTAAATTTTACAACGTAATATAGTCACATGGAATGGAACAGACCACAAAGTTAAAAAAAATCGATATTTTTTATCGTCTTAAAGAAAAATTAAAGTCAATTTCGGAATGCTTAAATAACACTGAAAAAAGAAATGTATGACAACTATGTGCTTAAACGCATTTTTTCGTGCTCAAAATGGCAAAATGCTATTTTTTTCATACAGACTTAGTACTACAGCGAGGACAAGAGATGACGTCACAGGGTGCGTCCGTTTTGTATGGGCCGTTTTCAACGCTCGGTGCAGTCGGCTACTTTTGATTGCAATTTGTGGCTGTTATAGTAATCCAAGTGTAGTAGTTATCAGTAGCGTGGCGTCCAAAGAACTCGATTCCTACCGGCTTGCCTAATATCAGGCATTTGAGCACCTCTACAGCTCTTAGGCGGATCTCACACTGCAGCGAAAATCGCGGCGACACGCGACTCAGCGATTTTCAACTTTGTATGTAGAATCATCGATTTGTATAGAAAAATCGCGGCGACTCGCAACTACTATGCGCAGCTACACGGAAAAAATCGCGGCGACGGGCGATTTCAGTGTGTTCTTCGCCTTAAGGACAGTGTACGCTAAATCTGCATCGGCTTGCCCAAGGATATCTTTTACGCCACGCCACTGGTAGTTATAGGTATATATTTGTTGCTCATAAATAATAGAATCCATGTACATCAGAAACAAAATTTAGGACACAAGCCTATTGTTTAAAGGTATATTTAAGATATTTACAAACAATTATAAACTGCAACAGAATATAATATTTGGTACTTATATGTTCCTGAAATTGGAGAATGAAGGCTATTTATACTTATCGGATGTTTTAGACCTAAAACTATATAACAAAACGACAACAACAAATAAGTAACTTGATAACATTTTCGACAGTAGAAATTTCCACCGTTCACATAGTTATAGCTCGTCTTTAGTGAAATGACGCGTCTACCACAATATTAGGTTTAGTAACCTATACCGGTTTCTGTTCTGAAATAGCTTCTGTACAGACTGCCTAACTGACTGAGATATATAAAGCTTCTAATTGGCGGTATAATATATAATCCCATAAAACTGTAATTTTCATATTCCTAACGACCAGGAAGTATATTTATAATTAGGTAGCCCTGGCCATCGTTACGTAAGTTTGCAAATAAACCTCATTTTATTAATTATAATTGACATTATGATTGGCTTTATAGATATAACTTCTACTTAACAACGGTCGTATTCATAAATATATATTTTTTATTTACTTATCTTATTTCAATAAGAACTAAGAAGAGTGCGGATATACCCGAACTAATACCGGTTCTACGTATTTCTGATGATATTAGTCATAATTATCGGGCAACTGCCGTGTTATCGACAAATATATCATTAAATATTTCATTTCATCGAATTTTTATTTCGTAGACAACTTTTTCTCGTAAACCGCAAAATTTTCATGATTCTCAAAAAGTAATTAGTGCCGTTAAGTTTCTTATATATCAGTCCCAAGAAAAAACATGTGTAATAATTACATTCCATAGATACAACACCCGCCTAATCAAAACACCGATTTTATTTGCACGGAAGCAATATTACCTGTACCATGAACCAAGTTAATTATGTTCGACCTAATTGTTCCATTTGTAAATAAATCTACAATTGACCGTAAAGAACTTCATTATACCAATTTGGATGTTTTACAATTGACGCACAATACAATAACGTCCCGCAAGTGAAAGCGTTACTTTCGACTTTCATAAAGTTTTTGTTAAATGTATGTATGGGTCTCGGTGCGGCCGGTCCATATTGTTCTCGAGACACGCGTCGGGCTCCACTACACGTTTCCCAAGCGCCTGCCGCCGCGACCACGACCGCTCTCCACTCGCCACTGAGAAAAATAAACGTTGATTAGTGAACAATGCAATTAATGTAATTGATTCATATCGATGACATTTGATTGGCCCGACTCGAAACAGATATAAGTGGTAGTTACTGTTCGTTCACGACAGCTTGTTACCAAAATCAAGTGGAAAATTTAATAGTCCATCGATCGATACGTGATCCGTATAGTGGTTTTATTTTTCTTAACAAACCGGGCCACTTTCGTTTCTTTAAGGGGAGGGCTTATCGATTGCCGAGTTCGACGTTTTTTTAAATGTCTCCAATATTTAATTTTGAATGTACCGCTCTGCACGTAATAAGGTAAGTATTTAACGCTCTCTACATTTTAACAAGGAAGCGTAGCCCAACGAATACTTTTTACCGTAACTTTTTACACTTGTACATCTTAAAAATATCAATAATGTGAAAAACCTTAGACACAGTCGATCACGATTTTATAACGCTAAAAGTTTTATAACGATACCAATCTTGAATTTACTGTACCTGACAGTACTACCTGTTCACTAAACAGGTTACCTAATTACGTATCCATTGTTTACGTAAGCAGATAACGAACCGCTATTATTATTAAATTTATGTTTATTTGCATTTGATACAAATGACACCGTTTGTTCCCACAAATTTGTACAAAATAACCGCTCATAAAAGACGGCACTTGCCTACTACCAAACGCTTTCTTTAAGCGGTGGGTACTTAAGTGTTGTCTCTTAAGCTCTCGATAATTGCGTTAAATTGTCTCCAAACAGAGAATAATCTGATGCTAGCGTTGTTATACGTCGTTAGGCTTCGGGTGAGCTGTCGGGGTGTACCGTTCGCCGCCGTGAGCCGCCTCGAGATTTGGCACCTAATGACCGCACCCGCGCAGCCCGCGCTTGTCCAGATATCGCAGATCGTAATCGTAATCGTACCATGAAACACTACACTGTCACAGTTTTGCTCTTCCATTATAACAGGATTCGGCCTCACCTACTGACGTTCTAAATTATGCGTAATTACTCGTGATAATTAGTAATCACGCCTAATTACATATCGAGCGGTCTTTACAGTTGGACAACCGCTACCGGTGCGAAGGTGGTCATCACCGCCGAATATCTCGGCATGACATTCGCGCCGTTACCGTTACCCGATCTCTAGACGAAGGAGGGTTTCAGTATTACCGTTCTAGGGATAATTAAGTTTTTTGTGCGAGGCCGGTAGTGACAGTGCACGCAACGCCACCCGGTCGACCGGCTAATAGCAGCTATTAGCAAATCGCTGTCTGAAATCAGCAACAATGAGCACGGAATACACTCATTGCCCGGGCCCATTCATTAAAGTTTTTGCGATACTCGTCTCTCAGTTTTAAATGTGTGCCATTTTTTACGTTTTACATTTCCTTTATAATAAGGACGCTGCGTGCAAGTGTACCTAATTATTGTGATTGAATTATCTTGCTTTTGTTGTATGTAATTCTCGGTTATTAGCTTTAATAGACACATTTATTTTTTATTTAAACTTTCACGATTATCACTCATTATAACAAAACGGCATCATCATGCACATTATGTAAACGTCATCAAATATGATTCAGTAATCATAATCACTTGATGTCGAAAGTGTCGTATGTAAATGATTCATTATTCATTATTTATGCGAAAGAAAATTACAAATTAAATTAAAAACGAAATACTAAAACCCTAAAGTAGAAACAATATACACCTAAAATAAAAGCCTAATGTAAAAATTTAAATATACCTACCGTAGGTATGTGTATATCGAATACCTAACAACTCTAATATGCAAAGTGATAATCAAGATCAAGTGCGAGTAGTTCGAAAAACGCGCATGGCTAGAAAATGTGATGGTACAAAAAAAACAGATCTTATATTCTTCCCGAGACAGCTGATAACCTTGGACATGATGACATTACAAGCTTGTTATGTTACCATTTTGTGCCAAGAAATTATCGGAACAAAATTCGTTTCATTAATTATTTGCTTCTAATAAATGGAAAGTTGAACTAATAGTAACATGAAATAGTGTTCTTTTCACCCAAATAAATAAATATTTTCGCAGGCTGCTAATTTTTGAAGTTCTTAATCAATGGCAACGATATTGTGGCGTAACGATGTCTGATTTTCAAGAAGAACCACTACACAACAAGTACTTGGTTTTCTTGGACCATGAAAAATGCTAACACCTGCCTCTTCAGTCCCTTCGCGACACGTCCGAAACGCCGAAGTAAATATTATCATGTTTTTACGCGATTAAATCCGTTTTGTTATAATAATGTCATTTGTAGATAATTACAATAATAAAGATAAATTTACTTCTATTTGGGTAACTGCTGCATTAATTTTGCAGGACAAGATAAACCTACAACACCTACAACGTCGCTTGTCCGTTGCATTAATATACACTCTTGCTTTCGATCCACGGATAACTGTGTGGACCGCTATTCGACAGAATTATCAATAAAATTTTAGTATGCGGTATATTTGATCGGCTGGATATAACATAATTTGAAATAATCCAACATCGGACGTACAAAACTCGATGTTATTGTGTTAGCATCGAGTATCGGTGTCCGCCAGAGCCCGCAGGCGTCTATTGATAATCGGCTAACAAGGTGTATAAATACTATATTTCAAATCAATTCGAAATACCACTGGTGTGTACAAATAATGCCTACTATTCACTAAAATAACGGCTTCTCGCACTTAACCTATTAACTTCACTGAGTGTCTGTAACCTGTGGCTAAAATCTCAATTGTAGAAGTTTCTTGCTTACTGAAAACTACTAAGGATGTGATTGAGATGTCTGTATTGTAGGATTGTCAAATCAAAACCCACCTAACTTTGGATTATAAGTAAGCATGTAACAGGCGTTTTCTTGCTACTTGTTATAAAGACAATTATTGTTTATCGTGGTGATCATTCGGCGAACACATATTTTACAGATTGTATTTAATATTTTAGTTATATACCTGCTCAGATTTATCTACATAGGTAATGTAAAACAACAAATTAACGAGTAGAAATATTTCTTTAATCACCTTATTATACTTTACACATTCTTACCATTTCTTCTGATTTAAAGTCGTATTTGAAATAGTCCAAATATTCACATATTCATGAGTTTTTTTTACATTTAACATGGATTTAATGTATATTTCGCTTGACCTTTAATGAAGTACCGCATTACATATCAAATCCGCTAAGACGGTAGTACTAATGCTGATGCTTAAACACAACATGTGCAGAAGTAATGCCCAGGTTTAGCAATAAAGTAGACTCCCGTTGAATACCTGAGGCTTTTAGTAAGTGTCTTCCGTGTAAGTACGTATGTCAAGTACCAACGTGAATTACCCTGTTGTTTATGCAGCACTCGGTGCGTTCATTTGCTTTATAGAAATAATGGTCGGCTGATGAATCCCATTGTTTGCTTGCGCCATTGGCCTATCAATTTAACGTTAATGTACAGAATACTAATCTATACGGCGTATAGTCGGTATAGTTTCTTAACTGTCTAATGTGGGTGTCCCTTATTAGGCATAACTTAATAAACCTTATATTAAAATGCATAACAGTTTAGGCATACGATGATTAAGCATACCGATTAGATGGCATAATCATAAAAACGCATACTAGTTAATTTACATACCGATTGAATTGGCATACAAATCCGCATAATGTTATTAAGTATAACGAACGCATACATTTATGCGTTCGGTATACGTGGGGCGTTACTTGCAAAAAGTAACTTAATTGGTCCTTGTTGTTTACAGAATCTCTACTTTTTGGGATTTATCTACTAGTACTATTGTTTCTAATACAAAAAAATATGTACCCATTTTACAATGTTTTTTTAAAGTTGTGTGGTTAATGGGTAGGGGTCGGGTTGCATAAAGTTTAAGGTCATATTTTTGATACGCATACGAGGATTCGTCATACTCATCATTACGCATAACTGTAAATAGTCATACATTTATGCGCATAACGATTTTAATCATAATGTTTATAGACATACTGTGTAATGGGCATAGAGTTGATATGCATGCATTTATTCAAGCATACTTTATAATGGGCATACATGGGTTGCTCATACAATACTTTAACCATACTAAGTAAATGCATAAAATGCTAAACTCATAAATAGGTTGCTCATACAATACTTTAACCATACTAAGTAAATGCATAAATTGCTTAAGGCATAAGCCTAATTTTAAAAGTTTTTTTAAAAGTTCTCTTTTATGTTGGGTCACAGTTCTAACCTTTATACAGTTCTAATCTAATACTTTTCTGGCAGCGATTCGGTTATGTGTGAGATAACAGTTCTAACCTAACCTGACCTACTTTTCTGGCAGCGATTCGGTTATGTGTGAGATAACAGTTCTAACCTAACCTACTTTACTGGCAGCGATTCGGTTATGTGTGAGATAACAGTTCTAACCTAACCTACTTTTCTGGCAGCGATTTGGTTTCCTGTGAGGTGACAGTTCTAACCTAACCTAACCTACTTTTCTGGCAGCGATTCGGTTATGTGTGAGATAACAGTTCTAACCTAACCTACTTTTCTTGTAGCGATTCGGTTATGTGTGAGATAACAGTTCTAACCTAACCTACTTTTCTGGCAGCGATTCGGTTATGTGTGAGATAATAGTTCTAACCTAACCTATTTTTCTGGCAGCGATTTGGTTTCGTGTGAGGTCACAGTTCTAACCTAACCTAACCTACTTTTCTGGCAGCGATTCGGTTATGTGTGAGATAACAGTTCTAACCTAACCTACTTTTCTGGTAGCGATTCGGTTATGTGTGAGATAACAGTTCTAACCTAACCTAACCTACTTTTGTGGCAGCGATCTGTTTCTGTGTGAGGTCACTAATATTGTGTAAAGAGTAGAAATTAAAAATACTTCAATAATATAAATCGTTTCATTTTTGTAGAATCATCGCCAAGTCCATTATCAAAATGTATGCAATAGGACTGTTATAATCATCAATATTATGGCTTAATAAATGAATGAAATTTACAATTATTACTAAAACAACTTATAACCATCAATGTTATGGCTTAATAAATGTATGACAATTTACATTATGGTTGAACCAATTATGACACCGTATAATTATGACACGGAACAACTATGCCATAGGACAATTTATGCCAAAAAAAAATATGAGCATCAACTTTATGCTTAAACTGTTATGACAATCAATAATATGGCAATAGTTGTTATACAACCAGACGGCCACCCGTGGTTAATATATTCCCCCTATTTATTCATTTGTTTTTATGCATGTATATGTAGGTTTATATTTGCCCCTGCGATTATTTATTTTTGGTAATTAGCTCTCCCTTTTGTTACCCTTGGCACCACCTACTTTTCTGGTTTATTTTTGTGTCAATTCCGCTACTCAAATGTTGTCTGGAAGATATATCTGGAAGATATCGCTTTTTAGCGATACGACCGCCTGGCCTACCTTTTTATTTTAATTATTTTCGCATATTTATGCACAAATAGCTGCGAACTGAGACATTTTTTATTTAACTTACCACCTTAGGTGTTGTGTATTCTTAATTATAATAATGCCTACGTAGATTTTATAAACCATCCAGTTTTTTTGATGCCTTACCTTAAAGGGATGTTTACCTTGTTGTTGTTGTTGTGTGCTTTCTTTATTACCTCCCGTGTTGTGTAAATCATTTTATGTCCTTGTCCAGAAAGAGGCTTTTTCCGTACGCGTAGCGTGCGGTAAAAGCCACTTTATGGCCAGGTGAGGCATAAATATTTTTTCTTTTACTTTTAGAGATGTTCTTGTCGGGAGTTTTTTTATCTTCACTGTAGTTGAGCCACTAGGCCACTAACTGGGCGTACTGGGCGTTTTCTTACATAAATAAAATTGGCTTATCAACATATACTATGATAGTGTAGGTATTTTAATAAATAAATTCGAGAGAAAGTACTTTTACGTAATTAAACTGGAAGCGACAGTTAGTTTTCAAAACAAGTATGGATATGTCACTTTAAACATACTTGTACAAACTCTGCGATATCAATTATTCTATTGAGCATCTAAAATTAAAATGTCTGATTAGACCTATTAAAATTATACTTTTTAGTATTTATGAACACTAATGTTATACCAAATAATTGTTATACGTTTTAATAGTATGCGAATTAACATATGTGTTTTAAAATATACATTTTAATATTATACGAATATACAATTATGCGTAACAACGGTATGCATTGTCAAAATAGGAAGTTTTACTGTATGCGTTTTAATATAGACCCTTCTAATGTAAATATTTTTTTCATCACACTTGCTCGAAAATGGTGTCATTACACGTAGGTTTTGCGGGCCGTAAATGACCTATTACGCCCTAGGGCGTAATGGTTTTCTTTTTAAATTTGAAACGCTGGTTCTGTTTTACTCTTATTTGTCATGTTCAAAGGAAACGCCAACGTACTTTTTTAACTTTTATTACTGAAATATTTATTTAAAGAGAACTGTTATTGCAAATACATGTAAACACATATTTCTGTAACATTAATTAAATGTTTAAATAGTGCATTTCAGTATTTTGCAAAAATAAAATCAACCATTTTAAGTCTTTACCGCTATGGTTTCCGAACGTGACGTGAAGTCGCATTGTCTATGGATAATGTCACTGTCAGCTTTACAATTTTATTTAGGTTAAGTAAGGTTATTTTAATCAGATTTCCTCATAAGTGTGATGAAAAACATTGTGTGTGCCACGGGCGGTAAAGGAATTACAAACTCGTGTTGTTAAAGCCCTTGGCTTCGCCTCGGGCTTGTAACAAACACTCGTTTGTAATTCCTTACTTACCGCCCTTGATACACAATGTACTATTTCATCACACTTGCTCGTAAAGGGTGTTATAACACGCGGGCTTATAGACCAGCTCGAGCCGATTTACCTCCCGTGGGTTATAAAAATCTATAACTCCCACGGGAGGAAAAACTGTATGAAAATCTATAACTCCCGTGGGAGTTATGAGTTTAGTTTTATAATGTAGGACCTACTCGTACGTCATTTCAGACTAAGGAGGTTTCAAATCAGCCAAGGCTTATTTCACATCTTCAAAACTTAGCTACAAAACCAATTTTAGTGTATATAAAACTTATATGGTATATTTTACTATTATTTCAGTAATTTTTGCAATTATTTTAATGCAATTAAATTAATTTACTTTAAAATTTTATAAAAAAAATCGATACAATCTGGCGGCATTGCCTGTCAAGTTTAAAAACTAAACGCAGTTCTTAGCATTATCTGTGGAAGACTATATTGAAAAAGTCACGAAAGAGTTGACAGTTGAAGTTGTCTCTTAGCGGGTGCGTTTAGTTTATTTATGTTTTATTTTTTTTCCTCGCAAATGTGATGAAAAACATTGTGTGTATCACGGGCAGTAAGGGGATTACCAACTCGAGTCATTAAAAGCCCTCCGCCTACGGCGTCGGGCTTCTAATAGACTCTCGTTAGTAATTCCCTTCTTACTACCCTCGGTGCACAATGTACTATTTCCTACGCATGATCTACAGTTTTATGGCTTCGCAGAGTAGTCGTTTTTGAAAATCCGTCGCGTTGAAAAGGAACCTACTAAAAGTATAAAACCTGCTGCAAAATTATGACGTAAGTAGTAGCATCATGAATTTAAATCTGCTGCCGCAACCCCAGCAGGTCAATCGATGTAGGATAAACGTTGCTTAGCCCGCTGATAACTGGACTCAGGGTGAGAAAACGGCTTCAAAGTTATGTGCCGATATAGTTATAGGCACGGGCAGTAAGGTGCGCCGAGCTTCATCGTACTTTATAAGCACTGTACTGTACTACATGTAAATAGTTTATAATGATATTATGGAGTTATATATATTTTCTACACACATAGTAGATAAATCTACACCTCAGCTTTGAGTTTGTCACTTTGTCCTCTACTATACCCTCCTGACACCTCGCGTCCTTTACAAAGTGCTAAATAAACTGTACTCTAAAGTCCGAACATTTTTTAACTCCTTGTGTCGATAATGGACGATGACCTACAGGTAGCCTCAATTCCCGAGTGTTTGTTTTTTCCCGCTAAAAAGATATTGGACTCGTGATTGCCCACAACCAATGAAATTTAAGTAATGGCGATAGTTTGTCCTCGAAGTTCGATAGAGATATCCTACCTAGTGGCCGCCATTCTTGCGACCCGTGCTCAGGAGTATACAGCTATGGCGGCACGTGGTCGACGCAGTAAGTAAAACTTATATTTTTTTGTTAAATTCGCTCGTTTTAATGTAGGTTTTTTATAGAATTGCAAATTAGTAAACATTCTTTCAAAATCACATACTTTTGTGTAGAAATGAAGTACAGTAAAGTAAATAAACCGTCGTAAAAATATTAAACCTATACAAAGACCTGTCGTTCGTAGTGTATGTGTTTTTTTCATGAAAAACATTATAAATGAGTATGAGTATGAGTATGAGTATGAGTATGAGTATGAGTATGATTATGTTTAGTACTCAATGTGTAACATTACATTAAATTTAATTAAAATTTTAAATAATTTGTTTAATTTATTCACGTAACCTACTATGTTTGAATGACCTAAAGTCCTTTATAAAAGACAAAAAATACCTAAACAGAAATATGTTCAATGTCTTTATCAAACAATATTAAAAAACATTTGTTTTAGTGAAAACTTGAGAAACACCTTTGTTTACGTTTTTTTCAACAGCCAAGGTCTCGGACTTTGCAACAGAAACAGTTTAATGCTTTGTAAAGTACATTCGGCTATAGTGGCAAGGAATTTCAGTTAAATGCTCGGTGTCAGGAGGATACAGGAGTATTTTGTTCATATATGTCTGCACGAGCGTTATAAATATTTCGTTATCCGATCTGAACCAAGTTTCCTTCGAGTATTTTAAAAGCGTGATAATTCGCTGTTACTGCGCCTTCTTTGTTGAACCTCGCTTTTTATTCCTCTCCTTTTTTTACTTGAGTAACTTTTATTCAATGAAGGAAGCTGCGTATATGATTAAATCGCATTGTAATAATTTAATTTTCTAGGATCGGACCCGGCGCCTCGTGAAAGTCGCTGCGAGTCTCTCTGCCCATTATCTTTTTGCGTGACTAAGTAACAACCATTTTGTTCGTGTAATAATGCAAATAATTGCAGACTTTCGGGAATTAAACCTTTAACCTCATGAGAAACTAAATTTGAAAAATTACTATATAAATGTTTGTATGTAGGTACCTAAGTATTTTGCAAGGCAGATTATCACCAGCGTTCCTATTTCAGAGATAAGATTATTATATTATATTATATAATTAACATATAAATGGTTTTTATGAAAGATTCGAAGAAGATACTACAATCCAATTTAAAACCAAGCTAAAGTGGCCAATCAAAATCATTTTCATTGCTTTATGATTTATGATAACATTTTCCTTTTCAGATTGAGTCACCTACGTCAGCAGAAACGGAGACCGACAACAGCGAAGTATTCGACTTCTTTCGTGGCATCAGTTCTGATATACTTCATCGTTTCTCCTGAAAACGCGTCAATGTGCAGTCCCACAAAGAGAGAGGTATGCACCTTGCCATGCAAACTTGTACGGCAGGGGAGTCAGGTACTTATCTCTGTCGCCGACTGTTCGAAAACAAGGCGATGTTATTTTATACTCAGTACGAGGACATTATACTGACATGGCAGTCTTTGTCAGGGAAACGTCGACTGACATTTATTTTTAATGTTTACACATTTATTATTTTGAACAAGTTTGAATGATTTTCGGTGATTATCAGTTGCGTGGCATCAAACTCGTCCGTAGGCAAACCCAAGCCAGTTTTGCTTACTTTGTCCGCAATAGCAGTACGTATAAATTGTTAAAACACCTTAATCTAGGCAAGCCGGTGGGAATGAAAGGCTCGCCGCTGGTGGATTTGACTAATGAAGCATTTGCTTGCCACGTGAATGTGAATTAAATATTTAAAAGCTGCTTTCGATATTTTAACATTTTTAAAACAGGGGCGGTTTTAATGTGACTAAATTGAGATATTTATTGTGTAAATGTGACTTAAGTATTCCTGCTTATTACACTTGGCTTTAGTTCTAGATTGCTTAATGATAAACCATAAAATTGAATATCTGCTGTTAAGTTAGCGATAAAGTATACTGAACAGGTCTTACGGTCGGTCGCGTCGGGGGAAAGCAGGAAAAGGAGAATTTTAGGGCGCAAAAGTACCAACTCGTCCGCAGTCGTTTTCGCTTAGATTCGCAATACAAAACACTGCTTTCACAATACCAGTTAACATTTTGAGAACTGTTCCCGTAGGATGACCGGTAACGAGCTTTTCCACATTAGGGCTGGCCTCCCAGTCTGAATCCTCTACGAAATTCATGTTCTTATTCCGAACGCGCGGAATCTGCACACACAAACGGTTTTTCTTTTTTCAGTTTAGAATTTATTCAGATCGATGATTATTTGAGTATTCAGACCTGTGTCAGGCAAAGCAACGAATCGAGATAGCGGGATCCGGTATCAAATAATGAATTCCGTGGAAGATTCAGACATCCTAGTTCAGACTTGTGTCAATATACAAAGACTGCGAAAAGAGTGCATGTCTGCTTTATAAACAATAAATGATTCTCAAACAGTTATGTCAAGCTTATTTCTTGACTGACTGGTCTGGACAGTTGCTAAACAAATAAATCGTTTAAATATCGTAAAACAACAATATGCATTAACACTTGGGTGCTAGTTTTTGAGTCACAATTTTGTATGTTATGCTTATCGTCATGGTTATAACTTATAACCATGACGATACTTATAGACATTTTGATATTAATAATTAATATATTAGTTTGTGAATTTCAAGCGTATTAGAGTTTAAGAAGTTTTCTGTTTAGACCAACGGCGATTGTAAACTGAACTATAACTGTAAAGAGTAAAGACCTTCATCATAGAACAACAGATAGAGCTATATGAACGGAACCGTTTATTGAACGGCCATTTTATTGATTCGTTTTAAGAAAGCTTTACTGCAGATTGTCACATTCACATGCAAATGTTGGTTAATTTGTGTTTGAATGCTATATAATATTTTATTTGCAAAAAGTATGCCAACAAATGCAAATGCGACAAACGATTTAGGCATAAACTGAGGTTAATGGGTCTACAGAATGTATAATGTTGGATGTGCCAAAATGACCGCAACCGGCGTAATGTGCTCATGTCGTTACAGTTGACGCGATGTTAATGCCAGAGCACGGTGCGTTTAACTAATTATGTGAACTTTGCAATAACGTTATTTAAAGCGATAGCAATAGCGTATGGATTGTCTCAAAAAAACATATGGGAATGCGTAACGTAACAATGGGGAACTTGAATGTCAGTGACTTATAATATTGTTTATCTTGGTCTAACGTCTCGGGAGTCCACGTGAGAACGGGCTGGTGTTGTGAATTCCGCGCAGATCACTTCCCAAAGATTACAATTTACAGCGCAAATTAACTTTGTGGATAGTAGTTTCGAAGAGTTCAAAGATAATGAAATCCGTCCAAGAGTTTTTCGCTAGAATTAGTTATCGGTTGCGTCTATTACGTTTAGTCATCTAAATCACATGGTACCTAAGTATGGCATCGATACATGCCTAATTTTTAAGTGCTCAAATTAATAAAACACTTATGGGGCCATTCATTTATTACGTAAGACTACTTAGGGGGGGAGGGGGGTCAACCATGTCTTATTTTTTCTTACAGGGCGGTGGGAGGGAGTTTGGATCGTTCTTAAGATCATAAAAATGCCCAAAATAATCTTAACTTTTGAAAAAGCGCGCAAATCTCCGCGAGAGCGAAAGCGCGTGCACCGAGCACGCATATGTATTTTACTAATCCTACAAAAATGATTTTATGAAAAATAAAAATTAAAACAGTCAAACATAAAATCATTTTTCCTTTAGATTCTTACGTAATAAATATCAAATAGGCCCCCCTATCGAGGGGGTCAGCCGATTCTTATTTTTTCTTACATAAGGGGGGGAGGGGGTCAAAAACTGGTAAAAATCGTCTTACGTAATAAATGAATGGCCCCTATCATTTTGAGCCAAGTACGTCAACATTTAAAATTGATAAGTAATACTTTAACATATGAAGTCGCATGCCTATTGTGGCCATTTTTACCTTGCTTGTATCGTAATATTGAATGGTTCATATATTAAAAAGTGAAATTGACCCATAGTGAACCTGCCACTAAGTGTAGATAGCGAAGCCTAAGCTAACGATTTAAGCATCATTATGACGTCATCGCGTTCTCGTAATACGTCGTCACGGGCCACCTGCTTCATTAGCAAACAATGATGGCGTCGGGAAATGTGTTGTCTCTACCAATTCTACTGGGTATCTGTTATCTATCATGGGTCTTTAAGACAGCGGTACCATAATAATTATTTCAACCTATGATTCGCGCTTTTACTGAACGAAAAATCTGGAGGCAAAGCAAAATAATAATGCAAGGTTTGTATGCTGTAATCGCCCTATACTCCTGTGGATACGCAAGTCAGGTCTTGTTAGTCGGACAAGACGTCTAATATATAGCGACGCCTCAGTGCCCGACAATTAGATTAGAGAGCAAGTGTCGCCATAAAAACATGCTAGTCACGGTACACGATTAAACTAATTGTGATATGTTTATCGCCTTTCTGCGGCCCATTAGTACAGGGAGATTGATGTACGGGTTACTGTGACCGCGCACCATAAATAAAGATTACTAAGGAAACGGTAAAACGAGAAGCGGGTCAGAAATATCCGTACGCAATATCGCTGTAATTTCGAAACCTACTAAACGGTACAAGAAACGAGGTTCACGATTATCAGACTTAAATACGCCTACCTGTTATAAAGCGATTTAGGTAAAAGTGTGCGAAATGCCATATGAAATTTCGGTTACGTGTTTGGAATATGAAATCTCGGTTGCATTCTGCGAGCGCGCGCGCGATAAGCGCTCGGCGCGCCTCGGGCGACACATCCATAATCCCGTGACGTGTTTTGACAACCAACACCGCCACTTTTTATGGCCTCTTTTTACGGGGTTTTTTACCGTGCAGAGTGTGACGACCCCACTCCATTTATAAATTTTATTTCCACATGGTAATTACACGTATAACCTACCACTTAATTACCCGAAACTGTTGCGACGCCGGCTCGGGACGTTGATCAAAAAACATAACATGGCGCTGGTTTTAGATTAGCCTCCGCTCACCTTGCACCTCCGCTAATTAGTTGCGAGAACACATCACGCGTACCTGCACTGCACTAACCGCACACTCTCGCTAGAACAACTTCTAAACCTCTATTACAACTGGTCTCTCTACATAACCGTATGTTTCTTGCCCATAAAACGTATCATACTCAATATGATATAAATTTAGTACCTATGCCAATTTTTTTTGTTATTATTCTAGATTTTATTGTAACAAGCTAATTCTAAAATATTGCTAGGCACATGTTAAAGCTAGTCATTTCCTTGGCGCGTAAGTTTTTTCGTTATCCAGATCAGAATAGGTAATAAATTTGCCTTTTATAAATTTTGTTTGCATTTAGTGCTTCTATAATGTTACAACAGTCGAAATTTAAGAGTTTATGTAAATTAAGTAGTCAGACGCACTAAGTCAGATACATTATACATGTGAAAGGACGATATTAAAGAATCCAAGCGAAGCTAAATCGCTCTATCGGAAATTTATACTTGATTTAGTGGCAATGTCAAGAGGTTGAGTTGTTTTCCGTACGGATTGGTACCGTTTAGAAAGTAAGCACAAAAATTAGGATACCTACCTGCTGTAGATAAGTTATATAAGTTTGTATGTCCGTGGACACAAAAAGTCACGCCTGTTACAAATTTTTATATTAAGTAAACCGCATTCGCTGATATGGTATTTAAACTACACTTTTTGTGGAGACATGTAGGTTAAACATTTCATTTATCATAACGTCTACTTGTTCGCTAATAGTCACATACAGCAAATATCGTGAGCAAGTAATTTACGTATATTTTTACCTTTTTGTGTGTTTAAGAAATGTGGTTATTTTGATTTGGGATTCTTAATATTTGAGAACAAACATGTGCCTTTAATTAGCAGTAAGTTTAGAGACATGTAGCTTTACATACGCCGTACCAATCCATCTAAGAATAAGCTGTTTTATTTCAATTTGAGCGGCGTAGGTACTCGTGATTCTATCAATTTATGTATGCTTAGATATTGTTTCTGTATGAGTTGAAGTCTATTTTGACGGTACCTAATAATTATTAAAAGATTAATTGACCTATACTTACTTATAGCTATATAAAGACTGTTGTCATTATTGTTAAACTTAACACATTCATCACAACTGGTGATTATAGTTGGAGTTACTTTAACTGCAATGTACGTACCTATGTCTAACATACCTATTTCTAGTTTTAAGAACGTTGGTGGTAGGCCAATTCTGTATATTAATGTGTAAATGCCATAATATACATTGTTGTTGTAATCTTTTCGATTTATGTGAAGTACAATTAGCTACTGCAGTGTCAAATACCGAGATGTAAATACTTTCATATTTTTGTATTATATATGTAACTATGTAGGTATAGTTTACTGTTTGGCGGGCAGCTTGTAAATTTTAACGCGTTGGTAGTCTACCTTCATGTATTTACTATATAATGTCATAACTCATAAGGAATTATAAAGAACATTTACGCCACTTTTATTCTGCGACTTGTATTTTACTATGGAAAATAAACACTATTACGTATCAATTTGTATCATTTTCTCATTACATTGATCACCCAACAAATCATCGTTCGGTAGAACAACGCCCGCTTTCGCGAACCTATTGACGCTCTGTCAAATTAAGATTCATTTGACTGAGAAATATTAGTAACCGTTATGCGTGATTTATTTAGGTGAAGTTATTAAAGCGTGTTATTAGTTGAGAACCGCCGGTCATCACCCACTGACCTGGCCGTTGTCTAATTACTCCACAACCCAGGGCAGCAGCAGCGACGCCACTACCACAACTTATCTGCTTTACCCTAAGGGTTACCAGGTAGATAAGTACCTTGTAAAAGGCGGATTTAATACCTTATGGCATTAAGTCCGCCTTTATTGCAATAAGTCTTCTTTTGTGCGATAAACTTTAGATAAATAAATGAATCACTCTAGCCCTTAGGTACACACAGTATCAAAAACGATACTACTAATATGACACAAGTAAAAAAAACGTAAATTTCTGACTTTATCAAACTCGTCACGAAATCTCAAATTTACTTGGCTTTGATTTTCACTTGAGACACTTCAGAAATAAAGTGCACGATACTGGTCTGCATCTAAGGGCTAGGTTTAGAATATATCATGGTACAATAAAACCTGCATGTTCTTCGCTTCCCGAGACAGCTGATGTCGTCATTGGGACACAAACTCGATATATTGCCAGTATGTGAAAATAAATTACCCCAACAAAACGCTCGTCTTGATTTTTTGCCTCTTTATAAAAGTTATGTCGATGTCGGTGTTAACTTTTGCTAGTTTTGTTATTAACTAAATAAATAAACAAACACACACACACACTAACAGGTGGATAATAAGGGTTTCTATACATAGTCATCCCATCAAAATTCTGGTGTCAAAATCCATGAATCACGCAACAAAATTTTAATATTTACCTACTGTCAAATAAACCTTTCGCTACCGCGCTGCCAGCTAGTAGAGTATATCTAGAAACACTCACTGAGCTAGCTAGTTTCATTTATTTCATATGATTAATAATACATCTTAACTTAGAATTATTTCATGGCAACATTGTTATGACTTAACTTTGTCCCATCTCAGAAAGAACATACCTACCTTGTTTTATTTTACCATACTAGAGTAGTGCCTAGCCTAGAGTCTAGTCAGCGTGATACCCTCGCAAGTGTCGCCCGGCCGGCGGGTCGACGCTCGGCGCACGCCAGCGCGTGCCAGCCTAATACTCCTCGCCCTTATTATGCCGGTAATGGCACAATATGGCCAATTAGTCCAACTGGCAGAGATTTACACCGCAGAATTTTACCACATCGGTCGTAACCGCATTACCCGTGCAATTACCTTTCTACGTCTTCATCTCGGAAGGACTTTAATTTCGCTAATCACCCCGTAACAAACAAAAAATAAATTGTTTTGTGTGATTGCAGAGCGGAGAAGGTAGAGCTGATAGAAAATATGATCAGGTCGAAACTCGATTACCTACTTACATTGGAATACCTAGGTATTATTTATCACACTTAATTATCCCTAATACTGCCGTCCGATATCTAAAACTGGACTAACTCCATAGAAGTTAGTCTAGTTTTAGTGATTACTTATTTAAGTAAAACTTACAGGTGTAAATCTGGCCTAAATGATTGTAATTCTAATTATTAAATACGTTATTTGAAGACATGATTTATGTATATCGTATTTAGGTAAGTACTTTGGATCATAATAATTCTGGACATTTATCATTATTGCAGTGGACCCTTCAATTATTCTGAAAAGTCAATGGTATCTGTAAACTATTATGCGAAAAGAGTATCCAGACGAACAATATTTTCAGACTAATAACATTATGCCACAAAAGGACCCCTACTGTGTGCCTACAACACCATCAACACGTGCCCAAAGTTAGAAGTTAATTATACCATTTCGAGTAAATACCTACCAAAGATTTTCATGTACGGTTACATGATTTACACTTTCTGTAGATACTGCTTAGCGTAACAACTATAGTGGTTTATTTTAAACTGACGAATGAATGACCCCACACCTGGTAATAAGTGACTACGCAGCCAAAGATGCAGCTCACTGTAATGTGACGTATCGTTTAGGTGCATTTTGACCCGCCCGTCAGGTACAGTTGTGTTCGTGAAAACATTTTCCTGTCTACAATAAGCTTTATTCATTCTGAGAACGTTATTCACGCTGACTTCGCATATTGGTGTGCCGATGAATTCGGCGAAATGCCTAATTACGGAGGTCTTTTCAGGTCGCTGGTACACAACAGTTAATGCACACAATAAATGGCCAAGTGCTATCTTCATCGGCATATGTGGGTCCGCTCAACCGAAATACCTGCCTACAGGTGTGTTTTGTTATTCATTACTTTATTTTATCAAGATACCATCTTGACGGATGTGGTACGTACCGGACACTCTCACAATGGCCGCGGTGTGTTCCTCTTGTTGTAATAGCATGCCCAATATCAGATTCTGTTGAAGCGACTTGACGGATCCAACACCTATTAGTGAGTACGAAACCAATACGCAAAGCAAAAATAACAGTACTTATTCGCGCATCGTTTGTGTTAGTTTTTTAGATCAGCAAAAACCGCGTACGGCGCGTACCTATTATAGTGAGCAAATTGGACAACGCTTTGCAATTACGGCGTGCAATATTTAGGTAGTAATTTCGGAGGTCGAGGAGCGAGTAATTGACAAGTGTATAGAGTGGCGTGGACGTGACCCAGTGAGTCTGACACTCGAACCATACAATCGCTGCTGCCCACTTCATTCGTTGTACTCCACCCTCGCAGACCACAACCAGCCGACATCAATCGGCGGCCGCCGCGACCGCGCTCCGGCGCACTACTTCGCACCTCGCACCGAAAGGAATGGAAACAATGGACGTGCGAAATCGATTGCAAATGTAAATCCGTTACTTATGAAAACCATTGCACCAGATATTTTAACGGAATTGAACGGTTATGTACATTCTTGGTGCTCAATGCGGTCGCTGAACGCGATATATGTCGTAATAAAATGAGTTTATTTAGATGGAGGTGAATCAAAATCCAAGAAAATGTTATTGAACTAGATGTCTCAATGCCTATATATATAACAAGTATATTCATGATGCACCTCAGATCTATCGTCATCCAAATGCGAGCAATAATTCCAGTCGTCAGTCGTTATCGCCTCACTATTTATTATATTATAAATTTATTCGTAATGTAAAAACCTTTTTCATGATTACTATGAATAGGCTACGTTCTGAACCCGGATCCAGCTCCCGGCCATTCGCTGCATCAATGGAGCCCGTTAGGTATGCGAGCCACCTTATTACACATTTTTTTTAACTCTCCGAATGTAGTTGAGTATGTGCATTTTCTTTTCTGGTTTAATTCGTGGTGGCTTGTCTAATTAGAATGTTTGCGACGTGACGCGTGGGCCCCGGGCTAACGGTCTATTTATTAGGTACACTCGGCTTCCAATCGAACGGCCGATTTATCATGTACAGGTAAAAAACCTCCGGCCAGGTCCAGTGAGGCTGTCAGGTGTTTTTTGTTCGAATGACGCAAACATCGGCCGTAGTCGTGATTCTAATAAAATTTGTGTTTTCAACTTGTCTTTTCTCGCTCGAGCAAGACTATAGTGGGAATTACAGCCTATCTTTTTATTTTAGAGTCGTATAAGATTTTACAATACTCCTTTTAAGTTGAATAATTGCTTCTGCAAACGTCTGCCGCTATAAAAATATCCTAAAGCGTCTATAGCTGAATTCTAAGCGTTATGTTTCGTTCGACCAATGTACTTATTTGCACTTAAAATGGAAGTAATAAAGGGCATTTTGAAAGCAATGTTAGAGCTGAAATGACAATTATTTAGCAGTTGTAAAGGTAAATCTGCCGTAATAATATACTGAGCATTAAAAAAATATTTTAAAGAGTTTCGCTAGAATTGAGCAATTTCTCTGCAACTTGTCCAGATGCAGCTGAAATGAAACTAAAGACAGCATTAAATTGTGCCAAAAATGGCGCTTAATGACGTTAGATCTGCAGTGCACGCTCTCTCTATAGCTTACCTGCGTTTAGGTATTACCGCAGGTAATAATCAGATTGGCTTCAAAGCCCTTATATGCAACTAATTTGTGTTTATTGGGTTATAACTTTACAAAATGTACTCATATCATGAAGCGTAGGTATGGGGATAAAATCAACACTGAATTTATTGAAGGAAATACATTAGACATAATATGGTACCTACCAGAATAACTTTTTTTCCGTCGCTCATTCCCAAAATACCGCATTCCTAAAATACCAGATTCTCGATATATCAGATTTTCCGTATACCAGATTCCCAACATAATACATCCACTGAAATCATTTAGATAACGTACGATTATAAAATCTAGTGTAACGGAAATGTGGTAAGACAGGAATCTGATTAATCGAGAATCTGGTAATTTGGGCATGAGCGTTTTCCCTTAGGTCTGACGGACTAAGCAAATAATATATAAGACCAATATGTAGGTACCCTAATTCCCTATAATACGAAAATCACAAAAACAGGTGAACATCCATTTTTCTCCTTAACCATTTTATCAAGTAAGAACAGCAATTTCCTCCCTTGCGAGAAATGTGGTTTACTCATTCGCATAACGCAAAGTAAACGGAATGCATCTTTCTACGAACAGTCGACTTCAGCTTGACGAATGCACAACTTTACAAGACAAAAGCGCGACGGATTTGAAGTAAATCGACGAGTCGTGACCGAGCCGTTTAATCATAAGCATCAAAGCTAATTAGAGTACCTAGGTCGCGAACCCCTGGGACCGGTAATGAAAATCACAACTGAACCTAGTTGCAAGGAAAATTGCACTTGGCATGGAATTCCTTGGCATTATCAGGCTTTCTACAGAGACAGGCCCTCACAGGTTCTCAGCCTCTAAATTATTCGTGTTCATAACTAACGACTACCTAGATCTCGACTAATGCGCTGTTTTATTTCTTTCTTTCCACCTCCGCCGTTGTAAGTTAAACATGTCGTACTAAGGAGCCATCCAAAGTCGTAACTCCCGGTGCTACGGCGCGGCCGCGGCGTGGTGATCGAGGAATACCGCACCTGTAATTTATAGCATACGCTGTAATTACTTTCATATAGAGACAATATTGTTAAATCACAGAAGGTCAGAAAGATCGCTCGCTATATTAATTCGCCAGAGGAGCTGTTTACGATACTTATTATTCAATAAAACTGTCAGCTGCGGCGAATTATGTTGTTGCAATGCGCGCTGTTGAAGTCACGCGTCCAAACATCATAGTTTCTGTTTAAATCAGTTCACCTGCTCACAGAGCTCGTCGTGCCGCGCTGCAAGCCGTAAACCTTACAGTCGTGTGAAATATACGCAATAAGAATCTTCACCTTACCAGTCAAACAAACTTGGCTCAGTCAGCTTCCGGAATGTCGCCCGCAAATTATATCTAATAACATGCATATGCAAGTGGGTAAATATCAGCCATTCCAACAGTAACGATTAGAATGTTCAGTTCCTCCACAAGGGAAACATAAAGTACGGGCCACGAAGTTTACCTTGTATTTATCTTTAATTAACCACTTGTTACAAACAGTTGGCCATTCACTGGGTAGCATTATTCGTCTTTACCGAGTGCGCAAGCAGTTTACACAAAGCGCAAATGTAATGTTGATAGGAGGCTATTCACGGACGCGTTGTCATCGGAGATTTATGCTCTTGCAGGCCGCGCTGTGGGTCAGCAGGGCGAGGGGCGCGGCCGACGGCGTACCACGGACCTTTATACTATTTTATACATTCTCCCTTTACCCACTTTTTTAATTCATAGGTGTCTGTTATTAACCGACTTCCAAAAGAAGGACGGTTCTCAATTCGTCTGTATGTTTTTTTTTTTTTTTATTTTTTTTTTTTTGTGTGTTTGTTCACCGATTACTTGAAGACGGCTGGACCGATTTGGAAAATTCCTTTTTTGTTTGAAAGGGTAGACTTTCGAGGTGGTCCCATTGCAACCAAGTCAGGATCTGATGATGGAATCTTGGAGAAATCGAGGGAACTCTTCAAATATTATAGGCACACATATAGCGATTTCGGTATTTTTCGTAATTTCTCGTCCATTTCTTATTAGCAACAAGTTTTTAGTGTTAACCGACTTCAAAACAAAGAGTAAATTTGTATCTAGGTTTCTTCACCGATTACTTGAAGACGGCTGGACCGATTTGGAAAATTCCTTTTTTGTTTGAAAGGGTAGACTTTCGAGGTGGTCCCATTGCAACCAAGTCAGGATCTGATGATGGAATCTTGGAGAAATCGAGGGAACTCTTCAAATATTATAGGCACACATATAGCGATTTCGGTATTTTTCGTAATTTCTCGTCCATTTCTTATTAGCAACAAGTTTTTAGTGTTAACCGACTTCAAAACAAAGAGTAAATTTGTATCTAGGTTTCTTCACCGATTACTTGAAGACGGCTGAACCTATTTGGAAAATTCTTTTTTTGTTTAAAAGGGTATACCTCCAAGGTGGACTCATTGCAACCAAATCAGGATCTGATGATGGGATCTTGGAGAAATCGAGGGAACTCTTCAAATATCATAGGCACACATATGCGATTTTGGTATTTTTCTTACTTTCTCGTGCATTTCTTATTAGAAATAAGTTCCCAGTCTTAACCGACTTCAAAACAAAGAGCAATTTTTATGTAGGCTTGTTCCTCGGTTACTTGAAAACGTCTAGGCCAATTTGGAATTTATCCAGCCAACATTTTTCCAGCGCCACTAAAAATTTAAAAATAAAGTAAATTTTTAAAACAAAAAATAAAAACCGACTTCCAAAAACTTAAACTAAAAACCAAAAAATAATATGTTAATTACCCCAAAGAAATGGATAATCAACGATTCATATACAGATATTTATACTTTTTAACCTGTTATTTTTGAAGTCGGTGCCAGCTAAGGAGCTCAACACAGCCAGCATTACGTGGCAGGCACCAACTTCAAAAATAACAGGTTAAAAAGTATAAATATCTGTATATGAATCGTTGATTATCCATTTCTTTGGGGTAATTAACATATTATTTTTTGGTTTTTAGTTTAAGTTTTTGGAAGTCGGTTTTTATTTTTTGTTTTAAAAATTTTTTTATAAATATCTCGATGACGCTAATGAAATTGGTCGAGGTACCTACCTACATGTTGCTTACCGTCCAGATTAGGGGATTTTAAAAAGTAGGTAGGTGCAGGTTGCAGGCAGTTGCCTTTTACAAATTATCTCTTAGGCACTTTGGGACTAAACAGTATACCTAAAAGGAACATGATATAAATAGTAAAAAATAGGAATATCCAGCTTACAGATGTTAGTCAAAAATATGCGATTTGATGGTATGCGATTGGTAGAGTGTACAGAATTTTACGTCTTCCCCTGGCCAAGAAGTGGGATGTTCTCGCCGCGTAGCAGATAGGAAATGCCCCTTACGGCGTAGCATAACGTAAGTGTGCAGCGAGGGTAGTAAGCAAGGGATTACTAACGAGAGTTTATGAACATTGAAAACTCGCTGTAAGGTTCCGCAACTACATAAAATTCAATTGTTAAAACATGCTAAAAGTAAAAATAACAGTATTGTCAGTGTCAGTGCGTAATTACTGGCCTAGTATTGCGCTTCATTATCAGCTAGTAGTATCTATTCAAACTCACCGTTGCGGTAATTTTGTTTACTCTCACTTCTATTCAGCGCGTTCATTCATTATTTTCGCGTAATGAGACAACTATTTGTAAATATTTCTAACCTACAAAAAACGACATTAAACGTTAACCGACTTCTGTTCGCAGCGCGTAATGAACTCGAATACAGTTGAATGGGCTTTAGAAACTCGTGGTAAGGAACCCATAGCCGGAGGCCGCGCCTTTGACCTCCACAAACGACTACCTAGCTTCCCTCCTCACTTTGTTTGCGCACAGCCGCCGCGCCTACCCTCTGTAATTTCGCTAAACTAACCTAGCCTAACCTTGCTCTCTGAACCTGTCGGCCCCCTAACGCTTTTCGCAAATACCAATACCGCACTACGTTATTAGTTAACAGGGTTAGAGCGATCACCACTTCACTAAAAATTAATAGAAGGAATTCTCATGAAAATCATGCACTGATTTTCCGTTACATATAAGATATAAGGGATAAGAGTTTTTGAGAATTTATCTCGTAAGCGGGTTAAACGGAATCTCTATGTTGGTATGGAACTTGCGTAGACACATGAATGGTATACTTGTGCAATTTGAAAGAAACCCCAGTAAGAGAGGAAAACTTACTTTACTGTAGGATTTACAGACTTCGTTTTATTACTAAATAAAGAGCCTCCAGACCGATAATGTCTTCATCGGACAGAGTCAAATGTCGGCAGGGCTTCCCACGCAGCGAGGCCCGCGCCGGCGACACCGGCGACACGACCAGCTAATGTGGATGTGGCCGTTATCTATACGACCCTAAGGCTGCGCCACCTTTCCCCGAGGTAATCCGGGAAAACTAAGAGAACTCAAGTATATTTGAGTGTGTAGCTTATTTGACTAAATATGACGAGACAAACTGAAGTTTATGATTTTAGCCTACTTACGTAGTTATGTCGTCGTACTAGTGTAGATATCGACCCCATTGTCGTTTAATTAGTTACTTCTAATCTTAGTAGTAGAGGTCGTTTCGGATACACTTCGAGCCAGCAGGACCTGTTGCATAATTAGCTAGGTACATCTACACAACGGTTTATTCCAAAACCGCGATAAATCGGATGATGGAACCCAGTAGCAGTGTTATAAATTCCTTTAGCTCTGAATCGCCATTACCAAGTTCCTTCATTCTCTGTCTGGTGAAGGCATGAAATTCGCGCAATATGTATTCATTGTCTCTGCCTCCTTTGACCCCGATGAACACCTCAGTTATAAGCTTGAGTTATCTACTGCTGTTAGGTACGTACCTTATAACAGTTTTTACAACTACATCAGTTTTATCCGTCAACCATGCAACGTTTACAAACAAATGTAGCTTCGGCATACGAGTATAACAAATTATTTTATAAATAATTGCCATCCCTCAGGATAAGGATGGCCTTCTTGTATGTAGTAGTAACTTGTCCATATAGGCAGTTTGTCATCTCATTTTAGAAAAATTACAAATTCCGTACACTACTACATGCAACAAGGGCTTTAGTTAAGTTTTTTAGCTATATGATGGTTAGTACCTCGCCTTAAATGTATTTTTTTAATTAGCGTTTGTAGTATAAATACGCCCTAACTGAGACCCCTGGCATCTATAACCGACTAAGTAACTAAGTTAAACCTAACCTTAGGGCGTTTTAAAACGAAAACGATTATTTCCCTAAGTACAGGACGGGCACTATTGTACCCGAGCGTGTGGGAGCCTCCATCGCCTATTGGTGTCTAGCGGCCCATAAATCGCATGTCCTGTTAAGTACATCGGGGTTAAATGGGAATCCATACAACGCAACGCAATCCCCAAGATGAACCTTGGCTTATTTAATCACTTTATAGCCAATATAACTTGGCTGTGTTAATTGCCATGACTATTAAGACGGCACGCTTTTAATGGTGATTGAACCTGCTGTACAGACAGCTACAATTATAAGGAAGTACTTAACTAGCTATTGTTACAAACTAATACCTATAATTATAATTTCCCCTACTTATAATTTTTATTGACGTAATGTGTGTAATGAAATCTACCAAGACCATGTTCACCCACTTCCAGGGGTCAAACAGACTTAAAATTGGCTAAATAAGCGTATATATAGGTACGATGACAGTGGAACAATAAGGGACTAACATCGCCAACAAAAAAGTTGCGTATTAATCTGACTGTACACAATCTCCGGATCATCATTGTGCATGTATGTGTTCCGAAACTATGCCTAACCATTAGCCATACTACTGGGGCCTAGGCCTCTGGAGGCCTAGACGCTCCACCAGGCGTTACAACATGTCCATTGTACGGGAAAGCGGTAAAGAGCATCATAATATCAGCATATGGCAGCATTTCATAATATCTACGACGTCACAGAATAAGTTATAGTACCTACGTAGGTACAGAAGTCTCTCTCTCTCTCTCTCTTTAACAAAACTGTCGCTCAGGTCCGATCACCGGACGGAACGCACCGGATTCGACCATCTCTCGACTGTATCGCATAACGCGTGCTCTTTCTGGTCGCTGGTTAAGGCCCCCTCGCAGGGGCCTCAAGGCCACGCGGCGAAATCGCCGATGGGCCACTCCTGACGCCGTCTACGTCGTCAGGAGTGGCCCATCTATGATGGATGCCTCATTTTATTTATCTAGATCATCATCATCATCAGCCTGCGGCAGTCCACTGCTGGACGTTGGCCTCTCCCAAGACGCGCCACTTTGCTCGATCATCATTCATCAGCTATAGGTACTCATTCAGTTGCTGCTCGCCGCCCAGCCCTGCGCAGATTGTCACTCCATCTAGCCGGGGGGCGAACCGCTGGGTGCATTCCACCAGAATGTCGGGCACGTGACGCCATTTTTTTTTCATACTTCTAACAGAGTTAGGAAGTACATTTTTTGGTATGTCAGTATTTTATAACTTGGTTTCTGAATTTATAATATCATTTAGGACTTTTTATTTGTTTTTAAGGTAGCTGCCATAGCCGTCACGTGCCCGACAAAGTAGACGTTTTCGTGGAATGCCCCCGCTGCGTTTACCTAAGTCTCCACTGCAGAACTCTCTCGCTCCAGCGATTGACACTTTAACATTATTTTGCTTTATGATTATGATTGATACATTGTTTCATCATAATAAATAATTTCTTTGAATACATACATAATTAACGAAGTAATTATCATTGCACAAGGTAATAAACCGATACATAAATTAAGTCAGTAATTAAAATTACTTTTTGCAGATTTTTTTCAGACCGCAAATTTTTTTCGCGCTCTTCAAATATCGGTTGTTTATAATCGACGATGCCAATATATTGGCCTGCCGATTATATCGGCCGATATTGGTATCGGTATCGGAATCGTTGCATCCCTACAAATAACACTAAATAGGTACATTTACGTATTATTATGGTATCTTGGCTAGGCCAAACTATGCATTTTATTAAACGTTCATTTTGTCAGTCTTGAATAATAAAACTAATAGGTAGTTTGCCAAATAATGATGAATGTGATGTGAGGCTTTGTCAAGTAAATAGTTTGTTTAATGAGTTATTTGTAAAACGTTTCATAGCGAATCGCCTAATTTGCCAAACTTTATTTGTAAAATGATTATTTATGAAACGTTTTTTGTGAAATTATTGGATACCGTGGCCAGCCCACTGCTATTTCAGCTTGCTTACTCGAGTAACTAGGTATGTCGGTAATTTCTCTGACGGATTACTTCGTTCGTTACGGATTCTATCCGGATTACGGACTTTATCTAGATACCTAGGTACTAGCAACTATTTCTAACATAAATATAAGGATACGCCACATAATCTTATCTATACAGGGTGGGAGGGACTATACCGACAAACTTTAACTATAGATTCTAACAACTATAAGGAATAAAAAAAGTTATGTGATGTATAGTCGAAAAACGCTTACTTTCTTTATTATTTTATCAATGAAAACTCCCAAGTGTGTAACAAGCCCTAATAAATGTGACTAAGATAGTTTTACTATTTTTCTTAAATCCTTTAACTAAACAGCAATTAACCTTCGCAGTTTTTGATGGTAAGCGACTACGAGGCCAAAAAATCGACCTTTCGTTTCCATTTTAGCTTTTTTTTTCTTTTTGATAACTTTTCCTCCAGTAAGGACATGTTTATAACGAGGGGCTGAATTTACTGATTTATTTTGTTGTGTCATGTAAAATGACAATATTCGACCCATGTTGATATAACATTATTTACTCGTCACACCACCATGAATTCATGGCTAAAGTATGTCGGTATAGTCCCTCCCACCCTGTATTTATCTTCTCATAACTTTCCAGTTGCGGAAAACATTCCCGAGTAAACCTATAACCTAAACTTACGAGTAAACATAATTTTGAAAATTTTCGGCCGTTTTTATTTTTTTGCAATTTACATAAAGTGACGAGACGAGCGCCGTCTTATAGCGTGAAAGCAATTCGTTTTGAAAGCAACATTGCAATAAAAGTTGCTTATGCTTTTGAGGCGATCATTGTACCAAACCAATGTCCATTGAGCATGTAATTAATCAGTGTGCATTCGATCTCTTTAGCCTGGACCAAAATTTAACCAAATTACAGGATTTAGCTAGTACAGTAGATATGTACAGTATAAATAACAAAAACGAACGCGCTATCTTAGAACATACTTAGAGCCTTGTAATTTAGTAACTTTACGCTTTTGGATTAATATTAAGGTTATTCAAGTCGGTCGGGTTTCCATACAAACATAGAGGGTCATCGTTTCCTTCCACGGCATCAATTATTTTAAAATTTGTTTCACTTTATAGCTTGATACATTTTTTTCGCGCAAAATGACATGAGAACTCTCAAAAAACCTAAAATTATATAGGTACCTAACTATTCTTTTGACTTTTTGAGAGTTTTCATGTCATTTCGCGCAAAAAAAATGTCATCATCATCATGGTGGCCTTTTTGTAATGCACTCTTGGATGAAGGCTTCTTCCCTCTTCTTCCATTCCTGGCGATCTTGTGCCCGATTCACTATAGTAAAAAATAGATTTTTGACGACCGCTTTAGCTTAGTTGGTAGTGACCCTGCCTACGAAGCTGGAGGTCCTGGGTTCGAATCCCGGTAAGGGCATGTATTTGTGTGATGAGCACGAATATTTGTTCCTGAGTCATGGATGTTTTCTATGTATTTAAGTATTTGTATCTATTAAATATATCGTCGTCTAGTATCCATAACACAAGCCTTATTGAGCTTACTATGGGGCTAGTTCGATTTGTGTAAGATTGTCCCCTAGTATTTATTATTTATAGATAGTCTGTCCTCCGTGTCGTCGGATGTCGTCCGCCCAGCGCTGCGGCGGTCTGCCTCTCCCTCTCTCTGCTGTCCGCTCTGGGTCTCCATTCAAGAACTCGTCTTGTCCAACGACTCCCGTTCATTCTGGCAATGTGCTCCGCCCATGTCCATCTTTTCTTCGCTATGATAACCATGACATCTTTGACTGTGGTCTTAGTTCGGATCCATTCGTTACGTTTTTGGTCTCGTAGAGTTATCCCGAGCATCGCTCTCTCCATACCCCGCTGCGCGACTCGGAACTTCTCAGTGGATTTCTGTGTAAGAGTCGTTGTTGCATCAGAACGCTACCTGTGTCTCTCTCCACAAGAAAATCAACAAATTCCATCTGGAGAGAGGTGTAAGACAAGGAGACACAATATCACCAAAGTTATTTACCTTGGCTCTAGAATGCAGTTTCCAACACGTGCAATGGACTGCTAATGATTGATGGAGAGAGACTTACCAAGTGACTGAGAACTGAGTTTTGCTGATGACCTGGTTTTGGTCCTGGTTCATGTTCATGATGCTGGAGGACTTAAGGGTAAAATCCGATGAAACCGGCCTCAAAATGAACATAGGGAAAACAAAGATCAACATCCCGTGACGTCACTAATTACCAGCTTCCAATGGAAAGAGTGACCGAATACATATCGATACCTTTGGGTTCAATTGGCGTAAAGGACATTTTGGCGAAAATGAGTTATATAGGTATACAGTTTTGTTCAGAATTTCAAGCTCTACCGTTCTGTGTAGTTAAAATTTCGATATCTTTAAAAAAAGTGCCTTTACGACCCGGTTTTTATTCATCGTGTTCGCAAAACTAGCTTAGGTTAAGGGACGTAAGTGTCAAGTTATAAAATACGATTTAAAAGGTGTATCATAAAGTAAGCCGGTAAATATGAATACTGTCGTATATGACCTATTTCTAACTTCCATAATACATTGTTTACAGCTAGAACTGCCATCACAGGTTAAAGATACGGGCATTTCAAATATTTTTCATATACATTTCGAAAGTATAGGTCGAGAAACAAAAAAACTACTTATAGCCATTTTTTGTAAAATAAAATGGTTTTTTGCTTCTCCTCAAAACCAGCGTTTTGTCCTTTACGCCAATTGAAACCAAAGGTATCGATATAGGTACTTACGGCATAAGGTTACGCTGGGCTTTGAGAACCAAACGGACTTCCGTTTGGTTCTCAAGCGTCGGATTGCGCAGGCATGGGCCGCGTTCGGTGCCAATGCCAACAAACAATTACCTACTAAGTGGCAATATACCCCTTCATCGAGCTTTAAAATAAATCAGACATTAAATCAAACTAATGCCGTGGAAGCAAATAAAGACTATTTATGTTTGTATGGAAAATCGCCCGGCCCGAATCACCTTAAGGCCCCTTGTGTCATTCTCAAAAGTACGAGTACCTACCTACACTCACGGACAATGAATTCGGGTCATTTTCTATATAATTGTTCATAGAAAATGACCCGAATTCATTGTCCGTGAGTGTATATAGTTTAGTGATACAGTAGGTACGTACTAAATTTCCGAATAGGTGGCTTGTTTATGCTTTTATCCTATCTACCTTTAATAATTCAAATTAGATTTATCTTAATAGATTCGCGGTTATACTAAGTAATGGATTTTTTTTTCTGTAGGTAGGTGTTATAAATTTCGAAACGCAAAAGTCCAAAATCAAACTAGAAATTATGTTCCATGTTTAAATCTTTCGAGGATCACTCTTAATTAGTGCTTACTTCACACCTGAGCGAGTTTTCTTGAGACGGTTTATTAGAATATGACGTATACCTAGCAATTTTAACCACAGATATCACACAGAACACATGAGGAAAATAGTGCTTGTATTTAGCTGGAAAATAATGGCTGAGGATCGCGCTCAGTGGTGCACCCTTGGCGAGAACTACGTGCAGAAGCAGTAGATTGCGACGAGTTAATGATGACTTACGTAATTGTTTGTACCTCTCACAATAGTTTATGCTGATATCTAGAATCAGGCTTATAAGAGCGCCTCTGTAGCCGAATAAAGGTTTTGATTTGATTCATGAAACTCATATTTGTTTTGACCATATAGAACACTTTCGCACCCATCACCTTACCTTTTCTAACCATCTGTTCTATAAGACGTTTGCGAGTTTAACACGGTTTGTAAATTATAGGAAACCAGCGCGCACGCGCTACCCTGGCAATCAGGATATGAAGTCGGCGCAGGAAGTCAGGCTGTATAACCGGATCGTCGTATTTCTCGTTACCGATACATACTTACACGTCGCTAGAGAAAAGTATCGCATAGTAAGCATAATACAGTTTAATCCAGATTACTAAGGAGGCGAAGTAGTTAGGTACAGTGCCGGATTAACCACGTAGCACATGTAGCGAATGCTATAGGCCCCGCGCCCACTCGCAAAAGGATTATTCTTTTTACCCGACTGCGACGAAGCCCAAAGGATTATGTGTTTGACCTGTATGTATGTAAGTATGTATGTCCGTTCCTATGTCCGCTCGTAACTACTGAACGGCACATCCGATTTTGATAAGTGATACATCATTAGATTCGTCTTGATTGTGCGAGTGTCACTGGGTATGAAGTTCGTTAAAATAAACAAAATGGCGGATTTTATGCAGTTTCAAAGTGCACCACGGTCGGGTTTTTTTTTTAATAAAAATGTGGTTATTGGTGTTTGTGCTGAATATCTGTAGTTTTTTGATTCGCTTCGATTGTATTCATCTACTTGTCACTCAATTACGAGAAACGGAGAAACAGTAAGCGGCCATTCTCACGAAGTATGACTGTCTATCTAATTACCGCGTCTCCATACATTTCGTATGAAAACAGCGTCGCGGTAATTAGGTGACCGCAGACATATTTCGTGAGAATGGCCATAAGAACAGCTATTGAAGTAGGTACTTTTTGAGAATATTCTCACAAGTTCACCTAGTAGTAGGTACCTACCTACCTAAAACGGTACCTAGGAACGTTGAAATAAAGTTGCAATATTTTATTTTATTTCTTACGAGTAACACGGTTCGCCTTTAAAAGTTTGACCCGAGTGCAGAAATGGGAAACGAACGATCATAGCAATACCGTTGTTGGCGCGGCAACGCAATAGGCCCCTGTCCCTTTGTCTCTATTAGGTACAGTTGGCTCCGACAATCGCCCTTATCTACACGTGTATCTCGTGTTAGTATCACTCTATATGGACTCTGCGGGGTATTATCACATCAGCTTGTTCGGGCGGTCGCACGGTAAGGTCTGCCATTTGCATACAAGCAAATATCTCGATCTGGCGGGCGCAGCGCGAGCAGATTACCGTCGCCGACGCTTCCGCACTGTATTGAATTCGGTACCAACGGTCCCACTCCCATTGCCAGTTCGCGTTTACTTGTTACTGTGATCCTGGTGATAACAATCTAGCGGCGAATACTGAACATTACATTGTGCCGGAACATTGCCGTGTTATGTAGGTACCTACTTACCCTGCCCATTGCATGGTCAATTTCGGTCATATTTCGAGTCGGATATAATGATACGTGGGTGGTCAATAAGCGGTGTGGAAGGATGTTATATTTTCTCATCGTAGGTAGGTAATTTAACCATGAAACAATAGTTACCTACTTATTTTGTATGAAGTTAATTTTATCCAATGCCCGCATAAAGTTTACGATCAAAGACCTACATACTTAGGTATTTCAGTACCTATGTGCTATTTAATTTCATAGGCACTTCATCAACTTGTCAATGCTTTATATGAAAGAAACATTTTGTCTCTCTCTTCAATGGTTTTTCATTCATTTCTTGTATCTATACACCGTGGGCCCGAGTAGCCCGACAAACTTTAACTATAGATTCTATCAACTATTAGGAATAAAAAAAGTTATGTGATGTATAGTCGAAAAACGCTTACTTTCCGAGATAAGTATTCATTATATGTAACTGTTCAATATGTAAGTTCGAATGTAAGTTAAAAAACCCCTACAATATTTAAAAATAGTACATTACGTTACGATACGAGTGGGCCATATATTCTGGGTTTCAACACAGCCTACCTAATGACCAATGCCCACGAGTGTCATGCGACGTTTTTCAACACACTGGCAAGTAAAATACTTATCGGTTAAAACTTATATTATTCTTCTAGTTATAAAATAGTACTCAAATAGTACCCTAGGCCTAGGGCCTAGGCCCCTAAGAGAGTGTATTTCAGATATAGTGTATTTCTATGTGAAATTTTGTACACCGTTAAGTCACGGAATATCTCGGCTTCTACCATAGCTGGAGAAATGAAATTTTAGGGCCCTAGGGTACTATTTTTTGAGATATAAAGCGTTTCCAAAAACAAAGCCGTTCCATAGATACAAACGGTGTACGCCAGCTTGACGCCCGGTAGCGTACACCGTGAACAGGCCTTATATTTCAGAAAGTAAGGGTACTATTTTTTTCACCTAGGTATTTCGTCGGTACTATTTGGGTACTATTTATTGGAGGTTTACTATTGGATCGCATAAATTTAAAAGGCATAATGCATCATTTCGCATAATTCATCATTTGGCATAATGCTTTTTTTCTGATCCCGTAAACTTTTCAGGATTATTATAACGCAAACCTAACCTAACCTATTTAACAGGATGAGGCCTTAAAGAGTCCTGAAAATTCTACAGTTGAAGAAAAAAATGCATTATGCCGAATGATGAATTATGCCAAATGATGCATTATGCCTTTTAAAATTATGCGATCCAATAGGTTCCCTTTATTGGATGCATCAGATTCTGAAAATCTTTACGGTGTACGCTATCTCGACGGACACGAGTCAATAATGTAAAGTAAAATGCACTTGTGTGTATTAAGCTGCGTTCCGCACGTAAGGACAATGAAATAAGATCCACCCACAGGGTGACCACTATTTACAACAATCAAAATTCCCTGACTTTTCCCGGTTTTCCAGCCGTTTTTTCCAGTTTTTCCCTGACTATAATCTTAACCCTTAAAGGCATGATTTTTTTTATCGTTACTAAAAAAAATATGTGGATATCTAATGGCGTAATAAATACTAGAAAAATATTTTAAAAAAAATTAGTAAACTTGTAATCTTTATGATATGTGCTACAACATTATACTAAAAAATAATTCCTTATTTTGTTAAAAACTGTTATAAACACACTCAACGAAAACCTTAAATATTTAACTTTTTCAAAATTGCCGCCATTTTGCTCATAAAATCTAATAACTTTTTTTTAATACAATTTTGCCAAAAATATTTATGGATGTATTCGGAATCTAATACGTAAATGTCACATTTATTAAAAAAATAAATGTGATTTTGGATAGCTGCATATTGCTGCACTGGCCATCAAATATACGATGCAGATATACCTACATCATTATGCATTTAAGGGTTAAATGTAATAAAAGGATGAAATATACAGGATGTTTGGTCCATCGTTTGCCAAATTAAATTTCATCTCTTTTGCACTTACTTTTTTTTTAATTCAAATTTAAATTTTTTGGCCCACGTGTATTTTTTTTTATGAAAAATTTAAATTTGAATTAAAAAACAGTAAGTGCAAAAGAGATGAAATGTTTATTGCATCGTGATGTGTAACGTTTCACGGTTGTATCAGAGTTAAAATTACTGACATGTTACTGCTAGTTTTCTTTTTACTGACCTTCAAATGTTTTACAACATGTAAAAATTTAGTCAAAGATGAATTTTGATTTGCAATAAAAAAAACTAAATGAGACCCACGTTCTTAAAATTGTTTTAAAAAATTCTGTGCTCTATCCTCTTTCTAATGATGAAAAATAATCCCAAAGAACCTTTCATGAACTTTATTTTTTCCCGATTTTTTGTAACTGACGCAACAGGCAAATTAACGATGCCCAAACATTGACGCTGTATCTTCGCGGGTTTTTATTTTTCGGCGACCGGGCTTGCAGGTTGTGAAGATGTAAATTCCCTGATCTTCAATAAATTTCCCTGACAATTCCCTGACTTTTCCATGACTAGTGAAATTCCCTGACATTTCCCGGTTTTCCCGGTTTTCCAGAAAGTGGCCACCCTGCACCCAGGATGACGTCAATAAATAAAGAGAATGGTTGAAAAATTGGGTGACTTGGGTATGGCTTCGGTGGCGCAATTGGTAGCGCGCATGTGTTGGCCCTAGGGCTTCCATCCAATACCGGTATTTTTAGTACGGGGATCCCGGTATTGCCCATACTAAAAATACCGGTATTGGAAGCCCTAGTTGGCCCGGAAAGCCGTTGGAGGCGCAGGTTCGAATTCTACCCGAGGCATATAATTTTTCTCTTCTAATAAAGTACCTATTTAATTAAATAAGAGCCACTTTATGAGCAAATTTGCCAAAAGAACTATTTTTCAACCACTTGCTAATAATTATCTGATTCAACTCAATTTGGCATAGGTAAGTTATGTAAATTCGGCGACAATGCACTTATGTGTCACCATCGGCCTAATCTGATGATGGAGCCGGGTTGCAGGGCCTAAAACTCTTAGATGACCAATGCTAAGTACCTATTGTTGAATTTGGTCATGTTTCTTTATCATGAGTACCCACCTACATTCAATTACTGCCATCCTGTCTAACTGCCATGCCATACAATTCAACTCCATTACAGTTAGCCAGGTTTTAGGCAGAATTTTTTTACGTTCTATTTGTTTAATGTTACATAAGAAGTTTGTAGATAGTGCTACAATCGCCTTGCAGGATGGCGTAAAAATTAAAACTCTTTGGTATCGCTACCATCAGTGGCACAATAGAGTATTTGACAACAATCAAAATAAATTCATTAACTCTAACCAGCAAATTACGCTTCCAAAACAGCCTGGATAAAATCATTCAAACTTATTTTCGTGCCACCAACGATTTTACAATGACGAAAACTAAAAATAAGGCACCATGTTGAGCATGACGTCACAAGATAGTATTTCATACTAAACTGCATACTTTCGGAGCGTTTTGACACTTCATAAAAAGAAGCTGATTTGAACTGTCATCAAGTAGCCTATTGGTAGCGCGCCGGTGTTGGCCCGGAGAACCGTTGCGTTGGAGACGCAGGTTCGAATAGGTACTGCCCGGCATGTATTTTTTCTCTTCTAATAAAATATTTAGAATTCGTTAGTAGATTGACGTCCGCTAACGAATTCTAAATATTTTGTATGCTATAAAAATAGCACATGACGTCACTATGATCGGTCCTGAACTGCTCGCATCGGGTGCCTTTACTCCACCTTCACAACTAGTTAAGAATTAGTACATTACATAACTAGGGTGGTAATACAAAGAAGGGCCGAGATCGCAGAAGTTTGCGGCCCGAGCTGAAAGCGAGGATGTACAGAACACGGGAGGTAAGGCACTAGTCCCACCAGCGGCGACCAACGAGCAGCGAGTAGCGATTGGCGAGTTTTTTCTTCGCGGGCGAGTGAATTCTCTTAGAAAATTTACTCGCCGGCAGTGTGAACAGCCAGCGATGAACTATTAATGTATGTGTCTCTTTTACTAACACAGGATCCTTATCTTTTGTTCGTTTCTTGGGCGAGAAAATCGCCGATAGCTAATCGCTTTCTCGCTCTTGGTGGGACTAGTGCCTAATAAAGAAAGCCCTCGATTGCATATGTACGTCCCTCGCACCACACCCTAGTTGTGTAATGTACTATTATGGCCAGGTGTGGCATAAAAACACTTTTTATTGCTTCTTTGATAACTAGTTATTAAAATGGAATAAAAAGTGACCTTTTATAACTGTCATTAGAAATTACTTTAGTTAAGAAAGAAGAAATATGATTTTGCTTTTACAACTAGTTATGAAACAACAATCTTAACTCGTGTCGTATCGTCTAACTAAAAATCTAGATATCCTAAATACCACTGAGCCAAAGCTTTTAAAAAGAGGTATATAGATTTTAAAATGGTGACGTATAAATTGCTCATGGAAGTACTTTAAATACAGCCTCGTAAACTTTATAAAATTGACATTAGGTGTGATCATTGCTAAGCAAAACACAGTTATTACTTATAAAGTAGCTTTATTTTAGAACTTTCTGAAGGATTTCTTGGAGCCCTTGCCCTTCGAGACCTTCAGCACGTTGAACCTCACAGTCTTGGAGAGAGGCCTGCACTCGCCGATTGTGACGATATCGCCGAGTTCCACGTCTCTGAAATTAAATTATTGTTCGGTTGTAATAATAGCTATTTAATATCGTAAGTTAAGTTATATTGGTATATATGTTCAGAAATGGGTTAAAGCACGATAATCGTCAATTGGTCATTCAGAAGACCGTCGTGTGAGTATCATCATTTGAATAGAAAATGTTAAATCTTAACAGTGACTTAACAATGGGCTATCTAAACCGGTAGAGGGGAACAAAACACAGGCACAGGAGTTTCTTATTGTAACACATATGAAAATAAGAATAATGGATAAAAGTTATTTTTATGTAGTAGTATGGCATACTTTATATCAGTGTTCTATTGATTGATGGTCAGCAAAATAATTATTATTTTTCCTCAGTAATCCTTGCTGGTGCTCGATTCGATTCGAGCCACGCCAAAGTATAAAAGAAAATTGATTTCATAGATTATAGCAATTTTGGTATCCGTCAAGATAGCGTACACCGTAAAGATATTCAGAATCTGATGCAGCCAATAAATAGTACCCAAATACCTAGGTGAAAAAAATAGTACCCTTAAACTTTCTGAAATATAAGGCCGGTTCACGGTGTACGCTACCGGGCGTCAAGCTGGCGTACACCGTTTGTATCTCTGGAACAGCTTGGTTTTTGGAAACGCTTTATATCTCAAAAAATAGTACCCAAACAGTACCCTAGGGCCCTACAATTTCATTTCTCTAGCTATCGTAGAAACCGAGATATAGTGAGCTCTTTCTATAAGAAATTTCCGGGTACGCCAGCTTGACGGTGTGAAATTTTGTACACCATTAAGTCATGGAATATCTCGGCTTCTACGATAGCTAGAGAAATGAAATTTTAGGGCCCTAGGGTACCTTAATGTAATGAACCCCAACACGCCACTTCGCCAGTATCATATCATTAAGAAAATAAAGTTAATTATGCCTCACCTGAAGCAAGGTGAAAGATGGACTGACATATTCCTGTGCCTCTTCTCGAAACGGTTGTACTTGGGCAGGTAGTGCAGGTAGTCGCGGCGGATAACGATAGTGCGCTGCATCTTCATCTTCTGGACCACACCGGTAAGGATACGCCCACGGATGGACACATTACCGGTGAACGGGCACTTCTTGTCAATGTAGGTGCCCTCGATAGCCTGGGGATGCATAAGGTTTAAGTATTTTGTAACTCATAATGGTATTTCTTACACCAGATGAACAATGTTAAGTTAGTTTGTTTACATTGGTAGAAGACTAATTACGTCCAATTTAAAACAACTATTTTAGTATTATTTACAATATTTATTCTTACATTTAATGGATTTATTCTTGACTTCAATCACGCATTTGTCTTAAAACTTGTTTAGTGGTTGTCCTATTCTAACTAATAATAAAGAGAAAACAGGACAGCTATGTTCTGGTCTGACATAACCCAGAGACTGACAGATGATAGAGATTGGATTTTATGGTTTATTTGAAACACGTAATCAGTATTTGTAGTTGGTATATGGACTGTGTAATCAGAAGTTGGGTTAGAAACACGATTTTCATCAGATAGTGATCAGAAGACCGTCGTGGGGTATCATCATTTTACACAGTAACATAGGATTAAAATAACTGGACAAAATAATTTGCTTTAGTAAAAACGTGGTTAAAATATATATGAATAAAAGGTTGACAACGCATTTAAAACGATATAGGCAATTAGATATGATCAAAATGCTTTCAGGTTATTCTTAGAAAACATGATTTCTCTTTCCACCCATGTTGGCAAATAGGTACTTGAGTTAAGATTTCGCTTCAATATAATGGCATTTTTGGTAATAGTTAGGGATGTAACGATACATAGTTTTGCCGATACGATACCGATATCTTAGCTAAATAATGAAGTAGGGATGTAACGATATACCGATATATCGGTATCGCCGATAATATACAACCGATATTTGAAGAGCGCGAAAAGAATTTGTTGTATGAAAAAAATCTGCAAAAAGTAATTTCAATTACTGACTTAATTTATATATTGGTCTATTACCTTGTGCAATAATAATTACTATGTTAATTATACTTGGTTCATAATAAAAAAAAAATTGTGTTGACAATTTATTTATTTTTACTTTACACCTTCAAGGTTGACTCTCTGTTAAATATAGCCAAGTTTTAGGCCATAATAAGACATACAAATAATAAATCTGAAATTCATATTTTATTGGTTAACTAAGATATCGGTATCGCCGATAATTTACTACAAATATCGGTATCGGTATCGTATCGGCAAAATTATGTATCGTTACATCCCTATAATGAAGTATGAACTTCAGATATTTGTATGTCCTTATTATAACTAAAATTTGGCTATATTTAACAGAGTCAACCTTGAAAGTAAAAATAAATAAATTGTGAACTCAAAATTCAATTTTTTTTTTATTAAGAACCAAAAATTTAATTAACATAGTAATAATTATCATTGCACAAGGTAATAGACCAATGCATAAATTAAGTCAGAAATTTAAATTACTTTTCGCAGTTTTTTTTTCATACAGCAAATTCTTATCGCGCTCTTCAAATATCGGTTGTATATAATCGGCGATACCGATATATCGGTATTGGTATAGTTACATCCCTAGTAATAGTGTTAACCTTGCAGTTCTACATAATAATCAAAAATGCCATTTTATAGGAATCTTCAGAGTATGTGTAGCCAGAGCAATAATGTCTTTAAAGAAGAATCCTTTCGTGCCAAATTTGGTTCTGTAAATATGAGTTGGATGATAAAATGCTTTAGTATGATGATATGAAGAATAGACGATTAGGTTTACCATGATACGCTTATGTTAAATATTTGTATCATAGATGCTAACATTGGGATACTTATACAGGATGTAATCGTTAAGTGTTTACAACACATGCGCTAATTCCCTAAATATAACAGATATCAAAAAACTTTAAACTGACATCAAAAGTATGTTATCCAATGAGTAAAACAAAACTTTTTTTTAATAAAACTAGAAATATCCACAATATTAAGTTTAAACGCCCCTATACATTTAGCACATTTTGGACTTTTCGAATTTTATTAAAAAAGTCGTGTGATTTTCTCTCTTCTCTCATGACTGAGGGTTGTGACCACATGTGGTTGTTGCTCTATGCATCTAAGTTGTCCAGTCCACACGGCGTTTTGCCTTCCGGATCAACGCCTGTAGAGTTCCCTGACATGCTGATGATGTGATTTTTCTTGTTGAGTAACATACTTTCAATATTAGTTAAATGTTTTTGATATCTTATATATTTACGGTATAATCGCCTGTAAACACTTAATGATTACACCCTGTGTGTACCTTTATCCAAGACAGGGTAAAATTCGATATGAGATGACCAGATAGAGAACAGATGATGAAATTATGACAACATTTTCATCAATGCAAATTAAGCTTGATCAAGTACTAAGACATTGTGTGATACATTAAGTTTTAACATAATTTAAGGACTTAAAATAATAATTATCATGTAGCATGGCCCTAGTAGGTTTAATTTGCATTTATGCCGTTATCAACTATTTGGTAATTAATTAGTAACATTATAGAACATGCGGTTAGTCATTATGAGATATTCTGATATGAAAAATACCTTAATATATAGTTGTTAAACTATGAGGAAGCCATTCCATTCCCACACTTTAAATATAAATACAAGCATAATGACATGATTTCCTGTACATAGACCCGATGTTAAGCCACCACTGTCCAGCACCTGAGACTGAAAAAAACCAAACCTCACGGGGAGTCTTGAAGCCTAAGCCGACATTCTTGGAATGCCGCATATCCTTCTTCTTCAGCCCCCCCTTGCGGTTGAGGAAGACCGTGGCCTGTTTCTGAAACGCTTTCTCTGTCTACAGAAAAAAAACACACATTAGCGGGCACACTACATGCGGTTACCTCTCGGGGCGTCTTGAACCCGAGCCCCACATCTTTGTGGTATCTCAGAGGCTTGCGACTCCTCTTCACACCGATGCCCTTTTTACGGTTCAAGAAAACCGTAGGTTGCTTTTGGAATGAACGTTCCGTCTGCAATTTGTAATTTTCATTATAATCATCTTAGAATAATAATGCATTAATTGAAAATTAATATTGGTGTAGCTGGGTCGCAGGCTGTGGCATATAAGGCTTCTATACACTGCCGCTGTAATTGGGTTCTTTTGGGACCCTTTAAGAAAGTAACCCTAAAATCTATCACCATCCATAAGCATTATTATTGTAAGATAACAAAGGTTAGTGCGCGAGTTTTTGGAGTACAATATCTTAACCTAATAAAACAATAATTGTTAAGGAAAACAATTCTAAATATGAGGCACCAACAATACTGTAATATCATCCAAGTTCAAAGTAATTTTAGGTTACAAAACTGTCACAAAGTAACCTGTGAAGGCACATCGCGAAATCTGTTTTAGCGTTAATTACATCTATAATATAAAAAAAATCAATACGCCAATCTAACAAATACCCAGCACGAAGTCGAATAGACTTCACATTAGAAGAGTTTTGTCACAAAACCGGCCTAAAATCCATTCCCACGTGGATGAACACAAAATACACATTTTCACTTCGAACACTTCAATTTTCACCATGAATTTTTCAAGACATATTAACACCATGTTTAATAAGACTATTGAAGGCTAATCTCTTGATTTCAGTAATAAAATATATTATTTTTACAGAAAAACCAGAACGTACCTGATCCGCCATCTTGCTTGACAACGAAAAGAAGGTGATGTTGCCATAATACAATATTAGAACATCAAGGATGTAAAATGTCAAAGTAGTATTGCCAGCTATAAAAGACGCGTTCATAATTTAATGTTAGGTAGAAAATTGGAAAAGCTGTTCATTCAATGAAAAACCGTTTTTGATAAATACTTTAAGGGTTTTGTATTCATTTGCATGTTGCATGTGAGTTTTTTCTCCGCAGAATTCCTTCTCAAATATAAACTATTTAAGGCCGGGCCCATATTGCGAAATGTTTTTAAATTTTCTTTACCCGATTCAATCCCTTGGCGTTACTGGCATTAGAATTAAGGTACTGACACATATGCTCAAAACTAACCATGTTTAAAAGCAGCACCCTCTGCAGCTGTTCAGATTCGCTAGTAATAAGCTTGCTAATTTTTAGCGTGCTTCTTACTAGCTTATTCAAAATTCTCCGCCCTTTTGTTTTAAATTCCCGCCAAAGAATCCATGACACTAGCATACTAGCATGCTAAAAAGCATGACTGTTCAGACGAGCTTGAAACACACCCTCTTCTACCTGCGCCTCAGGTAGCATACTTAAAAATCAAACAGCGGTTGATTTTGAGCATGTTCGAATTAAAAATGCGAATTAGTAGCAATGTCCAGACCTGAGGTCTAGACACACGAGACACACATACTTTCAGACAGTTCTTGCAATGTGCGCCCGTCTAAAATGTTTTCGGTGTTCGCAAGACAAGACGCCAAATATTGCTTATCAATGTGTCAACATTTTACACTGAGCTGTCAAACTATACGTGGGTGGACATAATGTGTCACTAAAAAGGGGAGACGATAATGCACAGCCAAAATAAAGTCCGGCCCGATAATGCACAGCCCCGATAATCCGCGGCCACAGGGCCGCGGATTATCGGGCCGGGCTTTATCGGGTCGAGCTTTCTCGCCCTGTACAGATAATGCTCAGCCCGATATTTCGAAGCCACGTTTGGCACAGGGTGATAATGTACAGCCCAATAATTGGTGACCAGCGATTCGAGCCCAATGGCTTCGAATTATCGGGCCGAGCATTATCTGTACAAGGTGATAAAGCTCGACCCGATAATGCCCGGCCCAATAATTGGAAGCCTCCTTTTTTTAGGTTAGGTTTGTTAGTCAGCTTGTGTCCCTCATAGCAGAAGTAGTCGACCCGCTGGAAAAGTGGACACCAATTATCGGGCTGTACATTATCGGGCCGGGGAATATCGTGCTGGGCATTATCGGTACAGGGTGATAATTGGAGTCCCTGAATCAGAAGCGATGTCCACTAATTATTTGGTTGCGCATTATCGGGCTGGGCATTATTTGGCCGTGCTTTATTGGGCTGAACAAGTTTGGTTCAGGGCGATAATTGGAAGCCACGTTTTGCACAGGGTGATAAAGCCCGGCTCGATAATCCGCGACCATTTTTGGGGTCGCCAATTATCGGGCTGTACAATACGGGGCCGGGCATTAACCGGACCCACTAAAAAGAAAAGATAGATATGTGTCTCTCGATCACTGGGATATATATCACTCTTTTATATCTTTATATCCGTATGTTTAATTAACTCCCGCAACAATTCGATCGCTCGACATGATCCGATAGATCAGTAATTCACAAAGATAGATAGATAGTATTGAGCATGAACTGTTTTGGCGTGTTTGTATCTTGGCGTGATTGATAGATAGAATACAAATACTCGACAAATAGAGTCTGTGCGGAAAGAGAACGTGGTGAAAAACGGAACTAACCTAACCAGTATGGCCACATAACAGAAAATACGGCACATACGGTAGAAAAGCATTACAGCGCCACCAAATCTAAATCCTATTCTCTTTCCTCACAGCCTCTAAACATGCACGGCATAAAATATAGATGGGCTATTTCAGAAAAAAATATTTGAGCCAAATATCGCTGTCCCATGACTTTAGAGTAATTTTTTTCTATTAAATATTGTTCTAAAGTATAATGTTTGTTTGTAAAAATGGTAAAGTAACTCATTTACTGTATAATTATGATGAATAATCCCTTTAAAATCTACTAAAAGTATTTTATTTTTCAGAAAAACCGAAGAAAAGGTGCCGATTTTTGGGTGTCCCACTTACACTTTGGTAACTTTGAGGCGAATTTTACGTATATCTGACTCCTTCTAGGCCTGAACATGGCTTGCTTGTGTGAATCGATCATATTATCGTTTACCAATTTTGAAGCACATTTATTAACAGCTAGAGTAAAAAAATCATAAAATCACAATTTGTTTGCTGTCCTCCAAAACCAACGTGGTGGACATGTCCACTAACGAACGGCGTTTTTACCAAATAGACTACAAAAAATTACCAAAACAGTTGTGTTTCTATATAACTGGTGACCTTTTGAGCCTAATATAACCGTTACTTTAGGTGTAAAATGTAAGTTTCGCTTCAAAAATGTGATGAGTTGGACGTGCGTTACGGTGTGCCAAAAATTTCTGTCCACTACGAACGGGATATACTGAAGGTAAGAAGCCACTTTGAGATTAACCGTTTATTAATTTAGACATATTCATAAGTGCGGTAACATGTAAAGAAGTTAGAAGTAGTAAATTGCAAGTAATCAAAGCACTATTTCAATGTATCTACCGGCATACTTACGTCACGTCCACTACGCTACGTAATGTACTAGTGGAACAAAAAAACGTGCCGTATGGACAGAAAAGTCATGGTTTACATGCCGCTGATTTTAAATTCATAGATTGCCGTCAAGGACCTAAAAATAAATAGCCGGACGGAGTCTCGCCAAAAGAGAACTGAAGCCATTTTTAATAAGCCGGCTGCTTTTACATACGAGCCGCACGCACACATCAACTAGTTTTTTTCCTATTGCGAGCAGTATGCACACATTGGTAACCAGCTTATTAGACATGCTTCAAGTTCTTTGCTAGCGAGACTCCGTCCGGCTATTTATTTTAAGGTCCTTGATTGCCGTTAAAAACGTATAATTTGAATTAGTCCGGCTAAAAATATAGTAAGTGTAGGTAGTAAAAATGAACGAAGGTATTTTAAAAAAAGACTTACACGGGTAGTTCTCTGATTTCGTTCAAATTGTTGATATTCTCTCGAGTTTTCTTATTTCCTTGAATTGGATCTAATAAAGGGTTTTTTATGGTTTAGCGCTCGTTTATGGATATGTTATTGAGAAAGGCACCTTTCATAGTTTATTACTTTTCAAGATATAAGCCTGAAGGTAATGACATACGCGCTGGTAATGAAATTCGCCAAGATGGTAATGACTTACTAACGGAAGGAAATGAAATCAGTTTTGACTCTGTTAATTAACTGTCTGATCTAATTTAAACTAAACTATCTATCATCTGAACAAGCTAAGGAACATAAATCAGTCTATATAGTTTCCATATCACATAATTTAAAGCATACTTTAGTACAAAATTCATGTGGCTGTAGCGACTTCGGGTGTAACGCCGCATTCGGGTGTAGCGACTGTTTTTAATGAATCATTTGCAATAAATTCCTAGAAACCCCATGCAGATATTGCGTCCGGAGTCGGCCACCAAAGACACAAAGAGCTTTCTTCTCTTTTGTTTCCATCCACACAGATGGTCAACAACTGTGGCGACCTTTACTTTTTGTTTATAGATATTAGCTGGTCAGGTAGGTAAGCGTGTACGTTTTGGCCTTTTTATGGTTCAGTAACAAAGTGATATCCTCGGTGGCAACTGTGTTTAGTAAACTGTTGAACAAGTGCGAGTATGGCTCCTAGACGCACATTCACTTTTAAAGAACACATAAAGTTTCCCTTTCAACAATATCTACGATGTGGATAAACTGTGATAAAATATTGGAATGCTTTGAATCCAAATCGTTAAAATGAAGAAAAACCGCACGCAAACCGACGCATCAAGATGTCGAAAATGCCCTTTTAGTGTGCACATATGTGTTTGTATCTCTTGCTGTCTTAACCTTTGCGTGTAACGACTTCCGGATATAACAGCGAACTAACAGCGGTTCCTACGTCGTCGTTATACCCGAAATCTTTGTAGGGTTTGACGGATATTTTATTTGGATTTTAGAATGTTTTTTTTTTTGTTTATTGGGTTTATTCCCATTATTGGGAATAAAAACGACCCATGATTTATTTATTTGACATAAGGTACTTTTGGAGTCACTGGACATCAGTGGCGTGGCGTTGAAGAAATCCTTGGGCAAGCCGAAGTAGCTTTGGCTTCAATTTTCTTTAAGAGCACTAGAATTAAGTGCTGAACTGCCTAATATTAGGCAAGCCGATGGGAATCGAGTTCTATGGACGCCACGCCACTGCTGGACATGATTAGATTAGATTTAGATTAGATTTATTTATTTCATAATATAAAAATACAGTATAAATTACACAATGTCAATTTACATGATTTTATACTATGATCGTCAAAATAAAAATATAATATAAGTAATCACAATAAAATATATACCATGTCAGAAACACAATCACAAAACAATCAAACTATTAAATAAACATCAAATCAAATTATATACTCGTATCTCCCAATAAGGATCGTCATCATCATAACATTACATAAAAACTGTTTAATTATGAACTCGATTAAGAATCAAGCAAGACTTTATTGATAGTAAAATAATATGACAATAAGTACATGACGCGATACGTCATCCTTGAAAACGAATAAAACCATAGAGGTTAACCAAACATCTTCTCTTTGGATAAAATAAAAAAAAAATAAAGCGATGCTAAATATCGAGTCTTTGTGGAGGCCGGACGCATCGACCGAACCGCGATCTGTAAGGCTCTTCTGGTGCCGCTGGTTGGTCTTCGTCTTCACATTCTTCACAGTCGTGGAACGCGGGTGACGAGTCTCCAGCCTCTTCGACCGTCTCTCCTTCTTGACAGTCGTACTCGATTATCGATGAATCATGAGATCCTATCTGTTTATCTGCCTCACCGGCGGGAATCAAATGTCTTCTATTCCGGCGAATGAGATTCCCTTTATCAGTTTTTAAATTGTAGCTCCTAGGTTCATTCCTTTTGCACAGTATGGTGGCATAGGAGCCTAAAATCGAGTCCCACACTCTACTGCCAGGAGACAAATCAGATAAACATTTAACATTGTGTCTTTTGTCATAATTTAACTTCATTCTGCTTTTAATTTTCTGTTCCTTTTCATCGATGTTCTTTAAATCTGGGCATTTTGGAATAAAGCGGTCTGAAGTGGTTGGGATATTAGTGCGAATCCTGCGACCAAATAACAATTGTGCAGGGCTATATCCATTTTCACCCGGAGCACTTCTGTAGGCCATTAGCCCTAAAATTGGCTCTTCTGATTTCAGGACGATATTTTTTAAAATCTTTACGCCAGCCTCTGCCATTCCATTACTCCATGGTGCATGAGGACTGCTGGTGTTATGCGTGAAACCCCAATCTTTCGCAAATTTATTGAACTCGGCTGAATTAAATTGTGGTCCATTATCAGTTCGCACTATCCTCGGGACTCCGTATCTGGCAAATATGACCTTTAGATGCGAAATGACAGCTGATGACGTTGTCGTAATCAAAGTGACCAACTCAGGATATCTAGAGTAATAATCAATGACTGCTAAGTACTCCTTTTGTTTCGCAGTAAATAAATCAATCGCTACCATTTCCCAAGGATATTTCGCAACATCTGATGTTATGAGAGGTTCAGCAGGATTTCTTCTGTGTTCGATACACTCCGGGCACTGTTGAACCATTGTTCTTATAGTACTGGATACCCCAGGCCACCATACCGATTCTCGAGCGCGTCTGCGGCATTTCTCTACTCCCAGGTGGCCCTGGTGCAATCGCTGCAGAAAATCTTTTTGCAATTTGTTTGGAATAAATAATCTGTGACCTCTCATAATAAGATTATCCTGTAAACTCAACTCCCCTCTATACGGGTAAAATGGTTGCAAGTCACTGTCTAGTATTCTCTTGTCTGGCCAGCCGTATGTTATGTATTCCTTTATAATATAGCAAACATCATCTTCTTCCTGACCTCTGCGAACTTCGTCAAGCAGGCAGTCTGACATTGGGAGGGATTTTATTTGAGTTTGAATCGCCAGCACGTCTTCTGCTTCTTCAGTTTCGTGGGCCACAGACTGGGGAAAAGATAATGGTGCCCGAGAAAGTAGGTCGGCAGAGTGTAAGTACTTCCCCGGAACGTGGACGATTCTATAAGTGAAACGGGCTAATCGAACACGAAACCTCTGCATACGTGCATTCAGATCGGCAATAGGCTTGTCGTCAAGAATCTTGACCAAAGGTTGATGATCCGTCCGCAGTTCAAACCTAGGTAGACCTATAAGGTACATCGAAAACTTCTCACAAACCCACGTCAATGCTAGAGCTTCTTTATCCAACTGAGCATAATTCTTTTCTGCTGGAGTCAGGGCGCGAGATGCAAAACTTATGGGTTTCCAAATTCCCTGTCCAGATTCGTATTGTTCTATGAGTCCACCTAAACCGTAGGAACTAGCATCTGCAGATACCCTTATCTTCTTTTTCGGGTCAAATAACGCTAAGGATGTAGGCTTCGTCAAGTTTTCTTTAATAAGGTTCAGAGAGTGATCACACTCTTTCGTCCATATAATACTTTGATCATTCTTGTTCCGATCTTTGACCTTCATTAGGTCACGTAATGGTTTGGTGATAGTTGCCAAATTTGGAAGGAATTTGAGATGGTAATGGATCATCCCCAGAAGACTACGAACAGTAGAAACATCCTTTGGATTCGGCATATTTAGAATAGCGTCAACCTTATCTGGGCAAGGTTTAATCCCGTTTTTTGTGATCAAATGACCCAAGAATGTACATTCTTGTACTTGAAATTGGCACTTGTTTTTATTAAGTGTTATTCCTTCATCGGACATCCGTCTAAGCACTTGTTTTAGTCGAGTATCATGTTCTTTCAAGGTTCTGCCAGTTATCAAAATGTCATCTTGACAGCAAATGACTCCTTCAATGCCTTCAATCATGTTCTGCATTTTCTTTTGAAAGACTTCACTGGCACAAGCAATTCCCATGGGCATTCTGTTAAAGGCGAACCGACCGAACGGAGTCAAAAATGTAGTAAGGAGTCTAGATTTTGCTTCCAAAGGTAGCTGAAAGTAGCCCTTATTAGCGTCTAGTTTGGAATAATATCGCGCGCCACCTATTTGCGCTAAACATTCGTCAACAGAAGGTAATTGCAACCTTGCTCTGCAAACATTTTTATTCAGCTCTGTATAGTCTACACAAAGCCTTATATTTCCGTCATCCTTCGGTCTCACGACTATACCAGCGCAATATTCTGTTGGCTTCTCGACCGGGAAAATAACGTTTTGTTCTTGTAGAACTTGTAATTCTTTCTTCAGGGCGTCATACAACGGTATTGCGACTCGCCTTGGACATACGATCGCGAAGGGTTTAGCATTTGGGACTGTACAGATTTCATATTCACCCCTTAGCTTTCCAAGGCCTTGAAACAATTCAGGAAAATCATTTAACGGGTCAAGCTCTTGAGAATCAGCATCTTTGACAACATATAGAGAGTGAGATACGCAGTCAATGCGATTTATTAGCCCCAATGCTTCAATGGCTGGCTTACCCAATAATGGTTGGTCTAATCTTTTTATTACGAATACTTCGGAGGTAATTATTTTATTTTTCCAAATAATCTCCGCCATGAACGTCCCTCGGACTGTGAGCTCACCCTGAGCGGCAGATCGAAGCTTGGAATTTGTTGGAACCAAAGTCACATTCTTTAGCTTTTTAAAATGATTTTCGCCGATAGCGGTGACATCTGCACCCGAATCAATCTTGAAGTTCATTTCGTTATCTTCAACCCGGAGACTGACCCGCCACGGGTCGCTGTTGACAACGTAATCGTACTGGTCATCAACATCGGCATCGTTTCCTACCGTTCCCAAAAATAGGTCTTTGGTTTGATCTTGGTCATGTTGAGTCTCTTCCATCTCATTTACGTACCTCCCGGATCGACATCGCTGCGCCCAGTGGCCGCGCCGCCTGCATTTTGTGCATAGGCTATTCTTTGCGGGACATGCCGAGAATGGGTGCGAGGGACTTTTTCCACAGTTGCCACACGATTTTATAAATGATTGTTGTTCGTTGCTTTTAGGCGGTTTGTAGTAATTGCGAGTCTTATTACCTTGCACCGCGCTGATCTCTTCATGTGCAGTGCTCGGTCTTACTGAACTTTGTTGGCGCAGAACTTCCTCCGCTTGTTTTGATTTCGTGATGACGGTGCTTAGAGTTATGTTTGGGTCGAGTTGTAAGGTGTTGGAAAGTTTCATATCCTTTATCCCGACGATAATCCTGTCTCTGATGAGTTCGTCTTCAATGCTTTCCGGGTAGTTACACCCCTCTGCTGCCGAGTATACCCGTGCAATGAAATCGTCAATTCTCTCATCAGGTTGTTGGCATAATTTGTTAAACTTCGCTCGTGCGTGTATCTTGTTTTGCGCCCCAGTGTAGTATGTAGCAAATTCCTTGTGGACTTTATCATATTCAAGTCTCTCTTCGTCGGTTAGTTTAAACGACGTTAATAGGTGGTCGGCTTTTTCGCCAAGAATGTACATTAGCGTACTAACCTGCCTGGGCTGTGAATGAGTAGCTAGGCCCGAGGCTTGTCGATACCATTCGAAACGTTTACTAAACGCTGTCCAATCCTCGGCCTTGCCCGAGAACGTCGGGGGTGTTAGCGCCGGGAATGCACCGGCGGGCGCCGGGGTCGTGGTTTTCGGATCGGTCATTTTTTTTAAACCGCTGTCACCATGTTTAATTATGAACTCGATTAAGAATCAAGCAAGACTTTATTGATAGTAAAATAATATGACAATAAGTACATGACGCGATACGTCATCCTTGAAAACGAATAAAACCATAGAGGTTAACCAAACAAAAACAAAAAGGGAAAAGCAAATAATAGGAGAAAAACACAAAAAAACGATTTCACAATGTCACTACTGTTAGTAGTGCATGTAGTTAAGCCTGCTAGAAATAGATTTATATACATTTTCTATTGAAATCTAGTATAGGGTTTTGAGCTATTTCCGACGCATGTAAACCTTTCATGTGGTTCCATTACGTGACGAATGGTTCCATTACGGCACGGTGTCCTACTGTGGCTGAGATTGATTTTTAAGAATTTATATGAATTATTAAGTATTATTGATACTATTTGGATCTCATTTGATAGAATAATATGTGCCAATCGTGATAAATATAACTTTTGATAGTTTTTTCAGTATGTCTTAAGTTAAGATGATTGTTAAGCTATGATGAGAACCAAAACGTAACGTAATGGACATATTTTATTAAATAACTTTATTGTGACGCTTAGTGCAGCAAATGTTATTCATTTATAGAAAAGTATGATTGTGTTAAAATTCATTTAATAAAGACTGATTTGCAAACAACACTCTGAACTTTACTTAAAACAAACCTAAAGATCGTCGCGTAATGGAACGTCAAAGCGGTAGTACTTAGGTTCAAAGTAGGATATTTACCATATTAAGCAATTTATATTGAAACCAGTATGATTTTCAAAGAATGTAGAAGAAGGAGAATTCATTAAAAGCATTTCTAAGGAATATATATTTTTTTTTTACGGGGTGGAAGTCCACTACGGCACGGACAAAAAATATGAAAAGGCCCAGATACTTAAATGCCGTATACGTATTAGGTACCTAAGTAGGTATTTTTTTTTACTTAGTTGAGGTAATAATTTTATAGCTTTCCGATTTCCCTTCATTTTTTATTAAACTAACTGTACACAACTATAAGAAAATCTAAATATTTACACTTAATTCCCAACGCAATTTTCGTAAAAAAAACATTAATCTCGAACGCAATGAGGTCAATGTATCTAACTAAAGCCATCAATATTTGGTTGAATTTATAATTTTTTTCGAAAAATTCACTTAATTTTGAAAACAAACGAGTGAAGGATATTACTATTGCTGCGATAGTAAAACGACGAGAGTGAGAGAGTGAGTTGTACGGATATAAAGACACATTTGATTCTGAAAGGATATGAAGAGTTAGTGATTGAAACTTACGGATATAGGGTAAACCACCCAATTATTGGAACTTTAAGAGGTAAGTCTGAAATTAAATTACCATAAAACTTAATTTACAAGAGCTAGTAGAAAAAATATGTAACAGTATCAAAGGAAATATTTTAACCTTTATTTGTAAAACCTTTTTTATGTAGTTAGTTGGTATTTAATAAACTTTTTTTATTGAAAACCAAAAGACTACATCAAAATCCAATTATTGGCATAGATATTCTAAATATTGGCATACCTACTCGTCTAATTATTGGCATGTACTTTAAGTATCAAATACCTATAATTGAAAATAAGAAATACCTAGATTGCCTTGCCTATAGTTACAAAACTCTTTTTTACTAAGTAAATATATGCTTTTATGGAGGTATGCTATCAATTTTATTATATTCACCGATCTGCATCTTCTCAACTTCATTTATGCTAGGCTTTTGGTTGACTCTAATATGACCATCATCATCAAATTTGTCGTCTTCGAGAATGCATAATATTTCTTCAGAATACAAAGTATTTTTCAAAATATCTTTGTTATCCTCTTTTTTTAGTTTAGCAGTTTCTCAAACACGAGGTAAACCATTCCGCCTTCATTCTTATGTTATTCGAAGTATCACATCTTTATTTTGTTTATTTGAATACTGTTATATATTTTTTCTACTCCTGTACTGTTATCTGTCTTTTACTTGGTCACGAACACTAATATAAGAACATACATAATATGAGTTCAGAGAAGTCTATACTCTATTCCCCATAACAGCACTAGTGTCGTTATAGTCACTTTACGTTATTGCTAGCATCCACAGACTTCTAAATCTAGGTTAAACTTAGGTCAAGGACTAAGCGCTCAATTCTAACTTCACGATAAAAATTCACAACTACCAACTTAACAAACAATTAAATTCCTACGATTCATAAGAAAAACAAAACTTTCCGAATTAAATTAATTGATGCCAGCATAAAAAAAGTATTTTAATTATCGTCACATCGTGTCACCAGCCATATCAAAAAAAAGTTTACCATAGACACAACTGTCATGCCGGCTGTACACACTCGGAGAGACCGGACGAGACACGCGTGACATCCATATATTTTATATTTTAAACTAGTCGTAGAAAAAGTATTGTATGCAACGTTGTATAATTAAGTCAAAAAACGCTCATTGCGTCTCTATTTGCGATACTCGCCGCATTCGCGGCTCGTATCGCAACTCACGCAATTCGCATTTTTTGAACCTTCTTATACAACTGTTGCATAAAATATTATTAATACTCTTCATTGTTCACAATGTACTCTAAATTAATAAAAAACCCATTATTAGCACTCAATATTCTAATATCGGCACTACTGCCAATAATTAGCTTTTGCTATTGGCACTAATGCCAATAAAGGGATTTAGATGAAATTATTGTTCCATATATTGGCACATTTAATAAATAAAATATAATAAAGATATTCAAAATATAATCTTTGAATCTACTGCCTATATATATATAATTAAGTAAATCAATTTCGTTCCAAAGTATAAATTAGCCGAATAGCTGCGATATGCGATGGTTAATAAAGCGCTTACCTCAGGAAAAAACAAAATTACTGCACCAAATCACGAGCACAAAATTTAAACTGATGTTTTTCAATCGCCATATTTGTTATTTTCGATAATGTTGCTGATTTTCAACAGAAAAATAATGCAATTTTACTTTTCAATGCAAACCAAACTTAAATAATCCATGGTTTCCTTATATTTTCAAATTAAACTCTAAAGTGCCAATAATTGGAAGAGTGCCAACGATTGGGTAGTTTACCCTATATCTTTTTTTTATCTATCACTCTGGAGTTACCCAAGACACACATGCCTTCAGACAGTTCTTGCAATGTGCGCCCGTCTAAAATGTTTTCGGTGTTCGCAAGATAAGACGCAAAAATCGCAAAATATTGCTTATCAATGTGGCAACATTTGTAAACTGAGCTGTCAAACTAGAATTGTTATGAAAATACCCATCGTTTTTAGCAATTCGAATAAAAATAATTAATCCTAGTGGAATCTGTGATTGTTACATTGAACAGAATCCTGAATATTTAAAAGTAACATTAACATATACTATTTTTATGGATAGGGAAGTGTCTGGGGCCTTATGCGCAGAAATTATGAGCTTAGAATTTTATGTTTGTTTTCTTCGATTAAACAGTGTTTCTTATTAGTTTGAGATGGAAGAAGTAAGGCAGTTGGTGCAGGAAGAAGGCAGGGAGGCAAGGAACCTCGTCGCCTTTCATGTTGCAGTCGATTCTCCAAGTAAGTTTTGAAAAAATCAACATTCTTTTGTTAGTTCATAGCTTGAAGTTTAGGTACTTGCAGTTAGTCGTGGGCGTAGGTTACACTCGAATTACTAGTCGCTTTAGGAAATACCTTGTCGTAACAACATGTTAATAATGGAAAACATTGACAATTACTGTGAGCTTACTATGAATCTGCCATATATATAATATTTCCTTTTTACTTTGCATTACTTCTGTATTAAAGTTTTATGTTAACCGCGATAAAGAAATTACAGTATATTATCAATAAACCATTAGATGTAATCTATAAGATCACCATGTTGTAAACTACATGTTGATTTAAAGTTTCATATTTTTACACAATATCTGTTGTAATAAATAATATGGACTTACATTCTTAATAAGCTTGTTGAAGTGGCAATGGGCAGGGCATATAGCACGTAGAACAGATGGCTGTTGGGGCCGAAAGGGTCTCGAATGGAGACCATGAATCAGCAAGCGCAGCATCAGAGGTCCACCAACATGGACAGATGATCAGATGGTTTAGGCTGCTGGCTCACGGTGGATACAAAAGGGAACAAAGAATGTGTTGAATTTATTTTCAGCAGGTATTTTAAATTCTTTAATCTATTTCTTTTAATGATAAGTGGCAAACAAGCATACAAGCCACCATCTATTTAGCAAGTTTCTTTAACCTAGTTGTATTCAATTGATGTAAATAATAGCCTATCTGGGCATTTTTATTTTAAAATCTACGGTTAGGCGAAACTTAAGTTATGTTCAAATCGACAAAATGTATGGAGTTTGACACTAATCGTCAGTTCTGTGATGACCTGCTAACTGTCAGTTATGAACGCGAACTTTAAATAAAAAGCCATGTTATTCTTTATTACTTACAGATATGTCTTGATATGTATGATAATAATGGATTTATAACAAAAATACTGATTGTAAATGTAAAACATTCTCTTGTTATACAATCAGTAAATTTTTAGGGCAATAAGTAATGATTTTGTATGATGATTTAATCATTCCCAGTTTAGAGCAACACGGAAGGGAGTCACGGTTGCACATTTTTCTGATAAAAAAACCACACTGCCAATTGTTGTGGGTAGGGTTCTGCACAATATACACTAACTTTCACACAGTTCCCGGAACTTGTCATGTCAATAATTTCCTATGTTGTTGTGTGAAAGAAAACTAAGCAATAGAGCAATTTTTGTACTTGTATATTTTTATAACTATGACTAATGCTTGTTGTGCCATAGAACTGTTTTGTGTTTATAGATAGATGAATCTAGTTTTTGTGGACTATTCTCTTTGTAATATGAAATTTATATGAGTAATTCGAGAGCTACTTAAGCTGAAAACAATCAGCTGTAAACCTCAATGTCAAGCATCAGTGATCATAACTAATACTCTACTACATGATGAAAAACGCTAAGAATGTATTTATTTTACACAATCATACTGTCTTTTGCTTCTGAACAGAACAGAGATATGAACAGTGAACAGTTACATGGTCTGTTCACTTGCAAACTCTTGTTTGCTTGGATATCAAAAGCAACCCTGATTCAAACAAAATACAGTTCACATTTAATAACATACTAAAGATTAAGCTGAGAAAGTAAACAGTAATTGGTGCACATTATTGAATTAATTTTCATCTTGTGTGTTATAATTATATGATATGAAGTTTACAATGGGTGAGACGGCTAAAAAAAACTATTTAGTCCGTCAGTTAGATTATTAAAAAATATTGTACACGTATTTTTTCTTTTGTTTGAGAAACAAAAGATGACGAGGATAGAGTGCTTAGAAGTTTCGAGTGACGTCACTGCTAGGTACAATTTTCACCTAGCAGTGACGTCACAAGCCCCCACTCCAGAAGTTTGATGATCTATAACTTGGTCGATTTTTAATATTTTGATAAACCAAAAAATATGTGTCCCATATTTTTCCATAATCTAACAGACGGACTAAATAGAATTATATAATTTAACCCAGTCGTCATCCCCATTATGACTATCCACTAAAAATAAGTTAAGCATATTTATTATGTGGCTTGCACAGGACAGTAGGTACCAATAAATCATGTCTAGACTGTGAGACAGAAATGTGATGATTTATTTTTGTAACCTATTTTTAGTAATGCAGTATGCAGGATTAGTTATAATAATTTGGCCACAACATGCCCCTAAGAAATTGCGTGTAGCTTACTCTCACTCCTACTTATTAGTTTAAGACAAAGTCGATTTGTGTCCGAGTAACAGAGTGGAGAAAGCCTGGAATGAACTCCTAGAAGATGTAGTTGTGGTGTGGGCTACTCACACTTAAATATAATATATAATAATATTTACACTTATAATAAATACCTAACACTAAATATTTACACTTATATTTATTTATATACAATTATTATATTTACACAGTTATTTATATTTACACATATTTATTATAAACTAATTACACATATACAATAATAAAAACAAAACATAATTTCACACATGTACACATTGTTTACATTTCATCCGTCAATAAATATTGACGTGCCAACTGGTCGAGTGCAGTGAAGCCGCGCAATGCAAACCCGTTCCGTTAGCGCGGCGTCGTACGCGCATGCGCGCGGCCTGACTGCGCCCGCGCCGCGCCGCGCTCGCCAGTCGAACTGAGATTCTGACGCTAAATGCATGTCGCTCTTGACCGCATCGCTAATTACGATTTCGCATCGCTTTCGCTTATTTCTATCGTTATATTGTATTTCTAACTTCTATCTTCTTTCCGTGCTGTTCTATTCATTGTGACTATCTTCAGACTTTGGCTATCCTTCTGTGTTGTACGATTATAGACATTATATACATTGGAGTAAAGTGGACGTTTATATTACTTCACCCGAAGACTACACAACGAACCCTACAGTGGTGACCCCTCAAGAACATACTACCAAGCTGAGGATTTATGCACAAACCGTACGTAGCAGTGTCCAGAAATATGCCTAACGATAACGGTCAAGACAATGGCGGTCACACCGCATCGGGCGCAAACCCGTCGAGCGGATTGCGCGTTTCCACTGCACCGTCATCCGACATTTTTAAAGTGGGAGTACGCGTACCACCTTTTTGGCCAGAGGAACCGGAGATATGGTTCTCGCAGATTGAGGGTCAATTTGCCATCGCCGGCATAACTAACGATTTGACCAAATTTCACTACGTCATCAGTCAATTGGACCGTCAGTTTTCTAAGGAGGTCAAAGATATTATTACCAACCCGCCGGCCGTTGACAAGTATCCCAAGCTAAAAAGCGAGCTAATCAGACGACTCAGCGATACCAAGGAACGGCAGATCCAGCAGCTTCTTCATCATGAGGAACTTGGAGAACGCAAGCCTTCCCAGTTCCTGCGGCACTTGCAGGATCTAGCAGCCAACCGCATCACGGACGACGTTCTACGTATGATGTGGACCGACAGGTTACCCCGGAGCATCCAGACAGTACTCGCAGGGCACCCTACAGCATCTTTGGACATCCTCGCCGACCTGGCGGACAGAGTCCATGACATCGGCCCACGTTGTGTATGCTCATCACACGTTGCTTCCATGGGCTACAATCCCGGATGTGGTCAGCCTGGCTCCAACACAGACGCCATGGCGAGGGAGATTGCTGAGCTGAGGAAGCAGGTGCAGGCCTTGAGGACACAGGAGCATCGCAGGGGGAGATCCCGATCTAGGGGTCGCGGCAAGTCCGGCAATCAGAGCCGATCCAACACCAGATCGCAGTCCAGTTACCGGAAGTATCCCATTTGCTGGTACCACTCTAAGCACGGCCACAACGCCAACAAGTGTGTACAGCCCTGTGACTACGGGAAGCCGGGAAACGCCGCGGGCAGTCGGTAATGGCGACAGCTGATAGCCCCGTTTCTTCCGGTCGCCTGTTTGTTACCGACAGAAAGTCGAAGGCGCAGTTCTTGGTCGACACTGGTAGCGATCTCTGCGTCTTCCCCAAGGCATTGCTGCGCGAACGTCGAGCACCAACGGACTACAAACTAACCGCAGCCAACGGGACGACCATTGACACCTTCGGTTACGCGCACCTTAACCTGGACTTTGGACTTCGACGCGAATATCCATGGCGTTTTGTCGTAGCTAATGTTACTAAACCCATTATAGGTGTAGATTTTTTATCGTACTATAATTTGATAGTAGACTGTAGGAACCAAAAACTAGTAGATAACACAACTAGCTTATCTTCTTCTGCTATCTCTGCTATTTGCGATAATATATTTTCTGTGAAGGTTCTGACTGGCGAGTCTTGCTATCACCGCATATTATCACAGGAATTTCCTGAAATCACGCGACCAGCTGGCACGCAACGCACAATACCGCACAACACACAACACCACATTCGCACCACTCCAGGTCCTCCAGTATCCTGCGCTCCGAGACGTCTTGCTCCGGACAAGCTGAAGGTGGCGAGGCAAGAATTTGAAGGTATGTTGGCTAACGGTACGGCTAGACCATCTGATAGTCCCTGGTCTTCACCGCTGCACCTAGCGCCGAAAAAAGATAACGGATGGCGCCCCTGCGGCGATTATCGCCAACTCAACGCTCGTACTATACCGGACAAATACCCAATACGGCACTTGCACGATTTCACTCATAGCATATCTGGTTGTAAGATCTTTAGTACTATTGATCTCGTAAAGGCTTACAACCAGATACCTGTGTGTCCAGAGGACATTCCGAAAACGGCCATAACGACCCCTTTCGGAATGTTCGAGTTCCCATTTATGACGTTTGGCTTACGTAACGCTGGACAGAGTTTCCAGCGGTTCGTGGACGAGCTTACGCGAGGCCTGGACTTCGTCTACTGTTACCTCGACGACTTTTTAATCTTTTCCGCAGATGAAAACCAGCACAAACAACATCTGCGTGAAGTTTTTACCAGACTCCGGGACTACGGCATGGTGATAAACGTGTCGAAGTGCGTCTTCGGTGCTCCCCAGGTAACTTTTCTAGGTTACCTGATCTCGGAGAGCGGTACCAAGCCACTAGACACCAAGATCGAAGCCATACGTGACTTTCCACCGCCCAAGGACGTTAGGCAGCTGAGGAGATTTTTGGGCATGGCCAACTTTTACAGGCGATTCCTGCCGCAGGCCGCCCAAATTCAAGCGCCTTTAAATGCACTCCTGGGTGGAGCAGCGAAGGGTTCCACGCCCATTAACCTCACTGGCGATGCTCTGAAGGCTTTCCAAGCAACAAAGGAAAGCTTATCCAACGCAGCGTTGCTTGCTCATCCAGATTCTCGAGCAAAGCTGGCGTTGGTGACAGACGCATCAGATGTGGCACTCGGCGCGGTCCTTCAGCAGCAGCTAGAAGGTAACGTATGGCAGCCGTTAGCTTTCTTTTCCCGGAAGCTAAGTCCATCCCAGACCAAGTACTCGCCATATGATCGCGAACTACTTGCAATCTATGAAGCGATCAAGTATTTCCGACACATGCTGGAGGCGAGACACTTCATTGTCTATACTGACCATAAGCCCATCAGTTTTGCCTTCCACGAGAGAAAGCATAACTGTTCACCTAGGCAGTATAGACACTTGGATTACATATCCCAGTTCACAACCGACATAAGGCATATTTCTGGCAAAGATAATGTAGTAGCCGACACCTTATCCCGAGTTGAGGAACTGGAGATATCTCTCGATCTCGCCGACCTAGCTAAGTCCCAAGAGTCCGATCCTGAACTCGCCGAGTACCTGGCATCGTCTTCTTTACGCTTGGTAAGAATGTCAGTCCCGGGAAGTCGTCAACCCCTGTACTGCGACGTCAGTACATCGACGCCCCGGCCATACGTTACCAAGCCACACCGCAGAACTGTCTTCAACAGTCTCCACTCCCTAAGTCACCCAGGCCCCAACGCAACTGCTAAGATCGTAGCCCAGCGTTTCGTGTGGCCAGGCATCAGGAAGGATTGCAGAGACTGGGCACGAAGTTGCGTGCCATGCCAGCGAGCAAAGGTAACCCGTCACGTGTCTGCCCCTTTAGGCACATTCGAGCTACCTCGCGCTCGTTTCCAGCAGGTGCATATTGACCTGATTGGCCCTTTACCTGTTTCGCAAGGTAACCGCTATTGCCTGACTGCCATAGACCGCTTTACTCGGTGGCCGGAAGTCATACCAATAGCGGACATCACTGCGGAAACAGTGGCCAAAGCCTTACTCGCCGGCTGGATATCCAGATTTGGCTGTCCTGTGGATATTGTGACAGATCGTGGTCGACAATTTGAGTCCACACTGTTTCAGTACCTAGCTAAGGCCATCGGATTCCAACACAAGCGGACAACGGCGTATCATCCGGCATGTAATGGGATGGTGGAGCGTTTTCACAGACAGCTCAAAGCAGCCATTACATGCCAAGCTGACGCCAATTGGTGCGAGATATTGCCCCAAGTCCTTCTCGGTATACGAAGCGCATTCAAAGAGGATTTACAATCTTCCTCTGCTGAATTACTTTACGGCGAGCCGCTCCGACTCCCTGGCGAATTTTTTGATCCCAGTGTACCCGGTACCACGGACATTACCGATTTTACCGCGCGGTTACGCTCATTCGCCTCGAAGTTGAAGCCGGTTCCAGCTTCACGCCATAATCGGGACAAGATCTTTGTGTTCAAAGAGCTAGCGACGGCTGAATATGTCTTCCTTCGCGAAGACGCCTCACGTGCTCCTCTAACATCTGCCTATTCAGGTCCACACAAGGTTTTGGAGAGAAATGATAAAGTTTTCAGGCTTCTCTTTAAGGGTAAACCAGTTTCCGTGACCATAGACCGTCTTAAGCCGGCATACTATTTGGCCGAAGAGTTAGTTCCACCCAAAGATCAGGATACTACTTCACCTGTCAAACCAACAGATACGGCGCGTGCATCGCAAAACGCACAATCGCATCCTGATCCCACTCCTTCAAACGTACCTCGAATTACTCGATCTGGAAGGCATGTACGTTTCCCGGATTATTATCGCCCCTAACCAGGTCTCTGGGGGGGAGTGATGTGGGCTACTCACACTTAAATATAATATATAATAATATTTACACTTATAATAAATACCTAACACTAAATATTTACACTTATATTTATTTATATACAATTATTATATTTACACAGTTATTTATATTTACACATATTTATTATAAACTAATTACACATATACAATAATAAAAACAAAACATAATTTCACACATGTACACATTGTTTACATTTCATCCGTCAATAAATATTGACGTGCCAACTGGTCGAGTGCAGTGAAGCCGCGCAATGCAAACCCGTTCCGTTAGCGCGGCGTCGTACGCGCATGCGCGCGGCCTGACTGCGCCCGCGCCGCGCCGCGCTCGCCAGTCGAACTGAGATTCTGACGCTAAATGCATGTCGCTCTTGACCGCATCGCTAATTACGATTTCGCATCGCTTTCGCTTATTTCTATCGTTATATTGTATTTCTAACTTCTATCTTCTTTCCGTGCTGTTCTATTCATTGTGACTATCTTCAGACTTTGGCTATCCTTCTGTGTTGTACGATTATAGACATTATATACATTGGAGTAAAGTGGACGTTTATATTACTTCACCCGAAGACTACACAACGAACCCTACAGTGGCATCTAATGCAAACATATTTAAAAAAAAGATTATATAAGCTCTGTTCAAGGACAATAAGCTAATAAATCACTGGATACAGGCATTTTGTATTTTTTGTCAATGGATCCACTGAAAATCAGCGTCGTCGGCACCCTGTGCCCCGACACATGCTGAGTGGCCTCCTTTTTGGATACATCTCAATATTGTACACGCTTCCATTACTAATACCATACCATTTCAATATTGTAATAAATCCAAATAAATATTTCTTTCTTTCTTTCTTTTGCATAGCTATTGAAAGTCATAGTGTAATGTTCACCAAATTTTCTATGGAAAGGTGGTTTTCCACCGGCAGGGCGAGACGAGACGCGACGCGGATTGAATTGAAATTGGTATGAAATTTTCAATCCAATCCAATACAATGGCTAGGAGAGGATTGAAAATTTCATACAAATTTCAATTCAATCCGCATCGTATCTCGTCTCGCCCTGCCGGTGGAAAATCACCTTAACTGTTTTTTCTCTGATATGATTGAAATTTAATATTTTTGAAAAAGATATCCTGTAGAACCTATTAGGTTAGGTTAGGTTTATTACATAACAATCGTGATAAATAAATATTTTGAAAGAAAATCGAATTATGCCAAATTATACATTATGACTAGGGATGTAACGATACCGATACCGATATATCGGCCGATACATCGCCGATAATATACAACCGATATTTGAAGAACGCGAAAAGAATTTGCTGTATGAAAATTACAGACTTATTTTATGTATCGGTCTATTACCTTGTGCAATGACAATTACTATGTTAATTAAATCTTTGGTTCTTTTTAAAAAATAATTTTGAATTTTGAGTTGTCAATCTATTTAGTTTTACTTTATACTTTCAAGGTTGACTCTCTGTTAAATATAGCCAAGGTTTAGGTATCATAAGGACATACAAATATCTGAAGTTCATACTTCATTATTTAGCTAAGATATCGGTATCGGTATCGTATGGGCAAAACTATGTATCGTTACATCCCTAATTATGACATTAGGACTTAAATTATCAATATAGACCTGACATTATCAGTTGTCCCAATAATACTGTACTGGACCGATTTCCATGAAATTTGGCATTCAGGTAGATTATCACCTCAGTTACCAAATAGGATACTTTTTATCGGACTTATTTCACATCAGCGGGCGAAGTTGCGGGATGTTCCACTAGATAAACATTATAAAATGAGAACAATAGTCGTCCGATATTTATATATCCGATATTTGGTTGCAGCGGCCCGTTTCGCGCGCAAGCCGCCGCGCTCGGTGCTGCCGCCGCCCCGGCGTGCGCCGCCGCGGCCTGCCGCGTCGCGCCTCCGCTCGGCCTCCGCTGGTCGCGACAAGCGCTCCGAACTCCGAGCCCGGTATTGGGCGCTGCTCTTCGGAGACCTGCAGAGAGCGGTAAGTCGAGGAACAGTGAAACATGCACGACTAATTTACACGTATTAAAAGTAAGACTTAGGCCGTGGACTGGATGCCAGCGTGCAGCGGAGCGGCGAGCGTCGTCCGGGCAGGGACGTGTTTGTATGGGCACCTGCTGCCCGCCCCGTTGTACGCTGGCGTCCAGACCGCGGCCTTAGCGTTGCTTATTAGAGCAACAGATAGGCGGTTGAGGATGGCATGACGAAATATGTTTTGAGTACTTCAGCAGAGAGTAATAAAAAAAGAATAAGAAAAGTCATGCAACGAATCAATTGGTCTAGGCTTCACTGGCCGATGCGCTGTTAGGATACAGCTCCAAAAGTGATAACTTGTATATGTCGTTGCTTTGCGGTGGTTCTTAGCTATGTTTGACAAAAATCAGCTCAGCTTGTTAGTCAGGAACAAAAATGTTTTATATGGAAAATATAGAAATCATACGGTGACAAAATGTAAAGATATTTTTATCACTAACAATAAGTAATGGTTTAGTAATTTATTTTATTACATTGTTCATTACATTATACTTACATTGTTAATGTAAAGGCGAATTGCGAATCATTTCTTGTTATAAATATGGAGGAAGTTTAGTTATCATTATCAATACTCATTCTGTACTTTTGACGAAACCTGCGTTGTGGATTTAGCAAATCTGTGTATTAGGTATCTTTTTTTTGTTTCAAATAAATGATTTAATTTGTTAAGGCTGTTTAACCTTAAAGCGAATACAAATAAACGTAACGTTTGCTTTTTTTGACAGATCGGAGAAATATACAACACTGTAGAAGCTCACGAGAACCCAAATGAGTGCCAAGAAGTTATATTAGTGCTAGAAAACTACACGCGGGACTTCAAAGCTCTAGGAGAGTGGTTCCGACTTAAATGGGAGTATGATAATACTCCCCCTCCACAAAGACCCCAGAGTCTAGCATGGGAGATACGTAAGACTGACTTTGTCCGCCCAGAGTCAAGACGAGCCTATTCAGTTAGAAGTTCGCCATCTGTATCAGGCAAAAATAGTCCTTGCCTTTCAGGGCATAACACTCCGAGTGGTAAAAATAGCCCCAACCTAACAGGCAAAGCCAGTCCGGGCAGTGGCAAAGTCAGCCCTAGAGTTTCCTCGGGACATTCTACCAGCCCTAAGGCCAATATTGAGTTTTTTAGCAATAAAATTGCTGCTTCTAAAGTTACTACTAAACCTGAGCCTAAAAAAGAAACCAAGTTAACTGAAATCAAAGAGAAAGACGTTATTAATATAGAAGAAAAAGGCTATAAACATTTGACTGTCTCACTGGTTAAAGACGAAAAAGATGAGAAACAGGAACCACTTGTAGTTGAGATGGGAATTGCTAAGCAATGCCCAAAACCTCTACCCATACCAGTGATAGTGAAAACATCCAAAAGTAAAGTCGCACCCGATAATACCAAGAAGGTATCAGCCGATGAGCTATCTACACAAGCACTAAGAACTAAAGCTACATTAGATGCAATGGAAAATGAATTTCTTGACAAGCATTTGGTAGATAATAGGGCCAAAAACGATAACTTGATAAACCAAGATATAGACGTTGAAAAAAAGATAGCAAAAATAAAAACCGACGGGGAAAATGTTAAAACTGCTGAAAAAGTGATTGATAAAGACGTCAGTAATAGTGGTATCAACATTTTAGAAGGAGTCTTAAATAGCTGTGAAAAAATAAACGTGCAAATTACTGTAGATAACGAGATTAGTGATGAAGGCCCATTATCTGATCCAAACAAAAATCCTGTAATAGATGCCAATGTTAATGCCTCTATAGAAAAAAACTGTAATTCTACTGAATCTCCTACTAATTCTGAAGATAATTTCGCGGATATTTCCAATGAAAGTCCGTCAAAATCAATCGAAGATAAACACGATAATGTCGATGAACGGCCCGAAACTACAGTCAAAGAAGTACTACCGACAACTAATACAAAACAGATGGAAAATAACGATGAATCTACGGTGGTCGTCACTGACGATGTTAAAAAAAGTACTTCTAATAATGATGTTGTGAAACAGCCTGTAGAAAATGTAAAAGATATTCTTATAAATAAAGAGGAGTCTAAGGAAGATCGAGAGTTTAAAAAGCCTGAGCCGAAGGCTGAAATAAAAACTTATGTAAAACCAGCTTATTCTCAAGCTGCTGCGAAACCCAAAGCAGCTGCAGCCAAGATAGAGATCAAAACCCCTACAAGGGCAACACCATTAACTAGAAGCAAGACAGTTGTAGAAATTAGGCCAAACACGGTCCCTAAAACACAAAAAATATGTCCCAAACGAAACCAAACGAACAAGTGTAGCTACCCATTTAATTTGACTACTGGTCGAACAAGTCTCTTTGATACTTCATCCACCTCAGTGAATAAAGGTGCCGTCCCTAAAAAAGTAGTGAATAAAAACGTCCAATTGGGCTCAGGTGACGCTAAACATAATCAGCCCAAAGTAGACGCTAAGAAGCGGCCTTTAAGGCCTACTAGTCTCAAAGTAAATGAAAAAGGAGATAAAAAGGAAAAAGTTAACTCTGCATTTCAAAAAAATAAAGATTGCGATGAATACAGTAGTTCTGATACAATAGTTACACAGATAGATATGTCGCGTTTAGAGTCAAGTGACAGCTTACTGACGCTAGTCCCAGATGATTTAGAAGTGATACATGATGCAGCTAACTCTGTAGAAGTACTTAATGTAGATAATAATAAGAACGACAACGATGGCTGGCTTACTGTGAAGTCAAGGCGTCTGAGTCGAGAATCGAAGAAGCAAAATAAATCACACTGGGCAAACAGATTTCATCAGCCCTCTGCAACTACCAGCTTACCGACTTTAAACATGATCGAGTCTCCTAAACAGGAATTCAAACCTATAATCAATACACCAGTCACCTCTAAAGTAAACAGAGCTAAATCTGAACAACCAGAAGTGGTAAAGTCGGAAAAAGTTGTTATCGTGGCTTCTAAAAGCAAAGTCGATAGTAAAACTAGGAATTTAGCTATGATTAGACAGAAATCAGATGTAACTGGCTTAAAAAGATCAGCTCGAAGTAAAGCGCTCACCAAGAAAGCTGAAAAAGTGAAAGACGCGCCTAAAAATCCTGAACACTCTGAATTAATTAAAAACCGCCTGCATTCTTCTTTAGAAAGTTTAACAACTGGCTTGGCCAGGTCTCAGGAAAGTACTGAAGAAGCTTTCGATTTTGACAAATGGAAGGCAGAGTTTAGATCTACCTTCAAGTATCTCGAAGACGATGATCAGATGCCAAACCACAATGAGATATTAAAATCTGCTGATCCATCGGAAATGTCGGAAATCGCTGCGATGACGTCACAAATTGAGGAAAACGAGAAAAAGATAAGTTGGGCGTTGGATTTCCAGTCTGATGTAGATCAGAGGAAACTGTGTGAAGAAGAAGATTTTCTGAATCGTCAAATTATGGAGTTACAGCAAGTGTCTGACATAGACCTGGATACAGAAACCGATGACACTGAGGTGAGAATTTGAACGTTTATTGTTTCAGCCGCAGTGTACAAATAAAAACCCGCCAAGTGCGAGTCGGATTCGCACACGAAGGGTTCCGTACCACCGACGAGCAAACAAATAAACACGTTTCTTGTATCCCCATACAACAGTGGTTCCTAACCTTTATTACCACAGCACCCACAGGCCCCCTCTAGATTTGTATCGTTACCCCTCCAAAAAATAGGTAATACAGACAAGTATATGAAAGTACTCAAAGGAAAACGACTTAATATGAGTATTACCCCTGAGAAAACTTGATTTTACCCCTAAAGGGGTCATTACCCCCAGGTTCGGAACCACTGCCATACACGAAACGTCTTTTAACCCCCCTTTTTAACCTTATTTTGTTCTTATTATTGTTGTAATAGCGGCAATAGAAATACACATTCTGAGAACATACTTATCAAGCATCTACCTATTACCATTACTAAAATCAAGCAAAAATGCTAATTAAAACATGTTTTTTGTTTGGGGACCCCTTTAATTCTTGATTTTATTTTGTTTTCATTATTTGATCTTAGAGTGGAAATAGAAATACATACCCTTTAAGTCTCTATCTATTACGGTTCAAAACATAGAGCCCTGTGACAGACCGACAGAAACACGTTTCTTATATGGGGACCTCCTTTTCTTTTTCATTTTATTTTATTTTTATTATTTGTTGTTATAGTAGCAACAGAAATACACATTCTGTAAAAAAATCAAGTCTGTACCTATTACGGTTCAAAACATGAGCCATGTGACGTCCGGATAGACAGCTTAGTAATAGGGTTCCATTGGAACTGGAACCCTTTGGGTACGGAACACTAAAAAATGAAAAATTAACTTACAAAAAAACTTTCGCTTTCTGAATTCAGAGCAATAAATCCATATTTTGCTGATCATCTGTAAAAAAATATACCTATAAATTCACGATTATTGAATTACCAAAAAGTGGCAGATGAATGATCAACACATCATCATATATTGAAGATATATTTAAGATCATGATATATTTAAGTTTGTTAATGACGCACATTGCTATATATGTGGACTAGCTCTTAACTTGCTAACTAAAATTAGTGCTCAATAGGTTTTCCGTATATTGACACTGATTTCCAAAATCCTGGCTTAGTTTTCTAATACGTTATACCAGCGGCCGGCAACCAACGGCCCGCGGACCGCATGCGGCCCGTGAACTGTTCACTTGCGGCCCGCGGGCCAGAATTGTATAAAATCACCAATTATTAACATAGTGCGGCCCGCGTCAATTTCGTTAGCCACTATGTGGCCCATGGGTGCTAAAAGGTTGCCGACCGCTGCGTTATACAAGGAAACCCTGTTGTATATGTTTCATAAAGACGGATGCCGAGATCTTATGCGAAGACGTGTCGGTGCCGGTGGGCATGCCCGAAAACCTTGGCTCGTTGGCAGCCAGCTTGGAAGACCAGTACGAGACGGCTCTAGCGGGAATGTCGTGGGCCGAACGCGTTGACACATTGGTTGTGCTCGAAGCGCTCGTTGCTAGGGACCCAGGTATTATCATCTCATTTTTGTAATCAAACCTAATCCCATAGGCTTATAGATAAATCTTCAATCACACGCAAGCTCTGACCAATCAGAATCAGTTTCCTACTTACCCCTAATTTAATTTTAGTATAGGAGTGGAATATGAAGCGATGATAACTATATACCGCCGGCTGTCCTAATCCCAATTATAGGCCTAAATATATTATAGAGTAGATTCGCAAAATCCACTATTTTATTATTTATTTATGTTTTTTTTTATTTATTTATTTTTTTATCAGCTTTTGGGGCGCTTTACCCACATCCTGTAGGCTTATGATTTATGATGCTACGCTTTGTCACGTGATAAATAAATGATAATGCATCCGGCACGTTCTGACAAATAGTGTGTGAGAGTGACGGATGCTTTATCATTAGGGCTTGCAATTCGAATATTCGAATATTCGAATTATTCGAATATTCGGCTAATTTTACTATTCGAATAATACCTGGTAAGGTATTCGAATATTCGAATAATTTTACTACCTATTTAAATTAAATGTAATTTAAATTAAAGTGCTAACAAAGGACATAATAAAGAAGGATAAAGTAATCAATTACATTTTTTCAAACTAAATATACCTAAAATAGCGCAGCGTAACTTTTTACGCTATAAAAAACAATGATTAAATTAAAAACTAGAATATTCTCTCTAGGCTGAGCTGCTGCCTGTGGCATGGTCTTCTTTTTGCAAGCGTCATTAACTTTCTTAATTGCAAGGACATTTTTTTGGGAGAAGTATGCGCCAGCTCTGGGATCTCTCGAAGCATGGACCAGTCAGTTAAAATTTCTAAAACTAATATCCTCGTGAGGCCCATGAGAGAGTGATGAGCAGGGGAGCATATATGAAATTAGAATTCTATTCTCATCTTAATAACCTCGAAAATTACTTCAGCAAAATATCCTAAATTTAGGAAACCGGATTTACGAGGATAAACCTACCAATTTAGTTAAAGTACAAAAAAGCGGCGACGGGACAGCTTTATAATTTGGGACTGGTTATACGCTGAACCAGCCTGTTAAGGAGTTGCATGAATGCGGAATTCAGCCAACTAACTACCCACCAGGGCTTGTGGATATGTTGCACCAGCATGTGCACTGTGTCTACGGGGCTTCCATGTGGCCGGCGCTTCTGTTGCATGAAAGGCCGTCTCGCCCCACCTGATTAACGTCCATGCCACGGAGCATGTGTGGGGTACATGCAAATATTTGACTCCAACTCTTAGACAGATTGCTATTCTCAGTTAACTCGGGTCCAGGTGGTTTAAGTGGGTATGTCTTCTCCTTCTGAGGGGGTGAGTCCGACATAACTCCCCCAAAGGATTTTTTTTATGAAATAGGGGGCAAACAAGAAAACGGTCCGGAAACACTGCAGGCGACAATTTATTCCACAGTTTAGTCGTGCGAGGCAGGAAGTTTCTAGCAAAACGCACAATTGTGGACTGCCAACCATCTAAGTGGTGAGGATGGAAATATTGTCGCGTAGGACGATGGCGGAAAGATGCGGCAGGGATCAATCCGAACAATTCCTCGGAGTACTCCCCTTTATACAAACGATAGAAGATGCAGAGCGAGGCTACATCTCTACGCAGTGCCAAGGAGTTGAGCCGATCTGAAATATCTTGGTAGCCGACGATACGATTCGGTCTCCGCTGAATGCGGTCTAGAGGGAGAAGCTGGTACTGGGAAGCCCCAGCCCACAGATGAGAACAGTATTCCATATGTGGACGGACCTGCGCCTTATAAAGCTGTAGGCGGTGGGCCGGAGTGAAATACTGTCTCGATCTGTTGAGCACACCGAGCTTCTTAGAGTCTAATTTAGCCTTACCCTCTAAATGGCCGCGGAACTGGACTTCACTGATTCTAATAGTGGCTGTGGCAGTTAGGTGGGGGTGCTCTCAAAACGAGGTGATGAAACAAACGTAAGCTTTTTAGCGGTGAAAGTGCAAACCTGTGTCTTCGTAGGGTTAAAACGGACTAGATTAAGTCGACCCCATTCTGAAACTTTTTTTAGGGAAGTTTCAATTTCAGACACAAGTCTGTTACGGCTCTCGATGACGTTATCCCGAGAAATATTGGTTCAGCCGGTGTAGGAGTCATCACCCGTGCTGTCATCTGCATAACAGTGAATGCCACAGTGCAAATGGGTAAGGCTAAAAAATTGGGCTTATGTAACATAAAAGTAACAAAAATATATGTTACTGAGTAACTTAAAAGTTACATAAAAGTATTCTTAAGGGATATTCACAATGTCTACAATACAAACACTTTTTGTACTAAGTGTTTATTTAAGAGATCAAATAGGTATATAAGGTCCTAATTTATTAGTTGCAGATATTTTTACAGCTGATAGTACTCGGTCTCTGGAGTATATTAAAGCATGAAACATTATAGCTTTTACGATGTTTTTTTGGAGAAAAAGGAAAAACAAATTTGCTACGTAATAACACCCTGTTAATGTGATTACTAAATGAAAACTCATTGAACAGATTCTAGTAGCTCTTTTACGTACCACTTAACTGTAACTGGCCACTTCACGTAGATAAATTAAATGACATTTGCAGTTTTCCCGCCGAACCGTTACGACATTTACGACAAAAAATTGTTGATATGACAGATAGTGTTATTGTGACATGTGATAATGCACATGATGATTTTTTTGAGACGAAATTATAATAATTTTTTTTGTTTTGTTAGGTAAATGAAATCAGAAAAGTTGTATGAAAAGATTTCTTAATTTTTATTTAAAGTTAATTATTTTAATGTAAAGTATAATGTGTTAAAATATCTGCAACATAATTAATAATATATTAGGACCTTATATACTTTGGTACATTTTTGAACAAAGATGAATAAGTAATTAAAGGCTGATAGCCACACAAAAGCTGTCTTCACAAATAAAATTAAATCATAATTTTTACTTGTTATAAGCATTGTAATTATGTGAAATAAAATAAATAACCACATTTTTACTAAAAAAAACGCGACCGCGGTGCACTTTGTAACTGCATAAAATCCGCCATTTTGTTTATTTTACGAACTTCATACCCAGTGACACTCGCACCATCAAGACGAATCTAATGATGTGTCATTTATCAAAATCGGATGTGCCGTTGAGTAGTTACGAGCGGACACAGGAACGGACATACATACATACATACAGGTCAAACACATAACCCTCCTTTGGGCTTCGCCGCAGTCGGGTAAAAACACGTTACTCTTCTTTGTGTTGCGCAGTTGGGTATAAAAATTAAAACAAACCAAATATTTTAAACTCAAAAACCCGACTGCAACAATTTGTAACTGAAAAGAAAGCGTGAACAAAGCTTTACTTTACTTTTATGTTACGTAACTTAAAAATAAATTAAAATGGTAACATAAGTAACTTAAAAGTAACATAAAAATTAACCTCTATTCACTTTCATTTGCATTATATGGAACAATAACAAACATATTAACTCGAACACGACACCTAGCTATAAATTAATATGAAGATTATATTAATAATGTATTACGTAATACAAAACAGAACAAATTTACCATGAAATCCACTCGTAACTTTTAAATTCCATAAAAAATCCTCGGCACAAGTTGAATCGACGCACTGAACTACCCACAAAATGGCCGACCAGTGAGAGGTATACTAAGACTAAAGAATAAATAGTGTTGCCGTTATAATGAAATCAAATTCCGCAAATCAACTGCTAAAATAGCAAGATAGAACGGTTACTTAAATTAAGTAACTTAAAAGCTTCAATATGTTGACTTGTCTTATGTTACACGTAAATTATTATTTTAAATGGACAATGCTAATGTTAAAGCTCGAAAAACGTTGCATTAATATATGACAGTTATAAAAAAAACTCCAACATATCAGTATAATATCACAAAACTAAAAAACAAAAATTACAATCTTTCAGGAACATTTTTGGGACATTTTTATTTGTATGGAAATCGATGTAATTGCATAGAAGAAAAAAAAATTGGAATACAAACACAGAGATTTACATTTGTTAGTTGACTAGAACTAGTAGAAAAAGTTTTGTATTTTGCCCGGAAAATTAAAAAAGTAAAATTTTGTAATTACTTTTCGTAAAAACAATGCCGGACGCTTACAAGTCACGAAATCATCCCTTTTTTACGGCCTTACCCAAATATTGCAAACAAAGCAATTCCCTCATCTACCTAGTCGGTTTATAGGTTTTGAGTAAGACTAATTAAGTTTGATTAGTCTTAAGGTAATCGCAGCGTAAAAAATATCTCTTCGGTTTAAAGATCTTTATTCTCTCATTAAGACATTACAATGTCACTTACATGAGACGTTATGGCTAAGGTTAGGGTGGTTAATGGAACATGGGCAAAGATAATACGAGTAGATGTGATTTTAAAATACTATACTATGCTCTTCTAACATGTTTTTCACAAAAAATACTAAGAAAAACGATTTTTTAATAGATTTTGGTAGTATTCGAATAATATTCGAATTATTCGAATATCTACAAAATCATATTCGAATATTCGAATATTTGAAAAAGTCGAATATTTGCAAGCCCTATTTATCATTTACTTATCGCGCGAAAAAGCGTAGCATCATAAGCCTACTGGGCCGTGAGTTTAACATATAATTATGATGCACGTAATTTTACCAGTAGAATGTTAATTGATGGTAAGTGAAGATAAAATAGGGTGTGTGTTAACATATGTGTGTGTGTTGTGTAAGATTGTCCCCTAATATTTATTATTATTATTATGTTGTTCCATTGCAGGGCGAGCCCAGCAACTTCATGCTAAGTTGTCACAAGGGATCAAGAGACGCGGTAGCTTTCAAGATGCGCTTAGAAGGTAAAATATTACCATAATACAAGAAATAAGCGAACTATTCGCTCTGTTACTGAAGAAAACCGGTCGCTACCATGCCGCTTTTAATAAACCATGTGCACAAAAACATGGTAACGATTGGCCTATTTAAACTTAAAATAAATTTATCAAATATACTATATAGTCAATTTTTTTTACTTATAAAGTATTAAGGCTGAATACGACGCGCTCATTGTTTCATTCAAATTAAGTACGTTAAGCGGCTTTCACGGCGTGGAAGATATGTGAACGCCGGCTTTGTAACCAATACGAAGGAAGATCGTCATCCCAGTACTTTAAAGTTAAAAAAATAGACTACACCAAGGACCATTAAAACAAGAGGACTGTTATTCTCCATACTTTGGATCGTACCCCGACCACAAGGGGATATCCAGGCAAAAACTAGATGGCGCTAAAAAACTAAACATTTAACGATGTTATAACTGAACAAAGAAACATAGTACAGTAACAATTAGTTCGTAAACAGCTAATAATAAATAAATTCTAACATTTAAATACTGTGTCACGCTTGCAAAGTTGAATAATTGTAAATAATATAATTCTTATACCAAGCTTATACATATATGGCGTTGTAAATATCGGGGAACAGCTTTTTGTATAGAGAATGTCAGTCCTCATGTTTTAATGGTCCTTGCTATACACGATGTCAAAAGTTAATTCGAATAGTAGTAATGATACACCTCGTGACGACATATTGCTCGTTCTTAGCATTCTTTGGAATTAAGAATGTCAACGATTATTGAACAGGATATCGTCAGAGACATTTCTAAAATCTACCAAATGGCAACACACATCACAGGGCAAGTTCAGTAACCGCTTAAGAGGAAACAGTAAGGTCGAGAGAATTGAAAATTAGGTATTTGTAAAATGTGTCGCTGTCCCGCACTGCCCGCCTCTCACCCGCAGAGCGCGATAGAGACAACTGCAGCTTGGACCGAAAATACCTTTTAAAATTTCATGAAAACAACGTTTCGTAGTCCCCTGATTTCTTCCCCAAAACTTAACCTATTTAACAATTTTTTTCATTAAACATTAAAGAAAGGCTTTGGCCGTGTTCCTATGTTTTCCTTTTTTTAAATAATCTAGTCTAATTTGTTTTCTGGATGTGTGAACACAGCGGAAAATCGGGCATTTTTTTTAGGTTGTTGAAGGTTAATATCTCTTTTGAGAATCAATTTATCGTAAAAAGGAAAACATAGGAACATATCAATAGTAGCCATAGATTTTTGGACAAAAATTTATTGCTCTACTGGCATTATCCAGGGAGGAAACAGGGGACTACGTTTGTATGGAAAAACTGCCCTCCTGTTTCCTCTTAATCATTGTTCAAATATTTACTTACAGACTTCAAGCAAAACAGGCGCGGGCCGAACGGCAAAGATTGGAATATCAGACAGAGAGGGCGAAGAAGATTCACCAACTACTAGCGCGAGTGGAAGAAGTCAAGGTATTGACGTCATTGAGATGTACCTTTAAGTTAATTAGAGCTAGGGTATACGGGAGGTGTGGGGGTAATCTATAAGTTACAGGAATAATTAAGAGGGGCTAGTTTGTCGTTCTGGTGGTAACAATTTAAGGGCACAATACCGTTAGTAGCGTTGAATCGTCTCTTCACGAGGGCCATCTTGTCATCGTTGCCTTTTCTTACCTCACGCATGCTTCGGCTCTCAATAGAGTTATACGACTATAGTATTGGCACAGTAATAATAGCAGTAATTTTTCATCCTACAAAAGGTACATCGCGCGCTTGTATGTGTGCGCGCTGTGAACGAACGTACTACAAACAAAAATTTAAGAATGCTCTAGTATGGATCGCACTCACACATACCCGCGATCGCACGTCTGTTCGAGTCGCGCGCTCCTAAACGGCCGACGTTGGACTACTTGTCCGCCTTTATACTTTGATATTGGCGTGAAAACACCTTAACCTTTTGACCGCCACAGTCGGCAGTACACGACAGTGGAATCTCGTGCCCACGACGCCAGTTCAGCAAATGCCGATACTGGCTACCCGGTTCAAAAGTACCTTAAATATATACCTTTTTAAATGAAATTTCTCTTTAAATTAGATTTTTTGGTCCTGGCGTTAGGATGGCAGCGATTTGCTTTACGCTATGGCGGTCAAAAGGTTCAAACCTCATTGATACTACCATCAAACACAATGAAAAATAAAACTTTTACCTCAACAAGGCCATAGGCTAACTACCAGTGGCGTGACGTAAAAGATATCCTTTGGCAAGCCGGTGCAGATTTGGCTTACATTTTCCTTAAGAGCAGTAGAATACGGTGGTCAAATGCCTGATATTAGGCAAGCCGGTAGGAATCAAGTTCTTTGGACGCCACGCCACTGCTAACTACTATGGGTACTTATACCAGTGTCTGTCTGCAGGTAGCTAAGAATCAGCTGATCGAGGAGAAGCGTTTAAGAATGGAACGGCGGCTGCAAAAGGCAACTGAAAATCGTGATCAACACTTAAAAGTAAGTTCAACAAAAATGCAACAATACAATTGTTGGATTGTTTGCAGCAATCGTCTACCAATCAGCGCCGCGCCGACCCCCGGCAGCGCCTGTATGCGAAACCTATGGAGCTCCTCTTTATTGTCGTCGTGTTTCGACTTCCGGCACCCCTATCGCCTTGGGGCGCCCTTGGGCGCGGCCCTGCTATCAATAAGAACAAGCTTGCCGCGGCGACATATCGACCAATCAGATTGCGAGTTATGTCGGCAGGGCGTCCGGAGATATCCGATGCGGGCGTCGCTGCTCGGCACCGCCGCGCGTCGTTGCTATTAGGGAATGCAATTACCGGTAAATTTACCGTCTTGTCATACTAAAGTTCGGTAAATTACCGGTAATTGCATTCCCTAGTTGCTATACACATATACCTACTTTATCAGATGACTAATATAATCCGAGGTGTTTGTATGTATGTATGTATGTAAACTCTTTATTGCACAAAATAATACAAAACACAGGGTTACAAAATAAAGCTATATGTACAAAGGCGAACTTATCCCTTTAAGGGATCTCTTCCAGTTAACCTTTGAGCAGTTGAGTGTTGAGACAAGAGAGGTGGTAGACAAACAGGATCATGTACAAGAGATTATAGAGGTATTTATGTGTAAATAGATAATATGACTACATATACTTTAGTGTTTGTTAGGTATGCTACATTTTTTATTTCCTCACAATACGCTTGAAACGCATCATATCAGATCTCGGCTGACAGTGCAATCCTCTGTCAGGTACGCTCTCGAACTCACTCGTGTATCTATTGCTTACTTTCCGGCCTTTATATTCAGTGTAATGATGTAAAGTCTTAGTACTAAAAAAGCTTTCCCGATATTTTCAGGACATCGTCCGCAAAGCCCACGACGAAGAGGAGAAACTGCGCGAGATCGCATTCATCAAACAGCTGGAGGCCGAGAACAGAAGGCACGAGTTCTTAGATCAGTGCCGCACCAACACTACTCGCCTGCGGCGTGTGAGGCGCGACCGGCTTAACAAACTGGTAAGTAGAATAAAATGTGTTCTAGGGGCTCGTCCAGAAATCATGTGAACAAATTTGGCCTATTTTTAGTGATATTTGGTGATTGTAACGCTAAGGTTTTTCATTTGCTCCGTGGAAAAATTTAAAATCCCATTTTTTTGCCAAAATGACCATTTGTCCCTTACAGGACAAACATAATCTGGCAACCCTACTGACAGTTATACCAGGAACTCTCATGTAATGTAAACAAGCACGCAATAGTATTTTATGCAACAGTTGTATAAGTAGGGTTAAAAAATGCGAATGGCGTCGTTAGTTGCGATACGAGCCGCCGCGGCGGCGGGTATCGCAAATAGAGACGTCATGAGCGTTTTTTGACTTAATTATGCAACGTTGCATACAATACTTTTTCTACGACTAGGTTTTAAAATATAAAATACCAAATTAAACATAGCGCGCAAACAAGGCAAATATGACATGACTGACAATATAATAAGTATGTGTCTATGGTAAACTTTGTTTTTAATTTTTTGACGTATACTCGCTGTTGACACGCAATGATGATCAGTGACGATATTAAAAATATATATTTTTATTTTGGCATCAAAGAATTTCGTTCGGAAAGTTTTGTTTTTCTTGAAAACCGCAGGAATTTATTTGTCTGTTAAGTTGGTAGTTGTGCATTTTTATTGTAAAGTTAGTATTGAACGCGTAATCCTTGACGTAAGTTTAACCTAGATTTAGAAGTCTGTGGCTGCTAGCAGTATCGTTTTGCGACTATAACGACACTAGTGCTGTTATGGGGAATAGAGTATAGACTTCTCTGAACTTATATTACGTATGTTCTTATATTAGTGTTCGTGACCAAGTAAAAGACAGATAAAAGTACAGAAGTAGAAAAAAATTTATTACTACGGCCTAACCTTTATTGAGTATGTGAGCAGACGTTTACACTACTCGAAACTATTAATTAAATGTGTAATACGGTACTTGCCTGTACTAAATATAAATTTTTGATGCTTGCCTTTAAATCTGCTTTCGGAAACTTGCAAGCATTAACTATACTTGACATATTTACCGTTTCCAACGATTTTTAAAGGATCAACAACAAAAAATAAGATTTTATCTGTCAAAGAAGTGCAATACAATACAATACTCTATATTGCACACCAAAAAGGGCGGTCTTATCCCTAAAGTATTTCCAGACAAAATATGGCGGTAGTCATCAAAGTGGATTTCTAATTGCACCATTATAACATCAGCCTGTTACTGCGTCTGTATTAAAAGCACCCTAGTACTTATTACATGGAACAACACAGATACATATATTTCATGCTATAATGCGGAAACGTGTCGCGTCTCTGCTGCGGCGTCTCGGCAGTAGCTCCAATAGCCTCCTGGAAACTGTGGCAGGACGAGAAGATGGCCCCTTTCGATGCTACTGGAATAAACTCCATATACTGCTGCCATGTAGATAATTCATTATTGTAAGTAGTGTAGTACTAACCTAGTCATAAGTCTTAATGTAACTAACCAAATATGGATTAATTCCGAAATAAACGAATTGAATTGAATTGAATTGAATATATGCTATTCCTATGCCTCAGGAGCAAAAAGCAGCTCGCGAAGCGGCTGTCGGGGCGCGACGGCAGGCCCTCGAAGCGGAGAGACAGAGACATGTTCAGACGCTGTTGGAGCGCAGGCGAGAGCGGGACAGACGCGTCGACGGGCTGCGCGAGATGAGGCGCCAGGAGCGAGATATAGCAGCCAGGGAAAAGGTAAAACTCTAAACAGGTATATCACAAATATGTTGGTCTAGTGAAAAGGCGCACAAGTCGCATTTAACCCAGGAACAAAAGAGCTTAAGTCCATACAATAGAGTTAAACCCTTTTGTTCCTGGTATAAATGTGACCTGAACCCCTTTTCACTAGACCCACAGAAATATGCGCACAGAGACAGCAACATGTTCAACAGTATTCATATCACATGCATAGAAAAGTACTAAGGCTTGTTCACGAAATAAAGTAGCCACTTCCGTATAATGCAGGTTTATAATGTGAAATGACAATTTGTTAAGAATGACATTAATAAAAAGAAGGACTCTTCGTCTTTCGTTTTGATTGGCGTTATGGATAATTTCATCAGCTGCACTTAATTTTTGGGCTTACTTTCGAAATCCATGGATTTGTCTCAGATTTTGTAATTTTCAAGTTTGTGTCATCATCATCATACAGGTTCTTTTTTTTCTTTAATAGATTAAAGATTCTGTAATGTTTTCCGAATATCTTGCCAGACTGCTACAACATCAAATATTACCAACTATTTGTACTGGGGATACAAAAATGTGTTTCGCCCAACGTGGGGCTCGAACCCACGACCCTGAGATTAAGAGTCTCATGCTCTACCGACTGAGCTAGCCGGGCTGTGGCGTCTCATGTGAAATTACGTAACAGATTCCTTGCATCGTTATAGTATGTCTGTTTGTTTATTTTTTGGCAAGGTTACGACAACTGGGTCGGTAGACTCGTTTGTAATTTATCTGTTAGTTTATTTTTAAAATAAATTCAAATAATTTTCAGACAGTAACTGCGTATTTTTTTCTTATCGTTAAATTATTTGTGTCAGTTCAAAAAGGGGCCATTCATTATAATATAATTATGACACGCGTACGGAAGCGCGGGTCTAGCTAAAGGCCTTTGAATAGATGGAAAAGTTAAGAAAAACGAATTGTCTTTTATAGGTTTTAAAAATCTGCAAAATCATTTGAAATACATATTTAGCTGACCTGAGCAGCGAATGATGGTTAGCGACTACGAGACCGAAGATGTAGCTCGCCGGTTCAGTAAAAGCCTATCCAATCTTGCCTTGAAGAGTCTTCAGTTTTATATATACATCTAAATTTCGTATGAGGGCGATTCCATTATCGCGGGTGCAACATTTTGACTCATTCAAGGCCTCCTCCTAATAAAACGAAAAACATTTATTGTAAAAATATTGTTTTAAGGATTACATTTTAACCTCTTTTCTACAAATTTGTGTATAAGAATTTAAAATAAATGTTTAAATAGCCACAAGAGAGGGTTAAAGTGCTATCGCGGGTGCAACCAAATCGGCCCACCTCTCCGGATCACAGTATAAAAACAGAAATATCTTTTAATTGTCAAATATTTAAAATGTTTTGCCTATTTATATTGAAAGACAATAAACAATCAACTATAGAAACATAAAAAAAGTATTAAAAACTGAAACTATCAATAAATTATTCACTGTTAAAACGATCGCGGGTGCAACATCGTATGATTCGCAGTTGGTCCTAAATCTTAGAATGCTAAGGTTTTCAAGCGCTTTAACATCGTGAATATGAAGTTAAGTCCATAACAATTAATTTAAGACCTCACCCTACACGATGGTATCAAAAAAAGTAATAAATTTTGGGACTTGAAAATTGATGTCAAGGTTCGTCTCTAGCGGAATCGCCCATGAGTTTCGCATATTTTCGCTATAATTTCGTAGATTGCGGCGTAATATCTTTTACTTCAATTAAGTGGAAATCTATGAGGGAGGCCTATGTCCAGCAGTGGACGTCCTATGGCTGAAATGATGATGATGATGATCTTTTACTTGCTTAGTCTTAATATTGTGCAGATTATTGTATTTTTTATTTTTTTCTTTAATATGAAGAAGATTTAGATGTATTTGTTTTCAAAATATTTGGATCCTCCCGTATAAGAACGTCACTCGACAGTGACAAGTGATATTGCTTTCGTTCATTCCATTCGTACCAACTCTTGTGAATCTACCTGTACGTGATCGCATGTTCTTACAAATAAATTCAATGTCTACAATAGGGATGACGACTGGGTTCAAAATATATCATTCTGTTTAGTCCGTCAGTTAGATAATGGAATAATATGGGACACTAATTTTTTGGTTTATCAAATTATTAAAAATCGATAAAGGTATAGATAGATCATTAAACTTCCGGTGTGGGGGCTTGTGACGTCACTCCTAGGTGAAAATTGTACCAAAGAGACGTCACTCGAAACTTCTAAGCACTGTATCCTCGTAATTTTTTGTTTGTCAAACAAAAGAAACAATACGTGTACATTATTTTTTAATAAACTGACGGACTAACCAGTTTTTTAGTCGTCTAGCTTATTGTCGTTTCAACTTAGAATTTACTTCATACAGGCAGAAGGTGTAAAATCCCGTTTGTCAGCATTGGCGGCCGCTGCAGAGCTTGAGGCCGACGCTTTGAGGTCCAGGATAAGGGACAAGCAGGACGCTAGTCAACAAAGATTGGAGTCACATCTACAGGCTATCAGGGAGAAGGCTACTGGACCTAGACTGCCGGTAAGAAAAAAAAACCTGTTTCGAGTTGGTCGGTATTTTATACTAACATAAAGAGGGTCATTCTTTGCTTCCATGGCATCAATTAGGTTTAAAGTTTGTTTTGCTTTAAAGCTTGATAGGTACATTTTATTTGTGCGAAATGATATGAGAACTCTCAAAAGTCAAAAGATGTATGCTTAAATTCATACATTCAGGAAACTATAGGTCTATTGTTGATCATGTATTCTTTGACATTGTTTATGTACGACTGTTTGTTTCTTAATAAAAAAAAAAAAAAAATGTATAATTTTAGCAAAAAACGTTCAATTTCAAAAGTTAATAGATGGCGCTTTCCTTCTAGGCCCAATTGCACGTTAATTCTGCTTTTTTGAGAGTTCTGGTGTTATTTCACGCAAAAAAGGTATCAAGCTATAAAAAACGCATTTTAAACATAATTGATGCCGTGGAAGGAAACGATGATCCTCTATGTTTGTATGGAAACCTGACCGACTCGAATCATCTTAAAAGGGTAGTCAATACTATTAGCTCAGATCGCATCGAAATAGACGATTTTTCGAATCCGACAGACGGATCTCCCTTTCTAGGCGGTTTCTACTTTGGTCCTATTGAATAAGTACGTTTTGTTGAAAATTAGGTAACATGGTTAACGCTTTTATTTACCCTGTTTGCTTCAGACGACTTCGGAAAGCCAAGAGAACGATGTGGATGACGCAGTACGTATAGAACAGGAACGCAAGGACAAAGACAAACTTAAGACAATGAAGAAGAAAGCGAGGAAGATAAAACAGAAACTACTGGCCACGTGAGTGAAAAAAAAAACTAATTAAAGGGGTGTAAACGCCATAGATTCTAACGGCGTTTACACCCTTTAAGTGTAAAGGTATCGATATGTTAATTTCTACGCACATAAATATTACACTTGGCTTGACTAGTTTCTACAAACAAGCACGAGTAAAATTGATGCATTGTGTTGGATAGTATCGAAATGCCTTAATAGCAAATTGATCAAGACAAATCTTTCATGTAATAAAGGTGTCGCTATAAATAAAACGACTCTTTTGTGAAATAGAGACTAGCAACAATATCGTATTGGCTTAGTATAAAGTGACCCAATTCGTAACAACATGTCCAAATATGTCAAATGTCGGTCAAGATGCATAATTCCTAATGTTAATCATAAACATGAATGTCTAACCAAATGTCCAGACAACAATAACAAAGATAATGGTAAAAAACTTGGCTCGTTAGAACTGGATATTTTTTTTAACGTCATATGGTGAGGTATATCAGTTAAAGTATTTATTCTTTTGCAGTGGGAATAACAACTCGGTCAGTGATCATCGCATCCCTATTGACGCTCTCTTGTACCCAGGTGCCAACAAAATGTACAAAGTCGTACAACAAATAAACAACATTCTTACACCCCTAATGACCGACCAGAAGCCCTGTCAAAACGGGGATACCGATGAACACCAACCGGAGAAATTAGAAATGAGGGAAAACAAAGTAAACGGCGATGTTGCTGCAGATGAAACAGCAAAAAAGAAATCAGAAATCAAGGTTAATGGAGATACTTCTGCAGAATACAAAGCGAAGGAAAATCCAGTGATCAAAATGAACGGTAACGAAGAAATGAAAGAAGAACCTACTGAACAGAAGAAGTCTAAAAAGAAAAAGAATTCTGAGAAGATGGAATCTACCGAGAATAATAACAATAATGATATAAATACTGAAATTTCAGAAGCCAAGGAGTCTAAAAAGAGTAAAAAGAAAAAGAAGGACGATAAAACTAAGATGGGAAAGACTGAGAGTGTATGCAGCTCGCTCAGCGACATGAGCAAGACGAGTGATAGGAGCGAGAGAAAAAATAAGGTATCGTTAGACACGATGCATTTGGAGAAGTTACTTAATGAACTTCATCGGATGCTGGAGAAATCTGATAAGGTATGCTCCTTATTTCATCAATAAGTTTAATGTAAAAAGGATTCTTATCGAGGTTTATTGAATGAAAAAGTAAAATTTTAGTAATATTAGTTCCAACTATTTAGCAATTTTCAATATTGTTGTTTTATTTCATTGCTACACGTGTTTTTTATTGAGTCTTAGAGTCACACAAGGGTGGTCCATTAATACTCGTCGAATTCGGCATTTAAGGAATACCTTGCACATGGTTGCTATGTCAGGAACGCAAAAGAAAAACAAATCATTTTAAAAATGAGAATATATGTGCTAGGGTACGATAATGGTAATTGAAAGCATATGTATGTTCACAGCATGCACCAGACAAGACAGTATTCAAGAGGATGCACGGACTACAGACGTTGGAGCAGTTGCTGGCGTTAGCGGCCGAAAGGGAAGACCTGACCAATCAAATCACTACCAGGTTAGTGTAATAGTATATTACACATTTAGGGCGGAATAATTAGGAATGGCCCACATCGCAGGTGTTTGTGGCCCGAGCCGCAAGCGAGGGCAATAAATATGCGATCTGGGGTTTACTAATTACCACCCGTGATGTGTTCACAATTTTACGCCTTCTCTTGGCCAGGAAGTGGTATTTTCTTCCTGCGCAGCGGCGGAAATGCCACTTACGGCCTAGAGTGAGTGCGCTACGCGTACGGAAAAAGCCGCTTTCTGGCCAAGTGTAGACATAAAATGATGTACACAACACGGGAGGTAATAAAGAAAGCCCTCGATCACATATTTACGACCCTCGCTTGCAGCTTTCTTTGTTTTACCACCCTAGTTGTGTAATGTACTAATTTTACCCATAAACTTGATAAAATAACGCCAAACGATTCACTGGCTCCGCTAGTCTATTAATAGCGAGCACAGTGTTAAAATCCCATAAGGTGTTTGTATGGGTATACTTTGTGCAGATGCCTGTCTACGGCGGTGACGATATCGTCGCGGGGCGTGGCCACTGACCCGGCCAACGCGCGCAGCCTCATGGATGCCAACGCTTGCGTCTACGTCGCCAAACTGCTCGTCAATCAAGTGGTGAGTCTCGAAACTAAGTCTAAAACTAACTCTAAACTCGAAAATAAGCATACATCGGATAGGCTTGTGTCCTAAATTTTGTTTCTGATGTAAATGGATTCTACTATTTATGAGCAACAAATATATACCTATAACTACTACACTTGGATTACTATAACAGCCACAAATTGCAATCAAAAGTAGCCGACCGCACCGAGCGCTGAAAACGGCCCAGCCCATACGAAACGGACGCACCGTGTGACGTCATCTCTGTATGCAAAAAATAGCATTTTGCCATTTTGAGCACGAAAAAGTGCGTTTAAGCACATAGTTGTCGTACATTTATTTTTTCAGTTTTATTTAAGCATTCCGAAATTGACTTTAATTTTTCTTTAAGACGATAAAAAATATCGAAGTTTTCTAAAACTGGTCTCATAACTTTATTTTTTTTTATATTTATTTTTTTTATTTCTTCTGTGTTATGATAATTTACTATTTCCCAATCCATGTGACTATATTATGTTCTAAAATTCAACATTAGTCAACATCCCCATTGTAGGGGCAAACGCCTGACAGGTACTAGAGATAGACGATTTTTTTTATCGACATTTATGAATATCTATATTTTTGACATTAAGATATTTAAGTTTTTGGTGCAAGTGGAAAGGCAAGTAGAAAGTTCTCATATCGATATTCGTCGATATATCGTATACCTACGATGCTTTCCGCCTAAACTAGTAACTATACCCACCTTTGTGTTTTATTTTAAGTATGGTAATGATTCACTGAATAGTTTTCATTTTAAAGGATTTCCTTAGTGTCATTTGTCACGAACTTTTTAAAAAAAAAATATACCATTCCATTAAAATTAAAAAAATAAAATTAAAGGAATTATTTCAGTGTCTTGCAAGGAACATTTAATTGTAGAACAAATGGGAAGAAAAAATCTAAAATAAAAATATCGATATCCATAAATGTCGATAAAAAAATCGTCTCTCTCTAGTGCCTGTCAGACGTTTGCCCCTAAAATTCGATGTCTGCTAATAAGAAACGCTTACTTAATTTAGTTTGTTGGTAAAATAGGCCTGCGATCTTCCTTATCGTAGACCAAAACTGCTCGCTGATCACTGATCGCGATGGCAGTGTAAACAGCCCGCAGCCGTTATCGACCTTAGCGATATTGTAACACTCTTTATTTCTTTTTCCTTGACTGGCATGGCGTAGTATCTCTAGGACGTGCATGCCGAGATCTCCAAGTCTTCCGAACAAGGCAGCGCCGGTGGTGGTCATAAGTGGAGTTCCTAAATCCTAATGTTTAATAACCCTCCTTTTGACCTTCGGCGAAGTCGGGTAAAAATACTAAATAACAAAGCTTTCCATCGAAAGCTGGGTGAGGGATTTGCAGGATTTCTTAACGAAGAATATACTTCTATGGCCATTTAACGGCGAACATTAAAATGCCATCTAGCGGCTACTACTGATACTACGCAAATGCAGTGAGTAAGAATGCGACTTTGGCGCCATCTACACATAGTGTGATTTATAATGTCAATTATACATGCTAGATGGCAGAACGTGTTCCAAATAGTTATCTTGTAATTTGCCTTACTGGGGTAGACATAAACAAAAGTACATTACAATTTAAATTGAATATAAATTAAGGCGGCCGTCATCGCCCGTTTTCACGAAAATGCAAGGAAATACGTTTTCATTTTGCGCCAATGTTCGAAAAGTAGAAGAGATTTTTTTTACGTGTATTTTTCAAAATCCAAATATGGATTCGTAGATATACACTCATGAATTTTCTTATTTCCTACTTTTTTGAAGTTACTATTATTATTATGCCTTTGTCTTTGAACATACATTTGTCAAATTAATATAGAACCTTAGAAACTACTAAATTGAAGTTATTGAGCTAAAAGCATAAATATTGTCAATATTGATATTTTATTATTGAAATAAACAATTTGTATTTGTATTTCAACGTTTCTATAACCAAGCATTAGAAGCTCTAACTAATGCATACGAAGCCAAATATGGCTTCTTTAAAAAACTTATCAAACTACGGAATAGGTTTTATATTTTTTTTTGCAAAATTTGATAACTATGGTCTTAATTAGGTTTATGACTAGTATAACATGGGGTTGAAAATATTTTGTCGCCTTTATGACCCTGTATTTACCACTGAAACGAATTGCGTATTACCAAGCTCATTATTCATTACAGTCGGACATAATCAATCGCGGATAATATTGTGAAATTATGAAATATTGTTATTTTAAAAATATATACCGTTTCTATTATACTTTGAACATTGTATTTATATAACTTTCCAAATAAATAAAAATATATAATATATATTGATACTTTAAAAAGTAATGAAAATTAGACGCCATTTTTGGCTTCGTATGCGGTAAAGGGTTAAGGTTATTCGCATTCATTAAGATAGCTCAACTTAACTTTTTTGGTACATTCTTACGCAGACAGAATGTTGACCTAATAGTTTGATAGGAAAGTATTTTTATTTGCTCAGAATACAAATTATTTACTAATCAAACTATTCGATTCAGATACTACATAGAGAAAGTAAATGGACAATACCTACGTTTCGGATTCCTTGTCTCCAAGATGTATTGTTGTTCTTTGCCGCGCAAGTCGAATTCAGTTGTTAGCAGGGATCGGAACCGGTATCGAATTACCGTTTTATTTCGTTGAAATACCGTTATTTTACTCCGTTCGTGCTACAACCGGTATTTTGATGGAACGGAACGGAATATTTCGGTGATCGCTAAGTGATGAAGAACGAAATGATAACGTTCCTGATGAGAATAAAAACCGGTATTCTCGACGAGCCAAGCTCGCCGAGGGGCTCGCAGGGGTGGTGACGATGTGCGCCGGCATTTACAAGGTCAAATTCCGTGTTTTGTAGCGCGTCGCATAGCGCGATGTATTTATTTTCAATTTTTGTCGGGAAAGTTTAAATTCTGAGTGTTGAAGCGCGCACGCTCTTTATTATAATATTGTTTGTTTTGTGATATTAAGTTTTTAAAGATGATACATTAGTACATTACATAACTAGGGTGGTAATACACAGAAAGGCCGAGATCGCAGAAGTTTGCGGCCCGAGCTGCAAGCGAGGGACGTAAATATGCGATCGAGGGCTTTCTTTATTACCTCCCGTGTTGTGTACATCATTTTATGTCTACACTTGGCCAGAAAGCGGCTTTTTCCGTACGCGCAGCGTGCGGAAAAAGTCACTTTATGGCCAGGCGTGGCATAAAGTAATTTTTTAACTAGATTAATTATTTGCAGGTATTTCTATACTACCGAGTGACAAACAAGCATTCTGTCTACCTGACAGAACAAACTGAATGCAAAATTAAATAATACAAATAAATAACGTTCTTCTTTTTGCAATATTTTTATTGTATTTTAGGTATTTTAATTTAGGTAGTTTAATTTAGTTTTTAGGTTTATTTAGTTTTAGGAAATTTAAATTTTATCTTCTATGTATTTGTTAGTTTACTGTACTTTCTTTCAATAAAGAAGTCACTGTCAAAAAAAAAAAACGTTCAATCAAACTGATTGATTGAGTCAGGCGTTACTTATATTCTTCTTCTTCTCTGTCGTATCGCTCTTGGCAGAGCGGTCGTGGTCACACTGAGGCGTCCACATCGGTGGTAGAGGCGGACACAGCTTTCTGCACGATCTCCCGCCATCTCTCCCTGTTGGCAGACTGTCTGGCACAGTCAGATATGCGGTTTCCTACAGCGACTTTCACTTGATCAGTCCAGCGCATAGGTGACCTGCCGCGCGATCTGGTTCCCTCCACTTTTCCCTGCACAACCAGCCGCTCTATGGAGTCGTTATCCCGCCTGGAGACATGCCCAAAATACTGCAGGATGCGCGACTGTACTACGGCCGACAGACGCTGCCTGATGCCGAGCTCCTGGAGTATGGACACGTTGGTACGGAACTCCGTCCAAGATATCCCGAGCATTTTTCTCCAGCACCACATCTCCAGAGCGTCTATCTTCCCTTTTTCCAACTCGCGCACTGTCCACGTCTCTGCTGCGTAAAGGAAAATGGGGAAAACAAGTGTTCGCACGAGCCTGACTTTGGTGGCTTTGGTAATGTTGCGATTCCTCCACACTTTCTTTAACTTCTCCATCGCAGTTCTGGTTATGGCCATACGTCGCTTTACTTCATCTACGCAACCGCCGTTGTTCGAGATTAGAGCCCCAAGATAAACATAGGTCTGAACCACGTCGCAGTTCGCAATTTGTGTGACTTCAGGCGAATTGTCGTTGACGCGATCCACGATCATAACCTTGGTCTTGGATCGGTTTATCTTCAGTCCAAACGTCAGGCTTACGCGCTCCATTCTGTGAAGTAATTCCTCCATATGATCAGCACTACTCGCAAATAAGGTGGTGTCATCTGCGTACCGCAAGTTTGCAATTTTGTATCCACCAATTGCAGCACCATCGGTCCAGTCTTCAAGAGTGATTCGCATTACAAGCTCGGTGTAGGTATTAAAAAGTAAGGGTGATATTATGCATCCCTGTCGCACGCCTGCACTGGGATGGAAACTATCTGAGAGGAGGTCATCTGTCCGCACTGAAGCTGTACCTGTTTCGTAGGGGTTACCTATGTTTTATCAAAATATGTTTGACAAATTATCACTTTCCAAAAAAAAATTCGCAAAATTTCATTTCCCAAATAATCATTTGCCAAATTAACTCTTCACAAATAATTGTTACGCGAACCTAATGTTTGACACATGAATGTTTAGGCAATGCCTCGCTCACCAAATGGTAGTTTGACCAAATTTTATTTAGTCAAATGTTTTAGTTGGCATAACATATTTTACGCAAAACAAAATTACGAAAATGATTTGTATCGTCAAAATTCAATGAACCTTTTTTTTTTTAAGAGGGGAAAATGCGTTACGCATACCACCGGGGTGCGGGGACGGACCCTGATGGTTATGTGGGACTCCCTTGAATCTAACCTACTGTTCTGGGAGCGGTTCGTTTTAGTTGGAGGACGCAGTTCTAACCTTAACTAATTACCTAATTGAATCTTTTTATTTAGTTTTTTTAGTTTAGTTAAAATATATACATTTATTTCGTATATTTAACGTTCGGTATAACGCTTATTTCTTATAACAATTATATGGTATAACGCTCATTTTATATACAAATCATAATATATAACAATCAAGAGGTACAATAGGTATATAAATCTTTATTACCATTTATATATTTGAAATTGTAACGCCTGTGACCTAAACCTAACCTAACCTACTTTTTGATAGCAGTTCGTTTTTGTTGGGGGACGCAGTTCGAACCCTAACCTAACCTAATTGAACTTATGGTTTGAGTTTTTTTTAATGCGGGGACCCCCGAGCCCCCCTTTTTCTTCTGTGCCCTTATAATTTACTAACCTAACCTACTTTTTGATAGCAGTTCGTTTTTGTTGGGGGACGCAGTTCAAACCTAACTTACTTTTTGATAGCCATTCGGTTTGGTAGGGGGACGCAGTTCTAACCTAACCTACTTTTTGATAGCAGTTCGTTTTGGTAGGGGGACGAAGTTCAAACCTAACCTAACCTACTTTTTGATAGCAGTTCGTTTTTGTTGGGGGACGCAGTTCGAACCCTAACCTAACCTAACCTAATTGAACTTATGGTTTGAGTTTTTTTAATGCGGGGGGCTTCGCCCCCCGAGCCCCCCTTGTGGGGGGCTTCGCCCCCCCGTCCCCCCTTTTCTTCTGTGCCCTTATAATTTACTAACCTAACCTACTTTTTGATAGCAGTTCGTTTTTGTTGGGGGACGCAGTTCAAACCTAACCTACTTTTTGATAGCCATTCGTTTTGGTAGGGGGACGCAGTGCTAACCTAACCTACTTTTTGATAGCAGTTCGTTTTTGTTGGGAGACGCAGTTCAAACCTAACCTAACCTACTTTTTGATACATTATTTCAATAATGGTTATGCCAATTGTATTTTATATGAAAATAACGTTATACCATAAGTTGATTATAGGAAATAAGCATTATACTTAAAGAATGCTATATTAAATGTTATTCTATCAAATGATCATTATAAGAAATAATAATTATGTCATATGTAAATATATGTGACGTCCTACGTGAAAAGGTACCTTATGAGGGTTTCTAGTTACGGAGATATGAACGGTTTTGTGAAATCCTTCAAAATCATCATTTTTTTCTTTTATGCAAAATTGTAAAATATAGGAATAGACGTGTATTTGTAGCTTGGTTTCACTGCTGTACGTTAATTTTTTCTATATAAAAATTGGGTTCAAAGTTTAGTAGAAAAGGTACCTTATGGCGGATCACATACAAAAATGATAAAGCTGTTGATAAAATTCATTAATAAAATTTACTAGCAACTTTTACTTATTTCTTTTTTATACCACGACGGTGGCAAACAAGCATGCGGCCTGCATAATGGTAAGCAAAAATTTTCGAAATGATCCTAGAAAGCTGAAAATTTGGAAGGAAAGGGCCACTGGGTGCCACAGATTCGGAATTGAAAAAAAAAAAATAAAAATAAATACATTTGTATGTCGTTTTTTTAAATTTTTATTATTAAACATTTTTTAAAACAGATAAAAAAGTGTTTTTGACGAATCGTATAACTTTTTGACCATTTTTAGAAAGACCTTGTTTTTTTTTAAAAATGACAAAAATAAAAAACACTTTTTGGCGAATGCCTATCATTTTGACCATTTTAGAAAAAGGTTTTTATTCATTTTTTCGAAAAATTTACGAAAAAATAAATTTTTTGGCGGTTTCTATAATTTTTGACCACTTAAGAAAAATAATCTTTTTAATTTAAAACACGCTAAAATCCACGACGAATACTTCTACACAACAACTATTCACACAACTATTCGAACGAAAAGGTAAGCAAATACTGCTCATGCCGGCCGGCTGAAACTCCGAGCGGCCAGCAAGACCGAGTGAGAACGATACGTAAAGTGTTGGTGAGAGTAGGACAGATGCGTGGCGGTACTGGCGGTGTAGCCAAAATAATACCACGGCACGGCAGTATGAAGGACAAAAACTGAGCAAGTTACGACAAGTATTTCTAACATTTTTAAATTACACCGCCATAAAGTACCTTTTGTACCTACTAAACTGTAGAAGCATATTATTCAGCCTTTAATTCGCCTATAACAAAAATAAAGATAGGCATAGAAATAGAAATAGAAATATTTATTGCATAGCTGTGCACGGTTTAAAGTACAGAGGTGACATGTTGTACAAAGTTTCCACAGCTACCCGTTGCGGGCATACAATATGAATTACATAATAATGAAGATACCTAATAAAACTAACAATATAACAAAAATAATATCATAAATGAGGACTACTATAAAATTCATTTAAATTATAAAATACCATGTTTAAGAGCCAATTTTTAAGACTGCTCTTAAACTCATTCCCTTCAAGCATTTTGAGTTGTACAGGCAAATGATTGAAGACTTTTATGGCAGTGATGTAAGAACTTTTCTTATACATGGCATTGTTGACTTTAGGCATAAACAGGTTAAATTTATACTGCGAGCGTAGATTACTTCTCAGGGAACATTTTTTTATAAAGAAGTCAGCATTGTTTTTAACAAAAAGACACAACTCCAAAATGTAAATGCCAGTCAGGGTAAGAAAACGCTTTTCTTTAAAAGTATTTCGTACAGATTGCTGAACATGCATGCGATAGATTGAGCGCAAGCATTTCTTTTGAAGGACAAAAGTGGTCTGACTGAACATTGACTGAGTTTCCCCAATAAATAACACCATACGTTAGCAACGGATATACACTTCCATAATAAGCACTCTTAACTACATTCTCTGAACACGTTTCAGACAGAATAGATAGAGCGTAACAAGCGCTAGATATTTTCTTATTTAGTGATTCTAAATGGGATTTCCAGTTTAAGTGAGAATCGATTGTTACTCCTAGAAATTTTGTATTTGCCACTTCCTCAACTTCAGTGCTAGAATCTATAACTAGTTCAGGGCATGCTGTCTGGTAATTTCTAAATTGTACCAACTTCGTTTTTCTAAAATTTACCCTGAGATTTATTGACTGAAGCCATTGGACAACAGAAATGAGGGTAGAATTTATTTTCGTCTGTAAGTCTGAAACGGAGTAGTTGCCCGTGAATAATAAAGTTGCATCATCGGCAAACAAAACGCATAGTTCATCAACAACTTCCGGGAGCTCGTTGATATAAATTAAAAACAGAAGTGGCCCAATAATACTGCCTTGGGGCAAAGACGTGTCGTAACATATAATTTACTAAATGGAAATACATAATAAAAAAAACACAATTTTTACACAACATTGAATATCTCCGTAACTAGAAACCCTCATAAGGTACCTTTTCACGTAAGACGTCACATTTGAGAATTACTCTTAATTGGTCAAGATTTGAAGTAAATTTCTAATAACCTTTTTTCTTCAGTTTTCTGTCTTAATACAAGATTTGTCAATAAATAATGTAAATATCGTGCCATACTGTAATTATCAATAATTTTTGCTTATGGCCCGCCATAAGGTACCTTTTCTCAAATGTATGGGAATAATTTGCGATTTTTACGTAACTTCAATCGTTTATAAATAAAAAAATACGACTTGTAGAATAATAATGACACTTTTGAGATACTTGTGTAGACTGATTAAATATAATTTAGAACTCATTATACGAAAATTGTGAATATTATAGGAATGATGAAACATATAATAAAAATGTCATTTTAATTAAAATAAAAATATTTCGTTAACAATGTGATTTTATTTCTATCCCAAAATGTGCAGTCTAATATCTCTAACTATATACAATGGTTCAGATTACAATATGTTAAAGAACAGGCCGAATTTTTTTTTTTTTTAATTTCGTTCTCATAAGCGACTTGCTCTAATCAAAGGCTGATTTTTCACGACCTGGAAGTCACATTAAAAAAACCATTACTGATTTCCAAAGAAAAATACCTTGAGATACATAATCAATCATCATCTCCATAACTTCCAACGGGAACATACTTAAAATTAGTTTTAAACTTCTTTTGACGATTTCTCAAAAGTGCAATTTTAGCATGTGCAGGTTTGATGTTTTTTTAAAAAAAAAGTATGGGACTTAGGGTCGTTATTCTTTTTGTATTAGATAGCTTATTTAACACAGATTTAGGATCTGTGCTTAACTCAATACCAACCATAAGGTACCTTTTCCCGTGGAACGTCACATATTAAGTGTTGTTATAAGATTTAATAATTATATCAAATGAGCGTTATTGCGACTAATATTATACCAAAAATTTTTATAGCCATCGTTACGCACCCCCTTTACCCTTCTGTTTATGTCAGTTTTTGTTTTTATTGAGGGCTACAGTTCTTCAAAATTCTTGCTGTTGTTCAAAATTATTACTTAAACTTTAACCTTTTTTGTGGGATCGTGCCGTTTTACCAATATTATTTTGGTCAAATTTTATTACAAGGAAATCCGATTTTTGACTTTTTATGTTTTGACATAACAATTCATTTGACTAAACTTTTATTGACTAATATTTTTTTGCCTTAATAAAGCATTTGCTAAAAGACCAAATGCCGAAATGTCATTTTCCGTATTAATATTATGCTGAATAAAAATTTGACCAAACGAAAATTTGCGTATTATAATTATGCCAAAGATTGCATTGGCAAAAAAAACAGTTGCTAATATTTGTTTGGGAAATGAGATTTGACCAAAATAATTTTGGCAAAACGGCAGGATCCCGTTTCGTAGAGCTCTCTCAGCAGGTGTACGAGGTGTTGTGGTGTACCCATGTCCAGTAGTGTTTTCCACAACATTGGCCATTTCACTGAGTCGAACGCTTTGGAGAAATCAACAAAGCATATGTATGTCGGCTTGTTGAACTCTCGAGCCTTTTCAATGATTTGACGAACGATGAGAATTTGTTCACGGGTTCCTTTTCCCTTCACAAAACCGGCTTGTTCTGGCGCAATTTCTTTAGATAGATATGCTTTAAGTCGCTCGTTGATGATGTGTAGCATTATTTTGCTAGCGTGTGTAATGAGGGCAATAAGTCTAAAATTGCTACACTTTTTCGTGGAACCCTTTTTATGAAGTGGGACGAATACGGTGTGAGTCCATTCAGATGGCCATTTGCCTGTGTGCCATATCTTGTTGCAGATAATGTGAAAGATGCGAACGCCGCGTTCTCCCAATGCTCGTATGGTTTCTATCGGGATCTCATCCTTCCCCGTGGCTTTCCCTTTCTTAAGATGGTTAATAGCGGCTCTTACTTCAGACTCAAGGATATCCGGCTCAATCATATTACTTGCAGGCTCCGTCGGTGCGAAATTTCGGGACTGAGGGTCTTGGAACAAGGACTGACAATAATTCCTCCAAACTTCCGAGATTTTGTCCAGTTCAGTGACTACTTGGCCATTTTGATCTTCGATGGCCCAAGTTTTGGACGGCAGCGTTTTTGTAATGAGGCGGATCTTGTGATACAGGTCTCTTGACTCATACCTGTTTGCATGAGCCTCAACTTCCTTACAAATCGTTACTTATATTATTACCGCGTTATTGATATTTTTGTTTAATTAACGTTCAAACTCTTCAAAGCAAAAGTCAGTCTAGGGACAAAGATGTAGTGTCTGATGCACTGGTATACCTACCTAATACATACTTATATTTAATTTGGATAAATTTAATGATTAGAGGCAAGTACATTTATTTCGTCTTGACGAGTACTCTGAACCGAAATAATATCCAGGTTCTGATGATGGAGCCGGAATGTGGCCATGGGAACTCCGTAGCAAAACGTCGGAACCCCATCGTGTTTGAGCTCATTTATTTTGTCTTGACAAGTACTCTGAACCAGAATGATATCCAGGGTCTGATGATGGAGCCGGAAGGTGGGCATGGGAACTCCGTAATAAAACGTCGGAACCCCATCGTGTTTGGGCTCATTTGTTTTGTCTTGACGAGTACTCTGAATCGAAATGATATCTAGGGTCTGATGATGGAGCCGGAATGTGGCCATGGAAACTCCGTAATAAAACGACGGAACCCCATCGTGTTTGAGCTCATTTATTTTGTCTTGATGAGTACTCGGAACCAGAATGATATCCAGGGTCTGATGATGGAGCCGGAAGGTGGGCATGGGAACTCCGTAATAAAACGTCGGAACCCCATCGTGTTTGGGCTCATTTGTTTTGTCTTGACGAGTACTCTGAACCGAAATGATATCCAGGGTCTGATGATGGAGCCGGAAGGTGGGCATGGGAACTCCGTAATAAAGCGTCGGAACCCCATCGTGTTTGGGCTCATTTGTTTTGTCTTGACGAATACTCTGAACCGAAATGATATCCAGGGTCTGATGATGGAGCCGGAAGGTGGGCATGGGAACTCCGTAATAAAGCGTCGGAACCCCATCGTGTTTGGGCTCATTTGTTTTGTCTTGACGAATACTTTGAACCGAAATGATATCCAGGGTCTGATGATGGAGCCGGAAGGTGGGCATGGGAACTCCGTAATAAAGCGTCGGAACCCCATCGTGTTTGGGCTCATTTGTTTTGTCTTGACGAATACTCTGAACCGAAATGATATCCAGGGTCTGATGATGGAGCCGGAAGGTGGGCATGGGAACTCCGTAATAAAGCGTCGGAACCCCATCGTGTTTGGGCTCATTTGTTTTGTCTTGACGAATACTTTGAACCGAAATGATATCCAGGGTCTGATGATGGAGCCGGAAGGTGGGCATGGGAACTCCGTAATTAAACGTCGGAACCCCATCGTGTTTGGGCTCATTTGTTTTGTCTTGACGAGTACTCTAAAGTGAAATGATATCCAGGGTCTGATGATGGAGCCGGAAGGTGGCCACGGGAACTCCGTAATAAAATGTCGGAACCCCTTCGTGTTTGGGCTCATTTGTTTTGTCTTGACGAATACTTTGAACCGAAATGATATCCAGGGTCTGATGATGGAGCCGGAAGGTGGGCATGGGAACTCCGTAATAAAATGTCGGAACCCCTTCGTGTTTGGGCTCATTTGTTTTGTCTTGACGAGTACTCTAAAGTGAGATGATATCCAGGGTCTGATGATGGAGCCCAAACACGATGGGGTTCCGACATTTTATTACGGAGTTCCCATGGCCACCTTCCGGCTCCATCATCAGACCCTGGATATCATTTCGGTTCAGAGTATTCGTCAAGACAAAACAAATGAGCCCAAACACGATGGGGTTCTGACGTTTTATTACGGAGTTCCCATGCCCACCTTCCGGCTCCATCATCAGACCCTGGATATCATTTCGGTTCAGAGTACTCGTCAAGACAAAACAAATGAGCCCAAACACGACGGGGTTCTGACGTTTTATTACGGAGTTCCCTTGCCCACCTTCCGGCTCCATCATCAGACCCTGGATATCATTTCGGTTCAGAGTATTCGTCAAGACAAAACAAATGAGCCCAAACACGATGGGGTTCTGACGTTTTATTACGGAGTTCCCATGCCCACCTTCCGGCTCCATCATCAGACCCTGGATATCATTTCGGTTTAGAGTACTCGTCAAGACAAAACAAATGAGCCCAAACACGATGGGGTTCTGACGTTTTATTACGGAGTTCCCATGCCCACCTTCCGGCTCCATCATCAGACCCTGGATATCATTTCGGTTCAGAGTACTCGTCAAGACAAAACAAATGAGCCCAAACACGACGGGGTTCTGACGTTTTATTACGGAGTTCCCATGCCCACCTTCCGGCTCCATCATCAGACCCTGGATATCATTTCGGTTTAGAGTACTCGTCAAGACAAAACAAATGTACCTGCCTCTAATCATTAAATTTATCCAAATTAAATATAAGTATGTATTAGGTATAACAGTGCATCAGACACTACATCTTAGTCCCCAGACTGACCACCCATGTGTAATCTTTTGCTTTGAACAGTTTGAACGTTAATTTCTTCTATCAGGTCGACAGAATGCTTGTTTTTCACTCGGTAATATAAATTAAAATTATACCTACAAATAATTAAATACACTCACGAACAATGAATTCTGGTCATTTCCTATTATAATTGTCCTTAGAAAATGACCCGAATTAATTGACCGTGAGTGTAATTAATCTCGTTATATGTATACCATATACCAAATACATCGCGCTAGACACTTGCTAACTAAATTATCTACGAAAAATGGTTAATTGTCCGAAACTACTTTTATAATCCGAATGAATCCGTAACAAAACAACACAACAACCTAAGCAACGCACAAAAGCAAAAAATACAAAATCATTGTGCGCAGCATACCGAAAAACAAAATATCCCGCAGGCAAACTCAAGGTAAAATTAGAAATAGCAACTCGTTCTATCTTGTTACGCAACGAGAAAAACGTTTAATTTCGTTCCACAGAAACGGAACTTAGTAAAAAACGGTATCGCAAAAGAACGGTTCTTTAACCGGTGATCACAAACAAAAACCAGAACCTTTCCGTTCTCGTGTCAATGAACAAAACCGGTATTCTACTCGGAACGGTTTCCGATCCCTGGTTGTTAGGGAAGCTTTTGTACCGTAACGTAATCGTTTATTAAATTACACATACTGCATGGAAGAAGAAGAGGTGCAAAAGATTCTACAAGTATACATATACAATTGAAATCCTGACGAACATTGAAGTTACGTTTTGTCCCCCATTTCCGATTACCACCGATGGCCACCTAATTGACGAAATGGGATATAGATAAATAAAAACAAATTAATTTGCGTGGGTACTGTACCATGGAACGACGAAACACTACAACATTTAGATACAACTATAAAACCGTAGTTTATTGTTATTTCCATATTCCCTTCCTAACTTTTTCTATCAGCGTGAAAGGGGTAACAAACTTTTTCCGGCCGATTAGTTTTCATGTTCGCTCAATCAGACGTCGTCAACCTTTGCCAAGTTCCGCAATCTCGTTATGGACAAGATTAAGTTTAGCTTTACGACCTCTGTGTTCGTTAAAAGGGTTTGTAAACTCTGTTGACGATTTTTATTTATCTTTGTGATGTTTGAGCAAGTTTTTGAACAAATTGGAAGGTGTTTGTTATTTTATGCAAAATATTTTTAGATTTAGGAAACCTTCAAGTGTCTTCAATGTGAAGTGAAATACGACATAAAACTCAAATTTCAATTTAAAATCCAGATCCACTAGGTTCAAAGTCGACTTACTTAAATTGGAGTTGATGTTAATGTACGACAACATTAATAAAGTGTCCTCTGTTATTTCGAGCCAGCAAAGCCACTGCGCCTCTAATTAGCCGCTGCCGCCTGTTTGTACAGTTATTAATCGAAAGCTCGTAAACTGGCAATGCTACCGATCCGGCTGAATACGACACTTGAGTTATTTGAGAAGGTATCAACAATAGGTACAACCTTATGCTATTTATGATGTCTCAAAACAGCTAATAAGGAGTTTCGAAGACACTTGGGCTGCTTTGGAAGGTACTAGCATTTTCCCGCGACTTCACCCGCGTTGCATCCAAGTATCCTATGTTTCAATTCAGGACTTGGTCTACTTACATGCCAAATTTCAGCTAGATGCATCCAGTTGTTACCCCGTTATTAGGTAACAAATATCCAAACATCGTCACAAACTTTCACATCCCATCCCACTAATATTATAAATGCGAAAGTTTGTGAAGATGTTTGAGTTTGGATGTTTGGATGTTTAGATGTTTGGATGTTTGTTACTTAATAACGGGGTACCGACTGGATGGATTGAACTGAAATTTGGCATTGAAGTAGACCAAGCCCTGGATTGAAACATAGGATACTTTTTATCCCGGTGAAGAGTTCCCTTGGGACAGTAGCGGGAACAACGCGGGCGAAGCCGCGGGAAAATGCTAGTTTATAATATTTATGCCACACCTGGCCATAAAGTGGCTTTTTCCGTACGCGCAGTACGGAAAAAACCGCTTTCTGGCCAAGTGTAGACATAAAATGATGTACAAAACACAGGAAGGTAATAAAGGAAGCCCTCGATCGCATATTTACGTCCCTCGCTTGCAGCTCGGGCTGCGGCTCGGGCCACAAACATTTGCGATATCGGGCTTTCTTTGTATTACCACCCTAGTTGTGTAATGTACTATAGTGGGATCAGCAATCGAATATTTTCTTGGTTCCCGGTACTACTTTTTACGATTTGGCACGAAACTCTGATGATATGATGATTCGAAGAATAAAGTGTAATGGCGTTACTGTTTTCAGTGATCCATATTCGGTTTATTTTTAATTTTTATTCATTTTAAAATATTTGATACCGCGAAAATATTCCAATTCAAATCAAAATTTAAACCACCGTGTACTAATGGCTAGCGTGAAATAATTAATATTAACTACGAAGGCTACTAATAGCCGGAAGTCGATGGAGGCAGGAGGCGTACGACCGTTCGTTGTGGAAGTTATTGGGGGAGACCTATGTTAATAGTGGACGTATCAAGGTTGAAATAATGATGGTGATGATGGTGAGGTATTCAAATCGGTTTGGTTCACGCGTTATTCTATGTATGAAAATATGCCACACATAGATAACGCACGCGAAGAATATAAATTTGATGTAATTTAGCGTAGCAAAAGGCAAGTGGTTAGTGGACAAGCGTAAAAACTTAATCAGTATGCAGTCTTTCTAAAGCTACTTACTTTTAATTAGGTTTTAAAAACAACTGAAGTGTAATTAACAGATTTCAAAATGGCTTCCGACCGAAAACCGAAATGTATAAAGCATGTCCCGACATAAGTAATGTGCTGTTTAAAAATCAATTGCCGTACTAATTAACGTATACTTTCGAATAAATTTTGTATTTTTTAGCAGTTTCGTCGATAAATTGGTTTAATTGCTTAAGAACGCGGTACGTTTAATGAAAAGAGTTCCGCCATGTCTGAACAACAGTTGTTGGATTAATTTTTGTGCTGTTAAAGAAAAACGCTTCAAACGATACCGAATAAAGAGAAAAACCGACCAAGTGCGAGTCGGATTCGCACACGAAGCGTTCCGTGCCATCGACGAGCAAAAAGGCGTCAAAAACACATTTGTTGTATGGGGACCCCCTTTTATTTTTAACTTTGTTATGTTTTTATCATTTGTTGTTATGGCGGCAATAGAAATACAAATCCTGTGAACATATCAAGCATCTACCTAGTACAGTCAGCAACGAAAGATGCCGAACAAAATGACGTCACAAAAGATACTAAACACATGAATTAAACATAAGTTATTGAACAAAGTTACATACATACATTTACATCATAAATTTCCAAAAGTAGCTAAACACCATATTTTCAAAAGTGCCTGAACATTATAATACCAAAAGTTGCTGAACAGCATACGTCAAAAAGTAGCTGGACATTTATATGTCGAAAAGTGGCTGGACAGTAAACATCAGAAGTTGCTGGACACTATACCTACGTCCAAAAGTGAGCGGACCAATTTTCGAATTTTGAATGATGACAATCACCGAAAACAGGACCGCACTGTCATGTGATACATTTGTCTTTTACATTTTGGCTGTGACGCGCTTAACCTGTCAATCTCATCTGTTTATACCGCTTCCGTTTCTTACAGTTTTTAACTATTTGAGATTTTCACCCGACTTCAAAAATGTTCATGGAGTTTGGTTGCTGACTTACCATTATTAAATCAACCAGAAGACGCCAATTAAAACACGTTTCTTGTATGGGGACCCCCTTTTAGTTTTAACTTTATTTTATTTTTATTATTTGCTGTTATGACGGCAATAGAAATAAAATGAAAATTTTAAATCTCTACCTATTACGGTTCAAAAGATAGAGCCCTGCGACAGACAGACAGACAGCGGAGGCTTAGTAATAGAGTTCCGTTGGCACCCTTTGGGTTCAGAACCCTAATAAGCAAGGAAGCCCGATCATTATACATTGTTAGTGATTCGGATTCGAATCGGTCGGTTCTCCATCAAAACAAAAAGCAGGTCATCATTCGTTTCCACGACATTTATGGTTGAGATGTGAGTGACAGGTCATGCTTGCGACAAGTGAAGACGCGGCCACTTGTGTTAGCCCGGTTGGTATCACTATATAAGAGTCACTACTTTTATTATATCAATGTGAGTGCTTATTGAGCTTACTATGGAGCTAGTTCGATTTGTGTAAGATTGTCACCTAATATTTATTATTATTAATGTGTGTTAAAAGGGCGACAAAGTATTTGGTTAAAAGTGAAGCTAGACTTGGCGGGGGCACTGCCGTGCTCCCAGATACAGTAAGCCGACAAACCAAACCTAATACAGGTCGCGTCACGTAAAAAGAACGCTGGAAGAAAGTGGAGGGGGTATGTTTGCGCATTGGTACACTCGCGCACGAAAGTACTATGTTTATTGTTTTATTTTTGAACTAGCCTTTCCCTCGCGGCGCGGTTCGATTAAAAAGTATATGTATTATTATCTATTATTTATTTATTAATAGGGTGAATCAACTTTTTAACCCACACAAAGCTGTCCGCAACTTTTAATCTTCGTTGAAATATAACGCCCTTAGAAAATGGTTTGTCTATATTTAAATTTATATTGTATGTTAAAACGTTGAAAGTCCCGTCTCATGAACCTAATTTTTTTTTTGGTATGACGCTTAATAGTAAAACATCGTCCCCCATAACTGTTTACACAGTTTGACTGTGGGATCCTTGAGTATTATTAGTTGATATATTATTAAATGGAATTAAAAACATGTTTCTTTTTACGTGACGCGACCTGTAATATGCTTAAGCTACTGACCGTGGTTTGTTAAAAATAAAATCTTATCTCTTACATTGAAACGCAAAATAAACTTTATTCGTAATTAAAAGCTTATTATAACTCGCCGATGTTAATTGACCGTTATCTCTGACGCCATCTTTGAATTGTCGAATATTTTTATTTTATTTCCCCTGACTCATTTACTTTACGAGGGTTTGTTGAGATTGCAATCTCTGTACATTTGCAATGTAATAGTTGTTGGATTGAACATTTAAATATAAAGACTCGTATTACGTTAGAAATAAGGTCTAATTTAGATAAGACTTGCGGGACGTTCGATTGGTTATTGAAATTGTCCTTTCACTTTCACGTGTGCAGAAGTAATAAAAATTGAGTCGAAGGATATTTTAGAACACTGGTTGGTATTTTTATACGTAGTAATCTTTTTATAAGAAATTTGGAAGATAAAATTAAAATACCAAATATGCCAAGCGATAGTATTCCAGCTAAGTATATTATAACATGGTGCCACAACAAATTTAAAGCATAGATATGAAAACATGCGTGCTAAGAGTAATCCTTTTTGTTGAATGGGTCCGTGTTTCGAGCTAAGAATCCGCATTACTATTAAGTAACACTTACTTTTCTGTCATACAAAGCGGCACGCTTCTACATTTGTTATGCGAACAGCTAAAGTATGTCCTTGTCCTTTGATAGGAACAGGAAGGGAAAATATGTGGGGGTGGCCGGCTCTACAGAAGAATTGTAAATATAATTTAAATATGTGTCAGTTTAACATACTGTTTTTATATAAAATATTAATTCAGTTCTCACCTGAGCGCCACCATAGAAACAATAATGTAGATATCTCGGACTATAATAAAAACCCTAAATTCACATGTGAATTTCCTCCATATCGTCGACCGTAGGCTGAATTAAGGTAAGGGACAGGCAAAACAATGTCCTTACGCTAATTCAGCCTACGGTTGACGATATAACTCCCCTCACACCCTCTGACAGAACTACCTGCCGGCGTCAATGATTGCGACAAACCCGGGCACTTTTAGAACCAGAGTACATAGGCATCTACTTGGTGCGATCGCTCTATCGTAGGCTCCATCAGTGCTTACAATTAGGCATGATCGGAGTCAAAAGCAATGCCGTTTAATATAAACTTATTAATTTAAATTTACCAATTACGCTGACAGATAACTTCTTTGCAGGAGAAAGACCTGTCAGATCCCCGGGAAGCAGAGCTGGCGTGTATCCTGTTAGATTGGTTGTCCGTAGCGCTGGATTCTGTTATTCAAGGAGACAGGATCACTGCGCCGGCCACGTGGGCTAGAGCTCATATGCTCGTCAGGTTAGTGGTATACTGTGATCGATATTACTCGTAGTATGTATTATAAACAGGAATACATCAGCTGCTAGTGCAGTAGGTACATTAGTATCGTACCTTGCCATGACCATTGAAGCCGAGGGGTTCGTGACTTTCGACTATCGTCGGTGTTTCCTAGCGACTTTTCTCTAGATTTCTCTTTGAACACCATAGAAAAATTAAAGTCCTTTTGAAAAGACACTCCTCAAATCTTGTTTTATACATCATCTGTATAAAACAAAATTTGAGTAGTGTCTTTCTTCTTTCCGCGTCGTCTAGGTCGAATGAAAATCATTTATACATGACATCTCCCCTATACCTAAAATGCTTCGGGTCGTAGTTCCCTACAGTTTACGCGAATACCCTTCTCTGTGCAGTCGGGTAAATATTGACACAGTTGGATGTGGCATTTCCTTCAAACCCACTCGAGGCCCACTTGAACGTGTTGATATTATTGGTTTATTTACATATTCAATTATATTCTAGTTACAGATGTTATATTGTGATGTTGTTTATATTATACAAGGTGAAATTTTAGTGGTTGTTGTCCGTTTAAGGGCATGTTCAGTATCGTGTTCTGATTAGGAAAAAAGAAGAAAAAAAATTGTCTTTTGTATGGAGGGCCGGCTAATTCGAACGACCTGCTCCATAGAAAATATTTTTTTTTCGCGTTAAAAAAAATTCTTCCACTTTTTACCCGACTGCGGCGAAGCCCAAAGGAGGGTTATGTGTTTGGCCTGTATGTATGTATGTATGTCCGTTCCTGTGTCTGCTCGTAACTACTCAACGACACATCCGATTTTGATAAATGATACATCATTAGATTCGTCTTGATGGTGCGAGTGTCACTGGGCATGAAGTTCGTTAAAATAAACAAAATGGCGGATTTAATGCAGTTTCAAAGTGCACCGCGGTCGGGTTTTTTTCATAAAAATGTGTTTATTCTTAATCAGAACACGATACTGAACATGCCCTTAAACGGAAAACAACCACTAAAATTTCACCTTGTATATTGGTTCTAACACATAATGTGTTCCTAAGGGCTCGAGCCTTTTTAGCTCCGGAGCCCTTTTTAGAGCTAGACTGATAGAAAAGGCTTAGTAGAGCTATTAATTTCAATAAGGTTCGATACTTAAAAAAAGCTAAAAGCCTTTTGTGAATGCTACCTTTTGTAGCCTTTTGGTTATGGACCGATTGTGATTATTGAAGATTGTTGGTTAAATTTGGTGCACATAATTGGACGCAGTTTAGGGAAAAGGATCCAACCCACACAAGCCAATTTTGGAATGAAAGAATTTAAATGTTTAAACAAAAAGTTGACATTTCAATGATGAATTTTTTGTGGGTTGGATGCTTTTCCCTGAACTACGTCCAAGTTGAGATCCGAGATTAGACGTAGGGTAGTTTTTTATCCCGAAAATCATCCCTTAACCCCCTCCCCAGTCGGTCCGTCATCATCATCATCATCATCACCATGACCACCTAGACTCGAGTCTCTTGGAACACAAACTTTTATCCAAACCGCTAAGATTTGCACTTTAACATTAAACATTCGTCGCGTCGTAGTCAAACCAGTAAAAAAAATTGAAGTATGTTTTATATAAAGCAAAAATTTTAGTCCGTTCCGTTAGTACGAACAACTCTTGCAGTTTTGTTTAGTTATTATTTTTTCGAGAATAGTTAATAAGGTGTTCCAATAAATAATTATTCGTGGCAATTTATTCGCGAATAAATCATCCGCGAATAAATTATTCCACGAATAATTTATTCGAATAAGAACAATCATCCGCCAAATTTATTCGTCATCCGCGAATAATTTGGTTATTCTTATTCGTCATTCGAATAAACTTTGCCCATCTCTGCTCACAATAGTAATAATGTTATACCTACATGCCGCTACGTTGATACTGCTGAATATGAAGTACTCTTTATACTAAGTTACGTAATTAAGTAGTACTAAAATATATTTTTTTATCTTCTTTAATTATGCTTATTTTCTCTCGACTTAACGACATTCAAGTGATATTTTTTTTGGAACTGTTAGTTGGTTCTTCATCTCGATATATGCTGCCTCAAAGGGAAATTCATTTCGATTTTTCTTCTATAAATAACGCCCCATAACATCTACAATCTAATAGAAGCGTATAATAATATTATGACGAGTTCTTTGCGTCATTCGGTTAGCGTAATGTAATTTGCGACGCACTTAGAGGGCGCGCGGGGCGTGTGGACGTGGCAGGCAAGTAGAGGAGGCCGGGGCGGTTTGGGTATATGGAAATATAACATGCATAGTAAAATACATATATTTGTAAACAGGTAAGCTAGACTCCTCGAGCCCTCGCTAGTCGCGATACGTGGGCCAACCTGCTAAACAAGCATTAAAAATATGGATTACTTTTATCAAATTCAAATTCAAATAATTTATTTCGGATTAGATATCCATAGTATGTGTTAGTAACAAAGGTCTTACTGGCTATATTAGTAGTTAAGAATATAAATAAATAATCCAAATAATCCAATCCAAATAAATAATCCAAATAATCCAATCCAAATAAATAATCCAATAATAATAATCATAATCATCAGTATCATCATCAACAAAATTTATCTAAACAATAATCATACATACATTGGGAGGCATATTACTAGTACAGATGTAGTGAATAATCCTTTCCTATCGGCAAAACTCGGAACAACGATAACACCCGAATGTTGCCGATGTGTCTATGAATTACTGTATTATTAAATTACGTGTAGGTATCAAATAAATCGCATACTTTATTTATCAATGTCAAATGTCAAACTGCAAGTTTGACGTATATTACACTGAGATGTTAAAACCACCACGATTCTATCATATAAAGAATTCGTTAGGTAAACAAAAATATAAATAACTTCGCAGGCTTGCCGATCTAAACGTTTCCCTTTTCTTAGTGCTTTCGGCATGTCTGTTATAAATTGTTAATGTGGATCGAATAAAATCAATGTTTATTATTTACAAAAATGACAGACAAGAGTGACATGTAAAAAGTCTATCAAAATATAGGTGGCCTGCATTAATACACGAGTCCATGAAGTTTATCACAAAATCTAACATAAATATCAACAAAATATTTCTGTGGTATTAACTACTCTATATAGATACTTCCTCTTGCAATGCGACCGTTCCCTACATTGTCTCGATCGGTACTGAGTGCGAGTGAAATAGTAAGACAAAAACGAACATTTCCGGGAAAATACGAAAGGAAAGGATTATTCACTACATCTGTACTTATTAGCATTCATTTTTCATAGGCCACACGCGTATCATGCGACCTAGTCCAGTGGCAGAATATGGGACTGTCATATGCCTCCCCCACCGCAGCTAAGAGCAGCTATGCTTTAGTGCAGGGGTCTCCAAACTTTTTTTTCCCAGAGGAGGCTATATACAGCACCTTTGAAAATGTCGCGCGGGCCACATGGCATGGTCGACTTTTAGTTACTTATATCTGTACGCGTGCATCTCACATATCTGTACGGCTTCTGTACGTTGTACTATTCTTAATCTGTGCCGCGGGCCGGATTAGAATGCCTCGCGGGCCGGAGACCCCTGCTTTAGTGCATAAAAAGCTATTTTAATCCGACTACCCTGGGCATAAACAAGCACTGTACGATTATATAAGAAATGAAATATAATTTATTTGGAGACAGAAAGCATCTGGTTTGCACTTTGTCTTGCAGTCTATCCTTCCATTAAATTTAATAAACAGCTATATCATATTCAGTTGTTACAGGCAAAGTGACATAATCATATATATGTATTCGACATCAGGAATACCCGAAAACCCCAATCGTGCCTTGTTATTGTCAACATGTGCACTTGATTGTGTTGTCATATTACCAAATTAATTTTTAAAGTCAATCAAATAAGCGCCAGCTTTTCACGTCATTTGTATTGTTCAAAGAACCCCTCCAAACAACACTAACAGGTGTTGGCACTAGAACAATGCTGAAGCTAACACCGCGTAAACATTGAACGAATCATGATTAATTAAAAATACTAAACAAAACTGCCTTGCAGTGCGTTTCGAGGCAGGAGAGATTATTGGCATTAGAAAAATGCCCTTTTTTCGAATGAGGCAATACTTAAAACGTTGGACGAACATTGTTATAGAATGATATGTGTTTTATAGATGTAATAAACATCATTTAACATTTTATACAATGCTACTGCTTTCATACTACTTTAAGTCAAGTCAATTTTGAATGTCAAAAAATATTAGAAAGCTGACGTTGTTTGGAAGTTAAATGGTTGGGATAGTTTGGACAGTTGGGATCATGGGCATTGAGTTCTGTGACACAAACTCTGGACCCAAAATAATGTTTCCTTTATTTTTAACTAGCATTTTCCCGCGGCTTCGCCCGCGTTGTTCCCGTTATTTTCCCAAAGGAACTCTTTACCAGGATATAAAGTCCTATGTTTCAATCCAGGACTTGGTCTACTTACATGCCAATTTTCAGCTTAATCCATCCAGTTGTCACCCCGTTATTAGGTAACAAACATCCAAACAGCCAAACATCTAAACATCCAAACATCTAAACATCCAAACATCTTCACAAACTTTCACATTTATAATATTAGTGGGATGGGATTATTTTAGTAGCTTTTTTTTAAAGATGTGCAAACTGGAAAATACACGTATCTATATTTATACAAGCCAGACTATTATTGATGCCTAGATACAATATTATTAAGTGCACTCGATACAAGCGTGACTATGACTATGTGTCTATTCACTCGTTCCCTTTTCACCTAGTTGATTCACTCCATAGTGCATGCTTTCTACCCAATTGTTCTATCATAACACACTCGATGCTGTCTGAACATGTGCGAGCGACACTCTATTGTGTCCATATGGGACGTGTTCAGCCCCTTTCTTTGACATAGAGTAGATACGTGTAGAATGAAATGATTCGAAGTGTCACTGGGGTCTCAGACCGACACAATTTCATTAAAACTAATAGAAAAAATATACTGATTACGATTGTTATTGGCCGCTAAAAATTTACAAGAGATACTTAAATTAAACAAGATAATAAAAACGAATGTAATGGTAAACAACTGGTGGTATTATTGCTTGTCAACAAATGATGAGTAGAGGAGATATTTCCTTGAGGAATCTCTCTTTATGTATCTATGTGGTAGTAGGTGCGGAATCTTCTTGAAGGATTATGTATAATGTCGCAAGAAATTCGGCGAAAATATATGAACCCCCAAAATGTCCAATCTCTTCTTGTTAATCTATGACTGAGCGAATTGGGGCCATGTGACATCGATAGCGGGTAGATTACAAGTGATTATCGATTTAATCGCATAGCGTTAGTTTGATTAAAGCAAACGAGAGATCGCAGACGAGAGAATTAGAGAGATTTATCACTATTCTGTTTGAAGGGTTGGTTTAATGTAAAGCGTTACGGTCGAATCATTTAACGACCTTCTTGATATCTTTATTATAAATATTACTAGCATTATATTGGCATTTCTGAACTGAATACACTTTCAATCACCTATCTTAATCTTGATGCATGTTAATATTTTGGTTTTATTTTAAGTTTAGCTGAGCTCGAACTGTACCAAATTTTGCCTTGAAATTATTTCTTTCGATATAATCTTTATCGGCTACAGTACAGGATACATGTATGTATTTATCTGACATATAGGTAATTGCTACTTATAATTAGTAAAAATGTTAATTATTTGCATTTATGTCTGTGGTTTGCAGATTTTGTATCCGACAGTAACCAATCTTTTGGTATTGGTAAATTCACCCAAAGGTATTTTACAAGCTATCGCCCAATCCAATAGCAATCAAAGTCACTTCACCACAAGGGCCATCGTTTCGCAATCAGCCCCACTTCAAATGGAATTAAACACTAGCATAGCAATCCCGTGTAGAGCTCTTTGCCGAGAAAGTGGTACAAACGAAGGGATGGCTTTACTTAGGCTTTCTAACAAGCTTTAGAGTCAAACACCGGCTTTTTGGTGACTAAAACAAATTTCTGACTGTAATAGTTAGAAATAGTGTCCATCATTTACCAATTAGCTTCTTCCCGCGGTTTATCCCGCCTAGATGAAGTATCTTGCGATGGCGCTTGAACGATTCATTTATATATGCGAATTTCTCCGGTGATTTTCGTGGCATTGACTTCGGTGGCCTCATTAATGTCTAAGTTCTGGGAGATTTGCATGAAATTTTCAGATATCTGGTAGACGTCGACGTTGTCTACCAAATACTTATGTGGCCTCATTGATGTCGAAGTCTTGACAGATTTGCACCACATTTTGAGGCCACCGAAATCAAAAACTATTCCGTTACTAAGGTACTGACAGACAACGTAAGGCCTAAAACACTATAAATGCCGAGATGAAATTGAAAACACCCGTTGGTTAGGTGACGTGGAGGTGCACTAAGGTAGGATTTGAAGGTTTAAATGTGGAATTAAAGTTTGCATGAGATGTTGAAAATACACATGGGCAAAGTTGCGGAGCAGCATCTAGTTCGGCATAAATGTGAACCAGCAAAGCTCAAAGGTACAAGTTTGCTACGCCGTTAAAGGTGAACTGTTATACAGCCTGTAAATCTAATACGGGCGAATATTGAAACGGTGGTCAGCATAGGACCTAAGAAGCTTATTTAGATAACTATTGCTTTAAACCACAATGAAAATATTTACCATACAAAATACTTCGGGCCGCAATGTAACGCAACACATTCAAGTTGACAAACACGCTAGTTGACAGTTACTTTAAAAAAGCTCGTATCTCGCAATGTCATAACAAGCATGTATGCGGTACATTGCTGCTCGGTAAATTTTCAAAAATTAATTACGAGGTCACTATTAAGTGTAATTTAAAAAATCATATTAATTAATGATAACACTACTAAACGCTATATCTGGTTTAATTGTTCGCCCGTATTAGACTTACACGCTGTATATCCATAGCGTTAGTAAGGACTGATTATTAGTGTTGTATAGTATCACAACATATAACTTGTTGTTAAATTTGAGAGAGGCGTTGCGTTTTCTGATCCTCGTCATATTTGAAGTAATTTTATAAGTTTCGATTATAATATAATAGACATTCGTGTGCGAATCGCAGAGGAACGTGGTAGACGCATAACAAGCCACTTACTGGAGGGCCGCGGAACCACATTGAAACTCCACTCCGAATCAAATTAAACACTAGCTTCGATTCCATTCCAGCTAGGTACTCGATAATGCTATTATGTACTCCAAAAATATGCTGCGGCTGCACTCTAAAGGTATTTGAGCACGTTCTTGATAACTTATTAAAAATGTATTTGAAGTGAAGGGTGAATGTGTAGTGAAAAATTTAGATATTTTCGTTAGTGTTAGTTTGTGTTGTTACATTTTCAAAATTATATTGTTGGTAGTATTTATTTGATTGCGTCAACTGATTTGGAGGTTAGATTAGGTCTGTTCTGCCCATCGATATTAATCCTATTGAAGCGGGGCTGGTGTCCACGAGAGGGCCTTGAAAGGCCGATTTACTTACACTATAAGTACGGTTTTTAGTTTTAGTATTAAACTTCTATTTACTTTCTCACTGGTCCCCGAATTCTTGTGTGCCCAAGGGCCAGCGTTGTCAGACGTCCCGATTTTTAAATCAAAATTAAATGTCCCGCGCGGGACAGGCAGTCCCGCTTTTCGGGGATAACTCGACCGTGCGTGGAGCGTGCTGAGGAAGTGCGGGCGGGTGGCATATTTTTATTAAAATGCATTTTCTATGGCTATTTTTGGTATCTATTGTCACGTATACGTAATTTAAAACTCAAATAAAAAGATACATATTTAGAAACTTCAGATTTTTTTATTATGTACCGTTTTGTATTAGGTTTCAACGAAAGAATCCCGCTTTTTTTACTCAAATAGTTTCAAAATCCCGACATGGCAAAAAAAAACTGGCAACGCTGTCAAGGCCACCGGCACGGCTTAAGGCGGTCCTGTATTGAAGCATTCGATATTTAATAATGACACTCATCGGATTAACCGAAATCTTCTAAAACATGGAGCTGATTTTGATTAATTTATTGAGCCCCTAAAAAATTGACCTCCCATTTGCTTACAACATTCGCTTAGTAATTAGACAGCATGTCGCCACTCGGCTCCGCCCACCGATTGCGAAATTAAAAGTTGACGTAATTCTAAAATGAAAAGGACCCTGTGGCTTTAATACGCCTCAACGTAGGGTCGCATTGCGGGCGGGTTGATGAGAGGCAGCAATAGCGATTCTTTTGCATACAGGTCTAGCTCTGACAATCTACGACGTTCTTTGCTAGGTTGTCTCGTTTATAATTCTGTGGGTCTAGTGAAAAAGGGTACAAGTCACATTTAACCTAGGAGCAAAAGAGCTTAAGTTATACTATAGAGTTGTGACCTTTTGGTCCTGGTATAAATTTGACTTGTACCCCTTTTCACTAGACCCACAGAATTATGATCTACTGATTTTAATTAATACAGCTCCGTAAATGTATTCTTAATAATTTGACTACATTGGTTAATTGGTCATAATTAGTGTCTGAATACGGCAGAATTATTTATTTACTATACTTATCGCTCGTCATAAGCAAACGTGCATGTCGTAAGGTCAATTTTGAAATAATATTTTGAAATTTGGAGCACTGGCTTTTTAATTCTGAGATTACATTTTGCGTTTCGGACGAAAGTTTATCCTGTTGTCGCTAGCAGTTGGGACACAAGTAATTTTACGAGGACATTTTTAATTCATTAACATGCCGAGGGTTCGATGATTATTTGATATTCGGAGTCAATATTTATTTTTTATTAGCGTCGACGTTTGTCCCGCATCTGGACATTTTAGGTATCCATTTCTGACTTCTCATTTTATTTTAATGATTAGATAGACACAAGCTTTTAAATCTGTACTTGAGACTTGATGATATATTATTATGAAACTTACGAATTATTTATTGTATCTACAATATACTACTTAGAAAGTTGTAATCGTGATCTGTGTCTCGTCTTCCAATTCTGGCATTTTTTGTATGGCCAATACCGGCATACAAACGAAGACACAGTTAAGTGACCATCAGTAGACAACATACATTGTAATAAGGGTGACAAGTGGTCAGTTAGCAGTGTCTTCGATTCTACAAATAAACCCAGCAACATTGGTCTAATACAGCGGTCGGCAACCTGCGGCCCGTGAACCACTCACTTGCGGCCCGCGAGCCTCCCTGGCTATTTTGTGTGTAAAGGTAGATATATTCAGAATTGTATAAAATCACCATTTATTAACATAGTGCGGCCCACGTCAATTTCGTTAGCTACTATGTGGCCCTTGGCTGCTAAAAGGTTGCCGAACGCTGGTCTAATACACTAACATTGGTAGGTTTAACCAATGTTTAGACTTGTAAAATTGTATCTTGTACAGTAAACGGCCATAAAGAATGCACATCGGCAATCATCGCTTTTCCGAATACAAACGAATACTAATTTCCATGTACATCAATTATTAGATTAATCGTTCATCAGAATTTGAATTCTGAACTAAGTACTTTATTGTTGTTTTGTTTTGATTTCACGTGGAATACATAGAGCTGTGAAACACGATGTAATTATATTATATTTAATTATTGCTTGTTGGGGAAAAATAATATACATACCTACATGGGGTTGACTGAGCATTAGCAACTGATGCTAGCATATTTAAATGTGGGTTTAAAGATCGACAAAAAGTGTAATATTGCGGTGACAAATTGCTAGGCCTTCGCCCACAACACGGTTTAACCCTCATGTCTAGTCGGCTCATGCGACACCCCCGGGAAGAAAAGGTTGGTGTTATTCTAATGTGGTGTTATGCCATAGTACAAATTTAATTTTGTAAAAGTTTTAGCAACTCTATATATATATTGACTTGGATATGCGACTGCACTCTCTCGCATTTGAACCACGACTGACAAAACAAACGTCATGGTGTGTGCGACACAGATATCGCTATACGAAGTCGAAATTAGCCGATTGCCTCTTTCCAAAGATCGATGTGCATTCTTTATCGCCGTTTACTGTAGCTTCGTGAAACGGGTCACTGGAATTCTGGGTTCAACTATATTATGTGACATAGAATTTGCGACTGTCTACTAAATATGCCATAATGGTTATGTTTATGTAAAAAAAACCTCGCAGAAATACTCGTAGGTACAAAACTTCGCCCTATCGTGGATCTTGTAAAGATATTTTCATAGTATTGTTCTCGGTTAGCTATCGACGACATAATCATAATTAAGCTTCGGACGTGCAAATGACATAAGGAACAGGACTGGAGTAGAAATCAGTGTTACTTACATTTTTAAGACTGATTTTATTATTCGAAATAGGTTAGATGAACATCAATTGTATTGTAGTTTGTTAAAAAATCAATCTCAGAACAGAACACATATTCGCATTGGGTGCAATACAATTTATACACTTCGATATATGTATATACAAAAAATGTTGATTCCCACTTTTTAAGACAAAATGTATATCCATTGACTACGAAAAAATAAATACCTATATAAAAATTGTATCTACGACGACATCGATAAATTTATCGACTGCATAAAAAATGTAAAACTGATTTCTACTCCAGTCCTGTTCCTTATGTCATATGCATTCGGTCGTCCGATCCCGAATCATAATGCATCTCAAATGTATGATATTAGTTCTAGAGATTCGCACTTTTCTGATTGATAAACGAATTGTTATGGACACTAAGAACAAAATCATGCGCCAGAATTAATATCAAGTCTTAACTATTCCTTAAATAATATTTATTTTATTCAATACGCTTAAAAGGGTCACCCCTACGTGCAGGGGTGCCCTCGCATTCAATTTGTGTTTTGTCAATGATGCGCGCTCGATTTAATGGCAGGTGACGTTTATCGCTATGGCTCGCCCCTAGCCCAGTAGCCCTCAGCTACTAACTTCGCAGGGCTGGCACATGTGATAAATGTGGGTGTAGTGTTACGGGATGTACAGTGTTTGTTTTGAATATATCATTGTCTGTGACGTGTTATTTAGGTTAGTATATTAAAATGTAATTTCTTTTTTAAAAGTGGGGATTGGTCTCATTGTTGTTTTATTTAACTATCTTGTCTCTTCTTTTCGTATGTCTTACGATTATTTATTGGTAAACCAAACCATGTCCTGAGTTTTATTTATTATTAAACGTGCTTATCTGTAGGTAGCACATTGGCCCGAGTACTCTTTAAGTAAATAAGTTTATTTATAAATTGACTTTAGTCTTACCTCACCCATTTTGCTTCATGCCTCAACAATACAGTTGTTGTGATTAGCTCTTAGCTAACCGAACATACGCGCGCAGCATAACTTTATCACATAACAATGCCCATGTATTCCGACTGATTGCCTGCTCAATTCGCCTAATGCAATCAGAATCACGAATATAACTGACAAGCTTAACTTTGTTGACGGTGAGAATTCGTACTAAATGAAGGCAATGCTAATTTGGCCTTTACTAGTGAAGCAAACCTGTTGTTTAAAATTATATTCCATGCAAACATGCATTTTTATTGTAATTCTACAGTTTTGTTTTTGGCGGAATCCAGATGACCTGCGGCGTGTCCCCTTCAGTGTCTGATCATGCCATCTAGATCTAGCAAAGTTTTTTAGTGTTGTTTGAGACTTTGCTACGAAGTGTCTTCTGAAACAGCCATAGAAATCTTCGCATGAACCAAATTAAGGGTTTTGCTACTCTCTACTTTTTCGATCATCACTAAGGATGCTAGAAACGCTACTGGCAGCTTATAAAAGTTTGTACTCTGATAGTGCCATATGCGGGTATTGGCTGTGAAATTGAATCAAAACACACTCTAGTGGAGAGACGTAATAAAAAGTGCATCGTTAATAGACGATGGTCCATTTGGCTGGGCTCCCCTTGATTGTGACGTCATATTTGCGAGCTTTATTCTGATTGATTACAGTTTTATGACATGTGTTGCAATATTCCAAACTACTACAAGTAAAAGATATTTAACTATACAATTTGTTGTAGTGGTGCTTACAGACGTGAGTAGCCGTGAATCTGTTCTGTATTGGAGAAAATTACTTAAATGTACCAAAGCTAAGTAATTTTACATTATTAAATTCTTATAAAAATTCGGTTCAGAAATGAATTAAATGTTCGGTCCCCTCACTGTACAGCCTAAAAGTCTAATACACATTAACATATTTTTATTTCGTTTGGTTAAAACCACAGTGAGCCGAAACTTCTGTTCTTACCTAAATATCTAACACCCGAGGTATCAGTTTCAACGCCAATTTAAATTTATTACTATAAAAAAAAACCGTCACAATTTAGCCATCAAAACTGTCACGCGTCCAGTCGCGTGTCGTGACGGCAATCCTCCCGGGTACGGACTTCGATCCCAACTGAAGTCCCTAGCGAGAAATGTATCAGGCAGGGTTAATGTTCCTACGATTTTGAGTCTTATTAATTGTATGGACTAGAGTCTGCTTCTACATAACGCGGTATGTTCCTCTTGAACCAGATAGAAATCCCTAGCGATGACACTAACACGTGGCCTAACTTTGCCTATGTTCTTCTGTAAAATGCGTTTTCTTTAAACTTACTAGAATATTTAACCTTCGGTTTGCTAAATAGAGTTGCATTTTCGATGTCGCTGGGTGTGATTCTGTAGAATGTTTCGGTTTGACGTTTATATGAATTTCTGTCCTTAAGTGTGTTACATAAAGTTTAGTTTTCATTGGTTTGGAATTTTCGGAATAGTTATCATTGTTTTGCGGTTGTTGAAATAGTGTGATTATTGTATGTGAGTGTGTTAAAGTCGATATTTGAACGGCTATTTGTTGTTTGTTAGTTTTGACGGTACATGTTAATTTTAGCAATAAGAGAGACACGCGTCTGATAATTGAGCCAATGTAAATTGTTGGTTTTCTGTAATTTTATTTAGGTTCTAATTTTAATTGGCAATGAACACGCGACGCCCAACAAATCTATCGGACTCAAAATTTTTGGTATTATTTAAGTTTTAGTCATTGTTAGTTATCAATTACTACCAATTAATCTAAGAGTAGTTATGTCACTTGACATTTTCTACAGGAATAAATTCCTTCTGTTTCAATAATTAGCAGAGTTTTGTTTTAATATTCAGCCAATTATTAAAAAAAGTAAAATCTAACAACTGAATAGAGTATAAATAACAAAGCCATTAGAAGTGCGGACCCAAACGTCAGTTATGTGTCATAATTATTTAATTTTACTGCGCAAAATTACCGTTATGGTCGCGTGCCGCAAATGTGGTTTCTGTGTATACTCCGGGGACCGGGTTCGATTACCCGCCCTTGACGTGTCGTCATGGAATACTGTCATGGGTATTGGAAGGGTAGAGCGATGCTTTTTGTGAGACTTTGCACTTGCACTAGGATAGAGAAATAATAGGCCTGATTGAGGAACAATAGAGGTTGAATTTGAGGATCACAGTTGTTCTTTTAATCGACGCGAATGGTTGTTCAGCGCAATTTTTGTAATAGATCAGTAACTAATAGTTCGATCCGAATAGTGAGCGACTCCGATAACTCGCTAATAAACAAGTTATCGTAGAATAAATGAACATATTAACATACAACGACGCGGTCAAAAATAGCTGAAGTCAAGTAGAATATTATGTTCTGATCATTTGTTGTTAAGGTTTTTTACCTGTAAAACTTCACTAATGCCACGAACTTGTGCTGAGATTCCTAATCGTTCTACCATACGAGCTCATGTGGGTTAGGCTCACAAGGACTAGATTAGATTGCATACAGACTAAGTAAACAAAACGTTCTAATTGTATCATGTCATGTGTCAATAAACAAAATGACTGTTTTGAACAATGACCTTGTTAGCAATGGGTCTTAGTTGCACGAACGTCATTATAACAAAATTCCGTAGTGTACAATGACAAATTGATTTAAGACCAGGTTTTATTATGTCTTGGTTGTAAAATGACACATTACATGATGTATTTCTTCTTGAATTTAAAACGTCTAGGTAGCAAAACGTCGTGGTTGCATAATGACAAGGTTATAACTATTAATAAATTCACATTTGACATTTCCTTGTCATTCGATCATTTTAGACGTTTTGCAACTAAGACTTTGTACATATTCGGTCTTATTTTACCTTGTGATTCTACTATCTATGTATTCTGCTACTTTGTCAATTTGCTATTAGGGTGTTTTGTATATTTGGACGTTATGAAAACAAGACGTAGTGCAACTAAGTCCAATATTATACAGTCGTTTTAATAATAGGACGTTTTACATGCTTTGGCATTTTACAACTAAGACCTAGTGCAAATAAGGCCTTTTACTTGCATAGTCATTCTGAAACCTGGTCCTTATGACCCTAACCCGCTCATTTGCTGCTGTAAGTATGAAAAGAAGTTGGCTTATGGAAGCGATTCTAAGTCTAAACTAGAATCCATTAGTGTCTCTCGAAGTAAGTTTCTAGTTTAACAGTACTCACATTATCATAGCATGATTTAAACTAAGACGAGAACCCATTGCGCTGGTTCCATTGTATGGCCACTGACATGCTACTGCTAGTCAAGCACTGAAGCGCGGGAAGTTCAAGCATTGGTAATTTATCATCAAAATCTACGTCATTCTTCACACGTCAGCAACTCCAGATCAGATGGAAATCATTCCACACCCAATTGGGCACAACTGCCGCATCTCCCACGGTTCCGTACGGATTGATCCGGACCCGCACCCGGTGGCTCGCACGACACTTTACATCTCTTGTTGGGTTTGACGTTGCAAGTGACAGATTTACGTTTGAAAGTAAAGCATGTGCTTTTCTTTTTTGGGTGTAATTTTGTGCAGTTTATAATTCTACTTTATTATTGCATTTTTTTCACTTTATAGGTACCTACTATATTACGAGATATTTTTGCCATTTGGGAATTATGTTTTTTACTAAATGCTCCTCTGGAAGTGGTAGTAGTGGTCTCGTATATTGCATATTAGGTGTTGTTGTTATCTAATATGTAAGTATGTATTAATGCAAAAATTGAGGACAAAAAAGAGAGTTAAGTAGAGGAGACAAGTTTGCGGAAAACTGACCCCACCACAATGTGGGAATGTGGGTGTAGCTAGGAAGAGGGAGATGTAAAATTTACTCGTTGGACGATACGGAATTTCACATGATTTTTTTTCTAATGATAATCGGACTCATGCTAGTGTAATATTGGCTGTCCCATTATAGCATTTGTCAAGGGACCGGGAATCAAACCTAAGGCCGCGTGAACGTCACCTGGACGTTCTCACAGCACTTAACATCGGAACCCCAACTGCAATCCGTATAATTATATCTATGGTTGTCGCCTTTGAACAAGGGAAGTAGGGGGAAATTAGTAGGACCCATCTAAGTACCTCTTTTTGTTCCATAGGCTTCAAGTAGATATTTTATTCGAAGGCTGTTTTTGTGATTTTTCTTAAACAATACGCGTCACTTAAGCAAATAACCCTAAACTACCCTATACAGTCCCGCCTTCCCTAGTAGATTATAATCATATGTGTAAATCATTCAACTCGTAAAGCCACCACAGAGTGGCGCCCCGCGGGGCTCCCCGCTGTGCTGTTGTGCCCACGCACTGCCCACTATTATGATTATCAAGATTTCTCTTTATGTTATTTAACTCACGATAAAAATAAACGCAGCAAGGGTATAGATTGGTGATCACGTTCATCGACAGTACGAGTACATAAAACCCTTACCAGCCTCACACTTTGCACACTTGTCTAAAAGAAAAACATCCATAGGTACGTGGCCATATTCTCTAATTGGTCTGCACAGGTGAGCTGTGCAGTTTGAAAAACCGAGAAATTTGGGATTTGTCGCTGAAGTTTAACGCACTTAAGTATCATTTTTGTAGTATGAGTTAAGTGTTCGCGTCCTTCCTATATACATTACAAAGGCAAGGGTTTTAAAAGCCTCATTTTCTTCCTTGACCCTTGTTACATAGTATATCGTGCCTAATACCTACTACTACAAGATAAACCGTTATATTACTACGACTAGTTACAAGATGTCTATGATACGTTCAAAGGTATGATACGGATTATTTTTTATGATGCGTAAATACGTAAAACATAACGACACGTTTGGCTTAGTGGGAGTGACACCGCCTATGAAGCTAGAGATCCCGGGTTCAAATCCTGGAATGGGCCAATATTTGTGTGGCAGGTATTTGTGTGTAAACACAAATTATTTGTCCCTGAGTCGTGGACGTTTTCTATCTATTTATGTATGTATTTATCTATAAAAGTAATGTATATCGTCATCTAGTACCCATAGTACATACCTACAAGCATTGCTTAGTTTGGGACTAGGTTGATTTGTGTAAGATTGGCCCCCAATATGTATTTATTTATTTATAACGATACGTACGCTGGTTTTAACTATTATTGTCCACAGGAAAGAAGTAGGTATATTTGAAATCTGTAGAACCCAACATACATTTCAAATTCAACGATTTTTAATTTCTTCATAAATATTGTTTCAGTACTAGGTATTGTAAATAGTTAATATTACAGCCTAGGGTTGCCTCCAACAAAATCTTAACAACACCTCCATAATGTTGGTCTAATCACAGTCCCAATCTGGACGCCCCGCCACGCCGCCCGCTGCGCTGTTGTGCTACCGCAATGCACATTGGCTGATTATGATGTTATGATTATTTTATTGACAAGAACAACTTTTTATGGTTATATTTATTCTCAATTTCTAAACTATATCGAGTAAGAGGGAAATGCTTAATATGTATCAGTGACGTGGCGTCAATATATCATTGAGTGGATAAGTCGGAACGTTTTAGGCTTTTCTTATCCTGAGTAAAAGTAGCACAGAGTGCCTTAAAATAGGATGGGAATCTGGTTCCATGGACGTTACGTTACTGATATGTAGAGACTACGGAGATTGATATTCAAAAGTTAACTATATGTAGTCGGCAGCGTAACGTGATGGCTACACTTTTTTACAGTCAGTACCACACGATGTGCCTATCTTAGCATAGATTCAGCATAGATTGGACTTATGTTAGTTACATTATGTATTCGTCTGACTCTGACCTGTCATTTACTTATTTTCAACGGTTGACAAAACATTGACGTTTTCATCAGCAGGCAAACTATTTTGTCTTGTTAACATTTTGCGTCTTGAATAATTCTCTTCCTTTTAGCGTGGAAAAATATGAAGCGTAATATTTTTCTCAAACATGGCATGAAATGTTGACATTACGTGCCTAAAAATAGGCCGCAAAGTACCTCGTTTCCGGTGCGGCTTGACACTTGGCACGTAATGGAATTTCATACTTACATTGCAGGCCTAGGCAATTTATTTTTTTTAATTTCCATTCCACATTTATTTGGGCCACAGTGCCATCACGGCAGTCAGCCATTAAAAAAACGATGTTTGCTATATTTTGCAGTTTTATTTATTTCAAATTGACATGAACATAACAAATAACACATTATAAACAATTTTAAATTGCAATTTTAATTACACGAATACACATTTAAAATATTTCATTTAAAATATTTCATCTAAATATTCGCGGTAAAAATGTGAACTGAAACAGCTTTTGCATTGTCTATGGATATAATGTCCCTTTCTGACAGAAGGTTTGTGTTACAAAATATTAAGTAAGGTTATTATAGTAAGTTTATTTATTTCATTGCATATTTGAGAAAAGCACTATACATACCTCGGCGGGAAATGGGGTTGCCAGCCTCGTAACTATCTGGCCTCGCTTCGCTCGGCCAGCTATATGTACTCGGCCGGCAACCCCTCACTTCCCGGCCTCTGCAGTAATGTACTATTAATTTTACTTTTTCTGACATTATATTGAATTTATCATCGTCCACGATGAGTAAAGATGAGATCGGTCATTGCTCGCGGATCTTGAATTTTAATAAATCTCCGAACCACAGCTAGAAACATATTTAAAACTCGCTCGCGACTTCCGTCGCGGAGTTGAATGTCTTTTTTGCTTCGGCTTAGACGTATAAAAATTATGCATATCCCATAAAGTATATATATCCCATGTGTTAACCGGAGTCATAATCTACCTCTATGCCAAATTTCATAAAAATCGACCAGGTAAAAACATGATTCGCGAACAAACAAACAGACAAACATTTCAAGACAGTTTATATTACTTATATTTAAAACTCCTTTTACTAGTTACTTTTTTGAAATAAATCTTTAATGTTATTATACTGATAGAAGAGCGTGTCTTAAATATGAATCTACCAACCTACAGAGATTGAATTGTAAATAAGAAAAAGTAAAAATAATTAATTTTATCAACACAAAACTAACGCATGTGTGTAATCCAAGCCATCCCGAGCACGAAATACGATAATTCATTTTTTTATCCAATAATCGAATCGGACAATCGAAAACAATCCTAAACATCGCGATAATCGTACGTCTAAGCTTTCGCGACAACCGTGAATAGGGTACTTTGGAGGGGCTTGGATAGAGATGAACCTTTGCAAACTTACCTTAGTGGAAGCGAGAGGGATTCTGGGTGCATCGACAGATTGGCGCGCACATGTCGTGTTGCGATGCTCTTTTTGCTAACTTTTTAGGGCCGGAATTTATCGATAGTTTTATTTTTATCTTATGATAATTATGTACATACCTATGTGTCACGGCAATTTTTTGAAGTAAAATATTTTATGTGTTCAGAGTCAGGGTCCGTTTGAGTGTTTTTATATGAATGACTCGCGTTTAATTGGACATTGGCCTAATTTGATGGAAACTGGAGACAAGATTTAAGATGAGATGAAGCACGCTTACCCAAGACCCACCATTTCACTATTGCGAGACATCAAGACTCTAAGTGTGCAGAACTTTACTGCTGTACTGTTAATTACCACATAGGTATATAAACGTGGGTATCGGGTAGTATAAATTATGTATATTCAATTCACTGGTATTTTCTCAATGTATAAAACAAAAGCGTTTCTAAAGTGTTCCATTTTGTGACTAGATGTGAAAGCACCCAGACCTAGAGATTTTGTAAGTTTATTTCATCGATAGTATACATTATGCAGAATATCCCCACCCGAATTAAAAGCGTAAGTGAAAGGGGAGCCGCCGGCGAACGGCAGCACTTGTTTGTGCGATTTAATTTCATTTATCAACGAATTACTTACTGAGAGAGAATTACTTAGCCGGATTACCCTGCCCTCCTCTACACTATGTAAATATGGCGCTTTTGATCCATACTCAATTTGAATGTGTTTTTAAGTTTTTATTAGGTGATGCGTTCGGACAAAGTGAAGTCAATTACATATTAAAGTTTATCGAGTTAAAGAGAAATGCGCATACTTTTTGTCCATAAATTATGAATCAATAATGTTGCACACAATCGCACTTACATTTTGTGCATTGTGCATTTCACTGAATTATTCTTCTACTATAGATTGTTTAAAAATCAATCTCGGAGCGGATTATAGAAAGAAATACAGGAAGAGACCTGAACGTAGTTACACGGATCTGGTATAGGAAAATATAGTTTCAAGAAGAGGTCCTGTACGTCTAGCATAACTGGCCGCGACTTCGTATCTCGCGCGACTGAGCATCACCTGTCACTGTCACACTATATTGAATGGAAAGAGATAGGTAGGATTTGTCGCGCGACAAAGAGTCGCGTGTCACAGTTGTGCTAGAGGTACAGGAGCTACTACATACAGGAAATAATATAAAGATGCTGCACTGACACCAGTTTGATTCTTCAATTTCTGATAAAGTCCAAATCTAAGAATATGCATTTAACTATAAACTACATATCGAAAAAATAACAAGATAATTTCAATTATAATATTCTTGTTTATGCTGCTTTTCAATCAACTACAGACCCTCCCTTCGAAATTAATCCCAGGGCTTGAATTTGTTTAAAATACATTTGCATATTTATTTGCGTGCATTAAAATGCAATATATTTGATGTCTCAATAACGGAACGGTTTTTCACGCCTGCTAGCATTCAACTGAACAAGGACGTATGTAGGACCTACTTTGGTGATTACACGTCCTTTTAGTAAATATGTAGTTATCCTACGCTTGGACGGTTTTATGGACGTTTATGGCGTTTAGTTTATGGGTTAACCCCTTACTGCATGAATTATGAAAGAAGTGAAAGAAATTTTTTTTTTTGTCAAAATCGTTTTTTATTTGCGTCATATAGGAAATACAAACTTAAAAAAAAAAAATTTTTCTTATATTTAAGATATTACAAAACAAGGCCACATATGGTTTCGTATGGGTTCCGGTAAATGATTACTTTCTCATATTTGGCTTCCTATGCAATGTAGAGAATAAGCAGTTACATGATGTGAAAAGTTTTAAAACAATTCCTTTTGTCATTGTAACACAAATATACTGAGCATTTTTCACACTTGGTGAAAGAACGATACTTTTCGCAATTTTTGCACAACTGACGCACGTTTTTCGTCCAGGTAGGAAAATGATCAATGTTGTCAGTACGTACAGAGACCAAAGGCAGGTCTTGGTGTCTTAATGGAGTTTTCCGAGGTTTTTTTGTGGATTTTGGTGTATCTGGCAAGCTGGTGGGTGTGCCAGAGCGGCTTGATTTTGGTGTGCCAAGTATGCTAGATGGACGACCTCGTTTTTTCGCTGCAGTTTTACCTGCTTTTCGCAAATGTTCCGACACGGCAAGTTTGAAATCATACAATGCCATATATTGACCTGCATTCATTCGACGCCATAACAACCATGCATTAACCAAGCACATGTCAACCATATGAAAGAAAATTCTTTTATACCATTGGCGTGAACGTAGGTGGATTCGGTAATAGCCAAGCATTGAATCTAGTAAATCTACTCCCCCCATGTGTTGGTTATAGACATCAACCGCCTGAGGAGAAGTTATATCTTTATATTCTTTTTGTTGTCGTACATAACGTCGTTTTGTCGTGGTTGGTTCACTGCCCACATATGCTGACAGCATATTTACAGTCTTGTTATCAAACCAGGATACTAAACTAAGTTTTACATCCTCCACGACGGCTGTCTTTTCCTCCATACTTCCCCGTCCTCGTTTTTTCATTTCTTTTTCAGAAGGCATGTTTGAATTTGGAACTCGGTTAAGTCTTACGGTTCCCAAAGGTAACAGTCCATTTTTAAACAAATAAACTTGAAGCTTCGGACTGTTAAACCAGTTGTCAAAGCAGACCTTGTAATTAAGATGTTTTGGAACTGATGAAGTTAGTCGAGTAACCACGTTCGAACTCACACCTAAGTCAGGCGCATCGGAGGGATATGAGTTGCTCTGTTCGCCAGCAAATATGTCAAAATCATAGCTAAACCCTGAGACGCCACTTAAAACTTGATTTTTGTAGCCCCATTTATGTGGCTTTGCTGGATTATATTGTTTTAATTCGTGACGACATTTAGTGGGAATGATCTGTTCATCCACTGCTAAAAACTCCTCCTTAGGCACCAACAACAAACGCTGACGAATATGATCCAGAAGTGGTCTAATCTTAAAAAGTAAATCATGACCTTCGGTACCTCTAGGCTTAAAATCTTCGTTGTTGTTAAAATGCAACAACTTTTTCACAGCTTCAAATCTGTTACACGTCATTGTCTCGTAAACATGGGCTTGGCCTACATAGTTTGACCAGTACATTCTTGTTGCTGGTAACTTTACACACGACATATAAATAACAACACCAACGAACTTTTCGATTTCTTCTTTGGTTATTTTGCCTGGCTTATTGATGTTATCCTGCAAAGCTTTTAGATTAGACTGCTTAACAATCAGATCAATTAAATCATCCGTGAACAGGAACCGAAAAATCTCTGCAGGCGTAGTCAAGTCAGTTATTATTTTTGGTAAATCTGAGTTGCCTTTAAATTTAAAGTTATTTTCTTCATACGGGTCCATTTTTTCATTTTTCCAAATAATCTGGTTTTTTACAGGTTTGCGTAATTTCATTTTTGATGTGGAAGTTTGTAAGTTTTTCAAAGGGATATCATCATCATCTGAAAAGTCTGAATCGGAGTCTGGTATAATAACGTTCCTTTTTTTAGGTGCACGGCTATTGACAGGTTCATAATCTTGATCAGATTCCGATGCTATGTCATCGTCACTGCAGTCCCCATCCCCAGGAATATCATTAACATATTTAGAAGTTCCATAAAATCGTAAAGGATCCATCTCTGAAACAAGGTAGAAAAAGGTCTTAATGCATACAAAGCCAAATGTGATTAATATTGTTTTCGACTCGAATGCATACGAAGCCAAATATGGCTCTTGCAAAAACTAGGTAAAATGTACTATGAATAAACAGTATTTAGAATAAACGACATATAACATATGATAATCAATGTTCAAACTATAGGTTTATAATTTTTTAGAAGACAAAACTTACCGTTTTCTATTAATTTTATTCACATTAAAGTCGCACAATTTCTCACGCACTCCACCAGTCGCACTCGTCGCGATTACCCTCAATATTTTTCAACAAAACCACTTACCCTCACAAATAAAAAAATTCGTTCCGTTTCACGATAAGATACTTTATATGAATAACATAAGTTTTTAATAAAATATTCACAATGTAGTCTGAAAAAAAATAGTAAACTCGTAGGACCAAATATGGCTTCGTGTGCGGTAAGGGGTTAAACACTTGTTGCTTTTGCGCATATATTGGCGCATATGGTTATTAGAATGTGACAGCTGTAGCGTGTGCAGAGAAAAAAAAAATGCTATACAGTAAAAATATAAACTGAATCTATTGGTTGGATTAGGAAGCTATGACAGGTTTAGCTAATACACTATATTCTACAGTACAAAAATTAAAATAAATGTGTATCTATATTTACTAGTTTATTCCAACAATAAAATAGCAATTTTATTGATGTACCTATTAAATTATTTAAGAAACATCAAATAGGTATTTATAGAATTTGAGTGCCTCAAAAATAAACGCCCAAAGTGCATAAAACAAAACAACACTCACTCAAATACGAAATTGAAAAAGGAAATGTTAAATCAGTGTGCACTGAAATTAAAATTATTTCACTCACGACGAAATTAACATACCTTACTTTTAAGATGCCACAACAATTTTACTGCTTGTCCATTATACCCAGGTCTCCTCGCACTAAGAACTGGGAATGAAATTCCTCGTTTCCTCGCAGCGTTCGAGGGATCTTTTTAGTTTGGACGTTTTAGTCTTCAAAGAGTATCAAACACGACACAATGTCGTTAATGGGAAAGCATATTTCACGTTGAAAGGCGCCGAAAAGCGCATGCGCTCGTTTATCTATTTGAAATTAAGGGGAACATTTTAAACGCAACTTGAGTGCTCGCGCATGGTGTTGCCAGGTAGTGTGTACTTTCGTAGATTTTGTAGTATATGTCTGTCACAGGGGTTTTGGAGATCAGATGACAGCGGCTCCATGGTAATCATATGATCTGTCAAATTTGGGATGTCCACGGCGTACCTCGTTACGGGAAAAATTGCTGGGGCGACAACGACGGAGATTTTCAGTATGTAATACATACACTTTTTGAGACAGTAAATTCTTTGGGTTACCTACTAATTATTAAAAAACAGTTTATTACTTACTAGCATTTTCCCGCGGCTTCGCCCGCGTTGTTCCCGTTATTGTCCCAAAGGAACTCTTTACCGGGATATAATGTATCCTATGTTTCAATCCAGGACTTGGTCTACTTGCATGCCAAATTTCAGCTTGATCCATCCAGTTGTTACCCCGTTATAAGGTAACAAACATCCAAACATCCAAACATCTTCACAAACCAACTTGCGCATTTATAATATTAGTGGGATTCAACTATATTCTGATACTTGATTTTTCGTGTTATTAAATTTTATCTTAAGTAGGACTTGTTCTAGAGCGTCAATAAAATTAATATGTAGATAAATCGAAATAACATAACCTGGACGTTGGCAACTCAAAACAGGATAGATGCGCGGGCGCCGCTCATAAGCTCGCGTTCCATTAGCGCGTTTGAATTTAGAACGTGCCGTGATTGGTCCTCGTAAATCATTATGACATTCTACAGTAAAAGGTCATATGTTTACTAACTGTGAAAAGACATATGACTTTTCAAGTAACTCGGCCGCTTTGGCGCCGGCCTACAGGGTGGCCCGGTATGTGTTTTAGAAGGAAATATAGCTATGTATATAATACATACCTCGATTTTTTAAATGTTTGGGTCTCGTGTTTTCAATAATTACTTAGTGCGTCTCATAGTACAAAGTATTTTTAGGAAAGGGGTTCGACATTTCGTTTTAAAAATAAGTTTTAGCTAAAATGAAATAAAAGTCGCTAAGAGTCGCCTCGAAACTCCAAGTAACTCGCCTCTCTGTAGAAACACAGGTAGGGTCATTAAATCCATTTCGTAAAATACACATATTTTTTCATCCATCCTGTACATTTGTAAGGAAACTTTTTTTACTCGACATGCCGTATCATGCGGTTACACACAGGAAGGAGCGCAAAACACCGCTCATCTAAATCTTCATCTGTTTTCAGTGTATAATCGTGTGTAAACGTTTATCGTGTATAATCATCTATATATCGTATGAAGAGATAAATTTAAGAATGTAAAGTCGCAAATTTATTGTCGTTCACCAATCGACCGCAAGAAAAAGCGAATAATCACCTATGCGTACTGTGACCATTAATCACAAATCAGTTAACTGCCTGCTTCTTCACTTTAATTAAAAAAAATTGAGAGTGGCGTCCTGTTATTCATCGCCACAAATGCCTTAGTGTATTTGAATAATTATTGTAAAACAAAAATATTTTATCGATCACTTTGTTCTTGTTGAAATTCCTTTCGATATTCTCGTCTGAAAGGCAGAAGTCACTGATAATCCCGACCGTAATTTAGTCCGTGTTGTAGTAAAATGACCTTTACCAAGCACCGAATATTTAAGATTAGTTTATCTTAACCCGTCACCGCAACTCGGACCTCCGGTTCAGCCAAATTATATAAAACACACGATACAAACTTTATTTTCCACTTTTTAAGATTCATTATTGCTTAGGGTTCTCGTTTGAATAAAGTGGTCAAAGTCGGGTGACGAATCAGAGGCGAGTATTTTCGAATTCCATTTTTGAATTGTTCACGTTCCAATGGCGCCATGGTTTTGTTTTGTTTTTGGTCTGCGTTTATACCGGCTATTACTAAGTCGGTCGGTAGTTAAGGATTCAGGGAGGTAGTAGTTGTGAAAAACCAGCCACTGATAAAGACGTTCTATTTTTTTTCTAATAGAGAACATCATAATTAGTTACGCACGAAGTTTACATACCTAATCCGTTATTTTCAATATTGATATCATTCTAGTACAACAAATATACTTATTGATCATAAAACGAATCATAAAACCTGAAATTGAAGCAATCTCTAGAGATTTTAATCGCACAGCCAACAAATCATGCTCTATCTTTCCACTACTTATGAATTATGTGCCTGAAACCCTTTGGTTTAAGGTCGTATTTTGAATAAATGTGAGTTTATTTTAATTGTGTTGACTGTACCTACTTGTAAAATCGACGCAAATATTGACGCAAATTATAATTGGATCAGGGATAGGGTACGGAAGATGCTTGGGTTGCATTGTTCTTTTTAATTTTCGGTTTGATTGTTTGCATATCGGTATAAAAATGTTGGTAAAGATTCGGAATTAACACGCACTTTTTCTTTGGCAATTTATATGTATTTTATGTAGCATTTATAGGTATATCTTTTGTAAGATGAATGTGATTTAGGTTTATTAGGCACCTACTTACAAGCTTTTATTTAACTTGCAACATTTATATTTTGCATTCTCCGACCACCTGGTATCCGATTGAGCTGCAATTCAGCATACTTATATACAATGCAAGATTATACTTAGTACCATGGAGCTGCAAAATTGCAAGATTATAGTGGCATGGAACCGGAAGGTTGGTATAGAATCATTTAAATAACATTTTAATATAAGATAAATCCACCGTATTTGGGCTTATTTCATTAGTTTTGACATGCAGTTTGCGAGTATACAAAAAAATAACAGCCGGCAATAAAAAATGCCAATTTTTTTTTACAGAAACTTATTTTTAGTTTGTTATCATTTGTTGGGTGTTATCAAAATGTACAATATACCTACGTATCAGTGGCGTGGCGTAAAAGATATCCTCGGGCAAGCCGGTGCAGATTTCGGCGTACATTTCCCTTCAGAGCTGTAGAATAAGGTGCGCAAATGCCTGATATTAGGCAAGCCGGCTGGAATCGAGTTCTTTGGACGCCACGCCACTGCTACGTATATTGTATACGTTTGGAACTTCAATAGACACTTTACTAATTTGCAGTTTTTCAAGATTTCAAAATCGTTGAAAATAGCATCATATGCAGACTCGAAGGCACAACATTTCTTCTCAAACGTATTTCAGTCACATTTAGCTGTGAACTGTCAACTGTAAACAGGTAGAGTCAAGCCCCATCAACTAACTAAGCTTTCAATATTTACATATAATAACGGGTTGTTGTTCCGTTGGTTCCCCGGACGGGATTACCGTGGAGTTGTCCGCAACCAAAGCAACGCTGTTTACTTTCCATCCAGGATTTGCCTGCTTTAGCTTAAGGGTATGTAGTATAGCGTAGCTGAAACCTTGTCCGCCGTAACACACATTTTTTATGTAATAAGTGTCAATCGAGCAGGCGAGCTGCCTGATGGAAAGCAGTCATGGTCGCCCATGAATATCTGCAACACCAGAGGTGTGTTACCTATACGTTGCCAAGCATCTAAAAAGTGAGGATGGTGTTTATTCCTGAGGCAGGAAGTACGGTGATAGAAGTGTGACGGAGGCTCGAGCCCGAAAAGTTCCACACACATCTACCGCTAAAGACAACACCGTACCTAATGGCTCTTCTCAAGTCTACTGAAATGCATCCGGAATGCGGCCGTTGGTAACGTTGTAACTCTCTGGCGGCACACATGGTAACACCTATGTCAAACAAACAAATATCTACCTACTACTAAGCCACGCGGGTCCATAGAACCCAATTCCCACCGACTTGCCTGTTTAAATACTACATTATATTGCTTGTGATTTTTTTTGCCAAATCTACTCCGGTATTACTCAAGGCTACGTTTGACGTCATGCCACACTGCCAGCCTAGTCTAAAAGGCAACTTTTTACTATGAACTTCCATAGTAAAAAGTCGCGTTTTAGACAAGGACGGCAGCACTGCTATCTGGAATCGACAACAAATATAACGTTTACGGTTTAAAAATGTTGCAACTTGTAGATCCTGTGTTATTTCCATATTAAACGAAAAATATGCTTACCCTTAATGAGCTACTGAGTGCTGAAAGGATTTTTTGAATTATACGCAACATTAATTCCAACATACATAAAATAGCTTCCTTAAATCTACTGACGCTTAAAATAAATTTGCTTTTATTTTGCAATTTTACCTTTTTTTACCACGACGTACGGCAGAGTAGATCAAAGAGAGCATGAATAATTAAATAAGAGTTCAAATTATGGGTATCGTAAAATAATGCACTGAAAACTGATATTTATATTTCTTGAGGTCGGTTACTCATACACACAAATTATTAAATTCATATGTTTTAAAACGATTTTATATTTTGTTGGTGGGAAGGAATGCAAGCTAGGAACATTTCTATTCTTATCATTCCTCTCTTTTTTTATCATTTCCTAATGATTGGTTTTCACAAGTTACTTAGCATTATAGTTGGATAGTATTTTATTTTACTTTGAAGAAAATAATAACTTAAGGTAAGGTTATTTTAAGTAGGTAAGGTAATTGAACAGGTTCTTTGTTTTGCAGTTACCTTTGCCTGAGTGGAGTGGCGAGAGCAGACACCAGTGGAGACGTGAGGGCCGGCCTACAGACCCTGATCACCGTTTGCTGCGTACTGTGCCAGCCGCTTCAAGAAGATCCCGGTCACGTCAATAACGTAAGTTATTCCAGAATAACCAAACTGACTACCTATGCCTGCTAAAGTTTCTACGGTATGACAACGCTTAGGAAAATGTTTCTAGAATCGGACACTTGCTTATTGGACATACACTTATTTTTGCACTTTTTACGATTTTAACCTCGTCCCGCATCGTTCGTATAATAATTCAAAATTAGTTCTAATTGAATGTAAGAGGGTTCCTATTTCATCATATACAGGTATAAATTACTAATAACTACAAATGAAGAGGCGACATGAGCAGAAAGAACTAGCCTAATCTGAGATCATACTGTATTTTCGTGATCAATGAGCTATGCTTTTAAAATGGCCTGTCTATGTGCGTGTGTGTGTAGTGCCCGAAAAACTAGGACACAAGTTTTAAACAGATAATTTGTCCTCAGAGCCCAGAGCGCATGGCAGCTGCTCAATCCCTTCACGTGGCTCTCGGCAGAGGGTTATGTGGCGCTCGTGCCGACTTCTGTGCCCTGTTCGCCAAGGGCGCCAACATAACCGAGTGCGGCGGGTTTGTGCGAGCCGCCAGGACAGGACATCTGCTGAGGAATATTGCTGAGCTGGATCATCAGTTGGTGCAGGTTAGTCAGATTAATAGGCCGTACAGCTAGGTTGATTATTCACCAGACTGTGCGAGGTAGCGGAATGGTTCGCGATCAAAAATGCACCAATACGTGAGCGAGACGTCTGCTGCGTTGTGCGAGGCTATGTAAGTTGATTGGGGATTTATTTACTCGCTGACCGTTTAATTAGTAACGAAAGACGCTTCCACTACAGCTGTTCGCACACGCCTTACGCTCAGCTTCTGCAAAAAGAGTTGGACATTTCGGTAATTTTCTGCTTTTACTACTTACTCTAATACATTTCAACTGCCGCACCGTAGTAGTTTTACGGCCTCGCACGTTACGACCTATTGTTACAGCCAATCCTAAAATTCTGCAGTTCCATCCTAGATCAGTCTCAACAACCACCATCTGAATTCCCATTCAATTATTGCGACGCGACGACCAAAGCTATCAGCGGCTTTGCCCTCAACTGTACAGTCAGCTCAAATAGTCTGTAGCATCCAAATCGCCATATAAATAAATAACTTACCAGGATTTGAACCCGGGACCTCTAACTTCGTAGGCGGTGGCACTCCCACTGGGCTAAACGTGTCGTCAAAACAACACACACCTGTAATACGTCTGTATTACTATAGGCACAAAAACGTGTTACCATGTATATGACGTGTTGGATGCTACCGACTATTTGTCGCTGACCGTACAGCCTACAAATAAAAAGAATAATTAGCGCCGTACCGACGAGCGAAAGCACACAGATAAAAAGCCAATGTATGCAGCTCGCATCTGTCGACGGCTCCTTAATTAACCGCCGTATCGTCGACGTGTTTGCCCAGCAAACAAGGCTACCGTTCTGGAGAACGTTGCCGACAGACCAAATAACCAAAGGACTTGTGACGTTGATTGTACTGTCTACAAATAAATACATAATAATGAGGTCTGAATCGAAGCGTACCACACACGTACTTTTATTAGGTGAAGACCTTATAAAAGTACGTATGTGGTTATATTTATATTCTAGTCGCATTTGTTGACGCTACTTAATAAGCTGAGGTACCCCATCCACGTGTGTACCAAGCAAATAGCTTCCATGGTTGCTGAAGTAGGACCAAGAAACCCAATTAAATATTGTTTATATTTGTTACATAATTTTGATTAGCCTCTTTATTACGTTATTACTAATGCCAAGGTGATATGGACAAACATTGTATAAATAAGCCTATTTAGCTAATCATTATGCCAACCCGTTTTCCCGTGGTTTCATGTGTATCTCTATTTAGTTTTCTCATCCTTCGGGAATTGGGAATTTATTTGGAACTAGCATTTACCCGCGGCTTCGCCGCGTTGTTCCCGTTATTGTCCCAAGGGAACTATTTACCGAGATATAAAGTATCCTATGTTTCAATACAGGACTTGGTCTACTTGCATGCCAGATTTCAGCTTAATCCATCCTGTTGTTACCCCGCTATTTATTAACAAACATCCAAATATCGAAACATCTTCACAAACTTTCACATTTATAATATAAGTGTGATAGGTACATTGAAACATTTGGCACTGGTACCACTGCCGGCGAGTAAACGAGTAAAGTTGGGCGAGTAGCATTACATTGCGCATCCAGGTCGATTGATCACACTGTGTCTGGTCAGCCCACAATGAACTGTTACTCGCCCAACTTTACTCGCTTACTCGCCGGCGGTGGGACCAGTGCCTAAGTTACTAAAGTTTCATCGATGAAAGTAAAATAAAGTAACTGTTGCATTTATATGGGTAAAGATGCTCATTACTTAAGTAATAAAAATAATTATAAACACGCTTCAGTTAGTTACATACCCACTACATAGAATAGAACTACAGTAGAAAAATCTGGTACAGCTGGCAAACTAATTTGCACCGTGATTGGCTTAACAAAGTTACCGTTTGGGAGTCGATCAATTTAAAACCGAGAGGAGCAAGGAGCCAATTTATATCGACTGCGCTAGTGTTGGGAGCGATTCCTAGCTTTTTAGTCGAGGTCAACATATTTTACCTGTCATCCTAAATGCGTTCATTGATTTGGACTGCGAATTCTTTGTAATTACTGTGTACCAGATATGTCAATTTATGCTTATTTTGTTAGCTTATGTATAGTAGAGTCCTGTACGCCTAGCATAACTGGCCGCGACTTCGTATCTCGCGCGACTGAGCATCACCTGTCACTGTCACACTATATTGAATGGAAAGAGATGGGTAGGATTTGTCGCGCGACAAAGAGTCGCGTGTCACAGTTGTGCTAGAGGTACTGGGCAAAGGTCCTCCTCTTGATTTTCATTGTCCCGGCTCCGAGCAAACTCTTTTCAGCCGTTAAGAAACACGTACAATCATCCTGATATTATGATGTAATTAGTCGCGTGATTATAGAAATTTATAAATATTATTTTCCTTTTTTTGAATTTTAATATGGTTCATAAACGCAGATCCGGCGATAATTCAACAATAAAGTACCGCCAACAAAAAGGCTGTGTCAAATTAGTGTCAGTTCGTACACTCGTGTGTGTGTGTGAGTAGAAGGCAATCGGATCTGTATAAAAACGAATCACTCACGTTGTTTTGAATAGTCTAGTATTTCTCGATGTACCTATTTCGGACTCTTGCGACCATGGCTCGGCGTGTTTGAGTTATAGAGTATTTGGTATAATAGTAACTGAAAAGCAAATAGAATGTATCTGGGGGCACGGCAGTGCCCCCGCCAAGTCGAGCAAAACAAAGGCACGGCCTTACCATCCTTTTCTCGAAGCCATTCAGGCCATTTTCAGCCTCCCGTAATTTTGTACTGGCTAAAGCTAGAACCCTGAAATTTCAGGAATATATAGGGCACAATAAGACTTATATATATTCTCAATATTATTCAATTTGAACGTGTAGTTTAAAAAAAGTCAAAGTTCCTTAGTTTTGTCACTGACTGATTCACTGATCATCATAATTCTAAGGTACTTCTAGCAGATCTACAAGCTCAAAATTTTAAACATAGTTTTTAGCCTATCAAGTTCTTAAAAACCTAAATATGTTGTAATTTCAGTCACAACTGCACACATAAGTTTGTAATCCTATACAAATACATGCGATTACAAAGTTAATTTGCAGTTTAAATTGAAAAGAATGGATTGGAATGTAATAATTGAAGTAAGTGGTCACTTACAAAAAGAAATGAGATCCCATCAAAAACATTACATGTAAAAAGATGCAAGTCTCGCAACGCAGTTCTCCTACAACAAAGAAGTTTTGAGATGTAAAGTTAAACCAAGTCAGTACTGGGGGGGTATCAACAGAACTCGATTTCCACCGACTTGCCTATTATTTAACTGTGGAGGAACACATTTTATAGATCTAATCATTTTTTTGTCCAGACGCGGACAAATGGTGCTATGATTTTTATATGTCGTAACCGTCCCGATGATCAAAATAAACAGAAAATACACACGGAAACATCAGTCCGTACTTAGCCACCGTCCCCATCCCTAAAGTTTGCACAGACTACCGCAAACATATTACCGCCCGCTGCTCTGTTTGCGAAACCGGACCTTCCTCAAATACAGTGCGCTTCGGGCACGTTTTTACTCGGCCGACTGTATCGGGGAAAGGTTTTGGATATTATACTTACTTTCGGGGAGAGTTACACTTTGTACTGCCATACCAAAAATTGGTTTTTTTTTTGGCTTTACAAATATGGCGGTAAAATTTTGAGTCGGCCGAAGTTTTCGTAGCTATTTATAAACTGTTCTCGTGTAATACGAAAAAAATAAAAATACGAAAAGGTGTAATAGTATGACTAGTAAAGGAATGTGGTGTGTCCAACCCAACTCATTACTTAGTTTGCGAGCATTGGCTACTTGGAAAGCAGCAGAAAAATGTCTGTCTACAGACGCCACATCATTGCTTATTCTAGATATTCTCGATTGTGTCCTCTTGCATGAAACATCATCCATACGAGACATCCTCCCCTCTCGGGTGGCCATCTTTATTTCCTGCGCAAACAGTTGTGCCCTGTGCCATGTTTGCACAGTATTATTGTCTGTGGTAATTGTTTGTTTATGCGCTTGCAGCGTGTGTCTGTGGTAAGGTAATGAGATACGGGAGGGCGTGCGTGAAGTTACAAGGTATGATTTTAAGATGTATAATTGCTTACAAATTGAACCAAGTGGTCATTAAATGCTGGCTAATAGAAAACTACCAAAAGTTTCTACTCGATAGAGACCATCACGAGTAGGCTCGTTTTAGGTTGGTGGTGAGCCTTTAGTTCAGTTTAGATTAATGGTGGAACCATGCAATCCTTGTGCACTATTGCACATGGACTAAATCTAATCGTTTACCGTATAAGCTACACCATCAATCCCTTATAGTTGCACAAATGTTAGCGCTTGTCAAGGTGCGCTATCAATCGTGATCGTCTGCTGCAGATGAGCCGTTTAATGGGGAAGCTGTTATCAATTTTTGTCAAATGTGAGTATTTTAAATAACTATTCCAGGATAGTTCTCAAATAATGTTTCGAGCTCGCATATTGTAAATACAGATATTGGGACTGAAGGCATACACCTGCTAAAATCAGCACGCGTAGATTGTGATATAAAATGGTAGGTACATACGATTTGTTTTATGAACTGAATGATTGAAAACTCTTGTCAGGAATTGTCGGGACCTCATTCGGTATTCATTCCAATATCTTGAAAGATGTATCATTAGGGCTCTTAGCGGTTACTTCTACTTTTCGTAATATGAAGAGAAAATCTTATAGTATCCTGATTAAGTGATAAACTGGGATTGAAATGTAGATCAAATTCCGCTTGAATATTATTGTCTTTTGTTTTTTCAGTGGTATTTAGTCATACCCGTAACCATAACCAATTAAAATTGCTTCTTACTTTGACGGAAATCATTGAAACACAATTTCTCCGCCTTAAATTCAGTAACGGCGAGCAGAATGATACTTCAAGCCAATCCATTAGGCCGGTATCGATTGCGATGGCTCGAGCCGTCGGGACCGCCCATTATCAGTATACCTACATATTGCTTGCCTACCGGCCTGCGTGGATAGTGGTAGGTGTATAGCTGAGTTGTTAGACGATATCCACGTCCGGTTAGCAAAGTCTAAAAGGCTCTATTGAAAGGGAATTTAGAGGCACGGTTATACAGTTTATCTACGTCTGTATCTACTTTACACATCTGTAGCTATAGAGATCTAATAATGGGAAAACGCAAGAGAATAGAAAAAAGAAGGAAACCTATAGAGAGGTGATACATGAGAACACAACGCTTCCTAATATTAGTTGCGATACTATCACTAATAATTTGGGACCAATCGATGTGTAAATCGACATGTACTTAAACAGACAACTGCATGGATAGAGATAGACAGTGATCATTTCATCATTTTGAGCCTCCACAATAACTAATGATATTCAAACACAATATCAAAAACATTACAATCACTCATAGCCAATTTGGCCCCCACAGACATCTGCGGCCGGCGTAATAAACTTATAATTGTGTTTAATGCGTACCCCACAAACGCACCGGGCCTTTGGGTACAGACATCAAAGTTTCTGCGGGGAATCGAACTTGGGCCCTTGGGAGTAGCAACTAGATACGGCAGTGGAGATTTTTGTTTGATGTTTGCTGTATTGTTTGCTTTGTGTTAGATGGGTTTGTTTAGAAAAGTGAATTAAATAAAGGAAATAATGTTGATTAGGTGTTTAATTTAGGAGCCAATTTTACAGATGCTGCTTTTTACCCGACTGCGGCGAACCCCAAAGGAGGATAATGTGTTTGACCTGTATGTATGTATGTCCGTTCCTATGTCCGCTCGTAACTACCCAACGGCACAACCGATTTTGATAAATGATACATCATTGGATTCGTCTTGATGGCGCGAGTGTCACTGGGTATGAAGTTCGTTAAAATAAACAAAATGGCGGATTTTATGCACTTTTAAAGTGCACCGCGGTCGGTTTTTTTTAGTAAAAATATTTAGTTATTAATTTTCCTATCAGACTCTTAGTCTTAAGGTTACTGAAAAGAGATTTCAAGTGTCCAAGTCGAGAGTTTTCAAAATTGTTTCCCGATGCTGAAGTAAGACCATAAAAACACTCAGTAGACAATTATAACGTAATTTATCATACAAGTCCTGGTTGCAACTTCACTTAACGATGTTATACCTCCGACTGCCCAACTAAAACCAAACTCGTATTTGCTAAAACTTGACGAAAACTTGCGGAATCGGATCGCGTGCCACTAAATCAGTTACACAAAGTAAGTAAAGTAGTTTGTAGACCCCAACGGAATCTGGTTGCGTGAGGGAAGCCGTTACAAAGGTACGCTTTATGGGAGATTTGTCTCAGATTTCTGGACAGATTTCCTGTCGGATAAATGTCTTGTCAGTACATACCTACAAAATAAACGGCATTGCATCAGAAGAAAATTGTGAAGACGTGATCAGTTAGTTGGAAACTATTTTGTTGCTCGCTATATTTTGCGTGATGAATGTAGGCAAAGTAGACAACGCAGCTGAACTCTATCGAGTGTGTCAAAAGCTATTACGGAGATTATGGATTTTACGAGAAAATTCCCAAATTTACCTGTTCTGAGTCTAATGTCGTTGGCGATTTGGCGAAAGTAGTTCATATTAGGTACCCTAGTTAGATTATGGGCACGCAAAATAGGTACGCAGTAAGCAAAGGAAGTGGTCTACCACTTTTCGACTTTATTACCAGGTATTAGAGTTAAAAAGTAGTAGACCACTTTCTTGGCTGACTATATTTCAATTAAATTATTATTATTTAAGTTTCAACATTATGTATATAATGTCAGACTCATTAAAGAACATACAAAAATTTTATGTTAGTAAAGAGGCCTTACACGTTTGAAACGCTCATCGATTTAGGCTATTGATAGCCTTGATTAAAAACATTTAAAATATTCTAAATCTTTTATATATATTGAATTGAATCTAATACTGTCCGAGTTAGAGTTTATCATAATATATAAAAGACAGGTTAACGACGATAGAAACATGCATACGATGAAAGAAATTGAAAGATCAAATTTTAATAATATTACACGTTGGTTGCGCAGGAGTCTTTCATGGAAGGCGGTTGGGCGCTGGAGTTCCGAGCCGCCGTCGCGCGTCTGCTCACCCAGCACGCGCCCAGCGAGAAAGAAGCGCCACGGACCAACGCTTGCAGTGAGTCAAATTAACACCAAATAATACCTATAACACAGTTCAACAACATAGATACAGCTATAGTAAAGTTTGTTGCTAAACGAATGAAAAACTTAGCAACATATTTGTACACCAAACATCTCGTCACTGACAAATACCCCAACGCAATCACGCAAAGTAGGTATTTAAAAACCTATTCGGCACTTTTATGCCCCAGACATACCTAAGGAGTTCAGCCATAGGCTTCAAACTTAATACCAACCTCTTTTGTTTTCTTTGTTAAGGCGATTTGAGTCGGTCAGTTCTCCATACAACCATAAAGAGGGTCATCGTTGGCTTCCACGGCATCAATTATATTTGACTTGTGTTTTATTTCATAGCTTAAGACATTTTGTGTGCGCGAAATGATATGAGAAGTCTCAAAAAACCAGAATTAACATGCAATTGGAAAAAAAATAAGGTCAGCGTCATCTATAAAACCAAACGTTTTATGCAAAAATAAGTATTTTTTTGACTTTTTGAGTGTTTTCATGTCATTTCGCGCAGACAAAATGACTAAAGCTACAAAATCAAACACATTTCAAACATAATTAATGCCGAGAAGCCAAATGATAAGAATAAGAATACTTTTATTTGTCAAACATAGGTACAGAAGTGGTTTTACATAATAACGAGATCGCTATGTTTTGCCAGATGGCGTACAAATGTTTTGGTCTTAGCCTATCATGCTATTTATTTATTATTTATGTTGACATGCAGCAGTGACACACATGAATAGTTAATTAGCTGTCAAAAAATGTAAGAATTAAAAACATTACTAAAAATAAAAGACCCTCCTTTTGTTTGTATGGAAAACCGGCCGACTCGAAGCACCTTAACTGCTGATGTAAACGTTTCTTTGGTGTAGTGCAACACAACACGCGGTTGGAGGAGACGCTGTCCGAGACCATGGTGGTGGACCTCATCGTGCTCATCGGGTACTTAGTCGTGAACAACCCACAGCTGCAGGTTAGTGCCACAGTATATAACTAGATCGTGTTTTAGAAATATTTACTATTTTTTGCAGGTTCTGCTATTTGTAACCAGTGTATGAAGCTGTCGGTCAACCAATTATGAGTGCCCTTGGTCTGCCAGGCTTCAGCCTCAGTTCTTTTGTACCCTTTTTCGTGACAGTAGGTACTTTTGTACCCCAATAACATACATTTTGCGTAACTTTTATCCTCTTTCACGTGGCGGTCGCGGCATAGTGTATTTTGGTTACTGATGAGGCAGGGTTTGGTCCCATCTCTGTGTAATAGTTCAATTTACAACGATAAGCTTCACTAAAACCTAATATAGCTTCGCTACTTTCAACTGTCCAGTCGTCCTTGACTATCTTAAAGATCAAAGCTAGCTACGTTGCGTGTGTTATTGACGGGGGACCCCATTACACTACGAGGACTGGGTATCTAATCCGTTTTGCAAGTTTTCACTATAAACAAACCCGTGATTATTGATTATATGAGTCCCAATATTATCCTAGGTTGTTATATCAACAATGTATGATTTTCCTTAAAATTAATTGCAACATTTTAGAATAGAACGATTGCACACTTTTTAATAGTTTCCATGTATATGCAAAAAACGTAGAATAGGTGACCGTTTGCCGTTCCCATGCGGGCTACACCTGTGTAACACCTGTATTCGACCATACACTTCCTTCTTATTAGCATCGAGTCATCGACTCAACTGCTATGGATTTTTAATTATCCAAAGAAATTAACATCAACATGTAATTAACTAGAGTACCGTTGCCAACTATAAATTTGTTATGTTCCGTAAAGTATAACTTAGATCACGACAAATACCCTAAAGTCGATGCGATAAGAGTTATATTCCAATGGTTGGGTAATCATGTTACTTTTAACGCGGCATAATAGCCCCCAATTTCGATCGGCTACCTTATCTTGTTATATATTCTTAATGGAAGAATTAACATTCATAATTAGTAACATAACGGTATTGTCGGCTTATTAGTATTTTCGCAAAGCTTTCTAATGGGTTTAGATTTTCAGTTAAGAAGAAATTTAGAGATTTAACAGCTTAAAGCTAATGCAAGTTAGATATGAATGACTTATATTTGTCTTGTACCTTAAATATACGAAATTTTTAATTTAACGCGCGTGCGAAACTAATCGTCTACTAACACAAAACAAAAAAACCGGTCAAGTGCGAGTCGGACTCGCGCACCGAGGGTTCCGTATAAACTAATAAGTAGACCAACCTTACGACTAACAGCAACCCTGCCTTAAACCCGCTTTAGCTCTATTCAACCAGGAAAAATCTTAACAGCGCGATGCAGCGTATGCTACAGCGACATCTGTTGATACTAAATAGCGCGTAAATTTTACTTGTAATTTAAATTTAAACGTTACTTTTTGTTATTGGCTGATTGAAATAATTGTTTGTCAACTAACTTAGTTCTCATGTATCATTTTTAGCCACAAGCTACCTTATTTTAGATTTGTGTCCCTAAATGGCGCTAGTGGTATTTCATTTTTATGGTATTTACTAGTGTCAAATTTCCTAACATACTCCTATTATAGAGTTTTTAATAATTATTGTTACTTTATGTTTTTTTCCCGATGCCTGATGAGTGATCATTGTATTTAATAGACATTTTTTATATAATCTGAAATAAATCATCGCTTAGTTTTGCTACTCTCCGCTAGATGGCTCTCGTAGGGAGGGTAGAACTAATATGTTAAGATTTTTGTAAATTTTTAAAAAGTATTCAAGTTAGGAAGAGAAAATATAACGGTCTTCCTAATAATAATAATAATCCTAATAAGTAGATACATGAATAGTTCAAGAAAAACTGTATGGTGATTAGTTTAGTAGGAGCAAATAAGTATGTGTTATGATTTTTGCAAATTTCTCAAAAACGGTGCAAGTGAGGAAAACCGTTATATTTTTCCTGTAATATTTAGGACGACATTAATAATTGGTAATTATGACACATTTTTCTGATCAGTAACTTCGGAGATAATAGGGGGGGAATGGTATTTTCTTAAACTTTTTTCGCCATAAATCAAAAACTATTTATTTAAGAAAAAAAATAAAAATGGTATTTTAATCTACAAATTAAGCTCTTTCATTTGATACCCCACTCGATATATAAGCCCTTCTTTCAATTTTGAAAATCCCATTACGGAGCCCTTTAAAAAAAAAGTATAAAAGGTACAAGATTTTTTTTATGTCCAATAAGCTCGGGTTAGCTACTTTTAACACTATTCCAAATTTCAAACCGATAGCAGCAGTAGTTCCTGAGATATCTGGCTGTGACAGACGGACAGACAGACAGACAGACAGACAGACAGACAGACAGACAGACAGACAGACAGACAGACAGACAGAGTCGCACCATAAGGGTTCCTTTTTTACCATTTTGGTACGGAACCCTAAAAACAACATACTGACAATTTCGACACTCCGGCCCACTGTGGAATGAAAATCGGCTCTCATAGACATAGATATGGATGTCCTCAAATTGAAGTTGTGGTTTTTTTATTGAAATGAGTTTTACTAATAGTTATAATGCTACAAATTAATATGGCACGGTTTGATTTGGAAATTGGTGAGTATCATTTTTTTTTCGTAAAAAATGTATGGACGGAGGTGTGTTAAAAAACTCAAAAATCGCAAGAAAAACCGCTATATCCTCGTAGACCGTTATAAAAGTAATTAATTCTGATTTTTTACATATTTCAGTCACAGCTGCGGTTTTTTAAATCAATGTTTTTTTTTTAACTTTTTTAGTCCAGTTTTCTTATTTTGACAATAAAATATGTAGCTTTTGCCTCTTATTTATTTAAATTATGAACGACTCCATTTATTAATAAATTCTGAATGGTTAAAATATTTTTCCCGGTAATGAGGATAAATCAACGAACTATATTCAGTAATAGGTTACTTATTTATACTATTTCCCTTCATCGAAAATTTTGGATTCATTATATGTATTTTCCATGAATGGAGTAACTAATTTCTATCGTGGAAGCCTACTGAAACATTTTTTTCATTAAGATAACATATGCTTACTAATTAGTAACAGTACCGTCGTGATTTTCTATACATTAGGACGCCACTACTTAACAAATCGTAAATATTGCTTTTTATCGCTTCAATTACCCTCAGTAATGTTACATGTGTGAAATTGAAAGTGAGCTTGATTGAGACGTTTATGAATGTACCCGGACCTAGGATACTTACGGCCTACCTAAGTAGCTACATTAGCTGTAACTTATGCTAAGATAATAAAAAACAAGTTATGGCCTCAATTTTGTTTTCCAATACTAGTTTCATTGTTTTAAAACCATTTAAGCACTTAGTCGTGAATTGTCTCGTGAAAATAGTTCCCACGGGGTCAGGTGTGGGCCATTACTGACCGGCGCCGGGCATAATGTATGCGCCAACGCATCGGGACACAGGTGTGAGGGAGCCATCGGGAAGACGTTCGATACCGAGGGACTTTTTTAATCATGTGTCGAATGGGGGACGACTCATGTAAACAATTGACAACATTTCATTTTTTCAAGTGGGCTATTTTATGTTATGTATTGAAAAAAAATCAAATTCTAAGGTATACGTGTTTTTTTATTTTCCCAGAAAAGCAATTTTTCATTCAAAAATATCAAGTGAAAAAATAGCGAATGTTTGAAAGGTCGTAAACGACATATGACGTCACGAGTACGCATTTTCCTTTGCCCCTTGCTTTAAAAAAAAAATGGGTCGTGACGGTTGATTGATTTGAGGTTTACGTCATTGTCATATAATTGTCAACACAAATTTTCTTCAATAAAATTACAAGTAAAAACGAAAACATGGCATCAAAAGAAACTAAAAACTGTTTTATAAGAACGTGTAGTAATAACACAAGACTGACACCACAAAAAAAGTGTTTTTGTGTCCCTGCTGGGCAAAATGAGGCATGGTGTCGAGCGGCGGGGCTAGATCGTGAGATCGTGTTCCTAAAAGGATATTCATCTGTGAAGATCATCTCGATGTAAGTACAACCGAATAATATACTTAACCTAGCCCACCTTTGTATTAGATTGGTAGTGGACTATTTACTGATAAAGTTTACTGTACGTACTCATGTGCTGTGATATTTAACTTAACTAGCTAATATAACCTTGTTTATATAGGACTTTCGTAAATAGTTATTGGCACTTGCACTTACAAATTCTTGCAGTGTGCATTGAAATCACCCTCACGGTGTTCAGGCTTATGCTTATTATACCTATTTGTCATTTCACAGTTGGAGAAAGACATGGGAAACTATAGATATTGGAAAGTCATGAATGTCAATGCAAAACTGAAACCTCGTCTTCCAGCATCACTCACAAGAAGACCGTTAAAAGAAGCAAACCAGGCAGCACCGTCAACCTCTCATGATGAACCTACACCATCTTCTGCATCCTGAGGTGTAATGTGCTGCCCTATTATGACAACCCAAAACATACTAGTTAAGGTAGCGACAAAAGACAAAACAACACATTGTAATTTGGAACCACAAACTTATATATTTGGAAAATAAATATACTCGCACTAAGCCTTACAGTTTTATTTCTTAGGATAATGTTATTAGTTTCATATACAGGTACAGGTATATGTAAAGCAAAAACAGGGCTCAATGTAGGGCACACAATATGGGGTAGAAACTATCTATACGGTACGGTACGAAGCGGCACTATACGAAGTTCGAGACGATAAGGCAGCTTTTGCACCTCGTATCCCAGCCAAATGATATTTATCGTCCGTTTGTATGAACTCTAACATCATGGCAGTATCAACCCATGGCAAGTTGGTACTAAATGCTTGCACAAATCCATCTGAGGTCTTCATTTTTATGAGGTTCAATAAGTCCAAATACAAGTGCCAAATTTTCGTTTAAAGAAGCAGCGATATCCGTTTTTATTGCGATGTAAGCGTGAAAAGAAGCAGCAGTGTCCGTTATAAAAGCCAAGTCGTGAAGTATTTCAAGTGGAGCGAGAGTAATATCGTAAAATAAGAATAGTCGTTAACACCGAAATGTAAGAACTGACAATGTCATTTGAAAACTTTTGACAGAGTGTGACAACCGGATACATGAAAAAAATGATAGATTTAGTTTTGTCTTTGGTCTATTGTCTATGTACGTACTATCTACGTCACATTTCCGGTTTACAATTTTTCGCGATTATCTTGGAAATTAACGGGTAAAAAAATAAAATAACTGCCTCGTTACATACGGGAAGCATATTTGCCGAAATGGTTTTTGATTTAGCCCACTTCATATAATTTGAAATGTTGTCAATTGATAATTTTGTTATCTTGGCGGGTAGAAAACGATCGTTCCACTACTCCTAGTAGTATATAATTCCAGTAATCGTATTACAAGCATGTATGAGGAAGGGTGGAGTTAAGAGCCTTTTTTTCCCCGCTGATCTTACATCATCGCATTTTTACCCGACTGCGGCGAAGCCCAAAGGAGGGTAATGTGTTTGAGCTGTATGTATGTATGTATGTCCGTTCCTGTGTCCGCTCGTAACTACTCAACGGCACAACCGATTTTGATAAATGATACATCATTGGATTTGTCTTGATGGCGCGAGTGTCACTGGGTATGAAGTTCGTTAAAATAAACAAAATGGCGGATTTTATGCACTTTTAAAGTGCACCGCGGTCGGGTTTTTTTAGTAAAAATATTTAGTTATTTATGACTTTTCTTCATTATCTTGCGGAATTTCAATGAGACTTGGAAATGTCTTTCGGCAAAGATAAAGGAAAATAAGCAAACAGATAATATAAGAGTTCCTTTCGTAAGAATTATCTAAGGTGTCCGAATGTTCGTAAAGAGGATGAACAAACATTCGGACACCTTAGATAATTCTTACTATACAGTCACGTGTAAAAATCTGTATACATTTCGGAACTTTTGTCTGTGGATTAAGATTCAAAATCATATACACATTTTTAGACGTGACCGTACGAGGAACCCTAAAAATATCCAACCTTGCCAGTTAGGCAGGAATACAGCCTCTGAAACGGTGATAAGAGGTACAATACGGGTATTCGTGCGCAGGAGACGATCTGCGACGGCTGGAGCGTGGTGAAGATGCTGTGCACGCTGCCGGCCAACTGGCTGGTGTCCCGCACGCACTCGCACGCGCTGCTGCCCACTCTGGCCGCGCTGGCGGCGCACCCGCCCGCCGCCGCCGCCATCCGCGCCGAGCTCAGCCTGGAGGTAAGTAGCTTGACTAGCTTGTGACGGTTGGAGCGTGGTAGAGATGCTGTGCACGCTGCCGGCCAACTGGCTGGTGTCCCGCACGCACTCGCACGCGCTGCTGCCCACTCTGGCCGCGCTGGCGGCGCACCCGCCCGCCGCCGCCGCCATCCGCGCCGAGCTCAGCCTGGAGGTAAGTAGCTTGACTAGCTTGTGACGGTTGGAGCGTGGTAGAGATGCTGTGCACGCTGCCGGCCAACTGGCTGGTGTCCCGCACGCACTCGCACGCGCTGCTGCCCACTCTGGCCGCGCTGGCGGCGCACCCGCCCGCCGCCGCCGCCATCCGCGCCGAGCTCAGCCTGGAGGTAAGTAGCTTGACTAGCTTGTGACGGTTGGAGCGTGGTAGAGATGCTGTGCACGCTGCCGGCCAACTGGCTGGTGTCCCGCACGCACTCGCACGCGCTGCTGCCCACTCTGGCCGCGCTGGCGGCGCACCCGCCCGCCGCCGCCGCCATCCGCGCCGAGCTCAGCCTGGAGGTAAGTAGCTTGACTAGCTTGTGACGGTTGGAGCGTGGTAGAGATGCTGTGCACGCTGCCGGCCAACTGGCTGGTGTCCCGCACGCACTCGCACGCGCTGCTGCCCACTCTGGCCGCGCTGGCGGCGCACCCGCCCGCCGCCGCCGCCATCCGCGCCGAGCTCAGCCTGGAGGTAAGTAGCTTGACTAGCTTGTGACGGTTGGAGCGTGGTAGAGATGCTGTGCACGCTGCCGGCCAACTGGCTGGTGTCCCGCACGCACTCGCACGCGCTGCTGCCCACTCTGGCCGCGCTGGCGGCGCACCCGCCCGCCGCCGCCGCCATCCGCGCCGAGCTCAGCCTGGAGGTAAGTAGCTTGACTAGCTTGTGACGGTTGGAGCGTGGTAGAGATGCTGTGCACGCTGCCGGCCAACTGGCTGGTGTCCCGCACGCACTCGCACGCGCTGCTGCCCACTCTGGCCGCGCTGGCGGCGCACCCGCCCGCCGCCGCCGCCATCCGCGCCGAGCTCAGCCTGGAGGTAAGTAGCTTGACTAGCTTGTGACGGTTGGAGCGTGGTAGAGATGCTGTGCACGCTGCCGGCCAACTGGCTGGTGTCCCGCACGCACTCGCACGCGCTGCTGCCCACTCTGGCCGCGCTGGCGGCGCACCCGCCCGCCGCCGCCGCCATCCGCGCCGAGCTCAGCCTGGAGGTAAGTAGCTTGACTAGCTTGTGACGGTTGGAGCGTGGTAGAGATGCTGTGCACGCTGCCGGCCAACTGGCTGGTGTCCCGCACGCACTCGCACGCGCTGCTGCCCACTCTGGCCGCGCTGGCGGCGCACCCGCCCGCCGCCGCCGCCATCCGCGCCGAGCTCAGCCTGGAGGTAAGTAGCTTGACTAGCTTGTGACGGTTGGAGCGTGGTAGAGATGCTGTGCACGCTGCCGGCCAACTGGCTGGTGTCCCGCACGCACTCGCACGCGCTGCTGCCCACTCTGGCCGCGCTGGCGGCGCACCCGCCCGCCGCCGCCGCCATCCGCGCCGAGCTCAGCCTGGAGGTAAGTAGCTTGACTAGCTTGTGACGGTTGGAGCGTGGTAGAGATGCTGTGCACGCTGCCGGCCAACTGGCTGGTGTCCCGCACGCACTCGCACGCGCTGCTGCCCACTCTGGCCGCGCTGGCGGCGCACCCGCCCGCCGCCGCCGCCATCCGCGCCGAGCTCAGCCTGGAGGTAAGTAGCTTGACTAGCTTGTGACGGTTGGAGCGTGGTAGAGATGCTGTGCACGCTGCCGGCCAACTGGCTGGTGTCCCGCACGCACTCGCACGCGCTGCTGCCCACTCTGGCCGCGCTGGCGGCGCACCCGCCCGCCGCCGCCGCCATCCGCGCCGAGCTCAGCCTGGAGGTAAGTAGCTTGACTAGCTTGTGACGGTTGGAGCGTGGTAGAGATGCTGTGCACGCTGCCGGCCAACTGGCTGGTGTCCCGCACGCACTCGCACGCGCTGCTGCCCACTCTGGCCGCGCTGGCGGCGCACCCGCCCGCCGCCGCCGCCATCCGCGCCGAGCTCAGCCTGGAGGTAAGTAGCTTGACTAGCTTGTGACGGTTGGAGCGTGGTAGAGATGCTGTGCACGCTGCCGGCCAACTGGCTGGTGTCCCGCACGCACTCGCACGCGCTGCTGCCCACTCTGGCCGCGCTGGCGGCGCACCCGCCCGCCGCCGCCGCCATCCGCGCCGAGCTCAACCTGGAGGTAAGTAGCTTGACTAGCTTGTGACGGTTGGAGCGTGGTAGAGATGCTGTGCACGCTGCCGGCCAACTGGCTGGTGTCCCGCACGCACTCGCACGCGCTGCTGCCCACTCTGGCCGCGCTGGCGGCGCACCCGCCCGCCGCCGCCGCCATCCGCGCCGAGCTCAGCCTGGAGGTAAGTAGCTTGACTAGCTTGTGACGGTTGGAGCGTGGTAGAGATGCTGTGCACGCTGCCGGCCAACTGGCTGGTGTCCCGCACGCACTCGCACGCGCTGCTGCCCACTCTGGCCGCGCTGGCGGCGCACCCGCCCGCCGCCGCCGCCATCCGCGCCGAGCTCAGCCTGGAGGTAAGTACCTTGACTAGCTTGTGACGGTTGGAGCGTGGTAGAGATGCTGTGCACGCTGCCGGCCAACTGGCTGGTGTCCCGCACGCACTCGCACGCGCTGCTGCCCACTCTGGCCGCGCTGGCGGCGCACCCGCCCGCCGCCGCCGCCATCCGCGCCGAGCTCAGCCTGGAGGTAAGTAGCTTGACTAGCTTGTGACGGTTGGAGCGTGGTAGAGATGCTGTGCACGCTGCCGGCCAACTGGCTGGTGTCCCGCACGCACTCGCACGCGCTGCTGCCCACTCTGGCCGCGCTGGCGGCGCACCCGCCCGCCGCCGCCGCCATCCGCGCCGAGCTCAGCCTGGAGGTAAGTAGCTTGACTAGCTTGTGACGGTTGGAGCGTGGTAGAGATGCTGTGCACGCTGCCGGCCAACTGGCTGGTGTCCCGCACGCACTCGCACGCGCTGCTGCCCACTCTGGCCGCGCTGGCGGCGCACCCGCCCGCCGCCGCCGCCATCCGCGCCGAGCTCAGCCTGGAGGTAAGTAGCTTGACTAGCTTGTGACGGTTGGAGCGTGGTAGAGATGCTGTGCACGCTGCCGGCCAACTGGCTGGTGTCCCGCACGCACTCGCACGCGCTGCTGCCCACTCTGGCCGCGCTGGCGGCGCACCCGCCCGCCGCCGCCGCCATCCGCGCCGAGCTCAGCCTGGAGGTAAGTAGCTTGACTAGCTTGTGACGGTTGGAGCGTGGTAGAGATGCTGTGCACGCTGCCGGCCAACTGGCTGGTGTCCCGCACGCACTCGCACGCGCTGCTGCCCACTCTGGCCGCGCTGGCGGCGCACCCGCCCGCCGCCGCCGCCATCCGCGCCGAGCTCAGCCTGGAGGTAAGTAGCTTGACTAGCTTGTGACGGTTGGAGCGTGGTAGAGATGCTGTGCACGCTGCCGGCCAACTGGCTGGTGTCCCGCACGCACTCGCACGCGCTGCTGCCCACTCTGGCCGCGCTGGCGGCGCACCCGCCCGCCGCCGCCGCCATCCGCGCCGAGCTCAGCCTGGAGGTAAGTAGCTTGACTAGCTTGTGACGGTTGGAGCGTGGTAGAGATGCTGTGCACGCTGCCGGCCAACTGGCTGGTGTCCCGCACGCACTCGCACGCGCTGCTGCCCACTCTGGCCGCGCTGGCGGCGCACCCGCCCGCCGCCGCCGCCATCCGCGCCGAGCTCAGCCTGGAGGTAAGTAGCTTGACTAGCTTGTGACGGTTGGAGCGTGGTAGAGATGCTGTGCACGCTGCCGGCCAACTGGCTGGTGTCCCGCACGCACTCGCACGCGCTGCTGCCCACTCTGGCCGCGCTGGCGGCGCACCCGCCCGCTGCCGCCGCCATCCGCGCCGAGCTCAGCCTGGAGGTAAGTAGCTTGACTAGCTTGTGACGGTTGGAGCGTGGTAGAGATGCTGTGCACGCTGCCGGCCAACTGGCTGGTGTCCCGCACCCACTCTGGCCGCGCTGGCGTCGTAACTCCGTCATCAGCTTTGAAGATTATGGCCAAATCAAATTATTATAACTTAACGATCGTCGCTCGCTTTCGCTCATATTTGGACGTAGTTTAAGGAAAAGGATCCAACACAGAAAAGTCATCAGTGAAATGTCAATCTTTCGTTTAAGCATTTAAAGATTTTAAAGTCTGTAATTAAATTGGTTCGTGTGGGTAGGATCCTTTTCCCTAAACTTACGTCCATTTACGCATACATAGAAAAGAAAACTAACGAAACTCGTACATACATATATCACACATGTCTCTGTTACTTGCTCTAGCGAAAGGCTCAGTTTTTTAAGCCGGGTGAAATATCCACAAGTTCTTTAACCGCGTTACTTATTCATGTCACAAACCCTTACGGAGAAGCTAATTTCTTTAAATTAGTTTCCCCATAAGTTGTATACAGCTGGGCGAAACTTCAGTAATTGTCTTGTCTCAGATGTAGGCCCAATTTGTAGCTCTGAATATTTGATGCCGCGCTAAGTGCCCGCTGGTTTATGATCATTGAGGCAATATACTAGATGGTTATTTCGACTTTTAGAGGGTTCTAGACAGAGCTACTGTTTTTTTTGCTGAAGTTCTAAGTGGCGTTCGAAAGGGTTTGAGTGGTTTTGGAAACGCTTGAATTGTAATTTGTTGAGTTAGATATAAGTCCAAACTCATAAAAATGTAGGGTTACGAACCCATTGCATCGTCGTGATGTGAAATTAGTCGAATTATTTTACCAATATAAACTTGGTTGAATCGGCTGTTACTGAAAAACCTATTTATATGCAACACATTATTATTCCAATGCCAGTGATCCTCATAAGTTAGGTTTAAAATAATTAATTTTATAATATTGTTAGTAATATAGCAGCAATAAGTGAAAGACATTCGCTATAAACCGTATTTATTTCAGATGTTGAATGACTACTTGGAGAGTCCCGATGCTCAAAAAGTGAAGCTCGTCTATCTCATCAAGCGGGGTCGCGCCAAGAAGTAAACTGGTAAAAAGTAATAACCTGCGACTTTTAGTGACATCAACACATGTTTTTTTGTCCCTAGCTAATGTCAAAAAAAATACAGTATGTTTTTTTGTCCCTAGCTAATGTCCAAAAAATTTTGTGGAAACTTGCAGGAGAATGTTGGACTAAAGATATTGTATTCAGCTATATTAAAGAATCACTGAATTTTTGAACACAACAGCTAAAAAATTCATAATTATATACGAAAAAAAGTCATTTCATCAAGAAATTACCACAAATAGATGGATATGTTTCCCTTAATTTTACACATACTCAAACCACATCAAAACGCTACAGTGATAGCTCTGAACAACGTTAATCCGCGATTAAAATTAAGCACGTATTTGATGGATTTTCGCTAATTTCTCATGAACCTTCTAAATAAGAGCAATAAATATGTACCTGTTGAGAAAAATACCATTTAGGCTGAGCTCGGTTACCAGTCAACCTAATAAAATTCTTAATAACTACTAATGACCAGTACCGGTGGTCTTATAAGCATGAAATTTGGCACAGAAGTTTCTTTTATAGACTCCAAAGAAAGGAATTAATTTTTCAAATTTATTTGAAAGGAGATTAAACTTTGTAGGCAAATCACTTCAGTACTGCTACCACGCGCCACGTACTACAGGATTAATCATTGGGGTTGGCTTAGAGATCTGAATACATAACTATATTGCAATTACTAAGTTATATTCTGAAAGAGCGATATAAGTGTAGCGATGTTATTTATTTAACTAAATATGTAGCTAGTAATTTTTTTAATGTTTACGTTGATACTGCGACCAGCCGTGTTTGGATTATTTGCAAAACGAATTACCGCATTACAGAATGTTAAGGTGTAAATCCTATTGCATGACACCAATAATTGACATCCTTTACCAACTAGCAATTGGCTACATTCCTACTATCAACATCTGGACACTACTGTCAAGCGCTCGGACATCTACCTTGTATTAAACTTAAAAAAACTAGTTCACTTTCTGTATAGGCATGTATCCTGACATAGAAATACCATACGTGAAAACGTAAAATTTATAGCCTGTCTTAAAAAGTTAGATTCAAGAATTTAGTGCCAAACTGTATTTTTGACTGAGCACAAAAAGAGGTTGTTAATTGCATTAAGCTTTATTTTATTGCTTGCATTTTGCCAATCATGCTAGAGTATCAAATCATATGGTTAAATGTTCTATGTTACTAATAGAGAACATACACTCACGAACAATGAACTCGGGTCATTTTCTATGACCCGATGAATTATAGAAAATGACCCGAATTAATTGTCCGTGAGTGTAAATACACAAAGTGTGCGTGTCTGTTTCACATCCCATACTGAATGTACTACCCATTTCAATAGGGTACTTGCCTGTAGTCAATATAAATTACTTCACGCTAGCCTTGAAATCTGCTTTCGAAAATTAGCAAAAATCAACTAAAATTCACCTATTTAACGTTTTAAACGATTTTTAAAAGACCAAAAGCTATAAATGAGGACATGATTTGATGTTTGAGCACAATGACGTCATTATGCTTTTTCTCATAGAAACTTCATACTATCCGAGCGTTTTGACAATTCATAAAAAGTAACTGATTTGATCTGTCAGGAAAGTACCCTATTAAATTAAACTTTACATTTTGAAGTCTTTGGTTGTATCATAACCATTTTGAATATCGGAACATCACGCTCATTTAACCTATATCAATAGTTTTTGCAGGATCGAACAATAAAATGTTACTTTTCCGCATCAAGCTATTATTGTTATCACTTGTTTACAAATTACATCTAACAATACAGTTTTTGATTACTAGATCTATTTTTCTATGGATGTAGGTTATATCAAATTATATGATAACTGTACCAATCGATAATAAAAATTTCTAAACTTATGTGTATTTACAAATATATAAACGTAGGTAAGATTTATCTTATATCGTGTACAATTACTTCCTATATTACCACCCTTGCAGCTAGAGTCGATGTTAGACATATCGAAGCAGAAGTCACATATCTCATTTGGTTTGCTTCAATACATTTAACGAACTGGATAAAAATCACACTGATTTTAACATACATATGTTTTGGTTAAATTCCTTGATGACTAAATTGACAAAAGGTCTTAGCTGCAAGATGACTAAGTAGGTAATACACGCTCGAACCTACCAATCATAGACCGGAGAAGCAAGAAGTATTACTACGCTTCATACTCCGCGCTTTTGTTCAGAGGTTTTCTATTGACCAGAGATCCGTCTATTGTATGATGTATGTAAAGTAATTGGCTGAATAGAAATGTATATGTGCGCTAAATGTTATAATTATATGTAAATATAACACCCACGTACCACGTATACATTTTGTCTTCATTGATAAATGTTTTATCTTTAACAATATTTAAGGTGATTCGATTCGGCTTGACTTTACTCGTTTCTTACGATTTTCCTACACAAATACCTACGGTTTAGGCGCATAAGGTCCCGGTCGCAGATTGTCTCTTGGTTCCTTTCGCAAAACGTCCCTTTCATAAATGTCCCTTTCCCAAAACGGCCCTTCGGCAAGATATCCCGTTCTCAAAAGATCCCTTCACATAAAATACGTCGCTTTCGCAAAATGTTCCGTTCGCGAAACGTTCCTTCCGCAAAATGTACCGTTCGCAAAACTTTTTGAGCTCTTAGTCTACGTTTATTTCGGCTGGTAATGCCTAACTAATATTACTATTATTGTGGCCGCTAATCGCAGGAAACCCGTTATTTGCAAAGGTATGGGCAGTAGATCTGTCTAATAAAAAAAATGTCCACAAGTTTGCCCGCCAGGGTAAATCAAAGGTGTATGTGAAGTCCCCAATCCAATCCTGGGCCAATGTAAGGTCTATTATTGCCCATCTCTCTCTCTTTGATACATAAGCCTAGTTTCTTTGTACTTATACAAACATTTTGCAGCTGGGACATTTTGCGAATGCGTTATTTCGCAGACGGGACGTTTTGCGAAAGGGTCATTATGCAGTAGTGACGTTTAGCGAAAGGGGCTTTTACAGAATTTTGCGAACGGGATGGGACCGTTTGAGAAAGGGACGTTTTACGAATGGGGTATTTTGCACAAGAGGCTATTTGCAAAGAAGACGTTTTGCGCATGGGACGAAATTTTGGTGGAGGGACGTATTGCGAGTGGGACCTTATGCGCCCTAACCACAAATACTAAGTTGTTGTAATTGATTTACCTACTCGTCTTTGGTCATTCGTTATACATATTTTACCGTTATATGTACCGCAAAGTTTATTTGCGTAACCTAGTAATTCTCACGCAAAATAGGCGCATATTTGTCGTTGTAGTTGTGGAAAATTAGCCCGTGTTAACCTATATCCTAGTCATTCCCCTATTAGAACGGTTATTATCATCTTCATTGGCATTTGCGTCTATTGCAGACGATTTATGGTGTAACTGTTAGAAGACAACGTTTTTGGAGGCTGAATAGACCGATATGAGAGCGGCAGGTTTTAGCGCAGGCCTGACAAGACAGCAGGTCCAGCAGTGGATATCTTTTGGCTGAAATGATGATGATGATGATGATGACAAGACAAATTAACAACAGATAGTCTTACTGAGTTTATACACATAGACATTTTACACTTATTATACGATTTATTGTATTTACCTACTTATTCATTATGCAATTTTATGCCTAACAAGCCCAACCCCCAACAAGTAAATTCTTATAACTTAAGATATGTCTGACTCCGACTTTTCCCATGTTGTTTTTATTTTATCATAGTTCCTTAAAATGTAAGTCATTAATATGTTTTAATTAAATAAGGCAGAACGAAGAGAATTGTAACTTAAATTTAATGTAACTTAAAAAAACGACTGACATGGTATTATGGAAGAGGGTAAATTTAACTTTTGTACTAGGTACGTAGATAACGTTAATTAATCAGCTACAGTAAAGTGTAAATAAGGGTGCATTCAACCATCTCAAAAATATATAACGACTACCTAATTAGAAAGAATTTAGGTATAGGAATGTAGTCATATATTTTTATGATGTGGGTACTGCGCTACACTTAGTTTATATTTACATTTGGCTGTATGAAATAAATGCATCAGCCTAGTCTTTGTCGATTACGGCCTATGGTGTGGCCAACTTGTAAGACGAAAATTCACATGTCAATTGAATTCTTATTGCACCATCCTAGATGAGCTAGGAATTTGTCCAGGGGCATATTATATTTATGAGATGGCCTCTCAACTATAAATGGCCACTCTGGCTTCTAGCACGATTATAAGTCGATCTCATGTCGACAAAGTTTATATAAATGCGATATATATGACGAGAAAGGCCTAAAAATTACCTACGGGTCCCTGAACACCTTTGGTTGTCGATTATTAGCAACCATTGAGCGTTACATGATAAATTCGCAGAGACCAGCACATTTCCTTACGTTTTCCAAAGAAGACTGACATTCCATCTTTCAACTTCATTATTTCCTCTTTTTAATCTACAACTGCCTGCATTTCATTACCAACCTCAAAAAGGATCCAGTGCTAGATGGTAAGTAATAACTAGCGCTCTCTCTGCGACTTTATCCAAGCCAACAATCAGATATTTTTGGCTAATGTAGCGTTGTTATTTTATCATGATTCGACATATATAAACGCGATTTTTTTATACTGTCCATTTGTGAATTGAGTTTTGGTTCCAAATAATGTTTGTTTCAACAGTACACATCCCCTTGATACACGGCAAATTACTACTCTACTAAATGATGCTCTTATTGCATCGGAAGAATTTACAAATGTCTTTTGGAGTGCTAGGTTTGTGCCTTTGGAACTCCAAATTTAAAATGTGAATTGCGATACATTGTACTGTAAGATAAGTATTCAAAATATTAGGAATGCTGTGATAGAGGGAGGTAGGAATAAAATTCTTAAAAAGTTTCTTTTTTATTTTACTTTACAGGAAATTGAGGCGTGCGCATACAAAGGCTTAAGCCGATCCAATGTTATTTTTCTATTTTATTTCCACTTTTATTTTAGGTATTTAATTTTGTGATAAATTTCTTATTATGACTAAAACTGTGATTGCTTATATTTTTTTTATTAAATATACTCTTACTTAAATTACTATTTTTATTGTAGTCTGTAGTGTCACGACGTGTTCTAGTGATCCAATGTATTTTATCTGTGATTTCTTTTGATTAGCTGTAGTATCTTCTCCGAGTGAAACTTCCTTGTGTATTTCTGTGTAAGTGGCAAATAAATATTTGTGTAAAAATTTATATTCGTTTTATTAAAACATGCCCCCTACAGTTTATGCAATAGTACATTGTGCACCGAGGGTAGTAAGAAGGGGATTACTAACGAGAGTCTATTCGGAGCCCGACGTCGTAGGCGGAGGGCTTTTAATTACTCGAGTTTATAATCCCCTTACTGCCACTATACACACAATGACTTCATCACATTTGCGAGGAAAAAAAAGACATCAAATTATTTACTGTCAATTTTTTCAATATACTCTTCCACAGATATTGCTAAGAACTGCGTTTAGTTTTCAAACTTGACAGGCAATACTGCCAGGCCAGAGTGTACTGATTTTCAAAATAAAATTTTAAAGTAAATTAATTTAATTGCATTAAAATAATTGCAAAAAATACTGAAATAATAGTAAAATATACCATATAAGTTTTATATACAGTAAAATTGATTTTGTAGCCAAGTTTTGAAGGTGGTAAATAAGCGTTGACAGATTTGAAACCTCCTTAGTCTGAAATGACGTAAGGGTAGGTCCTATATTTTAAAACTAAACTCAATAACTCCCTCGGGAGTTATAGATTTTTATAACCCATGGGAGGTAAATCGGCTCGAGCTGGTCTATAAGCCCGCGTGTTATAACACCCTTTACAGCAAGTGTGATGAAAATAAGACATTTTGCCCACTACGAGTAGGCACGAAACAGTTTATAGCCGACATAAACCATGTTTTGTATAACGAGTATTGGTCGTTATGCTTAAAAATTATTGCTAGTCCAAGTAAGACATTTTGCTCACTTGGTCGTTAAACGATTAAGTCCTTACCCCTTTAACCTACAATCAATGGTCTCTTCCTTGTCTAGTTGTAACAGATAATGCCATAGTCTACGATTGATTTGTACCTTTTTATAATACATTTTAGCGGGGCGAGGCCCAAGCTACCGGTGGTTAAGGATGCAGAGAGGAACCTGATAATGCGCGCCGTGTCCAAAAGTGCCGCCTTCTGTATCTGGCCCTTGACCCAGCCATCTAGCCAGTCTCTTTAGATGGTGATCGAGACTCTTCGCTATAACCACGCTATAACGTTCGCCGAAATGACTATCGGAACAATGATCGTCGAATCAACATTCCACATGGCGGTAACTTCGTGAGCCAAGTCAAGGCTCTTGCTGAGCTTGTCCTTCTCGGCCTTCACGAGGTTCTCGTCATGGGCGATGGTGATGTCGACGAGCACTGCCCGGCAATTGGATCGATCTATTAACACGATATCAGACTTATTGGCTACGATAGTCCTGTCCGCGATGATAGATCTATCCCAATAGAGTGTGGCACGCACGGCCAGTTTTGAGAACCGGCATCGGTGCATACTTATAGTACGTCACTTCAGACCCCACAAGACCATATCGAAGAGCAATGCTGCGAGAATTGCTGGTGAATGATCCTGGCTACTTGATTATGTCTGTGCAAGTGTGGTGCAAGTACTCGCCGTTAGCTAGAGGCAAACAACCGGAGATAATATGCCTGATAGACTCTCCGGGACGGCGGCATGCCCGACAGAATTTTATTATTATTACAAAACGCACAGTCCTTAAATTCCGGTACATGGAGGAGCATGATTGTGACTATCCTGTACCTAATTGATTTATTTATTTTAACTTTATTGCACAATACAAGAGAGTACAAATGGCGGACTTAATGCCATGAGGCATTCTCTACCAGTCAACGATTAGGTTAAACAGAATAATTAATAATAATTGTATCACTATATAGTATAAAACAAATTCGCTTTCTCTGTCCCTATGTCCCTATGTATGCTTAAATCTTTAAAACTACCCAACGGATTTTGATGCGGTTTTTTTTAATAGATAGAGTGATTGAAGAAGGTTTATATGTATAATACATGCATAATATAATAGAGAAACACCGTGCGAAGCCGGGGCGGGTCGCTAGTGATTGATAAGATAAGAATAGTACCTACTCCCTCTCAAAAAATATACTTTTTGAAAAAATAATTTCGGTTGAGAATTACAGTATTAGGAACACATGGATGATCCATAATGACAGGTTTTGAGAGGCGGCCGCATGGAAAATTATTTCCGTTGGAGGCGAATGGCGGTTTGAGCATGCATTTTCCTCTACCAAGTGTAATTTGGAGCTTCTAACAATAGGTGATTTTGAATTCGGTGTAATTGTAAAATTAAATTCTTAAGAATATTTCAGCGATTGTTGTACGATCACCAATCAATCTGAGTGGGATCGATGTGATACCCCCCCGTAGACAGCGATAAATCATGAATAGTATCGATAGGACGAGATACCTACTGTTAATATTATTATTTAACTTAACGTTGTGATGGTCTTGACAGTCTTGGGAAGAACATACCTGGTTGTCTTGCACCATGAGGTTGATTTACAGATGTATGTTCGTACTTAGCTATTCTGTGATTACAAAGTGGTGTAAGTACAAAAAAATACTATATTTTGTTTTATTTCTTGTAACCCATATTCTTCAAATAACCTCGTTTCTACAAGTCGCTTTTAATGTGCTGTGCGTCTATCTATCTATCAGCCACGGACGTCCAGGCTGTGCTGCTGAGCATAGCTTTCCCCCATCAGTGGCGTGGCGTAGGTAAAATACCTATATCCTTGGGCAAGCCGATGCAAATTTAGCGTACATTTTACTTAAGAGCTGTAGAATAAGGTGATCAAATGCCTGATACTAGGCAAGCCGGTAGGAATCGAGTTCCTTGGACGCCATGCTACTACACAAAGTGCGGTTCTGAGCAGACCGCATCCGCCGGCTCCCCGCTACCTTCAAGAGGTCATCTGTCGACCGAGTTTCGAGTTTTTGTGTGCGTAAGAATACAAATACAGACTTAATTTTGATTGGTAATTGAATCGTGGCTCATGGGAACGTCCGATCGTGACTAGCGCCGATGTTATATTGGATATTTATAGATCTGTCTAGATATTATGAGCATATGGAGGGCGAAAGGCGAGCTTTAAAAAATACTACGTCAATCCAGCACTAATGGACAACAGGGGAGACGTGGAGTTGCTGTAAAGAATATAAATAAATGTGTTTAGTTTGAAAAATAAAACACTAGGCATAGACTCTAATTAAATATATTTTTATCGAACTTTAGAAAGGAGGTAATTTTCAGTTCATATAATAGTACATTGTGTATCTAGGGCGGTAAGTAACAAATTACAAACGAGTGTTTGTTATAAGCCCGAGATGAAACTGAGGGCTTTAATCACACAAGTTTGTAATTCCTTTACCGCTCGTGGCACACACAATGTTTTTCATCACACTTGTGAGGAAATCTTAATAATAATAATTATAATTTTAATTTAATTTGCATACCGTCCTCGGTTTAACATGTAAACCGTGTAAACCTACCAATAATTGAATAAGACCTATGTATATAATGGTAAATATAACCTTACTAATCGTCCCAGTATGACAAGAAAATATTAAAACAGAAAGTGACATTAGTGACATATGCCATAGACAATGCAAATGTCAAGTCACGTTCTGAAACCATAGCGGTAAAGACCTAAAACGGCCATTTTAGTTGATTTTATATTTGTAAAATACTGAAATACACTATTTAAACATTTAATTAATCTTACCGAAAAATGTGTTTACATGTATAGGTAATTTCACGAAAGTCATGTAATGACAGCGGGATTTTGAAATTACTGTTCTTTTTTCGTACCTACTGATAGCAGGTTCAACAGTGAATTGCAAGATAGACCAAAAGTTTGTTTATACTATAGCCTTGTGTTTATTTACTTACTCATTCATTTCATTCATTCACTTTTTTTTGCAATGAGTACTTCATGTAGCTGCGTGTGTAATCATTCACCTCAACTCTCGTGAAATTATCTATATTTGCCTATAATATCGTTAAATAAATATTTCGGTGATAAAAGTTAAAAAAGTAAATTGGCGTTTCCTTTGAACATGACAAATAAGAGCAAAACAGAACCTGTGTTTCAAATATAAAAAACCCTGTAGAGCCACGGGACCCAGACTATTCGACGCAGAAAAATTTACTGATTCCGAATACCTATGCAAAAAATTTTTTGACCAAGTGGCGGTTACTACGTTTCCGTTTGCCATCGATATGATGATCTTCGAGTTAGAATAAATCTTTCCGCTCTTGAACGCCCGTTTAGAACGGTTAGATAACTCAACTTAATACCCTGAAAATATAAAGCTACCTATTACTTCAAATGTCCTCTCCACGGCGTTCACTGCGCTATCGAAATGGCTGGTGTGACGCGGCCTTGTATAACATGAACTACCAACTTCACGCAACACTGGAACCACGTTTATATTAATGATTGTTTTTGTGATTACTTACGGATATTATTTAATAAACTGGATGTTTGATCTTACAATTCGAAGACATGTGTAAATTTTAATCTTAATAGCGACATAAGTATTTTAGGGTAGTATAAAATAACAGTGAATTTTATATTATTACCCATTACAATTTTATTTATTTATTTTTATTTTACCTATACATATTTGATTTCAAGAAATCAATTCACGGCTTCAAGAAAATGAAAACTAATTGTATCTTTAAATAATTAATCATGATTCCACAAAAAAAAAACTTTTTTTTTAAATAAGACGTAAGCCGTACCTTGCTGGAATACCTAATTTAAACCGAATTAAAATACCGACTGGTTCACTTTCGCCATGCTCATCCACCGCACACCGTTCTAAAAGCTTTCTGCGGCAGGCGCGCACATTACGCGCTAGTCTGTTTCCACCAGACACACCTCTGACGACTAGTTTTAACAACAAATATGTATACAAAATAGATACAATAAAAAAAAAGATTATAGTCTGAAATAAAAGATTTTTATTTTATTTTATTTTTTTATTTTATAGGAATTTACGGTTTAGGTAGGTACTTACATATTTTCACCATTGTAATAAAATTATGCTTCACTGACATAAATATTTGTTTAGTATCGGTACTATCGGTATTCCACGCATCGTTTTTATCTGTTTTTGGCTTTTATTTGGGTGTGAGCAAGGACCTTAAAATAAATAGCCGGGCGGAGCCTCGCTAACAAAGAACGATTAAACGATTTATTAGCTTGGTTGTTGTTCCTAATAATATTTATCAATTGATATTTTGTTAGGTACCGGCGAATTCATCAAATAAGCATAAGTAATGATTTGTGTATATGGTTACTTTTCTTTAATGAAATATGGTACTCTATTTAGAGTTATATACAGCGTTTTACCGAAAATAATTTACATAGGTAATATTGATTTGGGCTGTGAAAGTGCAAAGTGTTTTAATATTGTTTATTTTGTGCACCAACTTTTGTACGAAAATACAACCGCAGTAACCTTAACGTGCTTGTAACAAATGATGGCTGGTTCCGTCCCGCACGGCTGGTCCGAGGTATACCGTCCTGAAAGCTTTCAGCCGCAGGCGTGCATATTACGTGCGTCGGTTTATTTCCACCGACAGACAGCGATCTCTGGCGGCCAGTTTGTGTTAACAACATGAATACAAATTACAAAATGAAAGTACTTGGAGCTGTATATCTATAGTTTTTTTTAATTCAGTAATTAGTCATTAATATGCATTTGTTATATCGATCTGTTGTGTTAAGGTTTTACCAAGTTACGATTTTTTTAATGGAATTTTGTTTTTTGGGTCTCCTGAAAAGTAGACCTGTGTCTCTTACGACATTTGAAATTTCCACTGTCGATATAGGTAACGTTTATTGGTGTTCCTAACGGTAAAATATATAAACCTAACCTTTCGTAGATAGTAATTTGGGAGTTTTGAAGAATTTGAAGTATTAGACTAGGTATATGTCTGTAGTCTTATGAAGTTTCTTTACTTTTCTTTCATCTTAGTCATCAAAAAAGTATGATGGTCATTTCGTTATAAATGTTTAATTGAAAAGTGGTAGACCATATACGTATACATTATGAGACTGTAAGTATACAGAAAGCATGTACTTTCAATAACGAATAAATTATATCTTATCTATGCATTATGACTTATTAACATAGAAGTTAAAATCACGATAAGTACCTACCTAGCAAAACAGTACAATTTTAATTAACGCTCAAATCAAACAATTTTTGCAAAGTATCGCCTAATTCCTACCGCCATCTGTCGCACAATAGCCTTAAAATTGGTCAAAGATCTTCGATAGCACCCCGGCATGACGCGGCCAATGATTTTATTACTGTATCATCTAATTACTAGGAACTCGTGTAGATTCCTATCAGTAACACATGGCGTGGCGATCCGAAGGGTAGATTACAGCGCCGCATTTAAGAGCCGCGTAGCCGTGCTCGCTTATATGAAGACATGGCTCTTCTTATTTTAGTTGTGTATTCACCATTTTTATATGCTCTTGGCTCTTGGATATTTTTTTCTTAATAATGAAAAATCAAGTCTCCTTAAATTGCGTGGGTTTCACGATTCTGACAAAATCTTCGTGGAGGTGTTTATCAATAAGCACCAATGTTGCATTGCCACTTCGGGTTGCATCTCGGACTCATCTGGTGATACTTCAGTTTTCTACATACCTAATCTCGCTGTAAAACTATACAAACATGTTATAAAAACGTAGCAAGGCTGTGTTTGCACATTATATAGATTATTCCAAAAAGTAACTGGGGTGTATTAAAATAAGTAATTAAACGTAAATATTTAGTTTTTGGAATGTTTGTCAGTTTGTCACTTCACGCAAAAACTAAAATTTGGGGTACAGATTGATGACCCCGGTTAATACATAGAATACTTTTATCCCTCTAAACCGAAGCAAAAAAGAGACAAATTATTTTACCTCGCTAAGGCGAAGAACACACTGAAATCGCCGCGATTTACGCGCCAGTGTGCCCCACCCCGCGATTTTTCTATACAAATCGATGATACTACATACAAAGTTGAAAATCGCTGAGTCGCGTGTCGCCGCGATTTTCGCTGCAGTGTGAGATCCGCCTAAGTCGCGACTCGCGGACGAGTCCTCTAGTCTTACATATTATTACCTAGATACTTATAGTGGCGTAGCGTCAAATATATTCTTAGTAAAGCCGGAGAAGATTTGGATTACTTTTTCTTTTGGAGTAGGTCATAGTAGGTCATATGTTTTAAAATAGGCAAGCCGGTGGGAATTGGGTTTTATGAACGCCACGCAATTGATACTTAAAGTCTTTCTTGTTTTAAGGTTGAATAATAGCATAATAATCGTTCTGATTGCCCACAATGCCCACGCATTGTCACCGGCCACCAGGTGACTTTGGACGGAGTCATTATCGGCATTATCGCGTGCAGGCCTCCCCCTGTAATTAACTAGATGGGGCCCTCGGATGCGCCCCTCGGATGAGTAACGTGGGCGCGGCCAATGCTTTGACTTTTTGATTTGAAACATTTGTATTTATACTGCGATCTGCTTTATAAAGTTCTTACAACTAAAGGTTAACCTAAAGCTACTCGAGAAGTATTTCGTGGAGGAAGGAGTCTTTATTTTACGTGAGCGGTGATTGAGAAAATTAGGTAGGTATTATATTATTCGTATTCGCGAATATTCGCAAAATTTTCAATATTCGCATTCGTATTCGCAAAAATCGTTGCGAATATATTGCGAATATTTTTGGTGTATTTTAGACCTTAAAATTAAAGGAAAAGAAAAAAACCGGCCAAGTGCGAGTCGGACTCGCGCACAAAGGGTTCCGTACCATTATTTATAATAAAATTGCTATTAATTCTCGAAAGGAGGCTTTTGCTCGTAAATCTTCGAAAGGCGCTAGATGTAAATACAATAAATTGAAAAAATATTATTAAACATGTCTTTTATTCTGTTTTTAGTATTTGTTATTTTAGCGGCAACAGAAATACATCATCTGTGAAAATTTCAACTGTCTAGCTATCTCGGTTCATGAGATACCCGAGATACGAGGTTTTCAAGGTAAACGAGCAAAATATCACGTTTTTTGTATGGGAGCCCCCCTTAATTATTATTATTATTTTGTTTTTAGTATTTGTCGTTATAGCGGCAACAGAAATACACAATCTGTGAAAATTTCAACTGTCTAGCTATTACGGTTCTTGAGATACAGCCTGGTGACAGACTGTTTTTACCCTTAGGGTACGGAACCCTAAAAAATTGTAATTAAACACTCTGTTAGATAAGTACATAAAGTGTAAATAAAATGAAAATAAGATAGGTATTTATTTTTGACCACCGGCTCCAATTTTTCTGCCGCATGCATATTCAAAATCATTATCTTTAGGTAAGGAATTTTGCTAAAAACTTCATTACTTATTTTATTGCAAAACTGAATTAATTTTAAGTTAATCGTAATTGAAAACTATGTATTGAATTTTCATAGTTAATATTTTTTTTTATTTCTTGTATTGTAAAATTGTATAATCAATATTCAAAAACCGATATTCGTTACATCCCTAGTAGGTATAGTGAGATCCGATAGAAATTATCAAAAACTTTTTAATTCACGTTTAAGAGGAAACAGTAAGGTCGAGAGAATTGAAAATTAGGTATTTGTAAAATGTGTCGCTGTCCCGCACTGCCCGCCTCTCCGCCGCAGAGCGCGATAGAGACAACTGCAGCTTGGACCGAAAATACCTTTTAAAATTTCATGAAAACAACGTTTCGTAGTCCCCTGATTTCTTCCCCAAAACTGAACCTATTTAACTAATTTTTTCATTAAACATTAAAGAAAGGCTTTGGCCATGTTCCTATGTTTTCATTTTTCTTAATAATCTAGTCAAATTTGTTTTCTGGATGTGTGAACACAGCGGAAAATCTGGCGTTTTTTTTAGGTTTTTGAAGGTTAATATCTCTTTTGAGAATCAATTTATCGTAAAAAGAAAAACATAGGAACATATCAATAGTAGCCATAGATTTTTGGACAAAAAATTATTGCTCTACTGGCATTATCCAAGGAGGAAACACGTTTGTATGGAAAAACTGCCCTCCTGTTTCCTCTTAAACGGGTCGGCCCTTAGAATTTGTGAAAAAATAAATACCGTAAGGTCGGGGTACTTTCGCCCTGGGGGGTAACTTTGACCAATAGGGATTAACTCAATTCAGGTTTTATTATTGCATTTAAATTACGGCACATTGCCATGTGGTTGGTTTTAGCTGACCGTTAATGTTTTTATGTTTATTATCAGACGTTATAGATCTGAGATATGTAAGTTGTAAGGTGGGCAAAGTTACCCTATATCAATGATATTTTATAAGTAGATAGGTTACAAGCACTCCAAAAGTGAAGCACTGAAACCACGATAATTGTATTGGTGCCCTTTTTGTAGTGGGTAGTCACTCGCGGGTCGGTCAACGAAACGCACGACGATGTCAAGGGTGAATATTTACAAGATTCACAAAAAAAATGCCGTCGTGTGTGATCAGAAAGTGCACCAATCATAGCAAAAAGTGCAACAAAGCGCAAGGGATCACATATCACCTGTAAGTACGCTGAAATAATTTAATTTTATCATTTTTATTATTTTATTTTTCAAATACGACGCCATCTTACTACCATAGAGGTCATTTGAATGAAAGAGACAAACTTACGTCTTTGACAATGAGAGTGACAAGGATAACCAACCTTCTGCGTGCTTAATCTGCGAGCGCCGAGCAGGCTCCGAGTCAATCCGAATATAGCCGATGGGTTCACTCGGTTACGTTTAAAAATTAATCGCGCAAGTAACAAAAAGCTAGCTGTCTCTTTTTTTTGCATTATTGTAACTATGCCATCTCTTTTATGCAATCTGTTAATATGTGTGAGTATGTACACCGTACAGTGAGGTACCAATGTGTGCTGCTGCTTTCTTGGAAGCATATTTCTCAGCTGGCGAGTATGCGTATAACGTATCTTCTTATAAAATATCATTGCCCTATATTTGGCCAAAGTACCCCGACCTTACGGTACATAAAAAAGTCTGTGGGTAGAAATTTATTTGGGAGCTTAAGGATCTCCTTCTAGTATCTAGCAATTGACCCCTCCTGTCCACCATTTTAATGTAGCAAACGATGTACCATACAACCTGTATACTTATTCTTTACTGACTAGGTACTGGTGTTAATGCTAGGCTGTAAGCGCACAGGTTTGTTAAATAACGTACACGTACCTAGGTTGGTCTACGTATGTACAAATGCTCCAAAATTAATGTTTTTACTATTTGCAAAAGTAAGCTAATTAATTAAGCACCTCTGCCTACTAATACCTAAGTATGAGATACGTGTACAATTGCATCAGCCAAAACATCTCCATCATCTGTCCAAACAGAAACATGACACAGAGCAGACCCCGTGTCGAGTGTCGCACACAGAGGTTCCTGTGTCACCCTATCCCAACATGTTGGTATAGTCAGCAGGAGATATATCATACCGACCAACAGCTGGAATATACTCCTATACTACCCTGTCAGTACAACAAAAAGGCTTATGTTAGTAAGACATTTTTATCTGTTAGGTCGTTCGGTAAGCAGAGGTGTATATACGAAGATTAACGCCGCTCGAGGCGCGTCCGGGCGCGGCCGGGGTGCCACCAGTCTAATTGACGGTGCACCGGGGTTAACGTGCTTTGTTCCCCATATTGGATGCTAATTTTTGGTTTACTGTCTTGAGACATGTAAAACATGCATGTAGGTTGTAGGTTGACCTATCGATGTGTCAACTTTGTTTTTCCCAGATGTATTAAGAATCAGATTTTCGCAGGTCAAACTTCACAAGCACTTTTATCGACAAAATTCAAACGTTTGGATTTATCTCATCAGTCCAGTTCGTCCACATTTCCGATTCGTCCGCATTTCCATTCACCCACATTCCCGATTTGTCTACATCCCCAGTTCGTCTTCGTTTCCATGTCCCTGCTCTATACCAAACCTGCTCTTCGAGATTTTTCTCTAAGTCACAAGTTTAAAAATGTGGACGAAGATGCGGATAAGTGGAAATGTGGGCGAATGGGAATCTAGATTCTAGACGAACTGGAGTGATGAAATAAACCCAAACGTTTTAATTTTGTCGATATGATATAAGTCCTTATTCTAAATGTTTTCTCGAGAATGTGGACGAAAAGGGAATGCTATATGGACGAATGGGGAATGTCGACGAACTAAGAAGTGGGCGGTATAGGAATGAAGACGAAGTAAGCCTAAACGAATTCGAAGCGTCGGTAGTTCGCGTAGTGCTATCGATTTGGAAGTGAGCGACTAACAAAAGACGGTCGCTTCCGTGGCGCCTAGGTGTGTTTTCAATTTAATTTTGACAATATTACTTATTTTACTATAGTACATTACACAACTAGGGTGGTAAAACAAAGAATGGCCGAGATCGCAGATGTTTGCGGCCCGAGCTGCTAGCGAGTGACGTAAATATACGATTGAGGGCTTTCTTTATTACCTCCCGTGTTATGTACATCATTTTATGTCTACACTTGGCCAGAAAGCGGCTTTTTCCATACGCGCAGCGTGCAGTAAAAGCCACTTTATGGCCAGGTGTGGCATACATAAATAAGTCGTCGTTGAGGCGGTCTATACTACCTACTAAATCGTATAATAGAAACCATGGGTTAGGAGAGGCTGACGAGACAACACATGATATTTATTAAGAATAGAGAAAGTATAACAATATCATAGGCCATGATCTGTATAAACCCTTCTCTGGGTACCTACTTTTGACGGGAGGGATATTATGTACGCTTTTTTTTAAATCTCCGTCATTTTCAGAAAACATGGCCTTTCATGTTTTAAAAAAAATCCCTCGGACCCTCAAACCCACCTAATCCTACGAAAAGGCTAAAAATTTCATGCATCCACATGTCCCAGTGCTTAGCGCCCCCGCTAATGGTACATTTGCACCCTCCCTGAGGACCGAGGGGGAGGGGAGGCAGAGGGGAGGTAAAAGCATATTTATGTTAGTTTCTGATTGACGATGATGGCTTCCCCTTGGTTAGAGTCGGGGCAAGCTCGCTGCGACGAATTTTAAGAGAGCACGTAGCGTAGGTAAACTATACACCACTTTTTTATATTTTACGTACATCATACACGTGGTCAGAGTTGCGTGTACGCAGTCTTTAGACATATATCTCTGTGATAGTTTGTTGCGTGTACGTACAATTGCAATGCGACTCTAGTAAGATTACTAAACTAGAACAACACTTTACAGTAAAATGTCAATTTCTCTTGGTATGGACTTAACCAAGAAATATATTATTCAATAAAATCTGGTACGAAATGAATTCCTAGTCGTATTTGTGTCGGTAGAGTTGATGATGGGCTCGAATTATCGAATGAATGTCGTTGTTGTACCTATAATTGTCCTATTCATTAAACCGCCAAATGCATAGTCCCAAAGTGGCCAAATTTGACCAAACGGGACACAGATCATCCAAAAAACCGCTAAATGCATAGTGCGTTAGTGAAGGGAAAACACGGTCTGCTTTATTTAGAAACATCTAATTTTGTTTTAATATTATAAATGAGAAAGTTTATGAATTTTTTCGACGGTTTGGATGTTCGGAGTGATTAATTCCTTAGATGTTCAGTCCCTTCAACTTAGTTTAAAATTTAAAGCCTTTATTCGACACAAGGAACCGGCAGCTTACACACTTAACGCACTGTTCTCGCAGATTTTCTGGCGGGGACACCGCACTTCTAGTACCGTACCGACACAGATATAGCTGTGCATAACGTACTTATATTGAGAGAAGGTATGAGAACAAATTCATAAAGCTATTGGTGGGCCCGATGTTTCAAACAATAGCTAAGTTCAAGATAACGTAATGTAAGTAAGTAGGGGGAAAAAATTAAGAACCAGGGCCAAATTAGGAAACGAAGGGAACAAGACCTCTGTTGTGGGACTTGTAGGAAAAAAACTATTTAATGTACCGTGTGTATTAATTTAAAAAAGCTTAAATCTTATTCATGATAAGTGCATATTTACCTATTATTAACTTTGTGCATTTGTTTATTTATTTAAACTTTATTGCAAAAAGTAAAAATATCATAAAAAGGCGTATTAAATGCCATAGAGCATTCTCTACCAATTAACCTTACGGCAAAGCAGACAGTTTTTAGGCGGTGCAACTAACGTCTTTAAATTACCTATAATTAAAATTCAATTACATTGCCAAATACCAATAAAAATCAAGAATTTTGTTCTTGTTATCCATGTTATCCAATTAATAAAATAAAGCATCTGTAATTATCGTCCTAACGTTTTTCCTTTTTTCACGTATGATCCAAGATAGTGCGAGGTTATTTTTACATAAGGTTCATTATTCATAGGTATTCAAAATACAACATATTGCAGGGTGACCCTAAAACCAACGTACATACGAAAAGGGCTGATAGACCAACTCTTAAGACACCAGATTAAGTAAATTTGACATCAGTAAAAATGTCTTAGTTTTCGGGATATTGACGTTTTTGCAAAACTCGTGCTAAGTGATACTCTGACTCGGTGTTTTGAGTGTCATGGCTAAAATATCAAGTATTTTTCAAATCGGTTTTATGCTATGGGTAGCCAAATAACTATGCTATTGAACGTAATTTCTATTTTGGTTAATTTCTTCATGCTGTGGCCACAGTAGAATAACAAAAAATATTTCTCTGATTTTATTCAAATTTCGCCTCTGATTTTGAACGAGGGAGGTGAAAAAAATTACCAACTTAAGCTGGCACATGACGTAAAAAAATAGCGCGTTTATTGTAATTTCTAAAATGGTATAAAATTCACTAAAGACTAAATTTAGTTTTTGAGATAATGATATTTTGCTACAAAAATAACTGGTGGTTACCCAGTACTTAAGAGTTAAATAGTGAATAGGTATAGAACCCTTCTCTTTTACAGCACGAAAGGGTTAGCCTGGGGCCTATTCGGGATTCTCCCTGCTGCCGGATTGTATGACTATTAGCTAATTGCTTGGTTACCAATTAAACCTTTTAGAATGATTAAAAGAACATGGTATGGCCAGTACATACGGATATAAGGACCTAAGTGTGGTTTTCTGATGATACCGTATTTTTAGGGTTCCGTACCAAAATGGTAAAAAAGGAACCCTTATGGTGCGACTCTGTCTGTCTGTCTGTCTGTCTGTCTGTCCGTCTGTCACAGCCAGATATCTCGGGAACTACTGATGCTATCGATTTGAAATTTGGAATAGTGTTAAAAGTAGCTAACCCGAGCCTATTGGACATAAAAAATATCTTGTACCTTTTTACTTTTTTTTTTAAAAGGCTCCGTAATGGGACTTTGAAAATTGAAAGTAGGGCTATTATATTGAGTGGGGTATCAAATGAAAGGGCTTAATTTGTAGATTAAAACACCATTTTTATTTTTTTTCTTAAATAAGTAGTTTTTGATTTATACATTTTTATGTACCATTCCCCCCCTATTATCTCCGAAGTTACTGATCAGAAAAATGTGTCATAATTACTAATTATAAATATCAACCTGAATATTACAGGAAAAATAGAACGGTCTTGCTAACTTTAATACCTTTTTAGAAATTTACAAAACTTGGAATCCCTAGCGGCGAGTAGCAAAACTAAGCGATGGCATGTTTCACGCTAGGGGATTTCCGGGCAAAACTAGATGGCGCTAAAACACTAAACATTTAACGATGTTATAATTGAACAAAGAAACATAGTATAGTAACAATTAGTTCGTAAACAGCTAATAATAAATAAATTTAAATACATTTAAATACTGTGTCACGTTTGCAAAGTTAAATAATTGTAAATAATATTATAATTATTTTACCAAGCTTATACATAGATGGCGTTGTAAATTCGAGGAACAGCTTTTTGTATGGAGAATGACAGTCCTCTTGATTTAATGGTCCTTGCTATTAAATAGAATCATTACACGTCAGGTTCTAAATATTACAGGGAAAATCTAACTATTTTCCTAACTTGCACTGTTTTTTAGAAATTTGCAAAAATCATAACATATACTTATTTGCTTCTACTAAACAAATCGACATACAATTTTTCTTGAACTATTCGCGTATCTACTTATGAGTTTGTACGGAACCCTCGGTGCGCGAGTCCGACTCGCACTTGACCGGTTTTTTAAAATAACGAGGATACAGTGCTTAGAAGTTTCGAGTGACGCGACACAATGGTACAATTTTCACCTAGGAGTGACGTCCCAAGCCCCCACTCCGGAATTTTGATTATCTATACCTTTGTCGATTTTTAATAATTTGATAAACCAAAAAATACGTCTCCGATATTTTTCCATAATCTAACTGACGGATTAAATAGAATTATATAATTTTAACCCAGTCGTCATCCCTATTATGTACCTATCTAGTCTAGCGGGACTTGATCTCTAACGGCTCTACAGCTCAAACAGGCACACTTCCGATTGTGCCACCGAGAGCAGTGCCGTATGCATAGAATTTTACAACCAAATAATATATCAATACAATTTTTTACTTCGAAATAAAAACTTGCTGTTTTTTCTTGCCTAGTTTCAGTAGTTCGGTTTACTTATTAGTCCGGTGCCATATATCTACAACGTGCTTACCCTGTAATTATTACCTACCTATTTATTGAAATATACAGTAATGTCACACATGCATTAGCGTAACGAACCCGTGTTAGTAGCAACGCGTCGAAAAGCAATTTGTAGTCTGTCCGTCCGTCCTTTATTAACGACATTACTCATACATTCGTGTTATTCGACGATTGATCTATGACCAAGTTCAATTTGTATAAAATGTGTTAACCCCATTATGTCCTTTTTCTTGATAAATAATAATTCATCCAACATCTGCTTAATAAATAAATATGATGAATATGATTAATTGATCATAATTATGATATGAATTAAAGATGTTTATGTAAAATCACAGAATATGATAGGAACATACAGGACAGAACGTATATACAGAAAGATGAAACCGTATTTCTTAACGTAGGTAGGTATTTAAGTAATCTTATTCAAATGAAAGTGGTAAGTATAGTTTTGATGATCGCGAATAACCCCAGCACTAGCTGAAATCGTATTATAAACGCATTGTAAAGGAGATTATGCAGGATTTATACCTAAACTGGCACGAGACCTCGTGAGTTTACAAATTCTGAGTGTATAAAGCTCAGGCGACCTCAAGCGCTCAAATTCGCATTTATATGATTTCGTTACAGGGCGATGTTTTAAACGGCTCGAGGCCGGGTGAGGCTGAGAGCCGGATATGAGCCGCATTTCAATGATATTGCTTCCGCGCCGTGCCGGCCAAACACTCCAAAGGGTATTAGAATATTGAGCGAGCGGGCTCCTAAATCCTCTGTCACGTGAAATACAACAGTATAGTTTAGCATATTAAACTAATCTTCAAACCCAGTTTTAATATTGGGCCTATCACGTACCTATTAGAAAAATGCGACAAGAATACGGTGTTTCTTTCTATAATGATTTCGTCAGCAACTCAGCATGCTTTAGAATATTTTGCATTGCATGCTACTAAATAGGTACCGATTGTAACAATGAGTATAGGTCGATTCATAAGAGCTAACGTGGATTTAATATGAAATAAAACTCGTTACACTTGTTACAACACGGTATAAAATCCACGCCAGACAATAAATCGACCTATAGTAACATGCCTTTAAGTAGATGTCAAAATCAGGTGGTGTGATTGGTGGATCTTGACGCCTCATTGAAGGCGATGTCGAAGACACAGCGAGCTGGAAGAGACGTGAATACGGCAAGCTGAACACATCAACATGTTGGAGAGAGAAAGAGAGAATGTACTCCAGGTTAATTTTTTTAATTTTCTTATGCTATAAAATCACACGGCTAAACTATCATTCTAAGAAACTTCTAATTTCGTCAGTTAGTGTGAAAAGTTACGCTCCTGTGCCAGTCGGGTCATCAAGTGCATACTATTGTTTGTTGGCCGCAAAAACCACTGTACGGAATTGCCCCACCAGACGGAATTAGCCACATTGACCAAACTTTCCAGACTACATAAATTCTAGAACGTTTATCTGTTACTAGGTGCTGTTTGGTACATACCTTCATCTCCTCCTATCCTCATCTTAACACTTTGTCGCGTCACTTGTCGCCACTGCTCCGTCGGGCTGCCTAGAGCTCACCCAAACTTTAAACCCTCCGAATAAAAACAAGGGGCAACTTGACGAGTACAGGGGAATGTATCGAATAGTTATTAGTTATTTTGGATTCCTCTTACTCTTATATACAATATTATAAAATACCATTAGCACTTCATAGTAGGATTTGGAGCGAGAAAAACGCGATAGTAAGTAATTTAAAGTGTAATACCTAAAATTCCTGTTTTGAAATCGGTTACTAAACATGTGATCAGGATCACAAAAAAAATTCATGCCTCCATAGGTAGGTATTTCAAAATAATTAAATTGGTTGACTGTTAGGCACAAAATTTTGGTATTTCTACTCCCACCCGAGAATACCAAGAATACCAATGAAATTCTTACAGGCCGACATTCCATTCTGGTCAATAAGAAGTACTGGTACGTTGGTGCCTCTTTATAAACTTGGCACCTGCGACAGTTGCCCATTTTACAGCCTTTGATTGAGCCCGTTTTTACGAGAGATGGTCATATACATTTTTGGAAAGAATCCAATTATTATGTGGAATCGAAAGTGCATCTATGGCATCGCTGTTCCCGGCGCGATCCATTAAGAGGATTAAAAGCGCCTCCTCGCGATACCGTGCCGAACAACCAATACAACATGTCAGCCTACTGTAGCTACCTATAGGCACCTTTTGGGGTAAGCAAGTCACAGTTGGTAGCCAAAGGTTGGAATATCACATATTTTGATACGACTTTGTATGCGTACTTATATTTCAAAGCTCAATGTCTTCAATTTTATGTAAGTAAGTTATTATTATGCTGAAGTATGAAATATTCACGATAGCATTTATCATAGGTACAGGAAAGGAGGAGGAACTATTTGAGGATAAATTCCTGAGAGATAATCGTGAGGCAGGAATTAGCAATCTAATGTTGGGTACTTAAATTTATTTAAAGATGATACCTATTTGTAAAATCGGGCTATCGATAGTGACAAAGGTATCCGTCCAAAAAAAATGTGTGATCATCTCTCATTCTAACAAATAGTTACATCTACAGTCAAGGATAATGAAATCGGGTCATTTTCTATATTGTTCATAGATAATGACCCGAATTCATTGTCCGTGAGCGTCCTTATCTCTGTTGGCTGAAAAAAACTGGCTCATCAAGAACTATTTTACATAAAACGGCAGTGAAATCAGTCCACGTGTTTGAAAGCTCTGACACCACTCCCATGTCCACAGACAGTCTGACACGCATTCACATAGACTTCAATCAAACTAAGTACCTAACACATTTTTTTTTGCTCCGACGCATTATAAAAGAAAAATCTGAACTGACTCTTGTCGTAACCACTTAATTACCAGAGTCAATGTTACTGTTACTATTCCTTATGATTCGTTTGCTCATAAACTAATTAAAATATGAACTTTTATGGCAATTAGATGACCATGTGGCGTCATATGGCGCATCGCATGCGCACGCGTCATTGCGCGGCATGCGCTGGGGTGGCGGGTTCGATCCCGGCCATTAACGAGCTGTAATCTAGTCTGGACTGGGTAATTAGGCGGCTTGTTTACATGTCAAATTGAACTGATGTTATTTTTATTTCGATCTGATGCCAGTAGGTATCACCTAATCTAATAGCAGTGACAAGGGAGCTAAAAATGTAGCTCACTGGTTCAGTGATAAAGTGTGAAATATTTTCTGCAAAATTTCTAATTGACGTCGTGGGTCGTGGACGTGGGTATTTTTTAAACTGTATTTTTGCAGTTTAAAAACTTACAGTACGCACGCTTTTATACATTGGATGAATGGCACAGCAATCTACAGTCAGTAATTGGTATGCTGTTACGAGTAAACCTACTCGTAAAGGCACACTTTCTGATTGATCTAGAAGTGTACCACGAATCATAAGACCGGTGATTCATATAATTCGGGCTCGCTCCAGTCTACGGTCTCACCCCCCAGCCCCCCACACGATAGCTCTACTTAAACGTGTACACCGCCTGGCGGTAGGTACGTTCCTTAGACTATGGTATTGCTTTACCTCCAAGTTAATGTATAAAAATCAATAACAATCACTTAACTTTCAGCTGGGCACCCTCGTCGCGTATTTCCAGGTCATCGCGCAGATTGCGCGAGCGACGCCTGGCTGGCCACCCCCGGCGCAGCCGAGCGTGATGGTGTCAGCAAATATGGCAGTAATGCTGCCGAATGTTACTTCTTAATTAAATTTTTTGTGCATTTTGTTAAGAAGATTCATTGTTTGTTTATCGAGCTATCAATTGCACTCGAGTACCTAGTCGTCCCATTTATCGTCGTAGTGTAAAACTTCCACCCCCAGAAGCTATTATATTAAACTTTTAACGTTACTTTATGCGTGTATTTTAAAGAGGTATACCTAATTATACTACCGCGTATTTCGTCTTAATTAATTGGCCAGCCGTATGATCGTCTAATCTAATGGTAGATTGGTAGGACACTACATTATGAACCGATAATCCATATTCTTTAATGTAACACCCAGAAACCAGCTATCTCTTTGCACACACGTATACCTTTACCTATTTTCCCCTACGAATAATACCTATACCTATTTAAACACCACTTTTTACTACAAAAGACTATAATCTTTACAGGAAAATATGGTAAATGTAGATTAGTATGGTAAGTCGTAAAGGTAAACAGTTGATAGTCATATTGTCAAGTCAAGGTTTGTCTGAATCTGAATATACCTAACAGTAGCTAATGGACTCTGTTATCACTGGGGCTCAGGACGGCAGCATACACCCCGCTGCCGTCGATAGATCTCGACCTGATGCAGGGATAATCTTCTCCCCCAGCCTGAAAGAGGCTTCTTAGAGTCTAATGGTGATTAGCACGCAATCTAATCATTTCGAGAGGAGATATGCAAAGGGAGTATTTTTTGTGCTGATTGGGTATTACATTCTTACTCTCCAAAGAAACCAGAACATTCACAATTTCAGGCTTATTTCAAGGAAAGCTAATGCAAATTATACTCTGATATGTGGGTGCTATATTAAGCATCCTTTTCCTACAGAATTCAATCTACCATCGCTTTGTAATTACCATGTATTATACAGGGTGTCCCTAAAACCAACTTTGATACGAAAAGGGCTAATAGACCAGCTCATAAGACACCAGATTTAGTAAATTTGACCTCAGTAAAAATCTCTTAGTTTTCGAGATATTCACGTTTTTGCAAAACTCGTGCTAAGTGATACCCTGACTCGGTTATTTGAGTGTCATGACTAAAATATCAAGTATTTTTCAAATCTGATTTTTGATGTGGGTAGCCAAATAACTATGCTGTTAGACGTAATTCCTATTTCTGTTAATTTCTTCATGCTGTGGCCACAGTAAAATATCAAAAAAATTATTTGCAGATTTTTCCAAATTTCACCTCTGATTTCGAACGAGGGTGGTGAAAAAAAAATGTACCAACATAACCTGGTACATGACGTAAAAAAATGGCGCATTTATTTTTGTTTCTAAAATGGTATCACATTTACTAAATATTGTAATGGTTTTTGAGATAATGATATTTTTTTACAAAAATAACCCGTACTGAAGTGTCTTTGTAATCAAGAAGACCGTTCAATCACCTGCCTTATTTACGCAAGTTCATTGAATAACTAAATACATCTCTCTGTGATCAGTCGTCGTCGCGATTTTGTAGTTTTGAACATTTCTAAGTTAATGCACCTATCTAAACACCGATATTATACCTACAGTACACGATAACTGCGAACGTAGTCGCCAAGGAATACTTTATGCTGCTTTAACCTATTATCTGTTCTACGTTCTTCCAGTTCCTTAGTTTGGCATAGTTTTTAACCGACTTCCAAAAGAACGGGACGGTTCTCAATTCGTCTGTATGTTGTTTTTTTTATTCGTCCAAATACTGTTTCCACATAATAGCTTACAGATTCCATTGAATTTTCAGAATAATAAGTGTAAAAGGAATCGAATCTAAAGTAACCTATTCTAAGTATAAGCTTTAGATTTTCCAAAATGTTTGACGTTTGAGCTAGGAGAAAATTATGTGGATTAAAAATTCGGAGAGATAAAGTTATGTCATATAGAGGGAACCCCTTCCAATACATCTATGGCATACCTACCTACTACGTAGGTACTTAAACACGGCAAGTCTCAAAAAAGTCATAACACGATACAGTTATATTTTGGGGAAGTCAAGTGGCAAGTGTAGCGCCTCGCGGTTTTCTTTCAAGTCAATAGTGAGCAGAGCACTTCAGGCTGAAGAGCATGGATGCGTAGTACAGTAGCGCCGGTATTTCACTACGTTTTTAAAACTTCATATTAAGTGATATATTTAGCTTTTAGACGAATAATTCAACACGAGTTGTATTGCCAGTTTATTTGACTTTCTTTTTTTATGCATCGATGATAAGTGACTTTGTAGACCGAACTGGGGCCAAATACAAGACAAGATATCTTCTATTTCCTTTCACGTGGTGTAGGTGATATTCTGGTACTAAGTAGAACAGGTAGGGTATATAGGGTGACCGATGGTCCCATCTTTGTCTACAATGTTACTTATTATCGACGCAAGAAAAGGAAGAGTCAAATCAAACACTTTGATTCACATGTGTTACCAGAATGTACCGTTTATTAAATTTATGTTTTAGCCGATCATCATTCAACCCGGACATGTTTACTGGAGGTGTCATTCATAGGTCTCCCCCAAAGACTACCACTACGAGTGGTCGCACGCTTTTTGTCTCCATCGACTTTCAGTGACATTAACGTGGTCGTCAGACCGTTCTGAGCGGACCGACACACGCTGCGTCTTCCAGTTTGTGGTCTCCATTAAAAAAAAATACGCCGCATCACCCATTAGTTCTTCGAATTATATTATGTATATATCAGTGGCGTGGCGTAAGCCGGCATCCTTCTTCCATCCCGGTGTAGATTTTTAAATGCCTGACATTAGGCTCGTTGATCATTCAAATGCCTGACATTAGGCAAGCCGGTAGGAATCGAGTTCTTTGGACGCCACGCCACTGGTAATATACAGGGCGTTGCCTGAAACTGGATCAATAAATTAAAATGGTAATACCTTAGATTAGTAGCAATCATAATTAAAATATCTTAATGTTCTAAAGTCCTAAACTTTGGAGAAAATAGCAGTTTACTGATGAGTTAAATAAACTATATTTTAATTTATTGGTCCACTTACAGGCAACAAACACCCTGTATATGCCCAGCCTATTGCCACTTCAACTTAACAGTTAAGTTGAGTTAAAGCTCTAGCAGATATTGCGACTAATAGTAGATTCTTTCTCTCACATAATGAAAGAAAAAGATAAAGCTTACCTACTCTATCAAATAGGTACGAGGCACCTACTTCTCTCTGACGCTAACGCTAGAATGATTAATGCCTAATCGTTTTAGCGTTAGCGTTACTTATGAGAAAAATCGAACTATCTAGTCCTCTAAAACTAGACTTAACAGCTATACTTTCCAATCAGCAATCTGTCGAACCTCATATCGTCATCGTTCACGCTTAGATACACGCATTGTAATAACCAATATTGTTCCCATGAGCGAGAACAATTGAGGACAATCGGGAATATCGGAGTGTACAATGCGGACTCGTTGGAGCGGTCGTTGTCATCAAGGTAGACAATGGCAAGGGTTGCAACAATGAACTGGTAATCTGCGGATTTTTGATTAGTTGCTATTACAGTCCTTTAGTAAAGTGGCACAAAATGTGGTGATATAAATAGACATAATTTCGCAAATCGGAACTCCAGCTTTGTGTACCGGACACAGTAGCCACGCAATAGCGTGGTTCTCAAATAGGAATGAACGAGGAATGAGGATGAATGAGGAATGTACTTTAATGCTGAAGTAAATATGTATTATCCAGTGAGGTGGCAGTTGTCCTGCTCGTCACAATACAGTGGCAAACAGCTCACTCGCGTCGCTAATTTTAATAATGGCGGCAGTTTAGGTTTTAATAAGTAATCTATAAAACTTTCAAAATGTTATAAATAATACACCACAGGCAGCTCGGAACCGGTATTTTGCAAAAACCCCGATAAAGCTCAATATTTTGAATTACTTTATGCTTTTCATGTAGGGCTCAATAATGTATTTAAGTAATGATTTCATATTATTAGATTGTCCGAAAAAAAAATTATAAACCAAAGAACGGAAAACAATCCCGGTATTTTTGTATGGAGAAAATACCGGTATCTGATATCCACAGGTATCACCGAGTCTACTTTTGGACCATGGGCAAACTGATCAATACAAAGAATCATGTAATATAGGATCCGTAACTCTTCAAGACGACCCAGGCTATAAAGAGAATAGGCATTGAATCTCTTTTTTTGCGAAGTCCCGCACCGCAAGTAATCGGTAATTACATTTCGGGCGCGCGAGGCGGACCGTACCGACCGTGGCCGACCTCTAACCTCAGACTCCTCGTTTAACTCATCTATTGTACATAGGGTTGCCAGATTAAATGACCCTATTATCGGGAGCACAAAAAAACAATATTTCGGGATTTTGGGACTTTAGTCGGGAGTCGCCAAGTTAGCTCGACATGGAGCGTAGAAATGTTGCGCCGAAGCGTCAACGTTAAGCTTCACGAAAATTCGGAACGTAAAATTATTGTTTTATAAAATGAAGTTGTTTTTCGGGAGATTTTTTTCTTTATAGGAAGTTGGGAGGACATACTAAAATTGGGGAGAATCCCGCCAAATCCCGACCATATGGCAACCCTAATTGTACAGGTCTATAAAAAATGCTTATTCTAAAATACTTAATGTTTCTTCAAAAAGCTTTTCAGGCTGAAACTTTGAAAATGTATTTATTATTGGTTTGTAATGTTCCTAATAACACGATAAGATGCATCATTCACGTTCATATCGCATCCAAAAACAGCTGTAGTGTTACGCAAGCGCGGAGCGGTGGCTAAATATACCCGGTATTTGTGGACCACTTCAGACGCGCTTATCTTGCGCTAGGGCTGACGAGAGGGATAAGGATTTTCATCCTCCAAATAACGAGGATCCGAATTTAAAATTACTATTCGAATCCAGATTTTAGTGGGTAGTTATTTTTCATTACTATTAAAATTATGCTTTTTGCTTTGTGGATTACTTGTTACAATGATCATTCGAATAAAATGCTTATTTATGTGTAGTAAAATAGAAAATGCAAAAATATAGTCAAGCACACAAAAATTATATCATTTTTGTCTAGGACAGTATAAAATTGGGGTGTCAGTGATTGACTAAATGATAACAAAAATCTACCGTAATTCATACACGGAAACGCCCAAAAACGTTCACACGTAAACTGAAGTTTAATCATTAATGTTCCGCCTTTCTCTTTTTGTTATTGAGGTGTCGACAACCCTGCGAACGTTAGGCGCCGGCGCCGCTTTGAACCGCGTGGGAATGCGCGGGAGTCGAGTGCTTATTGATTGCGTTTCCGTTGTACAGGTGGCGGTGTCGCTGCCTGGCGCCTCGGCATTTGTAAGGTTTCACAGGGGTCTAGATGTGGGTACCTTAAGTTTTTTTAAGTGGTCCATATTATATTTTTTGTAGTAAGTAAACTGCTAAAAGTGTTCAAAACTGTGGCTATCCCATTTTTATTCCTTTCTGTTTTATAGAAATATTTTTTTTAATACCTCATTTGACAGATGAAGCGGTTGGTGATATGAATAGAGCTCGTGCCTAAGTCTGCAATACGTGTCTTCCATTAAAAAAAAAGTGAAACCGTCAAGTTGAGATCTGACAGATTTGAATCATCGCTGTTATTATTGCAACGGTTTCACTTTTTTTTTTAATGGAAGACATGTATTGCAGACTTAGGCACGAGCTTTATTCATATCACCAACCGCTTCATCTGTCAAATGAGGTATTCAAAAAAATATTTCTACAAAACAGAAAGGAATAAAAATGGGATAGCCACAGTTTTGAACACTTTTAGCAGTTTACTTACTACAAAAAATATAATATGGACCACTTAAAAAAACTTAAGGTACCCAATTGAGAACACAACAAACAACTGGGAACATCCAAAAGACTAGAAAAAGCCGCAATATGCAGGCAACTATTGCTACAGATTTAAAATATAGATAGGTACAGTCAGCTGCAGAGAAAAGGAACGGAACGAAAAGAATATATTACTCGTACCTCCCTAGAATAGGTAGGTATTTAATTTAACCCGGCTAACATTCGAGTACAAACCAATGGAAAACATAAAGTTCGTACTGAAAAGAATGGTGTAATTTTTTCGATTATGAATGTAATGTAGGCTCTACAATATACGTTTCTCTTCTAGTTTTTAGAATATAAGATTTTATTTCCATTTTTGAAATGTACCTCTTCGTCATTCCACAAGATTGGCCTACTTTGTGAAATGGTCCCAAAGATTGGCCTTAATGCTGGGGCCAATTCAGCCCATAAGAACCCAAATGATAGAACGCCGACTATAATTTAAATTGTTATAAAATAAGACATTTTAGATACCATCTACCGCAACGTCCACAACAATGGTATATCATTGCCAATGGATTTTAGACTTTAGGATTAAGTATTACGGTTGGGTTTGATATGGAGAGAGTATGGGGAAAAAACTTGAAAATATTTTGACACACCATTGTATAGACCTGGGGCCAATTTATCAAAATAGCTATCTCACCGTAAAATTACGGCAAATTTATAAAAGGTCCCGACCACGCCCTCATTCTTGGCGGCGGCGAGCTACGCTCGGATTGGTCGAGAAGCCATCGCGTGCGCATTAACTTTAATCTCTGCATTTTGCACGCACCACATTTACAACGAAAATCTCACGGATTTCCTATTTCTTATATTTACATTCATTCCTAGTATAACACTCAACTGCGCTGCGACTAGACGAATTTTCCAAGAATGAAAAAAATATACGCCATGTAAGAAACTCTTGTCCCAAATTTCATATTTTCGGGCTTAGAGTGTCTGTGCGTTGCCTATCCTTCATGTTAAAAAATTTCATGATAGGTAGTTAATTTCTATACCTATTTATGTTTTAAACGTTCCTTGAATGAAGTAGTCAGCAGTGATATGGCGGACCTTTGTAGGACAATGCTTTCAAAATATTTTTGTACCTAATGACCAGTTTTTCAAAACTGGCTACAGTTTTTGAAAAATCGCCATTCTTGTACTACTTCTTCTCTATAGACTTTAGTCTATAGCAATTACTAACGATTTAACTCTGAAATTATGTATTCTTAAGTAAAAAAAAAAACAAAAGATAATTAGGGCCGCAAAAAATAACTTACCTATTGACCTGTGTAATTCACGACGAAATAAAAAATAAAAACACTTTAAGTAGTTAAGTAGGTAGGTACCTACTGTTTATGGCTTGTTAACATGTCGTCGCCCGTTATTAGATAAAATAATAATTTTGGACGCGTGCTAATGTACGGTTGAAAGATTTATAGTTATGGTAAGTAGATCCGTCGTCGAGCGACTATAGTGTGTCGATACCGGTAACTTCGGTATTCGCATTCAGTTTGTGTAAACATCCCGGCGAATTTTATACCGAATCCATTATACAATTTATTTATCTAAAATATTGAATTGTGCTTCGCTGTTGATGTTGAACTAAAGTAGGTATTCTTGGCTGCGGTATCGCGAGCGTGATGTTCGTTTCTAGTGAAAGGTAAGTAATACATATTTTAATTATTAAAGCAATAACTGTGCTAAAAAAACTGGGACATATCCTCGTAAGGCCCATGGGATGGTGAGGGGCAGGGGAGCAGTTTTGAAATTAGAATTCTATTCTTATCTCAATAACGTTGAAAATTTCTTCAGCAAAATGTCCTAAATAAGACACAGGCCTTGCGAGGATAAATGGTGTATTGAGGGTGTGGTGCATAAGTTACAATTTTTGTTACAGTTATTCTCTGAAACTAACTACATATGGGAACAACCGACTTTAGTTAGCATTTTCGAAAAGGGACAAGTCGGTGAAAATCTATTAAGAAAATTAGGCTCCAACAAAGTCCTTAACTTTATGATGCCAAGAAAGGCGAATAAGTCTAACTCATACTAAAAAAACATTCAGACGAATTGAGAACCGTCCTTCTTTTGGAAGTCGGTTAAAAATGTGTGCTCGTCACCAAAAAGTGGTAAAAGCTCGCTCGCGTCGTTAATTTTATTAATGGTAGGTAGCTGCTTAAATATCTAGTAGTAGATATTTAAGCAGCTAAAGCTTTAACTTATTAAGGCTTTAATAAGTAATCTATAAAATTTTCAATAAATAATACATCACAGGTATCAACGGGTCTATATTTGGACCATGGGCAAACTGATAAATACTAAAGAATCATTTAATAATACAGAACCTGTCACTCCTTAGGACTATATCCAGGCTATAAAGAGAATAGGCATTGAATTTCTTGTTTTCGAAGTCCCATACCCGTCTGAAAATCCCTATATTACATATAATAAAAAAAAACATACAGACGAATTGAGAACCGTCCTTCTCTTGGAAGTCGGTTAAAAATATAAGTACAACTTCATAACACGAGACCACATCAGAAAGCTTTTAACCCGCGTACCCCAAAAATCGCCTGTCAAAACATCGTCGGCGCATCAAAGAGGGTGCGGCGCTTTAAATTTCTCGGGGTGAGTTGCAGAAACGAACCTCGCTCTTAACGCAACCTGTATTTAACGAACGAATGGATGGATGTTCGACTGATGGCTAATTTTAGTTTTAAAAGCCGGAAGATGTAACTTTAAAGTATATGTATAGCAGTGGCGTGGCGTAAAACATATCCTCGGGCAAGCCGGTGCAGATTTCGGCGTACATTTCCCTTAAGATCTGTAGAATAAGTGCTCAAATGCCTGATATTAGGCAAGCTGGTAGGAATCGAGTTATTTGGATGGACGCCACGCCACTGACGCCACTGAGTTATGGCCCATCAGGTGCAGTTTTGTCATTTCTGTGACGTGGTTGTATTATCGCGTGTAAGCAACTTCTAGGTACCCAATCCATATTAAGGCGCGGTAGGACCTGGCTCGCATTTCACATACAAACTAGGGTCGGGCGGAATGCAGATTATTGCAGATTATCTTCGATTTCTAACATAAAAGTATACGTTATCAACCCAAACATGAGAGGATGCCCTGTATGACTGTGAAATCATGATTGTCAGGTATTAATTTTGTCAGAAAAGGTAACTGGTGATGAACAACATGAAAAAAAATGAAAAAAATAGTGTTTTCGCGCTACTTTTCTATCGAGCGAAGTGTTCGCTATCGTGTTCTAAGTGAGAGGAAGCCCTAGATACAGTTCTGAATATTATTATATATGTTTTACAGTGACCTAAGAGTCAAATAAGTGCTCTAAAAATGATTTGGAAACTAGGCTTCCGTGCCCGATTCTGGTCTCACCTCGCCTTAACTGTACTTATGTGATAGTTTTAGCTTCACATAGCGCATTGAAATGAAATATTAACACGTGTAATATTGAGCTTAAGGAGAGAGAGCGAGGAAAAAATGATAAAGGTTGCGATTTGGTTCGTCGAAATCATTAGGTATTATAGTGTAAGAATCGAACGAAAAATATGTTTGCCATAAAGGGAAGCCTATAACGGGTATGTAGGTACAATACAGCACACTACTATCGTAAAAAAGAAACTCTTCAAACAATGGGTCCATATATAAAAATAAAATGCGAAAAGTAGATGCCCGATAAAGAAACAAAACGCAAAAGTAACTGGCTGAAATAAAACAATAGCCGTTCGAAAACATTCGAATTTCAAAGTAGGAGCCGCCATTGGCCGCAAACACCACAATGGCGTTCAGACGTCAGATTTGACAGACGATAAAAACGTCACGTCAATTTTAAAACTTGGTCAAGAACGAAACTGAGTTTTTTACAGTAGAAAATGTTAGTTTTAATATTATCGCTTCGGCTCGTTTCATAAAACCACACTCGTGTTTTAAGGCCATTATGTGTCAGTTGCATAGACTACTATTGGCTTAATAGATAATAATAATAATAGTGTCAAAGCAACGCCACATAAAAATGTATCCCTTTGCCGCTCGACATAATAATACCCAGAACCTTACTGAAAACTAGGTAGTGTAGGGCATGTAATACCTACCGGTATTTTTTGTATGCCAAATACCGGGATCCCGGTATCAGCCCATACAAGTAATACGGGTATTGCATGCTCTAAGGTAGCTTTTAGATACCTATAAATAAGTCTATAATTATTTGGATACCTAATGGATTATTTTGTGTAAGTACGATTATTCACATGATGCTAATAGCATCAGCTAAGCACATTTTTTCTATCAAACGTTATTTTTCATTTGTTATTTCATTTTCGAGGTTAGCCTCGAAGACTCATCATAGAAAGATGAGTTAAAAGTACGTAAATCATGGGTTATTTCTTTATAGCGCGGTATCCTGAAAGCGATTTTGTGGTTAGGTATATGAAAATAATGTTCTTTTGCTTTTAACAAAGGCTGGGGAGTTCTCTAGTGCTGATAAAATCAGATCGGCAGCTCCTTTTGGTAATAGTTTAATGATAGTTAGATAAGAAAGAATTGTGCTGAGTTGTGTGGAATTGTGGATTAAGATCGGCAAGTTTTTAGTTATTATATCTCACAATCAGATCAGAGCTTAGATACAATAAAAATATGTTTTTACTTTCAATTTCTTTTGACACACATAATATCTATAAACATGCGGATCGTGCAGTATAAAAATAATTTTGGCAAAAATAATGAACTCAAAAAATTTTATGTATGCAAAAGTAAATTAAGATATTAGGTAGGCTGATAGTAGGTATATAAAAATAAAAAAACTCATTATTTTTAGTCTCATTTATAAGATTACTGACTGATTACGAGTATTTAAAAGAACTAAATTTACCCAGCGCTTTTGTGACTTGTCAAGTAACCAATGTTGGAAGATTATTAAAAATTAGGGTAGATAGATATTTTTCATCAATTCAGTATTGGGCAGATTCGCGACGCACTTGAGCAGAGGCCGTGAGAACTCAATTACTGAACATATTGTGCACAACCCTTATCCATCATGTCGAGGAAGTTACTCTACCACGTTCGATACACAGTCAATACGGACCTGCTGTGAATTAAAGGTTTCACTACTAAACGCAAATATAGGGAAATTACATTAATAAATGAAAAATATTGTAGTCAATGGAAGTTAATACTTATTACGCAAACGAAACGAATATTATGCTGTTAGTAAAGGGTTAATAAATGAAAGTAATAAAATAAACGCACACACACGTAGCGCTCAGATGCGAATATCGGCAACGTCTCTGATTTATGTAGGTACATGAATGTATAACTTTCTTTTATTTTGTACAGCACAGTTAAATTTAAAGTTCGGTCTCCGGGTTAAATGTGTTTTTCAGTAAAAATAACTAAAAAACACATTTCACCCGGAGCCCGGAGGTAGAGTACCTACCTGTCAGACTGACCGTGTCGAATCCGTGTCGGATGCAAACAGGGAAGGCGCGGCGTGGGAACGATACCGTGACGGATCCGCGCGTGCGACAGTCCTAATGAACCCATACAACCAATCAGACCATACAACTACAACCCATACCATGCAACTAATCAAATTGTATAAGAACGCTTTTATAACATTTTTCAATGTTTCGATTTGGCGTACCGTGTTCATTTATACTCGTACTCTAGCTAATATGTACCTACAGCTGCTAGAGTATAAATGAAATGTCACAGTGATTCTCAAACATAAAACAACCCAACCGTCATTATTTCAAAATTTTAACTATTTTTAGAACTTACTACTCTTGCCTAAGGTAAGGTTAAGTTAAGTAGTCAGCCATTTATTCCAACATTAAGTTATCTACCTATGTATAGGTGTCTCATTTCCACAATAAGTAAGTGCACCTTATGTATAACTTAATGATAGCGCCTGTGTCCCTGAAGTTGCTTCCACCACTACTTAACTTTGTAGGTAAATACAGGGTGATATTATTTCGGTTCGGTCCCGAAGGCTTTTAAGGAAATTGTCGGCGGCACGCCCTCCACCTTGCTCTACACTTAAAGCCACTAGAATAGCACAAAAATAGAATAACCAACTTTGTTGTAATGTTTGTATCGTTTTTAAGCGATATTTAATTTTTACTTTACTTGGTGTAGCTTTTTTGTACCGGGATGGAACATGGATGGATCTTGCTTGATATGACACATCATTATAGGTGAGAAAGATACACTCACGTTAAAATTCACATGTGTTTTTCATTAAATTTTGTTTTCAGTAATTGTCTAAAGGGGCCATTCATTAATTACGTACGACGGTTTTGGGGAGGACCCCCCGGTCAACCATGTCTTATGTTTTCTTACAGGGGGGTGGGAGGGGGTTTTGATCGATCTTACGTAAGATCATAAAAATGCGCAAAATAATCTTACGTAAGATCGATCAAAACCCCCTCCCACCCCCCTGTAAGAAAAAATAACACATGGTTGACCGGGGGGTCCCCCCCAAAACTGTCTTACGTAATAAATGAATGGCCCCAAACCTACAAATTATATTTAAGTAAGGCATTCTAATTAAAAAAGAAATGTACCCAACATATTGTCCCGTAGTGTAACGCAGGTAGTGTACAATTTGAACCAATTACAGCATTATGTGCCATCTAATATCACATAATAGCTCGACCCCAATGCTCAACCCAGTTCAGAACTCTATGTAGAGCAAGGTGTAACAGCGAATTTGTGTCAATACGTCTTAACGTATACTTTTCCAATATGCAAGTTGTACAAGTATGTAAAAGGCGGGAGACGGTCATAAAGGCCGAGCTACGACCCTCATGACCACGACTACTCTTACAAGAGTACACGACTAGAAGAAGAAGTAGTTTATGCGCTCATTCACAGCTGTTATTATCAGATTAATACCTATCTCTAAGTTTCCCTTCGTATGAGTTCAGTTACTTAGCTTGCAATGTAATCTTTTTGAATGTCCTATTGTTTTAAAAGTAACTGCCCGGTCGACCGCGACTTCTCAACCGTTAAACTAATCCGGTGTTGAAGTAACTTCTCGTGTAACAGGTAGGTATTCATAAGAAAAGCTGAATAGACAAAGGGAAATTACAACATGGTAACATCGTTAGCTAATTGTTTTGTGTGACTGCACGGTTGACGGCCAAACGTGAGAAGATCGTGGTAGGCTCGCTAGGCATTGGGTAGGGTGAGATTTTAGAGAAAAAACCAGACAAGAGCGAGTCGGACTCGCCCACCGAGGGTTCCGTACAAATACAATAAAGACGATATTTTTTATGATTTATTAATTACAAATGTAGAGTTTTCAGATCTTTTCTTATAGGATAACTGTAGGGTTTGCTCCCGGGAAATAGCGGAACCGAAAGTACCGGAATTTCCCGGTATATTGAGCCGAGCAAAAACCGGGACGTGAATATGAAATTACTTTCGGGACTTTCGGGAAACACATTTAAGGAGCATTTAATTTATGTTTTCTGGTGTAATTACTATATTGAGTTCTGTCTATTCAAACAGTAAGAGAAATGGCAAACCAAACACGTGTGGCGACCGTGGTTACGGCGATCAGCGGCGACTCATCCCCGCCTGCCATTGGTCCGTAAAATTGTGGTGTGATTACTAATTTAATTATATTAATAAATGTGTTTTTAATGCCATATGTAGTTGTCTTTATTATAAAACTAACTGAATATCATCGGACTGACAGTCTTTGAAAACCCATCCCGAAAGTACCGTACCGGGACGTTCCGGTTCTATTATCTTCCAGTACTGAAAATCGCGGTTCTCTAGAATGGTACCGGTACTGTGTACTAAGTATAAGACGGTATTACTTGCTAAAGTTAATAGTTCTAGGTCAACGGAGATAACCCTATAAATTTTGGTTTCCTTAAGAGAGTCGAAATGTACGTTTTCTACGCGTTCCCGAGATAAAGGGTCTTCACAAACGGACAGACAGACGGACGGACGGACTGAAATACATACCGACAACAAAGTGATCCTATAAGGGTTCCGTTTTTTCCTTTTTAGGTACGGAACTCTAAAAAGTAAAAGGTATAAGCTCATATGGATTCATAAGCATGCAAATCTCTTACCTTACACCGGTCAACATATATTCATGCTGCTACAGACATAGGATTATCAATTTTGTTGACACGCAAAGCATGTCACCGACTCTGAATTATTAAAACCATGTAGGCATGCAACGTCTTAAAAATACTTAGGTAGCTACGATTCCATGCCAGGGTAAGGAATATTGAAGTTGAGGAGGTGACATAATTTTCAATATCCCACCGTGTAATTTCTACTTTTCATTTCATGTGAGTGCTACTCGATTCGAACCTTCTATCTGCTTACTAATCTACTTACTACTCGGAACACAAAAACAGCCGTGACCGGGGGTGGTCGGTGTGTGATCAGCCTAATCCCCCTCATGATCCGTGTGTCGCCGCTCTAAGAGGGTGGGTTTAAAATATATAACAATTGTTGAGGCGTAAGGAATTGAATTGATAATGGTATTTAGAATCCCTCATAATGTAATTTCAGGCCTAGCAGATGTATTCCAATCCAAAATAAATAGGAATTTCAGTTTTGAGAAAATAATAGAACCAAAGTATAAAGACGAACGAGTAGTCCAGCTTCAGCCGTTTAGGAGCGCGCGACACATATTCACACAGACGCGCGATAGCACATATGTGTGAGTGTGATCCTTACTGGAGCATTCTTACGCATTCTTAAAACTTTGCTTGTAGTGCGTTCGTACACGGCGCGCACACATTCAAGCGCGCGATGTACCTCTTGTAGGAAGAAAAATTACTGCTATTATATTGGGATAGAACGTGTCGCACAGTACGTATGTATAAAATGTAGGTAGGTACCTATTGTATAGAGGTCGCATATCACATTCTCGGACAGCACCAGCAGGTCATATTCCCGGACAATAACATATTAGTAGATTGTGTCACAAGGGAGCAAAATTATATATTTACGGCGAGGGCGTACATTGAATCCTGAACGAAGCGAAGGATTCTACAATTGAATCCCGAGCGTAGCGAGGGATTCTAAAGTATAATCCGAAGCGTAGTGAGGGATTCAAGTGTTAACGCCCGAGGTGAAAATAATTTTGCTACCTTGTGACACATACTGCTTTTCACACCGACTACTTATGAGGAAAATTTAAATACAAACGCTACCTACCAAAATAACGAAATATATAGTTAATCAAAGAGCATCACACATTTTTAATAAAATGAAATGTTAAATTGTTCAATTTATAGTCTCTTATTATTTTATAAAACGTATATTATTTTTTACGGACGGGACGGGACCACTTCCATATTATATTTATGGCCCTCGCCTGCGGTTCGGACCGCTAACACCTGTGATCTGGGCCACTCCTTATTATACCGCCCTCTGTGTGTAATATATTAATAAAGCTGTCTATGGTATGGGATATTCTAAGTGGGTTCAAACTAGGGATGTAACGATACCGATACCGATACCGATATATCGGCCGATATATCGGTATCACCGATATATCTGTATCGCCGATATTATACAACCGATATTTGAAGAATTTGCTGTATGAAAAAAAATCTGCAAAAAATAATTTCAACTTCTGACTTAATTTATGTACTGGTCTATTCTATTACCTTGTGCAATATGTTAATTAAATCTTTGGTTCTTAATTAAAAAAAAATGAATTTTGAGTTGACAATTTATTATTTTTACTTTACACTTTCAAGGTTGACTCTTTGGTAAATATAGCCAGTAGTCATTGCCATTAGTTATAATAAGGACATAAAAATATCTGAAGTTCATACTTCATTATTAAGCTAAGATATCGGTATCGGTATCGGTATCGCCGATATTAACTACTATATATCGGTATCGGTATCGTATCGGCAAAACTGTGTATCGTTACATCCCTAAAGCTAAGATATCGGTATCGGTATCGGTATCGCCGATATTAACTACTATATATCGGTATCGGTATCGTATCGGCAAAACTGTGTATCGTTACATCCCTAGTTCAAACTAAAAATACCCTGTTGTCCTCGAACAGAAAAGTATCACTTTGATCCCTCTTATGAGGGATCAAAATACTTTTTTCTGAATAGGAGGTGTGAAAACATACATAATTTCCGCACGTACGTATCTATGGAATGAAGTACCAAAAGCTACCTAATTTTAGCATTTTAATTTGTAAGAGTTTTTAGTAGATTGTGTCACAAGGGAGCAAAATGATGTATTTACGGCGAGGGCGTACATTGAATCCTGAACGAAGCGAAGGATTCTACAATTGAATCCCGAGCGTAGCGAGGGATTCTAAAGTAGAATCCGGAGCGTAGTGAGGGATTCAAGTGTTAACGCCCGTGGTGTAAATAATTTTGCTACCTTGTGACACATACTGCTTTTCACACCGACTATGAGGACAATTTAAATACAAACGCTACCTACCAAAATAACGAAAACGAAATATATAGTTAGTCAAAGAGCATCACACATTTTTAATAAAATGAAATGTGAAATTGTTAAATTTACAGTTCCTTATTATTTTATAAAACGTTTATTACTTTTTACGGACGGGACGAATTTACCACTTCCATATTATATTTATGGCCCTCGCCTGCGGCTCGGACCCCAAACACCTGTGGTCTGGGCCATTCCTTATTATCGACTTTATGTAGAGTCGATATGTAGAGTCAATGTAGAGTCGATAATGTAGAGTCGATATGGAGAGTCGATATGGAGAGTCGATATGTAGAGTCGATATGTAGAGTTGATATGTAGAGTCGATATGTAGAGCAATAATGTAGAGTCGATAATGTAGAGTCGATATGGAGAGTCGATATGTCGAGTCGATATGTAGAGTGGATATGTAGAGTCGATATGTAGAATCGATATGTAGAGTCGATATGTAGAGTCAATAATGTAGAGTCGATAATGTAGAGTCGATATGGAGAGTCGATATGTAGAGTCGATATGTAGAGTTGATATTTAGAGTCGATATGTAGAGTCAATAATGTAGAGTCGATAATGTAGAGTCGATATGGAGAGTCGATATGTAGAGTCGATATGTAGAGTTGATATGTAGAGTCGATATGTAGAGTCAATAATGTAGAGTCGATATGTAGAGTTGATATGTAGAGTCAATATGTAGAGTCTATAATGTATGGTATGGCAATGGCATATTCTAAGCAGGTTCAAACTAAAAATACCCTGTAGGTAGTCCTTGAACAGAAAAGTATCACTTTGATCCCTCTTATGAGGGATCAAAATACTTTTTTCTGAATAGGAGGTGTGAAAAATAAATTTGTGATATAGCGGATACTTTGTGATATAAGTAGGACTGTTTACGAACTCGGGAATTCTTTAAATATTCACTTAAACATTAGCAATATTTCAATAATCTTAAGCCCCCCTTGTTTGCTCACATTCAATTTCCCTAATGCAGCGTGCGGTTTCTCCATGCAATTTTCCATGCGACCGCCGCATGAAACATTCATGAGATAATCTCATACACGCCAAATGTTATTGATGTGTATTGATTCCGGGATTTGTAATCGTCATTGTCGATTAGTAAACACGATGTGATGGTATTACTTTGATTGACCGTATGGCTACGTTGAAATTTTAATTTACCTCTACCATAGGAATTATTTGTTTTTTGTTGTATCTTCTTATTTAAATTCAACAAAATAACACCGAGACAAAAAAGGTATTTTTAATCATACAAAGTTAATCAAGGAGTTTTAAAGGAACACATTCGATAGTGTTTCAATTACTATACAAAATAAGGCCGCTTGGTAGCAGGAAGGAATAAGAGCAAACGATTAAAGTGGCTCAAGTTAAATATTAATAATGCCGTTTTAAGTGACGACAATTAATGAAAGTGATATAACAACTTATTTCACCATTAAATTGTCCTGTAAAATTTATATAATTCTGATATGAGTAGGTAAGCCTATAGGATTACCGCCCGTATATAATGAATATATTCATTACGCGCATATTAACATTTTTAAGCCCTTAATTTACGCGATTAGATGCGCAAGAGCACCTGTTCTAACAAACCGAACGCTGAAGTTTAACCACGATTACTATAACCATAAGAATACGTAATGTTGTTTGTTTATGGGCTCACATTAGCTCCTGCAGCCGTTGCGAGGGGAATGTTGACCATTTACTAGTTTTGCGATGTGGGAGGTTGTGGTATCAGGGCGTTTAGAATAACATGTACCTAATGAAGCTTATTATACGAATAAGTAAGCGATATTAATACAGTTACGACATGAATTTGCATCAATAGGGGAAAGGAAGGTAAAACGGACCACTTAAGGAAAAATCAATCATGAAAATATCCAACAGATTTATTGTTACGTTTCCAACATTAAATAATTGAGCGTTTATTTATTTTTACTTAAGTACTTGTAATACTTTAATTAAACCACAGTTTATGAAGATATTGGGCTATTCCCAAAACCTTCGATTTGGTCCATTTTGCCCGCATGTGAAGTTAAAACGGACCACGTATGAAGACGCGATTATTTAAGAACCAAATTAATATTCATGCACTTAACTTATAGTAAAAGGTTCAGAAAAAAACCTAGTTTTTAGATCGTCGTGCTCGACATCGACTAGTAGTCTGTCTATCTATAAAGAAAAGCAGGACAATTGTTTCAGCAAATAGACGTGAACAATAAAAAAATCGAATATTTTCTTTTTTACTGGAGGATGTCCTTACATTGTTTTTCTTTTTAGTAACTTTTTTAATTAATTTCCCTTTACTTTTACTTTTTACCCTTTTATTTTGTTGGTCCGTTTTGCCCGTTCCATTTTGCCTTCTTGGTAAGTAAGTTTAGGATTAATCATTCTAGGTCACATTGACGGTAAACTTTGCTTATTGCGGTACGAAAATAGAGTCCAGTAAAGAGTAATTAAAGCAAACCCACTTAGGAATTAAAATCAGTAACATAAAAAGAGAAAATTTTGATCAAAAAATACCATTATTTACATGGAAATGCTCAATATGATTCCTATTGTAATATTTTTTTATTATCAAGTATGATTGCTTCGAGATCATCTGACCGCAAATGCGCCAGAGACGACTGCCAGGTTAACGTAAATTTGCAATTCATAGGACTGATAGGTCCAAAGATATTAGCGAGGTCCGTTTTATCCGCACTACCGACAGGGTCCGTTTTGCTTTCCTTTCCCCTAACTGTTTCCATAAAAGGGGCAACGAACGTACCTACTATTAATAACAAGGCAAGCTTAGCTGCAAATGGTTTTGATGGACAAGTGTTTCCTATTACAAGTATTACCACCACAACACTGTGCTTATGATTTTAAAACATGTCTGTTGTCGAGGTCTTCTACCGATGTCATACAAGTTTGCTAACTTATTTGCTTGCAGATAAATATAACTGCTTCATTTGATTTTCAGTCACGCGAAATAGCTAAAGTATAAACCGAAAAAACATGACAGGATACTTCCGACAGTCGTAATACCATCCGGAAGTGCTTACGAATCCATCAGTTACCCGGCCGCCGCCATTTTGTCGTGAAAACGGCTCTAATGGCATGGCGGATAACAAACAATAAATAATCCCGACATCGTGCGCTGAAAGTTAACAAGAAAATCTAAAATCAAAGCGCCTGATTTGAAGTTCGTTTTTATGATACAAAATACCTATCAGTGACGCTGACGTGGCGTCCATAGAACTCGATCCCCATCGACTTGCCTAATATTAGGCAGTTCGGTACTTAATTGTAATGCTCTTAAAGAAAATTGAAGCCATAGCTCTTCCGGCTTGCCCAGATTTCTTCAACGCCACGCCACTGATACCTATCTAGAAAAACTCTGTCAATTCTGAGTCCAGCTCGCGCACCGAGAAATCCGAACTACCATACGATACATATATAGAGAGGCGGCAAAATTGAAGGCACTTGCTGGCTGCTCCGGTGGTCAAGACGCTGGGCCGGAAATCCAGAAGTACAGGGTTCGATTTCTGGTCTGAAACATGGGTGAGCGCCGTTTAATTTTTCTATGTACTTTGATTTCTTGTATCTATACAGGGTGTCCCTAGCCTCTAGACAAACCTGAAAGGTACACGTTGAGGTAAGGTACCTATTTCTAACTAATATACAAAGTATCATAACAATTAGAGCAGAACTTACGGAGAAATTAACGAATTACAATTTTTGCTTTTGAACATTCTGTATGACAATCGAAACTCCTTCAGCAAATGCAACCTAATAGGTAGAATTGCATGATAACTTCTTCTGTTGTAGGATTTTCTTTTAAAATATTAACACGTATCTAGTGTGACATTGACATGTATGTGTCCTATGATGAAGATTCAGAAAAAATAATTTGTTCATATTTTTCGAAATGGAAAACGATTATTCTGCTGAGGATTACATAAACTTGATTTTAATTTACGTTGAGTGCCACCAGAATGCCAACCTTGCGTTAAGGACTTACAGAGAGAGATACGGAGAAAACAAGACATGTCAGTCCAATTAATGTCGTCATTACGTATGTGTGATACTGTGTGTTACTTTTTTGTTGATTTTTTAATTCTTAAATTTTGTTAGAAAATTTAAATATTTATCTAAGCGCCTGATTTAAAAAATATGTTTATTAGATCATTCCTGAGAAGTAATTCTACGGGGGATTTTAGGGTATGTCCAAAGGCTAAGTATGTAACATAAAAATGTGGTGTAATTTACCCGCATTAAAAACTAATAAAGAAACATCATGTTTCTTTCATATAGTAGGTATCATACCATATTTAAGTACCTAGTTACTTGTAAGTATTTATTAGTTGCGTAAATTTACAGTTTGCATTTATAATCACTAAATCACTACGTTACAGTTTTGAATATTTTGCTAGGTATGATTTTGGTGAAATAATGAATAATAATAATAGAACATTTAACTTTTTGTACTGAAATCTCCTTAATTTTTGTAAATATTTTAAATTGGCACATATTTTGTGAAAACTGCATTCTGCTAAGAATTACAATCCAAAACATTAGTCGAGTCAAGAGTCGAGTCAAAAGTCAAGAAGAACAAGGGTTGAGGTTAATTGACACTCCTATCCGTTTTTCAGGTAAAAATCTATTCAGATAAACTTCTATTTCTTCTGACGACGCAATGAACCGTCACATTGATTTACAGCGAAGCCGCAAAGAGCGCCCAATTCGTCAACTTATTGTAAACTTTTCCAAAATTTCCGTCGCCAAAACAATAGTCGCCATTTGCAGCACGCGCCGCGCACGCGCCGCCACGCGGCAACATGGCGGCCTGCCATTAGTTTGACAAACTTATCAAAGTGGGGAAACTCGGCACCACCGTCTATGATAAACTGAAGTTTACTATGGTGTCACGCTTAGTTCAATTTTTCAACACTGACAGTGGTAAGTTTGTGGATGCATCCATTACAATGTTTTGTGTTGATTAGATTAATGTTTTTTTCACTTAGGAAATGGTCTAGGAAGTAAGGGTTGGGATTTTTTATAGTATTTTTTGGTTCAATATGCGACGTTAATGTTTCCGTTGCGGTTCAATTGGTGGCTAATTTCGGGTAAAGGGAGGGTGATTTATCTGTTTTTTTTGCAATATTCAAATTCAATACCTAATATAAGAGGGTTCATAAGTGATTGGCAACGTTATCCAGATTCTGAAGTTTCGACTCAGTTCGGCAACAGATACCTACAGCAGATTGTGTTCAATAAATGGCGTAATAGGTAAAGATTTTTAGGTAAAAACATATTTAAAAGTAAAACTAAAAACGTTAAAAATCACAAATGCATTATGCAAGTAAAAAGAAAGTGCAGGATTCACCCTTGCGGCACTCCCCTATTCATCCACGTAACTCGTAATCAACAGCGTGGTGTGAAGCCCAAACACGGGGGAGCTTTCCCATAACGATAATGCTTCCAAAAATAACAAAAAACACACTTTTGTATGCATTTCGCGTTTAATCAGAGGACAATCACGGAAATTATTTGTGTCAATAATTACACGTCGTGATTTGTCCGATAGCCGATGACTTTTGGATGCACTTTGGTGATTATTTTTGATTAGTGAGGGGTGGACGGGTGGTTTGATGTCATTTCCTGTGAGTTGTGTTTTGTTAAAATGCATATTCATGATGTGGAATTTCCGAAGAGTTGTTTCGCAATTCGTACCTAAATTGTTGCACTTAGGTACCTACTTATCTATGTTCTGAATTTTGTAACAAATAAATAATTTTCCATACCGTAGGTAGGTACCTACATAAAATAGAGCCCTGTATCTAAAATAAATGACGCAAAGAAAGTCCAAAATCGTTTAAATAGTTTAATCCGTAAGATACTTACATCATCTAAGCATTCACCAAAGAGCTTGCCGCTAAGTGAACCGCTTCCAGTGTGGCTTTAGCTTACTATACATAGTTCCTCATGGGGAACAAGGACATATTACGATTACAGCCACGTTGGGGAAGTGAATTTACGGACCTCGTCTAGAATAAGACTGAGTGAGTACGTACCTGTCTTCCCTTTCTCAGCACCCAATCATATATTGACTTCCACCTCTAATATCTGGCCGCCTTGGGCCCGGGTCTACTGGGCCTTAGGGCAAATCTACCACTGTATCAGAAATAAATAAAATTTCCCTGGCTGTCTAGCATAACTGACCGCGACTTCGTTTCTCGCGCGACAGAGCATCACCTGTCACGGTCACACTATATTCAGTGGAAAGAGACAGGTAGTATTTGTCGCACGACAAGGAGTCGCGTGTCATAGTCGTGCTAGAGGTACTGGGCTGCTGTCTCAAAGTTTCAATAAATCGTACCCTTGGTCAAATAACGTCGCATGTGACTTTACGGTCAAATTTTTTTTATTGCTCTAAAGTCATACAAATCATACGAACTACATGATACACACAGATCCTGAAAATTTGTCATTTTGCAGATACGACGTTATTTGACCAAGGGTACGAAATATTGGGTTTGCCTTAAAGTGGAGGGCTATGGGATTTGCTCTAAACATTCGACCGCCTGAGTGAGTTATTAGGCCTTACTAACCATAACCCAATTCTTTTTACTTTCATTTTTACAAAGCACGCTGGCCATTAATTTATCAAACGTACGACGATTACTTAGACAATCTTTCCGACTATCCCATATGGTACATTTTGCATTCACGTGTCATGCATGCATGCATGTTCTCTTCACTCCAGTGGGGGCGAGTGACTGACACCTAAAAGAAATCACTTTCAATCAACGTATGAATATTAATTATATTAACATTATTATTAACATAATTCAGAAATATGCGGACAATAGAGCTGTACTTTTTGCTTTTAATGGTTAAATAATAGAAGGGGTTGATTTTGTGTTGATGCAAATAATTCGATTGTGTTTTGTGTCTGTCGGCGTAGAGGTATGAATGAAATACCCATTGAATAAGTGTCTATTGTACCTCATTGTGAAAAATTATAACACAATAGATACATATATATTTATAAAAAAACATGTAATTGATTTTCTTCCTCGTGTAATAAATACATAGGCGTGTATAAAAATATAGCCAAGAACGAACAGTTATAATTAGGTATGGACGACATTTTGTCGACGTAGTGCATATTTTGAAAACTTCTAGTACGGTATGTAGTGTCCGACCGAAACTAGTTTTCACGGCCGAAGCCGAAACCGAATTTCGGCTTTGATATAAGTTTCGGCCGAAACCAGAACCGAAACCGAAAATTCCATATAAGGTTCCCACGGAAACATCCGTGGGAAGAATGAAATTACAATCATAATCAGCCAGTCTTCATTTTTAAATAACATATATTAATAGTTTAGTCTATGATGCTTCTTATTCCAAATAAAGTCGCAGCGCGAAGATTGCAGCACGAAACTCCTAAAATTCAGTTTCGGTTGCCGAAATGGCGAGATCGCAGCCGAAATAGAAACTGAGCCGAAACCCGTTTTTTGCCGAAACTAGGCCATAACTGAAACCGAAATTTTGGCCGGACTCTAACGGTCGTTATGGCAAAGAAGAATGCTGAACTTAATTAACATTTCAGTTGCCTATAATAGTACATTACACAACTAGGGCTTTCTTTATTAGGTACCTACCTCCCGTGTTGTGTACATCATTTTATATCTACACTTGGCCAGAAAGCGGCTTTTTTCCGTACGCGCAGCGTGCGGAAAAAGCACTTTATGGCCAGGTATGGCATAAATAACCTGAAATACAATTTACTTGTTTAAGTTTATTGATCAATGAATAATAATAATAAACGTACTGCAAATTAAAATAAATGATGCTACATACATAAAGTGCCGGTCATGGCAAATGCGCATACCGGTAAAAAGTATAAAAAGCATAAATGAAAATAAATGATGTTTGATCTAGTTATAAACGTCATCGTCATGGCGTGGTATATTGATCGGTAACTACAAAGGGTCGTCGGGGTAGGATACACGCAAAGTTTTTCTTTGTTAAAGTAGGTACGCAACATGTATACTGTACTGAGGTACCTACGGCATAAGTGATATGTATAAATTATTAACTATATTAATTGCTTTTCTAGTATCAGGTTTTTCAATTATTTTTCATGAACTTATTAGTTGACGTTTGAAACGCTCATCGATTTTAAGCTATTTTCTCTATGATTGAAGACAAGTTTTGATGTTTTTTCTACTTTACTGTTCATTTCAGGGCTATTTTGGTTTAAAAGCATGCATATGTAACGTATTTTATTTATTTATCATGGAGCTGTCCTGCGTCAAACATCACTTCAAATTGGAAAAATGCAAAATGAAATTACGTTTTTTGTCCATATATATAAATCCTTAAGTCTAAAGACTAAGATCATTGTAGCCGTCGTTAATGTAATGTGAATTGTGTAAAAAATGTAGTCATAGATACTTAAAAATACAGGGTGGGAGGGACTATACCGACATACTTTAGCCATGAATTCCTGGTGGTGAGATGAGTAAATAATGTTATATCAACATGGGTCGAATATTGTCATTTTACATTAATAGTCTTATGGAACAAAATAAATCAGTAAATTAAGCCCCTCGTTATAAACATGTCCTTACTGGCTGAAAAGTTATCAAAAAGCAAAAAAAAAGCTAAAATGGAAACGAAAGGTCAATTTTTTGGCCTCGTAGTCGCTTACCATCAAATACTGCGAAGGTTAAATCCTGTTTAGTTAAAGAATTTTAAAAAAATAGTAAAGGTATCTTAGTCACATTTATTAGGGCTTGTTACACACTTGGGAGTTTTCATTTACAGAATAATGAATATCTCGGAAAGTAAGCGTTTTTAGACTATACATCACATGACTTTCTTTACTCCTAATAGTTGTTAGAATCTATAGTTAAAGTTTGTCGGTATAGTCCCTCCCACCCTGTATAATTTTGTTTTAGATTCTACGCTATCGTATTATGTCAAGACCTGTAAAGATAGCTGTAAGTTCTTTTAAATAAATAAATCATACTGATAGATAGTCTCTTGGATTCTTAACAATAACATCAACTATGGATTAATATATTCCATCACTATACACACACTTGACGACATGTTTAGCCTAGTGGGACTGACACCGCCTACGAAGCTAGAGGTCCCGGGTTCAGATCCTGGTAAGGGCAAATATTTGTGTGATGAGCACGAGTATTTGTTCCTGAGTCTTGGATGTTTTCTATCTATTTAAGTATATATTTATCTATATAAGTATGTATATCGTCATCTAGTACCCATAATACAAGCATTGCTTAGTTTGAGACTAGGTCGATTTGTGTAAGATTGTCCCCATAATATTTGTTTTTATTTACTTTTGCACTCTTGAAGAAGAACCATAGAAGGGCATTTCTCCAGAAATATGTCTGCGGTCACCTCATTCATCAGGCCCTTTTTCATACTAAATGTATGGAGACAGATGAATGAGTCGCAGGCATATTTCTGGAGAAATGCCCAGAACACTATGGCATTTTTGGACATTCGCTAAATCGTTCATCGAATGAAAGCTTCAGAATCGAACAGACTTTTTTTTTCAGCACCCAATACGATCTAACAGCCTGATTGTTAAATCAACCGCTGATCTTCAATCGTATAATTTCAGGACTATTAAGTAGAAGCGTACTGCAGTCAATTTTCATTTAAAATTATATGCAGGTATGGTAAGGTAGGTACAACAAACTCGAAATTATAAAGACGCTGTAAAAAACCCTAAGTCGTTACTATTAGAGTGATATCAGGATCCAATTAGGAATCCACTCGCAGGTAGGATTTATGCGCGCGATAAGCGACGCCGTGGCGGAATGTCCGTCCGTCTGTCCGTCACGGCCTTGGGGACCGTGCCTGCGTCCATATCAGTCAAGTCAATGTGTGCAGCCTTATCCTCCAAAGGTATTTTGAAGGAAAAAATCGACATTATTGGTAAAGTATTAGAGCTTTTTAAGCAACAATTATTAACAATAGTGTCACCAAAGTTATTTCTTACTATTCTTTTCTTATATAGATTTGTTTACTCATGAAGTCGCGCCTCTTCACAGCAAAATGTATTACAAAGCGCGACTTTGCAAGTGAAAAGGCTGTCTAGCATAACTGGCCGCGACTTCGTTTCTCGCGCGACAGAGCATCACCTGTCACTGTCACACTATACTGAGTGGAAAGTGATAGGTAGCATTTGTCGCGCGAAAAAGAGTGGCGTGTCACCGTTGTGTTAGAGGTACTGGTCGATCTATGCACTTTATTTCTATAGTAAAGTGATACGAGACACTCTTACACACCTTTAGAGTGCGACGATGCTAAGTTTGCAGAGGTCAAAAAAAAGGATTTATTAAAAAAAATATTTAGCATTATCATAAGAAAGAGGATTGATTAGTATTGATACTTGGTAAATATCTTTCCGTTTAATAAGTATATAGTATGTCTACAAACCTACTGAAATAAATATTCAGGCCAGTCTTGCACAAATCGATCTAGTCCCAACCAAACTAAGCAATGCTTCAAATGCTTGTAGACATGTACATATTTAAATATAATATGTACTTAAATATATAGAAATTATCCAAGACCCTGGAACAAATCGCTTAGTTTGGTTGGAACTAGATGGATGTGTGCAAGACTGACCCAGATATCTAGGTATTTAAGTAGGTATGTAGACACATTTAGTAATAAAGGGAAAAATATTACCAAAGTACCAAGATTAAATAATCCTCTTGCTGTAGTTTCTTCATGTTGCCATATATTTTTTAACCAAACCTTTTTTCGACCTCTGCAAACTTAACGTAGGTAGTCCGACTTATACTAGGTATTAATTATTAAGAACAAGCCTTAACTTGCAATAAGTTTTTGGACGACAATTCGTATCTAGTACCGAAATCCAATGAGGTTAAGTCGATTTAGGTTGACCATCTTACTTGAGATTGTTGCTAATTATTCAGGCGCAGGACTGACAACTTTTTTCCAAACTCTTCAAGTTTTAACATCCGGAACTGCGATTTTTTTGTCGTCTGTCTTAGACCTCTCAGTCACCAAAATAGACATAAAATCGTCGCGTGTCAGTAATATACGAGGGTCGCCGACGAAGGACCATGTGTCGAACCATCTGGGATTGAGGACTTGATAAGTAGTTTTTTGTCGCGAAACCTCGGTACAAAAAAATCTACTTTTTGGTTCGGTTGGAACCAAGGCGGAACTATAGATTCCTATGAAGTCAATAAAAGTTGTTAAACCATGATTTAAACCAATATATCACATATTTTCTATTACTTTTTTTTCCTGTATTTATTTATAAGTAGTACTTATTTTATTTATATGAAACGATGCTTCAGCGGAAAATGGTCAAAAAACTCTCTCATACAGTTTGGTGAATAGGTATTCATGACCTATTCTATGAAACAGTTATTTTTCTGCATTTATAAAGTTGACTCCGTAGTAAAAGTTGTCCAATATCATGGATAGATTGAAGTTTAATTATCTTGTATCACCTGGCAGATTTCAACTTGTAGTCCAAACATTCTTAGAAAGTATTAACACAAATCACCTCTAAGTGAACATACAAAGGGTTACTATTTAATTATAATATAACGTTTCTAGATTTACTTTTTTTAAGCTGTATCCATCAGGAGTTCGTAAATATAAACGATTATAGGTAACACTTTTTCATTGATTCGCCATTTATCGGGTACTTTTATTTTATTTATATATTTTAAGTCAAGTAAGCTTCAGTCAAAGCCACCCAAAGCCAATTGATTCACTGTGACGCCATTGATCGTTACGGAACAACATATTAACTTAAAAAATTACTGATTCCAAAGATAAAATAGCTTGGTTTACAATGCATTTAAGAAACAACAAGAGTAAAATGAAATACAAAAAATTACATATTTCTTATTCACTGATAGAATTAACAAATTTTAAAACCACCTGCAAGAATAGTTTCGTAACTTATTTACTGATCGGTGTGTGACAATGCTTCTTTCCGCTTCGATACCACGTCGAAGACTAGGGCGTAGGAGTAGGAGAGGGGTATGAACGAGCAGTATTTAAGCGTTTGCATATATAGCTTAACACATATTAAGTTATAGTGAGTAGTCCACTGTACCCCGTGATCCAATGTTACCCAATCTCCCCCACTGTCACCCACTATACTTTTAGTACCAAGTACCAACGATGACGCATTTTGACCTCACATCTTATTATTCATAAATGAAAGCGTATTCATTATTCTCAGTAAGATAAACGATGTTCTGAAATTTGCTGTGTTTCATTGCTCTTTCCCAAACACCGCCAAAGTATGGTATTGGTAAATAGCGAAAACTATACAGTACACAGCAACATTACCTACAGCAAAAATACGGAAACCTGCCTTACTCGTAATACATCATGGACAGATGGCAACGACAGTATAGGTACATTTTATTCAGCAGCGACAGCAAATACTGTAATGTATACATACAAGTTGGGAGTCTGTATTATCGCCATATGTCTCTAAGTAGCGGATATCGATAGGCTAATGCAAGCTTTCACGCTGGCACACAATCGAATTACGATATCTGATAACGTATCGTACTTATCATATCTACACGGGATCGGGGACTAATAACACCACATACACTTGTTTATGGTATTGTTACGGGGTTAAAAGTGTTAAAATAAGAAAAACATACTCTATTGTTGATGAAAATTTGAGAGGTTTGCCTTGCGACATTATATCTTCGTTGAAGCTGGGTTAAGGATGTCTTAAAAGGCGGTGATACAGATTAAAACGCATTTCATGTCTTGTTTTTGGCGTCTGGTCTTGAGTTTGTCAGTCAAAATTTTTTCAATGGATCCCGTCTTAAAGATCCGGAAAATACTGCTATTGCATTAATTAAGTACGCTAAAATGAACTACGATTACGATGTGTGTATGTCCTCTTAAAAATAGGACATTAGTTACGTAACTAGGGTGGTAATACAAAGAAAGGCCGAGATCGCAGAAGTTTGCGGCCCGAGCTGCAAGCGAGGGACGTAAATATGCAATCGAGGGCTTTATTTATTGCCTCCCGTGTTGTGTACATAATTTTATGTCTACACTTGGCCAGAAAGCGGCTTTTTACGTACGCGCAGCATGCGGAAAAAGTCACTTTATGGCCAGGTGTGGCATAAAATAAGTTTTTCTACTCCTGTACTTTTATCTGTATTTTACTTGGTCACGAACACTAATATAAGAACATACATAATATGAGTTCAGAGAAGTCTATACTCTATTCCCCATAACAGCACTAGTGTCGTTATAGTCACTTTACGTTATTGCTAGCAGCCACAGACTTCTAAATCTAAGTTAAACTTAAGTCAAGGATTAAGCGCTCAATTTTAACTTTACGGTAAAAATGCACAACTACCAACTTAACTTAAAACAAAACTTTCCGAACTAAATGAATTGATGCCAACATAAAAAAAAGTATTTTTAATTGAAGTATATTTTAAATAAAAAAAAAGTTTACCATAGACACATACTGTCAGTCAAACGTCATATTTGCCTTGTTTCCAGGTTATGATTAATTTTGTATTTTATAATTTAAAACCTAGTCGTAGAAAAAGTATTGTATGCAACGTTGTATAATTAAGTCAAAAAACGCTCATTGCGTCTCTATTTGCGATACTCGCCGCATTCGCGGCTCGTATCGCAACTCACGCAATTCGCATTTTTTGAACCCACTTATACAACTGTTGCATAAAATACTATTCTATATGAGATCAGTGTGTCGATGTCTGACAGGTGTCATTTTAAACAAAACCGAAACAATCAATGATTCTGTGCGTTCGGTGTCATGGTGTCATTAAATCTTTGTGCTGGTTTAATAGTATTTTATGCAACAGTTGTATAAGAAGGTTCAAAAAATGCGAATTGCGTGAGTTGCGATACGAGCTGCGAATGCGGCGAGTATCGCAAATAGAGACGCAACATTGAGCGTTTTTTGACTTAATTATACAACGTTGCATACAATACTTTTTCTACGACTAGGTTAAAATATAAAATACATACCTAATTAAACAGCTCCCGAACAAGGTGAATATGACATATTGTCTGACGCCGGCTGTACACACTCGGAGAGACCAGGCGAGACACGCACGTTCCCACGATGTGAGTAAGAAAAGGACGTCACGCGTGTCTCGTCCGGTCTCTCCGAGTGTGTACAGCCGGCATGACAGTTGAGTCTATGGTAATATGTTGCCATCAATTAATTTAATTCGGAAAGTTTTGTTTTTCTTAAGAATCGTAGGAATTTAATTGTTTGTTAAGTTGGTAGTTGTGAATTTTTATCGTGAAGTTAGAATTGAGCGCTTAATCCTTGACCTAAGTTTAACCTAGATTTAGAAGTCTGTGGATGCTAGCAATAACGTAAAATGACTATAACGACACTAGTGCTGTTATGGGGAATAGAGTATAGACTTCTCTGAACTCATATTATGTATGTTCTTATATTAGTGTTCGTGACCAAGTAAAAGACAGATAACAGTACAGGAGTAGAAAAAATATTTTTCAGACGAGCGAAAAGCACAACATTGTTGAAATTAAGACGTGTTAAAGCATTGATGTACGTACTCGTGATTAGCATTAAGTTTGTTATAACTATAAGTATACCAAAAAACCTATAAGATTTCTCTTATAATAATTTAAATGTTTGTTTACATTTTGTTTTGTCGCAATTCACAGCTGATAGCTGGCTGACACAGACTTCACATAGACAATTGTTTTGGCTTTATTACGAACTTAGGCACTAATTTTGTCAGCCTGGCGTACCTACTTAATTTAGAACTCTCATTTCGAGTTAAATATTTAGAGATAAATAAATTACAGGGAATAAAAATGCATTAGCGGTATTACCTGCATCTTTGAAAAATTTGTCCTGCCCAATTATTTGTAGCAATTTGGGTCTACTCCTTTATAATTTTGACACTGGTTTCAGCCAAACAGGAATACGACTTATTTCTTATTCCGAAAATAAACAACGGAATTTTACGTCGACCTGCCGTCGATCGTCGGTACCTACCTACGTATTTATTTTAGAGTCTGGCTAATGAAAGATGAGACTAAAAAATAGCGGCAAATTTAAAAAAAACAACGGGTTGCAACACTGTTTATAGGGTGACAAAAACGGTAATGATACTTGAGCCGATTTTTGAGTTGTTGTCACCTTTTTAATTCTTCCGATTTTAGTGAAAATTGGTAAGTACATAGCTTTTATTAGAGTGTTAGTGTTTATTTATGATATATATTTACTCCCCACATTAGCCACGGAAAGAAAAGCAAAACAATTCAGTAAGTATTTTCGGAAACTGTTACTTTCTTATGTTGCATATTGAGTATCAAAATCACCACAGCATACTATCCTCAGAAATCTAATGACGTTTGACACATTTGACGTTTGTATAATGTCGCCATTTAAAAAGTTTGGAATAAATGTCAGTCTCATCTTTCATTAGCCAGACTCTAGTGCTAAGCATATGTTTCGATAAGGTACAAAAAGCAAAACCATAAAGCCCAAACCAAACACGAAAATATGTCCAAAAGAGTCCATAAATTAAGTGTATTACGTAGACAAAGCACTCGAAGCCTGATAAGGGCGTGTTTACAAAACGCTGCCCTATCGCCAGCATTACCGTCGATCACTGTATACGTGGCCTTATCAATAAAGCCGACATAATAACGCGGCTGTTCACGGAAATTTCAGCTTTATGTCCGTGCAGGAAAGGTGGTAAAAAGTAAATTAGTAATTTTGTGGCTATCGGATCATTTATGTAGTTCGATTTCCTGGTTCAGCAGAGATGAATAAATTTGAACTTTATGTGGACGGAGAAAGAGTGATTAAGTAGTTTAGTTCTTTAGTAGTAAGGTGGTACCTAGTAGTGATAGGTTTACAGTGGACGAAAGGAATGTAAGCTTTATCAAACCTGAGGAGAGTTTGTTGTCAATGTAAAATTGAGTTTGTTATACATAGATACCACACTGAGATTTTCCTGTCATAGTAAGGTTAGTTATGGTTTTAAAATTGCGTTGTGATATATTATTGAAATTGAATTGAAATCTACGAAATACCTACATTATTGCGAAGCTGAAAAAAAGCAATACGTGGATGAGATAAAGAATCAAGTAGTACCGTTCTGAGCCATATGTCCCTTTAAAATAAAGCTTCATTGTACCAAAGTCTCAAGTGCACACACATGACACCTTGTCTTCCATCTGTATCAGTATCCATGCACGCTACGCTGTATGTAATGGTAAGTACCTATACTCAGAACGTCCTATTCTATTATTCAAAACAAAATAAAGTGAAATTGAGGATACTAAGCCTTTGATGATTTTAAAGCCCAAGTCATATGCATTAATTGAGCGCTATGTTCATTAAATTAGAACATTTGACCGTATGCGTCAAATTAAGTCTGACTGAATCTAACGCCTTTTTTTATGTGTGACTCGTCACTCGACGCAGGGGACATTTTGCTTGTATACCTAAGTACCCAGTTTTAATAAATTTTGTATGCGTAGTTGGCTGAATCTCTGAGTAGACAGGTACGATACGACAAGCAAAAACTGCATTTTACAACGCATTTAAACGAAACGTAAAAAAACGTATAATGCTAATTATTTGGCGTTAACATAGCCAAAGTATCAAAATCATCATTCATCACAAATTCACGCTCCAAAAGTACCTTCTTAACTTACACGATATCAGTTACTGTTTCCTTTGAGCAAAAAGACACAAAAATACGAAGAAGAATCTCAAAATAAGTAAGTAAAAGTATCAAAAATAACAAGAAAATCTCGCCACAATGACTTCACGCTTCGCGTCACTATAAAAATTCAAGGCACGGACAGAAATGTACCGAAAAGAGCAGCGATTACCACTTACCCGTACAATGGCGTAGACAGGATTAAAAGTATGGGAGGATCCTCTTTGCCACTCCATTTTACTGTTCAAAAGCTATACATAGGTACGAAAACCATATGGATTTTGGTTTTATGTATTCGGTTTTTCGTTCCTGCAAGCGATATTAAGCGACAGATTTCAAGTAGGTATCGCCATTCCAGTAATATCGTAAAGAAGCTGTCGTAAATTAGTAAGTTTATTTATATAAAATAAAAGTAGGGATACTAGAGTCTGTGCGGAAAGAGAATAGGCGTGGCGAAAAACGGAACTAACCTAACCAGTATGGACACAGAATATAGAAAATACGGCACATACGGTACAAAAGCATTACAGCACCCCCCAAAATTAATCCTATTCTCTTTCCGCACAGACTCTAGGATACGATGAAAACATGGTTTTAAATGGTTTTAAGTTTGGTTGGTTGGTGATGGGTTAGAATTACAGATTGACTCGACGCTATGGGCTCAACCAGCAGGCCACTGACGTATCAAGAAAATAGTTTAAGTACTTTGGGTCATAACACCTTAATCCCATCCATTGGGTTATCCCCATCCTATGCCATCTCAGGATACAGCGGCTCGACAAAGGATGCCGATCGGGCGTCTATGTCGCGTCAGCTCGGAATTCCTCGGAGAAGGACTCGGCGACGACTGGTTCGCTAAAGTCTACAGCAGCAGTCGCCTAAGCATGCAATGTTCCTAAGGCTCTGGATATAGTTAATGAAAGAGTCGGGGCTGCACATCGCCCAATAGACGCCATTACCTAAAATTATAATTATTTTTTAAGCGTGCATAAAATCAGTACTTCCCTGGACCTATGTATACCGTACATTCATCAACTGTACTTTCTGATGATAATTGATGTAAGTCTCAGTTGCCATACGCAACACGTTTGCTTAAAAGTATGAAGTACCAGGAAAATTACCTTAACTTTGTAGCAAAATGTAGCGCTCCCTGGCGCAAACTTTAGAAGGAAACTTTCAATTATGTTTGCAAACACCGCCCACCGCATGCACAAATGAACATCATCCGACAATGAGGACACATTAACAAAACCGAACACACTTTAATACCTTCATGACGTAATATACGCTTCATCGGTTAACACGATTTCAATAAGCTACCGTACAAAAAATTAAAAGAGCAAGTGACAAAAAGACCAACTTATTTACAAAAAAAAACTTGATCGTGATAAAACATATTATAGGTGACCGACAAAGGCATGACAAAGCTTTAGAAAAAAGGTAAGAAGATTATAAAGGTTTTGTGATAGACGCGTTTAACACATCGCTAGGCGCCGAATCTGTTATCAGGATTTCAGATCGATGGTGTATAATAATAGGGATTCATTCCTTTATTAAAAAGCGAATAGGCATACCGATGCATCACCTTTCGATTGAGACATACATTTGCTTACCTGTGGATTTAAACTTAGAGTACCTGTAGGTACCTACTAATTGCATTATTAGTTACTAGTGGACCCGCTCGCAACTACGTTCTTGGAGGTGAAATAATTTAATACCCATCTCTTTTTTAGCTTCGCCGTAGTCGCGTATAGAGTATCCTACGTGTTAATAGGGGTTACAATCTAGTTGAATACCAAATTTTATAGAAAACTGTCTGGTAGTTTTTGCGTGATGTGCGCACAAACATAGTCTTGCTACGATTTTATTATATGTATATAGATAGAATATAGATAAATACAAATTGATTAATATCGTTATTTGTTTAACAGTCAGTCTCATTACCCAGCATTAATCAGTTTCGTATAAAATACGAGCATGTGGACTCATTGTTATAAATAACAGATAACATTAAGAAGTGAGGCCTACCTAATGAACGAAAACACTAGAGCGTCGTTCGTCTTGACGACTGTGTTCATTAAAGTATTAAAACGCTGCTGAAGAGAACGATCAACAAGAGATGTAGGTACTAATTACGTTAGCTCCTGCTCGGTCAATTAACGTTGCCTGCGGCTGAAGAAAGTTTACTCGACTAGTAGGTGATTGTGATTCCACCGCGTCTGACATGTTAGAAATTATCCGTTCAAGAGAGCTAATGCTGTTAAAGAATACAATGCCATTGAGCGAACAATGCCATTGATAGAATACAATACCACCAAAAAAAATAACAATGCGTAACACGAGTAAACCCGGGCGGTCTACCTGGCTCCCCGTTAAATCTGTAAAAGCAAAATGCATTATTATTTTTTGTTTGAAAGTATTTGCCGCCTTATCATTACGGTCATAGAACCGATAATCCGTTGAAAGCTCATAGTATCTCTAAGTCTTTTCTCTACGGAATACGCACTTGCAGACCGTCGGGCGAATGTGAAATGCAAAACAAATTAAGATCGCAGTTATCTATAACTGCATTTACACTTTACTGTCTAGTAAATAGAATCTAAAATCTAATGATCTTTCAAGGCAGTTATACTTTTTTGACACTATATTCTCGTTATCCTAATTTGTGGTTTACCTCTCAATGGCATTGTATTCGTTAACAACATTAGCCCAGTTGATCGGATAATTACTATACAAATGATTTAAATTGGACATTTCTGTATCTAACTCCATAAATAAAACAGACTTAAATTCTTGTATATTTTATTATCTATTCAAAATTATTGATTAAATTAATCAATCATTTACACTTATTATTAACAGCAAGCTACTAGTTATAATGAACAGTGGGCTAGCGTGGGGACTACATCCCATTCACTCTCAAGGAGTCTATGGTAATAGAGTCGTCATGCGGCCCATGGTTCTCATATTAACACCAGTTGTATTTGTTTGCCCACCAGTAAACCAGGAATTGGAACAGTATAGTAAAAAATACCTTATGATTTCACATGTTTAACCGTATATCTGGTAAGTCATGACTTCATGAGTATGACTTCTAATTAGTAAAGCATATCCGTTTCAACTTGGGCAAAAATGCTTTAACGTCTGTCGGTTCGCATTTCTCTGCCGATTCTCGTGAAATTTTGTGAGCAGGTTTGATAATTAAATGTATAGATATTTTCGATTAAGTTTTTGACTTTTTTTTAATTATGGAGCCATGGGGGTTGACAGCCTCGCGAGGTTACAGCTCACACCAATAGTGACATTGGACCTTCTTCATCTGCCCGATGTTCGATGCGGCATGCAATACCAGTATTTTTTGTATGGCTAATACCGGGATCCCACTATTGGCCCATATTAGTAATACCGGGATCCCACTATTGGCCCATATTAGTAATACCGGGATCCCACTATTGGCCCATATTAGTAATACCTACCGGGATCCCACTATCGGCTCATATTAGTAATACCGGGATCCTACTATTGGTCCATATTAGTAATATCGGGGTCCCACTATTGGCCCATATTAGTAATACCGAGATCCCACTATTGGCCCATATTAGTAATACCGAGATCCCACTATTGGCTCATAAACATATTAGTAATAACGGTATTGTATGCCCTAATGCTGCATTAATTATTATAACCAATACGCAAATAAGCCTCACATACGCGATGCTCTTTAAATCACAATGCTCCATTGCTTATGAAAGATCTGCTATTTTTGTTCAGGTTTTAACTTCATGTCCTGTCGTGAAATTTTATGAAATGTCAATGTCACTTCTATGGTAGGTTAGGTAGTACTTCCCATGGGGTGCTAGACAGGAAACCTCCCAGAGTGTCTGGATTCTTCTCATTCCTCTTGATCCGGTTGATCCGCAGGAAAGGGAAGCGTCTTGGCCGGTGCACCTCGGGAGCAACGGTAAGTGATTTCTTAGGGGCCCCTAATTGATCGCTTGCCGATGCTGCGAATGAGCCTGTCAGGGGGGGTTGGGGGTCCCGCACCGGGTTTCCTCTGTTAGAGGACTCTCCAGGTGCGGCACGCGAGGGCGGAGCGTCGGGCACGGGCAGCATCCCTCCGACGTCTCCTTTTGGGGGGCACTGCGGGCAGGCACCAGACGGGTGACCTGTGCCGCTGCGTGGTGGCGGTGGACTAGTCCTCTGCGTCCCGAGAGCTCAGCCTTGCAGGCTGCCGCTACCTCATATGCTGGGGGCGGGAGGCGGAGGACTGGCCCACCGCGGTCCGTAAGGACAGGCGGGAGTGTCTGCGGGGTAGGGGCGTTTGTCCTTCCGTAGACGGCTGCGGGGCAGGGGCGTTTGTCCTCCCGTGGCGGTGAGGGAGGGACTGACACCGGATACACATGCGGACCCTGTGTGTCTGGTGTTGGTTCCTGGCTTCCCTGGGGGACGGCCCGGTTGGCCGGAGGGAAGCAGGTGGGGAAGGCACACTGGCCATGCTACAGTGTGCCTTTTACGGAGAGGGTCCGCCCTAGGGCGGAGGTGCTGGTGATGTCGTGGTGGCTTGATAGCGATCCCACGGCATCACCGTGAAGGCACAGGTTGGTAGCATCCCTGGGTTTTAGTGGGTAGGCCAATCCCTTCAGGAGCGGAGAGCCCCACATAACCAATACGTAACATCTGGCTGTCACCCCCGATGGCCTTAGGTTACGTAGTGGTATGCAGTTTTATGCATTTCCCGGGGTCAAAAAAAAAAAAAAAAAAAAAAAAAGGTAGTACTTCCCATGGATATCATTAAAGGATATCATCAAAATGAATAAATCGAGCAACTAATTGTAGGGATGTTTACAAAAACGACTTAACTGACTGTGGTTGGCACTTTTAGGGAACCATTATTATTGACAGTAGGTACCTAGGTGTCAACCAGCTTAGCCAGTTATAGCTATTGCTTTTCTAAACAACCCTTCAAATGTTTCAATTAATCTATGTACATCATTGGTTGTAATAACCATAACTCGATTCATTATTGATTATAGTTTAACGATCTTTTTTGCCCACTTTTCTTAGGATATATTTAAGAGGATAATATTGTGTCCTAAGTTCACTTATTTCAGTGATTTACTGAAATAAGTGAAGTACGATTTTTCTAATTTAAAATAATACATTGTTATCAATCAATAATACAAAGATATTTTTTTTAAGTAGGTACCCTTTTCTCCAGACAAAGACTTATATATATCACAATATCAACGGTATAAACGTCAAATGGTAACTAATTTCCCGAAATTCATCGCAACCCAATGCAAGCGCACGGAAGCGAAATGAATTAGCCGCAATCAATAAGATGGCGGACGTCACTTCCGGTCAGCGGCTTCCGGCCGTTTCCGTTTCCTGCCAAGCCCCGGTTCCGGCCGGCGAAGGAGCTGCGATTTGGGGATCTTTGTCTTATTTTGGAAAATGCCGTGTTTATGGCTTTTTGTAGAAGGGTACCTACCTATTGGGTATTTATTACTTTTCATCACACTTGCTCGTAAAGGGTGTTATAACACGCGCGCTTATAGACCAACTCGAGCCGATTTACCCCCCGTGGGTTACAAATATCTATAACTCCCACGGGAGGAAAAACTGTATGAAAATCTATAACTCCCTCGGGAGTTATGAGTTTAGTTTTAAAAGTCGTACGTCATTTCAGACTAAGGAGGTTTCGAATCAGCCAAGGCTATTTCACATCTTCAAAACTTGGCTACAAAACCAATTTTAGTGTAAATAAAACTTATATGGTATATTTTACTATTATTTCCGTAGTTTTTGCGATTATTTTAATGCAATTAAATTAATTTAGTTTAAAATTTTATTTTGAAAATCGGTACAATCTGGCGACATTGCCTGTCAAGTTTAAAAACTAAACGCAGTTCTTAGCATTATCTGTGGAAGACTATATTGAAAACGTTGACAGTTGAAGTTGTCTCTTAGCGGGTGCGTTTAGTTTATTTCATTTTTATTTTTTATTTTTTTTCCTCGCAAATGTGATGAAAAACATTGTGTGTATCACGGGCAGTAAGAAGATTACAAACTCGAGTCATTAAAAGCCCTCCGCCTACGGCGTCGGGCTTCTAATAGACTCTCGTTAGTAATCCCCTTCTTACTACCCTCGGTGCACAATATACTATTATTATATTGAATCTTGGCATTTTATTTAAAGAGTTCTGGGTCGCACTATTGTCGAATTTCCGCCTGGAATGCATGGCATTATTGTCTATTTATGTACCTACAAATATTTCGTAAATCTCGCGGAAATAAAAATGTTTAGCAAATCTTGCGGAACATCGATAACATTGGAAACATGGCCAACGAAACGTCCAGAAAATGCCAATTAAGCCTATTGTAGGTATATTATTACACATTCAAATTGTATTCTACAGCAAGATGTAATTCAATTTTTTCATTTATTCATTGAAATAGAGGTCATAATGTATCCTTTTCCAGCCGGGAAATTAGTTGTATGAAAACATCTGTCAAAATAGTACATTGTGTATCAAGGGCGGTAGGTAAGGAATTACTAACGAGTGTTTGTTACAAGGCCGAGGCGAAGCCGAGGGCTTTAATAACACGAGTTTGTAATTCCTTTACCGCCCGTAGCACACACAATGTTTTTCATCACACTTGTCAGGAAATCTAATTAAAATTAACCTTACTTAACCTAAATAAAATTGTAAAACTGACAGTGACATTAGTGACATATCCATAGACAATGCGAAACGTTCGGAAACCATAGCGGTACAGACCTAAAACGGTTGATTTTATAATTGCAAAATACTGAAATACACTATTGAAACATTTAATTAATGTTACAGAAATATGTGTTTACATGTATTTGCAATAACAGTTCTCTTTAATTAAATATTTCAGTGATAAAAGTTAAAAAAGTAAGTTGGTAGTTTCCTTTGAACATGACAAATAAGAGTAAAACAGAACCAGCGTTTCAAATTTAAAAAGAAAACCATTACGCCCTAGGGCGTAATAGGTCATTTACGGCCCGCAAAACCTACGTGTAATGACACAATTTTCGAGCAAGTGTGATGAAATAGTACATTGTGTATCAAGGGCGGTAGGTAAGGAATTACTAACGAGTGTTTGTTACAAGGCCGAGGCGAAGCCGAGGGCTTTAATAACACGAGTTTGTAATTCCTTTACCGCCCGTGGCACACACAATGTTTTTCATCACACTTGTCAGGAAATCTAATTAAAATTAACCTTACTTAACCTAAATAAAATTGTAAAACTGACAGTGACATTAGTGACATATCCATAGACAATGCGAAACGTTCGGAAACCATAGCGGTACAGACCTAAAACGGTTGATTTTATAATTGCAAAATACTGAAATACACTATTGAAACATTTAATTAATGTTACAGAAATATGTGTTTACATGTATTTGCAATAACAGTTCTCTTTAATTAAATATTTCAGTGATAAAAGTTAAAAAAGTAAGTTGGTAGTTTCCTTTGAACATGACAAATAAGAGTAAAACAGAACCAGCGTTTCAAATTTAAAAAGAAAACCATTACGCCCTAGGGCGTAATAGGTCATTTACGGCCCGCAAAACCTACGTGTAATGACACAATTTTCGAGCAAGTGTGATGAAAAAACCTTTTCATCACACTTGCTCGAAAATGGTGTTGTTACACGTGTGTGCCACGGGCGGTAAAGGAATTACAATAAGAATTGTAATTCCTTACTTACCGCCCTTGATACACTATGTACTATTACCTAACTAAATAAGTATTCGAGCGCGGCGCTAGTGTCTTCACGATAGATCGGTATGGTCCCGGCTACGAAAAAAGGACTTGCGCTTACTAACTAGGGCATGCAATACCGGTTTAACTTGTATGGGCCTATATCGAAAACCCGGTTTTTCGGTATTGGCCCATACAAGTAAAACCGGTAAATATTGCATGCCCTAGTACTAACACAGAATGTTTCAAAGCTGATTGCACGATTGTATAGATTCGGCCGGAAAGGGGTATGTTTTGTAGGTATACTCTCTTAATTGATTCCAATATATTTTCAAACACCACAGCAATCATCGTCATGGCCATAAAACAGTTACCATTACCACTCCTAAAACTAGACCTTTGTCATTTTTAATTATTTGACAAACCCCAGTGGTTTAAACAGGAAACCAGCTGGACAATGTTTCTTTCAAATTACTAAGGTTGCTATTGTAAAATTTACTCGTACTTAATCATTATGGTAAGGTATTCAATTAGTATATACCTAATTTTTCAGTAATTTGTGTAACTAGGTACTACTATCACTGAATAAATAGATATGAAAGTGTTTTAAAAAGGATTACATAAATAAATGAAAATAACAATACAGGTATGGAGTTGGCAGTATAAAATGATTTTTTTTAATAGTGATATATTTTAACTTGGTTAGTAAACTTAATTGTTTGTTAGAGAGCTTATCACATTTATATAGATACTTTCCTTAACCCTTTTAAAGATATTCATTTGTCATCTAGAATTCTAAAAGATAAATATTCCAAAATCCTCTTCTATTTATTTATTTTTATTCAGGACACATACAAATATACAGTACTATACCTACACCAAACTATTGTTATGGTAGTAAGTATTCACCGATTTAATTTACAACTAACGAAAATAGTTGGTTCTACTATTAAACATAGGTAGAGTCTGTGCGGAAAGAGAATAGGCGTGGCGAAAAACGGAACTAACCTAACCAGTATGGCATTTTTTTTTGCAAATACGTTAGAAAAGCATTACAGCGCCCCCCCCATCTAAATCCTATTCTCTTACCGCACAGACTCTATCAGCGAGATGGGTAAAGCCTACGATCCACGTCACCTGGGCGGAATGTGTCACCATTTACGAGCAAAAACAATCCCGGCGCCGGCGCCGCCGAGTCGTAAACGGAATACTTTGATAATTGCGTAAGGGGTGGCGCTGTGATTTAGTCATCTCTATCATTGGATTGAGTACTAACTCGTATCAAATATAGTGTAACATTAGGCACATTATCATAACATAAAATACTTCAAATATAAAAACATCAAAATCACCTAAGTCTTCCAAATTTGGTATGTCCATTTGAAGTTTTTTTGACACACATTCTATTACTAATTAGTTTGGACATGGGAATGTTTGATTTGTATCGACGCAATTCCTATACTTATCTTGTCAAGTACTCACTACAATACAGTAAAATAACTATAGGTAGGTATAATTAATTGCATATTTTTTAGGAACTTTTTAAACAAATGTTTTAGGTACCTATTATATGAGTACCTACTAGCCGGTTACTCGTATAATAGGTACCTAAAAAAGTGTTTCCCTAAACTAGCTATTTCTAGACATTATAGAGATATTTTTGCAAAAGTTTTTTAGCTTTAGGAAATAGAAAAGATAACTTTTATCTGTCATCTGTTCATTCTGAAGATAGTATATCTGTCCTCTTATCTATGGTCCTTAATGACGTTTGGCGCGAACTCTTGGCGCCGAAAGTTTTTGCCCTCACACGTTGACGAAGTAATTAGACGGGAATTGATGATCACCTTTCTTTTTAGGGTTAGTTGGGTGAAAAAATTGCACACTTAATTAGACGATGTGTCGGGGCTGTTATTGACGAACGATTGTTTATTGCTAAGTATATAGTTTGATAGATAACAGATTGTTTTTGTGGAATGTTAGAAGTTTGCCTTCCCTTACCCATTGCCCAAGCTTAGACTGCTATTTTGTTACCGAAGAAAAATAAAACTAGCGTCAATAACTAATTATTAAAAGTAAGAGCTTTTTCAATAATTTCTTTTTTGAGATTTTAACATATTTCACAACACAGGTAAAAAAAAAACAATTCAATATTTCAGCAAAAAAATTGTGATGTGTGATTTCACATCTGTAAACTCAGCCCTAAACGCGACAAAATATAGGTACGCCAAAATAAAGAAAAACACTGCAGAGGGGACAAGCAAAAATCGAGTCGCGATTAACAAAAACAAACCAGTTAAAACACGAAAGATTAACATGGCCAGATTAAAAAATAAAGTCAGAAAAAGGAGCTCACGGATCAAAACCATAAATCATGCTCATTATATCCGAACCGGATTATTTTTTACCGGAGGAAATGTTCAAAAAAGCATCAAAAGGCTATAGGGAAGCGCCATTTTGTGAGGGTACCTTCGATCAGGGCGGGAAAATGGGAAGGTGGTGACCAATGGAAGCACTCGTTTTCAAAAGGCGTTCTAAAATTCAACCAATGAGAGAAAAGGTCGATCCACTCATGCGCTCTGGCGTCGATCCATAGAATTATAGATATAGCACGGCAGTGTGGGCTTGGCCGCTGCCGCGACAGGACGCATGTGTCCGTACAAACACATTTTTTGTAAAATAAATATGTCGAAGTGCCTCAAAAATTAAAAACTAGTGAATACTATTTTGGTGTATTTAGTTATTTCAACTTAAGTGTTTAGCCTTTTTTAAGTGTCTACCCTGACAATAATAGAGCTTATAAGAAGTATTAGTCTTATAAGGCGTCAAGATTGCTAAGAAGAAGGTAAAACGTTGTCGCGCGGAGTTGGCGGTGAGCGAGCAGGGCGTGATGGTGATGGCAAGCGGCGGCGGCGGGCTGGTGCAGTCCCCGCCAGACATGCTGCATCACCACAACATCATGGACACCTCCTCACACGTCGAGATGATGCCCAGTGAGTACAGCCTCTCTCCTTCTTCGTTCTCTTCGTTGCTGAAGGTCGTGTCCAGTTTGAAAGACCTTCACCGAGGTCCTCACTTTTCGCCATCAGTTCCTATCTTCGGCTTTTCTTAAGGCAGCGGTGATAGGAAGACCTGTTACAGTTACAGCCTCTCTATCAGAACCTAAATGATTCTAGACATGGTTGGCGGAATGCCACACGCCAATGTCTCATATCGGATTCGTTTGACGTGATGTTAAAATCTCAAAAAAGAAATTATTAAAAAAAAGATTTAATTGTTCCTATGCAATGTAACGGGCCATATTCCGATATTAGATATTACCATCTGAATTTCCAATTGGAATATGCATTTTCCTCAAAATTACTTTTAATTTTTGAGGTATAATTAACTAGGTAAATCAAAAAGGAAATGAATAAAATATTTGTTTTCATTATGCACAATATTAGTATATTAATTAATAAAAGTATTGTGCATATATTTTACCTACCTATTAATAAATAAATCCTGGAGTTCTAATTGGATTTGTTAATGACGGAGAAGTGACATTTGGCAACATTAAATTATTCACTGAAATTTATTACTTTCTATTAATATTTAATCGATTTTGATCGTATGTACGGCGATAAACATTTATGAAAACTATTTAAATATACTAATATTTTTTTTATCCGATATACGAGTACGGTACGCCCACTGTGCAGGTTCATTATAGTAAAACAAATTACATATTTTTTGTTGCTCGAGACCACTATGGATTCTAGGTATATTGTTTACCTACTTACCTTATGTTATGCATAAATAGGTAGTATTAAATAGTAAAAACAATAAGTAAATCTACTACGTCTATTCGTCCCAATTCTGGACACATGCCTTCTCACTTTGCCCAATTATTATTTATTTAAGGTGATTCGACTCGGTTGGTTCTCCATACAAACATAAAGAGGGTCATCATTTGCTTCTACGTCATCAGTGATGTTTGACGTGTGTTTAATTTTATAGCTTGGTACATTTTGTCGGCGCGAAAGGACACGTGAAGTCTCAAAAAACCAGCATTAACACGCAATTGGCCTTTTAAGACCAGCGCCATCTATTAGCGTTATTTGAAACTAAACTTTTTTTGCTATTTTTTTCGCTGTACTACTAGATTACTCAACTAGTTGAGCAGTTCAGTAGTGTAAATGAAATTAAATAATTTATTTCTGCAAGTAGGCCTCAAGGGCTCTTTCACATGTCTGATTCTTTTGGCGCTTCGGCAGATGACATTCTGGTGAGAAGAAGCGCCGGAAGAAACTCTCCAGTTTCTCTTTTAAAAAACATTACATAATTGTGACAATATTACATTCAGGGCCGCGCCGCGCCTGTGTGCGAAGTGTGCAACGCACACAGGCGCCAAGGCAATAGGGGCGCCCGAATTCGAACGAAACCCGAAGACAATAAAGAGCTGGCTTCATAGTTTTGCACACAGGCGCTGTTGGAGGTCGGCGCGGGCCTGATTACATTGCATATCACAAACAACTACTTAACTAAATACATTTCAATAAACATAAAACTACATTTTTAGAGATATAAAGGGTCTCTAGGCGTCAAAACAAGATAAATTACAAAGAAAAATAGAAAATATAAAGACATATAAGGTACTAAAATTAATGGAGGTGTAAAGGATCTCCAAACGTCAAAATACAAAATGGGAAACGAGAAATGAACATAGTTTGTATTGCCGAACATTTTATGCTCTAGGTATAGCTCAACTATTTTTTGCTCTTATTGATCAGAGTAGGTCATCCTGTTTCCTTCTTCCCCACTGCTCAACAAGATTGCTGTGCTTGCTGGCCATACCACGGGCGAGCAAACCAGGGCTGGAGTGAAATAACGGAGGCTGACGATAATCTCCGTGACTTCAACATGAAAATTGTAATTCTATTAATAATATTTACGCCAGACCTGGCCATAAAGTGGCTTTTTCCGCACGCTGCGCGTACGGAAAAAGCTGCTTTCTGGCCAAGTGTAGACATAAAATGATGTACACAACACGGGAGGTAGTAAAGAAAGCCCTCAATCGCATATTTACGGCCTCGCTTGCAGCTCGGGCCGCAAACTTCTCCGATATCGGCCATTCTTTGTATTACCACCCTAGTTGTGTAATGTACTAGACTGTTCTTGCAGTTCTGGAATGAAAGAAACGTTTGTGTTTATGTTCAGAAATAAGTAGGTACCAATAGTACACTTAATCTATGTAAAATACTATATCTTACAAAAGAAAAGATACTTCATTTGCGGATAGAGGTAGGGATCTGTAAAACATATCCATAATCGCATCATTTTATGCGTTCGATATGCCTAACAATATTATGCGAATTTCAGGTATGCCAAATCAATCGGTATGCCAATTAACTTGTATGCGTTTTTATTACTATGCCATTTAAGCGGTATGCTCAATCATCGTATGCCTAGACTGTTATGCGTTTTCATAATAGGATTTTTAAATTATGCCTAATAAGAGACACCAAGAAGAGTAACTAGTGGCTCTGTGAGCTGTACACCTCGCGACTCTGTCAACTGCTCCTGACTCTACCATTGCATGCTGGCTCTACCATTTAAAATAACCACATTTTTATAAAAAAAAACCGACCGCGGTGGACTTAGAAACTGCATAAAATCCGCCATTTTGTTTATTTTAACAAACTTCATACCCAGTGACACTCGCACCACCAAGACGAATCTAATGATGTATCATTTATCAAAATTGGATGTGCCGTTGAGTAGTTACGAGCGGACATAGGAACGGACATACATACATACATACAGGTCAAACACATAACCCTCCTTTGGGCTTCGCCGCAGTCGGGTAAAAAATTTCAAAACCGAACTCTACAATTCTTTTGTAGAGTTCGATTTGAAATTTTTTCGGTTGAAAAATTTCAAAACCGAACTCTACAAAAGAATTCTATATCATTATCGAACCTCACAAAATGTCGTGCAACAATTGGTTGAGAAATACGACCTGTAGAACAGCCGGACATACGAAAGAATTATTGCCGAAACTGAAACGGAGATGCTTCGCTCGTTGAGCTAGTTATGTACATCTATATTGGTAAAATTACGTAGGTATCTGCCAGTGGCGAGGCGTAAAAGATATCCTTGGGCATGCCGGTGCAGATTTGGCGTACATTTTCCTGAAGAGATATAGAATAAGGTGGTCAAATGCCTGATATTAGGCAAGCCGGTAGGAATCGAGTTCTTACCACGCCACTGGTATCTGCTTAATTTATGTAGGAATGTCCTTTGCCTGCAGATACTGCATTCCAAATAAGTACAAATGTACAAACAAACGTACGTAAACGACCCACAAGTAGGTACATTAAGTCGGTAGGTTTTCTATACAAATCAAAAGAGGGTCATTGTTTGCTTCTACGACACCAATTATGTTTGAAATGTGTTTTATTTTATAGCTTGATACATTTTATTTGCGCGAAATGACACGAGAACTCTCAAAAAGCCCAAAAAATTTCTTAGTTTCAAATGATGATAGATGGCGCTGACCTTAAGGGCCCAATTGCATGATAATTCTGTTTTTGAGACTTCTCATGTTATTTCGCGCACACAAAATGTATCAAGCTTTAAAATAAAGCTTATTTAAAACATAACCTGTACCGTGGAAGCCAATAATGACCCTCATTATGTTTGTATGGAAAACTGACTGACTCGAATCACCTTAAACGAAAAACGCAATCACATATCCAAGCAATAGTTGCAATGCACCAGCAGCTTGGTCTATAAATTCTGCTCTAACCCTAATGCCGACATTAGCAGAAATAATACCACCCCTCTTATAAATCAGGAGAGATTGATTCCCCCTTCCTTAACTTTTATTTATTGGTGAATGCGAAAATAGATGGATTTTCAATTTATTTAATCAGGTAATGAGTTCATATAAAACATTGTTTTTAAAACAAAGGGTAGCCAGCCAGCCTACTCTACACAAATTGATATGCTCGTTCATTTATATTGGATTTCTAACTACGCATATTACGATAAACAATAATAAATACCTAAAACGTAGATAAGTCTTAAGTCCATACACAGAGAGACTTGACTTAGGTACCTAGCAGTGGCGTGGCGTTAAGAAATCCTTGGGCAAGCCGCATTGGCTTCAATTTTCTTTAATGGCACTAGAATTAAGAGCTGAACTGCCTTATATTAGGCAAGCCGATGGGTATCGAGTTCTATGGACGCCACGCCACTGGTACCTTTTTTTTTTGTTGGTTGGGGGGGTTATGTGGGACTCACTCCTCTCGCGCACCCTCTGCTAATCAGAGGGGGGGAGGAGCATACCCACTAAAAACCCACCGGCGTTTCTCCGCACTGCCGTTTTGGGGGCACTATGGGATCGTAGCATTTCTACCATGTGTGCCCCCCGGCTGCCCTGGCTTTTACGACGCCAGGGCTCCCGCGCCAAGGGAGGGAAGGATCGGAAACCGCCACGATCCTTCCCCCAGACGGGTGGAGTCTATATGTGGGCCCCTAACCCACACTCCACTAGGGGTTTAGGCGGGCGGCGAATACGCCACTGGTACCTAGTCCTGTACTGTTAGTAGGCGTAGTTACTTTCAATCAGATGTATTCAATACAAACTTGCTCATAGATTTAAAGATAGCTATCTTTAACACTGACCCCCGTAAAACAGGCAGACAAAAAGCCTTGTCCATAGGAATAGCACCTAGGCTCATCTGTAAGCACTGATAATAAATACTTTAACACGTGTTACTTGCCACTCAAATATAGCTGTTAAATCAATTGACATAAGCTTCAAGAATCATTCTCTTTTCTTTCGCCCGGCTTAGGCCTGGCCACTTTCTGCTTGTTTACCCATGCGCAGCTTTATTACTGCGCTAAGCGTCTGCGCAAATACTGACTGGAAATTCTTCACTTAGTTAAAGAGGAAAATTCTGAAGTACTTAAATTAAATTTTAAAGGGTATTTAGCTATCTTAGAATTAATACCTATTTCGTGCATCATACAATACTCATAAAGATAAAAATAAAACTTTAAATTCATATTCTATGCAAGTGTAGAGATTTTACTCCATTTTTGCCCATGTCCAAGATGTCAAATTGTGCGTAAAGATTTTTTATAAAATATTGTTATATCTTTACTCGCTGCCTGAAAACATTTTTTTTTTAATTCGATCAGTTTTTTTTAAGCGACCTACTACAATTTAGTTGCGTAACTATAGTGGATCCAGGTAACCGGACCACCACGATGGGTTTATGAGGGTGCGAACGGCAGCTCACACCTCCTGGCTAAGCAGTGTTTGTGCGTGCCACTGGTATCGAATCGACGGCCCTCCTCTGTATGGCCACGCTACGTGCTTTTGGGCGAAGGATTTGAAAAGCTACCTGCGACTTCGGGCACTTACATAATAATATTTTTAATTATTTTTCCAATACTACCAACTTCATGTTTTTGTTTTAACTATATTTCTGAAAAAATAAAACTTCATATCATAAGATATGTTGGGATATGTGTAGAAAGCGAGCGGAGGGCACTTTTGACGAATTTATGATGCAATGCAAGAATAAAAAGATTAAGTGTGATTTTACTATCATAAGGTAATTGACATCATCTAATCCTACTGCGCTTTATGACATTTTTATATTTCTATTGAATCATCCATCCCTTACTCATCCAGTGGACAGCGGCCCACGCGTGGCGGCACCTATGATGGGCACATTACGACCTTTTATAGCCGGAAGCGATCCGATTTGTGTTTAGCACTGGACGCCCCCGCGTTGCCCAACACAGTATTTTGAGCATCAAACAGGTTGGGTAATTTGAATTGAGGTTTTGACATCTCATTTAAGACTAGCGGACTCACTCGGTCACGGAAGATAAACTAAGTTAAATGTCTCTTTTTCGCTTCGGTTTATTCAAGCAAAAAGTATCTTATGTGTCATAATTTACTTGTATACTAAATTTCATCGAAATCGGTCTGGAAGTTTTTGCATGATGCGCGCACAAACAGATAAATCTTTGATGTACAAACTTTTTCTACGATTTTATACTATGTATAGAAGCTTGTCATGTCCAGTGTGACTTCCCAAAGACCACCATAGGACGCAAAATAGCTGATGAAAATTAAGTTCTTACCAAGGTTATTAGTAGGTACGTTTTGTTTTCATCGATGGATCGGAAGAAGCCAATTTTATAGACTTGTAGAAACTATGCAATTTTATGTCCATAGCGAGTATTTGTAGTTGCACGAGCACAGCGAGGTGCTATAGAAACCACCCACGTGCCCGGGACCTGTACTTTAGGCACATGGTTAACAAACCGTGAAACTGTGAACGCACTTTTACTATGCTAAAACGAATATAACCAGTATTTTGACTTCATAAAATTTGTGACTGAAATCGGATAATGAAACTTAGACGACCATCATAGATTTGAAATGACCAATTAATCAAGTTTTTTTTTATAATTTGTAATGATTATTACAATAAAGGCTACTAGCCGGTTGAAACTCTTTTTAAACTTGACAGTAAAGGTGATCGGTATTTAACTAAATACATACGTATTCAGTTAAATTACTGTGTGTTTTATTTAACTGTGAACTCAGCATAAACACGGTATTATATAGGGGTCGTAGAACAACATATGTTTTGGAATTACCGGTATCTACTCGTAGTACAAAGCGACGGTAGTAAACTTCGATAGCGTTATCACTCCACAATATGGTACAAATGTTCCTGTGATACTCTTCACCTCTACTCCCTTTGCTTATAGATATTCAAACATTAATGTATCATATTATTTGTATTATTCGATTTGTTTTGTATTCGAACGTGATACATTCGTCAATTTACCGTAATTCAGTGGTAATTCACTTGAATTTACAAACGGTATGCGTTGGAGCACTTGGACTACTCGGAGCAAGATAAAAACAGGCAAAATTATGTGAATTCTGGAGGATTGTAATCACAGACCAGGATCCTACGAATATAAAGGGGTCATTATTTGAGCGTTTCACCCGCCTCACTTTCGTGGACACATTATTGTCAAAGTTCCCTCAGATTTTAGTCTCATATCGAGCTATTTGTACATATCCGGGACTACTAATAATAAATGGGTCATTTTCATTTTAGGTTACCATTTGGTTATTTTTTCTTGTCCCAACTCGAAAAGATTTAAAAAAAAAACTACGTATTACAGTATCGTAGATGTTAAGTGTTAATTATATTATTAACACATTTACCTACAGGTTGGAATAGGTTTTAATTGAGATATCTTTTATTTTGTACTCAAAATAATTAAATAAAAATACTACTTTTTTGGCGTTCCATACAAAAGAGCGATGTCCCACTTCCATTTTTACATGTAAAAATATCAATAAAAAATTATTTTTCTATGTAAGCATACATATATTTACCACTATCCATATCAGCATCGATGGTACTTTATTTTAATAATGTTATTAACAACGAAACAATAACAAACCAGGAGAAAATCGAATTTAACTACATGTCCCGCGTTTTTCGTCTTCTGTGTAACGTGTGTAACGCGAGCCAATAATTCGAAATTTTGAAGTAATTTGAACGCATCGTTAATTTATTTTGGTCTAGCAACATTGTAGGCTTCTACCAATCGACGAATGACAGCGTCGCCATATTGTTTTAGTTTGGGAACGGTGCAAACAGGTCGCACACGTGATTTTTCTTTCTGTTTTTTATAAGTGTAACGTGAATTTAAGAGGTAAGTACACATAAATATTATAACATAAAAACTTTTGTGAATCGCATAGTCATATTATTAACGATGTAATACAAATGGCAGTAATCATAAAATGTCGTACAATGTCTCTGTAATTTGGCGAAGGTTATGTTGATACCGCGAAATTTGAATGTTCGGTGTAACGTTGCTGTTACACACAATTCTGTGTTACAGTGTGTTACGTAACAAAAAATGGTAAAGCTGCATGCACGACGGACAAAACTCTATTATTGCAAGCTTTTATTTTTTTGACAGATGACAGAGTTTTGGAAACATTTAAAAGTTTGATCTCAATATAAGTTACAAACATACCTAGATATGTTTGTAAAAGTGGGTGCCATTTAATGTTTTTGTTAATTTATTAGACTTTTATAGAGTTGATCTCACTAAATGTTTCAAAAATAAGTTTTTGAGTTATTTTATCACATTGTAGTTTAGAAAAGTTAATTTGTACATTATGTCTCAGTATGTTTGCTTGTTAAAATTGAACTTCTATACCATTTTAAAACTGTAAAATAGAACTTTCATCTAATTATGTAGTTTTATTTTTGTTTACCTTCAAAACAAAACACGATTTCATACATATTATAATATAATTTTCAGTGATAGTAAATTTTGTACGCATCGCAATACCGAAATTTGCTACAAAATTTATGATCACGTGATATTATAATTTTTAAATTATTACATACATATAATTTTTTTTATTGCTTACGTTACGAGAAGAAAATACAACAGTGTGAACAACCCTTTATTAATATTTGTTACACACAAAATTTATTCTACGTAACGGAACGATTTTTTTTTTGTGTGTAACTTTTGTGTTACGTACACCTAAAATGAAAATGACCCAAATACCTTAAAATTGCATTATGCCACACCTGGCCATAAAGTGACTTTTTCCGCACGTTGCGCGTACGGAAAAAGGCGCTTTCTGACCATAGACATAAAATGATGTACACAACACGGCCGCACGGGAGGTAATAAAGAAAGCCCTCGATCGCATATTTACGTCCCTCGCTTGCAGCTCGGGCCGCAAACTTCTGCGATCTCGGCCTTCCCTTGTATTGCCACCCTAGTTGTGTAATGTACTATTAAAATCTGCCGGAATCTCGACAATAATGTGTCGACGAAAGTGAGGCGAGTGAAACGCTCAAATAATGACCCATATGCTGCAAGGAACACAAAATGACAAGATGCTTAAAATATTGTGTATGTACTTACGTGCTACGTGATTAACTGTTGAATAAAGTATGTGGTAAGGATATCAAATACATGTTAAAATTGTATGATCAACCAGAATAGATGCCGCCCGTGGCTTCGCCCGAGTGAATTTATTTAATAAATATATTTTATCATAGATAGATTTTTGATTTTCTTTATGAATGGATATTTATATATTTCAACTGAAACTTCCAGATGAGGTTCCAGTAAGCTGGTCAAATAAGACACGCCTTTACCTTGGTCACAAATACATGCAAGTTACTAAATCTCATTAGCACGTGAATTTTACATAACACAATTATTTATATACGCATTTTAATAATAACGCAATTCACAAGCCTATTTATTATGTAAAATGCGTAAAAAAGCCGTGTAACGGTAAAAAGATACGTCGGTGCGGCCTGTTTGTCCATAAAAGTCGGAAAACTGCATAAACGCGTGGAATAAAACATGGCCCAGGTATTTAATGAGCTGGCTATATTCTATGGATACTTAAATTAAAGGTTACAAACGTATTATAAGACTAGTTACGGCCCAAGATCAAACTGCCTATTAGGTAGGTACTGGTAACCAAAGTAAATCGGTTATTACACTGGTGACGCCCCGCCATCGCCACCTGGCCACCCAGTATCTGGTTACTTCGTAAAATTTTATTGATAATTATATTTGTTCAATATTTCAAGACAGGTCTCAGCATGTAAAGTAATAACATTGGCCACATTTATTCTTTTACAGAACTGAATACCTAAAATTTTCTTAATGGTCAAGTTTATTACTATTTAGTAAAGCAACGTAAAGTTAGGTATTAATTTATAAAAATTTGTATTTTATATTGATAACGGATATATCCTTACGCAACTTATTTAGTAATCTTTCGGTGGCTTCATAAACAAGGAATTTTTGGATTGTTTAAACTTTTTATTGAGATAAGTCACCTTATGATGTCAAAAAATTGTTAGCTAAATAATATAATCATTAAGGAGGAGTAAAGCCAAAGAATGTAGTTTGATCTCTGTAGTGCCAGAATACATCGGAATGAGAGAATCCATGATTAAATAAAACTCATTGAATTATCGACTGGTCGGCAACGTATTCAAATACACGTCGGATGTTAAGCTCGAGGCGGGCCCTTTGATTGCGATGAGATTTATCTTAACATCGGACTTCCGTAAGGCTCTTGGGGATGCCGTGAGAAGGTTCACAACTTCACAGTAAAAACTCTTTAATACCAATCACAAACCCCTTACAGTTTAAAATATAAAGAATTTGCGTTGCAATAGATGAACTACTTATACTAGAATTTACCGATTACATTAGGTAATTTCACATTGCCTACATTAATTACATTTGCTACTCTAGAAACAACCACTGTGTTCGTCAATGTCCCAGCTGTATTTTGATGCCTAACAAAGGTAACGTAATTAATGAAAAAACTACTAAAATACGGAACCCAAAACATATAAACCATAGTACTATAAACTTTTTATATATTTTTTTTCTTTTTAGACCATCCAAGGCGCCAAGTATTTTTTTAATGAGACCGCGCGCGTTCGGGACATTTTCGGTAACTTAATTTTATAATCTCGTATCTACCTTCGACGTAAGATTCCAAATGAATCTTGCTTCACTTGGAATAAGCTAAATTTTTCAAATAATGATAAGAGGAGACACAGCGTTTTAAATATATTCGAGTTCGGAGCGGAAAATTAAGGTCTTTTATGGAGTCAAATTGTCACCGATAGCATCTCCGATCGTTTGATTGCGTTTGCTTTAATTTTGTTAATTTTCGAAGCTTCATTGTTAATTGGAAATATAATTTGAAGAGTGGTAGGTAAGTATCTCAAAATTAAATCCAATTTTTAGATGTGAAAGTTGGATTGTTTTATATGATTGATTGTTTTAAGCTTTCGTTATTTATTATTTGCATGATAAATCACGACAGAAATAAACTTCTTACTTATCCAACTACGATGACATCATTTCGGTGTCCAATTTTGGCACGATTTTGAATAATGTCACGAATATTGATCAAGAGTAGAGTACACCTAGTTAAGATTAAAGACTTACAAAGTGTTAATGATGAAGTATAGGTGTGCATGAAGTAGGTATAGGTGACAAACACTTGATAAAAACAGGTTTTTTTTTTGGCAAAAAACTTCTATAGTCTCTATAGAGAAGTACTTACGCCATGATTAGTACTTAAGCCATGATTTTCTTTGGCTGTTTTGTAACCATTCAACTTTTAATCTGTACCCGAGCTTATGAATTCCATTTCGATCCTGGCTTCTGACGTCATTATACTTACTCATACTCTGTTTTAAGGCACGTATTATCCTACCCCAACCGCTACCTAAAAAAACCTCAAACGTCAGCCACAACAAGTACACAATAAATCATTGGGGCAACTACACACGGACAATATTTTAACGCCATGGTCACCGACCCAAGATTAAAAAAAAAACAAAAAAACTCCGGATGTTCGACGCGCCGGTGTTGGCGACAAAAATGATGGCGCCTATATTTTTTTCTTAACATGATTAAATAAATTCACACCCTCGAAAGTTGTCAATATGATTGAAATTTGAATGGCAAGGCATTTTCCAAAAAGAGTCAAATTTCAATTGAGAATGAGATTTTCAATCACTTTCAACTATTGTCCCAGTTAGTGACCTATTTTTGATTTTATAGCTGTTGAGATAAGGTTTGTTATCTAATAACAAACCACATTCAGGATTCCGGATAACATGTATTTACGAAAAATAAAGCAATCAGATCATTAAAATCTAGGATATAGTTAGGTACTTAAAATACCTAATAATAATAAATGTGTAGAGAAGTGAAAACCTGTAGGATCAGAACAAGAGCTTATTTCAGTGCTTTTCATCATCCTATCAGATAAGTTAATATTTTTCATCGATATAGGTATACCAACACCAACGCCAGGTAAGAGCGGGCGTTTCATATAAGCCATTTTTTCACATTATATTCGTCAATAATTCTGATCCAACACCTCAAGGTTTATCTAATTATAGTCTCGAGATGGGTCGGACATATGTATTTGACTGAATACGTACGAATATTCGGTATTTTTCTACCGAACCTGTCATTCGGCCGAATATGTGGTAAACTTTGACGCCATGTATTGTGCTTATTTAAGTAAAGCCCTCGTTTTCGTAGACTTCACCCTTGTATTCATAGCTTTGCTGTCAACTCTTTCCGGGCTATTATATGTAATTTGCTCGTGAACTCTGTTTGTAATCGGGGGTCAAAATATGTCATCGCTTCGACTTTGACGCTGACGGACCACTGCAGCGTGATTCTTATTACGAACTACAATTTCACGGATCAAAATATTTTAGAGACGAGAATGAGGGCCAAATTGTGAATAGTCTACTGATTGACCGGCGATTTGGACACATACCTACGTTTACAGGGTATAATAAACGGGGTTAAAAAATTGATATAACGGGAGAGTAAAATCAATAAGATATGAAGGAAAAGTACATTAAATATTAAAGATTTTACTTAAAAAAACAATTCCTTTATTCTTAAAGTCATGACACTCATGACTGATCGTATGTTCGTATTGCATTAGCACTGTTATAAATTATAATATGCTTAAGTACAATTTTTTTTTGTATTAATGTACCTACCTACCGAATATTTGGCATTTTAACCTCAGCCGACTACGAATAGAATTCCAGTTCGGTAGGTAAAACTGCCGAATATCGAATACATATAAACCGAAAATTCGGCCCGTCTCTAGTATTTACTATATACTTGCTTACTTAATAATAAACGGTACAGTTAAATAAGTATAAGTAAGTACAAAGTTTTACTTCACTTGTTTTCTCAATAACAACTGATCGGATCTGCTCAAAAAATATTTTAACTCCTATATGTAAAAAAATTATTACCTCAAATTATCAGCAACTTATCTTGCATATACATATACAGGGTGACTGGATTCGACCTATTCCTTGAAAGGGGTTATTCTAGAGCTCATTTGCAATGATTTGAGTTTTGACCCCCAGTTGATTGGACTTAAATCATTGCAAATAAGCTCTAGAATAACCCCTTTCAAGGAAGAGGTCGAATTACCAGTCACCCTGTATGTAAATCATATACGTATGTAGGTACTAGGTTCATAAATGCGCCTATCTACCTGTATGAAAAATCCAACGCCACCTGATAACTATACCTAAATAAAAAACTTGTATAATAAAGGGCTTAATCACAACAAAAAAGCTTGTAAATTATATAGTTAAATCCTAATAAATTCCCCAGAACCAATGACAAATTAGCAGGTAGACTCGCGTACCTAATGACGCATTTCTTTGGCACGTGCAAGGGCTAAGGCGCCACTTTTATCTGCCATCGACAGCCATGTCCCAAAATAATAATAGCCAATGCCATGTCGCTCAAAATATTTTGCAAATGGCAAAAAATACATTGTCATCGTCCGTGCGCTTTAGTAAAAGTTATGAAGATGTCAGGGTAATTTGACAGCTGTCAAAATGGGTGGCAATTTGTAAAATATTTTACTTAATCGTTTTGGTTTGGTGGGCGTTTGAAATTTGAATGTATCACTTTGGTTTTTGCTCTATCATAGTCTTATTTTGTTTATTTCTTTTATAGAGTTTATGGGTAAGTATAGTACATTACTTATCTAGGAAGGTAAAACAAAGAATTTCTCAGATCGCAAGTATTTGACGGCCGAGCCGAACGAAAGGGGGTTTCTTCATTACCTCCCGTGGTAAATACAAATTTTACGTCTCCGCCAGGCCAGGAAGTGGGATTTTCCGCACGCGTAACGTGCGGTAATTGCCACTTTATAGCCGGGTGTGACGTAAAATACATTTTTACACAGAACTACACTGCAAAGATATCAAATCTAATTGAATCGTTAGGGTAGGGGCAATTTCAAATTACGTTTTATGTTGTTACTAGCATTTTCCCGCGGCTTCGTCCGCGTTGTTCCCGTTATCGTCCCAAAGGAACTCTTTACCGGGATATAATGTATCCTATGTTTCAATCCAGGACTCGGTCTACTTGCATGCCAAATTTCAGCTTGATCCATCCAGTTGTTACCCCGTTATAAGGTAACAAACATCCAAACATCTAAACATCCAAACATCTTCTCAAACTTTCGCATTTATAATATTAGTGGGATTATGGTAAGTTATGAATCCGACACCCACCCACCATGATGTTTGCGACGTTAAAAATGTTAAATGAAAACTGTTGAATTATATTTATGTACAATACAACTTCCTATTGAATCCCGAGAAAATACACAGAAGAAAATGACTCTCAATCGTATTGTAACAAAAACGTAAAAGATTAAGTTGCTAGAAGTTGGTGTGTTATAACTATTTTAGATATACGTAGTCAAACTACAAATTTGTACACATCGGATCCCACAAATTGATATTGATGAATATAAGTATGTTTATCATCTATTTTCCGATTTCATGGTGTTTAATTGGGATTCTTTAATACAATTTCAGCATAATATACTTAAAACCTATGATACAATCCATACCAGTCCATTCGAAAATATCCTCAAACGGGTTTATAAACATACCGTTGAGAAATAAAGTTTTTCCGACAACCCACTTTAACTTCTTACACTAAAGCTTATTTTCCAGCAAAACACTCTCCAGCTCGGACACGCGTTATCGTCTGTCGCCCATAAAAGACCTATAATGTCTCTTTAAAAAAAAAAAAACAAAAGAAATGTTTGAAAAAGCGTTATCTGTGGCCGGCGCCAGTGGCAGCGCGGCGGCGTTTTTTTAAAACCTTTTTTTCGAAGCAAAAATCTCGTCTCTTGCCTTCGTAATTGACAGAATTTACGCGCAAGATAAGACGGTTTATATTGTTAAGAATAACCCGTTTGGTTCCCTTTCGATTTCTAAATTTGTTCGATCGGAGACGATTTTTTAAAATTGGATTTTTAAACTTGGTTCTATAGTTAGGTGTTTATAAGTTTTAATTAGAACAGTGTTTCACAACAAGTTGCAGTTTTGTCAATAGCAAAGTATTATAACAGGTGCCTGCTGGAGTGCTGGCTAAATCTATCACTATAATAATGCCGGGGTTGATTAATAGCCGATATTATTTCGATTTAAATAGTCCGAAAAGTAATTGACCAAAAATAGGAGTACAGTAAGCAGTTTGTATCATCATTTACTCTAAACTCTTAATTTAAAAAGAATAAAAAAGGTAAAGTCCTAGTGTTTGACACGCTAACGCCCAATAGTTGACACCATGCTGGCACAGTAATTTTTCTTCCTACAAAAGGTACATCGCGCGCTTGAATGTGTGCGCGCCGTGTACGAACACACTACAAGCAAAGAAATAAGAATGCTCAAGTATGGATCGCACTCACACAGTCACGGGCATCTGTGTGAATGAATACGTGTCACACGCTCCTAAACGGCCGAAGTTGGACTACTTGTTCGTCTTTATACTTTGATGCTACCACCTCTATTGATGACTTAACATTCAAAACGGCAACTATTGGAACAGTGTTAAGCACTCGGACGTCTATCTTATCCCCTTGGACGAAATTTCAGGATCTCTCAAGACCAGCACATATCTGACTCAATTCTAGTTTTAAAGCGTTTCGGATATTTTAACACGTTCACAGTCCTAATTCAAATTGTAAACCTTACAGCTTTGTAATAAGGCTTGTCGTGACCCATATGTGGGGCCACGAGACAGGGAACGTGTTAAACGGTTTTGTCCAGTGACGTATTATTGCACTGATCGAGGTGGTACAATTCAAAGAAATGCAACCCCTTCGGTCTGAAACAGTATCGCGGAGCGATTAGTTAGTTCATTTTCCCCTTTTTTTACTGTACTGTATACTTGGTACTGGTAGGATAAGTCTGTGAACTCTCTGTAAGTTCACGCAATACAAGTAAAGCTAGGTACAATGATATAACAATAAGAAAGAGTGTCAGCGATGTAGTTACCGGTTGAGATAACATCGTACCTATATCATACATAACTGTTTATTTCGCGTTTTTACAAAACCTACAGACTCTCACACATCTCAAATCAATTAAAAACGTCACTCAATACGATTATTTGCTAATCGTGGGAAAGATTGTCTGTCCGTCCGTCACGTCCATAAGTGTGAAGGAATTTGTATTGAATAAACAGCAAATATTGTTCCTAATATTCAATTAACGGGCTAAGATCGTGGGGGCAATTATTGGTGCAGATCCACTTTCACGGTTGGCACAGATTTCTTAATTAATCAAACAGATATTTGTGGGAATTGGGACTTTTCAAATTCTTCGTAACCTCAGATTTAATAAGTCTATTAGCAGTACAATCAATCAATCTATTGCATAAAAAAACCTATAGACGTCAGACAAAAACATACGTTATGTAGGTTGGTTGATGCATCATTTTTGGGCTCGCAATAATTACTTACTGAATACTTAATTTCTGAATGTCAGCTTTTGTTATTCGCAAGTGACCACCAGATACAACTAATTGAATGTGCAGATTGAAGTGATTTCTTCTTATTTACAGGTATGTAGGTATATACGCAACTATACTAATGTAGAAAGTATACACCAACACCTTCCACAACTCTTTCTCTAATCTATTTAAACAATAATTATTTCGATACTTTTCTCACTAGCTAGTTTTCTTTAAACAGTTTCACTCAGAATATGACAATTACGTATACCTACTGTACTTTATATGGGTAGATTACTCCTGCTCGTGAATATATTTTAAAAGTTATTTTATAATACTTATAAGATGTTGCTGCGAGAGACTTTTTGTCCATCATTCACGTTGTCATAAAACCCTTCCCGGCTACTGGTCGAGTTTTGTATTTTTTTTTTCAGTTACGGTAGTGTTACACTGGGCTTCAGATAAAGACATCATAACTAACGCAGGAGAAGAAATATAAACAATGAAGTACCTACCATAATGTGGTTTAGTTTAACTTACAAAAACAACTTAAAAAAACTTTTGATTTAAGCGTTTAAGCTACTCGAACCCATTTAAAAAAAATCTGATATATGGGTTTTAAAAATAAATTTCTTTTGAGTATACTGCAGGTAACTGATCAGGAAAAACCAACGCAAACTTTCAAACTTTTTCATAACACTAAAAAATTACCACCCAAGCCGAACATTCAATATAAGTAGGTAGAGTAAAAAATTGCAGCCGCAAATACTTGCAAGACTTGTGAAGTGAAACGCCAATCACACGTTACATTTAGACAAATCAAAACTAGAAATAGCAATTATATTTGCAGCAGGTAATTGGATAAAGACTATCAGTAACATATTATTGTACTGACAAATTAAATCAACTGCCTACTTTTATGAAATATAAACACGTTGAAATATGACATAGTTAAAAAACATGATATCTTGAACGTGGTCTCTCTTTTTTATTGTGTCTTTTTACTATATTTCATTCCGATTCCCCTTCCCCTGTCTCGGTCTCGGTGTCTGTCTATAGTCAAATCTTGCAAGTTAAATTTTGACCATAACTTGCGCTCAAATTTAGTATGCATACCTACTACATGCATAGTATGTAATCGGATGACATTGCAATATTATTATGACATGGTGCTAATCTGGTTATGGAGTCAGAATTTGGTCATAGGATCATCTTAATTACATAAGATAAATCAAACATGTTTTGACTTCCTTTATTAATTCCAATCCATTCAGTTTTCCATTAGAACTACAAAAGTAACTTTGTAGTCGCCTGTATTTGTATAAGATTACAAACATACTGATGCAGTTTGTATTGAAATTGCAATATTTTTAGGTTTTAGCGTGACTTGATAGGCTAAAAAATAAACTATGTTTAAAATTTGGAGCTTGTGGGTCTGCTAGAAGTAACTTAGAATTATGATAATCATCAACCAGTGGTTCAGTGACAACACTAAGGAACTCTGGCGTCTGGCGTGCAATAGTTCTTAAAGTACAAGTTCAAATTGAATGTTATTGAGAGTATATTTAAGTCTTATTGTGCCATATATATCCCTGAAAATTCAGGGTTCTAGCTTTAGCCAGCACAAAATTACGGAAGGCTGAAAATGGCCTGAATGGCTTCGAGAAAAGGGTGGTACGGCCGTGCCTTTGTTTTGCTCGACTTGGTGGGGGCACTAACGTGCCCCCACCAAGACGTGCCCCCATAAAGAGAAAACGCCAACAGAATGTAGAATAGGTACCAAATTCTGATATTACCACTTCCGTAAACGCCATCTTCGTAAATCACTACAATTGATATACGCCAAAAACACCATAAACTATATGCAAGCTTAGCTGAACGGGGTAACGACAAGAAATCAAAGAGGACTCTACACTGTATAATATGGTATAATAGCAGTCATTTTTCTTCCTCCAAAAGTTACATCGCGCGGCTTGTACGTGTGCGCGCCGTAAATGAACACACTACAAGCAAAGTTTTACGAATGCGTAAGAATGACCCAGTACGGATCGCACTGGCTGCGCCTCGACCTCGAATAAATATCGCGCGCTTCTGAACGGCCGAAGTTGACTACTTGAATAAAATAAAAATAATAAAATAAAATAATTTATTTCTGTAAGTAGGCCCTCAAGGGCTCTTTTACATGTCTTACATTATTTTGTCTTCTTTTCTTTTCTTTTGGCGCTTCGGGTAATGACCTTCTGGTGAGAAGAAGCGCCGGAAGAAACTCACCAGTTTCTCTTTTTATCCTTTAGTATACATGAGATTACATTAATACCTTACATTAACTTAAAACTTTGTCTTTATACTTTAACTCTAGAAAGAGCCAGTGTGCCCCCGGCGTAGTAAGCCGGGTCCCGGTAATCCGACGTCCTACTGGGCTTGTCGCTAAGTCGACGATTGGATCTTTAGCCCACGTATTTTGATTGGCATGTTGTTTCAAGTTCATGTTAATGTGAAGTTAAGTGCGACTATTCTTGTTTTTTACTTTATTAATAACTTTTGGACCCGCTCGCGACTTCGTTCGCGGATGTGAAAAAGTAACTAAAAAAAAATTTTACAGACTTCAAAAAAGGTAGAAAGGGATTTTTTTTATGCCAACTATTTTTTGAGGTCTGTACCAATCTCGGAGGATATATTAAATTCAAATTCAAATTCAAATTCAAATAGTTTATTTCAGGCTTTAAGCCCATAAGATTAAGGCTAACACCGACCTCAAAAAAATAGTGGGCATAAAACTTTTATTTCTTAATTTCCGTAGATAGTAATTGAACTATGCTGTTTAGTACACGTTTTGGTAGTGACTGATACACACATAACTCTATCTCAAAAACGACTAAACCGGTTTTGATGAAACTTGCACTGTTCCCTAAGTTAGAATATAGGTACCTAGTCCAAATATTGTTTTTTTTGCAATTTGACTTATAGTTTTTGTGATGTGCGCGGACAAACATACAAATATACAAACATACATACCTACATACCAGTGGCGTGGCGTCAAATATAATCTTAGTAAAGCCGGATCAGATTTGGATTACTTTTTCTTTAGGAGTAGTAGATACTCCGCTCATATGCTTTAAAAAATAGGCAAGCCGGTGGGAATCGGGCTCTATGGACGCCACGCCACTGCTACATACCTACATCCGAAATTTGGTTCACACGTTTAGAAGCTGGTATACAGTAACATATATAAAAAACTGCAGTTATAACAATACGAGTATTACATACATACGGGTCGCATTCGTCCTATGTGTTAACCGCGGTCATATTCTACCTATACACCAAATTTCATCGAGATCGGTCCCCGGTGATGGACGCACAAATAAACAAACGAACATAAAATCCAAAAACCATTTTTTTACGTTTACTACCTTATTTTTAACACTCTCTAGTTACATTTTGGAAAAATCTTTAATGTACAAACACAAGACTGTACTTTACGTGTCCTGTGCGTGTACTTGTGCTTGTGCGGTTGTGGGTGCGAATCCCGTCACGTTTGATTTTTTCTATGTATTTAATCTTTGTATCTATAATCGCAACTGTACTTGTGTCAAGAAACCTACACCAAAGTAGGTACTATTCGGCCACTTATCTACTCATTCTATTCGTACTCACGTGGTTTTCAGTGTGGCCTTATGAGTAATAATATTAGTTGCGCCAGTTCATATTACTTTAACGATGCTTAAAATTATCCAGACGACAAATACCTTAACAATATATCATAACCTATAACTTACGAGTATACAACTTCCTCCTGCATCTTAGCTCCTGCGCTTGTAAAATGACAAATCAATCGATCCAAGTCTGTAATCTCCCATCTTTGACACAGTGACGCCATCTAGACGTGGATACAGCCGTCACGCTGGGGACGACATTTATCTGATCTTCTCGTTGCGGCCAGGAGAGTGGCGATTACCTGGTCAATACACTTGAAACATCCAAGCTATAAATTACCGGTAATTTATTGGAACACGAATTTTTAGAAACGAGATGACTACAAGTTGACGAAGTACCTACCTCTATATGTGTATTCTTGATTAAAACTATGGAATGCAACCCGGGTACCCGAAAACCCATGTACCCGGGTAACCGACTTTATTTTGAGTTTGGTAAAACCCGGCTATTTTGACTCTGAAGCCGGGTTAAAAAAAACCTAGTAATTAATGAAAATTATGCATGTATAGTCGTATAGTTTTATCTTAATGATGATAAATAAAATCTAACGTCGGCCTCCTTAAAGCAAACGCGAAAAAACATCACATGCTTACTTAACACGGCCGGCAATGCCGCGAAGTTCATTGTATTTAATGCAACCCGGGTAGCCGGGTACCCGAATACCCGAAAACCCGGGTAATTGACTTTATTTAGAGTTGGCTAATACCCGGGTTTCACATTTGACCAGGTATTGCATTCCCTAATTAAAGCACACAAATTCAAGCCATTGTATATGTATACTTAGTTGATAAATGATAATGCAATTAAATACTAAAGGTATTTAGCGAAAGTTAATTTATATTGAACGTTTCATTATTCTTCAGAATTCAAATTCTGGTGAAAATTATTGTCTTGGCAACGGTTTCCTGATAATCGATGGATCTATCAAGTGAAATAAGAACATATCTAACTTATCGTATGACATTGTGAAGTTGATACGATGTGTTGTATGGCTATCTATCTTTTGTTCTAAGAAAGAACGCAATAGCTACGATTAATTCCGGCAGCACAGCAAAGAAACTACTAGCAAGCTTTAAGTTAACTTGAGTGAGTGTCGTTTTGCACTGTTAAATCATAATCTAAACTAGACTAATTTACATCTTACTGTGCGTCTCATTAAACAACTTAATTGCCGTATTGTTGACAGAATTGTCAACTACGAATCGCTCTTTCTGTGGCCCGGCCCGTACGGTAGCGGCTGCCTTACCAACATATCGATGTATTGATAACACTTCAGAGTGACTCGCAGAATGCGGTTCTCACGCCTAATCTCCCCGCGGCACTGCCTCGGTCACCACGGCGGCTAATGGCCGCCTAGGAAAACTATTCTTTGCTATCACGATCTATCGTTATCATAAAAACGTATAGAGTTATATTAATCAAATCTTTGAGACCACGTTATCTCGCAATCGCTCTTTTCGGCAATTTAGGTGCACTATAAATAAAACTTATAGGTAATGTATTTGTTTATATTCATTTTAACTCTATGTAAGTGGCATTTTTCTGCTTGTTACGCGGTACGCTGAGTGAAAATCCCAGTTCCTTGCCATTGCCATGAAAACACATCACCGGTAGTAATAAAGAAAGTCCGCGATTGCACATTTATGGCCTTCACCTACGATTTGGCCACAACCACCTGCGCTTTGGGACATTGTTTATTAATCTCCCGGTGTGTAATACGTAACTTTCGAAATACCGTACTATAAATACCGCGCCCTACATTAAGAGCAAACAAGTTACGTACAACAATTTAGAATTAGATAATCGAAAAACTCCACAATTTGTAAGGCTAAGCAAAGCTAGCCCAGCTTACCTACTTAATACGGAACATGTTAACCGGAGCAAACAACCCAACAATAAGCTATTTTCGTCCGCCTCTATTTGCCCGCATATTTGCCCAGCCTATTACCGACGAAGCCCTTTACTCCATACCGCGGTAGGACCTGCTAATTTTTACCTCCATCCTTTACAAATATCTTTAAACCAACAAGAAATTACATACGGGTCAAAATTCCGTCTCATAACAACTTATATCTTATACAAATTGCGTGCGTAATTCTTAAGTCGTGCAGGGAATTTTGGATCCTATTGACAGTGTTAAGTCGACTTTATTTGTTTGTCGAGCGGTTAGAGCTGGATTCTGGTGTTTTGTTTCGCTTTTACCTACAGAGAGAATAAAGATGCCTGCCTATAGGTAGGTATAGAGAAGTGTAATTGATAAAGACTAACATGTCTAATTTATTGAAGTCATGCATGACTCAGTGGTACTTACTGCCAGTTCAATCTTGTAAAATATCTGCCAAGTGCGATCAGGACTTGTGTGTTCGCCCCACACATTTTTGAGGACTGAGGACCCACTTTTCCTTTTGATTTTATGGAAGGGCTCATTACTTAAATATTAAAAACTTTTTAGTTCAAATATGCAATGAAGGAAACCACGAAGTTTTTATTATGCACAAAAACTTGCACGTTTATGGTTTTAAAAAGGTAACTTCAAATATTGCTGATACTGAAATTCGGGAATAGGGATGACGACTGGGTTAAAACTATATAGTTCTATTTAGTAAGTCAGATAGATTATGGAAAAATATGGGACACGTATTTTTTGGTTTATCAAAATATTAAAATCGACAAAGTTATTGATCATCAAACTTCTGGAGAGGGGGCTTGTGACGTTACTCCTAGGTGAAAATTGTACCAAGGAGTCACGTCACTCGAAACTTCTAAACACTATCCTGGTCATTTTTTGTTTGTTAAACATAAGAAAAAATACGTGTTGTTACAATATTTTTTAATAATCTAACTGACGGACTAAACAGTTTTTTTAGTCGTCTAGCCAATTCTTACTACCCGAAATAATCACCTGATTCTACTCGCCCCAAAACCAGGAAACTGCCTAAACAGGTACTTATTAAATCTGAGGTTTCCCTGCGCATGCGTAGAGCATGTACTCAGTACTGTACCGGCGCTATAGAGATAAGCGTAATGAGTGTCTGGTAGTAAACTACCAGAGCAGGCGAAGCATTCCTTTGAAAACGTGGGGAAAGCGACCGACTCAATACAAAGTTTCCTCCGTGTAGGCTTCACTTGTGCGATAATTTTTTATGTCTACTTATTAAATGATTCTTATTATACCTATCTTATAAAAATAATAAACAAAAGAAAAGCGGCGACAGGAACGTACATTTAACACAAACCAAATAGGTTTTAAATTTCCTTCGGATTGTTATTTGGTTGTTGGCTATTGAATAAAAAACTATAAGGGTTCCGTTTTTGCCAATTTGGCTACGGAACCCTAAAAACGGGGGTAATGGTAAGGAATTTATTTTACCAAACTTTATTGACCGGATTTCGTTCCCAAAAAGTCACGCAAAGTCTACTATCGAATGCTACTTACCATTGCCGGATATTGACTCGACTTCTATTTGTCTCGTAATTTCGACCATAAATGACTCCGAAGTAGCTCCGTGTCACGTCGCGGCACTCTGCCCATTAAAAAACCTTTTAAAAACAAAAAAGGACAGGTCTTTTTGGTCCAAAGGTGGTGGGTACACACGCGGTGCGCTTTGGCGGCTTTGAAAAAGAAGAGTCGATAAAATACCTATGGGGTAGCTTACGTAAATATTGGCTAGTTCAAATAAGATTATTATTGCTTATTGCAAAAATATACAATTGGCATATAATATTTTCCCTCAGAATTAACCAGGGTGTGAGAAGTTATTATATGTGTGTGTATGTGGAAAAAAAATCATTGTCATCAGTTTCACATATAATGCGAAAAAAATATGGTTCTAAATTTACACAACTCCGTCTCACCACCATTCTACAAGTTTATTAGAATGTCCATCTGTACTCTTACAAAGAGGTCAATATTTCTTACCGTTGATCACGAAACAGTCTTATTCTTGAAACTCTTAAATCGACCTTTAGTTTCGATAAAATTTCTATTCGACCGCTTCGGTCCGTGCCAGATGTTAACGTAGTCATTAATTATTTTCGTCACTATAACACGAATGGCAACTCAACAGTGTCAGCCCAAAATGCTCGTACTTAAAGCAAGTTAAATCTACGATTTATCTATCGCAAACGTGATTCGTAGATATCCTATACACAATACTTAGTCCGTAGTCCGTACTGAACCAACTCTTGAAAATAGTTCCCTGACTATAAGTGTATAATACATAAGTAGGAGAAACAAAAAAAATAACAGTTTTCTAATAATTATTGATATGTTACGTAGGAAGTTTCGGATATTTATTTTATATCCTTCTTATTTTATTACCATCTAATTTATATTCTAATTTGAATGATATTTATGTTAATTAAGTTTTTGCAATTCCAAATCAACAGTCGGGTTGTTTATTAATTCTTAGATAATTTATATGTTGTATTTTCCCAAACCTTCAAATTCCGAATTATTCTTGTTCCTTACGACGAATTTTCAAGTCGTCAGCAATAATATCTGTTAATTAGAGATAAAGAAAGTAAAAAATGGTACAAGTTTATTCTTAGACATTGGAACAGAGGATATCGGATGTCTTTGAACGCATTTTTCTATCGGGCTACAAAGGGTATGCAGATGGTAATGCTTTTTCGTAAAGCAACCGGATGAGATTTTAGCAATTGTGATACAGTTATAATTACGTAATGCCTCAGTTTTGATTCTACAGTCAGCGAAATAGTTACAGGCATGATGATGTGACACGTATGATGCTACGCTTTGTCACGCAATAAATAAATGACAAAGCATTCGTTACTCTCACACACTATTTACCAGAACGTGACGGATGCTTTATCATTTATTTATTGCGTGACAAAGCGTAGCATCATACGCCTAGATTCTCATCTCTCACACACATGGAGGTGTACTCTGCAGCACACATACAATAAGACTAACTGAATCATATCGACTGAACTTTATACTCTCATGGCAAAAGTGTTGTGTGTCTTTGAGTTTTTCGTCCAAGTAATAGACATGCAAACTTTATCAACAGACGAACTCGTACGGTCAGCGGATAGCTGCTGACTGTACTAGTATGTGTGTTAATCAATAATTGCACTTCACCTGTAGTCGCGCTTCTCTGGCCGCCCCGCACACATAATGGTCGTGAAGATAAGCCGATAGCGGCGTCTTTGAGCGAGCCGCCTCCCGATTCGATTATTGGACCTAGGGTTGTCGACTGGCAGTTTAAAATGGTAAAAGTTGATCGCGGAGTTCAAATTCTATGCAACAGAAGGTCTACAAACTGAACGCGATGGTGAATTTGATATTGCATGTTATACCTAGTACTAATTTAAGCGAAGGGAAAATTAAAATATTTTTAAGTATATTGTTTATTATCTATCAGCCTTCTGTATGAAATTAAGACTTGTTTGAAGGTATAATATTTATAATACAATCCAAGATTTGGAATCTCTATGGCATAAAAAAATGGAAACTAGTCAGAGTACAAAGAGCCCGAGTATTTTTCCTGTAGAGATAACACTGAAAATATATTTAAAAAAAACACATTTTTTTACAAGAACACTCTTAGTTCCTTGAAATTTACTGTATTTCTTCGATTGCAATATACACATGATGCGTGCGGCAACGAGTAAAAGTTGTGTCTAAAAATAACTGTTGAATAATACATATCACTTTTACTTATCCACTGGCAACCCTACGACGCGACACGGCGGCGGCGGTCAGCTCATTATTGACACAATAAATTCTAACGCACGCGTTTTAAAACCAGCCTCACACACACACACGGACATGCGCACCCAAATACACAAACAATGTGCGCACGCAGCCAAGATCTATGGATCACGCACGGCGCGCGGCAGTTGCTGCGCTGGTGGTAGTGATTTATCTAGCATGTTCATGATAGATCTATGTAGACCTAGGGATCCTGGGACGGTCGTAGTCATTCGTGAGTCGATGAAGTCATAGATAGTCAGGGGCTGTCTTAGAGCACTGGTGAGCAAAATTTAAGGAATTTCAGAGGAGGGCAGAATTATATAGCTGGACCGTCAAAATATACATAGGTATTATTATTATCACGGCACGGGCCATATACTACATACTTGTTCCGAAGGACCATCGACAGGCCGGACTAAACCCCCGGGCCGTAACTACCTATATTTTGCCCACCACTTAGTGCAGTGCACACGGGAGGCAGTCGTCAGTCGTCATAAGCACATACAGTCTGCCATTTTTTGTTGAGGGTGGGGGGGGGGGGGGGGGAGATTGGCGTAACGTTCCCTAACTTTACACATGTACGCAAGGGCGGATTTGGGGGAGGGGGGGTACGCGTTTTAAAATACATTTGCACACTTATTTTTTTCTTTACAGCCTGTGCTAAGCCTTGAATAACTCAAAACTATAGACTTTATTTAACGAAGTGCAAACACTTTTGGAAAACTAAATCTATAAGTAAACTATACGTATAGTACCTATAACAAATTAATATTTTACTGCCATTTAAATAAACAAACAGAAACGTACATAATCTTTGTTTTAATATCTTTTTGATCTGTCCGTGACTACAACTAGTGTCAAATAAAATTAAACTATAAAAAGATTCCTTAGAATGATGAATTACAAATGCAAATCAGAAAATAAATTAGGACGGTATTTAAATAGCTTTGCCCAATTACGCCGTGCGCGCGAGTTGATCGTCTTAAGAATATTCAGATATTCTTAATTAGTAGCCTAAAAAAGTAGCTGTATTTTTATTTTCAGTTTACCTATACTTTTAATTATTACCTATAAGGAGGTTATACAGAACTCCGCTGTCAATTTTGTGCCAAATACCCGTAAACTATTATAGTATTTTATGCAACAGTAAAGTTGTATAAGTAGGGTCAAAAATACGAGCCGCCGCGGCGGCGACGGCGGGTATCTCAAATAGAGACGCCATGAGGGATTTTTGACTTACCTAATTATACAATGTTGCATACAATACTTTTTATGCCACACCTGGCCATAAAGTGGCTTTTTCCGCACGCAGCACGTACGGAAAAAGACGCTTTCTGGCCAAGTGTAGACATATGTACACAACACGGGAGGTAATAAAGAAAGCCCTCGATCGCATATTTACGTCCCTCGCTTTCAGCTCGGACCGCAAACTTCTGCGATCTCGGCCTTTCTTCGTATTACCACCCTAGTTATGTAATGTACTATTCTACGACTAGGTTTTAAAATATAAAATACAAAATTAAACATAGCGCGCAAACAAGGCAAATACTTAGAAACAGTATTGTATGGAACGATGTATAATTAAGTCAAAAAACGCTCATGGCGTCTCTATTTGCGATACTCGCCGCCGCCGCGGCTCGTGTCGCAAACCACGCCATTCGCTTATACAACTGTTGCATAAAATACTATTTTATGCTATATAAATACAATTAAAATAAAATCATACTAAAATATATGCGGGTGAGTGACTTTTCTCGATAAATATTTCAAGGTGCTTATATCTTGTACAAAGTCTTCCGAAAATCTTTCGTAGGTTTCTGACTCTTAATATATAAGTATTTTTAAATGTTCAACCAGTCTTTTTATATTTTATTAAATTGTCTTTTCACCAAGGCCAACATTTCTTAATTGACTTCAGTTTAGGGCATTTAGGAAGTATTTTCTACTTTGGTCCTTTTATCTTTTTGACTGAAAATTTCCCCCCATAGAAAAACCACTTTTAGTGCTTGAAGCAGAGAGTCATCCTGACTTTGCTGAGTAGAACCTAGTCAGCTTATGTAACTATTTGGTAAGATGATTTTCTGAACTTACAATGGCCTGTGAAAATGTAAATACTATTGTAGTATGAAAGTACGAAACCGAGTGAAGATTTCAAATAATTTATACAAATGTTGTACAAAAAAATATAAAGACTTTGGAATGTAATCGCGACAACTCACACATGGTCATATATTTTATTTATTTTTTGTTTCTTTATATTGTAGTATTATATCTAATATATCTATGGATTATTAAAAAAAAGTGCTACCTCAAAATGAGCAGATAATACAAAAATATGCCAGAGCAAGCATGCCCGGATGGGTATTATCGTGTACAGACTTTATTCATATCCTTACGCTTATAGGTACTTTTGACTAGTGGACATGGACCAGCCCACAACTTTGTACGCAGATGTGAAATAAGGTCTCTTTTTGCTTCTGCTTACTCGGTAAAAAGTACCGTATGTTATAGCCGGGGTCATAATACCTGCTACTATATTTCAATGAAATCGGTTCGATAGTTTTTGCGTGATGCGCGCACAAACATTTTCTTGCCACGATATTATTGCTTGTGCTTACTTTACTAAACGCATAACGATGTAAACATCGTTACGTGGTGTAACAGCCCATAAATATTTATAGAAACTGCGAAAAATACAGTAACTAGTTACGAAAAAAGATAATTATTAACATAATATAATTACGTATTTGTCTTTTTATCTACTGTGTTATTATTCAAATTGTGAGCTGCCACGTTTATTTGCTAGGTAGCGGTGTTTCTTTGTCTAATTAGACCTACCGTTCTGTGACGTCATTTGAATTGATGTGCCAGTGTTTCAAGAAGCGCCATTAAAGAAATTTTACTAAAAAAAAATTATGCCGGCGTCATATTTCCGAACAAATTTCCAGCTTTATTGCTCTCATTCTAATCTGAATATCGATCGTTAACAGCAGAGATCATGTTATCTTCTAATTTAGTACCAACCGACTTATTTAGAATCAAGTAAACTAACAATGTTTCCATGAACCTTAACAAAGCTGTTCAGCTTATTGTGACAGAAGAGAACAGTCCCAGAGAGAGCTGTCTGATTGTTGGGCTGAACCAATAAAAGAGCTAAACAGTCAGAATTAGGACTACTTTGAAAGCATGAAATTTACCTTGTAAAATGATCTGACGGCTCTCAAACTTTTTTAAAAGGTAAAAAAGAAAGGGGCTGTCAGTTCCTCATTCCAAGACCGCTGGACCAATTTGGAAAATTGTTTTTTGATCAGGATCTGATGAAGAGGTCTTTCATAAATCGATAGAGATTTGGGTATATTTATAGTGACGCGTGCATTGTTAATTGAATAGATTCGTTTGAACTGGGCTATTTTTATTTTAAAATGTTACATTTTATATTAATTTGTTATACTGCGACTCCTTTTACAGGCTGTAATTTTCTGTGAAGCCCTTATAAGAGACCTGCGTGTAGCTCTAGATTTTACTTACGGATCTACGGTGAAATTTTCATTTTCAGTAGTGCTGTCGTCCTGTTGGTAAATAAAATCTGGTAGCCCTCATTAAAACATTATCTGACGCAAGTTTCTCTGGACTTTTACATGTCAAGGGTCTTAACAAACTGATAGCTAGTAGCGATTGTAAAGTCGAATCCACCACGACACTCAAGATATGCGAATCACCGGCCGCGCACTTGTCATGTAGCCATTTACAAAACATAAAAACAGAATCGTTAACTGCCCCCACCAGTCGATGTTAATCGTTAAATTTAATGAATCATGAACGTGTATCGTTACGTTAATCATTAGCAGTATATAAGCTGCAATAACATTCTTGGGCGGCATTTTAAAAAGGGGTTTTATTGGACAAGTTACATGCTTTCATTAAAAATATTTTTAGTTTTTGCTGTGTACCTAATAAAGTACGAGTAGGTTAGTTTTTGTTTGACATTTACTTCGATGGTCTAATGCTCGTCATTAAATATTCCGTCCAAAACGATTCATTATTTTAGGTGGCGGGTAATAAAGTGCTAAAGTGAACAAAATTATAAGTCAATTATTATTTATTTGTTTTATGGTACCTTTTTATTCCTACAAAAATATATTATATAGGTAAGGTAGTATAGTTAAAACTAGTGGTTTTTAATTGACCCTTACTCGCTTAAGTCTCATTTCCACCTGCAAACTATATACCTATGTTGTCAATTCGTTGAGTGTTTTGAATAGAGTCGGACTAGGTACGCTAAGTTCGAAAAAGGTCGAAAAAAGGTTTTATTAAAAAATATATTTGTGGCAACATGGAGAAACTACAGCAATAATATTGTTAGCGATGCTACGTCCGGCTTTTTATTTTAAGGTTCTTGAAGTGGGTACTCCGATATTGTTCCTTCACGACAACGTACGCATCTAGTGACAAACAAAAGCATCAGCAAGCAAACAGACTTTTACAAATTCAATTAAAATTTTCAAAGGTTTTTTCCCGTTTAAAACTAATATTAACTTATCTCGAAGCAATAATGCTTGCTTTACGACATCCTTTAAAACAATGCGAAGGATTTGCAAATAAAACTTAATAATTAAAATAATTAACCGGGTTTTAGCATTTTAGTGCACCGTTGCAGGTTTACGAGGGACGGTTTTCGGCAAAACGGAACCTCTCCTAATAATTTTGCTTTAGTGTTACTAGTTGCAAAAATGAATTAATTTGTTGAACAACATAAAATCTTTTTTTACTAAAGGAATTAAATACTTATATAGGATTTTGGACAAGTTTGTACTATTTGATGGCAATGATTATCCAATTGGAAGTTTTATTTTGTCCTGCAAGCATTCACCTGCGTTATTCCCGTAATTATCCCAAACAAATTCCCGGAAAGTTTTGATCTACTTGCATGCTAAATTTCATCTCTAGCCAATTGTTACCCCGTTATTTAGTAACAAATATCCAAACGTCTAAACATCTACCTAGGAACAGATGATGATGATGATGATGATGATGATGATGAAAATGATGATGATGATAACCGGTGACAGGCGGGCTGTCGATCACAATACGTGCTCATTTAGCCCAATTCCCGTTGTTTGAGCCAGCGGTTACTGTCCGGGTACCGCTCCCGCGCGTACGGATAAGATAGGATTTACAATTATTTGCTAATATGTCGCTCGCTAAATGTAGAAACGTCATCCTTGAAAATTATCATTCCCCTGTGCACACATATTGGCAAATATTCAAAAGGACCCGCCTCTTTAGAATTTCCTATTTGGTTACCAGCCAAGCTCTACAAATTAACAACTTAATTAATTAGTCTAATGAGGCGGAATCTTCTGCAAATATATGGGCAGAAGAATGATATCCTTCAAGAATTACCCAGAAGTGCGTGGTTCTGTTGCGCGCGCGCCGGCCCGTCACGCTGCACTCCCGCGCTGCGAAACGTCGACCTCTCCGCATTGTTTGAACCGCGGTCAATAGCCTGGCTCGAGAGAATTGCTAACCACTGGAAAAACACTAAAATTGAAACTTTGCACTAACTAAAATCCGACTAATTATGTTATGATATTCTTCAATAAAAAACAGCATTCAAAATCGTTAAATAATTTAATTGACGAAGATATAGTAGCGTAACAAGCATAAAAATGCTTAGTTATATGAATTGAGATCTTCAGAAAATTCGATAAATAAGGACCCTAATGCAAGAAGAATCCATTGGTTTTCATCAAATAGGGATTGGATTTGTTGAAATTAGCCCCCTATTATAAAAACTCGACAGGAGCTTTAAAAGCCAGGAAGAGAATGAGCCAAATATTTTTAATTCTTTGGAAAGAAAGGTCGGTCCTTTATAAATTATTAGGACTTTTTAGTTTTAGCACGTAGAGATTGAAACCGAGGATAACCTCTGCTCAATTAGACGGGTAGACCGAAATTTTAAAAGCGCTACAAAATGCTATCGCAAAATGGAATTATCCTATAAGGCTTCTGTTCTTTCCCTTTGAGGTACGGAACCCTAAAAATAGCACTTCTAGCGCGTTTAGTTATGCATGCTTTAGACAAGTGAAGCTATGTGTGATATACTCGAGTATTTATTATATTACTAATTCATGGATGTACTGTATCTATTTCAGTATTTGTTTATCTTTATAATTAAGTATTTAGGTACATATCATCATATCGTTGTCCAGTACCAGGACAAGCATTAAAATCTAGTTATGAGCTGAAAGACAAAACTTTCTAAGTATACAGTGTGTAAGTCTAATACGGGCGAATCTCTTAACGGTGGTTAGTATAGGACAAAGTGAAGGTAATTAGATAACATTTACTTAAAGTTGCAACAATAATCTTGTCCATACAAAATAATTCAGCCCGCAATGTAATGCAAACACACTCACGTTAAACGCTCGTTGACAGTTACGTTGACATTTCGGTACCGCCGTACCGCAGCCATGTTTACAGTACATTGCTGCTGAGAAATTAAAAAAAAATTAATTATGGGGTCGTAATGAACTGCCACTTAAAAAAAACCATTTACTTCATAATTACACTAATGAATACTATATGTCCGATTTAATTTATCGCCCGTATTAGACTTACACGCTGTATAAACCTTTTTTTTTTACCCGGAGAAATGCATGAAACTGCATACCACTACGTCACCTAAAGCTGTCGGTGGTACAACCAAATGTTACGCATTGGCTATGTGGGGCTCTCCGCTCCAGAAGGGATTGGCCTACCCTACAAAACTCTGGGATGCTGCCTCGCCTGCGCCTTAATGGTGATGCTGTGGGATCGTGCCAGCACTTCGACCACGATATCACCGTCACCTTCGCCCTAGGGCGAACCCTCTCCGTAAAAGGCACACTGTAGCATAACCTGTGTGCCTTCCCGCACCAGCTCCCCCCCGGCCAACGGCCGTCCCCCGGGGAAGCAAGGAACCGGCACCAGACACACGGTGTCCCGGTCCCTCCCTCGCCACCTTGGGAGGACAAATGCCCCTGCTCCGCAGCCGTCCATGGGACGACAAGCGCCCTACCCCGCAGACACTCTCGCCTGCCCGCTCCTGACCGTCGCCAACCCTGGTTGCTGGGGACAGTCAGGTTTACGGACTGCGGTGAGCCAGTCCTCTACGTTCCGCTCCCAACAGTCGTGGCCCCCGTTGCCATCGCCATGGGCGAGGTCGTGTTTACGGGACACAGAGGACTAGTCCACCGCCACCACGCAGCGGCACATGACGCCGGAGGGATACTACCCGTACCCGACGCCCCACCCCCGCATGCCGCACTTAGGGGAGTCCTCTGCTAACACACACCCACACAGACACAGAGGAAACCCTGGTGCGAAACCCCTCAACCCCCCCTAACAGGCTCATTAACAGCATCGGCAAGTGATCAATTAGGGGTCCCTAAGAAATCACTTGCCGTTGCTCCCGGGGTGCACCGGCCAAGATGCTTCCCTTTCCTGCTGATCAACCGGATCAAGAGGAATGAGAAGAATCTAGACACTCTGGGAGCTTTCCTGTCTAGCACAAGTATATATGACGTTGCAATGCCAGGTCCCATTCCCATGTTGTAGGTACCATTTCATATGAACCAACTTAAATAACAGGGTTTGCGACGAATAAAGAATAATGACTAAAATAAAGCTTACTTTGGGACTAGGCCGATTGATGTAGGATTGTTCCCAAAATATTTAATTTATTGCATGCAAAATAAAGTTTGCATAATACTTGAAAGTGATGAGTCAGACGATATCCTAATTATTATAAACTATCATAAATATGATCGAATACAACCTTCTTTTTGCACCGTAAGTGTGACAGAGACACCCATAACTCGCGCGGCTCCATCTGTGGGCGCGGCCGCCACGCCCCCTCAAATTATCGATCAGGCGTATAATTTATTCATTTAATTCTTTTATTATTGACGAGTTATGATGTTTGGCATAATTTAGCTATTTTTGGAATGGATCGTCAGGATTTTTGCTTATTGAAAAAGCTTTAAGTTTATCTGCCTTGTAATATAAAATACAGCTTACAGATTACATTGAAGCTTAACTGAAATTCTAAACCACAACAAATTCTTAATTTCTTGCAAGCTTTACTGGTTCAGATTTTTCGCCCTACCTATATGATATAAAGTAAATTTTTAAAACAAAAAATAAAAACCGACTTCCAAAAACATAAACTAAAAACCAAAAAATAATATGTTAATTACTCCAAAGAAATGGATAATCAACGATTCATATATACATATACAGATATTTATAGTTTTTAACCTGTTATTTTTGAAGTTGGTGCCTGCCATGCAAAGCTGGCTGTATTGAGCTCCTTAGCTGGCACCGACTTCAAAAATAAAAGGTTAAAAACTATAAATATCTGTATATGTATATATGAATCGTTGATTATCCATTTCTTTGGAGTAATTAACATATTATTTTTTGGTTTTTAGTTTATGTTTTTGGAAGTCGGTTTTTATTTTTTGTTTTAAAAATTTACTTTTTTTTAGTTTTTAGTGGCGCTGGAAAAATATTGTTTAACCAAATAGACTTTAGTCTATTTAGTCAAAAGAAAAAAAATCCAAATCGGTCTAGACGTTTTCAAGTAACCGAGGAACAAACCAACATAAAAATTGCTCTTTGTTTTGAAGTCGGTTAAGACTGGAAACTTATTTCTAGTAAGAAATGCACGAGAAAGTAAGAAAAATACCAAAATCGCTATATGTGTGCCTATGATATTTGAAGAGTTCCCTCGATTTCTCCAAGATCCCATCATCAGATCCTGATTTGGTTGCAATGGGTCCACCTCGAAGGTATTATACCCTTTAAAACAAAAAAAGAACTTTCCAAATAGGTTCAGGCGTCTTCAAGTAATCGGGGAAGAAACCTAGATACAAATTTACTCTTTGTTTTGAAGTCGGTTAACAAAAGAAACTTGTTGCTAATAAGAGATGGACGAGAAATTACGAAAAATACCGAAATCGCTATATGTGTGCCTATAATATTTGAAGAGTTCCCTCGATTTCTCCAAGATTCCATCATCAGATCCTGACTTGGTTGCAATGGGACCACCTCGGAAGTCTACCCTTTCAAACAAAAAAGAAATTTTCCAAATCGGTCCAGCCGTCTTCAAGTAATCGGTGAACAAACACACAAAATAAAAAAAATAAAAAAAAACATACAGACGAATTGAGAACCGTCCTTCTTTTGGAAGTCGGTTAAAAATTATTTTTATGCCACACTTGGCCATGAAGTGGCTTTTACCGCACGCTTGCAGCTCGGGCCGCAAACATCTGCGATCTCGGTCTTTCTTTGTTTTACCACCCTAGTTGTGTAATGTATTATTATAAAATTGAGTTCATCCCCATGTTTTTAATACCTCATTATAACAATCTTTTCAGGCAAAAGACACTTTGCCGCTTGTCAATAAGGTCCAAGCAATAGGGGTACAGTTACGAAGTTGCAATTAAATTCATCCTTATTGACAAACGATAAATTACATTTGAAAGAAAAACTCACACTTGACGAATATATTCGTTTTGGGATTAGATATGTCGATTTCCCTACGCTGTCCCAGTAAAACAAAAATCAAAGAAATGTGTGAGTTATATTGTGTATTACAAAAAAGGATTAATTAAGTGTAATGTTTTTATTGAACAGAAAAACTACGGCTATCGCTCTGCGTGGGCTGCGGCGGTCAAATCCACGACCAGTACATCCTCAGGGTGGCGCCTGACCTCGAGTGGCACGCCGCCTGCCTCAAGTGCCAGGAGTGCCGCCAGTTCCTCGACGAGAGCTGCACCTGCTTCGTCAGAGACGGCAAGACCTACTGTAAAAGAGATTATACTAGGTAAGTGTCCATTACCACATCCCCAGGGTAACCCTTGATGTGTAGTGGCACGCCGCCTGCCTTAAGTGCCAAGAGTGCCGCCAGTTCCTCGACGAGAGCTGCACCTGCTTCGTCAGAGACGGCAAGACCTACTGTAAAAGAGATTATACTAGGTAAGTGTCCATTACCACATCCCCAGGCTAACCTTCGAGGTGTAGTGGCACGCCACCTGCCTGAAGTGCCAGGAGTGCCACCAGTTCCTCGACGAGAGCTGCACCTGCTTCGTCAGAGACGGCAAAACCTACTGTAAAAGAGATTATTTTAGGTAAGTGTTCACTACCACATCCCTGGGGAGGTTACCCTGGAGTTACCTTCGACGTGTAGTGGTACGACGCCTGCCTCGAATACCAAGAGCCAGTTCCTCAACGAGAGCTGCACCTGCTTTGTCAGAGATGGCAATAACAGCAGTAAAAGAGACTATCTATACAAGGTAGTTAAATCTCCCAACTGTACATGTAAGTTAACTGTTTCTCCAATTCCTCTAGGAACGTCTAAGTAATGTCTAAGTTTGTGGGTAAGTACCTACCTACTATGAGTCCCAGACCCGGACGATAGGTACATAGATATGCATGTAGACTCTCCCTTACCTACAGACAAACGAATTAATTAGTTTTGTAGATTAGTGATAAGATAAGAATACATTTTACTGTGTTGTTTATTATGCCTATAGAATGGTTGAACTTTGGCTGCAGTATATTAGAACTCGGGTACTAATCAAATTACTGCTAATTTTAATTGGAAAGGTAAAATAAACGGTCCTGTTCCAAGAGAGAAGAGTTCGATAGTTTTTTATCACATAAACAAGAAAAGGTTACTTGTCAGTAGCAATGTACATGTTTCAGAACATTCCCAAAACGTGGAAACATTGTCGAAAATACATATATAGACACAAGAAATCAAAGTAGGTAATTAGAAAAAATTAAATGGCGCTCACCTATGGTCCAGACCAGGACTCGAACCCGGTACCTCTGGATTTCCGGCCCAGCGTCCTTTTAATTGGTATTGTGGAGCAGATTGTGACAATACTTAAAAAAAATAGTTAAAATAAATTAACAAATTTTATCTGACCTCTTCTGCCGTAGTAAATCTTCTTATACAAAGGTCAACTTACACTGGTTTCTGTATTTTCGCGTTAAGTATAGCAAGAATTGTATTTTTTATTGTATTTTACATAAATTAATTGTAATGTGTATACCTAATTAATTATTGTCAAAATAAATAAGCACACGTCAGGAGATAAATTATCGTTCTCGAGATCATTCTCAGAAGTTACCGAGAACCTCTCACGTTGAAAGTTTTGCAACTTTGGAAACTTCTCGTCGGTGCATTGCTAGACTTGTCAGTGTCACGCAGTCTCGGAACAAACAAAAATTTATTAATTAACTAAATTTTTCGCATTTTTCAAACCGCTTTTTGGTAACTTATAAAACTCTAAATACGCCACAGAACCGAAAAAAATAGTTGCCGATAGGCAATGTCAAGCGTAACCCCAAATTGAATGAGAAGAGATTTCCCGGGCATCCCTCCGTCAGCCGTAACTTCCGACCCCGCTATTAGCGTAACCTGATTCCGCCATCTTGGGTTTCACGTTCAGAAATTAGCTATTTACAGGACTAAAATAATACTATAAACCGGTATTGTAGGCGGTCTACGCTAAGTTTGCAGACGCGGAGGCTCGGAGAATGAGATCAAACGACGCATAGCCATGACAAGGACTACAATGGAAAGGTTATCTAAGATCTGGAGAGACCGTAATATTACGAAAGCAACAAAGACTCGCCTTGTAAGATCCTTAGTGTTCCCATTGTTACTGCACCACACTGTGTTCTGCACCATAGGGTGCAGAAACGTGGACGGTAAAAGAGAGAGAACGGAAATGCATTGATAGCCTAGAGATGTGGTGCTGGAGAAGAATGCTGCGGATATCATGGACTCAATACCGGACTAACATATCTATTCTCCAGGAGCTTAAGATCGTGCAAAGACTCTCAGCAATAGTTCGCTCTCGAATTTTGAGTTACTTTGGCCACGTTATGCGTATGGAAGGTGACGCTATGGAAAGACTTGTTGTTCAGGGTAGAGTCAATGGCTCAAGATCCAGAGAACGCTCTCCATTGCGATGGACGGATCAAGTGAAAGCCCTAACAGAATCATCCCTAAATCTGTGCGCGAGAATGCGTCGGTAAGGGAGAGATGGCGGGAGACAGTCAAAAAGGCCGTGCTACGACCGCCATGACCACGACTACTCTGCCAAGAGTATACGACTAAGAAGATGTACATGTATAAAACATTGCTTAGTTTGGTTGCACCGTAGACCGATTTGTGCAAGGCTGTCCTGAATATTTATTTCAGTAGGTATGTAAACACATTATATACTTATAAACAGAGATGGGCATTATTCGAATGATTTTTTATTTGAATGATCATCCGCATAAAAAATAATTCACGATATTGTTATCCGCGGATGACTTATTCGCGAATAATTTACTCGCGGATGAATTATCATTCAACAAAATCATTCGACAACTTTTTAAATGACGGATGATTTATTCGTTATTTTATTCGAATAAATCCAAGAAAAAATATTTAAGGTACAACACGAATATTTTTTAAAATGACTTGTTTTTACTGTGCTTATATTGGTTCTAACACATAATGTGTTCCTAAGGGCTCAGGCTTCCTAAATAATAGAACAATGTTTAATATAACTCAGGCAAAAATCTTAGTTCGTTCCGTTAGTACAAACTACAGTCTTTCAGTTATGTTTAGTTATTATTTTATCGAGAAAAGTTAATATGGTATTCCAATAAATAATTATTCGTGGCAATTCATTCGCGAATAAATCATCCGCGAGTGAATTATTGCACGAATAATTTATTCAAATAAGAATAATCATCCGCCAATTTTATTCGTCATCCGCGAATAATTTGGTTATTCTTATTCGTCGTTCGAATAAATGTTGCCCATCTCTATAAAACGGTAAGATATTTGCCAAGTATCAAGACTATAATCCTCTTTCTTGTTATTTTTTACATAAAACCTCTTTTCCATCTCTGCAAACTTAGCGTAGTCGTACTCTACTGAAATTACTACTGTATCAAACGACAGGTAACACAATCAATTATTGCGCTTTGAGATACCTATATCTAAATGAGACTCAGTTTATTTTTAACCGACTTCAAATAAGGAGTAAGTTCTTAGTTCATAGGAATCTTTTTTTATGTATATTCCCCGATTACTCAAAGCCGGACCGAATTTGAAAATTAGGTACCTACTACTGATTTCGAGTTAGTTCCATTGATTGATTGATTGATTGATTTATTTATTCATTAACAATATACATTGTGTCTGAAATAACTTAAGTCTAGGTACACAATACATCTCACATAAAATAATAATAAGATAAAAAAAAAAAAATACAATAGAATTCAAAGAATGTCATTACTTAATAACTAGTTTTCAAATTAAGAAAAACAAATACGTCTGTTTAATCCAAGTTTAACTAGTAGATTCCATGAACTCGGACACTGAATAATAACACTTAACTAAAAGAAATTGTTTAAGTTTTGTTTTAAAAGCATTAGCATTAATAATACTTTTAAAATCTACTGGCAATTTGTTAAACAAGTGAACTGCCTGATAACCTGTGGCATGCTTTACAATTTGTAGTTTGGGTATGATGTTATTTGTCAAATCCTTTCTTCTCGTTGCAAGCCTACGTTCTCTTTCTTCCTGGCTCTCATACCGAAATAAATGCTTGACCAAGTCAGTGAGAACTACAAGAATATATAAACTAGGTACAGTCAGGATTTCAAGTTCGATGAAGTGATTTCTGCATGATTCCCACTGCGGTATGCGAAGTATGGTTCTAATTGCCCTCTTTTGCATAATGAAGATAGCTTCAGTATTATATTTGTAACTATTTCCCCATAAGGCTATGCTGTATCTTAATTTTGACTCAATTAGAGCGTAATATACCATTTTAAGGTGTTTAAGTTGTACTTCATCTCTTAAGCTACGTAATGCATAACATGCAGAACTCAAAGAATTGCTTGCAAGGTATCTTAAAATATTATACGCAATTTGAGTGTATGTTTTTCCATTGTAACTCTTACATTTGTTAATTGGCTAGAAGTTTGAAGTCGGTGATTTTAAATTATTATATATTTATCTACATAATTCTAATATGTATAGGTAGATAGGATAGTGTAGTGTATCTAATTTGAGACAAGTATAAATTGATAGTATTTATACATTGCCATTCATTAATAGTACCTAAGGCTAGTAGCAGTAGTATGACTTTTTTAGAAATTAGTGAGCACTTTCTAATTTTCTAACTTTCGCAATTTTGGAAACACGCGGTCGGTAGATTGCATAATGCAATGCATACATCATATCACCTTATAGGTAACTAAAATGTATTTATACACACCCCACAGAAAATGCAAAATTATTTTTTCTAACCCTTCAGTAGAGCGGGCGGAAACATTTGTTTACTCTTCAGTCCATCTCCACATCAGGTGACGGACTCGGGTAAACAACGGAAACATACTAATTTACAATCGATATTATTTATGCCTTTACCGGTCAAGTACTTCCTGTCATTTTTGTAATTGGTAGTCAATGATTGATTAGAGGAAAAAATAAACAAACAAATCCGATGAATGAAAGTATCTCTAATGGTTTCATTGATATTTTCTTTTGTTTCTAAATATGTTATAACAAGTTTTATAATTAGATCTAACATATGATTTTGGTAGGGTATTTTTTCATTTCAACTAAAGAAAAAACCAGCTTATTAACCACCTGCATATTACTGTTTTTGTGCTCACCAGTTGGTGCCACTGTCCAGTAGGGTCCTGAAGTATAGCTGTCAGTTTGTTATAGGGAACGTGCACGACGAAGGTGCTGCCAACTGGTGCCGCCAATCTAAATCATATACCTAGGTGGCCACATTGACGAAAACGCCGTTAATAACGTTAATTTATCGCGTTGAAGGACGATTAACGTCAGTGTAGCTACGACTTACTATATTTGACATTGACACTTACATATTATCATTGACATTGACAGCTTGATTTGACGGGGGCGATAGTTTCCTTTATTGTCCGCCCGGGTCTCTTCTGTCGTTTAGTGCTGCCACCTTATAGTTCGTGCACGTTCCGTATTACGGGTGTGAAAACGAAGTTTACATCTCAATCGTATTTAAATCCTTAAAACCGTACCATAAAAATATTGAGCATGCCACAGGGTGTATTGTGTTTAATTCAGAAAAAAAGAAGACATAAGTTTCCGAATGATGAAACTGTCTCAAAGCACTGACATTCGTTGACCCGTAACTCATATTTACCATGAATAATCTCAGATGTTGCAAAATATTGATAATATTATTCTAATAACAAATACCTAAATCCGTGTAGCCGCCCACAAACAGCGACCTTTGACATTTCGGAGACCACACGCTACGCTAGCGCCTCTAGCGGCGAAATTCATTCGCGGTAGCCCTCATTGGTTAGTAACTTCTATGTTTTCATGTCTTCGTATGAAATTACTATACTTACAGGGTGGGCCATTTCGATCGGTCAGTATGGGAAAGTCTGAAACTATAAGAGATAAGAAGATCTGTTCTTAGGAACCATGTCATCGATTTTAGGGACAAGAAAAATGCAAATAAGTTTTATTTTCCAAAACGACCGGGTTCGATTCCCGATTAAAGTTTTTTTTTTCAAATCTATGTACCTACTTATGCAGTTTTCCTTGTCCCTAAAATCGAAGACATGGTTCCTAAGAACAGATCTTCGTATGTCTTATAGTTTCAGACTTTCCGATATTGACCGATCGAAATGGGCCATCCTGTATAATATATAGCCGTTATTTATCATATCATCAATCTCGGCAAAGTAATACAACTCAAATACAAATTTCGTGTAAAATACCCACCCAATAGTTATTTTTGCACACATTATGATGTGACACGCAGCTTGGTAAACCAATACAATACATTACAACTTATTTACCCTAAATACAAGATAAAAAACGTAATCGAAAACCCGCTTATCCGGCCGGTATAAACGGGAACAAACATACCATAGACATATCAGGTTCCCGCCGCCCGCCGTGCTGTCAAACTGACGTTTGTTTTGGCGCCAAAATACATAATGCTCAGTCAAACCTCGTTTGTTTTCTCTTCGGCACATCAGAGTATAGACTACAAATATTATTCCACTGGCGAGAAACCAATTTCTGAATTTATATATTCAATTTAACACCTTATCCCGTTGCAACAAGGTCGGGGTATTTGTAAAGTTGTAAAACCATAGACAATATTGGGTTGTTGATATGTAATTCTATATTTTACCCGCGAGAGATGGAAGGGTGAAAAGATAAACATTAGCGGTTATTTTAGTGAATTCATCTTTGGTGTTGAGTAAAAAGAGGCGCCGGCGGTCTGATTGACGGACTGTTGGTTCGATCCGTTTTGGCGACTTTCTTTGTATAAATATGAGGATTGTATAAACAGTATATTTTTACATATTTTCATTTAGCTTGATGTTTTATAAGCTTGTCTCGTTCCATATAGTTCCTTACTTAGTTTGTACCCAAAGATTTTCTGAACGACATCGCCCTATTCCTCTGATCCTAATCTTTTATATAGTATGTTTTACGTTCAGTGTTACACTGAACGTAAATACAGTTTATTGTACACCGACAGTGTACAATAAACTGTATTTACTATGCAATACTTAGGTATAATTTTGTACAAAGATTAAATGAGGCAAAAGAGAAGCCGTGGATCTTAAGAAGAAGTAAGTAGAGACGGTCCGGGTCAGTTCCAGTGTCATTTTAATAGTGCAGTGCGACCCACCGGCTCTCTTACTTCATTTGGAATTTCAATTCATGAGTCGATAGAATTCAGTTTTGTTCGAATGACTTCATTAACAATGACACAGAGTTAAATACTCGGAACCAGTGGCGTGCACTCCATAAAGACTCTGCCTACCCTCTAATATTATTAAGAGTAGGATATTATTAGTAGTAGGCGGCAAGGACCATTAAAACATGAGGACTGTCATTCTCCATACAAAAAGCTGTTCCCCGATATTTACAACGCCATCTATGTATAAGCTTGGTATAAGAATTATATTATTTACAATTATTCAACTTTGCAAGCCTGACACAGTATTTAAATCTTAGAATTTATTTATTATTAGCTGTTTACGAACTAATTGTTACTGTACTATGTTTCTTTGTTCAATTATAATATCGTTAAATGTTTAATTATTTAGCGCCATCTAGTTTTTGCCTGGATATCCCCTTGCGGTCAGGGTACGATCCAAAATATGGAGAATGACAGTCCTCTTGTTTTAATGGTCCTTGGTAGGCGGTATCTTAAAACACGACCTACTCTACTAATTTCGACCCCCCTATCCTAGATAGGGTCTAACCTATTAAATGTTACTAGCAGTGGCACTCCATAAAGACAAAAAGACACTAAATATGCCATATGGAGTGCCACTGCTAGTGACATTTAATTGTGTCGATTACCTATATCAAAATCTCCTCAATCGTCGTGTCATAGGTAGGTAGCGCACAAGCTTTTTAAAAGCTTAAACCCTTAATTATAGTTTACACTGCCTTTATTATGCTTAAATTAGTGCTATGGCGCCTGTATAAGCGGTTATACAGCTTGTATGCTTACGTGGGATTTAAAGTTTATTCTTTTTTCAAAAAGACACAAGTTCCACTACTAAATATACTTGGATTTAGGCAATTCTGATGTGTCGAAACAATGTATACCTATTCCTCTGAATGTGTGTGGCCACATTTTGCAGCTGCGTCTCACACGGTAGGTACATGTCATCTTTTGACATTTGACAGAACTGTATACACAGTATTAAAGTATTACATTACAGTACAAAAATACTATAATTCTTTAACTGTTCTTGTTGACCAGATGTTAATTTCATGTTCTATAGCTATCCATAGCCATGGCGATTGTCTAATTCGAAATAAGATTTATAAAAACATAAGTATACGTTGTTATATAAATAAACTAATTGAATTAGGTCAAGATATCTGCGCATACCTAACTATAGGCGCATTCCTTTTTAAGAATCACTGAAACCTTAGGTACCTAAGCATTAAATAATAGTATCGTTAATGATTTTAGTTATTAATAATTTCTACTTGCTTATGCTAAACGATGGGATGGACTTATTACTTGTTACGAATTAATAAGTGCATTAATCGAAAATTTTACATTGAAACTATCTATGTAGGTGTCTAACATACTTAGCTCTAACTTAGCTCTCGACTCACGGTTTATTTTAAAAAAAATTAAAATTGCTGTCTACCCAAAAATCTATTGTTGACGACTGAGGAAACTGTATTTACCTACATGGTATTTGAAAAGTTTCATCATGAGCTGATCATATAATTTTATTTAGCAAGCTTGTTACCTCGATGAACTGTTTAATTTATTCCCTATTAAGTATACTTTGATACCAAAACTCATACGGTCTGTAATCCAAATTGAAACATAATGGTTTTTCAGAAACTCATGGGGCAGCGTCTCCGAAAGCGAACATAGAGAAAAATTCAGTTCATTTTATACAAATGGAAACGGTTTTTGAAAGTGAGTTTATGTATTTTTGTAGGTATCTACAGAGTGAAAATTTCCAATAGCGAATACTGAAACTGGAATATAATACAGCGCCCTGTTCCTATTTATACGGAAGCGTTTGGAACTCTTTCGTGCTTCCTTTGTCCTGAAATTCGTCACTCGGTAGGGCTGTCACAAAAGTGCAAATTTAAATAATAATATTTCCAATTTTTTTTATGAAATTTCGCTGTTGAAGCTATAACAACTATAGACAGTTACTTAAATGCACTAATAACTCAGAACTTTTCTTTATTACCTTATTAAAATCGCTACACTGACAAAAATAATGTGTTCCATAATCGACATTACGTACAGTACACATATTCACTGGTCATTTTAAACTGCAGTAAGGTGATTTCAAGGTTAACGTATTCAATACTTAAATATTTCCTAAAAACCTACCCCTGCCATCGGCAACCCTAGCGAGCAATGCTTTTAGCCAGATTGGGGGCGGCCTCATCCGCTAAGTGCCGGTCAATAACCTCGCTCAAAATGTGCTTAGGGGTTTGGGGTTCCGTAGCTGACGAGAATTTACAATGGGGTTCCTTATTTTGATGGAAGCCTCTCGAGGTAGTATAAACACTGTGCAGTTCCACCATAGATCGATAACCCAGCGCTAAACAAGTGCTTAGGGATTTCAGGGTTCCACAAGTGTGTGGCTCACTGAGTGATGTGGCGAGGTTTAGCTATTTAAGATCGTGCTTCGTGATTTTATACTTAAATATTTTGAAATTCACAACTTTTATGATCATGTGTATGATATTCTACTGCATTTTCTACAGTATTGTTGTAAATATTTTTAGGTGATACCTAAAAAGTCTTAGTTACTAATCGATGGCTATTATAAGCGCGCCTTCTATTTTTTGTTCGATAATAAAACTCTATGATAGCTCTCAAGAACATGACAACTTTCCGTAACATAGTGTCGTCTCTCTCTGGCAGGCTATTCGGCACCAAGTGCGACAAGTGCGGCTCCTCATTCAGTAAGAACGACTTCGTGATGCGCGCGAAAACGAAGATCTACCATATCGACTGCTTCCGTTGCTGCGCCTGCGCTAGACAACTTATACCTGGTCAGTATATTCATAACAATAATTCCTTCCCTTCATTGGCCGTCCAGAGAGGAGCGTTTGAGCTATATGCTCCAGTCATGAAAGTGTTAAAGGACATAACGCCGTGAGAACCCTCGGAGCAAGCACAGCACACCTCTCAACATCCTGCAGCCCTTCGCACCGGTGTTGCCCCTAGGCCATTTTATATGTCGCTATTTAACAGGGGCCCATCTAGCGGAGGGCAAGTCACCGTTTGTCAGTGCCATCGTAGGCACGAGACACTTTTTCTTGGCAGACGCCGTCATGTCACAATCAATAGCCCATTTTTCTGTCCATATTTCCACCATCATAATTCATAATCCAATAGATGTAGATCCCTCAATTCACAATAGTCCTTGCATCTAACGGGGGCTATATCCGTGTGCCTACGACACTGACAGAGATAGCATCCACTGGGTGTACACTTTGCCTTTCTTTCATTAAAGTGTCGAAACTGAAAGATGGGCCTTTATATTTTAACGTGTAGAAGCCTACACGTTAAAATATAAAGACCCATCGGCAATTTGATTTTCGTTACATTATCCATAAATCTGTAGAACTCCAAGGAAAAAACTGTTCCCCGATATTCGATCGCTGGGACAATGTGCTACCACTACACCACCTAGTCACTACCAGCCACATTTAAACTTTTCCAGTATTTAAACATATTAAATGTATTATTATTGCAGGAGACGAATTTGCGTTAAGAGAAGGCGGTGCTTTATATTGTAGAGAAGACCATGATGTTTTAGAAAAGGTACGTATCTGGTAAGCCACTATTAACTTTATAAATACTTACTGTTACCGTTGATAACTATTTATTTCGAAAAACAAGCAATAATTTCTGTGTGAATAATCGTTGCGTACATAAGTAAGCCATTAACCTCACTGTATGAATGTATGTGTTGGTATTGTTATGGTACTCGTATCAAAAATTTCAAACCTATAATCTGGAGGTATTTTCTTAGGTAAGTAGGTACGCTAAAATTTAAAAGCACCTAGATACTGAGAATATGGAAACCCAATTCTTGGAGCCATCGAGACACTCGCTCTGTATCTTGCAAGATTCCTTATATCGACATCAAATAAAAGATTTTCCGATCTAGACCCACTTCATTAGCACAGTTCTTAAATATGACTGGTACCTATAGTTCTTATTTTTTCAAGAAAATCAATGTATAAAGTAAGTAAGTCATAACATAATACCTATTTATCATGCGCCACCCAGGTGTATTCAAAATACTGAAGAAAAAAAAAATACGCTACAGAATGAAAGAAGCTTTGTTACGTTTAAGCTAAGTTTGCACCTCGTTTGCACGCGAACTTCGTAGGCGCGAGGTGCAAACTAAACCCAACCAGGTTATACCTAGTTACCTATAGAAGACTGACTTGTTTCAGACTGCGAACACGAGCAGTGGTAGCGGCGCAGAGAGCAACAACAACACGACTCTTAGCAACAACAACTCTCACCATCCGCACGAATTGGGCTCTATGTCCGGTGAGTAGACTTGAATTTGCCAAATATTACCACACAACAAAAATAAATTAATAATATTAACATTTCGATACCCTAGACTCCCTAGAGCACAGTCGTACTTTTTGAAGAAAATGGCTGTAATTAGTAAGTTAGTGCACAAATCCATACATAGGCTGCGTGTCCACAAGAGCATTGGTGGATTTTTTCATCGCACACCGCTTAGCTACCTCGCACAGCTCCGGTGGAAACGCAGCCATAAAGTAGAAATTTCATTGGCAAAATAATTGCAATTAAGTAGTAAATACGAGCGTGAACTGGAGTATTGATTTGTTAAAAGTCCTCATTATTGATAACTTTGATAAGTGGCATATTTAGTTGTGCATCTTGCCTAAAAACGTATACATAGAGCTGCGAATGACATTCTGAAATTTGAAATTAGTTGTTTGAAGTGTCACAGGGATAGAGTTATCAGTACACGAGTAATTAGACATTTATCGCTCGGTTTGGTGATAGGCCAGATTTGTTTGCACAGGGTTGCCATCTAATACTTTATTTTTTACTAGTGGGCCTGCCCGTAACTTCGGTCGCGGAGGTGAAATAAGCCGAATAAAAAGTATAGTACCTATACCAAATTTCATGGAAATCGCTGTGGTTGATTTTGTTTTGGGTGATGCGTTAACAAAATGATTTTTCTGTCCTCCGGCCGGAAAGCGCCACGTTGGCAGCCGCTGCACTAAACGAAGATACCGCTTTCTGGCTCCGTCGAACAGAAAAATAGTATACAAACCTTGGCCAGTAAATAAAAAAGCCTCCGATCACGTGTTTTCTGTGATCTGAGACATTTCTTACTTTACTGGCCTCGGTATATAATGTACTATTTTACGATTTTATTTTATGTATAGATTACTTGATAGGTGATTTCTCCAATGTATTTTTTAGCAAATTTTCTTACGCTGAAAAAAACATTTTTCTAATGATATATCCATCAATAATAAAAACGTAAATCGTATTACTGCATATTTGAAAAAAATTAGGGATGTAACGATACCGATACCGATACCGATATATCGGCCGATATATCGGTATCGCCGATATTATACAACCGATATTTGAAGAATTTGCTGTATGAAAAAAATCTGCAAAAAATAATTTCAATTTCTGACTTAATTTATGTACTGGTCTATTCTATTACCTTGTGCAATGATAATTACTATGTTAATTAAATCTTTGGTTCTTAATAAAAAAAAATTGAATTTTGAGTTGATAATTTATTATTTTTACTTTACACTTTCAAGGTTGACTCTCTGGTAAATATAGCCAGTAGTCATTGCCATTAGTTATAAGGGTCGATTTCAGGCGTTTTTCCAGCGTTTTTTTTATTTCATTAGTGTCACTCGATTTTTCCCGCAACGGACTTTCCAGTGACGACCACTTTTGATTAAATCATGTGTAGCCTCAATACCGTCTATCGTTTATAATAAAAGTTAACTGTGATCACCACTGGTTACTGCTATATTTGCTTGAACACGAATGAAAAAAACCGCCGCGGTCGAAACGCTCTGAAATCGACCCATAATAAGGACATAAAAATATCTGAAGTTCATACTTCATTATTAAGCTAAGATATCGGTATCGGTATCGGTATCGCCGATATTAACTACTATATATCGGTATCGGTATCGTATCGGCAAAACTGTGTATCGTTACATCCCTAAAAAAAATATATATTGTTCAGGATTTTAGGAAAAAATATTTTAACAAAATCCATTAAATAATTGTTGGGCACAGTGACTCAGTATGCCTTGGGTTAACGCGTACAAGCAAAAGCTATTTTGTCTTTTGAAAACCAACATTGAATGAGTAACACCTCCTACAACAACGGACAAAACTCGGCATCGATATCAGTTCAAGACTGACAGCTTTCTTAGTGAGTTTTGGTTGTCAACCCACGATTTAAAGAAAAACATTTTGGCTCAGCCCTGGTTGAAGTGGCCATCGATAGCGCGATGGCGCAGTGATTGGTGTATCGCGATCACACGCACCGACAAACGCTCGCCGCGCTTTCATCTCGCCGACAACAGTTCCCACAGTTAGGCTTCTAGATATCTAGCTCCCGCAATTAACTATTTACCAACTTCTTTTTTCTTTGTAGCGCAGTTTCATTTCGCTGAAAAATTTCCAAACATCATTTTTTCATCTTCTAACAGTTGAGCTTCTAGAATCTAGTTACATTATGTATAGTTCCGCGGTTAAAGGTACCTTACGGATATTGTCGCTTGCGTCCTTCTATCTTGATGTCCTATACCTAGTAACGGAGTCGGATACGACGCAAGCGATAATATCCATAAGTTACCTTTAACCGCGGAACGTCACATGTATGTAATTCCCATAATTAACTTTATCGATATGCATCCCTATCGTAAGATTGGACGAAATGCTGGTAACGCCCTTTCTTTCCGCAAATACACATCGTGTGAATACTCAAAATTGAGCCTGAGAAGTGAGATTGTTTTAAATACAAGTGTGAACAGGCTTATTCTAGGTAGGCGTGTTCCGTCGTAGACCTTGTCTCCACTTTCCATCAGGTGAGTCCAAGGTCAAATTTAGTGACTAATGAACGACGGACAAACATGCCGACGGACAAGCTAAACCTGAACCATTATCGATATCGCATTAGGTAATTAGATTTTTTTAAATTACTATAGAAAAAAAAGCGATTTGGTAAAAACAATAAATTCAGATTCTAGGTTACGCTCAGTTTCGGCTCTATCCATACAAGAACACTTGAAAAGTAATACAATAAAAAAATATCAAGTTGGATTCGCACCGTCCATTCAAGGGTTCAGTTCCATCGTCGAGTAAAAAACGCCAAAAAAACACGCATTGTCTTTTATTTTTATTATTTGTTGTCATAGAGCTGCATTAGAAATAGGTACATGTTCTATGGAAATTCCAAGTCTCTACCTATTACGGTTCAAAAGAGACTGCCCTGTGACAGACGAACAGCCCAGGGTTAGTACTCGTAATAGGGTTGGCACCCTTTGGATACGGAATGGAACCTTAAAAGTTTAAAAGGCTTCATAACTAGGTTATGTACCTACCGCAAAAACTCCAAAACAAGCTTAATATTATGAATGCGAAAGTAACTCTGCCTGTCATATGTTACCTTTTGCCGTTTAAACCGCTGCACTGATTTTGAGACTCTATGAAGAACAGTGTAGGATAGGTTTTTATCCCGAAATTCATCCCTTAAGAGGTTACTCCCTTAAGGGATGATGAAGGGGACAATTTTATAGGGATTCAATCTTTTCTCAAGTAAAGCATATAAAACTTATTCTACACAGACGAAGTCGCGGGCTAAAGCCAGTTGTTTTAAGTAAGTACCTAGTGCTGTTTTAAGTAAATAGCTTTGTCAATCATGAATGCGAAGGATGAACTGTAAAGTCCACTTCACACGTGGACACGGGATTACCGCCGCGTGGGTGACGGACCCTTCGCAGTTAATGCAAATGGAATGCGTTAATTATTAAATAGCATAGGATTGTCTAGTTATTGTATACATCGTAATACTATCATTAACTGAATAATCTGTAGGTAAAAGAAAGAAAATAATTGAACTGTAAATTAACTCTAAGTGAGTACTTAGAGTTAATTTACAGTTGAATTATTTTCTCTAGTAGGTACCTAGTATTTTCTATAGGTAAATCAGTCCTAATACCTGGTTTTAAAAATACTATGATTCATTCATAAGCAATTAAGCCTAATTTGTGATTTGTCATGGCGTCTGACCTTCTTGAATGTGATGTAATATTAGGTACTTATCGGCTGTTGAAGTCTGATTGATTCAAATCTAGGAAACATTAGACTCTACCGATACAATAAAGAGGGCTGAAGTCTAGACTTTCGCCCTTGGTCCAATTATCACCGTTGTTTTGTACGCCATTTCCACTTATCATTTAAATCTCGTTATCACAAACAAGTATAACCTTTATGGTCAATCTTTCGAACGAGTATATCAACGGAAAAATAAATGAAAGATTAAACTGTTTTGTACCTATAAACAAACATTTTATGAGTAATCAATCGTAACTACGTTTTCCGGACAGGTAGCCTACCAAGGCCTGGAATCGGTTAATGATTCGATAATCTTAGATTATCAATGATCGAATCAGCCCAATGCAAGCGAGATAAGATAATGCACACTGGTATCGCAGGAGACGAAGGTTCGAGTTCATCGATCGTCTGTAAAACAAAAATATGCTTAGGTACGAGTACATATCGGAATAAATCTTATTGATTGAAAGTACGAAAGAAAATAAATTCATAAGTAAACAACGTACCAGATTTTATCACGTTTCTGGTGATAAATTTCAGTATGATGTTTATAGAATTTAAAATAGTACCTACTGAAATGTTCCTGCAATAAATACACACAACGATTACTTTGCCATGAAAAAATGTTGACCTAAATCTGAATCATGCAAGTGTGCAAAAGGGAAAACCTAAATAAGTATGTTTGAAATCCTACTATCTAATATTATAAAAATCAAGTTTGTGAAGATATTTGGATGTTTGTTACTTAATAATGCAGTAACAATAACAACTGAATGGATTGAGATTAAATTTGAGATGCAGGTAGACAAGTCCTGAATTGAAACATACGATATTATGCCACACCTGGCCATAAAGTGGCTTTTACCGCACGCTACGCGTATGGAAAAAGCAGCTTTCTGGCCAAGTGTAGACACAAAACGATGTACCTACACAACACGGGAGGTAATAAAGAAAGCCCTCGATCGCATATTTACGTCCCTCGCTTGCAGCTGGGGCCGCAAACATCTGTGATCTCGGCTTTTCTCTGTTTTACCACCCTATTATATCCTGGTAAAGAGTTCTCTTGGGATAATATCGGGAATAACGCAAGCGAAGCTGCGGGTAAATGCTAGTTCGTTCGTAGTTTCAAACTGTCCTCGAGTAATTGAGGAACATACATAAAAAAATATCTCGGCGAACTCAGAGCCTTTCTGTTTTTGAAGTTGGTTAAATAGAATGTACCTACTTATGAATGAACGGCCGCAGGAGAGAGAACGCATCCAATATGACAAAACAATAACCACTTCACTTTGACTGCGCATTCATAATCTGTCGGACACGAGTCAGCGAATAATAAATTTACAAAGGACTTAGCCCCTGTCCAGTCGGGATTAGCGTAGGTGTGAAATGGGCTCAACCCTTTGTTGACCGCTCTCCTATTTCAACTGGCTTTAAATATTTAGTATCTGATTACCTACTATGATTATTTTTGTCAATTAATCTATAAATAAACTAAAGTTTTTTGGTTTCCGTACTTTCCATACCTACCTCGAAAAGAAAAAGCGTAATCCTTACAGGAACAGAGATAATTTGTTATCCGTTTGTTCATAGCAAACATTTGACATAAAAATTCCTTACTCTAGCGCGAATTGATATTTATTTAAAGTTTATGGGGATTGACTGAGAAAGTTTATGAGTTAAATAGCTCGAAATACTATTTATTTTTAATATTACTTACCTACCTATAGTTTGATACCTAAAATATTATTTTATGCCACGCCTGGCCATAAAGTGGCTTTTTCCGCACGCTGCGCGTACGGAAAAAGCCGCTTTCTGGCCAAGTGTAGACGTAAAATAATGTACACAACACGGGAGGTAATAAAGAAAGCCCTCGATCGCACATTTACGTCCCTCGCTTGCAGCTCGGGCCGCAAACATCTGCGATCTCGGCCTTTCTTTATATTACCACCCTAGTTGTGTAATGTACTATTATACAACAGTTGTATAAGTACGGTCAAAAAATGATCTTTTTTCTAATTTTGCATTTCAGATTCTGGTAGTGAATCTGGGTCCCACAAAAGCGGCAGGGCGCGAACCACCGCCGCAGCGGATGGAAAACCAACGAGAGTTCGTACTGTACTTAATGAAAAGCAACTGCATACTCTTAGGTATATTTTATTTCTTACAATATACTTTTACCCATACTATAATATAAGGTCTCATAACTTACTTAGTACATTGCCACAGCGATCCAAAAAGGATCAGACCCAAGAGATCGCCAGTCTTTCCTATTGTGCCACCTCACGCCAGTCGGTGTTTTGAGGGAACTTAGGTCTTTCTGGACTTCATCACTCTAGCGTTATCTGGGGCGACCAAGCGAACGTTTTCCACTCGGTCGCCCCTTATAACAGTACACTCACTTTACAGCCCGATCATCTCCCATCCTCTCCAAATAGCCGAGCCAACGTAGTCAATTACAAACGTATTTACTTTCCTGATCCCCACACCTCAATGTTATTATGTTTGGCATCTTCACGAGCTCCTTCAGCTCCCTATTCTTTGTCCGCCTCCCCTTCACGTTCCATCCTCTCTCGTTGGCCAATCTTTCGCCAGATTTTTCTCTCCGTCACTAAGAGCTTGTTCTCTTCCTTCTGAGTCAATGTCGAAGCTTTAAACCCATTCATCAAGATTGGTCTGATTACCTTTTTGTAGATACGAATCTTGGTAGGTCTACTGATCAGCACTAGGACTTTATGGAGCCATAACACAATAACTTAATTGAACCTAAGGTGCCAAGAGTTTTTATCGCTCTAAAGTTTAGAGTCTAAACCGCCCTTTCACTGATGTTTCTTAAACTAATACTTTTAAGTGCTTCAATCAGGATAGATATCAGACTGCATTACTAATCATTAACTTTGTTTAGGTACTGAATGCCTAAAAACGTAAGAAGAACAATATCGAAGTCTTCAAGATCAACACAGTAAAAACGTCTCTGTACTATTTCAGAACTTGTTACGCAGCTAATCCCCGGCCTGATGCTCTGATGAAGGAGCAGCTAGTCGAGATGACTGGACTCAGTCCCAGGGTTATCAGAGTCTGGTTCCAGAACAAGCGTTGTAAAGATAAGAAGAAAACTATACAGTTGAAAATGCAGATGCAACAGGAGAAGGTGGTAATTTATCTTTTGGTATACCTTTTATATTAATAGTTTAAGTAATTAATTATTACGATGGCGGCGGTCAAGTTAGATTCAGTGGATATTTTGTAGCATTGGAATAACATTATCATAATTAGTTAGATCTTTTGTGAAGGCGTATGTTTTCCCGTTCGGTGGTCTGATGGCAAATAAAGCGCCAAATTCATCAACTATCCCTCTACTGCAGGAAGGCCGTCGCATGGGGTACATGTCGATGGGCGTGCCGCTCGTAGCAGGCTCGCCGGTGCGGCACGAGCCGGCGGGCAGCCTCGCGCTTGAGGTTACGGCGTACCAGCCACCCTGGAAGGCGCTGTCGGATTTCGCGCTGCATGCGGATTTAGATCGCGCGCCGCATCATAGCGCAGCATTCCAGCAGCTTGTTAATCAGGTAACTTCATAGCTTCAATTTTTTAATACTGAATGCGATGAGTTTATATAAATCATGATTTCAAAGCCAACTCGCCTCTCATGATCTCAACGTCAGTGTTGAGCTGTTGATAAGCGACAAAGTCACAAAGAAAGAAAGACAATAACTAAATATTTTTACATATATAGAAAAAATGTGGTGTAAAATTTCCCGCATTAAAAACCAATGAAGAGACAAAAATGTTTCTTTCATATAAAGTAAATATTTTTACTAAAAAAAACCCGACCGCGGTGCACTTTAAAAGTGCATATAATCCGCCATTTTGTTTATTTTAATGAACTTCATACCCAGTGACACTCGCGCCATCAAGACGAATCTAATGATGTACCATTTATCAAAATCGGTTGTGCCGTTGAGTAGTTGCGAGCGAACATAGGAACAGACAAACATACATACATACAGGTCAAACACATAACCTTTGGGCTTCGCCGCAGTCGGGTAAAAAGTAAACGTGTTTTAAGTTTGAGTACTGGGCTATAACTAATATGATATTATCTGCAACAGATGCACGGTTACGATATGCCATCGCTGCCACCACCACGGCCGCCACATGGGGAAGACACCTACGTGACATACCTCGAGAGCGATGACAGTCTGCCGCCTTCACCCTAGTGTCGTTTAACTTAATGCCCACAGGGCCTGCATAGTGTTGCCTGGCTGAAAAATTAACGTTCTTATTTCAGAACTCACTAAATTTTGGTGCTTAATATCTTGATGCCACACCTGGGCATAAAGTGACTTTTTCCGCACGCTGCGCGTACGAAAAAAGCCGCTTTCTGGCCAAGTGTAGACATAAAATGATGTACACAACACGGGAGGTAATAAAAAAAGCCCTCGATCGCATATTTACGTCCCTCGCTTGCAGCTCGGGTCGCAAACTTCTGCGATCTCGGGCTTTCTTTGTATTACCACCCTAGTTATGTAATGTACTATTCTAACCATTTCTAACTAATGCGATTACAAGCATATTAATGGATGTTTAATCTTACTCTTTCTTGATTACTGGTAAATGGGATAAAATTGGTGTTTTTCAGTCAGGCCAGAATGTTAAATGGACTTTTAACTTTGGAACACACAGGAATTCGTAACCACAATTAATATTACATTTTCAAAATGGTGTATAAAAATCAGTGTAGGGAATATAGTGCAAGATAAAAAACTGATTTTATTCAATCTTGGTTTAGAAAGAATATTGATCTTGCATTAATTTCTGTCCGTGATAGTAAACAATAAGTTTTGGTTACTAAAAAAATCAATAGAAGCTTTTTTACTTATGTTAATTATTTTTTATTTGCGTTTTTTAATCAAAAGATAGGACATAACATACTCTAATCGCGACACGACATACTCAAGTCGAAAGGAATAAGACACATAAATATTAAAAATAATCCAAAACATTTTAATTTGTTTCTATCCAAAATCGACTTGGTTGTTGAGGTACGTATTGAATATGTCCTTGAAATCCATATTTCAGAAGTTCCTCGCGCAACATTGTATTGTTATCGCCGTCATTAGATATGCACCATTGATTTAATATACCATTGATTTAGTATATTAAATCAATGATATGCACACGTATGCAAATGTGTATCACTAATTGGATAACGGGAAGATGTTTAAATTGATTTCAATTATACATACACGTGAAGTTAATTTAAAAATTGTAAAATAATGAACATGTTTTGTAACATTTTATATACCGCTTTTATGTGATGTTTACCATTAGTTTATTAGTACTTAATGTATCTTCATAACATTATAATTTATGGGTATCATTTTAAACTTACCAAGATCTGTTAGCGTTTGTAATGTATATAGGTTCTGTGTACATATATTGTATAAATTTGCATATAATAATATAATTATAAATATTTACTACTACTAGTTTCATAAGCAGGTGTATAATTTAAGAGTTCACAAATAATGTGTATTGTTTTACAACATTAAGCGTAAAAAAACTGTTTTAAGTACATCTTTTTATACATTACCTATCGAAAGAAAGTTAAGTCGACAGCAATCAAACTACAAAATACTGGCACTGTTTTGAAGAAAGAACTACTTGTCTTAAATGATTGTAAGGAAAAACGTATGAACTTCATTCATACAAGATTCATACATATACAGGGTGGAAAGTTATGATGGGCCCTGGAGGGGAACTACCTTAAATCCTTTAGCTAGCTCATTTTACTGAAAGGAAACATTCCTTTATTTTTTAAATTGTACAAAACTGCATGCATAGATTTTTTTAAATTTTCTTGACTTTTGTATTTGAATTTATGGTAAGATAAAATTAGTGATCGATTTTACGATCTTTTTTACTTGGGAGACCAAAAGTTTATTAGAGAGATTTTATTCTGACTAATAGTCCTATCGATTAGTAAAATAAAATAGTGAGTGCTTATTTTTTTAATTTTTAGCTGGTTCGATTTCCGGGTGATAGAAGCAAATTTTAGAAAATCTTTAAATGCAGTTTTGTTTCATTTTAAAAATAAAGGAACGTTTTCTTTCAGTAAAATGAGCTAACTAAAAGATTTAAAGTAGTTCCCCTCCAGGGCCCATGAAAACTTTCCACCCTGTGTACTGTGTATTTTTCTGAGATCAGCATCACATATGTAGGTACTTCTTTCAAGATAGTGACGAATATTCTGCATTACATACTTTAAATAGTTTAAATTTCATTACATAATTTGTTTTTTATTTGGCTTATACCACCAACCATAACCAAGAGAGAAACGTTTTGTCATTGGAAGGTGTAGGTACAAGTTAATGGGTAAATGTATGTACATTGAAACATTTTATAGAGATTACCAAGTTTTAATTTATTCTGTAGTTAATAAAACTATACACTGTACCTATTTAGATTGTGAGCATAATAATTAAAAAAATGAGTACATACTTAACTGCATATTTATTTTCTTATCCCTGAAACTTGAATCATGCTGTCTGACATGCGAGTTGAAGCACAGAATAAGAGGTACAGAAGCTTCTCTCTCTAACAAAACTGTCGTTCGGGTCTGACGATCGGGCGGATCTCACCCGCATCCGACCGTCTCTCTCTATCGCATAACGCGTGCTCTTTCTGGTCACGGCCTTATAATATGAAAATAAAGTTAATTAAACCATTGACGTATATAAGGCATATAGAGACAGCCAACGCAGTCCCCCAGTCGGCAGTGGGATGCGCAGTTTTTTTAGGGTTCCGTACCAAAATCGTAGCAAGGAACCCTTATGGTGCGACTCTGTCTGTCTGTCCGTCTGTCATAGCCAGATATCTCAGAAACTACTGCTCCTATCGATTTGGAATCGTATTAAAAGTAGCTAACCCGAGCCTATTGGATGTAAAAAAAATCTTGTAACTTTTTTACTTTTTTTTAAAGGGGTCCGTAATGGGACTTTGAAAATTGAAAGTAGGTCTATTATATCGAGTGGGGTATCAAATGAAAGTACTTGATTTGTAGATTGAAACAACGTTGTTGTTTTTTTTAAATAAGTAGTTTTTGATTCATGACGAAAAACATTTAAAATAATACTATTACATACGAAATAAGTAGTAATTATATGGCCCGTGATAAAACAAAATTAATTTTTGCTATAGTTCTGGCCCTCCTCTGAAATTTCTTATATTTTCTGGCCCGTCATGAAAAAACTTTGCCCACCACTGTACTAAACTACCGTCAAATGGTCCAACTTTGCCCACCGGCCAAACTTTGCCCAGGGTGTAAATATACTATTTCCTTCCTGGGCAGTATATTTACACCCTGGGCAAAGTTTGGCCGGTGGGCAAAGTTGGACCATTTGACGGTAATCGCCATACAGTTTTTCTTGAGCTATTCATGTATCTGGGCATCTTTATTTTAAAATCTACGGTTAGGCGAAACTTAAGCTATGTTCAATACCGTCTAACCTGTCAGTCCGTGACGAAATGTATGGAGTTTGACACTAATCGTCAGTTCTGTGACGACCTGCTAACTGTCAGTTAAGAACGCACTTTAAATAAAAAAGCCCATCTACTTATGAGTTTGTACGGAACCCTCGGTGCGCGAGATCGACTCGCACTTGACCGGTTTTTTTATCAATGCCACACTACTACAATGACGTTTTTTTACAGGAGACCTATGAATAACAAACAAGTGGCTTGATATAATTATTGCAATGCTGCATCGCATTACTAAAACCACAAATATTAAATTAGTACTTACAAGAGAATTTACTTTGAACTCTTTGAAGTAGCGGTATGGAACCCTCGATGCGTGAGTAAGGAACACCCTTAAGCTATTTCTACTGAACTACTTTGGTGTTCTAACTGAACAACTAATAAATTGTTACCACGATTGTATCAACATTGTTTTGAATTTGCGTTTCGCTTGGCGCCTTAAGCATGTTTGACGTAGAGCATAGTGTTGCCAGTTCAATGAAAAATGCCTCATCAGGGCAATGCTTGCGAAAACATTAAATTTAATTGCGATTTTAGATTTGAAAATAAATCAGTTTTTTGTTCACAAGTGTCCGTCAAGATAGCGTACACCGTAAAGTAAAGTACCCAAATAGTACCGAGGAAATACCAAGGTGAAAATAACCACATTTTGATTAAAAAAAACCCGACCGCGGTGCACTTTGACTCTGCATAAAGTCTGCCATTTTGTTTTATTTTAACGAACTTCATACCCAGTGACACTCACGCCATCAAGACGAATCTAATTATGTATCACTTATCCAAATCGGATGTGCCGTTCAGTAGTTACGAGTGGACATAGGAACGGACATACATACATACAGGTCAAACACATAACCCTCCTTTGGGCTTCGCCGTAGTCGGGTAAAAATAGTACAGAGATACAAGCGGTGTGCGCCAGCTTGACGCCCGGTAGCGTACACCGTGAACAGGCCTTATATTTCAGAAAGTTTAAGGGTACTATTTTTTTCACCTAGGTATTTCGTCGATACTATTTGGGTACTATTTATTGGCTGCATCAGATTCTGAATATCTTTACGGTGTACACTATCTTGACGGACACGTTCACGTGTTCACAATGTTGATCTTATTTCAATTTTGCAAAATGCTCTGGGTCCCACAAAAGCGGCAGGGCGCGATCCACCGCCGCAGCGGATGGAAAACCAACGAGAGTTCGCAATGTACTCAGTGAAAAGCAACTGCATACTCTTAGGTATATTTTATTTCTTACAAAATAATTTAAGGTCTATAATACAAGATCTCATAACTTACTTAGTACGTTGGCACAGCAACCCAAAAAGGATCTTGGCCTCAGACAGAAGAGTTCGCCAGACTTCCCTATTTTGTGCCACCTGACGCCAGTCGGTATTTTGAGGGAACGTAGGTCTTTCTGGACTTCATCACTACCGCTAGCGGTATCTGGGCTGGGGCGACCAAGCGGACGTTTTCCACTCGGTCGCCCCATATACGCTCTCTTTACAGCCCTTATACCCATATATCGAGCCCTACATAAAATAATTCAAAATATTGGGTTATTACGGGTTTTTTGCAAAATACCGGTTCTGAGCCCTGACTCACACTTGCGCACTGTTGTGATATGCCGCTTCACTCAGAAATTATGTTGTCCTCAGAAAACAGCGCACAGGCAAAATTGGGGAAAACTCACTGCCACTACGCGTACATTGCTTGTGCATGAAGAAACTGATATTAAACACAAAACAAAATAATTGTTTACTATTAACATATTCCACATTCTCATTTCAACACCCCTTTTTTTTAAGAGCCACTTCTGCTTTTTGTATTTCGCCACCTGGCAATACAGCGTTAGCTAGACGGCGCGCTACGTAGTTCGTTAAAAATCTGACAGATGGCGCTACAGTTATTGTTACGGGGAAGATAGATCCGAACCACGGTTTACGGTAGTTTTTGTTCCGACAAAAGGTACATCGAGAGCGCGCATGTGTGCGCGCCGTGTACGGACGCACCACAGGCAAGCATTGCCGGCTGCGCGCACGTGCTTCACTCAGGGCTGACTGAGCCATCGCTGCGAGCGGTCGAACCATGGTCGAACGCACAAAATGTCTGCGCACAAAGCGAAGTATCGAAATCGTATCGTATATACTGCAGTGTGTTCGGATGTTTTGCTGGCACTACACTTGGCCGTATTAGTCAAATATTCGTGTAGCAACTTTTTCCTTTCCTATGCCGTAGAAAAGGGATGCAATGCGAATATTTGGCAAATACAGCCAAGTGTAGTGCCAGCATTTGAGGAATAGCGCGCAAAATCCAGAATTATCATATTTCAACATTCCTAAGGATCCCGAAAGGTGTGTATTTTATTAGTACCTACCTATATAAATGTTATATTTTAAGTCGTTTATAAAATGTTTGATAGTTTTGTGATCAATAGAGGTGTGCGCCGCGCCGCCGCGCCGCCGCCGCCGACGATTTTTCCACGCCGCCGCCGCCGATGAAATTGACCGGCGTGAAATCGGCGTGAAATTTTTTATGGCCATTTATGTAGTACCATTGAATTCAAGTGATGTATTTCATTATATCCGTATTAATTTTAACAATAAACAAAGAAAATCGTTTTTTCCTATATTATGTTGAGACCCCCTTTCTTCCGGCGGCGGACCCGGTTTTGACGGGGCTTATGCCGGGCACTCTTGCCGCAGATGTCTCGTTCACTTAATTTTTTTTATTTATCGTATGACAAATCATATTACACTGCAAGCTCATAATCTAACTTTATAGTTATTGAAGTAGTCAGTAGCTTCGCTCGTGAGGTTTTTAAAATCCTGGATTGGGCCACTATATTCCGTCATGGGCATCTCATAACAATGTGTCATATGGTTTGCTCAGGACTCAGGGTATCCGCATTCGCAACGTTCGTCATCGCACCAACCCCATTTTTTCTGGAGGTAGTTACAGTGACCGATTCCTGTTCTCAGCCAGTTGAGCATACACCAGACCCGGCGTGATTCGTCGAATCGAGGTGGGCGGATACGTGGGTTCAGTTCGAACAGCTCGAGTGAGATGCATCTGTCGGACCAATCTTTGGACGAGGCCTCGTTCAAATTCCAGTGAGACAGTGGTCTATGGGCTTGCAGTGCCGGTGGGTTTCGGGACTTCAGTCTGGATATTATATCTTTGAACGTAGGCAAGTTGTTATTGATGGGCAGCTCAGGCCGTCCGAGCGCCTTATCCACTTTCGTTTCTAGATGGTGAGTGCGTCGGAGGCGGGGCGGGGCTATGCTGCTTAGGGCTGGAAGCCAGGAGTTGGTTTCATGCAACCCGTGATTAGACGCATGGTATGATTAAGCTTTGTAACGACTACAGCAGTATGGGCACTGTTTACCAAGGTCGAGGCGCAGTACTCTGCCGTTGTATAGACCAGTGCTAGGGCAGTGTTCTTAAGCAGGTGGCTGAGGCTCCCCACGTTGTTCCTGGTAGCTTTTACAAGATGTTGTTCCTGGCCCTCAGTTTTACTGCGACGTTATTTACGTGAGCGCTATATGCGAGGCTTCGGTCCAGGGTGCCTAAGTACTCGGGGAGAGGGTTGGGGTTGAGAGTAGAGCCCCTTAAGACGACATTGAGTTTCCTACTAGCTATTCGGTTGTTTAGCTGGAAGCAGCACACTTCAGTCTTCGAGGCATTGGGGCAGAGGCGCCACCGAAGGAATTACTCGTCTAAGGTGGCCATGTCTTTCTCGAGAAGGTTTTCTGTGACCTCGATCTTGTTGCCGTGTGTAACCAGTGCTAAGTCGTCAGCGTAAGCAAATTTCCTGGACAGAGTTGCTGGCCCGTCATGGGTGTATAGGTTAAATAACGTTGGGGCCAGAACTGAACCCTGTGGCAGACCGTTGTTCAAGACCTTGGATCACCAAGGAAAACACAGAACGGCCGATTGGTAAGGGCGTCTTCGATAACTGCAGATCTTTATGCAAGGGATCACCTTAAGTAGCTTAAACAACAGACCTTGGCGCAACACGGTGTCGTATGCATCTGTTAGGTCCACAAAAGCGGTTGACGATTTGAGATTTTCGCTGAAGTCCTTCTCCAAGAGATTAGTGCTCGCACTTGGTCACTACAGTTCCCGTTCACTGAAAGTTGCTGCATACGAACTCTGGGTAGCGGCAGCTACCTCAGCTATAGATGGCTTCGTGCTTCGCAATAGCGCAGTTTGCTCCTTCCCGTACTGAGCGCTGCGAGCCAGCCGCTGCAAGCGTACCGATGCAGACTATGCAGAGCCTCTGCGAGCCTGCGCTTCCGCGCGCGTCAGCCACCCGCGCCCGCGGCCGGGTTCAGCGCGTGAAGTGTGCTCACCACCTCTGCGGTTAATGGTTCCTACACTGTTGCCACATCTCACTCTCAACGAGCACGCTAATTATACCAGCTCCACAAACGAGCATCGCTACGCAGGACGCACTCGAATTGATCACGTAAATTTTCGTTTAAAGTTTATGCCAAATTTGCACTTACCTACGAGGTAATCCTTTCTAATTTAGGTATTTATGTACAAAGCAGTACCTTCCTGCGGTCTTTGACGATTCTGACAAAAGGGTACTTCTCGGCTGAAGCGGACGGCGTCGGTTGTAGTTGTTGTCTGTTGCATGAGCTCAACCGCTGCCGAGTAAGTCAGCTCAGACGGTTTGTTTGGGCTGGCTAAATTTACGACCACTTCATAGGTATCATCTTCCATAATCGCGATTAAGGTGATAACCACATCTCTGCTGCGATTGCATTGACTTTAAAATACATTTCTTCTCTGACAACGTATGAAACCCATTGTCAGTTTCTTACGTCGAATTCCCAGAACTTCCTGACTGACATAATGTTGGCCGATTTTTCGCGTTCCTTTCCAATCCCGCGGCAAATTTTAGAACTTGCACTACATCACTCCCGCCCAAAAGCAACCTCTACCGCTACCGCCTCTCTGATGACACAAGTACAACTTCTTTACGCTCGCGGGGCGGCTTCGACAGCCAGTTTCGTTCAATAAGGCTACTTCTTTTAAAATATTTATACTTATTTTGGAGCCTTGCAAGTAGAATGTATCATATTTTACGGTTTCGAGTCGATATTTCATGTTTGTCTAAGAAAATAGACTGGGCCACACGAAAAAAATGTACCACGCCGATTTCACGCCGATCACGCCGCCGCCGCCGATCAAAAAGCCATCAGACGCCGCCGCCGATGATTTCACGATCGGCGCACACCTCTAGATCAAACTATACCTATTAAATAGAGTCGATAATTATTTTGTTTGACAGTGATGAGTAAAATTAACAGATTTTTAAAAGTGTACTAATTAAATAGTAGTTGATTCTATTGATACATAAAATGCCTTAAGCACGAGAGTGGTTTTATGAAACGAGCCGAAATATCGTTGCGTTACTTACATGTACACATACCAATACTAATTTATTTAAACTATTATACTTAATAACATTAACATCAGATGTGTGCGATCAGATAATTTCATATTGAAATAAGTAACTTTTACTAGGTTGACCTCGAACGATTGTTCGTTCGATCGAGGTCAACCTAATAAAAGTTACGTTCGTAGTAAGTAGGTATTTTACAGAACCGACGAGCGGCAGCCCTGTGCCTTAGGCCCGCTCTGGTGTCGCGCGCTCCTAAACGGCGAAGACGAACTACTTGGTTGTCTTTATACTTTGCCACCGTTCTATCAAAAATTTATCAATCAGAAACCGGTGGCAGGCCTAAAAATGCATACGTGAGGAACAGGCAATGTGATGAATATATTTTGTCATAATATTTTATACGGTTATAAAAACAGTTATGTATGTGAATTATTTGGATTAACAAAGTGCGAAGGACAGATAAAAATGGGTGTTTGGAATCAGTTGTTGGTCACACTAAAAATAAATGTCATTGTCGCGTGTGTGTCATGTGTGACATGTGTCACTTCAAAGTCAAGAATGTCAAGATTGTCAAACTCAAACGACTTCGGAACCAAATTGTCCTTCCGTTTGATAACAATCGAGATTACAAGTTTTATTTAATTGGACGAACTTAGCGCGGCAAATCCAGTCAAACGCGATGCATTGGTATAATTGTTACGAACTGCATAAATAAATAGAGTTGGAAAACAAAATCTTTACTAACAATAATAGAATCTAGTGATCAAAGTGTTGTTTTTTGTTTACTTTGAAAAAATATAATGAAGGTCGACGTCGATGAAAACCATGACTTGAAGTTGAAGAATAGGACTAAGGTAAAACTTAATAATAAAGAAAAAGTTAAACTTCCTTAGCTGAAAGTTAATGCAGTGGGTGAGTACGATTTTCCTGTTTATTTTATGTGGACATAGGTCTTAGCCTGTAACTTGGGTTGCGATAAAATATCGCGTATTTATTTTTATTTCTTACTGTAATATAAATTTATTTTAATATTGATATAGCCAAAGTGATGTTAAATTAAATATTGGTGCTGTGTAATTAAATTTATTTTAAATTATGTGTCAGCCTTTGTGTATGTGCTTAAAAAATAAATTTAAGTTTCATTTGTTACAAGTGGTAAGTAATTTCATTAACTATATAATTATTGTCATTATCTTAAAGGTAGTTAAAATTATATTAAAATGTTTTATTAATTTAAGGATTCAATACCTAATTTTTCAGGGGGCATATTTCACTTACTATTAAATGAATATTAAATAGATTTAAAAACAATATTTAGAGACAGCCGTCTCTATTTTTTAAGACTCATACAAAAATTGTTTTTAGTCACCTACAGTAATGTATGTTGATATGAGAGCTGTATAATTATAATTGTTGCCCAACTGGTGTACCCTTTGCTTTTCATTGAATTTTTTTCATGTATTGGCTTTGACTTCCCCTCCCAAAAGGTCCGGGATACCATTGTCCAGTGAACGGGAAAGACATACAAATAATGATAAACTTAAAAAAAAAAATTAAAAAAAACAAAATGTTGACTACAGATCCTAACTGGAGAGGGGTTACCCTAGATTGTTCACAATGGAAGTTAGTCTAATACTATACTACCACTATATATTTTAATTTTTTGTATGTTATATGATTCTACAGCCCTTTTTCAAAATGAAAGAGGAGTTTTCATCAATTCATCATATCGGTACCTTTAGACTCAAAGGGCGTAAACGCCATTAGAACCTACGGCGTTTACGCCCTTTGAGTCTAAAGGTATGGATATATTAGAAAAGATGTTGGTAGAACCTTTAAGTAAGTATATATAAGTTTTTTTTATCAATGCCACACTACACATATACTTTTGTACCTACTATACTATATATATTGCAGAAGATCTCAATTAGGGCTTACGGTTGTGTCTGCGTTTCATGTACCCATGTCCCGGTCCCCTTTTTCGTGTTAGGGCCGATACAGACGGACTGCAACCCAACTGCAACTCTCTACGATTTGTATGGGAACTGCATCACAACTGCGCAGTCGGCGTGCAATTGTGATGCAGTTCCCATACAAATCGTAGGGAGTTGCAGTTGGGTTGCAGTCCGTCTGTATCGGCCCTTACATGGCACCTTTTCTTTTGGTATTTATTTATAGAAATATAGTAAAAAAGAATTTAATATATGTCAAAACAAGAAAAATCAATAGATATATGCTAAAATTATCTTTTGAAAGTCCCTATATCAAAATACAAAATGAGAAACATATATGTTTCACATTGAGGGTTGTCACTTATGAAGCTAACGGTCATTCATTACATTACAACTAACTACAGTTTATATAGGTAGGTAGGCCCGCTTACACACACTTACAACTACGTACAGATCCCAAATTATCACAACTTTGAGATGATTTCTTATCTAATCTACGGACATCTCAATGCTTGAGAAATCAAATCTATGATAGTTTTTGCGTGGCGTAACTGAATTAAATGTGTCACTGCTGGTAGAGATAATATTCAGAAATCAACTGCACATCTAAAAGGCATTCATTGTATTTGCAGAAGCTACATAGTCTACTTAACTAACTAAAGTACAAGTGGTGAGCTCAGATCCTCAGTGTTGTAGGTACTGTGCTCAGTTCGAATACACTTTTTGACCTTGAAGACACACAAATTTGATTCTAGTAGATCTTTATTGATAACAGGGATTAGGTATTACACGTGCTAAGACGGCAATAAAACTAAATATACCGCCGAATTAAAAATGTCATCATAGCCTTTGTGACCCTTCTATTCTATCATGTTATATACTAGTGGATGCCTGCAACATCGTGCGAAGTATAGATACCTATTAACGCTGCGCCGCCGCCGCGTTTAACACGCAGCCCGCCGCCGCAACAAATTGCGACTTGCTTTCTCGCTCGCATCGGTAGCGCGCCCGCGTTTGCTCGCTCAGCCGCGTCGAGTATTTAGGCGAACAACACACTGACATCGCCCGTCGCCGCGATTTTTTCGTACTATGCGCAGCTACACGGAAAAAATCGCCGCGATTTACGCGCCAGTGTGCGCCATCCCGCGATTTTTCTATACAAATCCATGATTCTACATACAAAGTTGAAAATCGCTGAGTCGCGTGTCGCCGCGATTTTCGCTGCAGTGTGAGATCCGCCTTAGTCGAGGCGTGAACGTATGCTCGTTTATTTTACGCTATTGATGTTTACAACGCAAGTAAAACATATTCACATAACAACTATGAAAATTCTTTCACGACACACTGACTCTCAATTTTAGGTGCGACATTTAAAAATTAACAAATACGGTTGTTTATGCCCTGTGTATGTGAATAAAAAACAGTTTAATTTGGTATCAGAAATATACTTTACCTAATTTTTTTTTACAAATCGGGCTTCAATAAAAATGTTACGGGCTAAGGCCACGCCGAAGCGACGCCGCCGCCATGTTCAATCCACGCCGCCGCCGTGGAATTGGCCGTCGGCGCTCATATCTAGTTCGAGGGGGAGGAATTAAATGTCTATTTTACGAGCAATTCTTGTACATTTATTTCGGGGACCTCAGAAGCAGCTCTATTTTGATGAAATTTACTAAGTGAGTGTTATCGGGGGCGAACAAATCGATCTAGCTTGGTCATATCTCTGGGAAAACGAGTGTTTTCCAGTTTTCGTGTGTTTTTCTCTGAGAAAAGCTCGGTCGCCCGGGTACCTACTACCAAATTTCATGGAAATTGGTCAGGTAGTTTTTCCGTGACGAGTGTACAAACACTACTAAATGGTTTGCAATCAATACGACTTCGGTCCTCAGGCATAACACATCCTACTATCCTCTCTTCGAAAAAAATACCATATGGTACCTAGGTATGTACCTTACAGTGGAGTGGCGTTCATAGAACCCGATTCCCACCGGCTTGCCTATTTTATAGCATATGACCGACGACCGGAGTATCTACTACTCCTGAAGAAAAAGTAATCCAAATCTGCTCCGGCTTTACTAAGAATATAATTATTTGACTCCACGCCACTGGTAGGTACCTTATCTGTATTCGTAATACATTATAAAAACCTACTTTATGGAATTCAAGCGGAAACTGCAGTACGAGTGATTCTTATTATGACGGGCTTTGGCGATTATCCCTTTTGTTAATTACGATAATCTTTTCAGTGGATTAGCAATCTAAAATCGTTCAGATTTGAGTGCAAGTTTCGTCTGAACGACATACCTACTGAATCGAGGACGACGAATAGTGAAATCACAATTTGTGAGATGGTTAAATGTTTTTTTGTTATGTTCCAAGGAAATTAAAGCGTTAATTTTAAAGATATAATATTTCAATTAATTATGTGTATGAACATAATGACGCTTTATATAGGCTTGATAATGATAAGTCACAAGTTCTGCCTGTTTCTTAGCAATCTATTCATTATCATAGGATATATTAACATTTTACAATCCATTGATAGAATTTATTATTTTATTGCGGTTTCAAATGATAAAAACAGTAATTTAACCTTTGTAGCATAATTTTAACGGTGAAGATTATTCGACGTACGAATCTCGTGTCATCACCGCACCGTTGTTTATTAAATTGTTACTAGATTTAGCTATTAAGCACTTAAATACGAATTACCAATTGGAGTTACTACGTGGTACTACAACACGTATTGAAAGAGTAAACAATCAAGTTGATGACCAAGTTAATGGAATAGCAGGGCACCCTTATTTTGTAACAAAATATTATTACAGAAGTTAGTACGAAAAAAGAAAAAGAAAGAAATACGTTTATTTAGCACAAACTTATTAAATATTTACAAAATTAATCTACAGGGTGTAACAAAGGGAGCCAAATAATTTTCACAGCGTATTCCTGAGGTCGTAAGAAGCATAAAATGTTATATGAACCCAGTTTTAAATATGATTTTTACTTTTTTTATGTTTTTATACATAATAAATAAATTATTATTTCTTCACCAGTAAAACAACAACTTAGGATAACAATTTTCCTTGTCAGACAAATGGTTTCAAAGCAGGATTTACTTAAAAGTGCAATCGGAACTATTTACTACGTTTGTTATTGTTACAATATTCCAAGATTCGTGAAACTTTCTTCATATTTATTGATTTTTCTACGTTTTTGGAGAAAACATACCTAACGTTGCTGACGTTGACATGTAAACATTGATACCTAGAGACAGAACTGAATTTGACTCTTATATCAACTTAGATGTGGCGGGCTCGCAACGTCGCAATCATAAGGGTGTTTTGTACTGGAGATTTCATTACTACTTTTTTTAACAAAAACGCAAATATCTCAAAAACCAAGCTGAGTCCAGCAAATATTATACGACATGTTTAACTTCAGATATGGTCAGGAATACGCTGTTAAAATTATTCGTTTTCCTCATGTTACACCGTGTATAAAAAATGTTAAAAAAGATTCCACTCAGCTTAATGCCACAAAGTATAAACGTCCTTACTTCGCGACGCTGATTTTCAGTGACGCCTGTCGGTCACTCAGTAGCAAATAGCGTGTCCGTCAAGATAGCGTACACCGTAAAGATATTCAGAATCTGATGCAGCCAATAAATAGTACCCAAATAGTACCGACGAAATACCTAGGTGAAAAAAATAGTACCCTTAAACTTTTGACTGGATAATATGGAATTTGAGTAAGACAGAATTAGCGATAACTGGTTCGATAATTGGTCTGAATTATGATTTAACTCAATTGAAGTTTTCTATGTAGTTGAAATCTTGAGAGCTTATTTTATACGAATTTTATAAATATTTATGACTAGCTTTTGCCCGCGACTTCGTCACATAGAATTAGAGTTTTATATCATTGCTTGAGCAATTATTATCTATAAAACTCCCGCCCCCGTTTTAACCCCCGAAGGGATGATTTCCGGATTAAAAACTGTTCTGTCTCAAACTATCTCCATTAAAATTTGATCTAAATCGGTTGAGCAGATTAAGAGCAGATTATCCACGTTAAGTTTTTATGTGTATTCAAAATTTGCCTTATTTTCCTTTACTTGTGTAAATAAATTAATTGCATTTGTTGGTTTGTCTATCTTCCTTGACATTAGTTATTCTCTCTCATTTGCTCAAAGGTTAGCTGGAAGAGATCCCTTACAGGGATAAGTTCGCCTTTGTACATAACCATTAATCTTTGTACTGTTTCTGTGTAATTTTATGTGCAATAAAGTGTTTACATACATACATACATACATTAAGCGTAAAACCTGACAGGCAGACAGAGCTACTTTCGCATTTATAATATTAAAGTTTGGATAGTTTGGATGGATAGTAACTACAGTTGTAAGTATACATGTTTCCGTTTTGTGTTTAACGCTTTTCCCGTGGCGTATTCTCACGTCTTTCAAAATGCAAATTTCGTTTTTATTTCTCCTCATATTCATAGGCATCATATCTATAGGCAGCGGCGATCATTTTTCATCAGGTGGTCTGCAGTTTTTTTAAGGCAATAAAAAAAGTCAGTTGGTTCAGATATTTTTTCAGCAACATATTTAGGTAAACTAATCAGAACAATCCTATTTCGTGTATCTATGGAACTCATATCGATTTCATTGCTATCGTACTGTAATCTGATTTAGGGAAGTTTAAAGATAAAGTCATAAAGTTAGTCAATGGACGTAAGCCGTTAAGACCGTACAATTAACGTTTATCGCGTCGTAAAATGGGCAAGGCGAGCAAAAATGTATGGTGATTTATACTTTTATGAGTTTTTAATCAGCGATTAATTAACATTCACGCTGTGGCAGATTTATTTTAATACGTTTTAAGAGTGCAGTTTTTAGACTATTCACTATCCGTTACGATATGATAGAATTAACTCCAAAATTTGTGAATCATTGACAGATGGGTCGCTGGAATATAATTATCCATAAGTGTGTCCATCGGTTAATATATCCTTGAATATGCCCTTTGTTACCACGGATAGTGTACGTGTTCGATACGATTTATTTTGATCATAATAGTGATTGTTGCTTTAGGAACGAATACTTAGTTTCTTCACGATTCCTAAAATGATGACGAATTGATCGGGCACACCTTATTGTGGCTTCTGGAAACTTAGGTCAGAAAAACACTCCTGATGTCATCTCAGTTGCATAAGTGATAGAATCTAATTAAATTCTGTTATTGTATTGCGAATCTATTACCGTAATCCATGATATACACTATATTTGAGTATACGTCCAACTGTTACCAGATTTTGTTATATTGCCATCTTAAATTTAGCCATTTCATGTTAATTTACGGATCAAATAAGTACTGGACTGCCGCTGTGTGAAATTAATTAATATTTGCTAAATATCCGGTTTTATTTTTTCCATGTCAAAGAAAAATAATCCAACAGGGATATTTGGCAAGTATCAAGAAGTGCACGTATTAGAAATCATTGTGATTGTTTTCAAAACAGTGCAGTCCACAGTCCAGTCCAGAGGTTATTTGCGCCGCATACTATAGGCAACTTTACTGTATAGATAATAAGGTCGATTTTTCCAGAACCGTCCATACATTAACTATGAGGTTCCTGAACTGGAGGAGCCGGATGAGAAGCCTTGGCAACGGGTTAATAATGCCTCATTTAATACGGTACTAGCTGACTAATACCGCGCTTATGCTTTTTACTTCTACGTAAGGGTGCTGGGTATGTTGGTACTGCTGGTCTTCAATGTGAACACTTACATGGCAAAGTCAAGACACGCAGCGTAGTCTCAGCTTAGTGGGCCAGTGACTTACGAAGATTGACGTATTTAAAGAGCAACAACGAATGCATACATTTCTGGGAGTCATCTCAACAAAGTTATAGTCGTAATTGGGAAATGTTTCACACAGGAGATACCACAGTACCTATGAGTATAAACAATATTTCTGTTTGTGATTATCTTAACCCACAGATCACCCCCACTAGATAGCTAATCTTGATATTTTTGTACGAATCCTATTTCACCGACGCTCGAAGTCCGGGGCGAGCGTGAACAGCGCTGCGATTGGCCGATTGAAAACGCGTGGGGATCTGTAGTGATGGGACATGTTTATACAAGTAGCTGACCCGGTACAGCAAATTATTGATGGTATCATATTGTACTTAATGTACCTACACTATTGAATAACATATTACCTATGTGTAGCTAATAATTACAAATTTTATTATTTTCACCGACTTCAAAAAAAGTTTCCTGTCTTCAATATCTTCTTTTTTTATACGTTTCCCGATTACTCAAAAACGGCTTGACCAATTTTGATTTTTTTTTGTATGAAAATAGATACCTTTCGTTTCATTGTTGGGTCAATCTTGTCACACTAGTTCTAATCTAACTGCTTACCTACCAAGAGAATTTGAAAGAGCCCAAACATCATAACTGTATCTATAACCAGCTCGGAGATCCCTCGTACTTCCACCAAGGGCATCATCAGGTCCATCTTGATATGACCCTAACTGCTCTAAGAAAATATATTCATTTATATCGTTATTGATATTATTAATTAGCAATTATAAATATACTCAACAAACTAAAAGTAATTACAGGCTAAATAAAACTACGAAATGACTACTCTAAAATAAAATTGAAACGACGAAAATAATAACAATACTTCCTTACACCGCAATAATCTTTTATTTTTGTATATAGCAGTCGCTAACGGGACGATCATTATTAAATTCGGTACCTACTATTCAAAAAACGCCGGTACTAAGTGTTGCACATCACTAGTACAACGCGTGTTTTCGTTAGAACGAAATAGCGTAATCGGTTTCTTCATTTGTCAAAAAGAGACGGACAACCTTCGCTTCTGCCCAGTAGCCAGTATAAAATGGACTCCCGCTAAAATTGTATCTACATTTCATACAGTGAATTTGACTTATCTATGGAAAATTACGACATATTTTTTATAGTTCTACGTTTGAGATTTCTTCCTAAACCATTTCACATAGCAAAATTTCATTTTCATTAGCAAATTTCCGTCGGATTGAATAAAAATATTTATTTCACGTCGGTGCGCACACAGGTCAGAAACATGGTCGCTACTCAACGAGCGGTCGGCCGCGTAGTATTTAATATGCGCAAAAACACATATCGGTGGTGAGCGTGACTCGCTTTAGATGCTCCGTCTAGTGGAGGTAGTCTGTGTCTTAACCATTAGTTGTCATATTTTCGCTTGCTCGTTTGTTGGCTTTGAATGCTCTGTAGAGGATTTAACAGTAGATTATTTTTACATTATGCACATTAGTTAAGCATGTATTTGTATATTATTCTTCTACTGTATTGTATAAACTATAAACTGTACGATAGAAAGGTGAATTGGTATACTCATGCTAGCACCAGTCGTACCTACATTGGTACTACAGTCGTAAATAGCATGAGCATACGTACTCATTTTTGCAAATATTGCACCAGTAGACTTTTGTAGAATCTGTGTTTGGAAGAGAGGAGATCTGTGTTTGGGGATCATCCATAAATATACTTAGGGCTTCGAAATATTAGAAGCCTTTTACATGGTATATGCCGCGAAAAGCGAATAATTATTTATGGACACTACTAGTCATCGATGACATGCTATGCATTGCATATAAATATATTTATATACATCAAGGAACTCGCTTTTGCATCAAGCATTAGTATCTCAGGACCTAAAAATATAATAAATATGCATTTGTAATCTGTAGCATTTTTGATGTAAAATCACCTTTCGTTTTGCATTAAGTAATAGTTAATTAAACAATGCATTAGTTAGGTATAATATTAATTATAGCCTTATAACTTTCAGTTGAAAATTGCACTGGGCTCACCATATGCGCGTGGGATTTATAATTGTTACATATCTCATCTGAACTCATAACGCAGCATGATGTTGGATTTTTCAAGGCGATTGCGATGTTAAGCAGTTCATATAATGTTTAAAATTGTTTGAAGTTTTAAAAGAATACTATAGTTTTTGAATGTCAATGTAATGTAATGGCATTTGTCTTGGTCGCTTAGTTGGCACGTTGACCATTCGTATGTCATTTCATTTGTGTTAAGCCGTTTTGCAAAATATAAAGACAAACAAGTAGTCCGACTTCGGCCGTTTAGGAGCGCGCGACACGTATTTACACAGACGCACGATCGCGCGTCTGTGTGAGTGTACTCCATACCGGAGCAGTGGTGCGCATTAGTAAATCTTTGCTTGTAGTGCGTTCCTACACGGCGCGCACACATTCAAGCGCACGATGTACCTTTTGTAGAAAGACAAATTACTGTATTATACTGTGCGTTTAGTGTATTTGCCAATATTTTCACGAAGTCTTATAAATACTTCTGTAACTAAGAATTATTCTAAACATAGCTTTATAAAATCTAGACCTAAGTTGATCTAGTGATCGGGATTTTATTTTTGTGACGAGTACCATAAGTATTATGTTCGCGAGAAGATCAGAGGTGGTGTAGTATTTTTACATAACACACTTATTTTATATGCGTGGATTAACAAGAAGAATTTATTATTGCACTTTAGAAGTCTAGGGTAAAAACATAATCCAAATTGTATGCAGACTTTGTATATCGGTTTAATAAAGTCGTGATTATATACTATGTTTTGGGATTTTTGATATCAAATGTTTATGTATTTACCCTTAACTGTATGCATGTAGCATAAATGCAAATGGGCCGCTATTCGATTAGCTTTCGAAGGCATATCGCTGTCTTGTGTATCTTTCGGTAGTTTGCTGTGATGTTTGAGAATCCTAGAGAGACCAGCAATATCACTTAATATATCCTTGCATGCGAGCAGAATGAAGGTCCTGTCATTGGCCCACATATCTATATGTGCAAATATAACATATATTATCTTAAACAGGTCCCCAGCTTGTACACAATCTTCGTGCTGGGCTTCTATTTCCTCATGGCGTACATGACACAGTTGGTGGAAGATGAAATGCCAAGACCTGTCAGTGATATTGAAATCACTAGAGAAGTGAGTTGAGTATTTACTTTTAGATGTTATTCTTACCGCGGCTTCATCGGTAAACAATAATCATTTTGAAATCACAATTTGTGAATTTAATTTGGTAAATGTTCGTAATCATAGGTAAGATATTTGAGCGGACTAACATCTTTTGTATGTGTTTACCTACGATTAAATAATTTCTATAAAAAAACTGACTACCCAAACACTAAATCACTCCGGCACTAGCAAATGCACGAGGTACAAAATATAAAACAAAATATTTAAAAAAATAAGCAAACATTTACACATACAACCAACCACATACAACCGAATTGAGAACGTTTATTAGTAATGGTTAATATCCACAGGACACAATTGCCTTCAGCGAAGAGTCGGCGCTGCAGTATCTCCACAAGATCATGGGCACTGAGCCGCGAGTGTCCGGCACTCCATACCACCTGCAGCAAACTGCGGAGCTGCAAGCTTTGCTGTACAACATCACGCACGACGCGACGCTCCCGGTGACGATCAACTGGCAGTTAGCTACTGGTGAGCTCTGCAGAATTAATCTATCGCTCTCTCTCCTCTCATACAGCGCTTTCCCGGTTGCATCTGAGGCCACACTCCTTCGGAGCCCGGGTCCCGCTCTTCGACAGTCTCTTCTCCACTTCGCACGGTCTTCTAGATCTCTAATTATACGACGATTGACACGCATGTCATCCCTGGTAACGTTGAACCAGCATTATTTTGGTCTACCCTTTGTACCAGGGCCCGGTGGAGATGGCATGGCAAGGCATGTGTTACCTACGTTACCCACGTAGCTTGCCGGTTTCCGTAAAACGTGACCGTACCAGCGCAGGCGGTTCTCTTGCAGTTTATCTGCTATGTCCCGGATATGAAGACGTGCGCGGATGAGAGAGTTCCTAATGCGGTCCTTCCGCGATACTCCACAACTCCAGCGCAGCATATCAATTTCCTAATGATATTTTGTTACAAAATTAGCTGTCTGCCGACTTCATCTAAATTTTCTCACTCACTTACCGTACCGCACTTCACTTAACGTAATCGTCAATATCTCGAAAACGAAGAAATTTTTATGAGGTCAATTTGACTCAATCTCGTTTTTTTCGAGCTGGTTTATCAGCCCTGTTCGCCATGTTGTCAAAGTCGCGAATTTTGATAGCCTGGGTCACTCTTTCGAATGTCATGACTCCAAATTTCAGTATTTTCTTACTAATCTGTTTTTTGTTAAACATTACTTAATAAAAATTATGCTATCACACCTTATCAAAAGAAATAAGAATATCATAATGCCATTAAAAAAAAGCATTATCGCTGCAAGATGCAGTGACGTTGGCGCCCTTGCCCCGACTGACCTTACCCTAATGTTGATTTATTTGTAATCTTTGTTGTGTCTTCCGTTCTAAATACACAAATTACACGAAATAACACTAGTATGTTTGTCGTCGAATTGCCGAAAATAAGCCCGCGTTAACCTATAATACTAGTATGTTTTTCACGTTTAATACGATTTTCCGTTTAAGACGCTTTTTTGCTAGGTCCCCTCAGGTTCAGCTGTAATTTGTAAGTGACGTCAAGCACGCCAGGTGCAAACTTTGTTCAACCGGATCGTATGAGAAATTTTAGATGAAGTCAGCAGACAGATAATTTTGTAACAAAATATCATTATCTTAAACATTATTACAGTGTTTAGTAAATGTTATACTACTTTAGAAACTACAATAAATGCGCAATTTTTTTACGTCAAATGCCGGGTTGTGTTGGTATATATTTTTTTCACCACCCTCGTTCGAAGTCAGAGGCAAAATTTGGAAAAATCTAAAAAATATTTTTTGTTATTCTACTGTGTTCACAGCATGAAGAAATTAACAAAAATAGGAATTGCGTTCAATAGCATAGTTATTTGGCAACCCATAGAAAAAAAAACAGATTTGGAAAATACTTGATATTTTAGTCGTGACACTCAAAACACCGAGTCAGGGTATCACTTAGCACGAGTTTTACAAAAACGTCAATATCTCGAAAACTAAGAGATTTTTACTGAGGTCAAATTTACTTAACCTGGTGTCTTATGAGGTGGTCTCTCAGCCCTTTTCGTATCGACGTTGGTTTTAGGGACATCCTGTATACCTGTATTTTCAGTCTGAATGGCATTTTGGGGTCGCAAATGACACCGGTCACCTCATGCCACTTCGCCCAAGCTGCTGTAATACTTGCCTTGACGCCGCAATCGATATTTCAACCCTAAAAAATCCACTGCTGATTAGGTCTCCCCAAAGGCTTACACAACGAAAAGTCGCACGGTTTTTGCCTCCATCAACTTGCGGCCTTAATCATGTCAGGGCTAGAACTGTTAGTTCAGAAAATGTACTTCTCATCATTTGTTCGTCCTTATCCCATTTATTGGAGCTAGCGTCTTTTTCTCATACATCTCTGTCCTCATCTCGTCACGTATATCCTTCTTCGAGTTAAAAAAAAAAAACGGTCAAGTGCGAGTCGGACTCGCGCACCGAGGGTTCCGTACAAATTCATAAGTAGATACGCGAATAGTACAAGAAAAACCGTATGTCGATTAGTTTAGTAGGAGCAAATAAGTATATGTTATGATTTTTGCAAATTTGTAAAAAACAGTGCAAGTTAGGAAAACAATTATATTTTTCCTGTAATGCTTAGAACCTGACGAGTAATGATTCTATTTAATAGCAAGGACCATTCAATCAAGAGTACTGTCATTCTCCGTTCCCCGAATTCACAACGCTATCTATGTATAAGCTTGGTAAAATAATTATTTACAATTATTCAACTTTGCAAACGTGACACAGTATTTAAATGTTAGAATTTATTTATTATTAGCTGTTTACGAACTAATTGTTACTATACTATGTTTCTTTGTTCAATTATAACATCGTTAAATGTTTAGTGTTTTAGCGCCATCTAGTTTTTGCCTGGAAATCCCCTAGCGTGAAACAGGGCATCGCTTAGTTTTGCTACTCGCCGCTAGGCGAAGGTTTTTAAGTTTTTGTAAATTTCTAAAAAAGTATTAAAGTTAGCAAGACCGTTCTATTTTTCCTGTAATATTCAGGTTGATATTTATAATTAGTAATTATGACACATTTTTCTGATCAGTAACTTCGGAGATAATAGGGGGGGAATGGTACATAAAAATGTATAAATCAAAAACTACTTATTTAAGAAAAAAAATAAAAATGGTGTTTTAATCTACAAATTAAGCCTTTTCATTTGATACCCCACTCAATATAATAGCCCTACTTTCAATTTTAAAAGTCCCATTACGGAGCCTTTTAAAAAAAAAGTAAAAAAGGTACAAGATATTTTTTATGTCCGATAAGCTCGGGTTAGCTACTTTTAACACTATTCCAAATTTCAAATCGATAGCAGCAGTAGTTCCTGAGATATTTGGCTGTGACAGACGGACAGACAGACAGACAGACAGACAGACAGACAGACAGAGTCGCACCATAAGGGTTCCTTTTTTACCATTTTGGTACGGAACCCTAAAAAATATGAATCTTCTCAAAAAGTTAACTTAACATTTCACTTATATGAATAAAAATCCCTTATATTTTTTTTGTGAAAGACCCTAATATCACCTCTTACTTAAAATCGATCAACCTTTTCACTATCGATGTTTAATTATTTTTAGGGTTCCGTAGCCAAAATGGCAAAAACGGAACCCTTATAGTTTCGTCGTGTCCGTCCGTCTGTCTGTCTGTCTGTCCGTATGTCACAGGCAAAAATTACATGATGGATATTGATGAAATTTGGAATATAGGTGTGTTGTATGAGCCGCTACTTAGTTTGGTAGTTAAACAACTAAAATAAATATTTTTAGGGGGGGCACTCCATACATGTTACAGAAGCTAAAAAAAATTTTTTCAGCAAATATCAACGTGTGGTATATAGTTCGACAGCTCTTTAAAAAACACTATAAGGTTACAAAGTAATGTTTTTGATTAAGTGAATATATTTGGAAATAATCGCTCCGAAAGTTGCGTAAATTGTGTCCCCCCCCCCCCTCTATCTTCTAAACCGTGTGTCCGAAAAATATGAAAAAAATCACGAAGGTAACGCTTAATTAATACTTTCCACGAAAATTATTTTCAACAAGATGGAATTAACCGTTTTTGAGTTATTGCCGATAAACTGCGCTTCTCAACAAAAGGACGTAATTGCTATGAAGATACGCTCTTTTGTTGTTATACTTTTTTTAACATCGTATTTTTTACCTTATATAGTTACGGCTATGGAACCCTGCACTGAGCATGGTCCGACATGCTCTTGGCCAGTTTTTTTTTTAATTATAACTTTTCTTTTCCAGGTGACTACAGATTGGAGCACAACATTCCCTACGCGAACTGGTACTACAATGCATCGAATATCGTCGCATTGTTGGAGGGCGAGAGCGGGGTGCAACCTAACGGCGTGCTTGGCACATCTCTGCTTCTCAACTGCCACTACGACTCTGTGCCTTTCGCGCTAGGTCAGAAGGTTTATTTGGCTTTGCACCTTTTATTTAAGAGCAGAATTCGGCAAAATGGCAGAGAAACTAAAGTAGAATCAGGATTCTACTTTAGTTTCTTTGGCATTTTGCCGAATTCTGAATTAGGCTCAGGAGGGATTGAAGTGCTGACTGCTGACCCCCGAGATGAAAATAATTTTGCTCCCGTGTGACACATACCTACTGCTTTTTACACCAGCCATGTAAAAATGTATACAAAAACATGTATCGTGTGAACTGTCTGCAAACTCGAGATAACGATCGGTAATAAAAACTCAGGTCTTTGAACTGAAAAGTACTGCTCTGATTTGATCCTTCCTACGAGGGGAGAAAAGGTTTTATTTTCTGAATATGAGATGTGAAAAGTACTTTGATTTTTAGATAATTTAATATACTATATGTGGATTTAAGTTTTATAACGTATGTTTGTGTGCGTGTGTTTGTTCTATATACTATAAACACCGTAATTGACAATATTTCAAATTTTCTACTCCTTCATTTTATGAGCTGGATAGAAAATAGGTGGAATTTTAAGCTACCCGTATTTTTAGGGTTCCGTAGCCAAAATGGCAAAAACGGAACCCTTATAGTTTCGTCATGTCCGTCCGTCCGTCTGTCCGTCTGTCCGTATGTCACAGGCATTTTACTCAGAAACTACATGATGGATATTGATGAAATTTGTAATATAGGTGTCTTGTATGGGCCGCTACTTAGTTTGGTAGTTAAAGAACTAAAAAAAATATTTTTAGGGGGGGCACTACATACATGTTAAAGAAGCTAAAAAAAATTTTTTTCAGCAAATATCAACGTGTGGTACATAGTTCGACAGCTCTTTAAAAACCACTATAAGGTTTCAAAATAATGTTTTTGATTAGGTGAATATATTTGGAAATAATCGCTCCGAAAGTTGTGTAAATTGTGTCCCCCCCCCCTCTATCTTCTAAACCGTGTGTCCAAAAAATATGAAAAAAATCACGAAGGTAACGCTCAATTAATACTTTCAACGAAAATTATTTTCAACAAGATCGGATTAACCATTTTCGAGTTATTGCCGGTAAACTGCGCTTCTCAACAAAAGGACGTAATTGCTATGAAGATACGCTCTTTTGTTGTTGTACTTTTTTTACTTATAGTTACGGCTATGGAACCCTACACTGAGCATGGTCTGACATGCTCTTGGCCAGTTATTTCTTTTTCGTTTTAACTCAATTTTTCAATTAAAAATAGCAGTTTGAAAAGTAGCTCATTCTAAAAGGGCGTATGTAGAAAATGACGTCACTTTCCCAACTAGAATCCAGAGCGACAATTACGATTTAAAAAAACTAGAATCCAGAGCGACAATTACGATTAAAAAAATAACTGTCAGGCGTTACAGCGTTGTCAGCATAGGAAGTTCGGGAAGACAACGATGCTTTTGCTCCTCTTATTTGGGCTGGATTATATTTATCACTTGCCGATGTGTACTCCATCATCATAATTTCAACACGCGGCAGATTCGTGCTATCAGCCTGAGAAAAACCTTCTGATGTCTTCATTATATGAAAAAAATCGGTGTCCGGTAAAAGAATGCCAAGTTAATAATGTTTGAATGCGTTATCGGAGTCCAGTGGAAAGTGCCAAGTCTTTTAAGGTCTTCGAAAATGTGCAAATGAACCAACGGTAAGAAAATTAAACTTCTAAAGCCGCTAAGCAGTTGTAACAATTTTCAAAACAAATAAACGTCTGGCGGCAAGTATGTCAGAAAATGACAACCGGATACCATACACTTTTTAATCGTTTCAGCACTAAGGTCTCTCTCGATAATGCAGGGAAAATGACGTCACACTTCCGGTTCACACTAATTGACGATTTTTTCCAAAATGAATGGGAAAAAAAATCCAAAAATATTTTTTTTGAGCATAAAATACAGTTTTACCCAAATGGTTTTCGAATTAAGATCGTTTGAAAATATGAAATGTTGTCAATTATGGTTTTTACAAGGTTAACTTTATGTTATTCGCAGGGGCCTCAGACAACGTGGCGTTCTGCGCCATCATGGCGGAAACGTTGCACCGACTGTCGCAGCGAACCACGAAGTTCAAGCACAACCTCATCTTCCTCTTCAACGGGGCAGAGGAGAACCCTCTTCAGGTAGGTACACTTTTCGACCTTATTCTAAGGAAATAAGGTTGAAAAGTGTAAACATATTTCAGACGTTGCCTGTGCCACCAATCGACCGGATCGCTCACCCTCGATAAATCGTTGAACATCCTTACATTAACGATTACCCATTTATAACAAAAAATCGATCGTTTATCGATCGTCAGTCATTATTCTTTTGGTAGCACTCGCAAGTCGAATATTTTTGTGTGATTTTTTCCTGTCAAATATTTTGATTTAGATTCCTGTCAAATATTTTGATTAGATACTATTGCATTAAGGAAACAATTTTACACTCATGTTAGTTGATAAAGTATAATTGGATATTGGATTGGCTGGCTTATTGGATTGGTCTTTATTTGTAAAAACTAACAAAGTCCTAATAGCCCACTGGCGTTTATTGCCGGGCATTTTTCAATTTACATTACTGGAGATAAAATACTTTACAGCAGCGGTCGGCAACCTTTTAGCAGCCAAGGGCTGCTAAAAGATAGTAGCTAACGAAATTGACGCGGGCCGCACTTTGTTAATAATGTTACGTCCGTGGGGTAGGTAACGTGATAGAAAATACACTAATTAACCACTAATTAAAAATGCAAACTTTATTACAGAATTACTAATTAACAAGTCTTACTTACTTAATAAATCACTGTACTAAATCACTTCACTATAACGCACTTATTAACTTTTCGCTTAGGTTCGCTTCGAGACTCGCACTGTATCGCCGTTAGTTAAAAACTGACCGTGGCGTCGGTGACGCGCGGCTTATATATCCGGAGATCCTTGCTCTCGAATTTTCCGGAGAAATCCTACCTCGAATGTACGGTCCAAAGTCCAAGGCCGGTCGGCGACCCCTCGGTCAATGACGCACCGCGAGTGTTCTTTCTAGACAATCCAGATGGTTCGATGTACGATTCGGCTGGAACATTCCCGACTATTGCTATCCCTTTCTAGTTCTGTCTCTTTCACATACTTCTCGAACCTTCTCAATATAGCTGTCTCTCTCTAATAGTGCTATCTCTTTCACTCCTTCGTGAAATTTCGCCATATACTGAAGTGTACTTCAAAGGCCCATAAGGGGTCCTGAAAACGCCTGAAAACGGGTTTTCAGGTTATTGCGCCATCTGATAGAGGGTGCCCTGAAACGGACTGAAAACATGTTTCAGGCGCCTGAAAACAACGGCAACTAGGGTGAATTTTCAATCTTCTAGTATGTGAAAGAGCCACCTCTGAAACGGCCTGAAATCACTTTTCAGCCTGCTGAAAACGCTTCTAAAGCACGGAAAATCACGTTTAAAGTTTTGACTTATACCACCGGCGCAACACTACCCCCTCCTAAGACATGCTCGTCCCGAGCATCATTATTTCCGTGGTACCTCGCCAGTCGGTCAACGTGAACAATCTTCGATGGACTACGAGGGTTTCGCTGTATCCGATACGTGACGTCGTTGATCTTCGTGAATACCCTATATGGCCCTTCCCAGTTTGGGGACAGTTTTGGGGATTTTCCTTTCTTTCGCATCGGGTTATGTAGCCACACCCACGATCCTTCCTCGAACCCAATTTGGTTAGCCTTCCTATCGTATCGGGTCTTCATTCTCGTGCTAGCTTGAAGCCCGTGTTCACGAACAAGACTGTGAACGTCATCAATCCGATCCCTTAAATCGCTCGGATACTCTTCACTAACTGAGTTAGCTCTCAACATCCTCAAACATTCCTTGCCCTCTTGTCGAAGACTACGCTTACAGTCGTTTAGACAGGGTCTCCGAATAAGGGCCTCCGCGTTGGCTTTACTCTCCTGCAGCGCCGTCGTCAGCTGCCGATTTTTGCTCTTTAGAGTCGCCAACTCAACCTCCCACTTTTTGATGATCTGCGCGAGCTCCTTGTTCCTCTGCGCGAGCTCCTTGTTCCTCTGTGCGAGCTCCGCCTCGAGCTGCGCCACTCGCTTCCGCAACTGCTCAGCTGCGCCGGCTTCGTTGTCTACCTCGTCGACGTGCCTGGCACGCCACGCCGTCCCGGTACTGGTGCAGTTGCTGCTTCCACTCGTCCACGTCGGCCATGCTCTCCTACTCCTTCTCGGGCAGCTAGACTGTATGTGGCCACGTTCTCCACATTGGTAACATCGTGGCCCAAGCTCACGGCGGGGAGCAATCGGCTCCCTAGTAGACACTTCACGAACCCTAAAAAGCCTTGATGGCTCCCAGCGCGCAGCTTCTACCTCCAGGGCGAGGGCCACTGCATCCTTCAATCTCTCATGGTGCCCTAGTCGCACTGCAGCCCGTACTTCCAAATCTCGTATTCCGTCAACAAAGGCCTGTACCAACGTGGTATCCACAAAGGAGGCGGACATACGTTGGTAGGCCTTTCTAACCAACTTCTCGATTTCTAGGGCCCACTGCTGCAAGGTTTCACTACGCCCCTGCGTCCTGTCCTTTAACTGAGCTCGATACACGTGCTCCAGGTGCTTGTCACCGTAACGGGCCTCCAACGCCTCTAGAAGCCGGTCGTAAGTTTCCTCTTCTCCTAGGGCTTCCAGTATGGTGAGTGCCTCGTCACGTAGCGCTAGGGTTAGGGCTGTCCTGGCCTGTTCTTTACTCCAGCCATTAGCCTTGGAGACTGACTCGAATTGTCGCTTATAGGCTGTCCACGACGATGTACCATCGAAAGGAGGTGCCTTGAATCTTCCACCTCCCGACGCAGGTACCTCGACTGCACAGGTACTTGTACCACTGGCCACTTTGATTTCGAGCTTCTGGAGGCGGTTCTTGTAGGTGTCGACTTCCTCCTTAACGTCATGAAGTCGAGTCTCAAATTTAATGTCCAAGTCCGTCAGTTTTTCTTGGACTTCACACATCTCTCGCTTCCATTCAGTCGCGGTCTCATGTACCTCTCGAAGCATTCTCGATTGTTCTTCTTGTTTTGACGACTGCTCTTCTTGCTTCCTAGATTGTTCCCGAAGCTCCTCGCGAATTATTCGGGCATGCTCTTGTTGTTGACGAGCTTGCTCTTTTAAGAGAACTAGTATCGCGTTGACGTCCATCTCCTGCTTACATGGGGCCGGTGAGTCTGATGAACCAGCCTCCGGCGCAGGGTCCTCACCTGCAGCAGTTTGGCTCCGGGTCTGCACTCCCTTCGGCTCGTTCTCACGTGGTGTAAACGGCATTTTCTATCCCACTTCTGACACCAAATGTTACGTCCGTGGGGTAGGTAACGTGATAGAAAATACACTAATTAACCACTAATTAAAAATGCAAACTTTATTACAGAATTACTAATTAACAAGTCTTACTTACTTAATAAATCACTGTACTAAATCACTTCACTATAACGCACTTATTAACTTTTCGCTTAGGTTCGCTTCGAGACTCGCACTGTATCGCCGTTAGTTAAAAACTGACCGTGGCGTCGGTGACGCGCGGCTTATATATCCGGAGACCCTTGCTCTCGAATTTTCCGGAGAAATCCTACCTCGAATGTACGGTCCAAAGTCCAAGGCCGGTCGGCGACCCCTCGGTCAATGACGCACCGCGAGTGTTCTTTCTAGACAATCCAGATGGTTCGATGTACGATTCGGCTGGAACATTCCCGACTATTGCTATCCCTTTCTAGTTCTGTCTCTTTCACATACTTCTCGAACCTTCTCAATATAGCTGTCTCTCTCTAATAGTGCTATCTCTTTCACTCCTTCGTGAAATTTCGCCATATACTGAAGTGTACTTCAAAGGCCCATAAGGGGTCCTGAAAACGCCTGAAAACGGGTTTTCAGGTTATTGCGCCATCTGATAGAGGGTGCCCTGAAACGGACTGAAAACATGTTTCAGGCGCCTGAAAACAACGGCAACTAGGGTGAATTTTCAATCTTCTAGTATGTGAAAGAGCCACCTCTGAAACGGCCTGAAATCACTTTTCAGCCTGCTGAAAACGCTTCTAAAGCACGGAAAATCACGTTTAAAGTTTTGACTTATACCACCGGCGCAACAATAATTTGCGATTTTATACAATTTGGAATATAGCGACCTGTACATACAAAATAGCCAGGGAGGTTCACGGGCCACATGCGGCCCGCGGGCCGTAGGTTGCCGACCGCTGCTTTACAGCGACGATAAACTCAACTTTATTCAGGTTTTTTTATGTCTTCTGTGGAATAAGACAATAGGTCCTCGCTAGAAGGTTAGGTATCTCATTCCTGGAGCACAGTCTATTCAAGAGTACAAGTGACGCTGTAAGCCCATATAATCTCACGAGAATTTATATACAGAATAACTTTCTAGGTCTTCTGATCTGACACATTTTTTTGAAAGTCTTTGGTTGGTCTGTATCTATCCCTGTACCAGCTACAGGGATAGATACGTTGATCGCACGGCAGCCGCCCAAAGTTTCCAACTAAAGGCGTAGGTACGTATGAATCTGATAAACACCCTAGAGTGGTTGTGCAAGACTGCACATCCTTTTTTGTAAGAATTTATTATCTATGTTTTTATACCTTTTCCTTTATGTTCTTGACTTATATTATTTTATGTAATGACACGTTTGTTTCGCTAAAAGAACCAGTGCCTTTTCTTTAGTAGTCCATAAAGTACGTCACACGCTAGGGGGGGGGGGGGGGGGGGGGGGGGGGTCCTAAGTTTCGTGACGTCACATTTTAAAATCTAATATACCTAGTGTTAAAATGCCAAATTTCAATTATTAACGCAAAAACTTAAAAATATTTGCAACTCTATCAGCATAGACATAAGATTTAAATCGTTTTGTTGGCAAGTTTACTCTCGCTCCACTAGTGTCACGCGCCGGTTGCTTATGAGCTCTTTGACAAATGCATAATATTGCAACATGTGTGTCATCACACGGGGGGCGGGGGGGGGGGTGTCTCTCAAATGTGACCAACTGTGACAAGGGGGGGGGGGGGGGTTATAAAATCACGAAACTGGTGTGACATACTTTATGGATGACCCCTAATGGTGATGATTAATCTGGTGAGTTTATTCCGTTTGTAGGGCAGCCACGCGTTTCTGCAGCACCCGTGGGCCCGGAACATCACCGCCGTCGTGAACCTGGACGCCGGCGGGATGAACGGGAAGGCCAACCTCTTCCAAGTGATTATATTGATTCTTATATAAAACACAGATTTTTAAAAAAATGCCATTTCTATGTGGTTGACAAGCTCAAGTTTATGATAGAGTTTTGTGATGTTTTCTTCTTTTTATATAATTTAGATGTTAATAAAATCTAACACGTTCACAGTCCGTGCCCCATATATGGGTCAAGGTAAGCCAATATTACAAAGCCGTAAGGTTTACAATTTAGATTGGGACTGTGAACGTGCTAAACCATAAAAACTAGACTAATGAATCTTAGTGCGCTTTACGTATTACGTAAATATGGGTTCTTTAGCGCTATCCAGACCGCGATTACGAGGATTCGAAAATACAACGCAACGTTCGCGAAAAGGTAGGTAGTATTCGCCTTTCGTTGGGTCGTTTTAGATAAATAGCCAAATATAAATGTAGTTAGATAAATAGATCATTTATTTCATGAGAAAATAACAGTATATTTGCAGTACAAAGTTACAAGTATTCATTATGATCGTCGAAATACAAATGAGAATAATAAAACTAAAAAATGTCACAATTTCAAAATATAAAAAACAGAATTAGAAAATAATAATCAAATCATGTCTCCCAATAAGGATCAATCTTATAGATACTGTTTTATTCAGGTATTAGACCGGCGGCTGGCGGTAGCGTACGGAAAGGCGACCAACCGGCCTAGCGCGCAGTCCTTCGGCGAGTTCCTGTTCTCCTCGGGAATAGTGCCTTCCGATACCGACTTTAGGATATGGCGGGACTTCGGCGGATTTTACGGTAAGCTTAGAGCTCACTGTTCGGACACCTTATTGGTTGATCATTCGCATTCATCCGTGAGACTCTATAAATTAAATAAAAAACTTAATAAAAGTTCAATATGTCGTACGGCTCAACCCATTTTGGTGAAATCAAGCTAAGCACACTCTCGGTCAAGTCACCTTTCAAACAAAAAAACCGCGTCGTAAACGGTAGTATTCCAGAAAAATGGTAATAGACATATACACACATACATACAAGATCGGCAACGTATAGTCAACTCCTTTGGTATTGCAGATATTCATGAGCGACGATGACTGCTGGCCTTCAGGCGTCTGCTCGTTTGCCACTTACTCCGTAAAAAAAATATCAAATGAGGACCAACAATCTTTAGCTCACCAAATGTCACTTTGCTAAATGTGATTCTCTACCTTATAATATTGTGGCTACATTGTATTTTTGTATTGTAGGTTAGTTCCAAATGAGCATATCGCCGCTATACTTACTCAACCACGTATCTACTCCAATAGTTTCATAGGAAAATCGCACTTTTCTACTCGTAACACAGGTGCATTTTCTATCAAACTATTCGAGTAGATACGTGGTTGAGTAAGTATAGCGACGATATTTCATCAGCTAATCGATAGGAGCAGATATCACCATATGGTACTGTCTAGACAGAAGTCAATCTGATCGGATTACTGAATCGGAAGGTTGACGAAATTAGTTTGTAACAAACTTTAACTACCAGTGGCATGGCGTCCATAGAACCCGATCCCCACCGGCTTGCTTATTTTAAAGCTTATGACCAGAGTATCTACTACTCCTGAAGAAAATGTAGTCGAAATCTGCTCCGGCTTTACTAAGAATATATTTGACGCCACGCCACTGCTAACTACGCAAACTGATTTGTCACAACTGTCAATGTTTTTTTAAAGTATTATAAATATGAACAGTCCAATTTTAGTAACGCCGTTTTGGGAGAAAAAATGCGTGGGTTACATTACGATAAAGTCAAGAGATTAAAATCGTGTCGGCAGGCATCGACATCGCGTTCGTCAAGTGGGGCAACGTATACCACACACGCAACGACCGGCCCGAGCTGCTGGCGCCGGGCGTGGTGCAGGCCGCGGGCGACATGTTCTGCAACCTCGTCAGCATCATCGCAGACATGCCCGAGCTGGCCGAGAAGGTATTGTATATGTGTGCGTGTAACGTTCGTCAAGTGGAGCAATGTATACCACACACGCAACGACCGTCCCGAGCTGCTGGCGCCGGGCGTGGTGCAGGCCGCGGGCGACATGTTCTACAGCCTCGTCAGCATCATCGCAGACATGCCCGAGCTGGCCGAGAAGGTATTGTATATGTGTGCGTGTAACGTTCGTCAAGTGGAGCAATGTATACCACACACGCAACGACCGGCCCGAGCTGCTGGCGCCGGGCGTGGTGCAGGCCGCGGGCGACATGTTCTACAACCTCGTCAGCATCATCGCAGACATGCCCGAGCTGGCCGAGAAGGTATGTATATGTGTGTGTGTAACGTTCGTCAAGTGGAGCAATGTATACCACACACGCAACGACCGGCCCGAGCTGCTGGCGCCGGGCGTGGTGCAGGCCGCGGGCGACATGTTCTACAACCTCGTCAGCATCATCGCAGACATGCCCGAGCTGGCCGAGAAGGTATTGTGTATGTGTGTATGTAACATTCGTCAAGTGGAGCAACGTATACCACACGCGTAACGACCGTCCCGAGCTGGCCGGAAAGGTATTGTATATCTGTGTGTGTGTATTGGAGCAACGTGTACTATGCTCGCGCTTTTTTTTTTTTTTGAAACTGACAAACTCGCAACCCATACACGGGCGTAGCGATTGTCGGACCGGGTGGTCGGCCGTGGCGTTCCCTGCTGGGACTGGGTGGGTGCCGGGGGTGCCTGGGGTCGAACCAGGTCACCTTGCCCCGGTCCACCTCGATAGAATCGGGCTAGGTGGGGCCTGAACGCCTGGAGTCAAACCAGGTCGTTTGGCCAGGGCCACCCTGACTTTGCGCTGATTGCTCAGAGTGAGCAGCGGACCAGCGGGAACGATGACTCGGGTCATCCTGTCCTTATGTGAACTTGTGTATCGAACTAGTGGGAGTTTTAGGTGCCGGTTCGCTAAAAACCTAGCCCAGCTAAGAAGACTCCGGCTGTCTGATGCAAAAGGTAGGTAAGGTAGGTAGGTAGGTAAGGTAGGTAGGTAGGTAAGGTAGGTAGGTACCTTCAGTGACACGTCGATATAATCTAACACCCATGCATATTTTGCGGCATTTCAGAACCTGAATAGAGTATTACCCAGTAATAAAAAGAAATTAACGTTAATTATCAAATGATGTCTCCAAAACTGCTCGAAAAAATCCAGCTACACTCTACTACAGTTGTTTATAAACATGTTTGTTGACAGGCGGCGCCCGAGTCGGCTGTGTACTACGACTTCCTGAACAGCTTCATGATAACATACCCGCTGTGGGCCTCGTACATCGTAGACCCACTAATAGCGGTGATGGCGTTCGTCAGCGTGGGCTACTATGTCTACATCGTCGGCGTGCGTGAGTACTTTTAAAATAACATACTGCCTAGGGTAATTCATATTTGACGTTTTTAGGGTTCCGTACCAAAATGGTAAAAAAGGAACCCTTATGGTGCGACTCTGTCTGTCTGTCCGTCCGTCTGTCACAGCAAGATATCTCAGGATCTACTGATGCTATCGACTTGAAATTTGGAATAGTGTTAAAAACCGCTAATCCGAGGATAGAAAAAAAATCTTATACCTGTTTTACTTTTTTTTTTAAAGGGGACCGAAATGGGATGTCGAAAATCAAGAGTTGAGCTAATATTTCGAGTGGGATATCAAATGAAAGGGCTTAACATGTGGATTCCAAAACCGTTTTTATTTTTTTCTTAGACATGTAGTTTTTGATTTAAGACAAAAAATCTGTAATAGGTAATTACCGATTATGAATATTATCCTAAATATTACAGGAAAAATAAAACGGGTTTCCTAACTTGCAGCGTTTTTTAGAAATTCGCAAAAATCGTAAGACAACCTTATTTGCTCCTACTAAACTAACCGCGGCATATGTCGATGTATGGGGACAACAGTTTTACAAGAGCAAAGTTAAGTTTGTGCCACCCTACAGTTTTTCTCGAATTATTCACCTATCTACTGACGAGTTTGTACGGAACCCTCGGTGCGCGAGTCAGACTCGCACTTGACCAGTTTTTTTTTCTTGCGTCTCAACCCTTCATTTCATTTTTAGACATGAATAAAATTCCCTGCTTTTTTTTACATTTTTCATTCAAATTTTAGGGGTCGCTACCGCTTAAGGAAAAAATCAGTTTTTTTTTCAATAATTCGTAAATAAGACACAATTAACAATATTTTATTAAAAACCCAAATGTAAAAAAAAATATTAACTGGAAAATTTAAAAGTCTTTCTTAAAACAAAAAAAATGCAATTGTCTTGGTTGAGACTTAAGACCCAAAAAATAAAAAAAAATGACAAAATATGAATCACCCTAATACTGCCTGCTTAATCTAAGTTTGCGCCTTATTTGTACATGATGTCTGTGGCCAGTGGCGGATTAAGCCAGCGCTGAGGCTATAGCATTTCTTTAAAGGGCCCTTGCATGGTTTCCGTTGTCGACATGGTTTCCGTTACGAAATGACGTAACGAGGGAGTTCCCTTTTACGAGTGCGCGCCCACAATGCGGGGTTTGTAGCATTTGCTAGGTGATTAATCCGCCATTGTACGATGCCTTAGATACCTGGTACATATTTTGCATAAATGGGTAGTACAAGTAAAGTGGACGGTAAAAGAGATAAAACAGTGGCAAAGGATAAAGAGGGATCTGAATGTGAATTCTGACAGGTCATAAGCTGGCAAAAAACTGGCAAAAAAGTTCCTCAAACCATCTAAAAAGCCACGCTTTAATTGTTAGGAGAGGATGGCCTCATAAAATCTTCAATCAGTTGTAAGTTGCATTTTACTTGGTTATTAGAAGTCACTCTTCTTTCGAATGCGCCTGGGTGCGAGCTTCAGTACGGACGCGTGTCTGTGTAGAACAAAATGCTTAGAGTTGCCGTCATATATCGCTTTGTATATGTCGCTCCGGCAACTAGCTTAATTAGCTATTTGGTTAGCTGCCCTGCCTTTTTATTAAACACACTCCTTATTTTAGGTTAGGTTTGTTAATCAGCTTGTGTCCCTCAGAGCAGAAATAGAAGCCCCGCGCAGCAGGGCGGCGGGTCATAGTTTAGTGAAAGTGCTAGGCAGTTAACCAAATGGCTTATTAAACCAGTTGGCTGCGACATATATTTCTTTACAAATAAATGTGTGTTATAGGCAAATCCACGTTCCGCGGTCTGGCGTGGGCGGCGCTGGGCCGGCTGGCGAGCGTGGCGGCGGGCTTAGTCGTGGGCCTCCTGCTCATCGTCATCATGATTGCGTCCACCAGGCAGCTCAGGTGACATATATCTATCAGTGGCGTGGCGTAAAAGATATCCTTGGGCAAGCCGGTGCAGACTTTGCGTACATTTTCCTTAAGAGCTGTAGAATAAGGTGCTCAAATGCCTGACATTAGGCAAGCCGGTAGGAATCGAGTTCTTTGGACGCCACGCTACTGATATCTATGGTCATGGTTTAATAGCCAGATACAGTCTCATAGTGGCGTGGCGTCAGTCAAATGTATCCTTGGACGCGTCTTCGTCGTGGGCCTCCTGCTCATCATCATCATGATCGCATCCACCAGGCAGCTCAGGTGACATATATCTATGGTCATGGTTTAATAGCCAGATACAATCTAACAGCGGCGTGGCGTCAGTCAAATGTATCCTTGGACGCGTCTTCGTCGTGGGCCTCCTGCTCATCGTCATCATGATCGCGTCCACCAGGCAGCTCAGGTGACGTATATCTATGGTTATGGTTTAATAGCCAGATACAATCTAACAGCGGCGTGGCGTCAAATGCGTCTACGCGCTATGCTAGCGGCCATGCCGCCAACAGGCCCGGTGGCATACTCGACGAGTATTTGTGCCGCACAAACGAGCCGCCATCACACCACCAGCATGGCTCCGGCCAGGCCAGGATAGGAATGTAAAACCTAAACTAAATCAGCCTGTATGTAGGACGTCGTTTGCCTGTCATCGGCACGAAAATTACACTCCCTGGTTGGTTATAAGGTTTCGGACCAGGTTTAAGCTAGCTAAAAGCTAAAATTCATTTATATTCCTTTCGTCGCAGGTATCTATCCCATCAATGGATAGTGGTCCCGTTATACTGGCTTCCATACATAATTGTCGCCACAGTCACGTCGCAACTCTATGACTCCTGGAGATGTAAAAAGGTTAGTTGTAAATTATTTTTTTTTAGTCACAAAAAAGTACACTCGGCAATAAAAGCTTGTCTCAAAAAAAAAAATTATTGACAGGAACTTATTATTCTCTTCTTATTATTCGTGTTCGATCGTGCCTGATGAAGTCTACAGTAAACTCCATAATTAGGCGAACTAGTTTGACAGATAAAAATGCTGCCTGGCTCACAGAAAATTAAATAGTCATAGATAAATCTCGATAAAACGTTATCGACATTAATTTGCGGCATCAGGATAGGTCTAAAAAGACAAAATAAATTCATGAAACTTTTCAAGAATTTACTGTGTCACCTTACTTTATTTATTAGGTTATAAATTTAATCAGTCATAAGTCAGCGAAATATAACGCATTTCTTTATTTTTATTATATCGAGAAAACATCACTGGCCTAACTCTGGCAACATTTGTGCTTGTGGAGTTGTCAAACTAGTCCGCCTAATTATGGCGTTTAATTTCGCTCCGAACTAGGACAATCGTTTTCTATCTAAGCGTTGCTCCCGTTTCGTTCTGTACTGATCAGACCGACCGATCTATTCCAGCACTTTCGTTCGGAGCTGCTTCATGTCGGATGTCGGTTGATCGGACTTGATCGGTTAATGTACTAAACGTACTAAAGAGCCGAAACGAAACGGAATAGTTCGTTCTAGTACAGTGAACGGAATAGGGTACTTGCCTGTAGTCAATATAAATTACTTCACGCTAGCCTTGAAATCTGCTTTCGAAAATTTGCAAAAATCAACTAAAAATCACCTATTTAACGTTTTAAACGATTTTTAAAAGACCAAAAGCTATAAATAAGGACATGATTTGATGTTTGAGCACAATGACGTCATTATGCTTTTTCTCATAGAAACTTCATACTATCCGAGCGTTTTGACAATTCATAAAAAGTAACTGATTTGATCTGTCAGGAAAGTACCCTATTCATTCTCTTTAATACTTAGTACATGTACTACACAAGCCTAATTTACTTTACAGTCAGGTTTAAACCGGTCGTTCCGAGCACTGCAAGCGTCCGCGGCCACACGTTGTATCCTCGCAGTTCTGCTCGTCATCATGACGTGCGTCCCGTCCCTGGTGTCGCTGCGCTACGTGATCGGAGTGCCGCTGTTTATCATGTCTATTGGGTCGGTGTTCCCGCTCGCGCTGGTGCGGTATCTGCGGGTGCCGGGTGAGTGCCACCGTCAAAGTATAAAGACGGACATGGGTCCTCCATGTACTAACGTCACATCTTGGGGAGGGGGGGGGGGGGTCTAGCCAAATATTACATATGAAAGAAACATGATGCGGGTAAATTACACCACATTTTATGTTACATATATAGCCAAGTGGCAAGTGGCCAAGTGTTTAAGGCGCTGGGCCGGAAATCCAGAGGTACCGGGTTCGATTCCCGGTCTGGACCACAGGTGAGTGCAATTTAATTTTTCTATGCACTTTGATTTCTTGTATCTATATATGTAAGGTCAAATATGTTAGGAAAAAATGTGACATGGGGGGCTACTAGTATTTTCTAAGCGTGTTTACCCAAATATAATTTATCAACTTTAGAACATCAATATTATATTTCAAAAAATTACACGTGATCTGGGGGGCGTTACGACCACCAAATATCACCAAGGGGGAGGGGGGACGGGTCAAAAATAGGCCAAATTTCATCACATGATTTCTGTACAGTCGACTACAAAGAGATCGATACGACCAACGTTACAAAAATATGTAACGACAACCTTAATGTTAAGTCAATAGAATCGTGCGTACATATTTTTGTAACGTTGGTTGTATCGATCTCTTTGTAGTCGACTGTACGAGCCCGTATACTGTGCTATAGACGTACCGGTGTTAACATAAATATAGTACATTGTGCACCGAGGGTAGTAAGAAGGGGATTACTAACGAGAGTCTATTAGAAGCCCGACGCCGTAGGCGGAGGGCTTTTAATGACTCGAGTTTGTAATCTTCTTACTGCCCGTGATACACACAATGTTTTTCATCACATTTGCGAGGAAAAAAAAATAAAACATAAAAATGAAATAAACTAAACGCACCCGCTAAGAGACAACTTCAACTGTCAACTTTTTCAATATAGTCTTCCACAGATAATGCAAAGAACTGCGTTTAGTTTTTAAACTTGACAGGCAATGTCGCCAGATTGTACCGATTTTCAAAATAAAATTTTAAACTAAATTAATTTAATTGCATTAAAATAATCGCAAAGACTACGGAAATAATAGTAAAATATACCATATAAGTTTTATTTACACTAAAATTGGTTTTGTAGCCAAGTTTTGAAGATGTGAAATAGCCTTGGCTGATTCGAAACCTCCTTAGTCTGAAATGACGTACGACTTTTAAAACTAAACTCATAACTCCCGAGGGAGTTATAGATTTTCATACAGTTTTTCCTCCCGTGGGAGTTATAGATATTTGTAACCCACGGGGGGTAAATCGGCTCGAGTTGGTCTATAAGCGCGCGTGTTATAACACCCTTTACGAGCAAGTGTGATGAAAAATGATTTGTTACAGCTTGGCAGCAGTTGCTGGTGGAGATGCTCGTGACCTTGCCAGCGGTTATGTTCCTGTTCTCTCTGTGCCTGCGCATGGACTCGTTGATGCTGCCCGTCATGGGCCGGAGCACCACCGATGTTCCCGACTTCATCACGGGCGCGCTCAACCTCGCACTGGCCATGCTCGTTACCAGCGCTGTCGTGAGTGAATATGTGTATTTATTAGGGTATTAGGCTGTACCAGAAAGCAAATCCCCATACAAACTTTGAAGCTAAGTCGGCACGCGTTCCCATCATCACAGAGAGCTAGTGCCGACATGGCTTCAAAGTTTGTATGGAGATTTGCTTTCTGGGGTGTCCCAGTATAACTAACTACTAGGGTGTACTAGTAGTTATACTATTTTATAAAAATATAGGTAGAGGTTTATGAAAAATATTTATAGTATATTACACAAGTAGGGTTGTAAAACAAAGAAAGGCAGAGATCGCAGATGTTTGTGGCCCGAGCTGCAAGAGGGACGTAAATATGCGATCGAGGGCTTTCTTTATAACCTCCCGTGTTGTGTCTACACTTGGCCAGAAAGCGGCTTCTTCCGTACGCGTGGCGTGCGGTAAAACTTTATGGTTAGGTGTGGCATAAAATATTTAACAATAATACCATATAGGTATCATAAAAACCTAAAACTTAAATGTTTAGTCAACCGCCGCTGTGCGCTCGGTTTGATGGTTTGAAAATAATACAAATGTATGTGTGTACGATCGTTACTATATTTTTAACACTTGTATTGACTTTGAAATGTGAATGCCAACTATTGCAATACCAGGTAAGAAAAACATACAGATAATTTCGTCATAGGAAGCACAGCCCGGCTAGCTCAGTCGGTAGAGCATGAGACTCTTAATCTCAGGGTCGTGGGTTCGAGCCCCACGTTGGGCGACAAAACTTTTTTTATCGAGTATAATAAAATTTATTCATTTGAATGTATTTATTTTATTTATATTGTAATTTATTTAGTTCAAATATTCTAGTCCACGTTTTGATTTCGTAGAATTTACATCATATTAATATTTTTTATTGTTATCAGTTGTTTCTACAAGAATATTTATCTGTATTTTTGTTAAAAAGAAACTGTAAGATACGTCTTCCTTTTTTAAAGTAGGGTATATGTATTTGCACGATGTTTATATAGCTGTTGAGTAATGGTGAACTCAGTAGATAAATATGGTTAGTTATATTTATTTATAGTGTTCATTTTTACATTAGACAGAAGTGGCCCACAATTTTGCTTCTGAAGCTGAATAAGTTATTATCTGAAATATTTTCCTGTTTTTGATGTAATAAATTAATTTTTGGTGTCTTTTATTTTAATGAAAAAAGCTGAATTACATTTATGCACGTTTTGATATTTTTTCACAATGAAAATCATAAAATTGGGTGCCGAGCCTGTTTACTTCCTAAAGATGTAGTTTTAGTAAAGAGTTAACACGAGTTTGTAACTCTATGTAGAGGACATCTTTAGGTTGCCCTTCGGGCATCCCTGCTCACAATCAAGCGGTAAACAGCTTATGCACACATAAGAAAACACCTTTAAGTTTGATTCAAATTTCACAGATCGGAATATACCTCTTAATAGTACATTACACAACTAGGGTGGTAAATCAAAGATTTTTTTATTACCTCCCGTGTTGTGTACATCATTTTATGTCTACACTTGGCCAGAAAGCGGCTTTTTCCGTACGCGCAGCGTGTGGAAAAAGCCACTTTATGGCCAGGTGTGGCATAAAGAATGTTATTGTGGGCAGTCTGGCATCGAGCTGTTGTTCTCGCGGCGGCGGCTGTGGCTACCGGCGGCACTGTTGGGCGCGGCAGTCATTGTCCTCCTGTTCCTGCCCCTCAACCCCTACGACGCAGACGGGATCGCCCTGCAACGCCACCAGTGGTTTGTGAGTACCTTTACAGCGCATGTGGTACGACAATCGACCTTCAACGATAAAGAAATCAACATCTACGGAATTCATCACCCAAAAGCATCGGAAATAAACTATTCCGATACCATATTTCGAACGGTATTTTCCATTGAAAGACTGTTTTACCGTAAAGGGTATAATGAACGGACGGTAATTACCTTAACCTTTTCGCCGCTACGTAAAACATAAAAGTCGCAAATCAGACGCCCTGACATAACAGTGTCAAAACCGAAATTGAACTTTATACTGGTGCATGAAGGTTTAGAGCGCTCTGCAATCTGTGACCAATAATAATAATATATGAATAGAAAATGGTATGATGTCGGCGAAAACGGTAGGTAGTTCTGCTCGTAATTACGACGTGAAAAAAATAAACAATAAAAAAGTATGACGTGCGTGTCTCGCCCGGCCCCGGCGGGGTCAGTGGCGTAGCTATTGGAGGGATAAACGGTCAAAAAATACCATCAATCCAAATTCGCAAACATGGTGAAATAAAAAAATAAAAATGTCTTGAATGCACTAAGCAATTTCACGTGGATTATCCGCCCCGGGTGTCACTATGAAGCAAAGCAGCGCAATTTGGATGTGTGCCCTGGGCGCCGTTTTACGTCGCAGCGCCCCTACTCAGAGGGCCGTCAAATCTGTCTAAGAATTGTCTAGGTCTGGCCATCATACTTACAATTGAACTTTAGAAAGTTTCGCGCAGCCAAAAACCTAATTAGGTTTGTGTAGGCCCTACTCTTTTTGAACCAGGCCCTGGGCTTACCTGGCTACACCACTAGCGTACCGTCTGTATTTAAGCTTTTTTTGGCATGTTAAATAAATTTTACTTACGTATTTCTAAAACTTATTTGGCCTAAAAAGAGGATGACAGGTTTATATATAATCTCTTAATTTTTCAGCACACGGAAATAATAAGCTACACCGAAAACCCTCCGAGCCGCATATCCGGCGTGATGGTATCGAAGATGGACGCCTCGGGCATTGACACCGTACGGAAAGCTCTGGAAGACTCGCATCTCAACTACACAGGTACACACCTATAGCGATTTCAGTATTTTTATAGTAGCACTTGCATTTGTTACATTAGCAGTGTATACCAACCGTCATAGATGGGGCCGGCTTTAACCGTCCAAGCGCCGGGCGAGTAATTCCTTTTGGTACACTCACGGACTTTAATTCTTGACCCATTTAGGGTTCACCTTACAATAGTCGTGTCATACATTGTGTGTTACCCGACAAAATTAGACTGAACCCTAAATGGCTTAACAATTAAAGTCCGTGGCCGTGCCATATTTTTATTGCCCTTGCTACGTTGGCACGTGCTAGGCTTAGGCGCCCCACCTTTAAGCTGGCACTGGATGTAAACGCAGCCATGGTAACTGCTGGAAAACCAGGTATGTTCTTCCCGAAACTGACATTATTGATCTCTTTTGACCTCCGACATACCTGACGTCACATGCTTGATATGTTGCCATTTTGTGAAAATAAATTATCCGTGTAAAATGTGTTTCTTCACATATTTACTTCTAAACAAAAGGAATGTTGAGCTAGTATTAAACAGTTAACATGTAAAACAAATAATTTCACGGGCCGGTAATTTATTTCATAAGTAATTAATTAATTACGGATGGTACATTTTCGTAAATTATGGAAGTTCTTAGTCAATGCAACATCAACGTGTCATCAGCATGCGACATTTCGGGAAGAACAGAACATACTAGGTTTTCTTGTACAGTCGAGTTCATAATTATCTGAGCAAAGATTGGACCAAAAATATCTGAACACGACCCTATTGTCAGAAGCATAAGAACTAGATCAGATATTTTTGATCCGTTCTTTGCTCAGATAATGATGAACTCGACTGTACCACGAACGCCGTCGAAACGCGACGAAAAAGTCAATGATGTCTTTGTGTTTCAGTGAGAAACGTCTCCGAGAACTGCGATCGTTACGTGCTCTGCAACATGCCTCTGTACAGGACCAGGTTTTATGACTACTTGTATGTACACACAATACATGTTTTCTAAGTATTTGGTGGTTGGTGCTTGCAGTTGGTTTTGTAGCTCGATTGTGTTTTGGCATAGACAATAGAATATTTGATCTTTTGAATGTCAAACTATCTTTTGACAGGAACCACTATGAACTCGTAGATAGGAATTATATTAGCTAGTTTTTTTTTTGAAAATTGGGGTACATACGTATGAAAATAATCATTGCCAATTAGTGGTTTTATTAACACTTATTTTCAAAATCAGGGACCAACGCTGTCAGTCTAATGTAGAAATCTACATCCCATCATCAAAAACATTACATGTAAAAAGATGCAAGTCTCGCAACACAGTTGTTCTGCAACATAAATGTTTTGAGATGTGATGTTAAACCAAGTCCTGGGGGGTGTCCACGGAACTCGATTTCCACCGACTTGCTTATTATTTACCCGTGGAGGATTCTTTATTTGAGAACTATAAGATGGTTCCGCCCCGGTTAAATAATAGGCAAGTCGGTGGAAATCGAGTTCTGTGCCCCCCCCCCCCCCCATTACTGACTTCTTTCCATTTGAACTACAAAACTAATTTTGTAATCGCATGTATTTGTATAGGATTATAAATGTATGTGTGCAGTTGTGACTGAAGTTGCAATATTTTTAGGTTTAGTAGGACTTGATAGGCTAAAAACTAACTATGTTTAAAATTTGGAGCTTGTGGGTCTGCTAGAAGTACCTTAGAATTATGATGATCAGTGACAAAACTAAGGAACTTTGACGTGCAATAGTTCTTAAACTACACTTTCAAATTGAATGTTATTGAGAATATACTTAAGTCTTATTGTGCCCTATACCGGCTGTCCCAAAACTATGTCACATGAAAGGAAAGTACCTCAAATATTGGAGTTAGGATATTTTGCTGCTTGCTAAAAGTAAGTAATAATGCATTCAAAGATTTAAAAAAAAAATACTTGTTTTGTATGGGAAATAATTTTCTTAACATTTAAATCGACTGTCATACTGAACTTCGAAGTTCAAAATTGCGATTAACTGTATCCCTAAAGTACTAAAATGCGATGCACGTTAGTGCGAAAGTACGCCATATCGATTCACATATTCTCGAATGTTTATCACCGCGATGCACGTTAGTGCGAAAATATGCCACATCGATTCACATATTCTCGAATGTTCATCACCGCGATACACGCTAGTGCGAAAGTATGCCACACCGATGCACACATTATCGAATGTATTCCAGTGCAAAGGCGTGCCAGGCGTTTTACACAGCGATGTTTAATTACAGTAAATCGACGACCGACGAATCGATGTTTTTGTGTGAAGTGCAAACCACTCACCACGATTATGATTGTTGAAACTTATATATAAGATCGCGTATTTAGTCTCGATCTCGTGATTCCGGTATTCGTTAACAGTAGTTGTAGACGGGTGTCATATGATCTGCTAGTGCCCCTGCCCGGTATCTTTGTGGATGCAGGCGATAGAATGGTCTCAGAGAGTTATACATCCAGTGTAGGCACCAGACAGGATGCATCTTTTCTCACAGAGTGATCATGGTAAAGCGTACGAAATCGACTTTAAACGTTGTTTCCCAATGGGAAATCAACAATTTGATCGATTTCAATGCCACCAAAACGCAGGCGTCTGTCTTCAGTGCGAAGAGCCAATTTAACCTAACTTCTACTTTCCGTAATGGAACAGATGTCCCAATCACCGACAACTTGGAACTCCTGGGCATAAGGCTAACATGAAATCTCATTTTCGGCGCCAATATTGAGTCCTGTGCTCAAGATGCTACTAAGAAACTGGGCATTTTAAATCGGATCAAGCGGTGCTACTCTTCTCGCTTCTTACTTTATATAAATTATAAGTCCGTTCTTTCATGGATAACTGCTACCAGCTCTGGGATGGCTCCGATAAGTACCAACTGGTTATAGCAGTGCAGAGCCATTAGACTTATAGACGCTATAGAGGACGAAACGTCAACCGCAACAAAGCTCCACAGCTCACAAAATCGGCGTAACATAGCCTGCTTGTCGGTTTTCTACAGATTGTACCACGGAGAGTCTCCTTTCCATTGTCGGTTATACTCACTAGATTTATTATGCGAACAGTTAAAGTGTGGAACTGTCTGCCGGCGTCGGTTTTACCGCCAAATTTCAAGCCAGACACCTTTAGGACCAGAATACATGCAATCAATCATAACCAATCGTCAATTCTAATTCCGAAAATTCGGCGGAGACGTGGCGGAGGAGAAAATTGTACCTATTTTTTCTCATTTTCACGCCAATCTGGCGATACAATGCGCGGGAATTGTGTGATGCGCGGAGAAATTAACGGAATAATAAAACGTGCGTTCAAAAATAAGTAAAAAAGAAAGTTCTCTTTTAAAATTGCGTTTAAATTGAGTAATTTTATATCATACGTTTTAAATTACAATTCAGGTACACTTTAGGTACATCAGTGAGTTATACTAATCATGTTGTAATTTTGCTAACTAAAACAAAAAATCCGAAAATTCGGATTTGCGATTGCAAAATCCGGATTTTAAAACGGATCGCGAATTATTAAAAAATCGTAATCGTGGTGAGTGGTTTGCACTTCACACAAAAACATTGATTCGTTGGTCGTCGATTTACTGTAATTAACATCGCTATGTAAAACAGTCGAAATCGAGTTTGTCTATGTGGCACGCCTTTGCACTGGAATACATTCGATAATGTGTGCATCGGTGTGGCATACTTTCGCATTAGCGTGTATCGCGGTGATGAACATTCGAGAATATGTGAATCGATGTGGCATATTTTCGCACTAACGTGCATCGCGGTGATAAACATTCGAGAATATGTGAATCGATATGGCGTACTTTCGCACTAACGTGCGTCGCATTTTAGTACTTTAGGGATACAGTTAATCGCAATTTTGAACTTCGAAGTTCAGTATGACAGTCATTTAAATCAAATATTTTACGCTATTCCTTTCGTTTGAGATACTATGTTACTTAAGGTGAATTATTTGTTTTTGTACACTCTTTCGATTGTCACTATAAAAATACGGGATGCTATTTTTTCACATTTGAGTCGGTTCGATTCGCCGATGAAGCAAGTAATTTTTAGAAAATCTTTGAATGCAGTACGACTTACTTTTAAAGTCGCCGTCAATAGAATTTGCTAACTTTGTAAATAAACCGCCATATTGAAATTGTCTCTGAATGATGAATTTACTAGTGATGGGGAAGACTCTTACTTTACTCTTTTATGTCAAAACATATGGACTATTAAAGTAGCGAACACAAGATACAGGTATTTTTAATTTGCTTAATCAGAAGACGAATCGTTACTTGAAAATGATGTATCCACCAGTATTTATCACAAAGGGTGCCGTTATTTCATCCGTAGCTTTATCGATGATGCCGTCTAAATATTTCATTTTATTTTCTTAGGTACAGAGCGTAAGTTAAGTAGTGTGTAGCAGCTTTACAATATCACCAACTTTAGTCACAACGCTATCATCATAGACAATTTTAGAATTTAAAAGAAACAAAAACGTCATTCCATTATGACATAATAACCTATGTATAAAACCATTTTAAAATTTTAATGAAATATCCAAGATTCAATTATTTATTGTATGGTTTTGTATTTTACGGCAACGACCGTTTAAATAGTGTATGGTTTCAGTGGTGTTTGATGAGATGTTGTGCAAATTCAAGGAGAAACAGTGACAAAACAAAGTTACTCCTTTTGTTTACATAGTTAGCAAAATCTATTGACGGCGACTTTAAAAATAAAATTCCCTTTCAGCAAAACATCCTTTCTACAATATTTGAGGTCCTTTTCCTTCATGTGGCATAGTTTTGGGACACCCGGTATAGTTATCCCAGAAAATTCAGGGTTCTAGCTTTAGCCAGCACAAAGTGGCCTAGTTTCAGTAGTAGTATATATGTGAACCGGACTAAAATCACCGAACTACTGAAACTAAGCCCACAAAATTACAGGAGGTTGAAAATGGTCTAAATGGCTTCGAGAAAAGAATGTTACCGCCGTGCCTTTGTTTTGCTCGACTTGGCGAGGGCACTTCCGTGCCTCCAGATTGGTTATAATTATAATGGAACCGCCATTTTTGTATTGGTTTATTATTTTACAACAAATCTCAGCGAAATAATTGATTGAACTCTCGAATATACATTCAAACTATTCAAATGTAAAAATATGGGTGCATAGGTACATATGCTCAATAAAAACTATGTCCAAATAGACCTTCTGCAGTGGCAATAAGAACTTCTTATCATATTTATGAAACGATTTGTACTATCACACGAAACATTAAACCTTAAAATCACAATAACTTAAGCGTGCTCTCCACAGTTAAAACACGATTGAAAAACAAACGCAAACATTAAAAACCGTTATCTAGTGCCCCTTTCAAGTTCAACCATAATACTAATTAACATGTGAGCGTTGCTAGCCACTAGGCAATTAATTTTACAAACAATATTAGATATATTTTAGTCTGTGCCAGGTTAAAAAAGAGACAGTTCATTAATTATACAGTATTACCCTTTTTGTACTAGCGCTTTACATCGTTTCTTTAGAGCTTTTCTTTGACCATGAGCCGAGATTTGGTAGATCCGATTATTACGATGGAGCAACAGTATCCTTGTGACAGAGAAACTAGCCTGAGGGGGTCGTAGCTCCTATCCACGTAAACCTCACGATGCAGTGTCCTATCGCCTACGTTGTTCCTTTTGCATATCAACGACATGCTGACGTTATCCCGAGAAATATTGGCGCGGCCGGTGTAGGAGGCATCATCTGCATAACAGTGAATAACGGGATAACGTCATCGAGAGCCGTAACAGACTTGTGTCTGAAATTGAAACTTCCCTAAAAGAAGTTTCGGAATGGGGTCGACTTAATCTAATCCGTTTTAACCCTACGAAGACACACATTTGCGCTTTCACCGCTAAAAAGATCGCGTTTATTGCATCACCTCGTTTTGAGAGCACCCCCCTAACTGCCACAGTCGCTATTGGAATCCTTGGCGTCGACATATCGAGTGAAGTCCAGTTCTGCGGCCAGTTCGAGGTTAAGGCTAAATTAGCCTCTAAGAAGCTCGGTGTGCTCAACAGATCGAGGCAGTATTTCACTCCGGCCCACCGCTTACAGCTTTATAAGGCGCAGGTCAGTCCACAAATGAAATACTGTGCCCATCTGTGGGCTGGGGCTCCCCAGTACCAGCTTCTCCCTCTAGACTGCATTCAACGGAGAGCGACTCGTATCGTCGGCTGCCAAGATATTTCAGATCGGCTCGACTCCTTGGCACTGCGTAGAAATGTAGCCTCGCTCTGCATCTTCTATCGTCTGTAAAACGGGGAGTGCTCCGAGGAATTGTTCGGATTGATCCCTGCCGCAACTTCCCGCCATCGTCCTACACGAGAAATATTTCCATCCTCACCACTTAGATGGTTGGCAGTCCACAACTGTGCGTTTTGCTAGAAACTTCCTGCCTCGCACGACTGAACTGTGGAATAAATTGTCGCCCGCAGTGTTTCCGGACCGATTCGACCTTCAAACCTTCAAGAAAAGAGCGTACTTCCACCTGCAAGGCCGGCAACGCACTTGTGACTCTTCTGGTGTTGCAGGTGTCTATGGGCGACGGTGATTGCTTACCATCAGCCGACCCGTCTCCTCGTTTGCCCCCTATTTCATAAAAAAAAAACCTATGGACACTGGATCGTGAGGTCTCTGGTTCAAATCTCAGTGGTCGCCACTTGGCGAAGCTCATTGGTACCTACTTACCAATGAGCTTTTCTCACTTATGTATATACAATATATACAAAAACGGGTGCTTATCATACAAAAACGAGCTATCCGTATACTTGTCGGAGTGAAGCCGAGACACTCGTGTCGTGAACTATTTTCATCGCAACGTATAATGACGCACTACTCACAACATTTGTTTGATTTATTACTATTTGTTAGGAACAACATTTCCCAGTTTGAACGTGTAGACGTTCCAGGTAAACAGCTCCGTTCTACTGGACGCTTACGAACAGTTTCTCGCAGCATGGCACTTTCAGGCAAGAACCCCCGCGTCATCGGTCCAACATATTACGAACATCTACCGGCCGACTTAAGGAACGAGCCATCTGATGAAACATTTAGGCATCGACTGAGAAACATTTTGTTGGAAAACCCTCTGTACTCGGTAAACGAGTACAGGGAACTAACACTATAAGTACCTATATTTTTTTTGTGACATTGACGATCCTTATTGGGAGATATGATTAATTAATTATTTTTATTCTAACAGTAGTGACATTGTGAAATGGTTTTTTTTGTGTTTTTCTCCTATTGTTTGCTCTTCCTTTTTGTTTTTACTCGTATGTTATGTTATGATGATGACGATCCTTATTGGGAGATATATAATTTGATTTATTTGATGTTTATTTAATAGTTTAATTGTTTTGCGACTGTGTTTCTGACATGGTATATTTTTATTGTGATTACTTATATTATATTTTTATTTTGACGATCATAGTATAAAATCATGTAAATTGACATTGTGTAATTTATACTGTATTTTTATATTATGAAATAAATAAATCAAATCAAAATCAAATCATTACCTGAATACTGATGTGGTTACTTACGCTCATACAATGAGGAAAAATATAGTGAGAAAACCAGCATATTGACGGAGCTACGACCCCCTCAGGCTAGTTTTTCTGTCACAAGGGTACTGTTGCTCCATCGTTATAATCGGATCTACCAAATCTCGCCTCATAGTCAAAGTGAACCTCAAAAGAAACTATATAAAGCGCTAGGACAAAAAGTGAAATACTGTATAATTCATGAACCGTCTCTTTTTTAACCTGGCACAGACTAAAATATACCTAATGTTTGTAAAATTAATTGAGTCAGAGTCGACTAGGAGCGTGCGTCGACACTATCTCTGGAGAACTCTACTCTCTAAAGACAATACTCGAGTTATCTGAAGCTCATGTTCAAGGCGACCTACTTATTAGACTACGTGATTTATCTGTAACATGATAAAGATGTATGTGAAGGAGACGCTGATGAAGGAGATCACGAGTGAGCTGTCGATGCTGAAGATGCGTAGGATGCCGAAGTTGAAGGGGCGCAGCTCCAGGCACCTAATGCTTCCGGTTAGAACGACGCGCACTTCCTCATCTGAAATTATATCTTCAGGTGAATCAAGTTGGTCGGTTCTCATCTAGACACAAACAAGTGTGTCAGCCAAGTTCGCAAAGCAAACAAGGCGACATACTTACCGGCCATGGGTTATCGCCGGCCATGGGTTATACTATAACTTCATAATCTATTTGACCAATAGAGTTGCAATTTCGCGGGTCTTGTTAGATCATATTTTTAATACCTACCTAAATCCTGAATTTCAACAAAAAAAACCTCTTATCGTTCACGAGATTTTAACGTCCAAAAATCACTGTTTTTACCCCTGGCTGACTTACTGACTACTCATCAAAATGTTTGACTACTTCCAGGTGACCTAGAAAGTTGAAACTTGGCATCCAGCTAGTTCTAGATTAATTTCGTTGACGCCCAATAATACAGCAGTAGCAGTAGATTTATCAAAAATCAGGTAGATCTACTGCTTTATCAGTAGACTAGACTAGTTTCTTACAAGTCAAATTAAATTAAGTTCTCATTAATACAAATACCATGGAAATAACAGGGAATCGTATTTGTTTGGGATTTAAAATTTGAGAGCAAAAATGTTCGCGGGGGCCATGTGGAAAAGGGTTTCCCAATTTTACCTAGGTATAGAAAAATCTTGGGTTTTTGCCGCCCTCTTCCATGTGACGCCCGGGGCCATGCCCCCCCCCCCCTTTCTACGCCCCTGGCCCCTTTTCCTAGTAGTTGAATTAAGAGGAAACAGGAGGGCAGTTTTTCCATACAAACGTAGTCCCCTGTTTCCTCCCTGGATAATGCCAGTAGAGCAATAATTTTTTGTCCAAAAATCTATGGCTACTATTGATATGTTCCTATGTTTTCCTTTTTACGATAAATTGATTCTCAAAAGAGATATTAACCTTCAAAAACCTAAAAAAAATGCCAGATTTTCCGCTGTGTTCACACATTCAGAAAACAAATTTGAATAGATTATTAAAAAAAAAAGAAAACATAGGAACACGGCCAAAGCCTTTCTTTAATGTTAAATGGAAAAATTAGTTAAATAGGTTCAGTTTTGGGGAACAAATCAGGGGACTACGAAACGTTGTTTTCATGAAATTTTAAAAGGTATTTTCGGTCCAAGCTACAGTTGTCTCTATCGCGCTCTGCGCCGGAGAGGCGGGCAGTGCGGGACAGCGACACATTTTACAAATACCTAATTTTTCAATTCTCTCCACCTTACTGTTTCCTCTTAATTCTCCCAATAAATATTGACGTCAAATACCATGCGAGTCAGATTCAACCCTTTGGTTGAAACGGGGGTTGTATGAAAAAGTTGGAGATTCACGTCACGCGAACGATGTCGCTGGGCGAAAAAACATAATATCAATAACAGTGCCCTAGATAAGCGCAGTACTCAAATGGTTTTGAGTTTTCACGCGATATACGATGCTCATTGTTTTTTTTGCACGTTTTCAAATTGTATTTGGATAAACTATAACAATAATAATAACTAAGTCTGTAATGCTTACGTCTATTAGGTTTTTAATTCTATACGGTGCATTCTCAAAAGTACCTACCTACGTACAGAATAGGTACATTTTCGAGAAAGGTCAAACCTGTGCTTGTGTGGAGATGACCTGCCAGAATGGTATGAATTTTATCAACTTCGTTAAATACCAGCTCTGCGTATATTGAAGGAAGAAATAGTAGACTCATTGAAAATATTACTCCCACTATAAATTCTGCGACACTAATGGCGATCTGAAATAAAAAACCGGTCAAGTGCGAGTCGAACTCGCGCACCGAGGGTTCCGTACAAACTCGTAAGTAGATACGTGAATAGTTCAAGAAATATGTATGGCGGTTAGCTTAGTAGGAGCAAATAAGTATGTATTACGAATTTTGAAAATTTCTAAAAAACGATGCAATTTAGGAAAACCGTTATATTTTTCCTGTCATATTTAGGATGACATTAATAATTGGTAATTATTACAGATTTTTCTGTTCAGTAATTTCGGAAATGATAGGGGGGAATGGTATTTATTTGAACGTTTTTTGTTATAAATCGTAAAGTGATAACAAAAAAAATAAACATGGCTTTGGAATCTACAAATTAAGCCCTTTCATTTGATATCCCACTCGATATAATAGCTCTACTTTTGTTTTTCCACATCCCATTTCGGACCCCTTTAAAGAAAAACTAAAAAAGGTATAAGATTTTTTTTCTATCCAATAGGCTCGAGTTAGCGATTTTTAACACTATTCCAAATTTCAAGTCGATAGCATCAGTAGGTAGATCCTGAGATTTCTTGCTGTGACAGACGGGCAGATAGACAGACAGAATCGCACCATCAATAAGGGTTCCTTTTTTACCATTTTGGTACGGAACCCTAAAAACGATGATTCTTAAGTTGTCATAAAAGGTTACAATAAAATACTTTAAAACTAAATATCCCTAAAAACTAATTAAATTACATAAGATTACAAAAAGAATACCCCTCTAGTAGAATACTCTGCCGCTACAACAACAAATAAATTAAACAAAATAAAATAAAAAACAAAAGGGGAGTCCCCATACAAGAAACGTGTTTTGTTGGCGTTTTTGCTGGACAGCGGTACGCTAAATGCGATTCGCACTTTTTGTAAGCCGTTTAAATTATAGCCTTCTAATAAAATCTAAATAACTTACCCCGTTGACAGCAGATTTGAAAATTATATATTGAAGGTGTACCGATGTTGTCACAAAATTAAAAATAAGATTCAGTATCATCTGAAAGATAAGAAATTATAAAAAAATTACAAGTACCCACTCAAAAATGTTAATGCGGACCCACCGTTATTAAGTATTGCTTTCTTTATTTCTGAAAAACGTAATACTTCCAATTTTTACATTCAACATAGAGAAAAATAACAGCAACTTGTGATTTAGTTATATTAATAATTACAAATCATTCAAACACAAAATTTTACATCAATAAATATTTAATTCACATCTACGAATAAACAAATGAATCATTATAAACTTTTGTGATTAATAAAAACATTACGTACATGATTGCATTTTCTTTACTCACTGTTAGCTGAACGTGTTTGTTAACGAGTTTCATGCTGTCTAATAGTCGTCCGTAAAAGTTCATATTCTGCTTGACTTTAGCGATATTGTAATCACGCTCCAGGGCGTCAACATCAGAAAACGCCATAATGTTGAAAGATATGCTAAGCGACTTCATTCTTCGATACATTATGTCGAAAATCAATACTTTGATCAGTGGCTCCATGTCCCAGGAAAAAATCACGAAGAATATTGGATACACCGCCAAAGTAGGCCGAAAAAGGCCCAATTTTAATAGCATAACATAAGCGAAAATTTGCCGTAGTACGACTATAATAAAATATAGAAAGTACGGAGTGTAAGTGAAACTTCTAAAATTTGTATATGTATAACCCATCGCCTGATCAATATCTTTCACTGCTTTGCAAAAATTAAAGAAATATTTCTGCTCAGTGACAAAACATATAGCGAACATCAAAATGAAATTAAGCAAAGCTACATCATACACGGTTAATTTACTAAACCAACTATAGTTGTAAGAATACAGAATAACTGACAACGCAAAAATGCAATACAATCGGGCAATAATTGTTTTTTTATACGATGAACTGACTTTATAGTAATACCCAAAAACCAAACGAACAAACATGATTATGTTAATAAATGAAAAACGAGGCATTTTTTTAGATTTGATCAGAACAGATTCAGAGGGTTGTGCCTCAAGACCTCTGTATTTCAACTGATAGGTAGGTACTGGCCGGTCAATACCAACGACACATAGTGTATTTAATTATTGTTACTCGAGTTGATTGGAAGTTATTTATGTGTTGTTGTCTCGGGTTTCTATCTTCGATTTAGTAAAAGCTATCTTTTTAATGTAGGTTTATATATGTAGGTACATACATATTATTATTATAACGAGAAATATTACACGTGTGGGCTTAGCGCGAATCCAAGACGAAGTTAGTTATCAGGTCTAGTACAAAAAAACTGCGGGAATTTTACGCGTGAATTATTATTCGTCTTATCCTATTTAATACCCACAGAAGGTACAACAAAGACCAATAGTACCTAAAGTCACTACCTCTTGATGAATGAACATAGATGACAGCGTGACTCCTTATCATGGGACTGTTCATAGCTTTCTTTTCCAGCATAGACCACTTTAATCGTGGAGAAAACTGCACTACCTACTAAACGACAAGCAAAGTCGCGGCTAGTTCGTCAGGCACTGGCCGGTGGTAGGTAGGTCTCGTCTCAGATCTATTCAGTACGACGGCGATTTCCGGGTTAAATTAAATAATAAAATCGTCCAGCTCCAGTTATCTGGCTAACACTCACTTTATTAAACGTATTCACACAGGATTGGGTATATTTACAATTATATGTTACCTAATAGTAAGTTTAATTAACTAGTAGCTCTGTGAGTTGTAGTGATCGCGAATCTCTCAACTCCCATGGTTCTGGAAATTTCAAAAAATAATTCCAATAGCTGAATCGACAAAAAAAGCGTTGGTATATTTATTATCGAATCTGCTCACAAAATTTCACAAGAATCTGTTGAAAAACCTGTACCTGTATAGGAGAACAGTCGGAGATCCGGACAGACAGACAGACACACGAAAGCATTTTTGCTCAAGCTGAAACGGAGATACTTCGCACGCGTTTGGTGTTCGCTCGGTCAATAATTTGAGTACAATCTGACATCATCATGATTCATGCGTAAAGTACACAACTGAAATTACCCAGCAATTTTTTATTGTAATCGATAATCAGACCAAGTGAGCTGACATCATTGTATGTGATAAAACCCCACATTTCCCACCTCACTTCCTAACTTTATGATAGTGTTAACGGCAAATGTGGCAAAATTGACAATCTTTGTATGATATGATACGAGTACATAGCTAAGTTTTATATATGGGTGGGCGCTTTTTTGTATGGTGGTTGGCAATGCGTTATTCTTGGAACAGAACGGAATTCGTGTCAGACATTTATGCTTTCATCACATATTTTAAATATATGTATTGTCAAAAAACGTGGTTATTTAAAACTACACTATGTTTAGGAACGGGTCACCATAGCATTAAGTTCCTATAGAATTATTGATTGCTTAGTGCTTGTAGTTAACCGGGGTAATTGCGTCTATGGGGGCAAATGCGTCTTTAAAAGATTTCATTCAATCCGAACTCTTTAAAACTACCCCTACCCCACCTGCCTGTAAAGTATAGGTAGTTTCACGAAAGTTGAGGCCACGCACACAACAACACTGTCTCACACTCATGTAATGACACCGGGATTTTGAAATTATACTATTCTTTTTTCAACAGTGAATTGCAAGATAGACCAAAAAGTTTGTTTAAACTATAGCCTTGTGTTTATTTACTCACTCATTCATTTCATTCATTCACTTTTTTTGCAATGAGCACTTCATGTAACTGTGTGTGTAATCATTCACCTCAACTCTCGTGAAACTACCTATACTTACAGCGTATACTACAACCTTGTTACTTTAGAAATAGAGCGGTGTGACATATTTTACATGCGCCGTTTCATCATAACCTCATAAGAATGGCATTTTTGTTTACTGTCCGGAGCACGAATCTTTCACAGCTAGAAAATTGATTGCAAGTCATTCATTTTTGTCATTTAGTTGCTTGTGCCATAACTATCATGTAAAATTGCACTTGAGTTTGTACGTGTAGTTGAGTTTTGGTTTCGGTGTTACATTATTGTATTTTGTGTTACATCTTTTTTTATCAGAATCATGAGGGCAATGTCATATTTTGCATTATGTAATTTTTCCTTTTTTATTGAGATTTGTTCGCATAAATGAACATATAATTTTGACTGCCTGAATAATCGTGATAAAAAATTAACATTTTATTATTTTTGTAACGTATTTGCTATGCTTTGATTTGGTCATTCTTATCTGTACCTCTAGTTACTTTCGTACTTTTCGTAAGTACAACTGTGACGCGTGACTTTTTGTGGTGCTAATGCTATGTATTTTTTGTGAAATGCTATGTATTTTTAGCCCCCGACGCAAAAAGAGGGGTGTTATAAGTTTGATGCCAATATCTGTCTGTCGGTGTGTCTGTCTGTGGCATCATAGCTCTCGAGCGGATGGACAGATTTCGATGCGGTTTTTGTTTACCTACGTGAAAGCAGATTTCCTTGCGGGTGTTCTTAACTCCGTTTGGTAACAATCGATCCAGCAGTTTGAAGAGTATCAGCTCTTTTCCAAAATGATGTAAAACATTTTCGATATAAAATGGAATTTAGTACAAAAATAACATTTAAAAAGCATGAAATAAAACTTAAATCAAGAAATTTAAAAATAACGGTCGTCGGGCGGGACTAAAAAACACTAAAAAGTAATAAATAATATTAATGTGTACCTACCTATCTATTGGCCTTTTATGTTTTAAGATAACTTGTCGTCGGGGGACCTAGGTATTACATGCAGTCGGTACATACTAAAACAGAATGTCCCTCGACAGCAACTTTTCTTAAAACATAGAAGGCCAATAGATAGGTAGGTATGTACATATTATTTTCAATTCAATATCTGAAGGCTTCGTGGTCATTTGTGCTAGCCCGGCACAACGGTTGTTTGCTCCTGCTAAACCAAATTACCTACAGTCACCATATTTGTCGATCTGCGCATTAAGTTTTGCCTTTATCGTTCAATTATCTGTCTAGTTCCTAAAAATCGTACCTACTATTTGTAAATGTTAAATAGGAAGTAGCTGGGCGATCGAGCCTCACTCGGAGAAAAACACATGAAAGCTCGAAGACTCGCGTTTTAGCAGAGAGCGAAGACTAAGCTAGATTGATTGTTCGACTTTACTAACCTCCACATAGCAAATGTCTTTGAAATCGTTAGAGTTGTTTCTGAGATCCCTTAAATAAATAAATATACTGTGCGATCTAGCTATCGCACATCGCATCGCATTTAGTATAACATTGCCTTTAGGCAAAACTGTTGACATGCATTAACCTAGATTATTTACGTAATATAATTCAGTGCATTAAAGGCTCTCATCAACACCTTACGCGGACTGCTTATTTTTGACATTATTCCTGACATCTTGCAAGCTATCCTGCAGCATCTGACATACCTATTGACCGCTTGACATTACGGGCGTCAGCTCGTACATTTTGGTCCTTCGAACCTTTAATTAGTGTTCAGTGAGTGTTAGTGTGAATTGTGTATCAGCTTGGTTGGCCTCCCACAAGCGGGTCTCACCAGCTAAGTTGACGGCACGCATTTTCACACCAGAAACTCGCGGATACCAAGAACCAGTGACACTTAAGAACACCCAGCTATTGGAGTGACAATTTGTTATTACTGACAGTGACATTTTATTTCCTAATTGCGTGACATTTTATTTGACAAGTTATACCTGAAGAATCATGAGTGACTTCGATCGTGTATTGCAACGGCAGAGGGAGATCGCTGAATCTATTCAACGCATGGAAGTGAATTTCAAGAATGATTCTGATTCCCGGAAAACTGATGACTATTTGCGAACAAGGATTCAAGCTCTGGACACGCTCTGGGAAGAATTCGAGAAAAACAACGTGAAGCTCCTTGGTGCGCCTGACAAGACTGGAGAGTATTTTGTGGATAGTGTGTTCGAACAAATGCAGGTGCTTGTTGACAAAGTTCGTACTATGCTTTCGAATTATCGGTTTGGAGAGCCATCAACGCCCAAAATGAAAGATACTCAGCAGCAGCAAACCAGCAAACTTAACGAGCTTTTTAACGAGCAAAAAGCCAATTTTAGAGCTTTCCAAAGGCTCTTGAACTACATTGACGTTGACAAGATAACTGAGAAATGGGAATTGGAGGACGAACTCCGTAATCTTCAAACTCGGTGGGATAATACTATTGACAACTTGCATTTGAAAATTGATAACCTTCTACAGGGCTCAGATTTGGATTACGAGGAGAGATATTCTGTGTACGAGAATAAATATCGAATGACAAAAAAGGCATTGAACCAGAAAATATCTACAGCGGTTCATCTGTACAAATCTACTCCACAGATGGAAATACCTAACTTCTACGGAGATTACTCTCAATGGCCTACATTTCTAGATCTGTACAAATCTGCAATCCATGACAATCCCGTCCTTTCTAAAGCGCAAAAGATGCAACACTTGAAGGGGAAGCTGAAAGGAGAAGCGCTACGGCTCGTTCAGCATTTGAGTGTAACGGCGGAAAATTATCTCACCGCATGGGATCTTTTGTACCACCGCTACAACAACGACCAACTACTATTTTCCCGGCAGATAGAGATATTTCTCAACCAACCAACAATGCATAGGCAATCGTCGCATGACATTAAGAAACTGCATGACACGACAATGGAGTGCGTGCATGCCATACACAATCTTGGCATAGACACAACCACCTGGGATCCACTTCTTGTCCATCTGCTGACTAAAAAAACTAGATACATTGACACTAAGCGATTACAAAGAATCTCGTAAAGCTCCGAGGGACCTGCCAACCTTGGATGAATTTACTGCATTTTTGGAGACTAAATTTATAGCTTTGGAGCCTGTGAACAAGAGAGATCGCGAACCTGCAGGGTCATCAGGATCCAAACAACTGACATTCAAGCCTAAGGAGACATTTTACTCAGTGCCAAGAAAACCATCATACAACAAGCCGATTCCGTTTAACTATAACTATAATATTAATGCAGTATGTGTGTTGTGCAATACCAATCATGCCTTATACCAATGCAAGAAGTTTGAATGTATGTCACCGGATGTCAAATTAAAAACAGTTGCGAAACATGGAATGTGCAAAAACTGTCTCTATGTGCACGAACGGAATATCTGCAATTCTACAAAAACATGCAAAATTTGCCACGGGAAACACAACACATTACTTCACGACGCGGTAAATGACCCCGCTACGCAAGCACCGCAGTCATCGTTCATACCTAATAAGCAACAACCTCGTCAACAATACAACCGCGACTCGACGACGAATCATGTGACAAATAACGATTGCGAAGTATTGCTGACTACTGTACTGATCCGTGTACGAGCCAATGACAATACCTACATAACATTACGGGGCCTCTTAGACCAGGGTTCCCAGGTCAGCCTAATTACCGAAAATGCTGCACAGTTATTAGGATTGCCTCGGCAACAGATATATGCATCTGTAACCGGAGTGGGAGTTAACACGAAAAGAAGCAAGGGGAGGATCCAACTTGACTGTCAATCTATACACGATGACTACGCTTTTACTGCAAATGCCTTAATTATGCCACAATTGATCAACAAGTTGCCTAGCAACACGTTCGAGAAGCAAGCCTATCCATATATTCAGCACATTCAACTTGCCGATCCAGATTACAACATATCGAAACCAATTGACATTTTACTAGATGCAAAAGTTTATTCTGACATTATTATGACTGGTCTCATAAGAGGAACGGACCGGCAACCAGTTGCTCAGCAGACTAAAATTGGGTGGATACTTTCGGGGAGCGTTGGTGCGACTCTTAACTGCAACGTTATTATCAACAACATAGAAGATATTACTAACTATTGGGAGATGGAAGAGATCAGCAGCGACGAGGTCACTACCACACCACAAGAACAATTCTGCGAGCAATTATATATCACTACTACAAGACGAAATCAAGACGGCAGATACGAAGTGCGACTGCCTATGAAAGAGGATTTTGAAGAAAAATTAGGCCAGTCAAAGTCAAAAGCAATAGCACAATTTAAGCACCAGGAGGAACGTTTAAGAAATAATGACAAACTACGTGACAGTTACCAGAAGTTCATGGAAGAGTATGAGCAATTAGGTCACATGAAGCAATGCAACACTCTGCTTGAACCTTCTTGTTTTTTACCTCATCATGGTGTTCATAAAGAAGATTCGACTACGACAAAACTAAGAATTGTCTTCAATGCCAGCTCCAGAACTAGCTCTTCGTACAGCTTGAATGACTTGATGGAATGTGGGACAAAATTGCAACAGGATATCCAAGATCTTTTATTAAGATGGCGAACATACGAGATCGTGTACACAGCTGACTGTGAGAAGATGTATAGATGCATTATGATCCAAGAAGATCAACAACACCTGCAAAAGATAGTTTGGAGAAATCACCCCAAGGAGACGCTTAAAGAATACCAGCTGTGCACTCTGACATACGGTATGAAGGCCGCCCCATTCCTTGCAATGCGTACCATGGCACAATTGGCCATAGATGACGCTGACAAATATCCCTTACGATTTTTATGTTGACGATTTGTTGAGTGGATGCAACTCTATCGAACAAGCACTGGAGACGCAGCATCAGTTGATTGGAATGCTCAGAGGCGCGGGTATGAACTTAAGAAAATGGGCAAGCAACAAACCCCAATTATTATCACACTTATCTCCTGACCAAACAAATCAAGCTGCAATTGACATTAAAAACGTGACATCTACAAAGACGCTCGGGTTACAATACAGTCCGATTACCGATTGCTTTATGTTTCACTACACTGATACGCAGGGAAAAAATAATATATGCACTAAGCGCATATTACTCTCAGAAATATCTAAAATATTTGACCTACTTGGGTGGCTGTCACCAGTAACTATAAGCGCAAAAGTACTTTTCCAAAATGTTTGGCTTGCTGGAATTGACTGGGACCAGGAAGTACCGCAACATATACAAAGCGAATGGCTTAAAGTACGAGACGATTTACACTACATTGATAAAATTAATATTCCTCGCTGGATTGGAAATACCACAGGACCGATGAGTTTAATCGGATTTTGTGATGCATCTGAAAAGGTTTACGCGTGTGCCGTATACTTGAAATCAATAAATGACAATGGAGAAGTTATGACACGAATAATTGCAGCAAAAACGAAACTTGCACCAAAAAAGGCGACATTGACTTTGCCCCGGTTAGAGCTATGTGGAGCAGTACTACTGTCAAAATTAATGGCAAAAATCATCAAGGCTATGCCATGTGTCAACATCCCTATATACGGCTGGACTGACTTATTAGTGGTATTAGGGTGGCTACAAGGAAACCCGACTCGCTGGAAAACATTTGTAGCAAACCGCGTTAATCAGATTCTTGAAATAATGCCATCACAATGCTGGAGACACGTTTGCTCACAGAACAATGCAGCTGACTGCGCAACTCGAGGGATCTCTACCACGCAATTGTTATCCCACTCGTTGTGGTGGGAAGGCCCCGAGTTCATAAAAAATGACATCCCGGAACAAACTGACAAACCGATCGTGACCGACTGTGAGGTCAAACTTAAGCCGAAAACTTGTGCCGTTGTGACATCATCCTCCATCATCGAAGATTTACTGGAGAAATACAGCTCATTATCCCGCATAGTAAGAATCACATGCTACGTATCACGTTTCATAACAAACCTGCGTCACCGTAGTGCATCGTACACGCAGACGGCGGAGCGAGAACATGATACTCTTGGTATTGTGCAAGACCGCGTAATTACTACAAATTATTTGACTACAAATGAAATTGAAAATGCATACAACATTATTGCAAAGACGGTGCAAGGGCTGGAATTTCAAAATGACATTTATGACATTAAGAAAAACGGGTCAGTGACTTCTAAGAGTACTCTACTCGACTTGCACCCGTACCTAGATGACTACGGAGTCTTGAGAGTTGGCGGGCGACTGCAACATTCATATTTGACAGAAAATGCCAAGCATCCCATTATTCTACCCAAACATTGGGAGCATGCCGTGAAAGCAACGAAGCATCACCTTAAGCGAGTGTTAGGGGATCAAAAATTGACATTCGAAGAATTTACTACACTACTGACACAAATCGAAGCATGTCTAAACTCCAGACCTCTCTATGCACTGACAAATGGCTCAGAGACCGAATATTTGACACCCGGACACTTTTTGGTTCACGGTCCTATGCTATCCTTTCCCACGTCTGGCGATGAAACAACATGCGGTAAATCAAGGTGGCAACTGACAGGAAAAATGATCCAGAGCTTCTGGAAAAAGTGGTCATCAGAATATTTACATCATCTACAACAAAGAAGCAAGTGGCAACGACCAGTGAAAAATCTTGAGAAGGATGACATCGTGCTGAATGCTGATTAAGGAGGATAATTTACCGCCCGCGAAGTGGGCCATGGGACGAGTGACAAATGTGCACTGCGGCAAGGACGGATATCTTCGTGTCGTCACACTTAAAACAAAAGGAAGGGAGATCCAGCGACCTGTGGTAAAGTTAGCCCCGTTGCCGATTGAACACGCCGAACAAAGACCCCAGACATCTGACTCCGAGCCACCAAAATCACATAAATGCGTACGAAAGCCGAAACAAAGTTTCATCACTTCTATAATGTTACTATTTATGACATGCATAGTACCAACGGCGACGCAACCGGCACTCAATATTGACATGATCCTAAACAACAATACGCTATATTTTGACAAAATTGCCGACATAAACATTATACAAGATGAATGGAGGATGGTCGTATACTATAATATGACCACTTATTGGAACAGCATAACTGCCATCCACGACTACATCAACCTCATAAAAAAGAAATGCAACAATGACTTCACATGCGCTCCAGTTGTTACACAGTTCGAACACGAACTTAGCGAATTATGGCATTACAACGACCTATTGACAAGTCAGCATAATAATAATAATAACCGACAGCGAAGAGGCCTAATTAACGGAGTGGGTTATTTAGCCAACACACTATTTGGCGTATTGGACGACCGATTCGCTGAAAAATACGAAAAGGATATTGAAACTATTCAAATACGAGAAGATCACATCTTCAATCTATACAAGAATCAGACCTCAATACTCGAAGCTCACAATAACATCCTCAAACGCAATGAAGTTATCATGAAGAATCAATTCACGTCACTTGCAAAAACCATTAATAACTTAACAGACGATATAAATCAAGCACAGTCGGCTAGTCTGCGCACACTGCATTCATTTTCCTTACTATCGTCTATGGTAGCTGCAGATGTTATCCTCTCGAACCTGCATCGGATTCAAGATACCTTAGTGGACACAGTCACAGACATCTACCACGGCAGACTCAACGTGCATCTATTACCGCCACAGCAAATACAACAACAATTAGATTTGATATCAGGACATCTACAGGATGATCTCATTGTACCAGTTGACAATATTGGCGATTTATACGGACTACTACATATTCAAGCAAGAGTGACGAAAAAATCCTTAATTATGGAAGTACGGTTACCGTTGTTGAACCGTGAACAGTTTGAGCTTAATGAGATTATTGACATACCACGAAAAAATGGAAACCGCACAATTTACACATCAACTAGCACCAATTATATGGCGATTAATGTAAAGAAAGATACAATCATTCCAATGACCGAATCTGACATACAGGCCTGCATCTCTCACAAGGATGGCAAAATGTTTTGCCCATTAAGTCACCCTATATATACAATGAAAGTCGGCGAATCTATCTGTGACATGCAATTAATGATAAATAACAATAACAAACCATATTGCCAAGCGACCGCAAAGGAATGCGCCGACAGATGGATCAAGTTACACGCGCGAGACGCATGGCTATTTTCATATTGCACCGAGCACCCGATACGTGTCATATGTCGGAACGACGTCACTACTGCCAAATTAGTCAACACGGGGTTAATTGTAATTCCGTCGGGATGCACGATAAGAGGAAAGTCATTCATCATACATTCCCAGCATGACTACAAGAGTCAGGTGTTTATACCGGGATCCTACATCGAGACCCCAAAAATTTCGGCGATCAATAGCATACTGAAAACATCCGTACCAAAGGATGTACCTCTCTTGATTGAAGACCATACCGATGACTTCCTTGACATAAATCGAAAAATTCAAGACATGAAAAAACAAGAGTTGGAGCAATTTATCGGACATGACAATACCCATTACACAATAATCTACGTCATATTGGGTACTATTTCACTCACAACAATAACACTTGTCGTGTGTACTTTAAGACGACGATGGCAATCTAAGCCCGTGCAGCCAGACATACCACTGCAAGAGGTGCTATCCGTGGCGGCCGCGGCCGGCCCCGGGAGGATGGGGACCCCAACGCTACAGAGAGCTACATTTCGCGGGGACCTGCCAATGACGCCTCCACAAAAAAGAAAAGTTAGTTTTAAGGACATAGTGGAATCGTAGGCACGATTGACATTGTATACATTTTTTATAAAACTTAAGAAATTATTATTAAGGATATGTTTTTACCAATTTATTCCATATTTTATTGTGTTACATAGGTAATATTTATTGACATGCTTTTTATGTTTTTCGCTTTGTAAGTAATATAAGCATTAAAGGGGATAGAGAACACCCTTGCTCTAAGTAAACAAACATGAAACTTATTTTTCCATAGCACTATTGCTCAGATACGACATTTGAAAAGTGAACAGTGAGCACAGACCGCGCACGTGCTCTAAGAATTCGAAAACGGGCGATATCGGACGACAACCCCCAAAATATAAAAGGCAGAGTGTAGACAATTACAGATATAGGTACACCCGCCAAATCCCCTTGTCTCTAAATAGTCCGAGCAAATTTATCGCAAACTTGTTGCAATCGGTCGAAGTCGCGGTTGGTTGTACCTACCTACTTATGTGAAATACAACTGCAAATCCTACCTACTCACTTTACAATTAGTCGGCTCGCGACAGATTGCTAGAACTTGGTGATAAAGTTGCAAAATGAGTACAACGCATATGGTTGTTGAATATTGAACTTTATCTCCAGCGCGCAAGCTATGTTCATCAACATGCCGCCGCCTACCGCCTTCCCGACGCTGCCTAGTCTGTGGCTCGAGAGCAAGGTCTGCTCTGGAACTAACTGCACTCTTAGCTTCGCGTTTGATGGTAAGCTTGACATACTGTATACTCGTACTTACTAGTATAACTCATTCACTCGCGGCAACGCACATTGCGTTCATGTTTAGGTAATCAAGTTTGTTCCGAAAGGGCGTGGCCGGCATTGAATTATAGCTTGGCAATTTCGTTCGTGACACTGCCATGGTCCGCGGGCGACGGGGGCGGGGAGCCAGCGGGGGTGCTATGACGTGTGCCTGCGGCGGGGGCCGCCTGATAACAACTCAGTCTGCCGCCGAAGCTCTTGTGTACATAACTACGGCTGCACATAACAAAAAGCACAAGAGATAACTACGCAATATGAATCTGCGGATCGGAATAGTACATTACACAACTAGGGTAGTGATACAAAGAAAGGCCGAGAAGTTAGCGGCCCGAGCTGCAAGCAAGGGTCGTAAATATGCGATCGAAGGCTTTCTTTATTACCTCCTGTGTTGTGTCTACACTTGGCCATCATTTTATGTCTACACTTGGCCAGAAAGCAGCTTTTTCCGTACGCAGGTGTGGCATAAAAGTTTTTGTATGTGGATTCAAAAATTGTACACATACCTGTTTTAAAACTTGCTTTCTGGCAGCAAAAGTGCAGTTGGAAGGTAGTTATTTTCCAGGTGAAATAACTGCATCAAAATTGTAAACCAACTTCGCAGGCGCTTGCAGTCGGCGTGTAGTTATTTTAACTGCAAAAATCTGCCTTCAAGCTGCATTTGCAGCTAGAAAGCATATAAAGACTGCTTCGGCGTTTAGGGATATCGGCAGACATATCCGTACGTAATTCGCATCGTGTAGCGGTGGTCAATACGTCATCGTCCCCTGCCCCCTGCGCGGACCATGGGAGTGTCACCAACGAAATTGCCAAGCTATAGTTGAGTACGTGTGATACTACCCAGCACGACCACGGACGATTTTGTTATTTCTTTTGCGGTACATATTCACGAAAAAAAATGTACTTTTTTGTACTATTCATTAAAAAAATTGTACTCGTACGGTTTCGGAGTTGTGAGATAGAGGTTGTGGTCGTGCTAGGTAGATGCTACCTGGCACGACCACACTGAGATCGAAGTTAGTTTGATAGTCGAAATAAATGTACTGAAATTGTACTATTTTGTACCGAGTATAAAATAATTGTACCCCTTCCCAATTTAAAAAAAAATAACTTTTTTGTTCGCGGAGTACAGCTGACGGAAAAGAAAGCGGTACAAATTCACGAAAAAAAATGTACTTTTATGTACTCTTCATTAAAAAGTAATAACTCATACGGTTTCGGCAGTGTGACACAAAAGGTGGGGGTCGTGCTAGGTAGATGCTACCTGGCACGACCACACTGACATTGAGGTTAGTTTGATAGTGAAAATAAATGTACTGAAATTGTACTATTTTGTACCGTACATAAAATAATTGTACCTCTTCTCAGTTAAAAAAAAAAGTCCCTCAATGGTTCGCGGAGTACAGCCGACGCAAAACAATGAGGTACAAATTCATGAAAAAAAATGTACTTTTATGTACTCTTCATTAAAAAGTAATAACTCATACGGTTTCGGCAGTGTGACTCAAAAGGTGGGGGTCGTGCTAGGTAGATGCTACCTGGCACGACCACACTGACATTAAGGTTAGTTTGATAGTGAACATAAATGTACTGAAATTGTACTATTTTGTACCGAGTATAAAATAATTGTACCTCTTCTCAGTAAAAAAAAAATGTCCCTCAATGGTTCGCGGAGTACAGCCGACGCAAAAGAATGAGGGACAAATTCATGAAAAAAAATGTACTTTTAGGTACTTGTAATCAAAAAGTAATTACTCATACAGTTTCGGCAGTGTGACACAAAAGGTTGGTTAAGGTTGGGTCGTGCCAGGTAGACAGATGGTTCTTGGTCTAGGTACGACTACGCTGATATCGAGGTGAGTTTGATGGGCAAAATAAATGTATTCTATTTGTACTATTTTGAACTTCGCATAAAATAATAGTACTTCTTCGCAGTTAAAAAAAAAGAACTTCAAGGTTCGCGGAATACAGCCGACGCAAAGTATTCTTATGCACTCTTCATTAGAAAACAAATATTTATACGGTTTCGGCATTGTGACACAAATGGTTGTAGTCACCGTGCTAGGTAGATGGTTCCTGACACAACCACGCTTAATCGAGCTTAATCGAATGACCAGAATAATACAAAATAAATGCTCAACTTCTAGCAAATTGTACAGTCTACACTTCTATAGCATATCAAATGTGACAGTGGTATAGCAAAAACTGCTGCCATTACCAAAGAGATAAGAATGTCTCCATTTGAAGTCGTATTGCTCCGCTGAATGTGCATTAGCAAAAGGAATCCTATACTTATATTAGTTATATTATAAATGCTAAAGTAACTCTGTTTATCTGTTACCTTTTTATGTATAAACCGTTGATCGATTGTGATGAAATTTCGTATAAAGAAAGTTTGAGATCCGAGAATGTACATAGGATAGTTTTTATTCTAAAAAACCAAGAGAGCAAAGCAAATCTTCACCGTCATTCTCACCCTCAGCCGCATCCGCATCTGATTCCCCATAGAAACTTCTACACCTATTCTCATCCAATGTTCCGTACGTTTTATTTTTAAACTCTGACGAAATAAGTTTGACCGCTTTGTGTGTGTGTCACCCTTGTAAAATTCTAACTTTTAGCTGAAACAGACCACCAAATCGGTTAGGGAAGAGTTCGAAAATCAAAATACATCGTTCGAAATTCCTTCGCAGTAGCGCTGGTGTAGCTTGTGGTATGATCTGATCTGAATATACCAGTTCTAGACGGATTGAAGTGCGCTGATATGGCGCGTTCCCCTTAACAGCGTAATCCAACTTAATATGTACTCAAATTTTAAAATACATAGGTAATAAACAAGTATTTTTACAAAGTTGATTCTACTTCAAAAAAGGAAGAAATATTTATTGTTGTTGGTGCCAGCCTTAACAATTGGAATAAACGTAGTCATATCTCCTATACAAAGGTATACGCGAAGGTCATTTTTATCTTATACTCATTCTATATATCATTGATAACTTCATAAGACTTATGATTTGATTTATGAAAACAGCTTTGGGTTTTATTGCAAGTAAAATCTGAAAAAAAGTAGGTTTAGTTGCATTGCAAAATGTTTTACAATAGCTAATGATTCTCATCATGCGTTGTTCATCATAAAATTATGAAAAAAAAAAACTATTTGTGTTTCCAGTGGGGGATATAGACATTTGTCAAGCAGTGGATATGCAAGGCTAATAGATATATTTGTATCTACTTGTTTTGTTTTCCATTTACAGTCGCGTCTAATAAATATTGAAAGTATAAAATTCAGAATTGTCCGACCGAGGCATTAGAATAAAATTCGTTACCATATTTTTAGGCCTGACCTTAAGGCTAACAATTGGCTTCAAATGTCCCCTACTTTCCTCTTCTGTAACGGCAGCGGGTTTTTCTATAACCCTATCACATTTAATGTGCTGTAGACTGTAGGCACAATTTGAGCACATTTATTTTGTATTGTACCGTGCCCGTACCAGGAACAAGGGGCTACAACCTGTATCACAATACCGAACCTGTATGAATATTTGTTTTTTTTTATGAAAATTTCAGTCAGCTGCAGAGATAAGTAGCGCCCCTGTCATACTAAGATGTATGACTGGGGGGCTACTTATTTCTGCAGCTGACTGTACATAAAAGTACTTTTTTTTCATGAATGTGTATCAATTTCTTTTGCGTCGGCTGTATTCCGCGAACCTTGAAGTTCTTTTTTTTAACTGCGAAGAAGTACTATTATTTTATGCGAAGTTCAAAATAGTACAAATAGAATACATTTATTTTGCCCATCAAACTCACCTCGATATCAGCGTAGTCGTACCTAGACCAAGAACCATCTGTCTACCTGGCACGACCCAACCTTAACCAACCTTTTGTGTCACACTGCCGAAACTGTATGAGTAATTACTTTTTGATTACAAGTACCTAAAAGTACATTTTTTTTCATGAATTTGTCCCTCATTCTTTTGCGTCGGCTGTACTCCGCGAACCATTGAGGGACATTTTTTTTTTACTGAGAAGAGGTACAATTATTTTATACTCGGTACAAAATAGTACAATTTCAGTACATTTATGTTCACTATCAAACTAACCTCAATGTCAGTGTGGTCGTGCCAGGTAGCATCTACCTAGCACGACCCCCACCTTTTGTGTCACACTGCCGAAACCGTATGAGTTATTACTTTTTAATGAAGAGTACATAAAAGTACATTTTTTTTCATGAATTTGTACCTCATTCTTTTGCGTCGGCTGTACTCCGCGAACCATTGAGGGACATTTTTTTTTAACTGAGAATAGGTACAATTATTTTATACTCGGTACAAAATAGTACAATTTCAGTACATTTATGTTCACTATCAAACTAACCTCAATGTCAGTGTGGTCGTGCCAGGTAGCATCTACCTAGCACGACCACAACCTCTATCTCACAACTCCGAAACCGTACGAGTACAAATTTTTTAATGAATAGTACAAAAAAGTACATTTTTTTTCGTGAATATGTACCGCAAAAGAAATAACAAAATCGTCCGTGGTCGTGCTGGGTAGTATCACACGTTGAGTACCTACTTAATACAATTTAATGTTGATGTGGGTGTTGTTTTAATTAGTTACTTTACACAAGTTGCACCTTTTTGCCAAAAATCTATTTCCTCATGAATAAAGCAACACGGAACCTTACTTTACTCAGGTTACTTTATTCAGGAGAAAACAACACCCGTTTTAGTCAAAAACGGTTCATATTGAGAGTAGAAATTTGTTTACTATCTAGGACAGCTAAGTAGAATTGGACTGTTAATAACCAAAAAACTAGCCTTTTATATCCTTATTAGGGAATAAGAATGTTTTTTTTTTTGCTTTTCAATCCAACTAAGATCATTATATTTGCAGGTCCCGCCCACAACACGCTGACAGTCTGGCCCCGTAGCACGGAGCCGCTTGTGGCGTGGTCGTTCGACTCTCCCTGCCTTCCTTCCTTGGAAGTGAGCGGCCGGCCCGTCTACGTCATAGTGCAAGGCACGGGGACGTACAAGGATCAGTTCGACACACTCCGGTTCTGGATCACTCTTAATGTGAGTTTTTTGTTTTGATGGATTTGCTTTTGACCTTGGTCTCACCTGATTGAAAGTGAAGGCTTGGCTTGGTGCTCCATGCACGCTAATCCGGAAGATGCCTAATTCACTCTTGCCTTAAAGACATTCAGGACGTAAGTCACCGGAAACACAGACGCCGAAAGAGAATTCCAATCACTAGGAGCGTACCAGAAAAGATCTCTTAAATTACCTAACCTACAATAACCACATGCGGATGGAATCCCACACGACGTCTATTGAGTTAGTGCACTACTCATCATTTTCCCTGATTCGCCATTTTCGTTAATTCGTCAGTTTCCCTAATTCGTCAATGACATCAAAATCTTTAATTCGTCAATTTCTAATTCGCCATTTTATTCATTAAGTCACTTTCACTAACTGGTCAAGTACAGTCGCAGTAGATATTTAGATATTTTTTTAACCTGATATTTTTAAGCGAATGACATTATGATATTATCGAGTCTTTGGGCCAATATCAATGAATGAAATATTTTTAACATATTTTTAACATTAGTGTTAGAACATAATAGTCTGAATAATGTACTAAAAAAAAACAGGAGGAAAACGTAAGGGCGCGGCCCCATGTCGACGGCACGGCGCCGTCCGCCGTGGAACGGCACGGCGCCGTCACCGTGCGACGGTACGGCGTCGTGCCGTCGGACGGCGCCGTGAACGGTGCCGTGGACGGTGTGACGGCGCCATGAACGGTGCCGTGAACGGTGTGACGGCGCCGTCCAAATAATAAATGATACCGACAATGACACATGACGAGTCGAAGAAAATGACCAATTAGGGAAATTGACGAATTAAAGATTTTGATGGCATTGACGAATTAGGGAAACAGACGAATTAACGAAAATGGCGAATCAGGGAAAATGACGAGTAGTGCACTAACTCCGTCTATTAGGCCCCATTTAGACGGGGCGAAATCTCGTAGGTAGGTATGTGTGTGAGTGAAATGAAAATCGCATACGAGTTCTCGCCTCGTCTAATAAACGGGGCCTTAGTCTGATTAGAAAAGGAGGAAGGTGGAAGTAGGTCAAACTGTCACTCGGCGCACTCTCCGAAATACTTCCTATAAAAGACGGATAAGCGGACGACCTTGCGTCGATTCCCCAAACTGTTGAGTTTAGTTCCAACGAGCGCAACGTCGCCGGTCCTGGCTCGTGTCGCCGGTCCACCGAGTGCAAAGCACCCGGTATTTTTGACTATTATAACAAGGGTACCTACTGTTGCGTAACGTAAATGATTGTCCCGGTTATCGAATACTTCAAAGGACATGGATACATATACAGAGTCTATACCAGTACCTAAATTATCCATTAGATACTGCCGGTTATTTTTTTTTAGAATCGGTGCTTTCTCTCATTGCTACTACGTTAGTGGTGTCAATAAAAATCGCTGAAAGCGTTAAAACAAGTGAAAATTAGTCTTTGGGAATTTATAAACACAACATTTAACACGTTCACTGTCCCCATACAAGACTATCGGGCAATGCCACAAGTCCCAACTGTGCAATCAGTATGGGGAAGTGACCTCATAGGGGAAGCAGGGATTCCTCTAAAACCTTCATGACCCCACATTGGGGGTACCGGGGCAGGGAACGTGTTAATGATCGTGAAATAATTTGTATTGAATACCTACAATACAATCAAGTACCGTATTCTAACAGGTGCCAGTCTCACAGCAGTCGCAGCTAATGGTGGACGTGTCGCAACATGCCCACAAGAAACAACACGCCGAGGAGTTCACCCGCGAATATCAAGAACTGCTGGATGCCATGCCTGCGTACCTCAACATTGATAGCTCGATAACCATCCGTAATAACTACGCTTTTTAGAGTAAACCTTAGCGGGACTTGTAACCTTTATGTTCAATTTCACCATATCGTCACTACTTTCAAAAAACCGGTCAAGTGCGAGTCGGACTCGCGCACCGAGGGTTCCGTACAAAATCGTCAGTAGATACGTGAATAATTCAAGAAAAATTGTATGGTGGGACAAACTTAACTTTGCTCTTGTAAAACTGTTGTCCCCATACATCGACATATGCCACGGTTTGTTTAGTAGGAGCAAATAAGGTTGTCTTACGATTTTTGCGAATTTCTGAAAAACGCTGCAAGTTAGAAAAACCGTTTTATTTTTCCTGTAATATTTAGGATAATATTAATAATCGGTAATTATTTCAGATTTTTCTTTTCAGTAAATTCGGAGATAATAGGGGGGGAATGGTATTATTTTAAACGTTTTTGGTCTTAAATCAAAAACTACACGTTTACTGAAAAAAATAAAAACAGTTTTGAAATCTTCATATTAAGCCCTTTCATTTGATATCCCACTCGATATATTAGCTCAACTTTTGATTTTGGACATCCCATTTCGGTCCCCTTTAAAAAAAAAGTAAAAAAGGTATAGGTTTTTTTTTCTGTTCCATAGGCTCAAATTAGCGGTTTTTAACACTATTCCAAATTTCAAGTCGATAGCATCAGTAGATCCTGAGATATCTTGCTGTGACAGACGGACAGACAGACAGACAGACAGAGTCGCACCATAAGGGTTTCTTTTTTACCATTTTGGTACGGAACACTAAAAACACGTAGGTATCTAAAAACGCCGTAGAGAAAAACGTCAAAGTAACATACAAACATCATATACACTTACAGCGTTTTTACCTGAAGTCAGTATCAGATACGAGTTTTTTTTCAGTAGTGACGATATACTGTTTTAACGGTTGTTTAAAAGCTGACGAAGCTGAGCTGAGTGTTAGCCATACTAATTAACGGGACAACCGGTTAAGGATTTCAGTTACCTACTCGTTCTGCGGGCCAATATTCAGCGTTCCTCATAAATAAAGCATTAAGTTAGATGTAGTGTCCGACCGAAACTAGATTTCACGGCCGTAACCGAATTTCGCCTCGGCCTTGATCTCAGTTTCGGCCGAAACATGTTGCCTGACTCACAGAAAATTAAATAGACATAGGTAAATATTAAAGTAAAAGGTACATATTTTCTGCATTTGACCCATATATTTATTTAATTCCATATCGACGGCCCCCATGTAAGTCATCGAAACTCGATGACTTCTAGTTTCGATGACTTACGTGGGGGCCGTCGATATTACTCTTTAACCGCTCTCTGAATTTGATTGTGCTTCATACATGTGGAAGCACATTGCGAGCACCTTAGGCAGTACTTTCACCCTTGAGTAGGCAGCCATTAGCTAGAACTGGAAATGCAACCGCCAACCTGACGTCAGAATGGCGGGCACCATTTATTTCTTAAATATTTAATTATAAATATGGAGTTTAAAGAGCACATTGCTCCAATTTTGGCGCACATTTGGCACATTGCTAACACTAACTCCTGAGGTATACAACAGCTTCATTTGTTGATGTACACCCGCCATCCTGACATTCACAAGCATACGAGGGGTAAAAGTACCAATAGGAGGCAGACTGTATTTATTTATTTTATTTTACACTTCGTAGGTATAGTGAAATGTGGACTAATATATGCGTGTTTATTCCGTGTATTTTGTATGACCAGCTTTCACGCAATAAAATTGATTTTATATTATCGCCAGTCTCGAAATATTCATATCAATATTAGAAGGATTCATCATTTTCTTTTCGAAAAGAGCTCGCATTCCGTTTGTTTTGTATTAACATTTATGCGTTTATATTTATACTCATAAATCATCGTGCTAATGTACCAAGTAAGTAGATCTAAGGGAATGGATGCAAGAAATAAAAATCCAAAGTGTTTTTCATGTTTTATTTACTTCTTTTCTCAGTCTTGTTAACTCAAAATCAACTTGAATTGAAGTGTTAATAAAAATCAATCAATGATTATATTAACTACTCCTGTTTCAAAATATTGTTTATGGCTATTTTACATATTTACAGGGTAAAAAATAAATTAAAACACAATTTAGAATGGCTTCTTTTATTTTGAGATCTATAAATTTTACACGCAGGTCTGGTATACTAGTGCTTATAGCGGACACGTAACATCTGTCCCTCTCGAACGTAAACGGTAGGAGGGATGGTTGCTTGTGTCATGATAGGCCCTAGTACTCTAAACTTGCCGGCGTATTGTAAATAACAACAATATGTGATACAGAACATACGGATTTATTCAACAGCAGGATACAAGTAGTTACAAAACAACTCTATACTTTAAGCGACTAAATAGTCCTTAGATACGAATGTAACTCTAGACTGTCTGTGTGTTATAAATGTTTTGTCTGTTATTTCTCCGGCAAGACTTGTCCGCCTCAAGAATCTACTTCTAATACCACATTATAGTACTATGTATGCAGCTTAATAACAGCAAACAACGTACATTTTAAGTCAATAGTCCCTGCATGCCAAAAGTATAAAAAAAAACTTCATTGCACGTTTTGTTGCTGATTATTTCCATGAATTAATAATTAGCAAGCAATTATTACTTAACTAAATGCAATTTTGTTATCCCACGCATGAGTTAAATTATCAGTGTCGTGTTATAGTTAAATTAAAAAACTTACGATTATACAGATAGTAAGAATAGTCTATGTTATTAAATCTAAATTTAGTCACCACACTTATTGGGTGTTTTCACACAAGGACAACATAAAAATGGTATGAAAATCTTTCACGCGTAATGCGTTAAAGTTGTTTTCATACTTAGGTAAAACTACTCTTTACCTAAGAAGGAAAACAACCTTAGGTAGTTATATAATTATATTACAGCACGTTCACACGTTGATTGCCATCCTTATGTTGAGATGAGTGGTGACAAGAACAACTATGCAACATATATCAGTGCCTTCTTGGTCAGCACTTTCATTTTGCCACATTTGTTTGGTAATTAACGCAACCACTTATAAAAAAGTTTAAATGAAAGGATATTTCACAAATAATATGGCAGGCTTTTACAAAAGAAATACAAATGTTACAGAACATACTGCAGTCTTCAAGGCTAGGTGAACATAAGACTGATACGAGGACAAACACATAGTATAGTTTTGATTAATAAACAGAACACTGCAAAAATTGCTTCAATGAATACCGTGAAACATATAAACTGGTATTTATAACGCGTCACCGCGTTACACGGGAAGACAATTATTGGCAAGCTTTATGAGTTACACAAAAAACTGGGATACATGTGTTAGGGATGTGCGTTTGCAATAATGTATAAAAGTAGTTCGTGAGCAACACAAAATTTAGGTGTTCTTGTTACACTTTGTTTGCTACGCTTAAATATATAAACCAAACAGGATATTATTATAAACGAGCACACTTTATTTATTTCTACATTTCTCTTAAAAAACTTATTTTTCATATGTTTATAAACAGAACGCTTAAAATAAAAGACAGTGGAAAATGGCAAAATTTTACTATTCTTGTATTCGTAACCCAGTGTTGACACTAATCAAAATAAAGTTTTATATTGAAGGAATGGAACATATAACATTAAATACTACGACTAATTTAGGAAAAAAGTTGACAAAAAGCAAGTAAGCTTGATTTTAGTGCATTACTCGGTTGACACATCTTAAAGGCTCCGAAAATCTGTTTTGCTTTGCTACTGCAACATTTGGCTGAGGATACTTGCGAGGGTGATATGGATCGAATTCTATGCTTGACTAAGTATAATTTAAACTACATGTTGGTAATCGATTAAACAAATGAAATTACAGAGAAGATTCAGATTCTATTATAAGGAAAGGACACAGTGCGACAATTTTAATGGATTCGAACAGGTTAACTCTAATATTAATTTCAAGGATTTGCTACAGCTTCTTGGGCGTAATATATCTATATTTTTCTCATGTAAGATTTTAAGTTTCACATTCATTTATCTACAAGCATTTGAATAATTTATGTAAAACACTATACTCGATGTCACTGACGTCTCTTTACATGAAAATCGGCTACACAGTGTAAAGTGAGAATTAAATATTTGAGCCCTCTAAGTATTCAAACATAGTTGGACGAAAATGACTAACGTCTAGAGTATATTCTACTCTAGATTTCTATAGACATCTCTGACGAACAATCTATACTTATAAATCAATGCTAACAATCTATATCTCTTTTCCATTATATACGTATATATGTTCCGTCGCAAAAACGTTCAGGGAAGGTAATGTCGCCTAATGTCGGAGGCTGTCACTTTAAATTAGCGAATCGGAAAGAGGCGGCCAAGGTCCTAGAATAGAACAGAAGGACAGGTGACAATGAACGTTTGTGCAAAGTCATATATTTCATAACAGGACCTTGACTATACCTGTAGGTAGCCAAGTAAATTAATTTTGACAAGACATTTAGCTGTTTTTAATGGTCATAACGTAGCTAATTTATAGGAACAACCACGGTAATTGTTGAAGTATAAAACATGTCACATGACTTGTATCGTCAATATTTTGAATAAAACTTGTATCTTATACAATCCATAAAGATCAGCGCAGCAACTTTGTATGCAGCTCATACATGCTGCAATTATATATTAAAGGGTCGATTTCAGGCGTTTTTCCAGCGTTTTTTTTATTTCATTAGTGTCACTCGATTTTTCCCGCAAAGGACTATCGAGTCACAACAACTTTTGATTAAATCATGTGTAGCCTCGACACCGTCTATCGTTTATAATAAAAGTTAACTGTGATCACCACCGCTTGCTGCTATATTTGCTGGAACACGAATGAAAAAAACCGCCGCGGTCGAAACGTTCTGAAATCGACCCATTACAGTATACAAGTTTTCAGAATAGAATCTAGATTGCAACTATAGTTCAGTGGTATTGACATAGGTGGTAAAACATTGTTTACAGACAATAATTATATAATTCACAGACATTATATATACTTCAAATAGTAATGTTTCGATATATGTAATCTATAGAATGTTATATCCTTCTGGATAATCTCTTTCTACCTGTTCTGCTCCTACAAATTTGACGGTCATACAAAATATCAACTACGAGCAAACATTACCCCGAAACGACTAAAAACACACTTAAAACATAACATAAAATATAGTAATAGTACTAGCGCAGGGTGACGGTAAGTCGGCTGGCAGCGACCATCTTGTTGTTAAACTTCTTGCGAAAGGCGCCGGCCGCGACCGTCGTCTTGAACGTGATCTTGGCACTGCGGTCTTCTTTGTCCAAAATTAAGCTCTGGAACATTAACCCAGGATTTCGTAGTGCTAACATTTCTCCAACTTAGGAATAACTTACTGGCGACACATCGAAGGAAATTAAGAAAAATGTTAGGTAGCTTAAGTATTACGCTATAGCGAAAACGAGTACAATAATTAAACATCACATTACAATAATAACTTCTTCAATGCTGGGGTGAACATTACTCTATTTTTCTGTGTAATAATTTTAACCTTTAATAAGGTTCTTTTGAATATTGCCATATGATCAGAGCACATAATCATTGAGTTCCTTATGTATAAAATACAATATAAGTGTGAAGCACTCAACACTTTTCCTATTTCCAAAAATACAATCTCAACATGAATTTCGTACAAAGTGATACCTAAATAATTTAATTAATAGAATAACAATCTAATAATGTTTCTATCTTCCATTATAAATATAGGTATTGTCAGGTTGAAATCGTAACGTGTAAAATGTAGAGTAAAACATGCACATATCTAGGAATGTACGTTTTTTTGGAAAACATCGCGTTTCATTCATTTTAAATACGAATACAAATATGTTTTGTTAAATGGCTACATGATTTATGAATGAACATAATGCGATACGCAAATCGCGTCTATTGTGCATTTTCATTCACTAATATCACCATATAAATAGATGAGAATTCAGTAAGTATAAAATCGTCATCATACAGGTGATTTGAAATTCGACGAGTTACTTGAAAGGGGTTATTCTATAGCTCATTTGCAATGATTTAAATCCAATCAACCGGGGGTCAAAACTCAATGGTTATCAATTTATTTGAGTTTTAACTTTTTTTTTAAAACCCGCCTTTCGATCTGAAACTGCTAAGTGTGATTTTTTTATTATTTATAATGAAACAGTTTGTTAAGTTCTGTCATTTGTACGCGAAGTGTCATAATGTTTTTTAAGTAATGACTCGAAGAATTACAAAATTTTGAACAAAATAAAAACTTTTGACTTCAAATCCTTTTATTGGTAAAATTTTGAAGGGTTTTGTTTGGCATGTTTTTTGGATTTTGCCGTAGTCAGCCGTTTATTGATTGATGTTGGATTTTTTCATTCCTAATTTGAGTAGTTTTTTCACAATTACCAGTTTTAGATCGAAAAGAAGGTTTTAAAAAAAATAAGTTAAAACTCAAATAACTTGATAAACATTGAGTTTTGAGCCCCGGTTGGTTGGACTTAAATCATTGCAAATGAGCTATAGAATAACCCCCTTGAAGGAATACGTTGAATTTCAAATCACCCTGTATTACACAATATGTGATTTAAATACGAACACAAGTGACTATTTACACATATCATATTAGAAAAATCCAGCCAACCGATGTATTCAGACTCAAATATTAACAACTTTTTTTAGAGGTGTCGGTCTCGTTCGTATTGAACTAATTCATACTGCCGTCATGTGCTAAACATACATAAGGCCCATCTAAATTTAAATGTCTTAGTAACTATGCGCATTTATAACAATGTGTAGAGATCACAGAAATATATCGAGATATAAGGAAAACGTTCCTCGATTTGTATGAAAACGTTGCGTGTCAGATTTTTGCGTTTGACAGTTTGAACGGCCAGAGTGCAACCGAGAGATAATTTGCGTAAAGCGCAAAAGTCATGGCACGCGAAGTATAAGCATTTGTTGGGTCTACTTTAATACATGGTTTGTGGTAGAGATCCCTCAATTTGGCATAAGCTCATTTGTCCGAAAGTATTGTTTGTATGTTTATTTCGCATAATTGTTCTCTAGCTTTAAGGAAACATACTTCGGAAAATGTTATACGTAAGTCCCTAAAATAGGTTTGATTAGTTTGTTTTTAATTTATTCTGAAAAGTCAATGGTATCTGTACAATAACCATTACGCGTAAAGAGTATTCGGACAAATAAATTATGCCAAAACAGGGGAACCAAACGTGCGCTTATTTTATCTAACACAGTCATATTTTTGTATCTTCTTTGTATCGGGCCTAACTGGCACGTTACTTCGAACATCATTTTGTTAATAGTCTGTCTTTGCTTGCCTTATGGACGAGAAAATAATTTTAAGCAAAAAAATTTGAGGTTATAAATGTGATTAATAAATTAAGGCATTTATATTTAGACAGACTTTAGTAATTAAATTATCATTAGGTTGGATGAATTTTGGTTTTAAGTGGCATTATACGTTTTAGGTTATTATCGATTTAAGTTATTTACTTTTCGATTAATTAATTCGTTTTGATGATTTTTCCTCGTTACTGCCTTGTGTGAGTATTGGCATACAATAGCATACATTCTATAAGGTTTTATTTATTGCTTGTTTACAAATATTGTGTAAAACACACAGACCACCTCCACTAGACGGAGCATGCCATACGACACGAGCTCACCACGCATATGTGCGATTAAATATCGGTAGATATTACTAGTACAACGCGTGTTTCACATCTTTTTTATCATTTTATGTTTTGAGATTGTCGTCGGATTGAACAGAAATATTTATTTCACGTTTGGTGCACACACAAGTCAGAAACATGGTCGCAACTGAAAGAGCGGCCGGTCGCGTAATGTCGTAATGCTATACGATTGACCATATCTGATGTGAGCGCGCGCCGCCCAACATGCTCCTTCTAGTGGAGGTAGTCTGTGGTAAAACACGACACAAAATTGCCAAATATAAAACTTTTTTTGTAACTTATCTTTATGCTAAAACCAATAATACCAAACATTGGGTATTTAGGTCTGTTACTTCCTTGACTCGGATAATAGTATCATATACTTCAGCGTTGCCCGAAATTACCAATACTTTGTCATAGTTTCGATCACTTAAAACTGTATACGGCCTCTTGAAACCCAAATACAAGCGTTTTTAGCCACGCTTATCAAAAGTATGGCCACTGACATACAGTGGTAATTAATTTTATAAGATTCAATCGTAACGCATTGTGCGAATACATGTTTCGAACATATGTCAACTACATGCATGTAGAATTGTACATCGGATTTTACAAATTTGCTGAGACTTCCAAAATTGGTGTCTTACATATATTTTTCTTGTATAATATGTTGAAATATTTTGGTATTAACATTAATTAACATTCCTTATGGTATATGTTTTCTATAAATAGTAATTTATCACATACAGTAAAATAAATAAATAAATATCACAGTTTCTATCACAGAATGTATAGTCGATTTGCTAGAGCGCGTAAAATATCGAAGCAAATTTATTTTAATTATTTTATATATTCTACAATGTAAAAAAATAGCAGGCTGTTGGTGTTTTAGATTAAATACAACAACAAAGGCACGTAATTACCCTAATTAAATATTTTGTAGCCATATCGTATCTAAGGTGTAAGCCATTTAAATTACTTGATACAGAACATCTTATCAATCCTACCAGGCTGTGTCTGTCACGAAACTCTTCGTTTGTAGAAAAAAGATAGTCATTCATAAACTACAAATTAAATAAAAAAAATGTGAATATGTGCTTTAAGATAAATTGTTGTTGCTGAAGCAAAAGTTGCAAAAAGGAACTAATTTCTTAATAAATGTGACCTACATTTGCTATAATTATAATAAAGAAACTCGTGAAATTATACAGAATATTCCTCTCCTCGTTATTTTACCTAAAACACCAACAGCACTTGACATACCGCCAACGGAGAGTAAAGACAATTATGACAGTTGCACACATAATCATTAACCAATTTGTATTGAGAGAGAATTCCAAATATCCTTCTTGTTTTAGCTAATATTTAGTCTTTTTCGTAGTTGGGTTTTCTTAGGACTGGGTTTTTTTAGGACTTGGTCTACTTGCATGCCATATTTCAGCTCAATCCATCCAGTCTGTTACCCCGTTATTTAGTAACAAACATCCAAACATCTTCACAAACTTTCACATTTATAGTATTAGTTGGATATACTTACACCATTTATTCGATATGCCACTATTCGCTAAAATCTATAATTAAAATATAAACTATCCAAAATACTATTTTAACTAAAAATCAATGTAAATACAATGTGTATGTATGTAAATTGATGTTAAGACTATGTTCGTTCTTAAAAAGTGCGTGATTACAAGTAATGAAGGTAAATCCGCTTGTTTACGTTATTGTTCATTTCTATTGGATCTCACTATAGGTAAGCTATATATGTATAGCTCATCGAGGTCAATGAAGAGAAGAAAATCTTTTAACATTTTGTCCTCAAATTGAATTGAATAGGGACGCAACAAAGCGTGGAAATTCTACCGACGAGACGGTTTGTAATATTATAGAGTACTAAGGATTCACGGCGATTGTTAATAAATGTAATAGGCTACGGGCGCCCTTTATAAAAACTTTAAACTTTTGAAACCTATTCTTTGTATCTGTCGGGGAATATTTGTCTCAGATTAAAATATTTGACCCGGTTTCAACAATGTTTTGCTGAACACTCGGATATTTCTTTATACATATAAACGGTTATTATACAAACGGAGTAGTGAGCAAACTAATCCTGTTTAATTTTTCTATTGCCATACAAAAGCCTGTCAGTTATGTCGGCCCTTTAAATTTTTTGCTATGTATATAGTTCAGGGGTTCCCAATCTTTTTCACACCTCCTATTTAGAAAAAAGTATTTTGCTCCCTTATAAGAGGGTTTAGAGTGGTACTTTTCTGTTTAAGGACAACAGGGTATTTTTAGTTTGAACCCACTTAGAATATGCCATACCATAGACAGCTTTATTAGTATATTACACACAGTATAATAAGGAATGGCCCAGATCACAGCTGTTTGCGGTCCGAGCCGCAGGCGTGGGCCATAAATATAATATGGAAGTGGTATTATCGTCCCGTCAATTTAACATTTCATTTTATTAAAAATGTGTGATGTTCTTTGATTAACTATATATTTCGTTATTTTGGTAGGTAGCGTTTGTATTTTCCTTTCCAGTATGTGTTAACACTTGAATCCCTCACTACGCTCCGGATTATACTTTAGAATCCCTCGCTACGCTCGGGATTCTATTGTACAATCCTTCGCTTCCTTCAGGATTCAATATACGCCCTCGCCGTAAATACATCATTTTGCTCCCTTGCGACACAATGTACTATTTCAGCCCGTGGCGCATTTACAAGTTTAGTACTTCGTCACGGCGCCCTAGCCTAATTCGCTCAAAATGGGTATTGTTGCTTTATAGGTAATAAATAATTTATGATTAATTCTGATGGTTGATTAATATTAGTCCTTTGGCTTCATATAAGTGATTCATAAAACACTAGTGTGTTATAGCAGTAGTATCAAATACCTAGTTCCTAGTTACTAATACGTTACCAAGCTCAACTGCCATAATTGCTATAACTCTACACATAGCCGGTACTTCAATATGAAAGTTACCTGCACTTCACTCCCCGCTAACGTTTTCAATCTGGTGTCGGTTATTCCGTGGGGCAAATTGGCCACGGCCGCGACCAGACCCGTCTCCTCCTCCAGCAGGCGGTCCTCGTCATCGGATTCGCTCTCATATTCTATCTCGGGTTCATCTCTTTTGATGACTATGCGTGGTTTGTCGGAGCCGATGGCGGTGCGGACGGCGCGACTGAAGATGCCAGGGTTGGGCTTGGTGGGGTCGTTGGCCTCGATTCGGGAGAAAACGGACTTTTCCTTGGTCTGGGTGACCTTGCGCTGCAGGACGACGCGGCGGTTCGAGAATGCCTTGGATTTGTCGTCCTCTTTTTCCGCCTGTATGTAAAGTCATTATTAGGGACCGGAGAACAGGATGCAAATGACATAAGGGACAGGAGTAACCGAGTAATGGAGTAGACATCACTGTTACATTTTTTATGCGATGGATGTGGATGTCGTCGTAGATTAAAAATTTAATAAATATTTTATCGTTATCAATGAAGATACATTTCGTCTATAAAAAGTGGGTATAAACTTTTATTTGTACTAAAGTGGATATATTTTATCGCACTCAATGCGATCTATTTGTAATTCTGAGATCGCATTTTTAATGCTACTGACTACGGTACAATTAATGCCGACAACATCGATAAATTTATCGATTTCATAAAAAATGTAACACTGATGTCTACTCGATTACCCAGTTACTCCTGTTCCTTATATCATTTGCATTATGTTGTCCGGTCCCTAGTCATTATAACAAGATGATACTTGAAATTAAAACCTGCTAGGAACTTGCGAAAGGTCAAATAATAGTACAACATTACACAACTAGGGTGGTAAAACAAAGGGCTTTCTTTATTGCCTCCCGTGTTGTGTACATAATTTTATGTCTACACTCGGCCAGGAAGCGGCTTTTTCCGTACGCGTAGCGTGCGGTAAAAGCCACTTTATGGCCAGGTGTGGCATAAAAGTGTTTAGTTTGTACGGCTGCCATACTGTGCCACTATTGTTTTAGTGAATTTGAATGATAGATGAAGACATTTTTTCCAGCGTAAAATTAAAAAAAAAAAGTTTTCATGACTATTGTATAACTAGCATTTTCCCGCGGCTTCGCCCGCGTTGTTCCCGTTATTGTCCCAAAGGAACTCTTTACCGGGATATAAAGTATCCTATGTTTCAATCCAGGACTTGGACTACTTACATGCCAAATTTCAGCTTGATCCATCCAGTTGTTACCCCGTTATTAGGTAACAAACATCCTCACTAACTTTCGTATTTATAATATTAGTGGGATAATTTATCTTGATTACTACCTATATGCTGAATTTTTACAATAACTAGTACTTACCTCTTTATTCTCAAATATTATTCTTTGACGAGATTTGTTAGAAATCTGTTCCGAAGTTGGTTTCGGCTGTAAGAAAAAAATACATCTATTGAAAATATACCAAATAACAACCGGTCAAAAGTTTAGTCTAATAGACGTTTCAACAAAGAACCGCTACATATCGAGCGGATAGTCGAAGCGTAGACCCCAAGTCAGATGGTCGGATGACGTTAAAGGCCGGCCTAGATGAGAACGATCGCAAAGAGAATCCATGCAAGACACATATACATGTCCAGGAGGTCTATGATAGTAGGCTTTGTCGTGCGAGAAATAAATGATAGCACCCGTCATGTTCTGACAAGTATAGGTAATTTCACGAGAGTTGAGGTGAATGATTACACACACAGCTACATGAAGTACTCATTGCAAAAAAAGTGAATGAATGAAATGAATGAGTGAGTAAATAAAACACAAGGCTATAGTTTAAACAAATTTTTCGGTCTATCATGCAATTCACTGTTGAACCTGCTATCGGTACGAAAAAAGAACAGTAATTTAAAATCCCGCTGTCATTACATGACAGTGTTGTTGTGTGCGTGGCCTCAACTCTCATGAAATTACCTATATGAAAGTGTGAGAGTGACGAATGCTTTTTCATTTATTTATCACTCGACAAAGCCTAGCATCATAAGCATACATCAGTGTAAAACATATGTTAAGGAGAAGTAGACATTTAAACCTTACCTTAGCCGCTTTTTTCTCAGGGATCTCAGTTTCAACTTTGGTGGAGCTAGTCACAGCTGGCTTTTTGGCGGGAGATTTGTCTGCGAAATGTTAATTTAGGTTACAAAATATGCAGCTACAAAGGGAAATGAGATAATGCGTGACGAGTATGTGATAATTCAGATACGATTCAGGGAATCCTCGTGGGGCCGAAAATATTTAATACTTGTCTCAAAAAATACTAGGCAATTCAGAGCAATCACTTATAGATTTTAAATAGGAAACTACAGTGAAAGTCGAAGCGTATTCGATATAAAAAACTGAGTTTTCATTTGTTTAGAGTTGACATGTTTTGGTCCAACGCCTGGACTCTGCCAGGAATCACAGCTAATTTTTGAACACCAAATAACACATTTATTTGCAAATAAGTAAAGTACAAAGTCAGGGTGACCACTATTTACAACAATCAAAATTCCCTGACTTTTCCCGGTTTTCCAGGCGTTTTTTCAAGTTTTTCCCTGACCATAATCTTAAATGTAATAAGGATAAAATATATAATTAGAATACTTTTTCAATATTAAAACTACGAAGACTTCAACGTTTCGAGTATTATGGTACAAAAGCAACGAATTCAGAAAACTAATTTTTTGAAGTCGGTTTAAAATAAAAGTGAAATTAAAATTTAACTCGTTGAGTTATAATAACAAATTCGATTGCAACTTGGTAATCTGTCTTTCCAATAACGCAGCTTCTTTGGCAGCTCCTTCGAGAATTTCTTGCCTTTTTGCTTCAAGTTCTCTAACCAATTCTGCAGTTTTTCTTTTTTCTCTTCTGAACTTAAGTTTTCCTTCTTTTTATTTTGCTCATCCATGTACAAGGAGTGAGCTATTTTGAGCCGCGTGGATCATTGAATTTTTCGATTTTCTAGTATGTGAAAGAGCCACCTCTGAAACGGCCTGAAATCACTTTTCAGCCTACTGAAAACGCTTCTACGGAAATTAAGTTTGAAGTTTATGCCTATAACACCAGCGCAACACTACCCCCTCCTAAGACATGCTCGTCCCACCATCCAGAGACGCGCTATCCGCATTGTCAACGATCCTATACTTACTGACGGTTTAGAAACACTTAGCCTCCGGAGAGACTTTGCATCTCTCTGCGTCTTCTACCGTCTGTATAATGGGGAATCTTCCAAGGAACTGTTTGGGTTGGTGCCTACCGCATCATTCTACCATCGCACCACTCGTCATCGGCAGGCGGTTCATCCCCATTTCCTTGAATCATTACAATCAACAACGCGCCGGTTCTCTAGAACCTTTTTAGCGCGTACAATAAGGATCTGGAATGGACTTCCTGCTAAGATTTTCCCACGGCGCTACAATATGGGTGTCATAGTCAGGGTGTCATCAAATTTCTTCGAGACCGGCAACGCATTAGCAATGCATCTAGTGGTGCGAATGCCTATAGGCGGCGGTGACCGCTTCCTCCATCCATCAGCTGGGCCGTCTGCCTGTTTGCCAGTTTTCTCGAAGGAGTGAAAGAGACAGCGCTATTAGAAAGAGACAGCTATACTGAGAATGTTCGAGAAATATGCGAAAGAATACCAATAATATAAATTTTTAGTAAGATTTCGGGACTTAAGTCCCGGGAAAAAAATTAGTCGTAAGGGAGTCTCCACTTTTCGACTATGTTCTTCGAAGTTTAGGTAAATATACGACCTATTTTGACGACCGCTTTAGCTTAGTTGGTAGTGACCCTGCCTACGAAGCAGGAGGGTCCTGGGTTCGAATCCCGGTAAGGGCATTTATTTGTGTGATGAGCACGAATATTTGTTCCTGAGTCATGGATGTTTTCTATGTATTTAAGTATTTGTATCTATTAAATATATCGTCGTCTAGTATCCATAACACAAGCCTTATTGAGCTTACTATGGGGCTAGTTCGATTTGTGTAAGATTGTCCCCTAATATTTATTATAATATTTATTTATTTATTTATTATATACTCTACCTATTCCGATCACTGGTGATATACGACAGGCGCGAAGAGAGGGCAGCGGGTGACCGTCAAGATGGCGTACACCGTAAAGTAATCCAAAATCTGATGCTGACACTAAATAGTACCCAAATAGTACCCACGAAATACCTACCTAATTGACAAAAATAGTACCCTTAAACTTTTCAAAATATAAGGCCTGTTCACGGTGTACGCTACCGGCCCGTCAAGCTAGCGTACGCCGCTTGTATCTCTGGAACGGCTTTGTTTTCTGAAATGCTTTATATCTCAAAAATAATATTTTTTTTAAGTACGTATGTATTTCATATGTATTTATACAATATATTCGCAAATCAGTCTCATTTTTTATTCCCTGACCTTCAATAAATTTCCCTGACAATTCCCTGACTTTTCCATGACTAGTGAAATTCCCTGACATTTCCCGGTTTTCCCGGTTTTCCAGAAAGTGGCCACCCTGAAAGTAATAATGAATATATTTCTTGCTTTTTCATGTTTTAATTTAGTTAAATACTGTATGTTTCTTTTCAAAATAATTTATTTTGAGTAGGCTGAACGGTGACAGCCGGTGCCATGTTTTTGTTTCCACTCGTCCCGAGTTTTTACCCTCGCCTGGCGGCTCGGGCCAATACACCTCGGGACTCGTGAAAAATGACATACTTTCCGCACTTATATCAAAATAGTACATTACACAACTAGGGTGGTAATACAAAGAAAGACCGAGGTCGCATAAGTTTGCGGCCCGAGCTGCAAGCGAGGGACGTAAATATGCGATCGAGGGCTTTCTTTATTACCTCCCGTGTTGTGTACATTATTTTATGTCTACACTTGGCCAGAAAACGGCTTTTTCCGTACGCGCAGGGTGCGGAAAAAGCCACTTTATGGCCAGGTGTGGCATAAAGTACTATTTTGCTCTTATATTACATGCAACAAAACCAAATATTAGCTCCTCCAACGTTTAAAGCTCATGAGTATTCATTGATGTATATCCATGAGGGCTCACCTCTCCTTCTCTTCTGCGGCTTGTCCTCGCTAAAGACGATCTTCTGTCGCGGAGGGCGCGCGGCGGCGGCGGGCCGCGGCGGCAGCTTGGACCTCAAATCGACTGCCGGCTTACTCTGAACTGGCTCCGGTCTGCGAGATAGACGTTAGTTACTAAGGGGTCATCCATATAGTACGTTACACCCAGTACCTCTAGCACAACTGTGACACGCGACTCTTTGTCGCGCGACAAGTGCTACCTATCTCTTTCTACTCAGTATAGCGTGACAGTGACAGGTGATGCTCTGTCGCGCGAGAAACGAAGTCGCGGCCAGTTATGCTAGACGTGCTGGAGTGGCAAATGTCACAGCCTATACTAACAAGGTCAAATATGTTTATGTAGGGGTCTAAAAGTCTGAAAAATCGTGTGTACCATCGAAACACCATCCCTTAACACCATCGAAAGTCGAAGGCAAGCAAACCCAAGGCTGCGCCGACCCCCGGCAGCGTCTGTGTGCGAAACCTATAAGCACCTCTTTATTGTCGTCGTGTTTCGTGTTTGGAGAATGAGAATAATTGGTAAATCTGGTTCATTTACGTTAATTTACGAATATTATTAGATTCTAGTGATTTTGTTAATTTTACAATCATTCAATTTTGAAAAAAAAAAAACAATTTTTATTTTTTATTTTAAGTCCTATATTATACAATGTAGAAAGCACTGCGTTGTAATACCTATAGGTTAATAATAATAAAACACATTTGATGTGCCCCACGGAAAACAATACCTAACCTACTCGAAACTTGAAATACTATATTATTTCGACTATCTATAAAATCAAATGCCACTATTAACGCCATAACTAGGTACCTGTAATTTAACATGAAACACAATCTGTAATAAGAAGTTTTTTTTGTCGACCCTAGCGGTGGGCGTGGCGACCAGAAAGAGCGCGCGATATGAGTTAGAGCGAGAAGGTAGGATTCGGCGCATTTTTGTGACTCGAACGTGGGTTTTGTTGGACAGTGTGAGTTCTGTACAATTGGCTACTTGACAACTTTTTTCTATGATATGGTATAAAAACATCTCTCAATAATATAGTAAGACGACGCTAAGTTTGCAGAGGTTGAAAAAAGGTTTTATTAAAAAATATACACATGGCAACATGAAGAAACTACAGTAAGAGGATTATTTCATCTTGGTACTTGGTAATATTTTTTTCCTTTATTACAAAATGTGTCTACATAGCTACTGAAATAGATATCTGGGTCAGTCTTGCACACATCTATCTAGTTCCAACCAAACTAAGCGATTTGTTCCAGGGTCTTGGATAATTTCTATGTATTTCAGTATTATATTTATATATGTACCAGTTGCGTGGCGTTGAAGATATCCTTGGGCAAGCCGGAGCAGTTTTAGCTTAATTCTCTTTAAGAACACTAGAATAAAGTGCGGAACTGCCTAATATTAGGCAAGCCTATGGGAATCGAGTTCTATGGACGCCACGCCACTGATATGTACATGTATACAAGCATTGCTTAGTTTGGTTGGAACTAGATTGATTGTGCAACACTGTCTTGAATATTTATTTCAGTAGATATGTAGATATATTATATTATATACTTATTAAACGAAAATATATTTCAGAAGTATCAAAACTAATTAATCACCTTGTTTGTGATGTTGCCATGTTTGTTTTTTTAAATAAAACCTTTTTTCGACCTCTGCAGACTTAGAGTAGTCTGACTCTAAAAATATTAGTGAAAAAACTACTTCAATATCATAAAAACTAACCGAGATACAACAGAGATAAAATCACATTTTTTGACTTTCACAAATACGTGCCGAAACGCTCCCTACTGAAGCCCGTTGTACAGTGACGTCACTACTCATACGTTTAGGGAAATCAGTAACTTTGTTCTGCAACTATGTTAAAACTTGCGTTTATCGTAACGGTTTCATGCGTTATTTTATGATACTATTAGTTTTTAATAATTTTATACTTTTAAAATGGACTTTCCCACCCAACTTTGGAGGCTCATAAAAAAGTTACACGCTAGGTATCAATCTCAAAACTTAAACATATTTCCTTATTATGCTTATTTTAACGGGATCTTCTATAATTTTTACAAATTTCAGTTACAGTCCAGTACTCAATTCTTATTCTGTGGCTATGTTAGAACACTCACTTAGCCGGCTTCTCCTTGAACCGGCCGCTGTCCTCATCGTCGCTGAGCATGTCGTCAATGTCGCCGAGGATGAAGGCGAGGTCGTCGTCGTCACTGTAACGTCTCTCCTGCTTCTTGTCGGGCAGCGGCGGGGTGAGCGCGCGTTCCGGTGACAAGGCGGCGGTGTGTGGTGGAGTGAGATTTTCTAAACCAAAATATACATTATAAAGATCACCCAATAATCAGATTCCTTACAAATAATATAATATAATAATATATTAGGGGACAATCTTACACAAATCGAACTAGCCCCATAGTAAGCTCAATAAGGCTTGTGTTATAGATACTATCCTACGTGAGTTCCTGCTATTTCCCTATAAACCCATAAAGCTAAACTCATATATATATATACTATAAGGATAAACCCATAAGCAAATTAAGCAACAACATATTACGCAACATCACGTCTTGGGGGGGTCCCAGAAACAGCACCAAAAAATAATTGGATAGGAGGGGACCCACAGGCGTCTTAATCCGGCACTGGCTATTTCAGAGACTGAGAATACGAGTTAATGTTACTGTCACACGCGCGGTAGCCATTCCTAATATAATTTGGCACCTGGACTCGTATTGATTATTCGTAATCGAAGATCAAGGTGAGAGCTTGTGAGCGAAGCAGAGGACATTTACGACGTTCCGAATATTAAGTTGTGTTACGTACATCCAACAAACCGTTCAATACTAACACAGCTTTTCCTCACGGGTTTGCTGGCGTTATTTCCGTTATATTATCCTGAGAGATCTACTCTAGGATATAAACCAGTGGTCGGCAACCTTTTAGCAGCCAAGAGCCACTAGTAGCTAGCGAAATGGACGCGGGCCGCACTATGTTAAAAATTAGTGATTTTATACTATTCTGAATATACATACAAAATAGCCAGGGAGGCTCGCCGGCCGCAAGTGAGCGATTCACGGGCCGCAGGTTGCCGACCGCTGATATAAACTATACAATTTTTCAATTATTATTTGTGGGCCAAATTCCATCTAAATTGATTTAATTGTTATCACGATATTAACACTTTCACGCCCAAGCGCCCGCCTAGAGGGCGCTCGTAGCTCAGATGCCCGCCGTTTATTTCGTAGCGCAGTATTGTTCTCACAAACCCGCCTAGCGGACGCTGTCGGTTTCTGGGGAAGTTTCAATTTTTTTGTAGGGCCGTGAAAGTGTTAAATAACAAACATACAAATATAAGTATCTATACAAACCGTATCGGCAACCATTGAGCAGCCAAGGGCCACATAGTAGCTAACGAACTTTGACGCGGGCCGCGCTTTGTTAAAAATTAGTACTTTTATACATTTCGGAATATAGCGACCTTTACATAGAAAATAGCTAGGGAGGCTCGCGGGCCGCAAGTGAGCGGTTTACGGGCCGCAGGTTGCCGACCGCTGGATTAGATGAACATATTTTAGAACGCAGATTGTCAGTGCTTATTATTTCGTTCGCTATTGGACACATACCGCATGTAGAGTTAACTTCGGCCGCTGCCTCCGGCACGGGCTCGCGGCGGGCGGCGGGCGGGGCGCGCTCCGGGGACAAGCGGGTCGTGTCCGGCTTGTCCGGCTCCGGCCGGGTCGTGGACGGCTTGTCCGGATCCGGCCGGGTCGTGGACGGCTTGTCCGGAGACAAGGCTGGCTTCGCGTCAATCTTCGGCTCGGGTTTGGAGTCTTTGTCTTTGGGTTCGGTGCGTTCACGTTCCCTGGAAGGTTTAGGATTGTTTATAGAGAATATGCATGAATTTTTTTAACAGATTTCTTAACAAGATATGAAAATACCTTAAAAAAGATGTATGGTCAAAATAAAATTAAAATCGACCGAGATTATATAAACATTTTAAAGCACTAATCAGAACTCATGTAGAGTATCATTTCATAGAAATATCATTTCATCGAAAGTGAATTTTCCCTGAAGCCGTTTTTATCTTGAAATATAACAAACTTAAGGGGATTCGTTACAGAAAGTTACCAATTTTAGCCGCTCAGATGGCGTTGTACGTCGTTTGCGTAGTGTTTTTATTATTTTTAGCCAAACCCAACCAAATATTTATTATTTCTATGTCTTGGCGGAACCAGTAAAAAATGATGAGCTTAAATCGCAACCAATTTCAGCTCAACAGTCTTCTTGTGGACAATAAAACAGATTTTTTTTAAATAATCGCAATTTTCCACATTCTCGCACACACGTGTACCCGTTGACAGTCATTAGTGTCAGCGACTGTCAATAATTATTATTATGACAGTATGACAGGTCATGTTTGTTTACATATTATTTTGGCGCCATTTTAATCTGATAAAGATTTTGACGTAGTATCAGGAGATGTTGAAATATGAAGTTTTAGTTTCATACTACACATATTGTTAGGTATCCAATATATTGTTATATTTCTGATTTTTTGATTATCTGCACATGTTTGTTACTTCTTTCTTTGTAATTTGACCTCTCTCATATGAATAGTTAGTTATGCATGTAACTTACATGTATCTAGTATACTTACCTAACCTACTGACCTAAGTTAGTATACTTTTATAGCCAAGAAAAAAACTTATTTTATATCGTATTGTTTTATTAAAACTTTTTAGTTCTAGGTACTTATCTACTCTGTCATACATTTAGGATCTGTTATTATTGCGCTGTAAAAAAAGTTTTATTCGCGGGTTCGATAGAATATTATTCATAGACTGGTAGAATACAAAGGGAAGCCTTTCAGCTGCCTCATATCGCTTCTTAATTCTTGAAAGCACTAGGTAGGTGATCTCCAGTCTGGCTGATTCCAGCCGAACATCTCCATGCAGAGCTATTGCTTTTCATAGCAGGGGTGATGGCAACGAACTTCTGATGATGACGCAAATTAGGATTTACTTGGGTAATCTATCTGGTCTCGAGTGTGCGTACGGTTGTTTTCATTATTTTTAGTAAAATGGCAGTACGCTCCGGTGACTACTTCACATCAGGCAAGCTTACCACCCAAGTAATATGCAAAATGTTGATCAAAGAAATATATAATTAACCGTTTTCTATTCAAATAATAAAATTAATAACAAGGAAAATGTTTGCTATTGTATGAAAAATTTTGACAACTTCAAATATGACTCTAGGCAACATATTTTTTTAATCCAGTATGGGAGTGCAATAACGAAAAAGGTTTTTTTTCAATTAATATACTTATGGTCAATGATAACAAACTCTTTTAGCTTTTACAACTAATGCACTGCATCGAAAAATCCAATATTTTTTACTAAGAATAGGAGCACGTATTTATATCCATAGCAAAAATTAACTCAAGTATTTGTACAATTTTTATCTATTCGATAAAAACGGTTACAATGCAATACCACCTCCTTTTTGAAATCAGTTTAGGAAATGAAATTTGTTGATGGAGATAAACTTCGACACCGACTGACAGCACTTTATTTATTAATTTTTATAAGCTTAGCGGCCAGAAGTTTTAGGAGTAGGTTTTATACAATCTAGGCATTCTTTTGACACCTAGAATCAGCTGTTGTCGATAAATGCCGCCCTTTTGTTTACACCAACACGATACTCTACACTCACACAAACAACGGTTTGATCAAAATTTTATTAGTTTCCAAATGTATTTATTTAGAATATTTCTTATATTTTCGGGATTTTTTTCTTATTGGCGGAATCAGAAGGAAAAGTACTATCGAACTAATAATGTTTCAAATCCAGAAAGTGATCACGGTCGGAGAAAAACGGGACTGAAATTTGTATGAAAATTCTCTGAAACGTTCAACCTTAACCTAACCTAATGGTATTTACAGGATGACTCTTTAAAAAATCCTGAAAAGTTAACGGTTTCAGAGAAAATAGTTGTAGACGAAATGAGACGTTTGTCGACGAAACAGCAGGCACCGACAAAAACTAAAGACATTGGTGAAATCAACCAATCGCGTTGCTGCATTTGAACAATATTGCTATAGCTTGGCTTGTGTGCTTTTTGTTATGTGCAGCCGTAACTACTCACACAAGTTGCCGCCAACACTCCGGAAGCTGCTTCCGTCGGTCGTCGTTCGTGTTGGCGGTAACTTGTGTGAGTAGTTACGGCTGCACATAACAAAAAGCACACTTGGGAGTGTGACCAACGAAGTTGCCAAGCTATAGTGTTGACTTGTAAAATTGTAACTTGTAGGTTCGTGAAACGAGGCCCAGCTGGTAGGGTACGTACTTGTCCTGTAGTTGTTTGTGCAGCGCGACGGCGTTCTTCCTGCGGCGCACCTCCTTGGCGCGCAGCACGCGCTCGCGCAGGCTCTCCTGCTCGCGCACGCGCCGCCGGTATTCGCTCTCCTGCACAAACACATAGTTATACCGGTGGAAAACTAGCCAGCAAATACGACTGAATAAAATGTGTGTAACGAATGTAACTTTATGCCACACCTGGCCATAAAGTGGCTTTTTCCGCACGCTGCGCGTACGGAAAAAGCCGCTTTCTGGCCAAGTGTAGACATAAAATGATGTACATAACACGGGAGGTAATAAAGAAAGCCCTCGATCGCATATTTACATCCTTCGCTTGCAGCTCGGGCCGCAAACATTTGCGATCTTGGCCTTTCTTTATTTTACCACCCTAGTTGTGTAATGTACTATTTTAATACACTTGCTTAAAATAGAAAGTGGTACCTTTCGTAGATACATATACAGGGTGGAAAAAATCTATGGGCCCTGGAGGGGAACTACATTTTAGGGTGTCCCAGATTTTCCGAAAATCCAAAGTAACGCATACCCTCTAATTATGTTTCTTATGTGCTATAATGCCCCTAAACCAAAAATCAGCTCATTCTGTGTATGGGAACCCGTGCCGACTTCATCCTAAATTTTTCATATTAACCGGTTGAGCTAAGTTTGCACCTGGTTTCCTTAGCACCACATACCAACCAGGTGCAAACTTAACGCAACCGAGATATAATAGATTCCCGGATTGAGCTTCTGCTTTGACTTTTTTGTTTAATTGTGACAAATTTCTATAAGATAGTGGTCAGACAGAATCAGAATGTGCAACTACATGTGTATTTCAAGCTTTTCACTTCCAGTAACTTCACAAATATGAAGAAATAAAATCGCTGAATTTTGAAACTGCAATGCGGTATTTTACATAATCTATGAACAAAACATATTTTCTAGCTCTTAATTAGTCGCCACCTTTGGTACAAAATAATAAAATGCGATTTAATTATATAAAAAGAGCCACAATAGTTGCGCCCTTCAATCCCGGTTGCGTTAAGGGGCGGGTTCCCAAAAATGTCATTTTAGAGCTCTGATTGAACAAAGAATTTGTTCAAGGAATTATTGATATTTGTATTTATTACTATATGAATGTGTTCACAAAGAAACTGTCGAGGGCATCCGGGCGGATACAGATTTTTTGTTGCCCTAGATTTCACCATAATTGACTCGAAAAGTACGGAAAAATCAAAACACGGCCGGCTTTTTGACGAAGCATAAATGAACATTTGTCTTTGAGGCGTAATAGTTTAACACTTTTTCCTAAAAGCTACTTTATTCATCTAGGGCCTCAGGGCAGTTTCAAATTTTTACTCGTAAAGATACGGGAGAATTTAACTGGTATATCTAAACTTATAGAAAATTTTCATACAGTTCTCCCATGACGTCGCGTATTCCTTGTATTCAGATGCCGCGAGCGGCTCTTACAGAGCGGACGTATCGCAAAAATTCCCAATTTGACAGGCATTTACACATACACTAATGATACCAGTAACTAGATTGTAAAAAATAAGTAGGAAAAACTACGGGGACTTATTAATGATATTTTGATATTATTCTTCATAATATCGGAGAAATATAATACCAAGTTAACGAAAAATAGAAGTTAAAGAACATTTCCTGGTTTTATTATTAAAATGCCATTGAAATACAAAAACCTATTTTCAATAACATTAAACGGAAGGGAATGTTTTGACAATTATTTGGTATCACCGACCGTGTAAACTGGACGCACACTATCAAAGAAATTAGATTGTCAGTCAATGTCACTCACTATCTGTCAGTCAGTTTATGAAATTCGAGTAATGTTTTTGTTTCAATATTCACCAAAATTCGCTTATTAGCTATTATTTTATATATTGATGTACCCAGTGAACGTTTAATAGTGATAAACAGTGTAGCAGGTCAGTTTTATTCGATGATAAGATTGATAAGCGATGTAATTTGGAGCCAGGAATGAAAGCGATCTACGTCCTCGTCAAACGCAGGTACAGAAATCCAGCTAATATAAAATCGTATCTTTAATCCTAATATGTAATGTATTATGAACATATAAAATACTGTTTCAATTGGTGTGGATGTTTATCATGCCCTCTGTTGCAAAACTGGCGGTCACGAGACGTCATATTAAAATAAGGGATCTCTTTTGTGAATTATGCCAACAAGCGTGGGGAAATGTAATCAAAGAACCCATTATCACCGAAGGTGACACTGGCCTACGAGGAGATCTAGCATGCCGTGGCCGTGTGGATTGCACAGAGGGAGGCGTTATTCGACATTCATGTTGTAGACACCGACGCTCCCTCTTACATCTCACTGTACTGCCCTGTTGTTTCTGTCCTGAAATCTGCCGAGTCAGTAAAGCAAAACAAATATGCCAACGCCTGGGAGTTGTGTTATGCCACTTTTACACCCCTCGTCACCTCCGTGGATGGAGTTTTTGCACCACAATTAGCTACCTTTGTTAAGCACCTCGGGGAAGCACTTGCATCTCGCTGGGACAGATCCTTGTCTTGCGTTTTGGGCTGGCTGAGAGCTCGTATAATAACCTCAATAATAAGAGCGACCAGCATGTGCATCCGAGGCACCTGCCACAAATGGAAGCCAGCAGTGAAGTTGTTTCGTTTCGGTGATGGCGCCGCTCTTCCACACCACGACTGACAGACTGACTATCATTATCATAGTTATTTTGTAGTATCCGATATTTAGTTATTTAATTTCTACTGTATTACTTCGTATTGTATTTTATACAACCTATCCCCTGAATAAAGTATACTTTGTACAAAGAAAATTAATTTATTTTATTTTTTTCAGATGCCCAAATCATTACAACAATTTCCAGGGACCAATATCTCTACAAATCTACAATGAAGATAATGTGTATCAGACCTCTGGAGTTTTTATCTAAAGTACAAGATCACAAGATAAACTATGTTCTGTTCATTGAGTATAAGTATAATGTTATATGTGATATTATAAACCTATAAAATATAAATATACTATTATAAAATACATAAAGTCAGTTGATTGGCCTGTCGGTTGGTTGGGAAGTAAGTATTTTTTACAAAACGCATATGTATATGGAGACAGAAATAGTTGAGTAAATGTATGTAATTTTAACTCTAGTGGTATATGGAAAGTAATAAATAATGTACAAGTTTTATTATGGTGTATATGGCAACATACCCAAAGGGTACATTCTGTGTGGTGGTCGGACCCAAACAACAGTTTTGTCAGAGAGAGATTTCTAGTACTAGTTTCTGTGGCTGTATGCAATTTCATTTGAGAGAAATTTCACAAAATCAGTTTCTACATAGATAATTTTTTGTTACAGACAGTATTAAAATAGGGTAATTTTAACATATCTATGATATAGCTAAGGGATCGTTCATTAATCACACAAATCTAGAATTTCCAATTTTATAAAAGATAATAAAATAAACATTCTTTGGGGCGTTCATCAATCACAGGAGGCTCAAATTCGCAATTTTAAAATAATATGAATGCTAACCGGTCTTGAATTTTACAGAAAAATATAGTCATAGATTATAAATTATCTAATTATCATTACAAAATATTAGTCAAAAATACGTTCAAATGTAGCACATATGAGATTAAAAGTTTTACAAATTATTTAAGTACCAATATTTTTAACTAGTTTCACAAAAAAAAGAGGTTTTTTTAGCTTGTTGTATTTTTTATGTTTGTTACCTTATAAGTACATCGTTTATATACTGATTAAAGAAAACTATTTTTAATTAAGAGGCTCTACTTTCAGATTGGTTCCATTATTTATTATTATACTAGTGTTAAAAACAAATTTGCGAATTTAGCTTGTAAAAATATCCTTTATGAGGTTAAAATAAACACATTTTATTATTAATTTATTATTTCAAAATCCAGTTGAATTGAATAGAAAAAAAAATCACAAATATGAAACACGTAGCAATTTTGCTGTTTAATTTAACTCATGCAACGGTTTTCATCTCAGTCTATAAATCGGATTACAATTTTTTTTTCTAGTTCAACCAGGTAAAGTCCAACTTAGGGATCTATGCAAATTTTATCAAAATCGGTTTAGTATTTTTTGAGATAGAGAGTTAAGTGTGTTTCATCACTAAAAAAGTCGTTTGTTTAAAAGCGTAACTGAAAACGAACATACCAAAAGTGCTCTTGGGCCTTAGGAGGAATTATACAAGAAAACCTACAAGGTCTAACATTCACTCACTCGTTATATTGGCATGTATGATAATATAATACAGTAAAATAGTCGTTCCAAACATGTGCCTGCTATTTTGTCGACAAACATTTCATTGAGACTCTTTACATCTCCATTAATTTTAGTATCAATTTATTTTCTATTTTTTATTTGTCTTGTTTGGACGCATAGAGAGACCCTTTACATCTCTATAAATGTAGTTTTTAAGGTAATGTAATGTATATTAAATTATTAAAAGAGAAACTGGTGAGTTTCTTCCGGCGCTTCTTCTCACCAGAAGGTCATTACCCGAAGCGCCAAAAAGAAAAGAAGACAAAGAATGTAACACATGTAAAAGAGCCCTTGAGGGCCTACTTACAGAAATAAATTATTTTATTTTATTTTATTTTATTTTATTGAATTTATGAGCCATTTTGCTGAAATGAAGGTTTTGAAACGTTGGTCGGTTATTTAGAGATAACCATGGCAACAGTATATTAGGTACTAACCAAGATCCTGAGGCAGGCATGAAATATAAATGCAAATGTTTTTGATGTACTGACTAGTGGATCCTCTTTTAACTTTAATTAACCAATAGTTTCAAAGTTTCAAAAAAATATTTTATTCCCCTGATTGGCCGACTCACTCGCCGACAAAATTATGCAAATGATTGTTTGGAGGTTTGGATGTTTGTTGCGTTATTTAGTAACAAACATAGCATAGGTTAGGGGTGGCAAAGCAACTGAATGGATGGAGCTGAAATTTAGCATGCACGTCTTGATTGAAACATAGGATACTTTATATCGAGTTAAAAAGTTCACTTGGGATAATAATAGAACAACGCGGGCGAAGCCGCGGGTAAATTATAGTACTTAATAACAGCAGGAGTTAAAGACAATCCAAAATAATTCTTCTGGGAAATTCCATGAAAATGTAGCACAAGTTATCATTTCATCGCGTGTTTATTTATTTATGACGCAAACTTAAGTATTAATTTTAATCTAAATAAGTATAACGTTATTCTCTAGATATATTGACACCTGAATTTGCGCCCTCAATATAAGGACTTGCAAAAAATTGGTAACTTGGGTTACTCTCTGCCGTGGAATTGCCCTTCTTTTGAAGAATATATGTAGTTATGTATTTTCTAACTATTATCTAGAAGGGCTGGCTTGCTGGCAAGGCTATCAAGCCTGGTGGGTGATACGTGGCGGTGTCCGGCAGGGTGGCAATTCCAATCTGACTGTTTTGGAGTAAAGGCACAGAATAAGTAATAGTACTTCGTAGAAGTCGCACTATATAACAAAACCCACGTTCGAGTCACAAAAATGCGCCGAATCCTACCTTCTCGCTCTAACTCATAACGCGCGCTTTTTCTGGTCGCCACGCCCACCGCTAGGGTTTTCGATAAAAATAAAATTATTAGTATAGCTTAAATTTCCTGGTGAATTAGAAGTAATTAACCCTTTGACCGCCACAGACGGCCACCGCCGTCAACGAAAAATCGTGACTGTCACGCCAATGATGGCCCTAGCCGTCAACGTTTTTGTACGCGACTGCGGCGAAGCCCAAAGGAGGGTTATGTGTTTGACCTGTATGTATGTATGTAAGTATGTACGTATGTCCGTTCCTATGTCCGATCGTACGTAACTACTCAACGGCACATCCGATTTTGATAAATGATACATCATTAGATTCGTCTTGATGGTGCGAGTGTCATTGGGTATGAAGTTCGTTAAAATAAACAAAATGGCGGATTTTATGCAGTTTCAAAGTGCACCGCGGTCGGGGTTTTTTTTTATAAAAACAGCCCACTTTTATGTTGCCATTATTTCTTTACCCCTGTGGCGTCAGTGGCACGGCGTACCTATTGCTTTGCCCTTGAGCGTTCAAAAGGTTAAAAATATTTGCGTGACGTTATATATAACTTTTTTGTTATACACGTCATCAAGTTGATACAAAGCATGTAAAATATTATTTATTGTTTTTTCTACTGCTATGGTATGACATCATACATGGTATTAAAAATATACATTCTTAACCGTTAATTTTTATTTTACGTATATTTGTATACTCAAAGGACACTCGTGGCGTGGCACTCTTGCCGATAGTCGCTTCATGTATTGTGAGTAGTACAGGAGCTAGTACCCAGAATATTTGAATTAAATTAAATTTTGTTTATTTTAACAAACTTCATACCCAATGACACTCGCGCTATCAAGATGAATCTAATGATGTATCCTTTATCAAAATCTGGTGTGCCCCGTTCAGTAGTTACGAGTGGATATAGGAACGAACATACATACATACTTACATACAGGTTAAACACATAACCCTCCTTTAGGCTTCGCCGCAGTCGGGTACCTAACATAAATACTTATGTACATACATACATACCGGTCAAACACATAAACATAACCCTCCCTTGGGCTTCATAGGTTTCGCACACAGCACACATTTGATTTTGATTAATAGTTTTACAACGAATTACATACCTAACCGATTTAATTTTTCCAAATGAAAAAAAATGTTTTTTTTTTGCTAGATCTATCATTAACTAGTCTCACAGCGTTGGTTAAGCCGAAGCAAGCTTGAAAAACTAGCCTCGTGTAGCCCGAGCATTACTATCCCGAGTAAAGGTACTCCGATTTTAAAGCAAAGATATTCGATTTGAATTCAAAACCGTTCTTATACACTGGCGACATGGTAATATTTTTTGCGTGAAAACGTCATATTTACTCGTGTCGTGTTACCGACAAAATTACGTAGTTGAAGTTAATCCGGTTAACTATAAATGTAAACATTTATATATAAAAATATATTGATATATGTCGGATACTCTCTCGTGACTGTCAGTCAGGAAGGGTTAGCTGCAGAAGCCTGGCCGTTGAGGTATGTTGGTTAAAGAAGTGGATTCATGTCAGATCAAATCGTTTATTCGTCTGATTCTTTTGGCCGCTTCGGTAAATGACATTCTGGTGAGAAGAAGCGCTGGAAGAAACTCACCAGGTTCTCTTTTCAATCATCAGGCATTACAATAGTTGTTACAATATTATGGCATAGGTACTCGAGTGAGCAAATAGACAATTTCGTTACACAGTATGATTCATTTCACTATTAATCGACAGAATTACAATTATCAAATAGCAACTTTAACTACTGGCAGACGAACTGACAGAATCGTAAGACAAGTGTTGTCGCCACGACACAGTCAGAAAGAGAATTGACACTCTTGCCCAACGAGCCCGTCTACGTGCAGCGCAACCGGATGTTACGTCACACGGCGTTCGCCGCCATTTCAAATCTACTAAGTACTACAGTAGTCTTGGATTTCATGAATTATTGCTGCTGTCCCCGACATATATAAAAGCTTGATTAAAATAATAACTGTCAGACAACGCGTAATTTAGATTAAGTGGCCGCAGATAGCAGTATGCAGTTTGGAACACATGTTTCTTGAGAGAGCGGAGAGAAGCAATAGGAAAGAAAGGTACAGTACAATACAATAGTAATACTAGAAAAACTCGCAAAATTGATTCATCCCTCCCTATTTGCTAGATAAGATGTGATTTTAAATTAGTATTAATTAAGGTGGACATTTAAGTACACAGTTTTTAAATACGAAGGCAATACATTTACTATTTCAATAAGGTTTGAATTTTATAATTAAAAATGAGAATAGATAAAATCTCATGTGATAAACGGACATCCCCATAATTTATGTGCAGGTACGTCAAGGTCAAAGATATATATGCAAGTAATGTGAAAGAAAACAGGTAATCATAAAAAGTTCAAAAGATCTTCAAGAATTTCAATGGCCACATAAATATGTATAAGGCAAGTTCAAAAACTTGTATGAAAGTTACATAATCAGTAACCTACAAATGATGCAATATATTGTATGTGCTTATATTTATGTCATTCAATTCAATATAGATTCAGTAACTGCTACAGAAATATGTATACAAAATATAAACGTGCGAAAATCAACTTTACGGTCTTGACACACGAAACTAATTTGAATAGAATGTTTTGACAATTCACGAAAACAGTGCAGACTTGTCATTGTATATGTTTGTCTCATGTTTTGTTTGACCTGTCACGTCGTTATTGGAACTAAACTATGTTAGTCAAGTAATTGAGATTTTGCAATATTGAAGCTGCCAACTTAAAATAGGTAATGCGTTTCAATATTTCGTCCATGCAGACGTCAGTTACCGTAGTCCTGTGGCTCAGCAATTTAGGTGTAATTCAGTTACTTGTTGTCCCGCGTTCCAATCCTGCAGCTAGATGTTTTTTTGCATTTCTGTTTAATATTGATTACAGACCATGATGTTATATTACAACAGCTACTTATAAAATATATTCTTTAAATACTTCCAAATTACGACGATAAATAAAACACAATTAACATTTATTTCCGCAAAAGGATTTCCCATTTTTTTTCATAAATTTAACGCAAATACATTCATATGCCGATAGAGTTGTGTTTATGGAATTTGGATTGCTTACATAATTTTGATTATCATGTTAGATATATAATTATGGTTAATAGTGTATATTATATTTCTGAACTTTATGGTGTTTCTTAGTCAATGGCTTAATAAATGAGGACATATTATTGAAACTGTTGTATACATAGTTATCTCTCAAACTATGTATACTAATTTATGTATATTTATATGTAGCTGAATTTATGACCATTTAGATGACTACGCTTTTTGTCACTCTGTGGGTGTATACATATCTTTGACCTTGACTGTACTAAAAAATCTTAATTGATAATATGGAACAAAAGCATGCTTTAGATATACATCAAGTTGATTTGCAAGACGATCATATTTTATAAAGTTTTGGATTTATAAACGCATGACACATACATTTTAGCTTATAAAGTTATTTATTTAATAACTTGCTTTAATAAGCTAGTTGATCGGTACCTACAATCTGGGGGCACGGCAGTGCCCCCGCCAAGTCGAGCAAAACAAAGGCACGACCGTACCATCCTTTTCTCGAAGCCATTCAGGCCATTTTCAGCCTCCCGTAATTTTGTACTGGCTAAAGCTAGAACCCTGAAATTTCAGGGATATATAGGGCACAATAAGACATATATATTCTCAATATCATTCAATTTGAACGTGTAGTTTGAGAACTATTGCATGTCAAGGTTCCTTAGTTTTGTCACTGACTCACTGACTGATGATCATCATAATTCTAAGGTACTTCTTGCAGACTCACAGGCTCCAAATTTTAAACATAGTTAGTTTTTAGCCTATAAAGTCCTAAAAAACCTCCAAATATTGCAACTTCAGTCACAACTGCACACATAAGTTTGTAATCCTATACAAATACATGCGATTACAAATTTACTTTTGCAGTTCAAATTTAAAAAAGAATGGATTGGAATGTAATAAATAAAGGAAGATCACTTATAAAAAGAAAGGAGATCCCATCAAAAACATTAAGATGTAAAAAGATGCAAGTCTCGCACCGCAGTTCTTTTACAACAAAAAAGTTTTGACATATAATGTTAAACCAAGTCAGTACGGGGGGGGGGGGGGTGTCCACAGTACTCGATTCCCACCGACTTGCCTATTATTTGACCGTGGAGGAACACATTTTATAGATCTAATAATAGGCAAGTCGGTGAGAATCGAGTACTGTGGACCCCCCGGCACTGACTTGGTTTAACATTATATCTCAAAACTTTTTTGTTGTAAAAGAACTGCGTTGAGAGTTGCGAGACTTGCATCTTTTTACGTGTAATGTTTTTGATGGGATCTATTTTTCATACGAAGTCGATTAAGTAGCGATATTACAATTAGATTTCATATAGTTATATGATAGGTTTATATTTACACAGGCAAGCACATTCGCTAATAATGTGATATAAATTTGTCATAACAATTTTGATTTTAGACCCTAATGATAACGTGAATAGAACTAAATTTCCAGGTTGACATACCCACCTAAAGGTTTTTAAATTTGTGCGGATTATACCTACCCTACTAGATAAAAAAGCAATTTGCATTGAAGCTTCCGAAATCTGACCAACAATATTCCGTTTTAGTTTGAAATTCATTTCTACGAGAAACAATTGACACATCAATTACGTCATAACCGAAATTACAAGGACAGGTGACAATTTATCTCTTTCACTCCAGAATATGATGTTTTGACTTAAAGCGGTTTCACCGAGGAGGTCTGTTAGAAGTGCAAAACGCAATATGCTACCAATTAAAAAAATAGCGGTCAATGACCCAGTATGTGTGTGTGCGTGAATGGGGTAAATTTCGATAACGAGGCGCCTCAGGCGCCACCTGGTGGTGAACAAGTGTCGCATGCTTTACTTTCCAGCATCTAGCCGACCCTTAAGCAAAACAGTCGACTATAAATTATGACGGTATGTCTCTTGTCAAAATAATTTCCTTTGAATTGGCTGAATGATGAGAAATTGAGAACCGATGCCATGTTCTTGTTTCATTGACATTTTTTCTCAAATGATTAAAAAACGTCGTTTGATACTCGCGCGGAAGTGTCATTTCTGCTCGTGAGAAATTACTTAATTTCCGCACTTATATCAAAAAGTACTATTTGTAGGGTCCTCGGTTTTTTTTTATTCATGAGGTTCTCAAGAAGTTTTAACTTGACTGTTTATAGTGTTTTAGTGTCGGTATAATTTAAGACTACACTATTTTCCCGTGTGTATAATTCAGTTTTCGTCAGCGCGTTTAAGTGCTACGATACTGACAAACAGAAAGATACAATATATAAAGCCGTTAATTTGCGTCGGTACAATTATAGTGGAATAACTAACTTAGAGCCTACTAGCACTAGAGACGGCCACAGCCGGGCCACTGGAGCGGCCGCCACAAGCTTCAGGCAAGGTTTTTGCAGGGCCGGATTTGGAGGTGTGAAGGCCCTGGGACAACGAAGCAGCGGAGGCCCCTAACGGACTAGTGGAGGCCCTACTTATTAGGGAAGTGTTGTGGAGCCCCGGGGCAGGTGAAATTTAGGTGAATGTATTAGATATTGAATGATTATAGTAGTTTAAGCAAACTGACGTGTAACTTTTCCTTATGAATAAATGATGGTATGATATAATATGCAGTCGCCCCGCCTGCCCTCCCCCAAATCCGGCCCTGGGTTTTTGATACATTTACGTCACACCTGGCCATAAAGTGGCAATTACCGCAAGGCCTGGAGTAGACGTAAAATTTTGTACTTACCATGGGAGGTAATATAGAAAGCCTCAGATCGCATATTTATCGCCCTTGCCTTCGGCTCGGGCGTCAAGTACCTGCGTTCTGAGACATTATTTGTTTTATCTAGGTAAGTCATGTACTTATTGTATGGCACCGGTGCACACCGGGCGTGCTCGTAACCTTGTTCGGGTTACTAGCTACGGGAGTGGCACGCGCTCGTTACTTGTGGCCGCGTTTAGTGACCGCCAACAGCAGCCCAATGTGCGGAGGTTCCTTGTAGGTTGTCGTCACTCTGTACTTTTAGGTATTTAAAAAAAGGTAAACAAAAAAACCACGTGACTAGGGTCGTTCAGCCAGTGGTATTGTGCCACAGATACAAAGTGTCGCTTTGATTAGCTGAATGACCCGAGTCACGTGGTTTTTTGTTTACTTTTTTTTAAGTACCTAAAAGTATGGAGGCGGCCACAGCCGGGCCACTGGTGGCCGCCACAAGCCGCGGGCAAGGTTTTTGATACATTTGCATGGCACCGGCGCACACCGGGCGTGCTCGTAGCCACCCTCGCTGCTTGTGGCCGCGTTTAGTGACCGCCAACAGCGGCCCAATGCGGAGGCTCCTCGTGGGTTGTTAACCTACCTCATCAGGCGGGCGCCGCGGCTCGGCGCGCTCGGCGCGGCGGCGCTCGGGGCTCCGGCGCGGGGACACGGAGCGCCGCGCCGGCGACGGGGACCGCATGCTGAATATTACACAAACACGCTGATCACGAGTTATTACCCTGTCAAGGTGACATCACGTGTAATTTTTTTTACACATCGGGGATTACTAAACAATAATACTTACAAAAAATTACACGTGATCTTGGATTTTAGCGCTACAATCACCAAATATCACCAAGAGGGGGGTCAAAAATTGGCCAAATTTGATCACATGATTTCTGGACGAGCCCTTAGTCAGGCTTCAAATAATAGGTGATTACGAGTACAAGATAAGGTAGCACCATGGCACATATTAGATAACATAAACAGATATTTCACTGTCGTGCGTATCTATATGAAATGTCTCTTTTTTTGCTCCCGCTTCGTCAGGTAAAAATGATTCTATATGTTAACCGGGTCCTGTAGTTTCCAATAAACCCACCTTTACAAACCAACATATTTGACCCCCCCCCCTCCCATGGGTGTGACGTACTATATGGATGACCTTTTTGGAAGTTTCGATTTCGGCTGAAACTGAGAGCAAAGCCGAAATTCGGTTTCGACCGCACTCCGTACTGGCATGGGCGCGCATGGGCAAATGCTTGCCTGTGGTGCGTCCGTACACGGCACGCACACATGCGCGCTCCCGATGTACCTTTTGTCGGAAGAACTACTGCTTATACTGTGACACTAGTGGTAACATGCGCGGCAGGTCACCTATGCGCTGGACTGATCAAGTGAAAGCCGCTGTAGGAAACCGCATATCTGACTGTGCCAGACAGTCTGCCAACAGGGAGAGATGGCGGGGGATCGTGCGGAAAGCTGTGTCCGCCTCTACCACCGATGTGGACGCCTCAGCGTGTCCACAACCGCTCTGCCAAGAGCGATACGGCAGAGAAGAGAGTGGTAACATATGCTGGCACGTACCGGCGCCGCAGCCCCTGGCGGTTGGCGTTGATGAACTCCTCCTGGCGCCGTAGCAGGTCATCGTCGTCCTCGGGGCCGCGCCACGCGCCACCCGCCGGCGCCAGCTCGTTCTCGATCTCAATCGTCGTGTTCTCTATGTATCTGCAATAGGAACGACGACTGGGTTAAAAATATATCATTCTATATAGTCCGTCAGTTAGATTATGGAAAAATATGGGACACATATTTTTTGGTTCATCAAATTATTAAAAATCGACAAAGGTAGATCAGCAAACTTCCGGAGCGGGGGCTTGTGACGTCACTCCTAGGTAAAAATTGTACTAAAGAGTGACGTCACTCAAAACTTCTAAGCACTGTATCCTCGTCATTTTTTGTTTGTCAAACAAAAGAAAAAATACGTGTACAATATTTTTTAATAATCTAACTGACGGACGAAACGGTTTTTTCTAGTCGTCTAGCCTATACACCACTCAATTATACCGAGCCCGTCACGCACAGCGTTGTTTCGCTTAAGTTCGCTGTCGCGGCGACAGATATATTATCATTAAAACGGGCCATATAGCCCGGAGAGCCGTTGGGGCAAGTCCCGGAGTGGAGACCACGCATAGGTAAGCGGAGCATAGGATGGCCTCAGACTCGATGGATGGATGACCTCCTGAGAGTAGTGGGGAATCGGTGCCCAACCCGATACGGCCGAGTGCTCACTCCAGTGATGTTGGGTCACCGATTCGAAATTCTAGGATGGACACTTAAATAATGGCATCTCAGGAGCTTGGCCGCCCTGTAAAATAATCGTATCTTGTGAACATACCTTTGAGGAGATCGTCTAGGGAACTTCCTCCCGGCTGCCCGCGCCAGAGCGTTCCTCTGTTCGGCGATGAAGCGCTCCGCGGCATCGTCAATATCCTTGATGGGCCCTGATAAACACAGACATCATCAATCCTATACTTTGACCCCTTAATGGACATGAAATGGTTTTTGAATCATCATACATTACAAAATAATGGGATAGCCCAATTGATGAAAGTACTGAACATGCACACACAAGTAGCATGCGCTCCCACAGGGCCTCGTTCTCACAGCTAATTGCACAGATCCGCATCATTTTATAGCGGATGCGGATTCTCTAAGTCTAATACAAAGTTTCATGGATGCGGATATCCGCAATAACCCTGCTTAAGATGTTGTAACATAAACACAAGATTTATTCGGTGAAATAACACGCTAAAACCATTACAAGCAAAGCACATGCTTGCTAATTGTGCAAAAATGAAAAGAGTCAGACAAAATGAGAACCCAGCAACGACAAACATTAACAATGATAGCTAGAAACTGACTGATGTTGATACGCATAATGAGAGCATTTACGAGTTATTTGTCTCTTAGGCCACTATAGGAACGTACTGATTAATGCCTAAAAAGGGCAGGAGAAAGAAGTAACAGATAATGTCAGTCAAGTTTTGTAGATAGGCATCCGGTGTATTTTGCTGTTATTATGAAGCAGTGTTGGCCAAGGGTTGTACAATATCCAGTGCTTGTCCTTAGGATTATGATTTTAAACATACCACACAAACTTTAAAGTTAGCTTTAATACTTCATTAGAAGTAATTTGCTAAGTACTTTCCCCATTTTCGGCTAACACTGCTATGGAGGCTACAAGCTATTGCTTTCACTATTGGATTGTGACCCACACATTTAAAATAAAATTAGAAAACGGAAACCGTCACGCTGAGGAATGTGTATACTAACTACGAAGTACAGTCATACTCGGCCAATGAAAATGTTGAGCATACTTAAAACATATTTCAGTGGGTCTAGTGAAAAGGGTTACAAGTCAAATTTATACCAGGACCAAAAGGTCACAACTCTATTGTATGACTTAAGCTCTTTTGCTCCTAGGTTAAATGCGACTTGTTACCCTTTTCACTAGAGCCACAGATTTGAGGTTTTGTTATGGCAAAGTTCTGTATTCAATATTATCATTGGCCAACAGTACACAGCATGCATTATTAGGTTACCGAATTTGTTTTCCAGCGTGGGGCTCAGGGGTGGCGACTTTTGAATGCGCGTCGGAATGTATGTGGGATGGGCCAGCCCTGCGCGCATCGTTGCTGGTTAGAATAAAGCAACCAGTTGTAATCAAAAATGTTAGATAGATGAACAAATTTAAACCTAGAACCTCATTAAAAGCCCACGAGTTAGTTAAATAATTCAGGAATTCTTACCTTCGACCGGTGGCTGGAAATTCCCTTTAAAATGCGGGTTGATGAGTACTTTTTTCCCAGCTAATGCTCCAGGCAAGGTTGGGGGCAGTTGGACAGGCAGCATCCTCACTTCAGGCTCTCGGCCAGGACCCTTCGGCCCAAATTCGTCCATTTTAGGTACATTAGGGGGCAGCGGTAACCCGGGCAGCGGCTGCCTAATAGTTATCTGGGGCATGTGGTTGCTATTAGGAATGACTTCTCTTACAGGGGGGCCAAATGGCCTGGGGTTGAATGGAGGTCTTTGGAAAAATCTGGGCTCCATGTTAGGCCTCATCGGGCCGAAATTGGGGCGCGGTTCTTCCATATTCGGTCTGAATGGGAATCGCTGGAAGTTTTGGAAGGGAGGGCGATTCTCCATAGGTCTAAAAGGTTCTTGGATCATGGGCCTTTCTGGGGACATTTCTGGTCCCATAGGTGGCAAGGGTTCAGGTCGCATTTCTGGTCTAGGTTCTGGTCTATTATTTGGTCGTATCTCCGGGCGAATTTGTTCATGTCGAATGTCCGGGCGGATTTGTTCATGTCGAATGTCCGGATGGATTTGTCCTTGTCGGATGTCCGGTTGGATTTGCCCTTGCCGGATGTCTGATTGGATTTGCCCTTGCCGGACATCTGGTGGGATCTGGCCTTGCCGGATGTCTGGTCGGATTTGTCCTTGCCGGATCTCTAGTCTAATTTGGTCCGGTCGAATATCCGGCTGGATTTGTTCCGGTCTGACTGGTGGGGGGTTTGGCCGAACTTGCGGCGAAGGGAACGATGGCCGCTGTTGAAGAAAGTTGCCCTGAAAATAAAAGAAATAACTTTCGTCAATGAATAAACAATCTATAGATGCAACGATGTCGGGACAGCTCGCAATTATTACGGCGGGTATTTGTAACTATTTTCAGTTTAGGGATTCATCATCATAGGGAACGTGCACGACGACGGTGCTGCCAACTGGTGCCGCCAGTCTAAATTAAGTACCCTCTCATGCTGGGGCCACATTGACGGAAACGCCGTTAATTTATTGCGATTAAGGACGATTAACGTCAGTGTAGCCACGACTTACTATATTTGACATTGACACTTACATATTGTCATTGACATTGACAGCTTGATTTGATAGGGGTGTGGGGAGGGGTTTCTTTTATTGTCCACCCGTGTCTCTTTTGTCGTTTAAAGCTGCCACCTATACTTCGGGCACGTTCCTTATAAGGTACAGTTTGAGCATTCTTTGCCAATTATTAATTCAGGGTTAATATTCACGAGAAAACATCACTTTTCGGCCTAGCTTAAGAATTTTTCAAAGCAGCCGTTAATGGTTATCGTGAAATAATTTATATGAACTGCAGGCAAATATCGTATTTGGCACTCACTCGGTGCACGTTGTGTCGGCGGTAGGGGTTGAAGGGCTGCTGGTAGCGCGCCTGGAAGTGCGGGCTGCGCCACGACGTGCGCCCGCGCCCGCCGTAGCCGCCGCGAGGGACGAACACCTTGTCTGCGAATAACACAGAAACAATAGGCTAGACAACTAAAAATAAACTGTTTAGTCCGTCAGTTAGATTAGTGCACTGTGTCTCACATCATCTGTAGGTACTTTACTGTGCGACTTCTGTGAGGATACTTACAGAAGTATCCTAAGTATAAGAATAGTAACTACGTATACAGATACGTAGTACTATTCTTATTCTGTGCCGCGGGCCGGATTAGAATGCTTCGCGGGTCGGATCATAGGCCCTCCCAATTTCTTCCCACGGGCCGTAGTTTGAAAACCCCTGATCTATACCTTTGTCAATTTTTAATCCCACTAATATTATAAATGCGAAAGTTTGTGAAGATGTTTGGATATTTGGATGTTTGTTACCTTATAACGGGGTAACAACTGGATGGATCAAGCTGAAATTTGGCATTCAAGTAGACCAAGTCCTGGATTGAAACATAGAATACATTATATCCCGGTAAAGAGTTCCTTTGGGACGATAACGGGAACAACGCGGGCGAAGCCGCGGGAAAATGCTAGTAATTTAACAAACCAAAAAATACGTGTCCCATATTTTTACATAATTTAACTGACGGACTAAATAGAATGATATATTTTTAACCCAGTCGTCATCCCCATTATAGCTTTCGTACATTGGACCACTGGCGGCCGCCTCAAGCTGCGGGCGAGCGTGCATCCACCGTGAGCCAGCAGCCGTAACCAGAGCGGCCTTAACCGGATCTTAATCTAATACAGGGTTATTCTCGAGAAAATAAATAAAACAGAAAGTGACAAAATTGGTATTACTTTGTAAACTATCCATATTCCTGGGTCCAAATTTGATCAGAATATTTTTGATTAAGAGTATAAACATAACATTTAATAGAATTTCAATAAGTAGACCAGTTTGATTTTAATGATTTTTTTTGTGATTCTAGTGACTTCCATTTCCTTTCCTTCTCTTTCATCCGGCCAACTTTAGAATTTTATTTTTCATAAACTGAGTTTTAGTATAGTTCTTAGAATGGTATAAGTATAAAGAAACGATTTCAGCAATAAAAATTCGGTCCATAATGGCGCATTCTTAGGCATTCGTAAAACTTTGCTTGTAGTGCGTTCGTTCACGGCGCGCACACATACAAGCCGCGCGATGCACTTTTTATACGAAGAACAATTACTGCTAAAAATAATTGCTGCTATTATATTGTGCTCCGAGCAATCGTAACAACAAGTTGGCGATGAAATTGCAAGCTTACTATAATTTTCATAATGACTGTGAAATATAGTTTATGTATCATTTAACATTCTGTAATGAAAAAGGTTTGATATACATTTTTGTTATGTAACAGCAAGGACCATTAAAACAAGAGGACTGTCATTCTCCATACTTTGGATTGTAACCCGACCGCTAGGGGATTTCCGGGCAAAAACTAGATGGCGCTAAAAAACTAAACATTTAACGATTTTAATTGAACAAAGAAACATAGTATAGTAACAATTAGTTCGTAAACAGCTAATAATACATAAATTTTAACATTTAAGTACTGTGTCACGTTTGCAAATGTGAATAATTGTAAATAATATAATTCTTTTACCAAGCTTATACATAGATGGCGTTGTAAATTCGGGGAACAGCTTTTTGTATGGAGAATGAAGTCCTCTTGTTTGGTCCTTGGTAACAGGAACAAAATAATCTTTGAAATTTTTTTTATAATACCGAATATTGAGTAAATCAAATAAATCTAGTTTTACTTCCAGACTTCAACTACAGGTGGGTAGTGGCGGGTGGCTGCCAGTGTTTCATCCGCTCTCACTTTTTTGGTCGCATTTTTTACTATTTCTCTGTAGGTTCAGATTACCATTTTCTGTTATTTCCTAGAGGTTCCAGTAGTCTACAAAATAGTCATCCGAATCTACACAGAAATGTTTCATAACTCGACCAGGAAAGTGAGTGGTTGAAACGCAGGTACAACTACCCGGGTACCAGATGATGACAGCATATGAAGTGACACTACAATAAAACTGTAAATATAAAGGCTCAAAAATTACCTAGTGAATCAGGTATGTCCCGAAGCTGCGGCGTTCGATGCGCTCCAGGCGGCCGCTCGGAAAGGAAGCGTTCACGATTTTCGCCATCTTTGAAAAGAGTTCAACAATCCGTTTAAAGCACTAAACTTGATAAAAAAAATTGTACATTCAATCATGGATTAATAAAAAAGAAGGATACCGCGCGTTCTAACACGCGAGTGAAGCATGTGTTCGTTCATTGACGAAGTGTTGTCATGTAAATCAAGTTTTCCCCAATCTAGAAGATATTCGTAATCTATTTATGTCGTTAATACGAAAAATATGTGATCAGCAGTAAATAAAATTAATATGCAGTATGTTTTAATGACATTTGTCGTACACTGATTTTTTTTGCTTCTACAACTATTGTTTTTACACCATTTTATCTCGCAAAAAGGCATATTTTTAGCGTACAAATATCAAACGTCAACGTCTGCATTCGCGGGGTACGGCGCGTTATGGCAGCCGACCGGCCCGTTATGCTGGTTGATGTATGCGAGCAGGACACCCATAGCTGATGGTACTAGGCATACATTACTGTCATCTAGTTGTTGGGCAACTTCGGTTTAGATAAATATTAAAGGAGTGTTGTTGACTTACTTGGGATGGCAGCATTCAATTCTGATGGTACTATTTGAGGAGACTCAACAGGTGCTGCAGGCTGGAACAATAAGAAAAGGTTCATAGAGTATAAGGTCATCATTAGAGATTTGTTGTTACAAGGAATATTCCCTATACAACTTGGGAATATCTGTCTCTTTATGTCTAAAACCTGGCTAACTGCTATACAACTCCATATTAGACATTCCCAAACAGTATATCTTCAAACCCGTGATTTATTATAGGGCATTTCTCCAGAAATATGTCTGCGACTCATTCATCTGTCTCCATACATTTAGTATGAAAGAGGGCCAGATGAATGAGGTGACCGCAGACATATTTCTGGAGAAATGCCCTATAGTACATGACTTACCTAGGGCGGTAAAACATAGAATGTCTCAGATCACAGCATTTAACAAATTTCAGAAGGTGAGGATTACAGCAAAATAAAATATCTATACTACTGGGCCATCAAAATGATTATTAGCCATATACTACTTATTTCAAACGACCGTTCGCAGGCTGGATTAAATTTAAACCCTCCTGCGGGCCAGAGATGACCTGCAGGCTGCACTTTGCCGACCACTGCTCATTCTCAAGGGTCTCATTTATGGAACTAATTGAATAAATTACTTACTATTGCAGGTGGTACAACGGCATGCTCTGGTTCATACACAGGAGGCTCATAAGGTGCATAGGTAGAATGGTCTGGGATGGGCGTGTTAGTCACCTCCACAGTTATGTTGGGAACCACACATTCTTCGGCTGGAGGCTGATAAGGCATTGGTTGCTGTGAGAAAGAAGGCAAATGAATCAAAATTATGTTTATGAGGTACAATATAAAATTACCTTTTTCCCAGGTTATCTACAAACGCAAATTGCACGGTGAGTAATAAACCAGCCTGATTAAAAAGATATATCATTTAGTTTCAATCTTAAAACAACTTAAAATGGTTTAAATTCAATTGTTACGACATTTTGATCAGGCCTGTTTATTACTAACGGTGCGAAATGCTGTAGAGGGTTACAAAACTTTGGAACGTAAAATTAAGTAATATATGTGGTTTAGTACCTTTAAATTGTTGGAGTATAGTTGCAAATACATCTTGTATATACAATCATAAACAAACCTGATACACTTGTGTTACTATGCTTAGATGAGGGGATTTTCAAGAGAGATGGAGGACAATATGATGTGAGGCCATTCAAGTCACTACCACGGAGTGGTGAAGTATAATGTGAAGGGAATTATTGTAACATTCAATGTTTCAGAGGCAAGTTTCGTATACTTGGATTATATATTTTCTAACATGTTTTACATTTCGCACAACTAAGATGGCAAAACTAAATCAGGAGTGGAATATTCTACTGAAAATGTATCCCCATTGTCTTTATTTATAAAACTAAATACATCCATTTAGAAAATTGTTTAGCCTATATCTCTTCTTTTTAATTAGAATTTTGACAGTCAGTCCCCCACATTTCTTTGTTTTTCTTGGATATGAGACACTAATATTGTATTAATGTAAGTTATTTCGGTAAGCAATGCAAATTTTCCCATTTACCACATTGAGCACTGTCAGACACAGACTCAGAACATAAATGTTTAGAGTCTGTGTCCAATGGCATTCAATTAGAGAATGCAATCTCGCGAGATTGGGGTTCCGGCGAGATCTCGCGAGATTGTGAATATGAATACCGCGAGATCTCGCCAATTTCGAGATCTCGCGAGATTGGCGGTTTTGTATGGTTGTTCTTGCAATAATCACAAATTGTGATCACAATACTTAAATACATTAGGAGAAAAAAAGGATTAGAGATGTTATGAAATAAACATTTATTTTAACGTATTATTTTTATAAACTTTTACGTAATGACGTAGCTAATAATAATCTATAATTTTTCAATAAACTTTCAAGTAGTAAACTTTGGTGTATCATTATCAATTATCATGTATCTAATCAAATAAGAAATAAAATAAACAATCAGTCTTCTCTTCTGACATAAAACAAACGTCTTTTAATAATAAAATAACAACAAGTCAAAAACTAAAATGAAAAATTACTTCAGGCCCCCGCCCCCGCGCCTGCGCTCCGAAACCGAAACCGATCGCAACTCTGTGTCAGTTCGCGCGCTGTCGCGCTTCAAATAAGACGTTTTTATGCTCGAGCGCAATCTCGTTAAACTCGCGAGATCTCGCCAATTTTTCGATCGAGATCAGTCTCGCTAAAAAAGGCCGAGATCTCGCAAAAACGAGATCTCGCGAGAACGAGATTGCATTCCCTACATTCAATGTGTTAAAGATAGTTTTCCTTTAAATCACATGATGGATAACACAACTTTTCCAAGCTAAATAAAACTTAAGTATAGTCTTGCTAATAATACAAGTGGCCAAGATCAAGACACACTGAGTTCCACTGATGTGACAATGCATGTCATTTAAAGGCATATAAATGCCTGGTAATAATACTGTAAACTAAAGTCTTAACAAAAATGGACATATGAATTCCATTATCTCCTGCAAACTTCAAGTTACATTATAACTTCGGATCTAAAAAGGAATATGTACTAGGATACTACTCATAAGTAGGTCGAATTACCAACAATGCATAGTACATAGAAAAATTGATAATGCAATATTGTGAAATTTAGATGAATTCCAGGTAGAGCAATTAATAAAATTGCGCTTAAATTACTTACTTGACCGTAAGCCATGGCATGCCCTGAGAATTCTGTAGAGCTGATATCACTTCCATCATTGTAGTTGGGATCAATCGACGTTGGTACATTCTGGGGACCACACTCATAATCATCAGCTAAGAGCTGATCTTCTTCTTCATTACCAAGGTTGTAGTCAGCAAGGCTATGGTCCCCTAAATCGTCTGCTAGCAAGTCTTCACTGGAAACAAAATAACATACTATCTTTAAAACACCAAGCACGCGTGGTCACTGACGCTACATATAAAAGGGTTTTTCGCCGCTTTGTTCCATTCTTTATTTCACAATACTTTAATAATGATACAAGAAGGCTTTATACAAAGGTTTCCATAATATTTCCTGTAAGTAATATTGATAAGGAGAATTAATATGTGAATTACTAACTTATCCGACATGTTGACAAAATATTTTTCATGCAAGTGAAAGATGAAGTGCGAACAGATAAAACAAAATCAAATAATAATTCTGTGTCTATGGTATAATTGTTTATGGTGTACTATGTTGCCAGCCCTACAAAAAGTCGGTAGATTCCAGAATTTCAAGCCTCGGAAATTTGACAATCTACGGAATTTGACATGCTTCTTTAGAACCGTGGGCTTCTGTAGACATATTTAAACAAAAATATAGTTAGGAAATTAAACAGCAGGTCTACGTAAGACGATGCCCAAAAAATAAGTCACAGAATAAAAAACTATGATCTGCCAAAACTTATTGGATTGCCTTTTGTTTTACTAAAGTGGCTGAAAAATATAAGTTTTCAGAGTTTTAAGAGGTAGTTTATGGAATTGTACTGATTTTTTGTCTACTATCTATACTATATGTATACTCCAATTTTTTTATAATCGTATTTGGCAACACTAGTAGTTCTTAAATTATTCAAGACATATAAATTTAGAAACCCTGGCTATAGGCGTTCGCTCGCTCACACATGTGTGTTTAACTGGGTACAAGTCGTTTAAAGTATTAACTCAAATAATCAAAATAATGAATATCTGAATAAAAAAAAGTAAAAATCCATCCGACTGACGTCCAGTCCATCAACGTCAATGTCAATCACGAATCACGATTCAATTAAATTCAAGACTTCAATTTTCAAGTGTATTTAAAGTGTTACTTCATTCATGCTTTCTTGATTGTTGTATTGTAACATTATTCCATTGCCTACTTTTGCACATTTCTTTAAATTAAATATATCGCTTAAAATGACTGAATCGGACTTTGAAATGGAGTATTTAGATGAGGATGAAGACGTCGTACAACAATGCGTACAAGCGTCAGAAACCACCGATTCGTCCGTGCCTCTCGCCTTGAGTAAAGTACCGGCTTCTAAATATGTCGTTCAATTAACGCCACAGGAGATTAGCTCAGGTTCCCTGCTTGTTGAACGTACACCTGTCACTAGAACTTATAAAAGAAAGAAGACGAGAGAAGACGAAGATTCGGACTATGACCCCAATGATGATGTTGTGCCCGGCCCTCGTCGTTATAAGAAGAAAATGCTATCGTCGACCCCACGACTCACTCCAATGGTTGACCGTAAACCAAAAATAACACATACCATGACTAAAAAGGAGGAGTTAAAATTTAGAAAGTCTTTGGACATTAAAATCCCAAATTTTGAAGATCCACTTTGCCTGCCTGTTAAAGCTATTTTGAGGGACGAAAGTGACGTGAGAAAGTTGAAAAACTGGAATAATCTGTGCTTGAATCACTTTAGGAACCATGATACCACTTTAAAACCTGATGTTGGACACACTGAAGGCTCCCAAAGGACTATAGTGTTGAGAAATGTTAAGAATAAACTGACCGGTAAGAGTGTACTGTCAAAACCATTTATGTACTAAATGATTGTACCTTTTAAAACAAGGATCATAATTTATGAACATCATCAAAACCTTACATTGTACCCTAACTGCAAAAACCTCTTATCCACATTGGGTAGAGTTTCAAGAAAAACACATTTAAAGGTATGTGTGCTAAGAGAAATTTAATGTAGTTGTATATGATGAAATAAAATAGTACAGTTTAATTGTATAAGAACAAAATGTTACAATTTTTGTAGCACATAATCTTTTCAATGCATTTTTCCCACAAGTCTAATAAAATCTAGATAGGCAGTTTTTGCAGTAAGGGTAAAGGCAGGGTCGCGCCGCCCCTGTGTGCAAAGTGTGCAGCGCACACATGCGTCAGGGCAATAGGGGTGCCGGAATTCGAAACACAACGACAATAAAGAGGTGCTTCATGGGTTTCGCACACAGGCACTGCCAGGGGTTGGCGCGGCCCTGGATAAAATTATGGTTTTGATGAGGTCCATAAACTACTATCATTGAAATCTCCCAAGTCCTTGAAATTTTGTTTGTCAATCTGAAGATATTTCCTATATTAAACAGTTTTATTTAGTTTGACCCCACATCATATTTGTTTGTTTCTAATTTGTAACAGCCTTCTCGACTAATTCTTAAAGAACTCTATACCAGTGGAGACCCCTACTTATTAGGGAAGTGTTGTGGAGGCCCGGGGCAGTAGCCCCGCTTGCCCTCCCCCAAATCGGGCCCTGCAAACAGGGCAATCTTAATATATTGTATCAGGACATTTTCACATTCATGTTTAGTTTTAATAGCCATATTCTACATATATTTTTTTATATTTTAAGGTAAAAACGAAACAACAATTTGGGGCAAGATAACAGCTCAGAGTAAAACTGACAAGAAATCCGAGGTGTATCAATGTGTACTTCCTAAGTACCGAGAGGCGAAACTCTTGGACTTCGCTGCAACCTCAACCAGGAAGATGAAACCTGTGCAGAGTCTGGAGACGGTAGTGCTGACCAAGGAAGATGATAAAGGGGAGGTGCTGGTTGTGTATAAACCCAAGCAGGCACTCAGTGCTGTGTATAAGCTTGAAGAGGAAGAGAAGTAAGTGTATATTATACACTGGCCAGCTTTTTTTCTTATAAGCTGACTAACTCGCGACCCTTTGGCATAGCGATTATTCGACCCGGTTGTCAGCCGTGGCATTCCCCGGGGTCGAACCAGGTCGCTAGCCAGCCCACCCTGAGTGGATCGGACTGGGGCACTGGCCAGCAATAATTTTGCTGCCCTTGAATGCGCGAAAATCACTTGTTATACTTTTTTAGTTACCGATTTACACATTTATCAAACCTGCAACAATTTTAAATTTCCCTAAAACTAACAATAAGTGCTCAATTTGATTATCACATACACAAAACTTCATAATCACTATCTATCCCTTTTGACACTTCATAAAAGTGGCTGATTTGAACTATCTGGAAAGTATCCTATTCTTATTAGCAACAATAAATTTGCTTCTTGCAGTGATGACGCAGACGAGGCTAAGAAGGATGATGAAAAGAAGAAGTTCCTGAAAGAACTTACTGTGTGTAAACTGTGTGCTCCTTGCTACCAAGGTTCATGGCGCGGTTTCAAGAATACTGCTAATAAGAAAAGTGAGTATTTTGGAAATAACTGTCCGAATCTCCTTAGCTGCAATAAGTAGTAAATAACTTTCGACAAGGGTTGCCAGACATCCCGATTTTGGCGGGACGTCCCGATTTTTAAATCCAAATTAAGTGTCCCGCGCGGGACAGTCGTTTTTTTACTTTGTCCCGCTTTCGACGACAGAATCCCGCTTTTTTACTAAAAAAATTTCAAAATTACGACTTGGAAAAAAAATCTGGCTCTTGTTTATCAGAAAATACTCCTCATGTAATTATGTTTGATATAAGTTATGATGACCATTATAATAAAAATCAGCTCATTCTAGCACATTATCCACAAAAATATTAGTTTTCGACAAATTGCATATTGAGTGTAACTAGACGCTTGTTTACTACTAAGGAAGAGGATTATATGCATCTGTTTTAAGGCATTTATTATAAAATTTATAGAACACTTCTACAGTCCGCATTGACATACCGATATTATTTATATTTTTATGCCACACCTGGCCATAAAGTGGCTTTTACCGCACGCTACGCGTACGGAAAAAGCCGCTTTCTGGCCAAGTGTCGACATAAAATGATGTACACAACACGGGAGGTAATAAAGCCGAAAAGCCGAGATCGCAGATGTTTGCGTCCCGAGATGTTAGCGAGGGACATAAATATGCGATCGAGGGCTTTCTTTATTTTACCACCCTAGTTGTGTAATTTACTATATATACATTGTCCTTTTATATTGTTTCTCAGAGAGTGTGATCTGTCCAATATGCGCGCGGTCATTCGTCAGCGTGTACAACCTGCTAGCGCATGTGAAGACTCACAACGCCTCCGACGTGCAGAAACACAAGAGGGTGCTCTGCAAGACTCTAGCTAGTGTGAGTATTCGCATGTCTGTACGATTTATAGGGATATTGACTAATGTTGAATTTTACAACATAATATAGTCACATGGATTGGAAAATACTAAATTATCATAACACAAAAGAAATAAGCAAAAAATGAAAAAAAAAAAAAAGTTTTTTTATATCGTCGTAAAGAAAAATTAAAGTCAATTTCGGAATGCTGAAATAACACTGAAAAAAATAAATGTATGACAACTATGTGCTTAAACGCACTTTTTCGTGCTCAAAATGGCTAAATGCTATATTTTCATACAGACTTAGTACAGCGACGGAACGGATGACGTCATAAGTTCCTACCGTTTTGTATAGAGCGTTTTCAATGCTCAGTGCGATCTGCTACTTTTGATTACAATTTGTGGGTGTTATACTTATACAAATGTATTAGGTGTCATATAGATATTTGTTCCTCACCAATAGTAGAATCGATTTACGACAGAAAAAAATCGAGTCAACAGGCGAATTACTAGCATAGAGGCATTCTATATTATTCCTCAGTTATGGCAACGGATTTGTAATATTAAGATTGCAAATGTGCATGAGCCTGAGTCACTTACCATCAGGTGAGATGTGTGGTCGTTTGCCTTTCCCATGACCTAAAAAAAATATATATGCACGCGATCATTTGTCAGCGCGTATAACCTCCTAACACGTGTGAAGACTCACAACGCTTTCAAAGTGTAGCTCTAAATGGTAAAGCTTTTTTAAGTATTTATATTTACGTCACCCCAGGTCATAAGTGTCTTTTTCTGGTTGGTATGCAGACAGAAAATCCTACTTCCTGCCCACGGGAAGACGTACCTATAACTGTGCAGAGTGTTTACTTGCTTCAGTTATTTTTTTGGGCTTGTCACCATTTTTATGAAGCGATGTGAATGTTGAGTTAGTTCATTGTGTCGAGTCGCTACAACTTCACTGGATCGTATATCAGTGAACCGTAAGAATAAGCTGTTCATTTCTAATGCCTGGACCCGTTTATAGTACATTGTGTATTTAGGAAAGTAAGAAGGGGATTACTAACGAGAGTCTATTAGAAGCCCGACACCCACAATGTTTTTCATCATATTTGCCAGGAAAAAAAAATAAAACATAAAAATCAAATAAATTAAACGCACCCGCTAAAAGACGACTTCAACAGCGTTTAGTTTTCAATCTTGACTGGCGTGGCCATACTGCCAGATTGTACCGATTTTCGTAATGAAATTTACTGAAATAATTGCAATACCTACTCTCTGAAATGATAGTAAAATATACCGTATAACATACAGTAACGTTGGTTTTGTAGCCAAGTTTTGAAGAAAGGAAATAAGGCTTGGCTGATTTGAAACCTCCTTAGTCTGAAATGACGTACGAGTGGGTTTTATATTTTAAAACCAAACTCATAACTCCCTCGGGAGTTATAGATTTTCATACAGATTTACCTCCCGTGGGAGTTATAGATTTTTGTAACCCACGGGAGGTAAATCGACTCTAGCTGCTCTGTACGCCTGCGTGTTATAACACCCTTTACTGTGATGAAAAATTAGTAATTAACTGGTGTTAGAAGCCGTAAGGTACAGAAATACATTACATAAGATATCTCTCCACAGGTGGTGGAGTACCACTACAAGTGCCGCATCTGCCATGAGAAATGTGCCAGCATCAAGGACCTCCGGAAACACGTCCTCACGCATCAGAGTAAGTTTTTATATTCAACTTATCACTGATAAAGTAAATCAAGTTGCACTTGAAAGTTGTATACATATAGGTTTGTCGAGTAAAGAAATGTTGATGCAGAATAAAATAAATAAATAAATATTAGGGGTCAATCTTACACAAATCGAACCAGTCCCATAGTAAGCTCAATAAGGCTTGTGTTATGAATACTAGACGACGATATATTTAATAGATACAAATATCATACCCACATTTCTATAATCATCCCCGCCTTTATCGGTTTTTATGGCCCGGGTCGTCACTGGTTGAGGTATAATACTAGCCAGTATTGTAGTCCAAGGACAAAATTCCAAGAAAAATCTTATTAGGGATTGCCCTGGACAATGAAGGCTCTTCTGAACAACGTACCTTTGCTGTATTATAGAGTGCTCCTTATTTTGTCGATTTTTTTTATTTCTTGCGGGGCATCCCTTTATACGTCTAAACAGTTGAACAATTTTCTAGAAATTTAGCATAGGAGCCGGGAGGGAACCCAAGGAAACTTATAAAATAACTTGTAGGTAGATAAATCTACAGATCGGTCCGTGGAAATTATTGATTCAAATATTTAGTATTTTTTTCAGTTTTCCTAACTAATCTGATTCAACTATTTTCTTTCAGTTACCGAGCAGTTTCAATGTGAAGTGTGTAACCGTGTGCCTAAGCCTGTTTTCAGTATGATGTAGCTACAGTGATCGCCTAAAGACCAAGGATGTAAGTGAACCTATTCGAATAAAATTATTTTTTAATAGATTACGTTGCGTATATTATTTTATTATCCACATGTGGTCCCAGAAGTAACCAGAAGAAGGTTCTTCTGTACGTGCACAGGGGAACAAGACTTGTTCTTAGTAGTTATAGTATACCATAAAGTACGAGTAATGGCGTCATTTGCTTCTCTCTTAGCGAAGTAACTACGCAGAAAAAAGGGGACTTTTTTCCACACCTATTTAGAAAAACGCTTTTTCCTCGTTCATAGGAGGGATCGAAGCGGTGATTTTCTGTTCAAAGACAAAGTATGTATTTTTTAATTACCTTTTTAACAGACTTTAAAAATGTACGAAGGTTCTCAGTTCGTTGGGACTCCTTAAACCGAGTGAAATAAGTCGAAAACGGCTGGACCTAATTGGATTTTTTTTCTTGAAGATGCATTCCTTCCAGGTTCTATTATCACCAGGTCAGGGTCTGATGACGGGATCTTGGAGATATCGAGGGAAGTCTTCACACATTCAGTGGCTTTCGGGAAGAAAATTCGGGAACTTGGCACTGTTGTGTTATGTGTTAGAATATTATAGGCCTCATCATCATCATCAGACTCCCACTGCTGATGACGACGATGAGTTCACTGCGGGTTGGGGACTTCACATACGAGTACATACACCATTAAATTTCTTCGCGGATACATGCAGGCATACCTACAGCGATTTGACAATGTGAGAAAAAAAATTATGGGCAAGTTTATTATTCGGCAAAAATAATCAAATCATATGAGGGAGGTTAAAAGTTGGCCAAATGGTAAAGATGCCGAAATGTAACTATCAGTATAGATAAGTTGAAAAGTAGCCAAAATGGACATATTTATACTGGCACTTCGAAATGTAGGCAGCATTAAAAAGTTGGCAATCACGTAACAGATCGGCTTCGAGGCCACTCGGTAAAGTCTCGGAGTGAGTCACTCCTACCCGAGGCCTTTCAAAGTAGGTAGGTACATACCTAATTATCTAGGACTTAGATGCCTTTCTGTTTTTCGTGTTATAATAAACAACATGCACATTTTAATTGCAAGGGAGCCAGAATGAATAAAAGTTTTATTTAATGCAATTAAACATTTAAAATGCCGAATCAATAATTTACCCTCCCCTCATTTTAAACAGTCATACAAATAAGGGGTGAAGTAATTACGCATGTTGCCATGTGGTGCATTTGCTGATTAGTACCTATCATACATAATGAATGACTACATACATACTCCGACATTGCTGACTAATAGCTAATGACTATAGCCCAAGTGAAATGACTGCGTTACTTCGTCAGTTAATGTGGAATAAGTTACAGTCAAAAAAGTGATTTTGAGTCCATCGAAATAAGTATGGCAGCGTAACTGAAGCTCAAAATCGGCCCTACGGAATAAGTACTAACGGGGCGGAGCTAGCACTTAGTTCTGAAGAAAAACTAGTGGCAAATAAAATTCTCACGTCAGTACCTAGTCCTTGTAGCCGATCACAGATTTTCGTCTTTTAAACGATATGCAACCTATCCAAAAAAACCGGCCAAGTGCGAGTCGGACTCGCGCACCGAGGGTTCCGTACAAACTCATAAGTAGATACATGAATAGTCCAAGAAAAACTATATGGCGATAAGTTTAGTAGGAGCAAATAAGTATGTGTTAAGATTTTTGCAAATTTCTCAAAAACAGTGCAAGTTAGGAAAACCGTTCTATTTTTCCTGTAATATATAGAATGACATTAATAATTGGTAATTATTACAGATTTTTCTGTTCAGTAACTTCGAAGATAATAGGGGGGGAACGGTATTTTTTTTAACGTTTTTCGCCATAAATCAAAAACTACTTATTTAAAAAAAAATACAAAAATACTGTTTTAATCTACAAATTAAGCCCTTTCATTTGATACCTCACTCAATATAATAGCCCTACTTTCAATTTGCAAAGTCTCATTACGGACCCCTTTAAAAAAAAAGTAAAAAAGTTACAAGAATTTTTTTACATCCTATAAGCTCGGGTTAGCGGTTCTTAACACTATTCCAAATTTCAAGTCGATAGCATCAGTAGATCCTGAGATATCTTGCTGTGACAGACGGACAGACAGACAGACAGACAGACAGACAGACAGACAGACAGACAGACAGAGTCGCACCATAAGGGTTCCTTTTTTACCATTTTGGTACGGAACCCTAATGAAGACTTCTCAAACTTAATACTAATATCTGCCATAAACGATTTAAGACTCACACACAGTAAACATTAAGTTGGTTATCAATACCACTTGATACATAAGACGTATTGATTTTAAAAAGTTGGCGTTGTGGGGCAACTTTCAACGCCAATTTTGTTAGACGTTATCGTTCCATACATTATATTTCGATGTTTGAGACAAGCTTTTATAGCCGATTGTACCTTTTTACCCGACTGCGGCGAAGCCCAAAGGAGGGTTTGACCTCTATGTATGTATGTATGTATATATGTATGTCCGTTCCTATGTCCGCTCGTAACTATTCAACGGCACAGCCGATTTTGATAAATGATAGGTACATCATTAGATTCGTCTTGATGGCGCGAGTGTCACTGGGTATAAAGTTCGTTAAAATAAACAAAATGGCGGATTTTATCCACTTTTAAAGTGCACCGCGGTCGGGTTTTTTTTTAGTAAAAATATTTATTTGTATAGTTGTAAACTGCATTTCCGGCTCCATCTTCAGACGTTTATATCCTTGCAAAATTTCAGCTCAATCGGAAACCGGGAAGTGGGTAAATTTAACTTGCAAGATTTGATTATAGAAAAACAGACTGACAACGGGACAGGTGAAATAAAATAAAAGCTTGTAAAAAGTATTAAGTAAATCGCTACTACTAAAACTGGGCTATCTGGTATACCAGAAGGTCACTACCCGAAGCGGCAAAAGAAATAATACATATTTTGAATCAGATTTGTAAAAGAGCCCTTGAGGGCCTACTTGCAGAAATAAACTATTTTATTTTATTTTTTATAATAATAATAATAATAATAAATGTTTATTTCAAGTCACATAAGGAACTCATACATTAATATTAATTAAAACTAAGAGTTAAAATAAAATAAAATTAAATTAAAATATCACATTATCACAATTAGGTACATTTCAAATTTGACATTGTCTTAATACTATTCAATACTATTCAATTTACTTGCCATTCACATCCTGGTGCACGGAAATCCAATGTTTCAGGATTTTATTGCACGGGTTCACGGTAAATAATGCCAGAATATCATTATTCAGAGGATTCTGCCAAACGTTAGCCCAAACTGATGCTATGCGGGACCTTAGGATTGCATAGAAATCCGGTACTCCCGCATCAGCAAACATGGCTTTGGCACTGCAGTAACGAGGTAGTTTCATGAGTATCCTGAACGCATCGTTGTACTGAACCCTAAGTGCATTGTACGAGCGTTTGGTAAAGCTGGACCATAGTGCACATGTGTAAAAGCATTGGCAAAATGCCCTAAACAATGTGATTTTTACATCTTTGGTACACTTAGAGAATCTTCGCTTCTTTATTCGCTTCTTTATTTTTTATAAGACGCTAATAACTCCGTAACCACCACCTGCACACCAGTCTCGTACAGAAATTGTGTAACTTTGGAAACTTCTCTTCTCTGCAATGCTATCTGAATTTGACGACCGGAACAGATAAATATACATACCTAAACCCACGTGCATCGCCTTGCGGTCGTTTGGGCACCGTGTAATAGCAGTAATTTTTCTCCCTACAAAAGCTCCATCGCGCGCTTGAATGTGTGCGCGCCGTCTACGAACGCACTACAAGCAAAAAAACAAGAATGCGTAAGAATGCTTCAGTATGGTCTGTGTGAGTGAATACGTGTCGCGCGCTCCTAAACCAAAGTATAAAGACAACCCAGTATAGTTCGTCTTCGGCGTTTAGGAGCGCGCGACACGTATTTACACTGACGCACGATCGCGCGTCTGTGTGAATGCACTCCGTACTGTGGCATGGGCGCCCATAGGCAAATGCTTGCTTGTGGTGCGTCCGTACACGGCGCGCACACATGCGCGCTCCCGATGAACCTTTTGTCGGAAGAAAAACTACTGCTTATACCTACTGTGCCTAAACGGCCGAAGTTGGACTACTTGTTCGTCTTTATACTTTGATTTGGGCATTTATTGGTGTGCCCCAAGGTGGTTAGAATATTATTTAATTGATCCGTGGTGTGCCCTGATTCTTCGATCCAGATCAGACGCAGTCCGGTAGAAAGAAGAAAGCAGAAAAAGTCAAAGTCTTTATTGTATGTGAGAGTGATGTGATAATTGTTACATTAGGTATAATATATGATTAGAATCCGCCTCACTAAAACTCTACCTTTTCAGATGAACTTACATACACAAGTCAAACTAACTGTACTCACTTTTCTGTCCTTTTTTGTACGATGTCATAAATCAAGTAGCTTATCCACTGAACTATACGCTCCATTGTATTGGTATCCCATAGTATCCCTGTCCCCTGTCATATTACCCCATCGGACCCCAAAATTGATGCGTGACGTCAGCAGGTCATTGACCCCACCCCCGCGTTCAGTGACCTCGGATATTAGGGGTGGTCTATCATCCAAAAAAATCAAAGATTGAGGGAATGTATTTGGCAAATTAGTGGGAATGTATAGGTAAATAAAAATGGCTGCTATTTGAAAAACATCCAAGGCCTCAATCAAACACTGAATAAATAAAAACTGGCCAAGAGCATGTCAGACCATACTCAGTGTAGGGTTCCATAGCCGTAACTATAAGGTAACAAATACGAAGTAAAAAAAGTACAACAACAAAAGAGCGTATCTTCATAGCAATTACGTCCTTTTGTTGAGAAGCGCAGTTTATCGGCAATAACTCAAAAACGATTAATTCGATCTTGTTGAAAATAATTTTCGTTGAAAGTATTAATTAAGCGTTACCTTCGTGATTTTTTTCATATTTTTCGGACACATGGTTTGGAAGATAGAGGGGGGGGGGGGGGGGGCACACAATTTATACAACTTTCGGAGCAATTATTTCCAAATATATTCACTTAATCAAAAACATTACTTTAAAACCTTATAGTGTTTTTTAAAGAGCTGTCGAACTATGTACCACACATTGATAGTTGCTATAAAAATTATTTTTTAGCTTCTGTAACATGTATGGAGTGCCCCCCCTAAAAATACTTATTTTATCTGTTTAACTACCAAACTAAGTAGCGGCTCATACAAGACACCTATATTCCAAATTTCATAAATATCCATCATGTAGTTTTTGAGTAGGTAAAATGTCTGTGACATACGGACAGACGGGCGGACGGACATGACGAAACTATAAGGGTTCCGTTTTTGCCATTTTGGCTACGGAACCCTAAAAAGTCAATGAAGAAAAATATTTCTTCGATATCCATAAAATGTTAGCTTAATCACATACAATGTGTGTTCTGTGCATGCCAAGTAGACCTAGGAATGATACTTGCATTGTGCTCTAAGCTAGGTAAAAATCGTTACCTTCGTTACTTTAGATTAGAATATAACTAACATTTTTTAAATATTAGGTTCCAAACTTATGCCGGTTTAAGTGGATCCTACTTTGAACAATTTTGGGACATTCCACTTTGTGTAAAAATTCCAATCCGTGAACTTCCACAACAGGCCTATTATATCGCCTTATCTTATGGTTTAAGCAACTCACTCTCCTACTCACTACTACTTTGCGTTTTCGCCTCGCGGCTACTATAACACCCAACACGGGCTCAGCTAAGTTTCTTGCCGGAATCTTCTTAGCTGGGCTAGGTCTAGTGAACCGGCAACTAAAACTCCCATTCGTTCGATTCACACACTCGCATAAGGACAGGTTGATCCGCTTCACCCTTCCCGCTGGTCCGCTGCTCACTTTGAGCAATCAGCGTAACTTCAAGGTGGCCCTGGCCTTGCGTCCTGGTTCGACCCCAGGCGCTTTGGCCCCCACCTAGGCCGACCCTTTCAAGGGGAACGGGACTAGCGACCTAGTGGTAGTGGTGGTTTTTATCCGGGAGCATTGCACGGCTCCCGCGGGATAGCTAAATTGCCCTCTACACCGTGCCCCCGAATAACCCGAAAAACTTTAACTATAGATTCTATCAACTATTAGGAGTAAAAAAAGTTATATGATGTATGGTCGAAAAACGGTTACTTTCCGAGATATTAATACTTTTTTAAATGAAAACTCCCAAGTGTGTAACAAGTCCTTCTAAATGTGACTAAGATAATTTTACATTTTTTTTAAATCATTTAACTAAACAGCAATTAATCTTCGCAGTATTAGAAGGTAAGCGACTACGAGTCCAAAAAAAATTACCTTTTGTTTCTATTTTAGCTTTTTTTTCCTATTTGATATCTTTTCCTCAAGTAAAGACGTGATTAAGTATAAGGAGGGGCTCAATTTACTGATTTATTTTGTTCCATAAGACTATTAATGTAAAATGAGAAAATTCGACCTATGTTGATATAACGTTATTTACTTGTAATACCATTGGGAATACGTGGTTAAATTTTTTCGGGTTATTCGTGGGCACGGTGTATACGCGCACAGAGACGATTCCGTACAATCTCGTCAGTATAGCTACGTGAATAATTCAAGAAAAACTGTATGGTGGCACAAACTTAACTTTGCTCTTGTAAAACTGTTGTCCCCATACATCGTCATATGCCGCGGTTAGTTTAGTAGGAGCAAATAAGGTTGTCTTACGATCTTTGCGAATTTCTAAAAAACGCTGCAAGTAAGGAGAACCGTTTTATTTTTCCTGTAATATTTAGGATAATATTCATAATCGGTAATTACCTATTACAGATTTTTCTGTTCAGTAACTTCGGAGATAATAGGGGGGAATGGTATTTTTTTCAACGTTTTTTGTCTTAAATCAAAAACTACATGTCTAAGAAAAAAATAAAAACGGTTTTGGAATCCACATGTTAAGCCCTTTCATTTGATATCCCACTCGAAATATTAGCTCAACTTTTGATTTTTGACATACCATTTCGGTCCCCTTTAAAAAAAAGTAAAACAGATATAAGATTTTTTTTCTGTGCCATAGGCTCGGATTAAGGGTTTTTAACACTATTCCAAATTTCAAGTAGATAGCATCAGTAGATCCTGGGATATCTTGCTGTGACAGACGGACAGACAGACAGAGTCGCACCATAAGGGTTCCTTTTTTACCATTTTGGTACGGAACCCTAAAAAGGATAAATCACTAATGCCAAATCAATCTTTACACGAAGGTATCCTCAAATAAGCTATTTTTCCATAGTTATTTACGGTTTATGGAGAATCGACAATGACATGATTAAACAGGCTAATCTCTATACAAGAATTATTTACTGGCATAGAATTAAAATCTACTGTAATTTCAATGGGAACCCTTCATAATTAATAAAAAAATCATTATGTTACTTAAAAACTACAATAGCGGAAACTTTCAACAAAATACAAATTTGATTTATACGGATTGCCCTACAACGCACCTACCATTATAGACAGGGGGAGGTCCACAATAGCAGTGTCACTTGTTCCTAAAATAATACGAGGGGCCCATTGTTACAGATACGAGGTGTCGCGAAAACGACAAAAACGTCTGTCGCCATTTATTGGAACTTGTTATCTGTCGAAATATGAAATACTAACTTTTATATGTCGAGCGAGATGCGTCGTTCCGAATAGTATCACCCCCTTGTGGGGCGGGGGTTGCTAAGGGAGGAGGGTGGTAGGATTTTAGTATTGAGTACAGGGAGATGGGGTGAAATTGGATGATGGGTTAGCAAGCTATACAGTATGTAGGTAAACTTACGAAAACCAGGCGATAAATAAGATTGTGGTATATAAATTATTGGTTTTCGTAAGTTTACATACTGTATATAACCTAATGGTATTTCATCAGACAAACGCGTCTTCTGGTTCCGTTATAATCAGAGATTGGACAAATTTGCGTCATTGCTGCTAAAAAATGTGGACATGACTCAAAAATATAATCAAATAATTAATCATTTCATTAATTTCTTACCTGAGATTTAATTTTGATAATCAAAAAATACACAGGTTTGTTACATTGTACATTTATTAAAGAAAATAATCAGTATTTACCAGCGATGACGCAAATTTGTCCGATCTCTGGTTATAATGGAAAAGTAATCCTCTCAGCCGCTGCACCGTCGTCGTATATCAAAAGAACATTCAGTATCTGGCAGCAATCAAAATAAATAAATTAACGCTAACCATCAAATTATGCTTCCAAAACTGCTCGGATAAAATCAATCCCATCAAAAACATTACATGTAAAACGATGCAAGTCTCGCAACACATACTTCAACAAAAAAAATTTGAGATGACTTCCAAATAAGGACGGTGCTTTGAGGATCAATTGCTTTATTAAAAATAACTAATATACTTTACAATAAACTTCAAACTGCTTGATGCTTTTAATTTTTTTTGTATGATTATTGGTTACTGTAATGTAAGACGGCTGGACCGATTTGGAAAATTCTGTTTTTGTTCGACAGGGTACATCCTTCTTTAACTTCCATTTAGTCCCATTGCAACCACGACAGGATCTGATGATGCGATCTAAGGCAAAACGAGGGAAATCTTCAAATATAATAAAGCGTTTTAGGTATTTCTTATATGTAGTAAGTAAGTTCATTTGCTATTGAATACTCCGGCTCCGGGTTTGAAGTCGGTTATTTTAATTTTTTATTAGGCAAGGCAGGTTTTTAATGTCGATTTTTTGCTCTCCTATTCTGCCCTCATAACAGAGAAAGGGCGCATCTGGTTTTTTTTTCCAAAATTGATGTACATATATATTTAGATTCGTCTCTTTTTATTGATTCTAAATGTATATCTAACTCAATTTTGAAAATAAAAATTCAAATGCGCCCTTTCTCCGTATGACGGCAGTATTGTCTCAATTTCCTCATCATTCAAAGTTTTCAGCGGTTGCTACCGCTCAAGAATGTAAGAAACAAACGAACTCCTGTTTTTTCAACGTTTATTGCGTATTTGTAATTGGGGCTTGGAAAGCGGGCGGGCATGCGCTGTGACGATCGTCACTTCATTCATACCGTTCCCCTCTCCCTCAAAGAAACAGAGATGTTGACAAAAAACACGAGACAGTTGTATTTTTTTATTGAACTTCTGAAATAAGAGTAAAATTATTAAAAAATTACGGTCGATATAAAATAAATTCATAACTTTTACTGGTACTTACACGTGTGGTAGTAGTGGTTGAGGTGAATGATACACAAACAATTACATAGAGTACTAATTGCAATAAAGGTAATGAATGAACGAATGAGTGAATGTGATTTATGTGCACGATTGCATTTACATATTTTAGAAAAATAGCTCAAACAAATAGCAGAAAATATGAATATGGAGATTGTTGGCTTCTTCTCTTTGGATTTTATGGTTAATTTATATTAATCCATCAATATCAATCCTTTATTCATTTATTATATTATTTTAAACGTATAATGCTATCGCCTAGGTATGTAAAATTATATTAGGTACATTTTAATTTGTTTGATTTAAATCAAACATTTTTTCTAAAAAGTAATTGAACCCCGAAGAAATTTTTAGTCACTCTTTCAGTTTGCTGTCGAACTTGCTATCGGTGCTATAAAAGAACTCTAATTTCAAAATCCCGGTGTCATTACATGACATGTTGTTGTGTGCGTGACCTCAACTCTGGTACCGATACCTATACCAGCCATCGCCATTGAAAACGACGACTCGTTCTAATGTATACGTTTATACGTATGATCGAGAGGGACGAATGCTTTTTTTTAAGACCTGACACTTACGAGTCCCAATGACTCTTCGGTAAGTATCGAACATTAAGTTGGGGGCTGAGTCGGTCCCTGGGATCAAACCAGGTCACTAGCACCAGACCACCGGGAAAGTTCGCTGATTACTCAAAGTGAGCATCGGACCAGCGGGCGAAGTTGAAACGGTACAACCTGTCCTTATGTAGAGTGTGTGTATAGAACTAAAGGGAGTTTTAGTTGCCGGTTCGCTAAAACCTAGTCCAGCTAAGAAGACTCCGGCAAGAAACTTAGCTGAGCTCAACAATGTCGGAGTGAAGTTAAGGCGAATGTTGTATGTCTGCGATAAATGGATCCTGCTAAGGAGGCTGCCCTTACGTCAAATGTATCGAAGTTCACTCGCGAACGTAGAGAAGCTCTTGGTAACTTCTGTAGGTCTTCAGTTTGAGACGAATTTACATGCCGTTTGACACTGATCGGCCATTTTACTAATCATGCGTTTTAAAATAAAAATGCCCGTCAACTGCGTGCTATTAATTAAACCACAGCAGTTTCGAATTCAACGGTCACGTTGAAAAAATATCAAGCCTCGCCTTGAATCATTGAAAAAATAGCTTAAATGCATAAGCGTTTTAAACGTCCAAGGCTTCTTAATGAACGTTTGTTTTGTACATCTGGGCATGGCAGAGGGTTAGAATAAAAGCAACAGTTATCGGGTTTTTTATATATTTAGAACAAGAAATGTATAGTTACAACCATTGAGGATATTAAATATCATATTGTAAAAACTATTGTATAAAGTGAAGAGAATGTGACATTTTTTCATATTTTTTTATTCAATTATAATTAATTCCAATAAATTAATAATTATAGACACATAAATTACGTGAAAATATTAATGAATAAATTACATAAAACAGCCAAGTAACCACTACTGATGTAAATATTTGGTTATTAATGCTTACAATAGGAATGAGTATTTTTAAAAATTTCTATCCCGCTTGAAGGATGTCGCGTAGCAATTTTCCAAAAACCGCTTCGGTCCCGGGAACCGAGCGTCTTAAGCTCCTTATTGGTGTTTGGAAAACTTTACAATAATTTAAAAATCCTTAAACGATCTTACAAATTATCGGGAACAACATTTAATTCTAAGACACTAAAACTGAATCAATATTTGGAATTTTATCGACCTCCCTCACCCGTTTACTAGCTGGAGCCATGTACTGCATGTACACTAGGCGTTCACGCCAAGTGCCATGTTTCTTGCCTGGTATCGTTTTCGAGGCGGGCTCTAAGTAGGAAACCGGCGAGAGACAATGATGCCAGGTTTAGTGTTGTCTTAATTCCATCTACTATTTCTTGTGCAAATCAAACTCCTCACAAAAGCTATAATGAAGTAGAGGTAATTATTAAACCGACACAATAAGTATATAGAAATACCTAACCTTTAGGTACAATATTAACTAAATCGGTTAATACGATCAACACAGACACCTACCTCTTAATTTTTAAATATTGTAACCATAAAAAGACGAAAAGAAACTTCAACATTGATTTTAAATACCGGAAGATCTTAAGTGTTTTTTAACTTTTTTTTCGAATTTTTTATTACTTTTATAAAATACGTATTTGTATCAAAGTGGAGTCAGCTAGCGAACGAGGAAATGGCTGACTGTTTCATAATCTCATTTAATTATAAATATCATTGCTTTCATTGCCTAACACATCTTAACGTTGAAGTTGGTAAAATACTTATTCAATACTTTATTTCGAGATGCTTATCTTACGATGCATTTTGTCTAATTATTTCCTATCCTTACTCGAGTCTGTTGGAAGTTGGGATGATTTACTGTGTTTTAAATACTCACAAAGACCTCAAAAAGTATCTATGATACGGTCCATACTTTCAGGTCTCTAATAATATGGGAATATGAATGAATATTGCCTACGTTTACGTACTAGGAGTATCACATGCTACTCTGCACGATTCTGAGTTTGTCCCCATTCTATCACTTAACCTGAAATGAGTAGCCGGGTTCGAGGGACAGGCGCAAGGGCAATGTCTAAGTTAGGCTCGTGCCAGGACTTACTTGTTTAGACACAAGCCTGACTCGTGCCTGTTCCTAGAGTCCTCGAGAAATGGGAACGAACCATTGTGCTATGCAGTTAATAGAGGAATCAACACCGAAAACGAACTTCTAATAAATAGACAGTGAAATTGATATTACATGATATTACTTTTTTATTATTTAAATTCGAAACTATTGTTAATTTATTCACAATTCGCGTTCCGAAGCTGGTCCGTTGCCGTTGTTTTATTTACATATTTATTGCAATCTTTTTAGCGAATGCTCTAAGCGTAAGTTCGACCCGTCGTTTGACGGAGCCTGGGGTTTCAACGCGAGTGTCTTTCCGGCCTTTTCACTGTCTATAATGATTATTATAGTGCGGCCACACACGACCTGCCCTAACTCCCGCCAGCGCTCGGCGACCCAATACCAGCGTTAGACGGCTTTAAGAGCTATTCATATGTAAAATACTCCATTAAAGCTTAGCTAAACTGGTGTTAAAGCGCTGCATTTCAGGTAATAAGGACTAGGTCATCACTCATGAAATGCAGAAATTTAGATCAAAAAGATCCTATTAAAAATATTGCTTAGTTTATTGTCTCCTATCGACATATTATATTGCTTCAGGTTGTTTTTTCGCTGGTTCGCGGCGCAAGCGGGGCGGGTACAGCGCCGGATGATTCCGCTCCAAGTGACGATGATCATGCGAATGCGCAAAGGGAAGCGACAAGATGCCGCGGGCTATATCATATAAAATTACCCAATGAAGTACCTAAGAGCTATGCTAGAGAAACAGATCCAAAAGAGGAAGTATGGGCTGAGCAAATGGATTTTTACAATAATTTTACAATAATATAGCCGTTGCAGCTTCGAAGTAGGTGTTGTGGAAACTTTTTTGACGTATGACGTTAATAGTAACACATTTAGTCGATGTCTCGAGTTTTCTGCGGCGTGAAAAATATTCCAATTGATAGACGCGCAGTCGGCACGAACGGCTTTTTTAAATATTGAGCATTTGACTAGAATACGACCGAAAGTGCCACGATTGTCATTGAAATATTTTTACGCGGAGAAGTTAACTTACGTAGATATATGTCCTATGGAAGATTTCATTTCTTCATTGTGACTTAACTACTGTTCCGGCCCCTGGCTGTACTTCTCCTTTGTGCTTACCCGAGGCCGGTCCTTTACCAGACTAAGCTGATTGCATACAAATGCTAATGCCTTCCTATTTATCACCGATTCCTGGACAGTCATTAATGTTAGCTGCATTCTTGTCAATTGATTTACTTATTAATTATGGGCCATCAACCTACGACTGCATCATCCCTCTCCCTTAATCTTTAATATAATTTAAGATCGACCGTCACGTGTATTTATTTACTTTTATTTTTTGCTAATTTCACAGCCTCATGTCAATTAGCCTATGCGTATTAAGAGTATTGTTTCTGTGTTGCCAATTAATTACTTTATTTTATATATTTTCTTATTTCATTAAAAAAATGTTTCAAAACACCGTTCAAAAAGTAGCCGTATGGTACTGATAATAGGGGTGTTTCTCCCTTGGCTGGGTTCGTTACTTACATCGACTGTGTCCAAACTATTAGTAGAACGTTTTGCCGACTGCCGCTTACGTCTATGAAGATATGAATTACAGTATATTTTAAAATACATATAAAAATATTAAGTTAACATTATGTGTAACTGTGGCGTGCTTAATTCACATTACATTTATTTATTGCTTTCATGTTCACGAACTACTCGATCCACTAAGCTATTGAGCACTATTATTAATTTATTATTATCTTTTTTATTCATTTGTTTAATTATTACCGAAAGAAGGGTTGACGCGCAAAACATTCTACTAATATACGCCCTAAGTCACTTTACATTACCTAACGAACAACCGTTCCAAAATATTTTGCAATTTTTACTTCAATTATTATTATTTATTATCTAAAAAGTCGATGAGTTTTAGTGAATACTTTGGTGTTTTCGTTTCGATTCAAACGACAGTTTAAATCTTACATTTACGCGAAAAGCAATCCCAAACTTGAAACAATATTAGGGTTAACTTGCCCTAAACAATAATTATTTAATTTGTTAATGAATGGTTACCTTCCTGAGCCCGATTAATCGCCCATTATAGTAATTTCCTAATAAATAAATCAATTTAGTTTTCAGCTCTGCTCAAACCGGCGTTTCTGTAAAGCCTCCCCTCAGAGCGCGAAAATCGCGTGAAATCCGGTCTGAGCAAGCCAAGCCTACCGTGGAATTACAATATAAATTAGACATTAAATAAGTTAAATGCACACCTATTAGATATACACGTAAAATACAATAATTGCACATACACTAAATTAATGAGTCGTTAAATCTAACAAAAAATAAATTATCATTACTTACGGTTTTATCTTCAACATGAACTCCAACTATTCTTAATAATTATCAATTATGAATAATACGATCCCTATAAAGGGGTAATGACTAGAATAGTTGAAATTTTTGATGCTGATGCAAAACAACACAAACACAACAACTACTAAGTATAACCTAAAGACGTCTACGTTAATATAGTTAGATACAGTAGGTTAGCAAAAGTTGTGCTCGCGACCACTTCACCGTTAGCCAACCGTACGATCCGTAATAATTACCATAATTTAAATTTAACCCAACCTTACGCCGAAATCCTATGCCTCGCTTCGGTAAACCACTTTAATATAATTTCATACAACCCCTCCCTACTCATCATTGCTTTCCAATATTTTGGACAGAGTCCTAAAGTAATTCGTTTTATCTGTAGCCAGTACCGATGCGAGGCCTAGTAACGAAAGTGGTAACTCACAATTTTCCTAAATTAATACAGTATGCCTAATAATGAAACGTATTAAGACTAAAATTGGAATGTCAAGCAAGTCAAGCCAAGTATGTAAAATAAGCGAATTTCAGTAATTAGTAAACACTGTAAATGAATAAATAGCAAGTCGGCCGCTGGCCATCGCCTTCGTCGCGATTACAATAAATAGACAAACAAACTGCGGTCGGCCTAGCCCGACGCCTCGACTCATTTGTTAATATATTTTTATTAAATTAATGGCTATTAGTTATTGCACGTTTTACATTTATAATAAATATATAAATACTTGTAAATTTTAATCTCCATCTTTGGTATGTAATGAGTACCTATTAGTTAATATCTGAAATGTTACAAAACTGTTTTTTTACATATATTAAGTATATATTCTTTTTACAAAAATCGTAGGGTCGTTAGGACGGCACGATAATATATTCTATTCAAGTTCGATGTTCTTCAATAGGTCTTGTCGGGTTGAAGTGGTTCTGAAGCGTGTCAGACGCGGCGGATTATTAAACATTTTTCCTATTTACAAATTTCCATTTAAACTAAGACAATTAAAGCCTACTTCGAATAGACGCAGGTTCGCATCCATACATTATTATTATAGCAGGTACCGATCATATGTTTAGACATCGATTTTTTGGAAACGATATCGTTAGACTATAGTATGCACCATATTTCCGCGGTGGACTGTCGTCCTCCCGTCTTTCTGCGTGCTGGCTCCCTCTTGCGTGCGGCGAGGGAGCGCGCGCGAGCGGGACGGCACGCCCGGCCGGGCTCGATCGATCGCCTCGGGCCGAGCGGCCCCGAGCGCCTTCGACCACCCCCGACTTCAGGGGGGCCGCCGTAGTGTGTCAGATCCTTGTCAATGTGCGTTACCGGTATCTACTACCGTAAGCCGCTTCCTAGTTCCTCGTATCAAAATTTTCTCAAAAAACTAACCTACACGCCGGGCGACCCCGGGACGTCAATTCATCTCCGCGGATCTCAATCATTTTTTAAAATTTTATCAAAACCTATCACAGTTTTTGATTAAGTAGTTTTCATCCTTAATTAGATTAATATATGATTAAAATATACATATAGATAATATATATTTTCCAATCTTTAACAATATAACACTATTTTACTTCGATTAAGTGCCTGTGAAGCGCGAGCTTCGTTCCGTTACATTTGGCCGGTCCGACATAATACTAACAGCTAGGTACGTTGTGTGAGCGACAGATTGATGTATGTATCGATATATTTGGCATATTTGGACCGGGCGCCGGGCCGGGCCGGGCCCGTGCCGTGCCGGGCCGTCCGGATGCCGTGACGGCCTCGGCAGTGGAGACGTGACACGCACAATACGACAGACGATATGATCGCGTATAAAATTGGAGCATAGCATTACACAATTTAGGCTATTATTGCTAATTATTCATTATATTCGAAAACTATTTCTCGTTAACCACAACCGTTCATAAGCGAAGTTTAATATCATTATTTTGTTATTGACTATTACCAATATGTATGGGTTAGTCAGGCCGTGTGACATGCAAGCCGGCCTAGGTCTTGTTTAGTAGGTGCAGCCGGACTAGGTCCGGACCTGCGCACCGCGCCCTGTACGAGCCGCCATTTTGTTTCCTGAAACACACTTAACCCAGTTCGGTATATAGGTATACGTACGTGTATATATGTCACCGGAGCGGCTTCGGACAAAGGGCCGGTGCCTTCGCTTTACAATAAACGTAGAAAATGCGGACGTTGTCCGGTCTAGTCGGGAAGACAGTCTAACTCTTGTTGGTGTTCTGGTATCCGCGGTATGTATGGGTGCGCGCCTGGCGCGTGCCGTCCTACCGGCCGCGGCGCTTGCGGCGCTTAGATCGTCTTGATCTTGTTAGTCTTGAAGCTGACCTGCAGCACGCGATTACCCAGCGTGTATCCGTTCAGCGACTGGATGGCCACTACGGCCTCGTCGTAGTTTGTCATGGTTATGAAGCCGTAGCCTTTGCATTTGTTAGTCTGCAGGTCTCGGATGACTTTCACGCTCTGGACGGCACCGAACGGGCCGAAGAGTTGCCAGAGCACGTTCTCCTCAGTTTCCGGTGCTAAGTTGTACACAAAGATGCACCACTCGGAGCCGACAGCACCCGGAAGAACACCACCGAGGAGTTCTCCTGCCAGCGGACTGTAACGCTGTAATCCTTTGTTGATAGCCAGGAGAGACTTCCCAGAGCTGAAGCGGCCGAGGGGTGCGGGGAATCGAAGCGCCGCCGGCAGGTACGCTGCCAATGGTGCCAAAGCTTTTCCATTGTTGGACGGGTTGTTCGCAAACTTCACTGTAATGGGCTCCGTGGCTCCTTTAGGTACGGTTCCATTCAGTTCTTGAATAGCTCTTTCAGCCTCCACGCGTTGATCGAAGCGGATGAATCCCACGCCTTTAGAGAGCCCCTGTTCACCGCCGGTAAATGGCCGTCCGCCTGAATTTTCGCACAATATGCGAGACGTGATGATGCGGCCGTACGGACTGAAGAGTCGCTCCAGTTCGCTCTGAGTCATTGTCTTCGGAAGCCCAGACACGTAAAGGTTAGCGCCTTTGATAGCCTCGCTGCTCGGGCGCGCGTATGACACCTTGATTGTCTTGTTTTGGAGGCGAAGTCCATTGAGCGTTGCAATGGCTTTTTCAGCATCTTCCGGCCGGTGGTAGTTCACAAATGCGTAGCCGAGCGATTGACCGCCGCCGTGAAGTGCGTGGTTCAGAGCATCCGGGAAAGCGGCTCCCTTGTTCCGGATGAGCTTGCAGCTCTCAACTTCCCCGATGCTGGAGAAAAGACTCCGGATCTCCTCTTGAGTCATGCTCTGCGGCAGGTAGTTGATGATGAGGTTGGTTTTGGACTCCTCGCCGGAGCCATTCTGTTGCTCGCTGTCGCCTTTCGACATGGTGGCTCAAATCATAAACGGAAAGAACGAAAGGGAAACGAAAAACGCGGTAAAATAAATAACACGCGTACGTCCGAATGGGTAGCGCGCGCGAGCGGTATTGCGAGGGGTGGCCCGCGCAGGCCTGCGCAGGCCGGTATCGACCGCGTTATGTAACGCCGTTCGTTCACCCCTCTCCCGGTTGGTATAGTGTCCGAAAAAACCAGATACACCCCGCATCGACCCACCCGGGATGCTGGGCTAACCGGGTTCCGCTCTTGCCCTCCATCTTAGCGCCGTGCCGACTGCCGGCACGCTCAATATCTGTCATTACACGGATTTCCTACACTTCGAGTGTGTCCCTTGTTCTGTCATATCCTAACAACGAGCTCCAAAGCATTTGTAGACGTTAAATAACGTTATTGTCAAACATAAGGGTTTATTTTCATATTGTTATTGAATTGTTTTGATTCTGTCGGCTATGAATGAAACGTAGAACAGCAAAATATTACGTCGTGTACTTACAATTTTTTTGAAATTTGTAATCCTAATTAATATTTCGTACTCCCTATTTTTTTATTTAAACATAAACTGGGGTATACAGTTTGACACAGTTAATCCGAATGTACCTACATTTCAGTTAAAAAAAACTGTTACTTTTATTTTATGTATCTTTTGGTTGTGTACGTCTCATATTCGCGCTGGTTCCCCATACCCCGTACTCACCTAATAAAAAGTAACGTAGTAGGCTCACTATTACGTTTTACAACTGACTCTTTCTCTCTATTGAACCTTCACTTTTCCGGCAAACATTTTTACTCTACATCGGCACGGAACTAAGGCAAATTCATTCATCTGTTGAAACGTGATTGAAATTCAAATACAGTTTTTCTTTTTGGTTGAAAGTGTTTTAATTAAAGAATATTTCATTTCTTACAAGTGCTTTCTGCTTTTGTTGTTTTTGAGCTACAGGTTTCACAGATTGCTGATAGTTTTTGAAGTAAATATGAAAATTAGTCAAAAAAGAATTAAAAACTGTGTATATGTAATATTTAGGTTACTCGCTGGATATTGTTCAGTATACGAGGAGTTGTAAATAAAAAACAGTACCTACTTATATTTTACTTTGTATTCATGCTGCAAAACTATATGTCTGATGCTTTAGTTTTCAACAAAATAATATGTATATATGTATTTACCTAATAATCATACCTAAACCCTCTAATGCGTTAGTGTAATTCGAAGATAATATAAACTTCACAATACGTATTTGTGAAAACCGATTTTTTTATCCTTATGATCCCGAAAGGCCAAGAAAAACGCAAGTCTGTAATGTTGTACAAACCCTTGAAGCTAAATAAGAGTACGTACTCTTATTTAGCTTCAAGGGTTTGTAACCTACTGTGACAAACATTACCTCGAGTTTCTATCTTTAGGGATGATTTTGATTTCCATATGCAAAATGAAATGTCACATAACACGCGGCAATTTTATTCCATGCATTATTCAGATACTGAAGGGGTTTTATATCAAACCTTGGCAACGTAATACGTACAGTCGAACACGGAGAGATGTATGCACCCTATCATACAAATACGAGTATGTACGACAAGCTACATTTCTTACGACGAGTTTGACATTTACTATTTATATTAGATATCTTTATTATATATATATTTCTAATGCAATTGACCATTTATATACGGCATATATTTTTATTTAAAGAACATTTTACTGAATTATAGGACATTTTATTGCCTGTCTCTTACCCCAATTTAATATACAGTGCACCTATTTCAATATAGTGGTCGTAAGTCGTTATATACAGACAACGGCAATAATGTATGACGGAACGAGGCATGTAACTGTAATGTTTTAATCGAGTACATTAATTTGACGACGGTTATTAAAAACATAAATGTATTGTTGTCTGCGTTTCGTAGCACTGTCGCTTTTCCACCCTCAAGACGCTACGAAACGCGCGTCGACGTCGCGTTTTTTATACGCCGTGTGCAAGGCTTTTAGGCCCACTCTGTTTATCATAATATACAAGGTGTTACACCACCTATTGAAAACCTCAGACACCCCAACTTATTTATATTATTCTGAATTAGTCTATGTAGTATTTGTTTTTAAATCCGTGTATTATTGCCAAATATATAGTGTGTTGCACTCGTAACTTTTGGTAGTAGTCGTAGACTGGGCAAGATAAAAATGGGAAATAAAAAAACATGTATTAAAATATAGTGTATTAATCGATTCTACTCTTGATTCTGAATAAACAGTTTTCAGATTTTCAGTAGGTCGTGTAACACGTTGTATATATATGTTATTTTTTATTTTTTTAATGCACTTATAGGTAAATACAATATTAAGTAGTGAGTGAAAATCGCGCACGGTTTTCTCGTCATATGTTTACATATCATTATCGCTGTTACCAGTGAATAACGGTGTTCGCTATATATCACTACCAGTGACTGTACATATTTCAGTTACTCAAAATGACGATTTGATTCTAATTTAGCTTTGTGGTGATTCTTGATCGTCTGATTGAACCTGAAATATCATACTCGTAGGTATTCGTGTTTCTAATTGACCGAGCGAACCGATAGCGCGAGCGCAAAGTGAAGCGTCTGTTACAGCTTGGGCAAAAATGCTTTTGTATGTCTGTCTGTTTGTCGGGATGTTCGACAGGTCGCAATTCACAACCGATTCTCGTGAAATTGTATGAGCAGGTTCGATAATCAGCTATATGATATGTATAGATTTTTTCTCGATTCAGTCTTTGATTTTTTTCAAAATGGCGGCGCCATGGTGTTTGACACGACTGCCCCATTTCAAAACCTTGTAAGTGCTCCAGATCAAATTTTAAAAAGGGCGTAAAAGCATAAAAATGTTTTAAGCCCTTTTTTAAAGTCTGGAGCACTTACCAGGTTTTGGTATGGGGCAGCCGGACAGACTCGCGAGGCCTACAGCTCACGAAACCACTTATTAGATTATATTATTGGGTACCCTGAAAAATGGCGAGCAGTATATGTATTTTGTACCAAAAAACGTAGATGTTTATGTTGATTTGTACAAGACATTGCCGTAATAACGCCGGTAGCGTGGAAATGGAAATTTCGCCGAGGTAACGTTATATGGGCGCTCTGGTTATACCGCTAAAAATTTGAACTTAACACAATATTAGGTATATTAAAATCGCAGATTTTTAGATACTAAGTGCTGACGGAGTGTCCATGGACTTGCGTGCTTCATTTCCACGTGGAAAGATTTCGTTGATTTCTCAAAAACAGATAAATTTCCAACATTTTAAAATTCCTTTGAAACATTCCAGAATTTTTCGAGAACTGTCTCAACTTTTTGGACACTTTCTGCAACTTGCACATACAGAGGTATAGAACAGTTCACTGCATAATGAAATTATCTCTAATCAAATGCCAATATTGATAGATTGTGGGTGGAAATACTGCGTTTTTGGAATCAGATATTGGGGGTCACCGGTAGGGTTGCCAGGTGAGTCGCGAAAAAATACCGGACAACCCCAAAAAGGGGGGGGGGGGGAAATACGTTTTTTTTTTATACTAATACATTGTTCTGTCCGGTATGACCATTTATTTTTTACCGGACAGGCCCCGAAAATAACAGACTGTACGCTTAAATACCGGACATCTGGCAACCCTAGTCACCGGTTATAATTTTTGGCACGTTTTCCTGACACGCGACGTATCCTCAGATTGTATTGACCCTGAACTATGACAAGAAAACATAAAATAATGCAGGTTGTAAATAACGAAAAACCGAAATAACTAACTGGTTAATTAATGAATATTATATAATTGACGAATAACGGTTAATATGACAAGCCCTGCCAGACAGGGAGTCTTGTTGCCTTGCTCCAAAATATTGCGCTCATGCCCAAAATACCTACCGCATTCTCAAAATACCAGATTTTTCAAAATACCAGATTTTGAAACGGATCCAATCCACAAGACAGATTTATATGGAATTGCATACAAAACTGTGTTGTGGATTTATAAGATTCCTGTCTTACCACAATCCCATTACACTAGACTAGATTATAAAATCGTAAGTTACTCAAGGATCTAAATGATTTTGTTGGATGTATTATTTTGAGAAACTACAGGTCCACGCAGTACGTAGGCGGTTATCACGTCGGTTTGCAAGTAAATATGCCTGCGCTCCAGGTGGTCAGGGTTGCTGCTGGTAGTTTAGCTATTGGACTCACATTTTCACACATTCAATACCAAGAACCCGACTATTGTGTTCATTTTGTATTAAATTTTGTGAGCGTGGCACTGAATGTGTTAAAGTATAGGCTGTAGGTATTTGAAACTCCTTAAAATCTACTAATCGCCCGCTAATAAATTTATGGCCATTCATGCGACAGCAAATTACTTTATCAATTTTACTTTTATCATAATTAAAACTTTTTGTAGAGCGAATTTATTACTAAAAAGTGTTAGCGCCAAACTAGTACAAACAATATAAATAAAATAACACGTACGTAGATAGAAATGCAGATATTTTATCATACCTAGGTATTGCGATTGGCTAGTGGGTAGGTATATTGAATTAGTTCATCTAGTGGGTGATGGCTGCAGCAAATATTTTTTCATCACACTTGCTCGAAAATGGTGTCATTACACGTAGGTTCTGCGGGCCGTAAATGACATATTACGCCCTAGGGCGTAATGGTTTTCTTTTTAAATTTGAAACTTGGTTGTCTTTTTTATTTGTCGTGTTCAAAGGAAATGCCAATTTACTTTTTTAACTTTTATCACCGAAATATTTATTTAAAGAGAACTGTTATTGCAAATACATATAAACACATATTTCTGTTACATTAATTTATAGTATTTTATGCAACAGTTGTATAAGAAGGTTCAAAAAATGCGAATTGCGTGAGTTGCGATACGAGCCGCGAATGCGGCGAGTATCGCAAATAGAGACGCAATGAGCGTTTTTTGACTTAATTATACAACGTTGCATACAATACTTTTTCTACGACTAGGTTTTTTAAAATATAAAATACAAACAAGGCATAACCTGCAAACAAGGCAAATATGACGTATGACTGACAGTATGTGTGTATGGTAAACTTTTTGTTTTATTTTAAATTGACACGCAGTGAATATATTAAAAATACTTTTTTTTTATGTTGGCATCAATGAATTTAGTTCGGAAAGTTTTGTTTTTCTTAAAAGCCGTAGGAATTTAATTGTTTGTTAAGTTGGTAGTTGTGCATTTTTATCGTTAAGTTAGAATTGAGCGCTTAATCCTTGACCTAAGTTTAACCTAGATTTAGAAGTCTGTGGCTGCTAGCAATAACGTAAAGTGACTATAACGACACTAGTGCTGTTATGGGGAATAGAGTATAGACTTCTCTGAACTCATATTATGTATGTTCTTATATTAGTGTTCGTGACCAAGTAAAACACAGATAAAAGTACAGGAGTAGAAAAATGTTTAAATAGTGTATTTCAGTATTTTGCAAATATAAAATCAACCGTTTTAGGTATTTACCGTTATGGGTTCCGAACGTGTCTTGACTTTCGCATTGTCTATGGATATGTCACTAATGTCACTGTCAGTTTTACCATTTTATTTATGTTAAGCAAGGATATTTTAATTAGATTTCCTCACAAGTGTGATGAAAAACATTGTGTGTGCCACGGGCGGTAAAGGAATTACAAACTCGTGTTATTAAAGCCCTCGGCTTCGCCTCGGCCTTGTAACAAACACTCGTTTGTAATTCCTTACTTACCGACCTTGATACACAATGTACTAATATAGTGACTTGTTGGGCAAAAAATCCGTAAAGGTATCAGACACGGTATGACAAATGCCGGTCGGTGACGGAACGTGCTAGCATAGTCTCGTACTTGTCAATGCAAAGAATATTTATAATGCCTGACACGTTCATAGTACGGTGAAGTACGGTCATGGTATGATACCGTCTAATGGGCAGAGATTTTTCTGCATCTTTATATTATTCAATAGGATATAAATATAATATCGATTCCTGGAGCCCATAGTGCAGATAAGAATTATACAGGGTGGGAGGGACTATACCGACATACTTTAGCCATGAATTCCTGGTGGTGTGACGAGTAAAAAATGTTATATCAACATGGGTCGAATATTGTCATTTTACATTAATAGTCTTATGGTAAAAAATAAATCAGTAAATTAAGCCCCTCGTTATAAACATGTCCTTACTGGCTGAAAAGTTATCAAAAAGAAAAAAAAAAGCTAAAATGGAAACGAAAGGTCAATATTTTGGCCTCGTAGTCGCTTACCATCAAATACTGCGAAGGTTAATTCCTGTTTAGTTAAAGGATTTTAAAAAAATAGTAAAGGTATCTTAGTCACATTTATTAGGGCTTGTTACACACTTGGGATTTTTCATTTACAAAATAATGAATATCTCGGAAAGTAAGCGTTTTTCGACTATACCTCACATAACATTTTTTACTCCTAATAGTTGTTAGAATCTATAGTTAAAGTTTGTCGGTATAGTCCCTCCCACGCTGTATAGTAGAAATGGGAATCTGTTAAAATGAGAATATGCACATTTGGGAATCTGTAGAAATACGAATCTGTCGAAATTGGAATAATCTAAGCGGAAATCTGTAGAAATGAGAATATGTATATATAGGAATCTAAGCACTTATTTTGAGACTATATCGATTTGTGTATGCTTTTTCTGCCTTTTTTGTCTATAGTCACGCATTTTTTTTTCTTTTAGAGTTTTCCACTGTTTATCCGGACCTAATTTAGATTATCGCGGTTCATTTAATCTTTTCAGACCTCTTCCTGCTTGTCGCAGCCCTAGGGAACAATTTAAATGCTAATTCCACTGGCAAAGGCTTTATCGAGCCGCTTTTATACTGAAATGCGAAGATGAAAGATAGCTCTCACGGAAAATAGGTATTTTATCTAAGTATGCAATGGAATTGAAGTCTTTGTCCACGTTATTGCATTGTACCCTAAGGTTCCTGGTTCCAATGGTTCTTAATACAGGGAGCCTTTTTGCACACTAGCAAAATCTTCAAAGAAAATAACGAGACCCGTATTTTTTCTTTCAGTGTCACTTACTACTAAAATCTTGAGTTATGGCGCCCCAATTATGCCTCAATATATCGTCAGTACTTTAAAAAAACCACGTATGTGATACTGACTTCAGGTAAAAACGCAGTAAGTGTATATGAAGTTCGTATGTCAGTTTTGACGTTTTTCTCTACGACGTTTTTAGATACGAGTTTTTTCAAAGTAGTGACGATATATTATATATAGGTATATTTTGCAGTCACATTAAAACACAACGCACTGTGTGCGATGGATGGGATCGGCCTGATCTCTCCGTCGATTACCTGCCCTTCAAATGCGGTATGATTTAGCAAAAGTCTAAATAAAACAAATAAACCAATGAATCAAACGCGAAATATTGGTAGTGATTAAGAAACACTGTACTGAATAAATTCATCTGTATTTCGACCTTTATGTTCGTCCATCCGCCTTAAAGTAATAGCATTAAATGGTGAGAGACAGCAAGTTAAGCGTATAGAGATGAAAAGGAACTTTTATATCAAAATGAAGAATTTATCTATTAAATTATAGTGAGATTAAATCGTCACTTTTCCCGCTAAGCCAAATCCACTTTTTACATGGTGTTTCTATAAAATACCTTAAATATTTAGGAGTTATGGTTATATGTCTGTTGTAAAATACTTACTTAGTACTTGGGCCAACATTCTTGGAGATGAAAATTTATAAATACTTACAAAATTGTAGATGTCTCAAAATGTTACGTTAGTTCTCAACCAGGCCTAAATGCTTATTATGAATTTTCTTAATATTCTTGGTATTTTATTACATAAAGTCTCATTTCTTGCTCAAGTCACTGCGTTATCTGTTCCCATGTCCCCTGAAATATAGTGTCCACTGCGTTACCAAAAATAGTTTCTCGTATATTCTTATCCCACATATTTCGAATAAAGTTATCATTCGGTGAGCGTATGCAACTCTTAATTAGAAAATAACGAGTCAGAAATTCTGCGTTAAGATGGATGGAATGGTTTTTAGTAAGGCATTAAAAGACATTTGCTTTTTTTACCAGAAGACTGATTCCCTTACTTCCCATTCATTTTATTAATTCTAAACTTGGAATAAAAATGTACTTACCTACATGTAATCTTGTCAAATCAAAACGCATGTATGGTAACGTATTATATGATTTTCCCCTCACAAATTTCGGTTCTGTTTTGCTGAAACCAAATGTACCTTTTTATTATGATCCCTCCGTATCCCAAGACATAAGTTACACTTTTACGATTTGGCATAACAAGGTCACGCCGTAGGTTCAATGACCCCTTCCCCAATATCTTACGAACTAATGAAAGATAAAAGGTCTTAAGAAGCGCAGCTCTTACTACGTGAAATTTAGCTCAAAAGTAAAATAAAATTCAGTTACAAGATAGAACGATATATTACGCAAAACTGCATGAAATAAGTCGTTTATGACGTTTAATGTATCTGGCATCGTATCAGGATTTTCTTTTCCTAAGTTACCTCGGGTGAATGTGAGAAATAACGACGCTCCAAGGCACTTCACGGCAGTGAAAAAAAAATATTGTGTATCTTGCAAAAGAACAATCATGGCAGGATCAATCTAAAACTTACCTTAGAACAACAGTATCAAGGTTTTACTTCCCTTGTAGTAGGGTGTACGGAAGTATTACCCCCGCTTCACAGTCAAACAAAATTGGACCTTAACGAAAGTGTCTAAGGTCGATTCTGAATTGGTTGGCTACAATTTAATTTAAGCGAGATGGTAGCTTGTCAATGAATAATGATCTCAACATGGAGGAGCGAAAGTCGTTTTTGGCTCGCAAATAGCTTTATTAGGGGTAGCGTTGTACATTTTGAGTAGAGGGTGGCTAGTTTGTTTCCATTATATGATTTGAAGGTAAATTGTAATGAATTAAAGCATTAATCCATTTATCTATATACCTAGATATCATAAACCCTCTGTAATGCTTTTAAAAATAGCAAATTACAACCAGCAAAAGATAAATTGTTTTTGCGGTCGGGGCACGATCCAACGTATGGAGAATAAATAAATAAATATTAGGAGACAATCTTACACAAATCGAACTAGCCCCATAGTAAGCTCAATAAGGCTTGTGTTATGGCGGATGTAATGTAAGGATACTAGACGACGATATATTTAATACATACAAATACTTAAATACATAGAAAACATCCATGACTCAGGAACAAATATTCGTGCTCATCACACAAATAAATGCCCTTACCGGGATTCAAACCCAGGACCTCTCGCTTCGTAGGCAGAGTCACTACCAACTAAGCTAAAGCGGTCGTCAAAACAACAACAAGAACAGAACAGAGAATGACAGTCCTCTTGTTTTAATGGTCCTTGGCAATACTTATTGTTGCAGCGCGATGTTCGTAACGGGGCTACGAAACCGTAGAACTATCGCCTTCGTAGCGTATCGGCGAACTTTGCATTATTTCTAGTAGTCGTGCAGATCTTACGAATTCACTAGAGCTGTGACGTAATCTGAAATTGGCTATTTGACAAACTTTTTTCTGTGATATGTTATAGAAAGACCTCTTAATAATAGAAATATTAGTGAAAAAACCACTTCAATATCATAAAAACTCACCGAGATACTACAATGTTAAAATCACATTTTTAGACTCTCCCGAAAACGTGCTGAAACACTTCATACTGAAACCCATTGTAACGTGACGTCACGAGAAATACGTTGTTTGGAGAAATCAAGAACTTAGTTCTGCAAATATGTTAAAACTTGCGTTGCCATAAAGTGTATGGGTTGTTTAATAGTATTCATAGTTTTGAATACCTTTATATTTTTAAAATGGACTTTCCCACCCAACTTCGCAGGCTCATAGAAAAAGTTACACTTTAGGTATCAAACTCAAAACCTTAACATTTTCCTTATTTTGCCTGTTTTAACAGGATCTTATATAATTTTTACAGATTTCAGTTACAGTCGCGTACCCAATTAACGTACTGCGGGCCAACCCTCCGTCGATAGGTATACGGACATCCAGACATGGGGAGCGACTTTATCCTTATATTTTCGATATTCTATTTATTCGCACGAAGCGATTCGCTTCATCATTTTCAAGGCGTACCGCTAAGGCATGGAATTTGCTACCATCGTCTGTTTTTTTTTACAAATATAACTTAGGACTCTTCAATACAAGAGTGAATAGGCAGTTACTGAACTAGCAAGCTACATATTCTCCACTGTAGCCTCGTAGTCGCTTACCGTCAGGCGCTACTGAAATCAATCGTCAGGTCAGTTGGGCCATTCCACGGTAAGAGGTAACGTGAGTCACAATTTTCATTAAGTTGATGATGATGATGAGATGAGATGATGAAAATTAAAGTGTTAATATATCTCTAAAGAAGTGTTACTTATCATCCCTAGATATATTAACACTAAAATTGACTAAGTAACGTTACTTTTACGTGGAATAACCCGGTTGTAGAATAAATAAAATCGGCTAAATTTCGGTCGGGCATTCGGATGACAATGGGTACTCGGGCGGGGCTGGGATGGAGGTCAACGACATCAGCTGGCCCGGGAAATATCACTATAGGTCAGGTTACATCCGCAGGTTGCTCTACAGCTCTACACTGACTACTTACTGTTTGGATAAAATAGGACTCTACATTGTACGAAACATTTTACACAGCTTACATTTTAACTCCGACACAGTGGGAAACGTGTACATGTAAAATAGTACTTAATGTGTTACTTTCATTCGGGATCAATGAGCTTTTTATGAAGTGTAAAACGTTGACATTGTACAGTACGATTATTTGGACTTTGACACTCGGCAAATCTCGACATTTTTCGGGAGAGATAGGAAGTTGCATATTCATAACATCAAAGTGTGCACTTAACAATGTAAAACAGTAATGTACATCACCACAATGATATTTTTTACAATAGACTTATGACTAACACAGACTGACCGTGGTTTGATTTAATTATTACTAAAAATATGAAATTGGTACAGGGAATTTATTTCTTTAAAAGCGTTATTTACAGTAAATACGTACTAATTATATGATTAATAATGAAACCATAAATTAATAATAATTCCTTTGATTTTTAAAGCTAGCCCGTTGATTATGTCATAAAAAGTTGATTATAGTCGATTTTACTTTGGTTGAGGTTTTATTATTAATAGGGAATATGCATGTTTTTTTTTTTAACAGATTTCTTAACATATTTGAAAATACCGTAAAAAAGATGACATACAGTCAAAATAAAATTGAAATCGACCGAGAAATACGGAAGATATAAACATTTTAAAGCACAAATCAGACAGCGATTAGAGAGAGAGATCCGATATGGACTATGACGTCATAGTACACGGCTGCCATACAATCTCCATACTATATTCTGTTTTGCGAGAAAGAGATAGAGATAAATCTTTGTTGTGTTATATCTTGGTTATTTTTTATGGGTATTTGAAAAATAATTTTTATATGAATGAGGTTTTATTAAAGTAAATAAAAAATATCATGCGTATTCCCTATTATATTAAATAGATTTGAATATTTTATGTGAGTGAATTCTAAGACTTTATATACTCTGTGTAAAAACACGGACCTTTACGATTAAAACCGAAACCTTCCGAGTGACAAAGTGGCAATAATCGTATCGTACTGTATGCACATTCAGTCTCATAGAAAAAATAACAAATGACGTCACGTGTGAGTGTCAAATAATCAAATTGTGAGGCTAAATTTAAAATCGACGAAGGCGCGAAAAAAGTTCAACTAGCTAGATTTACTTGCAAATAATTTGTACAGTTGCATATTCGGCACCATGCCAAGGAGGCCCATTTTTTTGATATTTTTTAATAAATTAAACCTAAAAAGCTAAAAAGCCTTTTAGGTTTCATTTAATTTATAGTTAATCTTAGTTTGATATCTATGTAGTTTAGATTGACACTAAATTCATTTATTGTTTAGTTATTGAAAGATTTGTACAGTATTTATTTGATCAATACATATTTTTCTCATAGTTTGTGTGAAATGCAGTAAGTCACTCGGTAGCAATCTAGTAGCAATATTATTTAATCTTGTGTTTGCATCCTTTGCTACGTTCAGGATCTATTACGTATCGAGCTGCTTTTTATTAGGCATAGAAATAATAATTTGCCTGTTATCAGGATTCTAGGTGGAGCTTCTTGCATTACCTATACCTCAACATTGCCTCAAGAGAAAGTAAGCAATTTTCTACTTCAATAATTACTCCAGCCCAGCCATAGGATATTATAATGCCTTTACTATTTACGGAAACGTCTGATGCCTCGTCATTGTAGTATGTAGATGTAAACCTTTGTGGCGCCCGGCCGTCTGGGTCTGGGGTTGAAAGTGGACGGTGTCGACGGCTGTGTTGCGTACCTTATTTAGTCAATATCCAAAGTATATAAAGCTAGTATAAAGTTGTTAAGATGTGTAAGCATATATAAAAAACCGGTCAAGTGCGAGTCGGACTCGCGCACCGAGGGTTCCGTATAAACTCATAAGTAGACCAACCTTACGACTAACAGCAACCCTGCCTTAAACCCACCTTAGCCCTATTAAACCAGGAAAAATCTTAACAGCGCGATGCAGCGTATGCTACAGCGACATCTATTGATACTAAATAGCGCGTAAATTTTACTTGTAATTTAAATTTAAATGTTACTGTTTGTTATTGGCTGATTGAAATAATTGTTTGTCAACTAAGTTAGTTCTCATGTATCATTTTTCATGAAGGAATCATGTTTTGAAGCACACTTTTGTGTATTAAATTAATATTGCTGCCACAAGCTACCTTATTTTAGATTTGTGTCCCTAGATGGCGCTTGTGGAATTTCATTTTTATGGTATTTACTAGTGTCAAATTTCCTAACATACACCTATTATAGAGTTTGTTACGTTCCGACATTGAATCGGAACGCGCCCTTTGTCAATGTCAAACTTGACAGCTAACGAAAAGCGCGGTCTTCATGACGTTTGGGCTGTCATGTCGACATTACGTACTCGATTTTCGACACGGAGCGCACCATGCGATCGGTCTCCTGTTTTGTGGTCGAAATAACGGGCTTTTGGTTGTGAATTTGGTATACATGAACAATTGGTGTAGTTTAAGGTGTGAGACTATATTCGCGAGTGAATCCGCACATACTTTTGGCGTCCGGACCGGTGTTTTGTTTCGCCGCGTGGCGACCCGGGGCTGGTGCTTCAGCAACGAGTAGCTGAACCTTGACGAGACTCTGACTGTGACTGACCTGACTGTGATTTACTTGACCGAAAAAGCCCGCCTCAGCGCTCGAATAGGTAAGTACCGGTTGTCATTGTGGTTTCGTTTGCACTCCGTATCGGGGTTAAATTTCGTCCGGGACATCCGGGTTCCGTACGAAACAAATTTGGTAGCAGAGCATATGGTTTGATTTTGCGATTCACGGCAAAGAAATCGCATTTTTTTGGTAATTTTTTGGCACTTGGTTGAAACACGTGTACGTTTTTGAGGTTAGAATTACGGAACAAAGGTTACAATTTCGATCACTTGTATTGATTATTGATTGTCTGAAAGTGGTTCCCTAGCATATACAAGTAATTCGGCTAGAAATTGTACCGAAATTTCTGTTAGTTAAGTGAATTTTTCTAATAAATTGATTAGCCCCGAGACCCAATAATTTGTGTGGAGAGTATTAGTTAAATTAAGTGCATTCTAGCAAACAGACTATATTTGAAGATTATTTGTTGCCTATAGGCTAATCATATTGTCTAGTTGTGTATATTGTACAAATATTGGAGAATTGGAAATATATCTCACGGGTAAAAATTGAAACTAATTGGAATTCATTGTAAATTTAATAGCATAATTATTTATCAGCTAACTTGTAATTGAGTTTTGATAGCTTACTGATTGAGTGGTAAATTTGAATTTAAAATTACATCCAATAGTGGACACCCAAAATAAAAATAATTAAATTGTTTTGTCTGGTAAGTAATCTTATAGTGGGTACCACAAGTAGGGTGACCAGGTTTGTTTATATTTGAGGAATTTCCACAGGAAATAAATTTGTTTTGTTTGTGTTTATTGAATAAATTGTTTAAAACATGTCGGATAAAGCAGTAATACAGGCCGCGTTGCGTTGGTTTGCCTCAGCGGCTGCCTTGGTTGGCAGACAAGACCGGGAAGATGCACTGTTGTCGCGATACGAACAGGTACCCCAGCGTCTCACAGATTTGGAGTCGCGATTTGGAAAATTTTTAGCGGGAGCCGACCAGGAAGCCTCGGACTGTGGGCAAGTAGAGGCGGATTTTGACCAATGCCTGGATTTAGCGGATCAGATCACACAGCGGGCTACTGAGCTACTTCGGGCTCGGACAGCTTCAGTACCCATCGAGGGTAAACCGGTGGGGAATTTGAACCCGGCATTGGCAGCTCGCTTACCTGCCATCCAGATTCCTGTGTTCCGGGGTGACTTAGACCAGTGGACCAGTTTTATTGATTTATTTAACAGTCTGGTACATGCACGGACGGATCTTCCTGCATCTTTGAAGTTGGCGCAGTTGTTGTCTGCTTTGGTCGGTGAGCCACGCGACCTGGTCGCGCATTTGTCGGTAACCGACGACAACTATGAAACCGCCCGCACGTTACTGAGGAGTAGATACGAGAACGTGCGACGGCTAGCGGACGCGCTCATGGGGAAGATTTGGTCAATTCCTCGGATAGGACAGGTCTCCGACATCCGGATAAAAATGTTGAATCCGGTCCTGAGTGCGACAAAGGGCCTGGAAAAATTGGAATTGCCCGTGGACAAGTGGTCATATATGTTGTTGAGTTTTTTGTTGAACCGACTGCCTGATGATGTTCGGGCCCGGTTCGAGCACCGGTATGGTGGGGATAGTGCCCGGCATCTGCCGGCTTACAACGACTTGGTGGAATTTTTGGAAACCGAGTGTCGACGGGCAGACACTTCGGATTTGCCCTCCCCTCCGAGACCATCTGGAGCACCCCGGCCCCAGATGAGGATTGCTTCTCCGAGGGGATATGGGGGCAAGTCGGGACCGCGCCCACCAGGGCCCCGACATTACAATGTGGCGACGGCGGACCCAGACCCCTGTGCATATTGCCGGAACCCGGGCCATAGGGTGCCTGCCTGCAAGCAGTTCCTGGACCAGCGGGTAGAGGGCCGCCGCGGTATCGCAAAGCAGAGACAGTGGTGCTTTGTTTGTTTGGGCAATCATTTTGCTAGGGATTGTGCCCAACGCCAAGCATGCAGTTGGTGTGATGGGAAGCACCACCCAATTTTATGCATGAACCGCAGTGGGGGTTCCAAACCACCCCCTGCGCGGGGTTCATTCTCCCCCCCCTGTCCGGAGTCAGCACCAGGCTGACCAGGGGTACACGGCTAATGAGGCGAGGGGTCGTCGGGGTGGTACCCCCCCCCTCCCCCAGAGTTACGCTGCGGTTGCGCGCGCGCCCGCGCCCCCACGGGGGGGTCCTACGGGCGGGTGCCCGCGACCGCCTCCTCCTCGGCAGGCGCCGCGATTGTCGCCGCGACAAATGTCGCCGCGATTGTCGCCGCAAATGTCGCCGCGATGGTCGCCGCGACAAATGTCGCCGCCGAGAATGGCGCCGCCGCGAATGTCGCCACCGCTTGTGGAGCGACCCCGCCTAGAGGCGAGACTGCCGGTGTACGGCCGCCCCCGGGCGTACCAGGTGCCGCAGACAGCGCGCACGACGCGACGGCCGTACCAGCCGGAGTGGGATCCACTCGCACAGTTCGAGCGCCCCTACCAACCGGACCCGGAGGCCACCCGGCGCTCCGAATAGGGGTACGCCGCCCATGCACCCACCACCGCCAACACCCACAAGACCGTGTTGTTGCCCACGGCCTTGATTTGTGTGTGGGGTCCTGGCGAAGGATCAGTCTGTGCACGTGCTCTCCTGGACACGGGCGCACAAGGCTGCTTGGTATCCAGTCGGTTGGTGCAACGGTTGGGCTTGGATATGACACCCCACCCGGACACTGTGCGTGGTGTAGGTAATGTAGAAGTGTCAAACCTGGCCGGACAGGTTACTTTCACGTTTGGGCAGAGTCCCACTTCCCATGCGAGGATTACAGCTTCCGCATTGGTGCTGGATGAAGTGGTCGGGCGACTCCCCCAAGTGCGGCTGCCGCCGGAGGTGCGCGACTTGACAGCTGGTTTGGATTTGGCTGATGCTGGCTTCGACACCCCTAGCCAGATCGACGTGCTGCTGGGTGCGGACGTCCTAGGGAGGGTCTTGCTCACCAGCAAACGGACCTTACAGCCTGGTGGCCTAGTGGCCTTGGACACCAAGTTTGGACATGCTGTGATGGGTCAGGTGTTGGCAGTTCCTCCGCCTCCTGCTGAGGAGAGCTGCTTGGTTGGAACTGCACTCTCAGAAGCCGTGCAACGATTCTGGGAGATTGAAGAACCGCCGACCGCGCCGCGGATTAGTCCGGAGCAACAGGAGTGCGAGTTGTTTTACCAGAATAACACTGGCCGCCTCCGCTCTGGTCGGTTCATAACTCGACTTCCCTTGCTTACTCATCGGCCACCCTTGGGTGCTTCTCGCGCATTGGCTGAGAAGCGGCTGGTCTCGATGGAGCGCCGCATGAGAAGAGACCCGCTCTTCCGGCAGAAGTATGTGGACTTCATGAGGGAGTACGAGGGGTTAGGACATATGTCGGTGTCTAACCTGGACTGGCGTACGGTTGAACACTACTTCCTGCCTCACCACGCCGTCTTGAAGTCCCCGGATTCCAAGATTCGGGTGGTCTTCGATGGCTCCGCGGCCACCTCGACGGGCGTGTCCTTGAACCAGTGTTTGCATGCAGGTCCGAAGCTGCACAAGGACATAACGGACATCCTAACGAACTTTCGGAAGCATCAGGTAGTGTTCGTCGCTGACATCCGGATGATGTTCCGGCAGACTGTGATCCATCCTGAAGACCGTCGGTATCAGCTGATATTGTGGCGCGAGAGCCCTGATGAACCGATGTTGGTGTACGAGCTGAATACGAACACGTACGGCCTGAAGAGCAGCCCGTACATCTCAATTCGTACTTTGATTGAATTGGCGGCCCGAGAGCGACTGAGGTTCCCTCGAGCGTCCGCCATTTTGGAACGGGACCTGTTTGTTGATGACGTGTGCACCGGGGCAAATAGCGTCGAAGAAGCTTTGGTTTTACGGAACGAGTTGGTTGAACTCTTGCGGACTGGTGGCTACGAGTTGCGGAAATGGTTGTCCAACTCACCGGCACTGTTGGCCGGGCTCCCTGAGGAGCACCAGCAAGACCCGCACCTCTTCGAAAACGCCGAGAACCCACACATGTTATCGGTCCTGGGCGTGCAGTATCGACCGGTCCAAGATGTGTTTACCTATCGGGTGGAACTGGATTCCCCGAAGGTCTGGACAAAGCGGCTTGTTCTGTCTACGGTGGCCAGAACGTACGATCCAAACGGATGGATCGCACCGGTCATCTTCACGGCCAAGGCGTTTATGCAGCGCCTGTGGATAGTCCCACTGGGCTGGGATGATCCGCTCTCCGGGGACTTGCTGAGCGATTGGGAGACCTACTTCTCCACGCTCACGGAGATCAATCAGGTCGAACTGCCGCGTAAGCTGTTGCCTGCAGGCAAATGCAGGGCTACCCTTCACGGGTTTTGCGACGCCTCCGAGCGAGGATTTGCAGCTGCCGTCTACTTGAGAACGGTCAGCTCCGCCGGAGCGGTCGACGTACGCTTGGTCATGGCGAAGAGCAAGGTGGCCCCCCTTCGGACGCGTTGGACAATTCCGAAGTTGGAATTGGCGGGTGCCGCTCTTCTTGTGCGCCTGATGAACCATGTGGCCTCCACCCTGAAGGACACCGTGGACCTTGCGGAGGGTGCCTACGCATGGACGGACAGTCAGATTGTTTTGTGCTGGCTGAAGTCGTCAGTCCATAGCTTGGAGGTCTTCGTGGCCAACCGTGTCTCGCAGATCCAGAACTCTGAGATTGCATTGGTTTGGAGACACGTGCCAGGTGAAATGAATCCAGCTGACGTGGCATCCAGGGGCTGTTCAGCACCTGAGCTTGTTGCCCACTCACTGTGGTGGAAACCAAATTGGTTATTGGAAAGGGAGACACACTGGCCTGCCAGTTGTGTGCTTGGGACCCCATCCTCTGGTTTGAAGGTCCACCTTGTCGAGACAGCTCCAGCGCCAGACACCGCTTGGTTGCTAGAACGGTATAGCTCCCTCGACAAGCTTGTTGGAGTGACAGCTTGGGTCAAGCGATTCTTACACAACTGTCGCCACCCTGACAACCGGTCACGCGGTAGTGTTCTCACCAGTGAAGAGCGGAGTACCTCCCTACTTCATTGGATTCGGGTTGTACAGAAGGAACACTTTGGGGATGTGTTGAAGACCTTACGGAAAGGGCGACCCAAATTGCAGAAGGCGATAGCTCGCCTCAACCCGTTTGTGGACGAGTCAGGAGTACTCCGGGTTGGAGGACGGCTTCGTAATGCGAATTTGTCGTATTCGGCGCGCCACACCATATTGTTGCCCAAGAAGGGGCACTTGGTGGACTTGTTGGTGACCGATCGCCACCTTAAGAACTCCCATGCCAGCTGCAATGCGCTTCTGGGCATTCTACAGCGGGAGTTTTGGATCTTGAACAGCCGAAGACTCGTGCGGGGCATCGTGTTTCGGTGCTTGCCTTGTTTCAGACTCAAGGCAGCCACGATGCAGCCTCAGATGGGTGACCTACCACCGGACCGGGTCACTGAGGCTAGACCCTACTCCAGGGTTGGAACGGACTTCGCCGGACCCTTCTTGGTGAAAACTTCGCAACTCCGCAACGCGAAGACGGTAAAGGCGTATCTGTGCGTTTTCGTATGTCTGTCCACCAAGGCCGCGCATCTTGAGCTTGTTAGTGATCTTTCGACGGAGGCCTTTATTGCTGCTTTGGATAGGTTTGTCTCACGTAGGGGACTTCCGTCTCTGATCCGGTCAGATTGTGGCACCAACTACAAGGGCGCCGACCGATATTTACAAGATGTTGTAAAATTTTTGTTAGATAATAAGATTGAAATTGAAACAGACCTCTCCCGTCGGGGTATCACCTGGACGTTTGATCCGCCAGGCTGCCCCCACTGGGGTGGAATCTGGGAGGCCTGTGTAAAACAAGCCAAGGCACATATGTACAAGGTTGTTGGTCAAACTATTTTGACCTTTGAGGAGCTAGCGACGTTGTTTTGTAGAATTGAGGCGGTGCTCAATTCCCGTCCGTTGTGTCCGCTCAGCTCCGACCCAAATGACTTGGAGGCGTTGACTCCAGGCCATTTCCTTATTGGTCAGCCACTTGCAGCGTTGCCAGAGCACCCCCTCAGGGAAGTAAAGAGCTCTCGCTTGTCGCGCTACCAAATGCTGCAACAAATGTCTCAGAACTTTTGGGCCAGATGGTCATTGGAATATTTGCATGTCCTGCAGCAGCGCCTCAAGTGGACTGACAAAACCAGTCCCCCCAAGGTTGGTGATTTAGTGCTAGTTAAGGAGGCGAACCTACCGCCACTGCGTTGGCGCCGGGGGCGCATTGTTAACTTGTTTCCTGGTAAAGACCAGACGCCCCGGTTTGCCGAGGTCATGGTGGGGGACTCGGTTCTCAAGCGAGCGGTAGCAACGCTGTCGCGACTTCCCCTAGTATAGCGGACCGGCTTAGAGGCCTGTCCGAGGCGGGTGTTTGTTACGTTCCGACATTGAATCGGAACGCGCCCTTTGTCAATGTCAAACTTGACAGCTAACGAAATGCGCGGTCTTCATGACGTTTGGGCTGTCATGTCGACATTACGTACTCGATTTTCGACACGGAGCGCACCATGCGATCGGTCTCCTGTTTTGTGGTCGAAATAACGGGCTTTTGGTTGTGAATTTGGTATACATGAACAATTGGTGTAGTTTAAGGTGTGAGACTATATTCGCGAGTGAATCCGCACATACTTTTGGCGTCCGGACCGGTGTTTTGTTTCGCCGCGTGGCGACCCGGGGCTGGTGCTTCAGCAACGAGTAGCTGAACCTTGACGAGACTCTGACTGTGACTGACCTGACTGTGATTTACTTGACCGAAAAAGCCCGCCTCAGCGCTCGAATAGGTAAGTACCGGTTGTCATTGTGGTTTCGTTTGCACTCCGTATCGGGGTTAAATTTCGTCCGGGACATCCGGGTTCCGTACGAAACAGAGTTTTTAATAATTATTGTTACTTTATGTTTTTTTCCCGATTCCTGATGAGTGATCATTATATTTAATAGACATTTTTTATGTAATCTGAAATAAACCATCGCTTAGTTTTGCTACTCTCTGCTAGATGGCTCTCGTAGGGAGGGTAGAAGTAATATATATTTTAAGAAGTTTGTAAATTTAAAAAAAAATATTCAAGTTAGGAAGAGAAAATATAACGGTCTTCCTAATAATAATCCTAATAAGTAGATACATGAATAGTTCAAGAAAAACTGTATGGCGATTAGTTTAGTAGGAGCAAATAAGTATGTGTTATGATTTCTGCAAATTTCTCAAAAACGGTGCAAGTGAGGAAAACCGTTATATTTTTCCTGTAATATTTAGGACGACATTAATAATTGGTAATTATGACACATTTTTCTGATCAGTAACTTCGGAGATAATAGGGGGGAATGGTATTTTTTTAAACTTTTTTCGCCATAAATCAAAAACTATTTATTTAAGAAAAAAAATAAAAATGGTATTTTAATCTACAAATTAAGCTCTTTCATTTGATACCCCACTCGATATATTAGCCCTACTTTCAATTTTCAAAATCCCATTACGGAGCCCTTTAAAAAAAAAGTAAAAAAGGTACAAGATTTTTTTTATGTCCAATAAGCTCGGGTTAGCTACTTTTAACACTATTCCAAATTTCAAACCGATAGCAGCAGTAGTTCCTGAGATATCTGGCTGTGACAGACGGACAGACAGACAGACAGACAGAGTCGCACCATAAGTGTTCCTTTTTTACCATTTTGGTACAGAACCCTAAAACCGGCCTAGTGCCAGTCGGACACGAAGGGTCCCGTACCGGCCGTACCACCGTCGAGCAAAAAACACCAAAAACACGTTTCTTGCATGGGGACCTCCTTTTATTAGGGTTCCGTACCAAAATGGTAAAAAAGGAACCCTTATGGTGCGACTCTGTCTGTCTGTCTGTCTGTCTGTCTGTCTGTCTGTCTGTCTGTCCGTCTGTCACAGCAAGATATCTCAGGATCTACTGATGCTATCGACTCGAAATTTGGAATAGTGTTAAGAACCGCTAACCCGAGCTTATGGGATGTAAAAAAAATCTTGTAACTTTTTTACTTTTTTTTTAAAAGGGTCCGTAATGAGACTTTGAAAATTGAAAGTAGGGCTATCATATCGAGTGGGGTATCAAATGAAAGGGCTTTATTTATAGATTAAAACACTATTTTTGTATTTTTTTTAAATAAGAATTTTTTGATTTATGGCGAAAAACGTTAAAAAAAATACCATTCCCCCCCTATTATCTTCGAAGTTACTGAACAGAAAAATCTGTAATAATTACCAATTATTAATGTCGTCCTATATATTACAGGAAAAATATAACGGTTTTCCTAACTTGAACGGTTTTTGAGAAATTTGCAAAAATCTTAACACATACTTATTTGCTCCTACTAAACTAATCGCCATATAGTTTTTCTTGAACTATTAATGTATCTACTTATGAGTTTGTACGGAACCCTCGGTGCGCGAGTCCGACTCGCACTTGGCCGGTTTTTTTTAATTTTATTTTGTTTTTATTATTTGCTGTTATAGCGACAGGAGAAATACAAAGTTTAAAGTCTCTACGTATTACGGTTCAAAAGACCTATGACAGACGGACAGCGGAGTCTTAGCAATAGGGTTCCGTTGGCACCCTTTGGGTACGGAACCCTAAAAAGATACTAATTGCCCCTGAATCTAATTCGTATTTTTGTTGTTTGGACGTTTGCATGTACACCTTTCTTTCGTAAGGCGTCCAATCGGTGAAACCGTTTTGGCAAAGGAGCGAAGAATTAAAAAAAAACCGGACGAGTGCGAGTCGGACTCGCCTACCGAGGGTTCCGTACAAAACTACCCTATTAATTTTGATTCCCTTAGTTAAGTCTATTTTGTATGATTTAATTAAAAATGTATACTTTTCAGAGTTTTCCCTACTCTTGTAGTATAAGACGGTATCACTTGCCAAATTTTATAGTTCTTGGTCAACGGAAAGTACCCTTTGAATTTTGGTTTCCTTGAGAGTTTCGAAATTAACGTATGTGACACGGTGCTTTAACTTAGATGTTGGATTTTTTTACATCTTCAAGGGACCGTAGATACTCAGGAATATATGGTTTTATTTTCAACTCGATACCTCCATGCGTTCCTGAGATAAAGGGTTTTGACAGACAGACAGACGGACGGATAAAAACGGAACCCTTATAGGATCACTTTATTGTCCGAAGGATCCTATAAGGGTTCCGTTTTTTATTTCGAGGTCCGGGACCCTAAAAACAAAGCTTATGATTTTTAGAACCGAAGTGCTAAAAACTTCGTGTGGTATAGAAGTAGGTACACTATTGAGTAAATATCAAAATAAGGGTGAGCCTAAAGTTCACGAACTCTAACCTTATACTTATAGCTCTCTAGGAAACAATTATACACATCCGTTTTTAGCTCAGTTCAAAACTTTTCCCATTTCCACGACTCATTATTTGAGTTGAAAAGTCATAATCTTTGTCTTTGTTTAACTTCGGGTTAAGTGTCTTTTTCGAATTAGTTTTGCGAGTTTTTGCTATGCGCGAGCTAATATTTGGGTTATATGATGTAATTTTTGACGAAACTAACATGAGTGTGACACCAAATACATACAAGCTAGTTGGTATTTATAAGGAATTATAGTCTCACATACCTATAACACTTGGTTTTTCACTTCGTATGGCATGCCAGGAAATATTAAATCCAAACTTCGGTTAAATATTAAATCAAATCTGTCGGTTTGTCTTACATGTCGGTAGATATTAGCTTGAAAAACAAACGGATTTTTCTGTTTTACCCATTGACATTGACTGGCAGAGAATGCCTGAAGGCATTAAGTCCGCCTATTGTACTTTTTTTATTATTGTGCAATGAAATTGAAATAAATAAATATGTAATAACTCAAAATTAGTTTATTTTTAGGGTTCCGTACCAAAATGGTAAAAAAGGAACCCTTATGGTGCGATTCTGTCTGTCTGTCTGTCTGTCTGTCTGTCTGTTTGTCTGTCTGTCTGTCTGTCCGTCTGTCACAGCCAGATATCTCAGGAACTACTGCTGCTATCGGTTTGAAATTTGGAATAGTGTTAAAAGTAGCTAACCCAAGCTTATTGGACATAAACAAAATCTTGTACCTTTTTTACTTTTTTTTTAAAGGGCTTCGTAATGAGATTTTGAAAATTGAAAGTAGGGCTAATATATCGAGTGGGGTATCAAATGAAAGAGCTTAATTTGTAGATTAAAATACCGTTTTTATTTTTTTTCTTAAATAAATAGTTTTTGATTTATGGCGAAAAAAGTTTAAAAAAATACCATTCCCCCCCTATTATCTCCGAAGTTACTGATCAGAAAAATGTGTCATAATTACCAATTATTAATGTCCTCCTAAATATTACAGGAAAAATATAACGGTTTTCCTCACTTGCACCGTTTTTGAGAAATTTGCAAAAATCATAACACATACTTATTTGCTCCTAGTTTTGTAAAACTAATCGCCATACAGTTTTTCTTGAACTATTCATGTATCTACTTATTAGGATTATTATTATTATTAGGAAGACCATTATATTTTCTTTTCCTAACTTGAATACTTTTTTAAAAATTTGCAAAAATCTTAACATATTCTACCCTCCCTACGAGAGCCATCTAGCGGAGAGTAGCAAAACTAAGCGATGGTTTATATCAGATTACATAAAAAATGTCTATTAAATACAATGATCACTCATCAGGAATCGGGAAAAAAACATAAAGTAACAATAATTATTAAAAACCCTATAATAGGAGTATGTTAGGAAATTTTACACTAGTAAATACCATAAAAATGAAATACCACTAGCGCCATCTAGGGACACAAATCTAAAATAAAGTGTGCTTCAAAACATGATTCCTTCATGAAAAATGATACATGAGAACTAACTTAGTTGACAAACAATTATTTAAATCAGCCAATAACAAAAAGTAACGTTTAAATTTAAATTACAAGTAAAATTTATGCGCTATTTAGTATCAATAGATGTCGCTGTAGCATACGCTGCATCGCGCTGTTAAGATTTTTCCTGGTTTAATAGGGCTAAAGTGGGTTTAAAGCAAGGTTGCTGTTACTCGTTAGGTTGTTCTACTTATGAGTTTATACGGAACCCTCGGTGCGCGAGTCCGACCCGCACTTGACCGGTTTTTTTTTATTGCAATAACTTGTAATTTTAAGAAGCTATATTTTTGAATCCACTAATTCAAGTAAAAAGGTTAGAAATACTACATAAACACAGAAAGATATTTGGTGTTCGTAATAGAAATACCGATTGGCGGATGAGTATCACTTTGCGCAACAAGAAGTTAATAGCAGCTAGACGTGGATGATCAAAGAAAAGGGACGTAAATATGCGATCGAGGGCTTTCTTTATTGCCTCCCGTGTTGTATGTGTCGCCGCCAACTAGCTTAATTAGCTATTTGGTTAGCTGCCTAGCCTTTTTATTAAACACACCTTATTTTAGATTAGGTTTGTTAGTCAACTTGTGTCCCTCAGAGCAGAAATAGAAGCCTCGCGCAGCGGGGCTTCGTTGACCTGCTGGCGGGTTATAATTTACTGAAAATGCTAGGCAGTTAACCAAACGGCTAATTAAACCAGTTGGCTTTAACATCATTTTATGTCTACACTTAGCCAGAAAGCGGCATTTTTCGTACGCGTAGCGTGCTATAATAAATTCATAAATTCTATATGATTATCACGTTTACAAAATTTCAAGAGAATGGGTTGCTAAATAATTGCGACCTGTTGAGGAGAACAGCCGGACATCCGGACAGACAGATATACGAAAGCAGTTATGCCCAAGCTGAACCGAAGAATCTTCGCGCTCGCTCGGTCGACAATTTCACCACGGTTTAGCAAAAACCGCAGGCAATTTGTGTTAGTTCACAAGTCGCTGGAGGGCATAGTTGTCCAAAACTGCCCGACCGCTGACAGGGGCAGCGATTTCCCTCCGACGCACGCGCACCCTTGGCAGATAGGAATAATGCAATGGGTGTCACCCTTTGTAAAACCAATGTAGATTAGGGGAGGAACAGAGTCAACAGCGAACTTGCATTTAATAGTAAAAAAACCGGGCAAGGGATTGTATTTGCACACGAAGGGTTCCGTACCATTGCCGAGCAAAAAGACGCCAAAACACGTTTCTTGTATGGACCCCTTTTTATTTTTAAGTTTATTCCGTTTTTAGTATTTGTTGTTATAAAATTTCAAGTCTACCAATAACTGTTTAAGCGATAGAGCCCTGTGACAGACGGACAGCGGAAGCTTAGTAATATGGTTCCGTTGGCACCCTTTGGGTACGGAACCCTAAAAACTGGCGACCGACGCCCGCGGAATCTAACCCGTTGCATAAAAATGTAATATACAGGGTGGAAAAAATCTATGGGCCCTGGGGGGGAACTACCTTAAATCATTTAGTTAGCTCATTTTACTGAAAGGAACTTCCTTTATTTTTAAAACTGCCCTGGCCCATAAATTTTTTCTACTCTATATAATAATGTTTCTGTGTCTTTCAATTAAAGGGACTTCCAAATTTGTTCATTTCATATAGATCTCTTAGTTTCTGAATGATATTCCAGTGACATGAAACTAATAAGCAATGGTAGCCGTGTGCCTCGGACATGCGACTTAGAAGCGGAGGTCGTGGGTTCGAATCCTGGCTCGTATCAATGCGTTTTTCTGAACATATTATGTACGAAATGTGATTTGATATTTACCATTCAATTTTTTTTCAAATGACATCCTGAGGAAATCTGCATACATCCGCGATGAAATCCTAAGGTGTATTTGAAGTCCCCGACCCGCACTGGGCCAGCGTGGGGACTACAGCCCGTTCACTCTCATTTATGAGAGTAGGCCTGTGCCCAGCAGTGGTATGTACATATGATGATAATGACATGAAACGGAGACAACAAAACAATACAATACAATCATACTTGATTGCACACCAAAAGAAAAATTACAATGCAAACTTATATAAAAACAGTGGTAAACAATAAGCGGTCTTATCGCTAAAGAGCGATCTCTTCCAAATAACCTTTGTGTGGCAACCATGCTGACCTAAACTAACCAAGCTTATTTCTCAGAGTAACAACGAAACTGTCATTTTGATTTGCAAGATAGCATAATAACCACATTTTTACTAAAAAAACCCGACCGCGGTGCACTTTGAAACTAAAAATCCACCATTTTGTTTATTTTAACGAACTTCATACCCAGTGACACTCGCACCATCAAGACGAATCTAATGATGTATCATTTATCAAAATCGGATGTGTCGTTGAGTAGTTACGAGCGGACACAGGAACGGACATACATACATACAGGTCAAACACATAACCCTCCTTTGGGCTTCGCCGCAGTCGGGTAAAAATATGGTCTCAGCCAAACACGACGATGTAATAATAGCCGGAAAGGTAAGTATGTACTCTGTGGCAGTGGACCGGGCCGCGCGCCAAGCATGCGCCGGCACACGACACGGGCGGCGAGCATGGAGAAGGTTTTTATTTTGTACGAGGCAATTCATTTATTACGTAACACACGATTTAGGGGGGAGGGGGGTCAACCATGTCTTATTTTTTCTTACAGGGGGTGGGAGGGAGTTTTGATCGTTCTTACGTAAGATCATAAAAATGCGCAAAATAATCTTAACTTTGAAAAAGCGCGCAAATCCGCGCGAGAGCGTAGGCGCGTGCTCGGTTGCGTATAGGTACTTTTTCTACTCCTATACTTTTATCTGTGTTTTACTTGGTCACGAACACTAATATAAGAACATACATAATATGAGTTCAGAGAAGTCTATACTCTATTCCCCATAACAGCACTAGTGTCGTTATAGTAACTTTACGTTATTGCTAGCAGCCACAGACTTCTAAATCTAGGTTAAACTTAGGTCAAGGATTAAGCGCTCAATTCTAACTTCACGATAAAAATGCACAACTACCAACTTAACAAACAATTAAATTCCTACGGCTTTTAAGAAAAACAAAACTTTCCGAATTAAATTAATTGATGCCAACATAAAAAAAGTATTTTTAATATATTCACAGCGTGTCAATTTAAAATTTAAAAAAAAGTTTACCATAGACACATACTGTCAGTCATACGTCATATTTGCCTTGTTTGCAGGTTATGCCTTGTTTGTATTTTATATTTTAAAAAACCTAGTCGTAGAAAAAGTATTGTATGCAACGTTGTATAATTAAGTCAAAAAACGCTCATTGCGTCTCTATTTGCGATACTCGCCGCAGTCGCGGCTCGTATCGCAACTCACGCAATTCGCATTTTTTGAACCTTCTTATACAACTGTTGCATAAAATACTATTCTAAACGTGGTCCAATGGTTTGACGTAAAGTTGATATTAAATGGTTAATGATGCAGGAAATCTCTTTAAAGCTGAGAGATTCGTTGTATAATATAGAAAAAAAAATATTTTTCTACTCCTGTACTGTTATCTGTCTTTTACTTGGTCACGAACACTAATATAAGAACATACATAATATGAGTTCAGAGAAGTCTATACTCTATTCCCCATAACAGCACTAGTGTCGTTATAGTCACTTTACGTTATTGCTAGCAGCCACAGACTTCTAAATCTAAGTTAAACTTAGGTCAAGGATTAAGCGCTCAATTTTAACTTTACGGTAAAAATGCACAACTACCAACTTAACAAACAATTAAATTCCTACGGTTTTTAAGAAAAACATAACTTTCCGAACTAAATTCATTGATGCCAACATAAAAAAAAGTATTTTTAATTTAAGTATATTTTAAATAAAAAATAAAAAAGTTTACCATAGACACATACTGTCAATCAAACGTCATATTTGCCTTGTTTCCAGGTTATGAGTAATTTTGTATTTTATGATTTAAAACCTCGTCGTAGAAAAAGTATTGTTTGCAACGTTGTATAATTAAGTCAAAAAACGCTCATTGCGTCTCTATTTGCGATACTCGCCGCTTTCGCGGCTCGTATCGCAACTCACGCAATTCGCATTTTTTGAACCCACTTATACAACTGTTGCATAAAATACTATTACTAAACCCTACAAAAATGATTCCTTGAAAATAAAAATTAAAACAGCCCAAACTTAAAATTATTTTTCCTGTAGATTCTTACGTAATAAATATTAATTGGGGGGGGGAGGGGGGGGGGGGGTCAGCCGATTCTTATTTTTTCTTACATAAGAGGGGGAGGGGCTCAAAAGCTGGCAAAAATCGTCTTACGTAATAAATGAATGGCCCCTACGGTGAAGTTGGGATTGCTCTCGCAAAGGGGCGATAGCGCCCACCAACTTACCTTAACGTAATTTAAGTTCGAATAACTAGACCAAAGAATCGAAAAGAAAGCGATAAGAACGATGAAGTGAAACATTCACAACTTCACAGGAATTTTCGAATTGCGAACTGGAATTTAAGAGCACTACCTAAACTATACAAAAAAAAATTGTAGTGCAATATTATTGGGATCGGCTGTCTTTTTGTCCAATAACTTTTCCCAAATCCTAAACGTCGATACTTTTCATTTCTCGGGTTCGCCATATAAAAGGTTCAAATTGCATTTGAACTGTTACACTTGTTGTTAACGAATAGATGCCAAATCCTAAACTTTTTCTCCCGGATTATAGCATCTTATTATTTCGTCAGATGTTTCTTACTTTCATTGCTGAATAAGTTATCTCGCATTACCCATGAAGTGTTATATCATCGAACCTCAGCACAACACCGAACTCTAGTTGGCGTCCTGCCAAGAGATTGGCCGGAAAACGAAAAACTACCAAGACAACGTTGGTCGAATGTGTTACTTGGGTATTCTGTAGAATAAGTCCATTGCTAGGTCCTAATGAATACTTTCAATAGCCAGTTCAACTATATATGGTGCTGCTTCAAAAGATTTTGGGAAAAAATTATCAAATCGTTTTTACGTGCACAGTTTTGGCAGATTAGCCTTTTTATGACTTATTTTCTTATTGATATAGGTACATTGGCTCTAGAACATGCTTATGTAGGTTTATGGTGATTTAATGTAAATATACATAGTAGATGTATATCTATAGAAAATATCATTTCTAACTTTTTGTCATAATCATAACAAAGCAATCAGAGACAAACTTTTAGCTCAAGCTCTGTTTGCGAAAACTAAAAGGTGTATACAAAAATGCATATTTACCTATAATGAAATTAGACCAATAGGCAAGGGTTTAATTGGAGTTGTTAAAATATGGATACGGTTTTCTGAATAATAAGAATACCTGGATGGATTTTACATCTAAAAGAACATAATCCTTCTCTAGTTATAGTTACCCTCTCGTTAGCAGCCGCATGCGCACTTATAATTAGTAATGGGCATCTACTGTCTCGCTCGCACGTAGTGCAAGAGACGCTTTATAGGTCAGCAGTCGGGCTACTAAGTAGGTAGGTGTAGCAGGAAAAGGAGATCATGTTAAGCAATATTTAAGGAATGGAGGTTCGCACATGCACCAACGTTTGAAACGTTGTGTTTTTTTCGAGTGGGCTGGATATTGTATTCAATTCTTTTAAAAAATACCTAACTTTATATATTTTTAAACCTAGCTGCAGTTTGCTGTTTTTTATCGATCAAGATATAAGATAAAAAAAAATATCTCAGGAATGTATGATATTCGACGAGCAAACCTCATCGTACGGTGCTAGAAAGAGACTCTGGTAAAACCATGACCATGGCCGTGAGAAAAACAAATGATAAAGGATATACAAAAACGATTTAATGCCGCCCACTATATACACAAATGATTTAATGAACTTCAAACCGTTGAAATTCTACGCTTTTAGCGCCAATGCTCTCACGCATCCCAAATAATGATCTAAAGTTGCAAAATGAAAACGTCAGTCATAAAAAAATACTACAGTTTAAAACCGACTGTGCCTCTTGTACTATTTCTGAAAGGGTGACAACCCTTAACATTAGCATTTTTAAACTGGGCCCACTCCAATTTCGACCACAAAATAATACCGATTTGCCACCCCTACAATGTCTCCTAACACAGCGTAATAAGGATCATATTCGCTTATAATAATAGTTTGTGAACGGTAAGAACACAATGGCAATTTAACCCTCTGAAAAAAATAGGGTTGCTTGACTGACCATTTTGACGTGTAAGATTTATATAGGTCATTTCGAACACGAATTTTGACAGATCGTGTCAGATAACGCTTGCATTGTATTTTTAAAGTACTTTTGTTTGTTTCCCCTTTTAACGTCAGTATGGAGATAATGTTAATGTATTTATTCTGGAATTCGGATAATAGTGTGTATACTGCATGCATTTTTATTAAAATAATGTACTTATAAGGTATTTAGCATGTGGTGAATATAGATATATCTAGTGAACAAAATTTGACGTACTCGTATTTATGCAAACGGGAAGCAACCCATACAAAAAAAGTCATTGAAATTTCAACTAAAAGTTAAGTTAAGTTGAATAAAAAAGCTTCAACAGCTTTCTTTAGGGAATAGAATATTTTGTGTGGGTTGGTTCCCGTTTGCATAAATACGTCCAATTGTAACTATTGATTGCCGCTGAGTGAATTGGATATTAAACAGTTTACGACGCTAAAAACTCTTGCTCGTATTATCGATAACGATACAAAAAACTATACTTACTTAAATAACTAAGGTACCGATTGTAATTTCGGTCCCAGAAATTAACCGGCTTTTTCATATTTTTATTTACTTCTATACAGAGTCTGTCGAGTACAAACCCGTTAAGTTAACGTCATTCTATTTTTATATTTATAAATCATGAACAGATGTTTTTGGGACTTACCTTCACTTTCCTGTCTCTACCACGGTACGATTCTATGATTAGTGTCAACCCTAGGTTATAGGTTAACGTGGGCTAATTTTCCGCAACTCGACGACAAATATGCACCTATTTTGCATGTAATGTCAACCCTAACATAATTTTAATTTACAAAACATTCACATTCTATAACATTACAATACCATATGTTCGTTGCGACTTGTAATAAATATAAGACACGCATAGTATAATTCTGTCATTATGTTCGCTTCAAATGAGTTTGATGCATTTCAATTATTTTATTTCATGCCCTCCCTAGCCAATAATAACAGAAGCACATCTGTGGCACATCACAACAAGGTAAAAATATGTTATAATTATGAAATACATGAAATAAATTATAAATTACATGTACATTAATAGATGTGTGTAAACATTAATTACGTACAATATTCAGGTAAGCGATCTGTTTGAGACATCATGATTCAATTCAGAGAGAGGTTAATAAGTTTAATAACACTAGGTTATTTTTTTATGCTACACCTGGCCATAAAGTGGCTTTTTCTGTACGCTGCGTTCTGGCCAAGTGTAGACATAAAATGATGTACACAACACGGGAGGTAATAAAGAAAGCCCTCGATCGCATATATACGTCCCTCGCTTGCAGCTCGGGCCGCAAACTTCTGCGATCTCGGCCTTTCTTTGTTAATACAACACCACCGCCCTAGTTGTGTAATGTACTATTGCATCTACAGTGACAGTGAGATACTATTATATCCGTGGTATTTTGAAAGTTAAAGTTCAAAATATCAATTTTTAAGATATTGTTGTATTTTACAACCACCGGAACTTAATAATTCGTTGTATAAGAAGTTTTCGAATAGACATAATAAGACTAATAAGTAAAGCATTGTGAATCGTTCTTCTTGCGGACCGTTTCGGAAAGGAATGGAGGTGTATACTACAGAATTTCTGTAGGCGAAAACTTTCGCCTCGTAGTCGCTTGACATCGGTCGTCAATCAATAGTACCCTTTTTTATTTTATTTTGTTTTTAGTATTTGGTGGTATAGCGGCAACATAATTACACATTTTGTGAAAATTTCAAGTCTTTACCTATTACAGTTCAAAAGACAGAGCCCTATGATAGACGGACAGCGGAGGCTTAGTAATAGGGTTCCGTGGGCACCGTTCGGGTACGGAACCCTAAAAAGCTAAACTGACAGGTTGTTTATTTTAAGTAACAACATTTTTAATGCGTTTTCGATCCAATTGTTCTAAATTTACTTGTATCTGTGTGCATCGCTGCAGTTTTGGCAAGCGCCACTTCCTCATGTCTCGCGAGTGTGCAAAACAAACATGTACACTAAACTAAGTACTGAACATTGAATCTTAAGCCCGAGATTTAAGATTGAGATTGTTCTTAATGAATACACTCTGACATTTCGTGTAATACATGCGAATGTTTCGAGACAAGAATAAAGCGGTTCAGTCCACAAATCGGTCAGACTCTCACTGATTTTAGATTTGCTCAGACGTCCCAAATTCACCTGATAGTTAGCAACGGAGGTAGTAATGAATAGCAAGAAAAAGAATAAAAATCGTCAACATAAACCGCCCAATCCAACTCCTCCGCAAACACAAAAAGTCAGTGAACCCTCGAGTCCACCTGAGGTGACAAATGCGGAAATTGAAAGTGTTGTAGAAGAACGTGTACCCAATATTGTCAGTGAAAATGTGGCTGCAGAAGTAAAGGAAACCGAAGAAACGCCGAAAAAACCTAAGAGGAACAGAGGTAAGAAGAAAAAGGAGGATGACAAAAGCGACAATGACCACGAAACTCGAATCGAAGAGGTCATACCTGGGACAGGCTTACAACCTATGAAAGAATCATCAAATGAGGCTAATATAGCTCCAACTGTGCGTAAAAAGAAAAATAAAAATAAAAAGAGTCAAGGTCAAGGAGAATATATTGAAGAGACAGAAATTGTGAAAAGTGCTGAAGTTGATGAAAGTAGTCATCAGTCCCAAGAAGTAGCAGAAATGAAAATTGAAGAACCGGAACAAGAAACAAAATCTACAAAGAAGAAAAACAAGAAGAAGAAAAATCGCAATGACTCGGAACGGTCAGATAAAGCTGAAGAAGTGTCCTGCACATCTGCATTTCAAAAGTTATTGGCAGATGACGTAAAAGCTAAAACGTCCCTACAACCATCTACAGATGATAGTAGTGTTTCAGAAGCTACGGTTAAGGAAGTGGAAGTAACACCACAGCCTGAAAATATTGATGGACAAGAACCCGTGCAAAAAGATGAAAACAACAAAAACAAAAAAAAGAATAAAAAAGACAAAAAACAGCCTACACTTCCAGACGTTCCAAAAACAGCAGAACAACCACAGTCTTTTGAAATAAAAGCGGCGGAAAATATCAGTATTCCAAGTAACGTTATTGACGCTGCCAGTGAACTCGTTTTAAAAGAAACAGACGAAATTAAAAATGAATCTATGCCGTCAACTTCTACTGTTGATGAAAAAAATTTAAAATACAAAGCCAAAATTGCAAAACCTGTCGAAAAAAAGAAAAAAGGAAAGGGAAATGAAAAACATTGTGATGAAAATCTTGAGAAAGAGTCTTTGGGATCAAAAATAGTAAACGTAGAAGAACCTGTGACTGATACTAATACTGAATTTAAACAAGAACCATCAGCAACGGGAGGCGAAGTACAAATTACTGAAGACTTGGATGATGTGATTCTTGTACCAATAACAGAAATTACCCCAGACTGGCAGGAAGAAGTAAAAATAGAAGAAGGAAATGGACCAGTCATCGGTTGTGATGATAAAAATGATACTGTTGCTCAACCGATTGGTAATTTTGCAAAACCTAGAAATAGAAAGAAATCTCCGAAACCTTCAAGGAAATCTGATATGCCAATGAGTTCTGATATTTCGACGCAAATATCTAAATCAGAAGAACCAATGTTAGAAGCAAGCAGTAGCTCAAATGAGCAAACAGAACTAAAACCTTCTATAAACGTTGAAGAACACCCTCAAATTAAGTTCGCGGAGAAAACGGAGCTCCCAAAAGATGTAATGGAACTTGCTCATGATACTACAATTACTAAAAATAGAGATATAAAACAAAAATCACCTAAACCCTCTAAAGATAAAGAATCTACAGCTGTAATACCAATTGAAACTTCAGTTGAAATACATAAGTCTGGTGATATTATGCCAGAATTTGAATTTAATAAGGAGCAAGATTTTAAATCTAAAGTTAATCTTCAAGAAAAAGTGATATCATTAGAAGATAAATATGAAGATATACAAGTCGCAAGTAACAACACAAGAAAAAATAGGAAAAAATCACCAAAACCACCGAAAAAGAATGAAATAGACTCAGTAATATCTTCCGAAATTGAAAAATCTGAAATAAATCTTACCGATGAAACAACATTACCAGCAGCAACGAGTTGTCCTGAGATATCAACATTGAAAATAGAAAAGATTTCTGAAATAAAAGAAACTTTTTCAGTTGACAAAACAGAACAACAGAAAGATGACATAGAACGCATGAAAACGCCTGATAGTGAAAAATGTCAAAAAAGAAAGAAGTCACCAAAACCAGTACTTGATATAGACGTTGCATCAAGTTCCAGAGATACTCAGGAATCAAAGCAGAATATTATAAAAATTGAAGATATCATTATAATTCAAGCAGAAGTTGTAAGCGATGAAAAGGCTCAAAAATGTGACACATTTATCGCAGGCGAAGATGGAACTGATAAACAAGATCCTGTTCAAAAAACAGAAACTGCACATGATAGTGGAAAATCTAAAAAGAGGAAAAAGTCTCCTAAGCCCCCTCAACGGGACAGTAATTCGGAAAAAACCTCTGCTTTAGAGACTCAGGGTGAAATCCAAATACCAATGACTCCTGAAACCCAAGACACGAAGTTGCCTCCGGAAAACATTGCAATTGAATTGGAGACACTTAAAATGGAACCAGTGCCTTTACCTAGTGATGTCACTCCTGATTTTATTGAATATCCAAGATGCTCAAGCGAGCATCTTGACAATAACAATAACATGATCATACAAGAAATTTCACGTTCAGACGCCAAGTTAGAAGTACCATTTATAATACCCGAGACGCCATTAATTCAAAGTGCTAATATAAATAGTCCTGAATTGGATCATGTTATTAAAGCTATAGAACCGGAACCTATCAATAAATCTATTGAAGAAAAAACGGACTTGAAATCCAAGGTTATGGAAGTAAATCAAGAAATGGAAGAGTTGAGATTGTCTATTGAACGATCGTTAGCGGAATTGACGTCTTTAGAAAAAACTGACATGGAAGAAAAGGTGGAAGAACACACAGTTGATAAAATTGAAATGAAGCCAGAATTGCCTATAGCCGAAAAACAAAGTGAAATTGTGACTGCTGGAAATGTAGAAGATAGCACTCAGCCTATGGCAGAAATAAAGCCTTGTCAAGATCCTATTTGCCCTGCGAGAAAAGACCATAAAGGGAAGGGGAAATCAAAAAAGAAAGGTAAACAAGAAGCAGCAACGCAAAATCCTCTAACACAATCATCATCACATGCCACGACAGATTCCGAAAAGTCAACACAAACTCAAGATACCAAGAAAGATACTAATAATAAATCAGAACAGAAATCCAGTGATACCCAAGGACAGGAGAAGCAAAAGGCCGATGAAACAAAAGGAAACAAAGACGAGGATTTGACTGTAAATAATAATAACGAAAAAACTGGTCAACCAGAGTTTGCACCCATAGAAAATTTTGAAGACGCAATGACCTCAAGTGTTGATGATGTAAATAAAACATTCGAGATGATTGTTAACGATATTAATCCTAGGTTATCTGCAAGTCTTAATAACCCGGAAATCAATGTAATAGCGCCGCAAGAAGATAAAAAAGACAGTAAACAAGACAAACAAAATCCTATTTCGCCGCCAAAAAACTTGTTAGGCCACCCCGACATTCCTGTACAATCGAGTAGACCGGACTATAAAAAAGAAAAGAATAAAATACCGAATAATAGGCAAGCCAAAGTCAAAATAAAAGACATGAATCAAGTCCAAATAGATACTCCTGAAAAATCTAAGCAGTCAAAGGAATCACAAACTGAGTCTAAAAGAGAACATCTCAGCTATAAAAGACCTGATGAATCAATATGTGTGACTAATCAGAACGATGATTATGTTTACAAATATAGTTTTCGCAAGGTATTTCTTCAATGCGCGTGCCACGTCTGCAAAAAAGATTTAAAACAAACTAAAGTTCCTTGTAGCTACTGCAATTTGATTTTCTATTGCAATCAGAAGCATAAAGATGAAGACTACACTCAGCATCAAGCATTGTGCTTTGCTGTATCAACAATTGTTCATTTGAAAGGTAATTTCATTTTATCCATTTACTCGTACTTTAACACTTATACTTTGTTTCCAAAATGCAAAAAAAATCTACGTATGTATTTAAAGAGCTAAAATATATGTATAAAATACAATACAAAGTATAATACGGTAGAAATTAAATAACTAAAAATCGGATACTACAACATAACTATGATAATGGTGGTGTCAGTCTGTCAGTCGTTTATTTTGTTCTATATGTTTATTCGACACACCACAAATTACAATGTAACCAGTTTAATTATAATTTTGTTCTTGACGGATTATACTCATAGATATCTACTTCCCCACTTCTTATCTTATGATTATTAATTTAATTATTTCTTACCTTCAGATCAAAAGTTTATCTATGCCGACGCACGTGATGTGACGGGTCATAATTACCGACTCCTACGTATGCAGATGATTGTGTCTTGCGAGAAGGTGCTCAAACGCAGACTCGCACCATGGGAGCAGGAGGCCCTGCTGTATCCCAGGATGTGTGGCTACTCAAGTTGCAGAGAGTGGAGGCAGGGGAAACTGGTGGATTGTGAGGGCTGTGGGCAGGTACGATTCCTTTTAATATACGATGTTATAAACAAAGTGTTACACCACCTATTGAAAACCTCAGACACCCCAACTGATTTAGTTTAGTGTAGTCTGAGTTATTCTGAATTAGTCTACAGTATATTATTGCCAAAGATGAGTGCAAAGGTGTGTGTGTATGTGTGTGTGTGTGTGTGTGTGTGTGTGTGTGTGTGTGTGTGTGTGTGTGTGTGTGTGTGTGTGTGTGTGTGGTGTGTGCACTCGTAACTTTTAGACTGGGCAAGATAAAAAGAGGAAATAAAAAAAACCATGTATTTAAAATATAATGTAATCGATTCTACTCTTGATTCTGAATAAACAGTTTTCAGGTTTTCAGTTGGTCGTGTAACACGTTGTCTACGATGTGTATGTACTTAAATTTATCAACCACACCCTTTTTCTAACCAGTTACAAAAAAGTACTTAAATCACACATTGTGGGATCTGCTGATCCGGTCTAGCTTAAGTGATTGCATCGGATCAAACTAAACGTAATCATATGCATATATAACTTTTGTGAGGGCTAGTTTTCCGCACTGGTTGCCTTGTTCTATCAAACTTGATGATATTTAAAATGTAATGTTTATGCAGATATCCTATTGCTCCGACAATCCGGACCATCTACCGAAGGGTCATGCTCGTTGGTGCAAGTCCTATAACCTGTACCGTGCGCTGGTGAAGCATCAACAGACGCAAGGCCGGCTGGAGCCGAAACTCCCGACAAAAGTGGTGGATCTGAGCCCTCTACCCGATAACATCAATGAAGTATTGGCATCCATGTATGAAGAGAAGATTGGTAAGATAAACATGGGACTATATAACCGTCAATCAAAAATTTAAATCAAGGCTTTTTGAAATTTTTGTCTGTTTTTTTTTGTGCACATCACCCAAAACAGCCGGATGATTTTTTATAAATTTGATATAGATTAAGACCTATTTTAAACACATAACACATAATGCGTATGATACGTTTTTTTATTCACAGACATGAGTGATATCGAATACGCAGCTTTGACGCAGCTGGCGACCGCACCGCTAACTGCGCTGTTCTGTCTCCAACACAGACCCAACACTGCCAATGGGATCACCAAGGTAACTAATTAAGAATATTTATTTTCATAATCATGATGACTGTTTCATTTATGTACAGTAAAGATTTATTAAAAGAGGACGTTTTGTACAAATAATACCACTTGCTGAGTTACAATCTTCACAAAAAGGAGGAGGGTCTCAGATTGGTTGTATGTTGTATTTTTTTATACTCCTGTACTTTTATCTGTCTTTTACTTGGTCACAAACACTAATATAGGAACATACATGAGTTCAGAGAAGTCTATACTCTATTCCCTTCCCCATAACAGCACTGGTGTCGTTAAAGTCGCAAAACGATACTGCTAGCTGCCACAGACTTCTAAATCTAGGTTAAACTTAGGTCAAGGATTAAGCGATCAATACTAACTTTACAATAAAAATACACAACTACCAACTTAACAAACAAATAAATTCGTGCGATATTGTTATGAAAAACAAAACTTTCCGAACTAAATTCTTTGATGCCAACATAAAAAAAAGTATTTTTAATATCGTCACTGCGTATCACTAGCGGTGTATACGTCAAATTAAAAACAAAGTTTACCATATACACATACTTATTATATTGTCAGCCATATTTGCCTTGTTTGCGCGCCATGTTTAATTTTGTATTTTATATTTTAAAACCTAGTCGTAGAGAAAGTATTGTATGCAACGTTGTATAATTCAGTCAAAAAACGCTCATGGCGTCTCTACTTGCGATACTCGCCGCCGTGGCGGCTCGTATCGCAAATAGAGACGCCATCGCGATTGCCAACCACAACCCACTTTTTTCAAAATCTAGTTCTTATGATGGAGTTTTGTGAAATTGAGGGAACTCCTCAAATTCAATGTTTGAAGTGAGTTTTTTCTTAAATATTAGCTGGTTAAGAATGTTATTTGAATTTCCACTTTTAGTTTCTGAATAACTTGTTACGAAATTCTTAACAATAGGCCTGAAGAAACTGCTTGTATTATTGCATCATAGCACACATTACACGGAATGATGTGCATGAAAGTGATTGAAACTATCGCATCACATGTATTTTTTATTTCTCCAGAAATCAACTCTTACCCTCCACATAGTGGGCGCAGAACTCCAGTTCGAGGCCGACGTCCTGAACAAGTGGGAGGTGTTCTTGTTGCACCTGGTTCCTCACGTCAAGGAGCTGAAGGTGGTGCTGGTGGGCCCGGACCTTAACCCTTCGAACCTGCCGCTCGAACTGCTTGGGAAGATCAAGTTAGTGGCAATATATATGGCTGAATATAGGTATAGGATAGAGAATCTTTAGGTTCATAGTTCCATACAATCTAGGATAAATCAACTGGAAACTTAAACAGTTGATTATTCAATAGTACGTTACATAACTAGGGTGGTAATATAAAGAAAGGCCGAGATCGCAGAAGTTTGCGGCCCGAGCTGCAATCGAGGGACGTAAGTATGCGATCGAGGGCTTTCTTTATTACCTCCCGTGTTGTGTACATCATTTTATGTCTACACTTGGCCAGAAAGCGGCTTTTTCCGTACGCGCAGCGTGCGGAAAAAGTCACTTTATGGCCAGGTGTGGCATAAAAATATTTACTTCTCATTTTAAATATCCATGGATGTATTACAAGACGATTATGTAACTCAATTCTATTTTCTTCACCACTTTATTTTATGCCTTTGTTTTAAAAAAAGCTATGCTAAATGCTAAATAATACTTTCATGTTTATATTTCAGGCTTTGTGAAAACTGTCGTCAGAATAAGCGCCGAGTGGTGTTTGGTTTCCAAGATAAACGCACTTACCACGAGTTCTGGGCCAGCGAGGATTTTACCACACCTGATCTGGGTAACATTTAATAAACAGAGCTCACTAGAGTGCGACTACGATAACTTTGCAGAGCAGAACATGGCAACACCTCCATTTAAACGTCACATTTTCATAGAAATTTGACTTTTAAACGGAGGTGTTGCCATGTTCCGTTTGCAAAGTTATCGTAGTCGCACTACATATTCAGTTCAAATAAGAGATGTGCCGTTCCCGGGAATATTCCCCACTTGTATGGGGAATATTCCCGTGGGGGGAATGGCACATCTCTAGTTCAAATATATAAATTTCATAACTTACTGCAGGTCCCTTGAATCTACGCTAAGGGCATATTACAAAGTATGTCCTTTCATGTTTTAGTGGATTGAACTATTTTTATTGAATTTTTGATACATAAATTATAAACAAGACACAAACATTCGATCGATCTAAAAAGGAGATTGAATCAAAGGCAATTCGTCCATTTTGGTCAGAGGAGCAGATGAAACCGTCTCTATACGCATTGATTTTATGTTTACTTGGTTTTACGAGTATGAGTAATAAAAAAATTACGTTAAAAAATTAAATCGACTTCAAAAAAGTAAGAAATAAAAGATTTTTTAAGGTTACATTAAGAACAGGCCAGAAAGCGGCTTTTTCCGTACGCGTAGCGTGCGGTAAAAACCACTTTATAGCCAGGTGTGGCATAACATTACTTTTTAGAGTTCCGTGCCCAAACCTTTTCTTGACCTCTTAGTGCTCTAGAAATTATGCAACCGTTTTAAGCCTTAGATAGGAACCTAAGAGAGAGAGAGTGACCTAAGAGTCAAATAAGTGCTCTAAAAATGATTTGGAAACTAGGCTTCCGTGCCCGATTCTGGTCTCACCTCGCCTTAAATGATTATTATTTTACAGTTTGTGCGTTCAACCCAAGCATCCAGCGTTCTTCCACTTACAATGGAAAGGATACCTGGCCATCCACTATCAACTGCGTCCTCAAACTCAAGACTCCCTTAGCCATCACCTCTTACACCCTTTCAGAGCTGACCAGCGACCTCCTTAGGCTCCAGGAGTGCGCTGGAGTGGGCTATAATGTAGTATTTGCCCCAAAAAATAATAGTTTTTCCAGTGTTCGCCCCGATAGGAACTTCATTTCTGACGACGAAGCTCCCCTGTTGTTTAAGAATCATTGTGTTACCGTTGTATGTGGTGTTTAGTGTGTTTTTAATAAAGTTGTTTGTGGTTTTTTAGGACTTTTATTTAAGCACATATATAAATGGAGGAAATATGTGTGTTCTTAGGCAAAAAGTATCAGTGTATTTGTATCAATATTTATTTGAAAGACTTTATAGGCATGAATAAGATAGGCTATTTTTATATATTTTTATAGACTTCTAAGTCTATTGCAATATAAAAAAAAAACAAATAGTAGCATTAAAATCAACTTTAATCATCAAAATAGTAACATCTTTAACAATATTTAAAATAAAGTACGTTGTACTGACTTTAAACATATTTACATTAATAACTAAGATTATATCACAGATAATAAGCACATTTAAGAATACACTGGCTATTATATTCAATATTATAGTGTTGTTAACAGTGACCATATACATCGCAAAGGCATTTGGACACCGAATAGAAGTAGAAGAATAAGCAAATGAAGTGCTTTCTGTCAACTTGTGAAGACCCAGGTACCTAAAGAAAGAAACACACGTGAACAATAAACACACAGAGTGGGTTAGTCACAAATATAGGCGAGTATGTGGTTAAACATAAATAATAATTAGTATTCCCGCCACGCCATGGAGAATCTGCCTTTTTATGCATCTAAGACAGAATGTTAATTATTTATCATCAGTTAATATAATTATCACTCCTTTTTTGGACGTTCGTGTTAAAATATCCATCAAGACTGCTAAAAGCATTGGTTTTAGAGCAGATTTTAAGTGCAGAAATTGTAAAGCGAATTGCGCATTGGGAGTGCCCTCTCTACCAAAAGAGTTATTCAAAGGGCATTATAAAGGATACGATATTAGGGTTAATCCCAGCGTATGCATAAATTTACCCTTGATTATAACTTGACCTAATAAAACAACAAGCCGAGCATTTGCGTAGAAATTATGATTTTATCGGTGTTTATGGTCGCTAACTATATGGAAAAAATACTGTAAGTAATTTTTATATACTTATGTAAACTTCAACAAACCCAATAGCCTACAAGTTGCTTTTACCCCTTTTATATATTTTTAGGGACGGTTTTTGTACCTATGTCATAAAGTGATTATTATAGAATACGTTTGTGTAAAAGTACCTAAAGATAACTACTAGTATAATAAATTCGATCATATATTAAAAATAGTATCGAATACCGATCTTGGACGCGGAATGTGCATAAATTGAAACCCTGTTAAAAAAGAAGCTTGCAGCAAGTATTTACTCATTACCACACCACATCACCACAAATATTGTGTTAAATTGATTAGACTTATAAGGATACTGGAATGAAGCAAATAGTTAAAAAGTTTTGCTTTAAAAGAATTCGTCTGAGAATTTTTAAACTAAACTTAATCTAACGGGTTCTTTTAAACAACTTCGAGAAGGTTGCAATTACAGACACAAACAAGTCCTTTTTAGCAATTTCTTGACAATGAAGTTTTGGTAAACGGTTGGTTTAGAAAATTAAACTTTGTAGTTTTAAGATGATTTCGACAATTTGAAGAAATCGGCATTTACCCCAATTCTAGTATCATAATTAATGTTAATCACTGAAGAGTAATAACCACCTGGTATTCAGAGTCATCATTCACAGTATCACGAAATACTCCAGTATCCTTAGTCGTGCCATCAGTTGTGGTACTTATTTCTCTGTCTCTTGTAGGTTCTTTGACATCCGTTTCACTTGTAGTATCTATTTGTGTTGTTTTTTCATTACTAAAAATATACGAGGTTTCTGTTGTTGTTTGTTTTTGGTAAAAATCTCCTGTCGTACCCTCAGTGGTGGGTTCAGTAAAAGTAGTGTAATTAGAGTCATTGTCAAAAAATATAGGTGTTGTTTCAGTTCCTTTATAGAAAACTGTCTCGGTGTTCTCAGTGTTAAGTTCACTAACTGTAGTATAGTTAAATCCTTCATCTAAAAATGTATCTTGGTTGTAATAAGTTGTAAAGTTATCATTTTCATACATCGTCTCTATTGTTGTAGGTTTATAGTTATGGTCAGTCGTCGAAGTTTCCTCACTTACAGAATTAATTTTATTTGGTGCTGTTTTGTCGTTAGTTGGATAAAGCAATGCAAAAAGTGCACCTTTCTTCTCGAGATTACTAATAGGACTTCTTGTTGCAAAATAGGTATCATTTTCATTTATTTTTGTAAAAGTATCATGAATAGGCGTTCCTTTTTTTCTGTCTTTAAGAATTCTCTTCATTGTAGTTTCCATTACCTCTTTATTATCACTTTTTTGTACGTTTTCAATTAAACTTAATACAATGTCAACTAAAATATTTCTGTCATCTGTAACTTCGTCAAAATCATTTGTGCTACTCATCATTTCATCATCAAGTTTGCTTTGAATGTTTTCTGAATTATTTTCATTCGTTTCGTCAATGTCCAAATCTATTGGTTGAATATTTTCATCATCTTTGGAATCATCGTTCATCAAATGGAATGGATTTTGTGTAGTAATATTATTTGTTTTTGAATCACTGCTAGTATCATATGATTCATCATCTATTCTATGAGTTTGTTTCGTGTATTTGGCTATTTCTGGTCCAAGGATTTGTTCTAGATAACTTTTAAGTTTTTCACACTTAGTTACTGTATTGACGTCATTAGAACTTCCCCATATGATTAATCCAGAAGTGCGTGATTTGTACATCGCTTTCAGCGCTGTTTTTAAGTCCACCTGAAAATAGAAATACTTTTCAGTCATTGTTTTTATTGTTTTCCGAATATACAGCATATTTTAAAATCCTATCATAAATGAAAAAAAACATGGTCTAATTTTCAACCTCCCTATTTAAAACAACATAATTTATATAAAGGATCATGCGTCAAAATGTACCAAAAACCAACAGAGCTGAGAGTTGTGTCATTAAATAGGTCTTTACATGAACTTAATTTCATTATATGGGCACCAAGTTCAATTCCGTTGCAAAACTAAGTTATTCAAAATATTATGAGCAGCGCTAAGTGAAGCGGGCGCAAGTGCACTATATTTGCCCGCCCGCCGCGTGCGCCTGCTCCGTGCACCCGCGTCAGCTAGCGTAGGCGTACCTACTGTTGTAGGCGTTTCTCATAGAAACTAAAATATGAATATCTCAGTTTTGCAATGGAATTGAACTTGGTGCCCATATAATGAAATGAAGTACATGTAAAGACCTTTTTAATGACACAACTCTCAGCTCTGTTGGTTTTTGGTCCACTTCCCATACAAAGTTGCCCATGGTCCTTTGATTGTGCATTTTACGTTCCCTTGCTTATATTATTTCTTCTCGTTTTTCTGCACCTAGTTAGTATACCTTATCATATCCTACTAATATTATAAATATGGATAATTGAGAAGAAGTTTGCAGGTTTGGATGTTTGTTACTAAATAACGCGATAACAAATGAGGCTGAGATGAAATTTTTATACAAAAAGGCCAAGCCCTGGATTCAAACAAAATACACTTTTTTTATCCCGGTAAGTTCCTTTGGGATAACAGCGGAAATAACGCAGGTGCGTAGATGCTAGTTCAGAAATAAATAAACACGTACCTCAGTCATAAACCCAGCATCTCTGTACTTAAACCAGAAGTAGGGGAGTATGGGCACCCCTCGGCCTACTCGCGCACTTTCTGCGACTCTACCTCTTATTAGAGCCGCTAGTTGACTTGAACTCAGATTTTTCGAACTGTAGACAGAAGGATATAGCGCCGTGCTTTCTGCCCAGAGCCATGATATCCTGCAACGCAGACAAAGAATCATCGGAGAATTTTTTTGGTGTCAGGGGTAAAATTCAAGCGATGGTCTGCATGGATCCTTTGTTTGCTCCGCCAAATCACACAACACAATTAGGTGACCTAGTTTAAATTTTATCGACATACTAAACTAATAAACCAAACTTCATGTATTCATAGACTATTTTGTTTTACAGCACCTATTGCTATCGATAAACACAGCACTGGTTGAATTGAGGCAACATTTGTGTATGTTGAACTATGAATACTATGATAATAGTTCCCCTAATTCTGGAATTGACTGTATCACCTAAGTATGTGTGTAACGGGTCTATATTAAAACGCATACAGTAAATCTTCCTATTTTGACAACGCATACCGTTGTTTGTTACGCATAATTGTATATTCGCATAATATTAAAATGTATATTTTAAAACGCATATTTTAATTCGCATACCATTACTACGCATAACAATAACTTAGTATAACATTATTCTTCATAAATAATAAAAAGTATAATTTTAATATGCCTAATGGAACGTTGAAAATTCCTTTTCTGATGGGGTTGGAGTTCAAATCTAACTTAATTTAACCTAGCCTACATTTTTCGTAGCAACTCGTTTCTTTTGGGTTGCAGTTCAAACCTAACCTAACCTACTTTTCTGGAAGCGATTCGTTTCTGTAAGGGTCGCAGTTCTAACCTAACCTAACCTACTTTTTTTGTAGAAATTTAGTTTAGCCAGCATTTACCATCTAGTAATAAGAAAAACCCAAAAAGTTAGGAGTCTGTGAACAACGGATGTAAAACTTAGAGTAGTTTTCCAGAAACGCTTTTTTATACCGAACGCATAAATTTATGCGTTCGGTATACCTAACAATATTATGCAAATTTCAGGTATGCCAAATCAGTCGGTATGCCAATTAACGTGTATGTATTTTTATTATTATGCCATTTAAGCGGTATGCTCAATCATCGTATGCCTAGACTGTTATGCGTTTTCATAATAGGAGTTTTAAATTATGCCTAATAAGGGACACCCGTGTGTAACGACTGCCAATTTGAAGGGTACACGGAAAGAGCACGACACGACGTCTAGTGACCTTTTTTTGAGAATGAGATTTTAATCTCAAAATGAACACTCGCAATGAACTATACCACTATACTATATTATAACTTACCACTTGATTACAGGTGAATATTTTAACATTATTTTTTTGTTAGTAATTGTAATTGTTCGCGATGACTAATTTTCAAATCGCTATATTCAAGTTACTTAGATGACTAGACTGTTCTTTCCGTATACCCTTCACTTGATATGTGAGGTAGTTTACTACCTACCTAAGTTTAGCAAAGAAAATAAATCGCATTCGTAATTAGAAAGCCGAGCTACTTTTCGTCGATACGAACTTTATTAATTGCCGATTTCGTAAAACTTTAAGAAGACCCAGAAGTGACCCTTTTGTATGTTACATTATCGGAGAACGTCTCTGGGAGCTTTCTAACGGTTTTGAGGAAGCAGTAGGGGAACCTTTAATAGTTCCACTTCGACGAGGGAATGCTACAGTCGTTTCGTTTAGTCGGCAATAGAGTGCTGTTACTGATCTATATCTATCCATATACTTATAATAAAATCATAGAAAGACTGTACATTCATGATTTTTTCAAAATAGTAACTGGGGAGTTTTAAAAATCACTACATAGTAAATAACTGGCCAAGAGCATGTCGGACCATGCTCAGTGTAGGGTTCCATAGCCGTAACTATAAGGTAACAAATACGATGTAAAAAAAGTACAACAACAAAAGAGCGTATCTTCATAGCAATTACGTCCTTTTGTTGAGAAGCGCAGTTTATCGGCAATAACTCAAAAACGGTACATTCGATCTTGTTGAAAATAATTTTCGTTGAAAGTATTAATTAAGCGTTACCTACGTGATTTTTTTCATATTTTTCGGACGCACGGTTTAGAAAATAGAGGGGGGGGGGGACACAATTTACACAACTTTCGGAGCGATTATTTCCAAATACATTAACTTAATCAAAAACATTACTTAGGAAGCTTATAGTGTTTTTTAAAGAGCTGTCGAACTATGTACCACACGTTGATATTTGCTGAAAAAATTTTTTTTTACTGTCCGTAACATGTATGGAGTGCCCCCCCTAAAAATATTTATTTTAATTATTTATATACCAAACTAAGTAGCGGCTCATAAAAGACACCTATATTCCAAATTTCATCAATATCCATAATGTAGTTTCTGAGTAAAATGCCTGTGACATACGGACAGACAGACAGACAGACAGACGGACGGACATGACGAAACTATAAGGGTTCCGTTTTTGCCATTTTGGCTACGGAACCCTAAAAACAAAGTCACTTTCTCTGTCCCTATGTATGCTTAAATCTTTAAAACTACGCAACGGATTTTGATGCGGTTTTTTTTAGTAGATAGAGTGATTGAAGAGGAAGGTATGGAGGTAGGGGGGATATGTATAATACATGCATATATAATATAATAGAGAAACACCGTGCGAAGCCGGGGCGGCTCGCTAGTACGTAATAAAAAGTAAATAAACAGTTTTTCAAATTTTTATCTGTTTGTCGGTGTCTGTTTGGTGGTTCGGGCATCACGTATAAACTACCGGGCTGATTTTCATGAAATTTTGAGTACAAGTAGATTATGACCCCGATTAACATAAAGGATACGTTTTATCCGCCTAAGCCTAAGCAAAAAGAGACGTTTTACTTATTTCACCTCCGTGAAGGAAGTCGCGAGCTGTTCGACTATTACTGCAATAAAATCCTTACTGGTCATTTTCCTTCTGGACGATGTCGGAGCACGTCTCAGCGGGCTTGCTACCCGCCATGTTGAAGCAGTAGGGAAAGCCGTAGTATCCCCACTTCGCTCGTGGCCGCAGCAAGCGAGCGAGCGCCACTGTCGCCTGCATGAACTCTCGCCCAGACCGCTCAAAGCGAAATTTTGCCTGAAAATAGTTATAGGAGGCGTTAACGCGCTAGTTTTCTGCAACTCGATGTATACCCAGTTAACACTTAGCTGTATAGGAGCGGGTACAAGTTTACACAGCCTATTAGCTGTATAAGACGAGACGAGATTTGACGACCGCTTTAGCTTAGTTGGTAGTGACCCTGCCTACGAAGCAAGAGGTCCTGGGTTCGAATCCCGGTAAGGGCATTTATTTGTGTGATGAGCACGAATATTTGTTCCTGAGTCATGGATGTTTTCTATGTATTTAAGTATTTGTATCTATTAAATATAACGTCGTCTAGTATCCATAACACAAGCCTTATTGAGCTTACTATGGGGCTAGTTCGATTTGTGTAAGATTGTCCCCTAATATTTATTTATTATTTATTATTTATTATAAGAGCGTGTACAAGTTTATACAGCCTTTATAATTCTTAAATTAGTACTCTGATAGCTGTGAAAGCTGTTATAGTTACATGCGTTGCGTGCTACCTAGTTAATAATGCACAAAATTTGCGTAAATAGTCAGATTATAAACTTAAAGGAAATTATCGTCACTATATGATTTACATTCCTCATTTATAGGAGACGTATATACAAAAAACCGGCCAAGTGCGAGTCGGACTCGCGCACCGAGGGTTCCGTACAAACTCATAAGTAGATACATGAATAGTTCAAGAAAAACTATATGGCGATTAGTTTAGTAGGAGCAAATAAGCATGTGTTAAGATTTTTGCAAATTCCTCAAAAACAGTGCAAGTTAGGAAAACCGTTATATTTTTCCTGTAATATATAGGATGACATTAATAATTGGTAATTATTACAGATTTTTCTGTTCAGTAACTTCGAAGATAATAGGGGGGGAACGGTATTTTTTTAACGTTTTTCGTCATAAATCAAAAACTACTTATTTAAAAAAAAATACAAAAATACTGTTTTAATCTACAAATTAAGCCCTTTCATTTGATACCTCACTCAATATAATAGCTCTACTTTCAATTTGCAAAGTCTCATTACGGAGCCCTTTAAAAAAAAAGTAAAAAAGTTACAAGATTTTTTTTACATCCTATAAGCTCGGGTTAGCGGTTCTTAACACTATTCCAAATTTCAAGTCGATAGCATCAGTAGATCCTGAGATATCTTGCTGTGACAGACGGACAGACAGACAGACAGACAGACAGACAGACAGACAGACAGACAGACAGACAGAGTCGCACCATAAGGGTTCCTTTTTTACCATTTTGGTACGGAACCCTAAAAACATAACAGATTTTGGGTACCTAGTTATTGAGAAATACAAGGGATCTGACAAGTAGGGATTGCAATCCGGTGCAATTTTCAATCCGGCCGGATGCGGCGGGATTAACCCCAATCCGCGGGATTGGAGTTTTGCTATTGCTTCTATTCAACATTATACGTTTTGTCCAGTTTAGCGGCCTTAAAGTACACATGTTTTCGCAAATAAACGTTTAGTGTTAAAAATCAACTTGTAACAATCAATAAGTCAAAAAACAGTCTCAATGCTCTCAGAGCAAAAATTGAGCATCTGCTTGATAATATTTATGCTTAATAACATTAACTTATATACAGCTACGAGTACACATGAGCCTTATCTCATAATAAAAATAACATAATGTATATAAAAAAAAAACATAATATTTTTGTAGAACTTTATGTAGTTTTTATTACTAAATCAAAGATTTAGTTGAAAAGACATTAATTTGGTGTATTCGAGATCATAATTGTACTTTATACTTTGACTTGGACCCTTGATTTTTCTGTACTAGGTACTTATGCAATAGTTAACACTCAATCAACTTTATTAATACTAAGAGGTGGTATCAACAATAACAAAATACTAAACTTAAGTAGTACCTTAATACCCTTAATATTCACAATAAGATCACACGAGTGATTTAATGCCTAATTATGTACAGTCGCATACATAACTTTCTCTACATGCATATCGGAAGTTTTTTACAATACAAATATGGCCTGCATTTTCAAATGGTAACTATTAACTTATTTGTAGGTATAAAACCTAAGTTTGAACAAAACACAAATAATAAGAAGTTAAAACTTTATGTTTAACTGTTTATAACAATTAGTTAAGTTTAGTTTTCTATGTTGATCGAAAACGAACGCCGAGAAGTCCTCTATAATAAACACACTAATTGGACAGCATTTAAAGAATATGTTGACGAGAAACTAAATCTAAAAGTTGCTCTTAAAACATCCGATGATATCGAAGATGCAGCTAAATATATTACAGTTCTTATCCAAGAGGCCTGTTGGTTACACACACCGGAAATTGACTGCACTAAGCAACATAACAACTACCCGTTGGACATCAAAAAAACTCTCCTTATAAAGCAGCCAGAGAACTCAGAGAAAAGTTACAGAACTGGCACGAGAACACCCTAGAAGCCCAGCTAGAATCCCTGACAGGAACTGCTGCAACCAACTACTCGTTGTGGAAATTTACAAAAAACCTAAATAGGCCTCAACTTGCCAAACCGCCAATACGAAATAACACTGGCTGGGCACGCACTCCACAACAAAAAGCCAATACTTTTGCCGAACACTTACAACAAGTCTTCTACCCAAATGTCGCAAGCAACCCCGAATCTGAAGGAGAAATCGATGACATGTTAAGCCAGGCTCTCCAAATGTCACCTCCACCAACACCAGTAACGGTACGAGAAACCTGGAAAATAATCAAAGACCTAAAAGACAAGAAAGCACCTGGTTTCGATCTCATTACAAAAGAGATTCTAATAAATCTTCTACGAAGGGCCGTGGTGTTTATAACAACTCTGTTCAATGGCATCTTAAGAGTGCAATACTATCCCGACTTATGGAAAGTGTCACGAATACTGATGATAAACAAACCAGGAAAACCCCTGAATCAAGTTACCTCTTATAGGCCAATTAGCCTACTGCCGATCCTGTCAAAAGTTTTCGAGAAGCTACTACTCCAAAGAATCCGTCCTATTCTAGAGGAGGCAGATGTCATCCCTGCTCATCAGTTTGGCTTCAGACAGCAGCATTCTACGGTCGAACAAGTTCATAGAGTTGTGGAGCGAATAAGGAAATCACTAGAAGAGAAAGAATACTGTTCATCTACATTTCTGGACATCCAACAAGCTTTTGACAGAGTTTGGCACAAGGGACTGCTCTGCAAAATACGCAATTATCTACCACACAGCTACTTTACCTTGTTGGAATCATACCTGACAGGGCACCTTTTCTAAGTTAAGGAAGATTATAAGACTTCTAAGCTTCTAGAAATAAAGGCTGGAGTGCCTCAGGGCTCGGTATTAGGGCCTGTACTATACACGATCTATACAGCTGACCTACCTCAAGTAGATGGTGTCATGACCGCCACATTTGCCGACGATACCGCCATACTCGCAAGTAGCAAGGACCCTGGGACTGCAACCCAAATGCTTCAAAGAGGACTTGACAGTGTAACGGACTGGCTACAGAAATGGAGGATAAGAGCCAGTGCAACAAAGTCTATTCAAGTTACATTTACATTAAGAAAAGGAAACTGCCCACCAGTAAGACTTGCAAGCACCACACTGCCTCACCATGACTTTGTACGATACCTTGGCTTACATCTTGACCGACGGCTCACATGGAATCATCACATTAAGACAAAGCGAGAAGAACTGAGATTTCGGTTTGCGGACTTTCACTGGTTATTAGGAAGAAACAGCAAACTGTCCACAGATAACAAACTCTTGATTTACAAATCTGTCCTAAAACCTGTGTGGATGTACGGCATACAACTTTGGGGAAGTGCATCTCAATCTTGCAAAGAATGCAAAACAACATATTGCGATCGATATGCAATGCTACTTGGTTTACAACTAACTCTGAAATCCACGAACACCTCAAAATAAATACCGTAAAGGAAGAAATCAACAATGTAACAAAAAAATACCAAGAAAGACTAATACGACATCCAAATGAATTAGCAGCAAAGCTAACAGAGAGGGATTACATAAAAAGACTGAAAAGAAAAGATATATTCGCTGACTGAATGCGGCTCCAATCCAACAAATCACAATATACAATTTAAATGAGTAGATGCCCTCACTGGAGGACACACTCGACATGATATGCAACCCTTACAACCAATCTGCTTATAGTTTTACTGATCGCAGATCAAAATTGGAAAAAAAAAATAAGTATAAACTTTAGTGTAACAATACCCCGGTAGATGGCGTTACATCTGTGAAACCTCCATACTACAGGCTGCATCCCGGTGTTAACATTTTTTCCGGAATGAATGACAGACCCCCGCGCGGTATTGTTTTTTATTATCGATTCTTTAATGTAAACATTAAGATACAGTGTGCTTTAATGTTAACAATAAGATGAAACCACGGGTACAGGTTTTTTAATATAGGCTATTTGCTTGTCGTTCCTGAACATATTGTAGGGAAATTATGATTATGGATGTAGATAAAGATTTAGTACCTAGGTAGGGTACTGGTGCAACCTGCACATAGCATCATGTATGACGTTCACATGTACATAAAACCACTGCGCCGCAATGACCAAGGCATAAAATCTATGTTAATTGTCATGTCAATTAAGTCCGTTGATGATTTCAGCACGCTTGTTTGTCTCTTAGTGTCGTCATTATAGAATATTTAATTAGAATTGTTTTGTTAGTAGATAGCTAAGACGAAAACGTGATATGAGTTTATTGTCCTTAGAATGACGAACAAATAAGATCGGTCACAGATGATTATAACATAGCTCGAACCCTCATCTTATGCACGTTCACTTTGTTTCGTTTGCCTGTTTGTTACATTATCACGATTTAGTAGACTTAAAAAGTCTACATACATAGCTTATAAACAGACAAAGAAAACAAAACGATCACTTTGTTTTCTTTTTCTGTTTATAAGATCGAGGTTCGAGTAATATCTCAACTTTAACTCAACCGTGACCATATACGAGTATGTACAATCACCGGCAATAGTATTTATTACGACGAAACGAGGGACGCATAAATATCTGTCACGACCTTATAACTACAGGAATAAAGTAGTGTCAGATATTTTTGTACGCCCCAAATCTGTACTGAACCAGCGTACAGTTACCTGCATTAATATCTTATAGTATGAAGTGACTAAACATTTCTACGCTCTAATCGCATCAATTTGCTGGGATTAATGAAAACGCGTGTTAAAAAACCCATTTCAGCCCTTTATCTTACAGTTATCTATGCGAAACCCGCGGTGTTCTGAAGTTATGTAATAGTAAACAAGACTCAATCAATTGGCGCTTCAAATTTGTTAAGATGTTTATCAACTTAATGGAACAAAACTCTATGAATCGAGTACTGTGAGTGAATTAGGGCACCCGTTTTGCAATCATAACATCACACCAAGCGTAGTGGTATATTTAGATTGACAGGGAATGATGAAATGCCTCATGGTTACGGAATATGAGAAATAAAATAAGCTGGTCTTGGCGGGGACACTACTACTTATGTACTTGTACGAGTATGCCATCAGATTGCACGTGTCAACACTCAACAGCGATTTTGTAATGACAAAAACGGAATTACAAACGGTTTTCAAGATTGCCGCTAGTTTTTTTAAAAACAAAACGCCATTATCATACAATTAAGGTTTATAGAAAAATTAGGGTAATTCTTGAAAAATATATCGAGAAAAGAATGGTACGGCTGTGCCTTTGTTTTGCTCGACTTGGTAGATGTCTTGTAAATTATCATTCTCCTCTGCACACATAGGGGATAGTACATTACACAACGAGGGTGGTAATACAAAGAAAGGCCGAGATCGCAGAAGTTTGCGGCCCGAGCTGCAAGCGAGGGACGTAAATATGCGATCGAGGGCTTTCTTTATTACCTCCCGTGTTGTGTACATCATTTTATGTCTACACTTGGCCAGAAGGCGGCTTTATGGCCAGGTGTGGCATACATTATTTTATTTTCTTGATCGATCCGGCCAAGCTCTACAAATAAACCATAAATGCCATTCTAATTAGGCAGCATCTTCTTATATTTGTGGCCAGGGGAATGATGTCCTTCAAAAGCAGGAAAAAGTTTAGTTTTTGTTGGTTTGTGTTATGATCTAAATAATTTCGAGAGTCTTGTTTCGTTGTAGGGATTGTTGATGCATGTTAAGATCCTCGGAGACCATGGGGATAATGCTACATTCGAAACGTCAAGGTAAACAATTAATATTTAAATTTATACTCAGCACAATAAAATTGATTGCTTAGGTAATTAAATAAAGGAACATATAAAGCTATGTTCATAATGCTTTGCAGGTTGTAAATTAGAGGAAAATACTAAACACATTAATGATAGGTTTTTGATTGGGTACATTGAAGCATGGTTCATAATATCTACCTACCTACTGGCATACAGGCGAGTCAAAAAACTTCAACTGAGTGATGGTTTATTGCGTAAAATAGTATCTAGGTAATAGTAGGTACAAACAAACAAGCCACTGTTAACTGACCACCCATAGACTTTAACACGTTGCAATAAAGATGACATTCGTTTAAAAATGTACCACTGTGTTCGATTGTACCTAGGTATTAAAATTGTTAACAGTGAACGACGGGATTTCGCACGGGTCATTGTGTAAATACTTTTTAACAAATACCTACGATGCAACGATGCCCTACTATCAGTCAGTGCCCAGCGACTTTCAGCAGTCCCGACAGAGATGTGAAAATAAAATTATATTACATTGGTTGTATAAAAACAATCGAAGTGATGTCGATGTCAAAATTTCGATGGTGGTCTGACAGATTGCCTTCTGATAAGCTATCGAGATGAATCTGACGCTTTACTCATTTGAATACTTCGACTTTAAAGTTAAAGTAAATGTTCTAGCGTTGACACCCTAATCACAGATTATATAATAGTTCTTCGAACAGATACGACACTCTCCCGCAATACAATAGAAAAGAACATTCTGGAATCATAACGTCCGAAGTGCGGTCGTCGACCCCGCGCGGCGTAAAACCAGTGCTATATGGCTGTCAACCGATACACAAATAAATTATTTCACAAATAGATTGAATTAAAAAACAGTGTTTTCTTATAATTTGTTTTGGATAGTGCAAAAAACGATAAATGCTTGTTTAACTCGATATTGTCGCAGCCGTCTACACTACACTGCAACGCGCACGCCCCATTATCAACAAAATAATAATATTAAATTATAAATACGCGATCGAAGTGCGGTGCGACGCGGTCCATGCGAGCGCTTTTGTTTTTTTGTTCGTGAACAGGCTCAAGGAGCTGTCAAAACTATCGGACTTACTTCGTAGCCGTAGGCTGCACGCATGCGAACGCGTGACAACCAACTGAGCTTTGTACCGCCGGCGGTAAGTGACGTCACTCAAGGTCGCGCTCGGCGAAAAACGAGTGTCGGCCCCCTGCCCTAATGCCCTGTAGTTGATTCACTGTTGTCAATTCTATTGATAATGACTTAACTTATTCAAGGTGGCAATTACTGGGACAGTGTCAAGCACTCGGACGTCTATCGTATATACTCTTATTCTGGTGTATCTTACATGAAAAACCCAAGATAAACAAATGTTATATTATAATCACCTCTTTCTCAATCATGCTGTTCGTCCACCAAGGATGTCGCTTTCTCTCTATCAGCAGTGACAGGTTTCTGTACGGAGTCAGGACACCCCAGGAGTTCTGACGGAACACTGGGCGCCAGGACTCGAAGTCTATGATTCCGATACCTGGAATGAAGTATAGCCCTTAAAATGAATATGAAATGCATATTTTAAGTACTTATCATTTATACATTCGTTTGTCAACTTTGCTAGTTGTAATTACCCTGTACGAGTATCAGAAGTCAGTTTGATTCGGAAATAAAATACTGGTATTAAGATGGCTTGTTTTAAAAATCAGGTATCTAGAAATTATCGTTAGCTAACGTAGCGATGGCGAGACTCTAACTCGCTGCTTTCACTTAATCAGTAATGCAACTATGCAAGTCAACCTAAACTACACACAATAACCGGAATATTTATAAACACCTTTGTTGAAAAAGACCCACAATATAGTAAAATGTTTTTCTAGATGTGAGTTCTTTCGGAATAAATATCTATATGACTGTACTTATAAAAGTAAGTACCAATTATTCCCACGAGCTCTTAGTTCCAATAACTCTTAGTCAAGTATTTTGCCTCTTTATCTTAACAAAGTCACAGACACGTTACTAAATCTAAACTAACAACAATCGATAAATCTTTTTGCTGAATCGATCGCTGCTCCAACGGTGACTCAGAGCCACAACCACAACGAATGACGATGTTGTGAATATCGATATCGAGATCGGTCAAGTGGTTCGGTTCAGGGCAACCTTGAAATTGGACATAGGTTAAATCTGAACGAAGGACGTCTGAAAAGAGGTCATAGTAGTTCATGTATTTTGTATTGCGTTTTTATTAGTGACTCATTGACTCGTATAGCTATATACAAAGTGTGTCTTTTTATTTTATATGTTAGGTTAGGAGATCCTTTAAAAAAATCGGAAACACCAGGGTAGCCGCAACATGGCGGTGGATAGGAAAAAGAAATATAGCAACAAAAGGAAGCTAAACATATACAGTAAACTAAATTTTTCACGTGCCATGCGTTATTGGGGAGAAACTCCAACAGAAGTCACATGGCAATAAGAATTCACTAAGTTTGGTTTTTAAAATAGTACTCGCATAGTTCAGAGTAATTGGATCAAAGTAATATCAATAAAATTAAGCTTACCTTGACTATTAAATTTTTCGTATTCTTGTAAATTTTTATGTACCTATCTTTTAAACTAATTCGTCTTATTCTGGCGTTCGTTTCCTAAAATGTGAGTATAGACTATATAGGACCTAATAACAAATAACAAAAACAAGTCAAGCGTGAGTCAGAAATTTGAAAGTAAGACAATATTCAATTTTATAATGTAAAATATATTAATTGTTAGTGCAGAACCCTCGGTGCACGAGTCCGACTCGCACTTAAGCGAATGAATAGAGCTCCAGTGGTTAAGAATTTCCCCACACTATCCCAATTATAAGAATAATGCTTTTATAACTGTGATGTAACCAATTGCGGTACAATTAGGTCTAATTCCGGAATCGAACCGGTGTCCGCTGGCCTTGCCCGTGCTAATTGTTGTCCGCCGTGCTTTGTTAGATACTAGCCTGACCAAAATATATGGTTTTTCAAGAGCGAGCGCTTTCAGAGATTGTTACCAATTCTAGATTTCATCTATGCTAGAAAAATGCTGAAATTCATATATGTACCTAAAGCATCTACGGTAAGTTGACAGACTGCTTAACAGACAGTGGGCGTGCATTCCATAAATGCAAAAATACAGTGCTTACGTACTCTTAATTTTTTCCCTACTAGGGGTAGGAGGAAATAAATTAGTAGCGTAGGTGTTATCTTAACATACTACCTACTCCAGTACCCATAATAGGGTAGTAATTAGAGCAGTGGTTCCTAAACTTTATTGCCATATTACCCACATGCCCTTTTTAGATTTGTATCATTACCCCTCCAAAAAATAGGTAATACAGACAAGTATATGAAAATACTCAAAGAAAAACGACTTAATATGAGTATTACCCCTGAGAAAACTTAATTTTACCCCCAAAGGGGTAATTACCCCCAGGTTTGGAACCACTGAATTAAAGGGTAGGCAGTGTTTTGCCCAGGTTTGGAATTGGAACCACTGAATTAAAGGGTAGGCAGTCTGCCTTTATGGAGTGCACGCCTTCGTTAACAGACCATAGGGCTGGCTCATTCCTTGGTCAAAGAATCGAAATCGCGATTTAACAAGGGAATCTAGCCTTTCCGCAGGGCATCGACCTCGGCGAGTCCATATAATCTATTTGTCTGTTTCTTTGTTTGCGCATTACGTAAAAACTACCGGGCCGATGTTCATGAAATTTGGTATACAGGTAGGTAGATTATGGACCCGGTTTATACATAGGATACTCTTTATCCGCCCAAGCCGAAGATAAATAAATAAATAAATAAATAAATATTAGGCGACAATCTTACACAAATCGAACTAGCCCCATAGTAAGCTCAATAAGGCTTGTGTTATGGATACTAGACGACGATATATTTAATAGATACAAATACTTAAATACATAGAAAACATCCATGACTCAGGAACAAATATTCGTGCTCATCACACAAATAAATGCCCTTACCGGGATTCGAACCCAGGACCTCTTGCTTCGTAGGCAGGGTCACTACCAACTAAGCTAAAGCGGTCGTCAAGATAAAAAGAGACATTCAATTTATTTCACCTCCGCGAACGAAGTCGCGAGCGGGTCCACTAGATCTTATCTTAATAAGGTAGTCAGGTTGTAGCGAACAAATTCCATAACTACCCTGAACTAATCGGATAGCGTTACAATGCAGTGAAAACAACAATGGACATAGACACGTCAAGTCTTTGTTGACCGTTCAATTGTTATTAAACAAACAGTAACATTTGTATCATAAAATCTGAATAGTTTCGCAGTACTTAAGCAAAATAATGATAAAGCAGAAAGGCCACACTACTAGTTGTCAATAAGGTTCTAACAATTAGTCACTGGTATAGACATGCAATTAAAAATCATCCTTATTCACAAGCGGCAAAGTAGTACTATTGCCTGAAACACTTTCACAGTTTCATAATTTTGAATATTTTAGTGACACTAAATTCAACCACAGTACTTATATTTTTTAGAAAATGATACACTTTAACTGAGTCATATACTTAGTCAGGGAGTGGTACGGTAGGTCGTTTATAGCGTGTGGCCCTGGCAAAGCACAATCTCACGGTCACGGTCTACATTTATCATGATACGTAGTATTTTTTTACCCGACTGCGGCGAAGCCCAAAGGAGGGTTATGTGTTTGACCTGTATGTATGTATGTATGTCCGTTCCTGTTCCTGTGTCCGCTCGTAACTACTCAACGGCACATCCGATTTTGATAAATGATACATCATTAGATTGATGTCACTGGGTATGAAGTTCGTTAAAATAAACAAAATGGCGGATTTTATGCAGTTTCAAAGTGCACCGCGGTCGGGTTTTTTTTAGTAAAAATGTGGTTATTATTATAAAATCTTATAAACTCAAAACCTCTTTCTTTTTATTTTCTGTATCCCGTTTGGTCAGCAAATGGCCATTTTAGACAATCGGAATAAGCAATGTTAATGTTACCGTCTAAAGACGACGACGACGACGAGACGACGTATGTGATACTTTAGTAAGAGTTAAAGTTAACTCTTACCAAAGTATCACATACTCGCACTTACGAGTAAATCAGTTGGCAGAAATTATGATTTTTATTCACAGTCTGATTTTCAAAAAAATCTCTTTATTAACATTATTTGGTGGTTCTGCATTTATTTACTCTATGGCTCGCACTTGGCCGTTTCGGGTTGCATAACACCAGTCAGCAATTAGAAGCGTCTACCGTTCAATGGAATGGAAGCATTAGTTGTTTGTTTATAAACAAAGTGGTTTATAATAACTTAGCAGTTTTATTATATGTAAATAAAGTGGCCGAGCACTCAAGTAGCGTTAATGAATGAATCTTCGATAAAATTAACGGCATGTCGAAAAATGTATTCCGCTGAACTTATTAAAAAGCAATCGTTTATAGATAACATCTCTATCCTAGCAATGGCTTTTTTGAGTCCCATGCCTGACATTAAGTTTCTGTTTTCTATACAAGATTATTAATATTATTTCGTAAATCGCATAGGATTTATTTAATATTTAAATTTATTTAATACTTCCCACTAATATTATAAACTATAGCTTGGCAACTTCGTTGGTGACACTCACCTGTGTGCTTTTCGTTCTGTGCAGCCGTAACTACTTACACAAGTTACCACCAACACGAACGGCGACCGACGGAGGCAGCCTCCGGAGGCAGCCTCCGGAGGCTCCCGTTCGTGTTGGCGGTAACTGCGCATCTCAACAAAAGGACGTAATTGCTATGAAGATACGCTCTTTTGTTGGTGTACTTTTTTAAATCGTATTTTTTACCTGACTACGGCAAATCAAAAGAAGGATTATAATTTTAGTGCAGTATCTATACTTAATTATTTTAATTTTTATTTTGGTTTTATTATTTGTTGTTATAGCGGCAATACAAATACACATTCTGTGAAATTTTCAAATATCTACTTCTTACAGTTCAAAAGATACAGCCCTGTGACTCACGGATAGACGGACTGCCAGCGGAGGCTTAGTAATAGGGTTCCATTGGCACCCTTTGGGTACGGAACCCTAAAGACGAATTATACAATTAGATGCAGTCGTTCGGAAGTCATGCGCGTGCAAATATATTGGTATTTTTATTTACATAGATGTGAAAGTTTGTGAGCATATTTGGATATTAGGAAGTTTGGATGCTTGTTACTAAATATCGCGGTAAATGGACTGATATGAAACAAGCTGTAGTGTACGTTCAATATTCACTCACCACTGAATTGAGAGTCCGGTATGCTCTGGTCGAGCACGTACCGGAAGGCGGTCAAGTGTTCGTCCAAGTTGCCCTCCTGGGGCACCCCTCCGTTGCGAGTCCGGAGATTCCCGCTGCTCTCCGCCATCAAGATGGCCGGGAAGAGGCCCGGGTCATACAATATTGTGATCTGCGCAAATTAATAAATGACAAGTTAAGCCAGTCGCGCACTGGTGAAATTTTTTCACGGTGACTGTCGGATCTCTCTGTATTTACAATGAGGAAACCCGAGAAATCCGACAGTCACTAGTACAAAATGTCACCCGTGCGCGGGTTGCTTTAACTCGTTTTGTGAATAATAAATACCTGATGGAGTGCACCACACTTCAGTCATAAATACATCTAAGCTAATTTGTACATGCAGCGACTAATGTAAATGATTATTATCCTGATAACTAAGATGAAATAATGCTGGATGCAACGTCATGTGCGGTAAGATGCCCGTCTCACTGGTTCTCTTACACTTCAAACCGGAACTTAAAAATGCGGTTTTGCAGCAGATATAAGCAAAAGTTCTGTACAGGAAGGCAGACCGCAGAAACTTTCTTTCAAGTTCTAATTTTGAGAGGCTGATTAAGTGCTCAGAATAACTGAAGTTCTAATTTTGAGAGGCTGATTAAGTGCTCAGAATAACTGAATGGGGTTACAAAATTAAAAAATAATGTTACCTGTTCTCCCTGAAATGAGTCATTCTGGTTCTGTATGATTCCGTATGTTTCAAATAGATGGTCGAAGGAGACCTTCTTGGACTTGCACTGAAAGGTAGGAACATTCCAGTATACTTGGAACGGCTGTAGTTCACGGACTGGCTCATCGGAAGGTCGCTCTATTACGTAGTAGTTACTGAAACAAGAAAGGAAATAACTTTATTTTTGACTTGTGTATATTTCGAGTTATTTCAACCCACTTCACACTTGTTTTGTACCATAGTAACGATAGTAGAGTCCGACCGAAATTTCGGTTTCGATTTCGGTTTCGGCCTAGTTTCGGCAAAAAACCGGGTGTCGGCATAGTTTCGATTTCGGCTGCCGTCCGGCCGAAACTACGGCCGAAACCGAAACTGGTTTCGAACTGCGATCGGACAGTATTTTTTTCAATAAGCACAGATAAACTATTTGAAATAAGAAGTTATAATATTTTATATTATATTAATGATTACTCTAAATTTCAGAGACTAAATGATTAACGTGTTATTTAAAAAAGAAGACTTGACTGATTATGATTGTAATTTTTTTATCTTCCCACGAAAACATGACCTTTTATGGAAGTTTCGGTTTTGGTTCTGGTTTCGGCCGAAACTGAGATCAAAACCGAGGTTTCCGTTTCAGTTTCGGCCGTGAAAACTAGTTTCGGTCGGACACTAAACGATAGTATTCCCCTTACAGCTGCGTGGCGGGGTTATTTTATCTGCACCACTTGGAAGGAGTATGTAAATAGATTAGAAAAGGGCTGTATAATGAAGATCTAGTTTAGAACACTTTCGAGTAATGTAAATGTTAGTTTTTATTTAAACTCAAGGATACAAAGTGCATATGCTGGTCCCCAACTAAGCAATGCTTGTACTATGGGTACTAGACGAGTAGAAAACATCCATGACTCAGGAACAAATACTCGCGCTCGTCACACAAATATTTGCCCTTACCAGGATTTGAACCCGGGACCTCTAGCTTCGATAGGGTAATGTTAGATAGGACTTGAAATGTTTGTACGAACTGTCACATATAATAATCGTCTGTAGTGCACAAACGCTTTCAATATTGAACATCAGTCATCAAAACATGACCGAGCATAATTTAAACGATTACTGTTAACCAGTTTTCATCGGGTTAAAACTACTTTCAAGGATACGTGAATTAGGAGCGAGTTTTTGTTTGTCTGTTACTCATACATTAATCATTTGATCCTTTTTAGGGTTCCGTAGCCAAAATGGCAAAAACGGAACCCTTATAGTTTCGTCATGTCCGTCCGTCTGTCTGTCTGTCTGTCTGTCTGTCCGTATGTCACAGGCATTTTACTCAAAAACTACATGATGGATATTTATGAAATTTGGAATGTAGGTGTCTTTTATGAGCTGCTACTTAGTTTGGTATATAAATAATTAAAATAAATATTTTTAGGGGGGGCACTCCATACATGTTAAAGACACTAAAAAAAAATTTTTTCACAAATATCAACGTGTGGTACATAGTTCGACAGCTCTTTAAAAAACACTATAAGTTTCCTAAGTAATGTTTTTGATTAAGTGAATGTATTTGGAAATAATCGCTCCGAAGTTGTGTAAATTGTGTCCCCCCCCCTCTATTTTCTAAACCGTGCGCCCGAAAAATATGAAAAAAATCACGAAGGTAACGCTTAATTAATACTTTCAACGAAAATTATTTTCAACAAGATCGAATGTACCGTTTTTGAGTTATTGCCGATAAACTGCGCTTCTCAACAAAAGGACGTAATTGCTATGAAGATACGCTCTTAGATTTTGTTGTTGTACTTATTTTACATCGTATTTTTTACCTTATATTATAGTTACGGCTATGGAACCCTACACTGAGCATGGTCAGACATGCTCTTGGCCAGTTATTCTTGTATTCCTTTGATCGTTACACAAGCGTGGGCTTCAGTATTTTTAGTCGAAAATGTGTTTTGAGTTCCGTATATAAAATTACTTTTTCTACTCCTGTACTGTTATCTGTCTTTTACTTGGTCACGAACACTAATATAAGAACATACATAATATGAGTTCAGACAAGTCTATACTCATTCCCCTTAACAGCACTAGTGTCGTTATAGTCGCAAAACGATACTGCTAGCAGCCACAGACTTCTAAATCTAGGTTAAACTTAGGTCAAGGATTAAGCGCTCAATTCTAACTTTACGATAAAAATGCACAACTACAAACTTAACAAACAATTAAATTCCTACGGATTTTAAGAAAAACAAAACATTCCGAACTAAATTCATTGATGTCAACATAAAAAAAGTATTTTTAATATCGTCACTGCGTGTCACTAGAGAGTATACGCCAAATTTTATTACTTAAAAAAAAGTTTACCATAGACACATACTGTCAGTCATATGTCATATTTGCCTTGTTTGCTTAATTTTGTATTTTATATTTTAAAACCTAGTCGTAGAAAAAGTATTGTATGCATCGTAAGTCGTTGTATGTAATTAAGTAAAAAAAAAACGGTCACGGCGTCTCTATTTGCGATACTCGCCGCCGCGGCGGCTCGTATCGCAACTCACACCATTCGCATTTTTTGAGCCTAAGTTGCATAAAATGCTATTATGCCACACCTGGCCATAAAGTGGCTTTTTCCGCACGCTGCGCGTACGGAGAAAGCCGCTTTCTCGCCAAGTGTAGACATAAAATGATGTACACAACACGGGAGGTAATAAAGAAAGCCCTCGATCGCATATTTACGTCCCTCGCTTGCAGCTCGGGCCGCAAACTTCTGCGATCTAGGCCTTTCTTTGTATTACCACCCTAGTTGTGTAATGTACTAATTAGTTAATTGGACTTATGGAGTTTATATCGTTTTAATTTTTTTTTGTGGTACATGTATGTTGTATACGCATAATCAAAAGCTCCATTTAAACGACCTTTAAATTAAACGACCTTTACCTACCTTTAAATTTTTGAAACACTTAAACATTCTGACTTCTAACTTATTCGATTAGGAACATAATGGCATCCAAGATTTATGTAGTAAAATTAAAGGTTTCCGCTTTGGTAACAAAACGTTTTCACATTGAACCAATGACGCCAAGTGAAGTAAAATAATTTAAAATTAAGTTAATTAAAATTTATTTATTTTAATTAAAGTATACGTAGTCCACAATATTAAATGTTTTAATTTTCTTAAAGGATCCCTAATATTCTTAAAGTTGGTACCAAGTAATTGGTAGTTCTATTCATTCATTGAGATTAATCTATTTTGAACAAAAAATTGACCTTCAGGAGTTTATAGATCTATGTTTAGAATATTAAGGTCGTACTGACTATATAATGATTAACAGGTTATTAAAAAAAAAACATCAGGCACAAGATAGAATTAAATTAGCTGTGTCGGAAACGTGGAGCTGAACAAATAAAACGTCTTGGGATTGGACCGACTACGATCAGCCATTTGCGAGATGTACAAAATCGGGGTCAATACGTAACAAAAAGTAGTTGATAGGGAATAGGAGAATACGTCCAATAATTCAGCATAAACACCCATTACCGACACACAATATATATAAATTAAAGACAATCTTGCACAAAGCGACCAAGTCCCTAATTAAGCAATGTTATCTTGACACCCCCCCGGTACTGACTTGGTTTAACATTAGGTGCATCTCAAAACTTTTTTGTTGTAGGAGAGTTGCGTTCTTGCATCTTTTTACATGTAATGTTTTTAATGGGGTCTCATTTCTTTTTGTAAGTGGTCTTCCTTTTGAATTAGAACTACAAAACTAACTTTGTAATCCCATGTATTTGTATAGTATTACAAACTTATGTGTGCAGTTGTGATTGAAATTGCAATATTTTTAGGTTTTGTAGGCCTTGATAGGCTAAAAACTAACTATGTATAAAATTTGGAGCTTGTGGGTCTGCTAGAAGTACCTTAGAATTATGATGATCATCAGTCAGTCAGTCTGCGAGTCAGTCAGTGACAAAATTAAGGAACTTTCACGTGCTTCTTTAACTACACGTTGAAATTGAATGGAGGCTGAAAATGGCCTGAATGGCTTCGAGAAAAGGATGGTACGGGTTATCTATCTGTAAATAAATAGAAAACATCCATGACTTAATAAGTATAGGTTGAACCGCTTCTATGGGCTACACTTTCTTGTGACATAAGCAAGTTAAGGTACCTACATAGTCGGGAAGAATTGCCTTGTACTTTGTATTTTATTCTACAGGCCTACAAAATAGGCCAAATTTGATCACATGATTTCTCTTTCATGCCCAAAGTCACGGATTACAATCCTGCTTGCAGACATAAATTCTCCCCTAATTTAGAACAACGAACAAAGCGCTCGCTTGAGCTTTAGTTTTAAGTCAGGGCAAAAAAATGCGCACTAGGTAAACAATACATAAATCTAAGGTATCCGAATGTTTGTTCATTCTCCTTACGAACATTCGGATACCTTAGATAATTCTTATTATACTTACTAGTAGATATTTATGATTTATTGTGTTAGCTGTGCAGTGCCTTTATTTTGTATTTCCTATTTAAGAATATGATAAAGTGGGCATTGTTTTAAGGCTATCCTGTAACAGTGTACCATGTTGTACCAATTATTTTAAATATACGAATATTTGACCAACTCTCGATTTGAAGATATCCAGATTTTATATTTCGGAAAAATGGGACGTTGGAAGTCGAGTTCCACTCTTTTGCTGTCCTTGTCATAATATTCATTATCTTGCCGAGGTCTGAATGTCGGGTTTTATCTTTCTCATAACCTTATATTTAGGGCCTGCCAAATTCGCGAGCAAATACTGTAGACGTGTAAACAGACAGACGGCCTTACTGCAAGCTGTCTATTCAGTTCCGGATGTGCGACCTTGCAGCTGCACGTACCGATAGACATGTATAGTGAGAAGACGTGTGAAATTTCTTGTGAGTAAACAAACAGTCACTGTTTAGACTATTATACATACCTGTATGAGCAGGTACAATGTTAAACTGAACCGTTCAGATCAGCGGGCACATAGGTTAACTTCGGAGATCCGAAATAGGTATTGCTTGTAATTGTCCTGTGAAGGTGGTTTTCCACCGGCAGGGCGAGACGAGACGTGACGCGGATTGAATTGAAATTTGTATGAAATTTTCAATCCTCTCCTAGCGATTGGATTGGATTGGATTGAAAATTTCATTCAAATTTCAATTCAATCCGCGTCGCGTCTCGTCTCGCCCTGCCGGTGGAAAACCACCTTTACATACATATAGTACCAGCATAATGTGTTAACACGGGCGGGGAGCGCTAAAATAATATTTATGCCACACCTGGCCATAAAGTGGCTTTTTCCGCACGCTACGCGTACGGAAAAAGCCGCTTTCTGTCCAAGTGTAGACATAAAATGATGTACACAACACGGGAGATAATAAAGAAAGTCCTCGTTCGCATAATTACGTCCCTCGCTTGCAGCTCGGGCCGCAAACATCTGCGATCTCGGCCTTTCTTTGTTTTATCACCCTAGTTGTGTAATGTACTATTATGCCACACCTGGCCATAAAGTGGCTTTTTCCGCACCCTGCGCGTACGGAAAAAACCGCTCTCTGGCCAAGTGTAGACATAAAATTATGTACACAACACGGGAGGTAATAAAGAAAGCACTCGATCGCATATTTACGTCCCTCGCTTGCAGCTTGCGCCGCAAACTTCTGCGATCTCGGCCTTTCTTTGTATTACCACCCTAGTTGTGTATTACAAGCTTTTATTCTCCCGGCAATAGTAGGGTTCTTTTACTTAACTTTTAAAGTCCTGTTGTCTGTCTAGATCTGCTGCAGATTATTCGTTACGTCTCATTTTCCAATACGACTTTTTAACCTGATACAACAGAATGTTTTTCTGCCCTCCGGCCGGACAGCGTCACCTTGCCGGCCGCTGCACTAAATGAAGATGCCGCTTTCTGGCTCCGTCGAACAGAAAAATAGTATACAAACCATGGCCAGTAAATAAGAAAGCCTCAGATCACATGTTTACACATTACATATGATCTGAGACATGTCTTACTTTACTGGCCTCGGTATGTAATGTACTATTATTGCATGTATTTATTTAAGACTTATTTACAATTTCAATTTTTGTTTTAAGCAATGAAAACCACCTAAAATATGCACCTAAAATAAACTTGAGTTAGATACTTTGCTTCAGTTCTTTTGACTCTACTACTTAAGGCGAGGTGAGACCAGAATCGGGCACGGAAGCCTAGTTTCCAAATCATTTTTAGAGCACTTATTTGACTCTTAGGTCACTGTAAAACATATATAATAATATTCAGAACTGTATCTAGGGCTTCCTCTCACTTAGAACACGATAGCGAACACTTCACTCGATAGAAAAGTAGCGCGAAAACACTATAAAATAAAGTATTTTTTTCATTTTTTTTCATTTTGTTCATCACCAGTTACCTTTTCTGACAAAATTAATACCTGACAATCATGATTTTACAGTCATGCAGGGCATCCTCTCATGTTTGGGTTGATAACGTATACTTTTATGTTAGAAATCGAAGATAATCTGCAATAATCTGCATTCCGCCCGACCCTAGTTTGTATGTGAAATGCGAGCCAGGTCCTACCGCGCCTTAAGGAAATTTAGGTACATTTTAATCTTTTGAATTTAATTTTGTGTAAGCGTGTGTAGCAGTATTTGTATAATGTGCCTAATTACTTTGTATTTGTCGCAAAACTATCGTCGGTTATTTTAGAACAGCATTGACATTAGCACCATATGTGCGGGTCGTTGCCTTCTTACATCATACCTATTCTGTGGGCTTGCGTAACGAGATGTCCCGTATTTACGGTGTGTTTATTTATTTATCGTTTATAGAGACATTGTTTATTTACCTTAAACAAAAGTAAAGCATAGCGATGATATTTAGGTAGTCTACCAACGGCAAGATTTTTTTACCCGACTGCAGCGAAGACCAAAGGAGGGTTATGTGTTTGACCTGTATGTATGTATGTATGTCCATTCCTATGTCCGGTCGTAACTACTCAACGGCACAACCGATTTTGATAAATGATACATCATTAGATTCGTCTTGATGGCGCGAGTGTCACTGGGCATGAAGTTCGTTAAAATAAACAAAGTGGCGGATTTTATCCACTTTTAAAGTGCACCGCGGTCGGGTTTTTTTTAGTAAAAATGTTTAGTTATTAACTCTTTAACCCATATTTATCTTTCTGTCCAAGTGTAGACATAAAATGCTGTACACAACACGGGAGGTAATAAAGAAAGCCCTCGATCGCATATTTACGTCCCTCGCCTGCGGCTCGGGCTGCAAACATCTGCGATCTCGGCCTTTCTTTGTATTACCACCCTAGTTGTGTAATGTACTATTTCTTAAGCTAAATCAAGTCACTACAGTAGACTGAGTAGACCAGATAATAAGGAAACTTATAGGTAGTATCTGACATTAAAAGGAAAACAAACCTTAATAATTATATTATGTCATATCACCTCAAACTTTGTCCTGGTATTATTATAACCGTATTTTAACCTAAACGAGAACAGAATTTAAAAGGGAATATATAATAGGTCGCCAAAAATATGTCACAGGTTTCTACACTCACGGACAATGAATTCGGGTTATTTTCTATATAATTGTTAATAGAAAATGACCCGAATTCATTGTCCGTGAGTGTATTTAACGCTGAATTTACTGATATTGCTGGCTTTTGATCGAATAATCGGATAGCCTTTGATATTACATATTTTGGCTTTTATGGTTTAGGTACCTTACTATCAGACTTATCTGCACTTTAATTAATGAGTCCCCTGTTGCACAGCCCCGGCGGCGTTAGCGCTAACAAGTAACAGGGATAACTCAAGTAACTCACGTAACTTCGGCATCGGATTTGCGAGGTAACCAACTTACCGGCAAACAAGTTGCTTGTCCGACCCAGTTTCAGGGATCGATACGACTATTTACGTTGACAAATATTTGCCGGCAAGTGGCCTTAATTCGTACTGATAGTATTTATGTTTCATTTTATGGAGTGTAAAGGTAAACACAGTGAGGTGAGGCGATGTGATAAAGCGTCATATGGAAATGAATATATATTTTTTCTAATTGCCTTAGACTGGCAAACAGGCAGACGGCCCTCCTGATGGAAAGCGGTCAACACTAGATGCATTGCCAATGCGTTGCCGGTCTCGAAGAAATTTTATGACATGAAAAGTTCCATATTGTAGCGCAGTGGGAAAATCTTAGCAAGGTTAAGTTCATTCCAGATCCGTATTGTACGCGCTAGAAATGTTCTAGAGAACCTGCGCGTTGTTGAGTGTAGTGACTCAAAGAAATGGGATTGATCCGCCTGCCGATGACGAATGATGCGGTAGGCACCAACCTAAACAGTTCCTTGGAACATTCCCCATTATACAGACGGTAGAAGACGCAGAGAGATGCAAAGTCTCTCCGGAGGCTAACCATTTCTAAACCATCAGTAAGCATGGGATCGTTGACAATGCGAACGGCGCGTCTCTGGATGGCGTGGAGGGGGTCAAGCTAATAAATTGGTGCTCCAGCCCAGAGATGTGAACAGTACACCATATGAGGCCTGACTTGCGCCTTTTAAAACACAAGGCGCTGCCGCTGGGTGAAGTACTGTTTGGCCCGGTTTAGCACACCCAGCTTTTTTGAGGTAAGTTTTGCCTTGCCTTCCAGGTGAACCTGCACAGGTGAAAACTGTGTGCACGTCGCTGGAAATGTCAATACATCAATACATGATTATATTTAGGTTTTAAACTTAAATAACGACACTTGTCACTCGACTATAAAAGATTATCAATCTAGGAATACAATACAATTTATAATATGTTCATATCGATACCTTTAGACTCAAAGGACGTAAACGCCGTAGGTTCTAATGGAGGTTACGACCCTTGAGTCTAAAGGTATCGATATACAGTTTTGTTGTTTATTCATAGGTTTCCCAACGTATTAGATTGATTGCACGAAATTTTCACTTATCTTGAGAACGACAGTTTATTACCCCTCTTGTGTATACGTGTTTAAATCCATGTTATTCGTATATTAAGTTTTTAGTTTATAAACATAGTAATACGTAAATATTTTGTTTAGATTTTGCCATGACAAGAAAGCTCAACTCTGCAAGATATTTAATAGTCCCGCCCGATATATATATATACACCATGGACCGTATATGAAACCCCCTGGAATCCCATATTAGATAATTGACCTAGATAATCTGGGTAGAGGTCGTAAAGCCTTCCACCTAGTCTGAGCATTTCAGGGCTAGGCCACCAGTAATTATACCTATTGTCTGAGAATTCGCTATAATAGTAAATAAAATTTATTACGGTAGGTACGGGCCAAAAAATGACTACGACACGAAGTGTTTGCTTATTATGTTATTCTTTTAGTTTATAACGGCGGTGTGCGGTATGAACATAATTAATACTAATACTAACTCATGAAATAATTAATTAATGTACAATAACCAACTAGGGTTGCCAGATTGAATTACCCTATTATCGGGAGCAGGAAATAATATGTCGGGATTTTGAGACTTTGGTCGGGAGATGCCCCGCGCGCTCGGTGCGCGAGCTTTTTTTTTTAGCCTGAAAGAACAGAAATTTTCGCTGCCCGGACCACCTTGAGTGGATCGGACTAAGTTTTAAAATGAAGTCGTTTGTCGGGAGATTTTCTTTCTTTGTCGGGAGTCGGGAGGACATACAAAAAATCGGGAGAATCCCGCCAATTCCCGACCATCTGGCAACCCTAAACCAACTTTAATCGAATCTATCCTACCAAGGCTACCAAGTGATAATGGAACCACTTGAGAAGGGAGTATGACCCTTTAAAACAAGCAATAGTACATTACTGCAGAGGCCGGGAAGTGAGGAGTTGCCAGCCGAGATGTAGATGGCCGAGCGAATGCGAGGCCAGATAGTTACGAGTTACGAGGCTGCAACCCCATTTCACGCCGAGGTATGTATAGTGCTTTTCTCAAATATGAAATGAAATAAATTAAAAGCATTCCAAAAAATCAAACTTAATTTTCTAGAGACACTAAAAGTAAAGTAGACAAAAAATAGAATTACAGAATGAAAAATTTTCAATTTCCTTTCCAAAAACTGTTTCAGTATACAATTTCACCGCGAATATTTAGATGAAATATTTTAAATGTGTATTCTTGTAGTTAAGTTTGCAATTTAAAATTATTAGAAATTGTTTATTAATGTGTTATTTTTTATGTTGATGTTGATTTTATATACTTAACCAAAATGGCAAAATATAGCAAACATCGTTTATTGTTTTTTTTTAATGGCCGAACGCCGTGATGCCCTGTCACAAATAAATGTAGAATGGAAATAAAAAAAAACACATTGCAGGCCTAGGCCGGCAATGTTACCTACCAGGATTTGAACCTGGGACCTCTAGCTTCGTACACAACTTCGCCTCACCGTATACCCCGTCCCTAATATAATTTGACTCGTGACCAATAACAGTTCATACGTTCAAAGTATAAAGCCATGAACCATACTTTGAACGTATGAACTGAACAGACAAGAAGTCACACTTCGGCCGTTTGGCACTGCATGGTTCGGTGAGTAGCATTATAATGCCCGCAATTAACTGTTATTCGCCCAACTTTACTCGCTTACTCGCCGGCGGTGGGACCAGTGCCTTAGGCGGATCTCACACTGCAGCGAAAATCGCGGCGACACGCGACTCAGCGATTTTCAACTTTGTATGTAGAATCATCGATTTGTATAGAAAAATCGCGGGGTGGCGCACACTGGCGCGTAAATCGCGGCGATTTCAGTGTGCTCTTCCCCTTAAGGAGCGCGCGATACCTAATCAAGGTATCCAAGGCGACGATCCGTACTGGAGCATTCTTACGCATTCGTAAAACTAAGCTTGTAGTTCGTTCACGCCGCTCACACATATTAGCCGCGCGATGTACCTTTTGTAGGAAAAAAAAAATACTGCTGTTATACTGTGTATTGTGAGGTTTGTATATCATGGTACAAACCTCACCGTCTTGAGTGACAGACTGGCAGCTTTTGGAACTATTATCAAGTATTCAAATATATTCGAATCAGTCTGTCTCGCTCTAGGTAAGAGCGAATGTTTCAGTCGTGTTGTAGCGCTAGTACCGAGCACTTGAAATAACATAGTCAAAGTATTTCCTTGTATCTTTTACTGGTCCACCAGCTCCCACAGTATACGTACGCACAAGCCCTTAGGCGGATCTCACACTGCAGTGCGAATCGCGGCGACACGCGACTCAGCGATTTTCAACTTTGTATGTAGAATCATCGATTTGTATAGAAAAATCGCGGGGTGGCGCACACTGGCGCGTAAATCGCGGCGACTCGCAACTACTATGCGCAGCTACACGGAAAAAATCGCGGCGACGGGCGATTTCAGTGTGTTCTTCGCCTTAAGGTGTACAAAAAGGAGAAATGTTGCGACTGGTTAAAAAAAATCGATGAGTAAGAGGTACGAGGTACGAGAGGCATAGGCAAGTGGCTCGGTGGCAAAGATAGAATTGCGCCTGTGTTGGCCTGGTGAGCCGTTGGAAATGTCGTCCGAGTATTTTTTGGATCTTCCATACATGTATCTGCTATTAACTGCACCTTACCTTGGATCTAATCAATACCCGGCTGACGTTGTTCATCCAATAAACTAACGTAGAAAATAAAATAAAAGATAAGTATCTAAGTATAGCCCTGCTGCGTGCTTTGATCCTATAAAAATCTAATTTATAGGAGGCCAGCCTTTTCCAATCGTGCCAAGTTAAAAAGTGGCAATTGGACGACTAGGGATCCTGCCGTTTTGCCAAAATTATTTTGGTCAAATCTCATTTCCCAAACAAATATTAGCAACTGTTTTTTTTGCCAATGCAATCTTTGGCATAATTATAATACGCAAATTTTCGTTTGGTCAAATTTTTATTCAGCATAATATTAATACGGAAAATGACATTTCGGCATTTGGTCTTTTAGCAAATGCTTTATTAAGGCAAAAAAATATTAGTCAATAAAAGTTTAGTCAAATGAATTGTTATGTCAAAACATAAAAAGTCAAAAATCGGATTTCCTTAGGTAATAAAATTTGACCAAAATAATATTGGTAAAACGGCACGATCCCACAAAAAAGGTTAAAGTTTAAGTAATAATTTTGAACAACAGCAAGAATTTTGAAGAACTGTAGCCCTCAATAAAAACAAAAACTGACATAAACAGAAGGGTAAAGGGGGTGCGTAACGATGGCTATAAAAATTTTTGGTATAATATTAGTCGCAATAACGCTCATTTGATATAATTATTAAATCTTATAACAACACTTAATATATTTACATATGACATAATTATTATTTCTTATAATGATCATTTGATAGAATAACATTTAATATAGCATTCTTTAAGTATAATGCTTATTTCCTATAATCAACTTATGGTATAACGTTATTTTCATATAAAATACAATTGGCATAACCATTATTGAAATAATGTATCAAAAAGTAGGTTAGGTTAGGTTTGAACTGCGTCTCCCAACAAAAACGAACTGCTATCAAAAAGTAGGTTTGGTTAGCACTGCGTACCCCTACCAAAACGAATGGCTATCAAAAAGTAGGTTAGGTTTGAACTGCGTCCCCCAACAAAAACGAACTGCTATCAAAAAGTAGGTTAGGTTAGTAAATTATAAGGGCACAGAAGAAAAAGGGGGGACGGGGGGGCGAAGCCCCCCACAGGGGGGGCTCGGGGGGCGAAGCCCCCCGCATTAAAAAAAACTCAAACCATAAGTTCAATTAGGTTAGGTTAGGTTAGGTTAGGGTTCGAACTGCGTCCCCCAACAAAAACGAACTGCTATCAAAAAGTAGGTTAGGTTAGGTTAGAACTGCGTCCCCCAACTAAAACGAACCGCTCCCAGAACAGTAGGTTAGGTTCAAGGGAGTCCCACATAACCATCAGGGTCCGTCCCCGCACCCTGTTGGTATGCGTAACGCATTTTCCCCTCTTAAAAAAAAAAAGGTTCATTGAATTTTGACGATACAAATAATTTTCGTAATTTTGTTTTGCGTAAAATATGTTATGCCAACTAAAACATTTGACTAAATAAAATTTGGTCAAACTACCATTTGGTGAGCGAGGCATTGCCTAAACATTCATGTGTCAAACATTAGGTTCGCGTAACAATTATTTGTGAAGAGTTAATTTGGCAAACGATTATTTGGGAAATGAAATTTTGCGAAATTTTTTTTGGAAAGTGATAATTTGTCAAACATATTTTGATAAAACATAGGTAACCCGGACGACTAATTTATTAAAATCAGTCTTAGAGTGTCCGAGCTTAGCTTGGTGGAATTGGTAATTAGGGATTGTGGCTCGGCTCACGATATTTTTTTTCAGGAATGTCATTTCTCTAGATTCATTAGAGAATTTGCAAAATTTAACTTACATATTTAGAGTGTTCGACAATAAAAGTAGTTTGTCTAATCTAATCTAATTGATACATAATGAGAGGAATATAAAACACGAGTGTGGTTTTATGAAAAGAGTCGAAGACACTTCGAGAAAAGATTGATTAGGGTTTCACTAAACCGGTACCTAACCCTACCGATAAATTGCGCCCTTATGTAAATTAAAGGTTCAGGTAATTAATAGCTAAATTTCACCAATTTGAAAAAGTAGCGATGGTCTCCGAATCAAACCATCTTATCTACACTGCTACTCCTACTAGAATGAGGCAGTCCATTAAAAAAACACGTAAATAATCATAAGATCACACGGGTAGGGTTTGCAATTCGAATATTCTGAATTCGAATGTTCTCTCTGAACTCTGTTTATTCATCGTAGATAACTTGCTATTTTATTGTGGTACTATTTACGTGATTTCAAACGCTCGAAATAAGTTTTTTGGCTAATATTCGAAAATATTCGAATTATTCGAATATTGGAAATGTAAGTATTCGTATTATTCGAATAGGTACTAAAATTCGATTTTTAAGGCTTAATTATGAACAGTTCCATACACTGCTTTATCTACACACATTTTATACGCTATAATGTGTTCAAAAACCGCAAATCAAAATGATTCAAGCATGTCACGCCACCGTTTTTTTTTAAAATTCAGTGACAAACTAGAGGCAGCTTCAACTATCATATCGTTCGATATCAAGTACCTAACGTGCAGATTTGTCAAAATTGTTTGCAATTAACATTTCGTTTCGAATAAAACGTCATTTCTAAACCGAAATGACGTTTATTACAATTAAGGTCAAATCAAATTGCTTTACTTTTCAGAGATGTTCGAAATTTGAAGCATTACTAACATTTTCACAGATAAGAAATTTGTTCTAACAAAACAGTCTTTATGCTGGTTCTAATTTGCAGTTTTTGAATGCATTTAGAGGGTTTATGGTATGGTGAAGATAAAATTATTCAATGATCTTAAAATAAAACAGATAGTTTGACTACAGTGAAAAATTACGTTTAAAAACTCATTTTTATAAAAACTTATTTCATCATCATCAAAGTTAAGAGCTACGCTCTAGTAAATAATCGCCACTCTATTCGCCGCCATCTGTTTGGTATCCTGATACGACGCGGCGCTGACTTTCTCCTTCGCTTGATGTTCGTCTACCTCTGCCTCTCCTGCCCTCAATTTTCCCCTCTAAGATGTTCAAAAAGAAAGCTTCATATCGTATCAGATCACATATGAGTGTTTGGACTAATTTGACCTGTCAGGACAGTAAGTACCAGTAAGGATCTGTAAGTACACCTACGACTACGTGTATTAAATAAAGCTACTACGTTTTAACTGAAGCAAATCTTACTATGGATCATTTTGTCTTCCGCATGTCAATTAATTAAAACAATTTGAGCGATAGGAATGTCTCGCGCAGGATTGCCAACAGTTATATAATGTTATGTTGTTGGCTAAACACAATGCAATACGAGTATTTAAACACGAATACAATGGTCGCTTTATTGACTTTTAAAAAACCTATTCTCAATAGACCGTGAAATACTGATTTCAAGCCTAAGCAAACCTAATCAAATACGAGTGTATTTGATTAGGTTTGCTAATGGATTTTTATTTAGCAATACAATTGGACGCACTTGCTGGGTGCTCCGGAAGTCGAATTGGTACCTCTGGATTTCCGGCCCAGCGTCTGCGTCAGCGGCCGGAAATCCAGAGGTACCGGGTTCGAGTCCTGTAGACTTATGATGCTACGCTTTGTCACGCGATAAATAAGTGATAAAGCATCCGTCACGTTCTGGCATATAGTGTGTGAGAGTGACGGATGCTTTATCACTTATTTATCGCGTGACAAAGCGTAGCATCAAAAGTCTACTGGTCTGGTGAGCGCCATTTAATTTTTCTATGTACTTTGATAAAAATGTGATGTAATTTACCCGCATTAAAAAACTAATAAAGAAACATCATGTTTCTTTCATATAATATTTGCGTGTTTTGGGGGAAATAGTTTAAAAAGTTTGCCTTTACCCACCAGTATTACAATGGGGAAAGCCATGCGTAAGTGGCCATTGACAAATCCATTGAAACCTAAATTGTTTCCTCTTTATGAATGAACTCAACGCAACAGTGTAATGCGAAACATCCAGGCAAAAATAGCTCTTACTATTCAGTCGTAAGGTCTTCGCCAAAGAGGATTCACAAAATAAATGATACCAAGGATTTTGAATAGTTTACCTTTGTCATTAGCTTGCGTAAAACTACTCTCCACATTAGATTAACAATATTTTTTAACACAGTTAAACGAGAGACGAGCGTTAATTGTTCAATATCTGGAAAAGTCATTAGGCCTGTTGCTTGGCAACGTTTGGATGGCGTCAACATGACATTGAGTTGCGAAATGTACTTTGCGCTATTGAATATATTATTCATCATTAAAATAAATAGTTATTTACTATTATATGTACTAAATATTTATTAGTTACGTCTTCTCATTTTTGCACTATTAGCAGACATTTTTAAGTGAAACTAAAATCATTACAACAACACAAATTAAAACAAATAACTTAGCTTACTTTTGACAAGAGGTCTCTCTCGTGTCAGTGACTTTTGTTAATTTTACGTTATAAATACAAATGTTGGTAAAATGCCAAAAATATAATTAGCAGACATCGGAATTTAGGGGGCAAACGCCTGACAGGTACTAGAGATAGGGGATTTTTTTTTACCGACATTTATGGATATCGATTGTGCATCCTTTTTTGTAAGAATTTATTGTCTGTGTTTTTATACCTTTTTCTTTATGTTTTTGACTTATACTATTTATGTCATTACACTTTTGTTTTTACCAAGAACCAGTGCATTTTTCTTTGGTAGTGTATATCGATATTCTTGCTTTCGATTTTTTATTCCCATATGCTCTACAATTAAATGTTTCTTGCAAGACACTGAAATGATTCCTATATCTTTATTTTCATTTTTATGGAATGGTATATTAGTTTAAAAAAAGTCCGTGACAAATAACACTAAGGAGGTCCTTTAAAACGAAAACTGCTAAGTTAATCATTACCATACTTAAAATAAAACACACAGCTGGGTAAGATGTAAGATTACTTGTTTAGGCGGAATTGCCTTTCCATTTTGCGCCAAAAACTTAAATATCTTAATGTCAAAAATATAGATATACATAATTGTCGATAAAAAATTTCGTCTATCTCTAGTACCTATCTGTCACGCGTTTGCCCCCTAAATTCCGAGGTCTGATAATTAGGAACAATCTTCCTTTATGCTTTTAATGATACCTATTTAAAAAAAATACTCACCCAGATTCATCACACTTAACCGCGCAGCCGGCAAATATTAAAAACATAAATAACTTCATTATTCAATAATGGAGTTAACACTATAAACTACTAGGTAAACTTAATAAAATAAATATATCATTTGAATGTTTCAAAACAATGTAACGAGTCTTCAAAACCATCACCATAAACAAACTTTGAAAGTTTTTTCTTGTTTCGTTTCCCGCCAAGTTTTGACGTATCATAGGATGCGTTCGTCTACCACGCGCGCTCGCACCGTTGTGCGGAGTTTTGTATGACACTTAAATAAGGACTGCCTGAACCCGCATACTCAAAGAGTTGTAGGTTTTTTGTGCTACGCGGTCTGCATATTTTCTGTTTATTTAGAGATAAAGCCTTTTGAATGTCGCATCAGGAATTTGAATTATAAGTCAATTGCAGAAAAAAATTACCTTTTACTTTTTTTGTCTGATCGTGGTGTGTCTTACTCGTATACCATTTTACTCAGAATCACGAGCACTTATCATTTATGAAATAAAAAAAGTAGTGCAAAATGTCCCAACTTTTCCGTACAAATTTTGAATTAGGTACTCAGTTTCGTTACGCTGAAACTAAATATAGGGGAAAATCGTAACGAAACTGAGATTTTATTTTTTCTTAACGAAACTGAGATTTTACACACCATGATCAGACAAAATAAGTAAAAGGTACATTTTTTCTGCAATTGACCCTTATACAAGTAGGTAAGATTTAAAAAAAAAGTTGTATTCATCTAGTTGCTCATTCCAATTCTTAAATACGATACGGCATTTGTTGAATTTTAAAAATGTCATGTGTTATGGTTTCTATGTCTAAACAGTATTTTATTGTTGCAGTGAATGGATACAATTATGATGCACAATTAATAGAATACAGCGTTTATCTAAACTGTTTACAATTACCTACTTTGTTCGTTAGTCTTCAATGCCATACGTATATTCGCGTTTTTTCCTCTTTAGTTTAAAAACAAACAAATTTGCATCCCATATCGTATCATTCATTTTGCATTGGCGGTCCAACAAGAAAAAAATGTAAAGGTCAAACAAATATCATACGGGTATTAGAGCTCTCTGTTATTTTGTTGTTGGATTGTGTTTAAACTTATAATGATAGTTCGACTTGCCTGTAACTTTACCAAAAATCAGTTTGTCAAAAAATGCTATACTTACTTACAATGGTTTTGACCTACTTTCTGTTATCCAAATTACCTAATACGGGACTGGCCTGTTCCGGATTTTTCATTTTGTACATTTTATGCCTTTTAACTAAAAACCTATTCTAAATATTCATTATATTCAAGAAAATGTCCACACAAGGCTTAGCCTATGTGATTGTGGATAATGTATGTACCTACCTAGGTATCCACAATCACACTGGTTGTAAACGATTATGGAATCAACAATTGAGCTTGGTTAAGTGAGTACATTGGACACTATAAAACGTGGGCGTGAGTAGGCGAGACGAAAGGTAAACATTACACGTCTTCCATGAGTTCCAAGTAAGGCATTCCACAAACAACAGCATCGGCTCTAGACAAGGTTGAACTAATTGCCTTACGCAGCATTCCCATACGGTAGATACTTTAAAAACAGTACCTATGCTAAAACTGGAGCCATGTAACTCGAGCAAGTTTAAAACAAAAAGTTGCACATGCTCTGTCACTCCAAAGAGCACGGATAAACGTTTTTGTACTTAACATTACGCATACCTACGCATTAAGAGAGGTAATACTACTTTTTGATATGGTTCGAAATTTTACGATAAAGACAATAATCACAAAGAGGCGAATCAATGCAATGTAACGTTTGATAAGATGCGCAAAGAAATAGTAAGGTTAAAAGAGTTATTTGACTTTGACCTAAGTGATTCTGTGTACGTCCAGAAAATTTTTATTTATTACTTGTTACTAGGTATCGGTCTACAAATGCGTTTAAAATTACCTATGTAGGCATAAAATTGATATAAACACGCATCAAAATGTTCTATGTTGATTTTCCAATTTATATCTTTCTAGAAACTAAATATTTAACTTTACTGTCATTCTCGATACCAATAAAAACATATAATTATAACAAAAGAACCAGATTTATTTTACACGTCGCATTGATTTTAGTATGGTATTTCCCTTGACAATAAGAAATCAATTAACATAAAAATGCTTATCGAGTATTTACCACTCTACTTTGTTAAACCAGTTTAATTATCAAATGTTCTAATTTACCTAAGATAACTAGTTTTGATTTGATGACATTACTGTAGTTAATTATAGGATGACAATGTTTTAGGAACAGGTGTAGTGTAGCTCTAAATTAATTCCGATGGACTCCATTGATAAGAAATTTTGAATAGAACGTTTTATACAATTGATTGAAAGCATACAGATTCGAATTGGTATTATGCTTTTGATATAACTGACCTACGTATGTCACGATGCTTTGATTTATTATACACATGAAAGGACATTTATTATTAGAATGTACCTTGTAATAATAGTAGCTACTTCTAGGGCCTGTGCACACGGCTTTATTTTTAGGGTGTAAAAGCGACAGCGCTGCGAAACGCGCGTCCACGGCGCCTTTAAAGTTTAAAGACGCCGTGTGCACAGGTCCTTAGAGTGGCTCTCGCAATATCGTACTGTTCTGCACTGTGTGCTGCGGCCCAGAGCAGGAAGCTCGTCTCATAATTAGCTGACGTTACTTTTGCAATAAGTCACAGAACTCCGTGACTCGACAGCGAATGAGTAATCCATTCAGTAAGTAGGATAAGTAATCATTAATTCAAGTAAAATATGTTTGATCTCGCTTTCACGTGTTAGCCTCACATTAACGTATTCTGATGAGTGTAATAAATACAGTAAAAGACAAAGTTGAGTAAATTACTTTTTTTACATAACTAGGGTGACAAATAAACATACGGCCTGCCTCAAGTAAAATCCACAATGGAGCAGCTGAAATGGTCATCAACATAGAGTTGCCATGACTGCTACCTTTAAGGCAGGTAGTAGATATAAAAAAAATCACGAAGTTCAGTATACAACAATAGTATGTATGTACATTGTTGTAGATGCCGGACAGATAGCAATAGATGTACGAGCGACATAGGAAGAGTTCAAGTAGAGAAGAATACGAGTCCGTCTATTGCATTTTCGGCCGAGACTTAACATAGCCTACTGCGAGGAAATAATAATAATATCATACCAAAAATAATTCAAATATCAACTTTGTATTTTTCCAAGTCTTAGAAATCGAGGGCAATGTACCGTGGACAATTCTTCAATATCGAATAGCAAACACCTATTTATTGTTTTATCCATATAAATACTTAAAAAACAAACGACGTGCTGCGGCATAGCTCGCGATCTGATTAGTCTAGGTCATTTTCTATGAACAATTATATAGAAAATGACCTGAATTCATTGTCCGTGAGTGTATTATAATGTCACCAAGGTATACGGTATGCTCTCATTGGCCAAATTTCTGTTGTAAACTGACCAACAATATTATTTCTGTGATGTCTAAATACATTGTTGGCTCGTCTCATTCGCTGTCCAAGAACTCTCCGTTTTGCGGCCCGTATTCCAACCATTTATTGCTGCCTTTCCGAGCAGTGCCGTAAAAAGTTAAATAACTTACTAGCAATTATCTTCCTAGGCATACTTGTTTCACAAGCATGTACAATATTATTTTTCTAGTTCGATTTTCCGGAACAAATTCACCCAGAAAAACAGAGTCAAAACTAGGTGCCTACATATATTTATCGTATATCGTTATTGTTTGCGCTGTGTCGACAATATATATAATTCGTGGGATATTTTCCATTCCAACAAGTATCTGATTATATTAGCTTGGACTAGTTTCTTCACGTCAAGATGTATGTGCAGATAATATTTAATAGCATTACGCCGAACGTTTCTCGGTGCCGGCTCTTAGCCTACCCACAGGAAGTAAAACGGTTCTTATGCACTTCAATTCAGTATCTCTCTGTAGAAAGTATCGATTACGCCATAACCAATACAACTCGAGCCCCGCTTTTTTTCCACCGTTTTCTATAGTTACGTTTTCTTACACTAAAGGAAAGACCCGGATCTCTTCTTATACCGGCTGGTTATTTCATTTGTTTTCAGGGTTGCTGATAAGTGATAACTATTCGGATTCTTGGTATTTTAATTGATTAAAGGAAAACGAACTTTATTTTTTAGTCAGTAAGAATTGTTGTGATGGGAAATTATAACGTTGTCAGTTCATTGCTGAATTGGAGTGGAAATGTTTGATAATGTTTAATTGAAGCAATTGGACGTAGTGCGAAAATTTCCATAACGTGTCTGGTTAACAGGCATTTTTAATCAGATAGTAAGTAAGACTTTAAATGCGACATTTGCCGGCTAATAGTACATTGTGTACCGAGGGTAGTAAGAGGGGGGATTACTAACGAGCAGTGGCTTGGCGTAAAAGATATCCTTGGGCAAGCCGGTGCAGGTTTGCCAAGAATTTTCCATAAGAGCTGTAGAATAAGGTGCTCAAATGCCTGATATTAGGCAAGCCGGTAGGAATTGAGTTCTTTGGACGCCACGCCACTGCTAACGAGAGTCTATTAGGAGCCCGACGCCGTAGGCGGAGGGCTTTTAATGACTCGAGTTTGTAATCCCCTTACTGCACGTGATACACACAATGCTTTTCATCACATTTGCAAGGAAAAAAAATAAGACAAAAATCAAATTATTTACTGTCAACTTTTTCAATATAGTCTTCCAAAGATAATGCTTAGAACTGCGTTTAGTTTTAAAATTTGACAGGCAATACCGCCAGATTGTACCGATTTTCAAAATCAAATTTTAAACTAAATTAATTTAATTGCAAAAATGACGGAAATAATAATAAAATATACCATATAAGTTTTATATATACTAAAATAGGTTTTGTAGCAAAGCTTTGAAGATGGAAATAAGGCTTGGCTGATTTGAAACCTCCTTAGTCTGAAATGACGTACGGGTACGTTCTATATTTTAAAACTAAACTCATAACTCCCTCGTGTGTTATAGATTTTTATATAGTTTTTCCTCCCGTGGGAGTTATAGATTTTTATAACCCACGGGAGGTAAATCGGCTCGAGCTGGTGTATAAGCCCGCGTGTTATAACACCCTTTACGAGCAAGTGTGATGAAAATGACATTGTTATTTAGTCATTTTGGTAGTTTTCTTTGTTGAAAACAAAAATAAGGCTACAGATATTTCAATCCAGTAAAGCGCGCCCGCTAAGAATTGAAAAAAATTAAAAACGAAAGATAGCCAGCCTCATTTACAAACGCGACATCTAGTGAGCTTAAGTCTAAAAATGTTAGCCGTCAGTCATTACCACCTAGGGCGCCTAGTCCGCCTACGTCATAGGGATAGCGCATTCTTTACAGCTGCACTCAACTACAGCTTGGCAACTTCGTTGGTGACACTCACCTGTGTGCTTTTTGTTCTGTGCAGCCGTAACTACTTACACAAGTTACCGCCAACACGAACTGCGACCGACAGAGGCAGCCTCCGAAGGCCCCCGTTCTTGTTGGCGGTAACTTGTGTAAGTAGTTACGGCTGCACAGAACAAAAAGGACACAGGTGAGTGTCACCAACGAAGTTGCCAAGCTATAGCATGTAAGTATGTTTTTTATACAAGTATCAAACACGCATAAATTCCAAGTCCATAGTGGTACCTAGGTGAGCATTTCTAAAAAAATGTAATTTTTTATTGCACGTATTTCAACCAATGTTATGTTACTTATATATTCCAACATTTTATCCTATTGTGTTACCTTTTTCCACATGCATACTTTGTACAACGGTAACATAAAGGAAAGTTTCATTAATAATGTATGAAGAATTTGGGACACTTTTTTTCTGCTATTGGGATGGAAAGGTGTTGTAATTCTAAGTAGAAATAACACCAATTTTAATTGTCAGAAAACTTCACAATGAAGAAAATGGCATTAATTTTAAAAATCTCAGGAGGATGACTTCTGCTTCTGCGCGGTTCAATACTCGGGGTATTTTTGGCACTCTAGTTCGCCTGAATACTTTTGACTCTGAAGGTACCTGCGGTTCTAAGACTAAAACCGCACTAATCTCTAAGGAACTGCCTAGAGAGTAGCGCAGTTTTACTCCTAGGACTAACAGTGTTATGCCCAAAGCTTAGATCGAGTCTCGGGACCTCTCCGGCACGATCGTTAAATAGGTAGGTATCAATGAAACCATTTAGTACTGTTTTTATACTTCCAACACTTAGCTTAGTCATAAAAACACATGGAAAAAGAATGTTCTAATTTTGTTTATTTGTTTATTTATGTTACACAGCATTACAGTCTTAAGACTAATACACCATGGAACTACATACTAAACTTAACATTAACATGTAGGAATAGTAGACTGCCTATTATCCATCGCCTCGCAAAATCTCAAACACTCCCGACACACAGCCGCCCATCGCCACGCTAGCAGATCACACTCAGGTGCTGATACCAGTAGCGCATTCAGTAAGGTCAGGACACGAAGGATCGGCGAGTTTCTATGTGCCACCGTACGCGCCGTAGGCACAGCTAACAGGGGCCGCAATCGCGGCCTGAAGGTTATCCTCGTAACATCTGGCACAAACAGTCTAACTAGCCTCGCTACCAGCTCTGGACAGTCAGAGTCACCACGCAGAACACGACACGCGAAAACAAGCAGGCTCGAGTTGCACCTCACTTCCAAGGAATTGGAACCCAGGGATCCTAGAAGAAATTTCGTTGGATATAAGAAAGGGTAATATCCTAATGAATTTGAATCCCATCAAGATCGACATTTTTGTTTGGTTTACAAAAATATTTATTGCAACATCTGTTTGCAGTCGACGACCTGATATTATTCTTGCTCCTTTGTTGTGAAAACATGCAAAATAAAATAATTTTAAGCTTATGAGTAGTTATGAGAGTAAAACCATATGTTCTCGGAAAGAAATTCGGTTGGTGTTGAATAATGCGAAGTAAAGAAGCAATTTTGAAAGTAAACTGTTTGAATGTTGTTTAAGTTTTGGACATTTAAATTATATTTTATACAGATACAAATCTACGTATTCGAGTATGTATGTATGTAAACACTTTATTGCACAAAATAAGACAAAGACCTCACTGTAACAGGGTTACAAAATAAAGGTATATGTACAAAGGCGAACTTATCCCTTTAAGGGATCTCTTTCAGTTAACCATTGGGTAGCCAGCTGAGTGATGAGACAAGAGAGGTGGTAGACAAACTGAGAATCATGTACAAGTACTGATGTGCAAGTTGCAGAAACTCTCCAAAAGATGTTTTTGATATACTTAACTTAAAAACATCTAAAAAGTCTTATTAGATTTTGTCTCTCTTATCTCATGTACAGTACAAGAGATTTATTTACCTTGTTCTGTTTTTCCGATGAAGGCGAGCAACCAAAAAAGGGATTAGTTGGGTCATTATTTGAGCGTTTCACCCGCCTCACTTTCGTGGTCACATTATTGTCGAAGTTCCCTCAGATTTTAGTCTCATATCGAGCTATTTGGTACCTACATATCCGGGACTACTAACAAATACCTTAAAATTACATTAAAATCTGCCGGAATCTCAACAATAATGTGTCCACGAAAATGAGGCGGGTGAAACGCTCAAATAATGACCCAGTTATGATCTCTTGTAATTTTGGGTGTGCAATAAAGAGTACTGTACTGTATTGAAATTTGTTTTATTTTGTACCTATTTTGATATTATCTGCACAAAACAACATGGAAAACTCAAAAACAAATAATCGGCCATTGATTCCAACTGTTAGCATAAATCTGAACTGAACTTTTTGAGATTTCTCATGTGGTTTTGCGCTGACAAAATGCAACAAGCTATTAAATGAAAAAAAAAATGCTACAACAACGAAAGACCGAATCAACACTGTCGTGATGTTCTCCTCTTAATCAAACACATCCATGTGTACCTACATACCCATTTCAACCTAACGACAATATGTCGTTTTTTTATCATATCAAAATCAGGTCAAGTCATATAAGCTATTTGTAAAAGCCAGTATTCATGCATGCCATATGGCAGACGTTATATTCTCGTTCCTCCCGTTTTACTCGTGCTGGGTCGTGGTTGGCCAGACCAAGTGTAGTCAATGGAGCATTGTTTTCGAAATTAGAGTACTTACCAAAATAACTCAGATAAACCTAGTATATTTGGCAATGGTGCTTTAAAAGTTATCAGTATACGCCCTGGAAGAATAACCCATCAGCTATGTCTCTACAAAGATTCGTCGATATTCTAAGGCTGCGAATACGCTCACCAAATTTTGAGAGGATGCCATTTTCAGATGAGACCGACACTTAATCAAAATATTTAATGTAAAACCATATATTGTTTATATAAGATTTAATGGTAGGTAACAATTAAAAACTATTTTACAATAAATTCGACAAGGTATGCTATAGAATAAAATACTGTACAAGGATTCTACTAGTGCTTCCTCGTCTTAGTTCAAATAATACGTCACGTAAAATTGAAAGTTATGTATCGTTTGGTTTAAAATAACATTACATAACATTTATTTAAATATTAGATACTTAAAGTACTATTTAGTTTGTTTGGAAACGTCTAAATAAATTTCTCAATATGTCTAATAAGTTTCCGTAAGTAAATAATATAATATACATATGAATCACAATTCGTTTAAAAACAACTACTCGTAGTTAGTTCACAGATTTTGTGAAATACGATACGTAGCTGGCGAATGTTTCCTACGTCTGTTATCGTCCTCACGTCACTGGATCTTCATGACATTCTCCGGATAAATCCTCTTGAAGTTCCAACCGAAGCTTCTCTGCGTCCCAGTAGGACCCAAACTGGGAGTAGAAGTCACAGTCGACGGTAGCGACTCCGGGAACTTTGTCAGCGATTGATCTTGGCTCAAGGATGAAGTGTTCTTTGTTAGAGTACCCTGACTGAAGTACGGGCTCGTCGGTCTAGAGAGGTCCGCAGAGGATTTGACGTCCATTTCGAAATGCTTGAGGCGGCTGGCGCTGCAGAGCGGCGTTGGCACTTGCTCCATCGTGTTCAGGTCTTCAACGTTGATCGAGTAGGCCTCATTACGTCTGGAATATCTGAAAAAAGTTACACGCTGAGGTTACAGTTAGGTACTAGATACTTCATTATTTACTTTTAGGAAGACATAATGATAATAGGTTTAATAATTTTTACCTGGATAATTTATCTGGCAGGAGTGAATGTCATTAAAAGCCAGTTTTTGAAGCTAATCTTTTAAGCAATTTTGAGAAAAGTAAACGTACCTTAAAACATTCTTGAATCGGTATCCCCAGTTTATCTCCTTAGAGAGGTAAGAAGTTCGGCTTTGCGTCACTGTTCCCATGTTCTTGGACGCGCCTGTTAGACACACCACGATCTCGAATCTAAGGAAGAACGAATTATACTTAAAAAAAAACCTTAAAATGATCTATAAGATAAGGTTCGTGTTTTTGTCAGATAAGGAGACATTTTTGATCCATTCATGTGACTAAAGTCGATCGGTTATGTTTTGGCATCACGAATTTCGTTGATATATAGCAAAGACAGATTAACGTGTAAAAATATATGCCGCTTTTCAGAAACGGTCTTTTCTTCAACTGCGTCTTCATTAAACTGACTGATGCTCACAGATTGTATTGGCTTCCTTGGACCAGGCCACACAATGCGGAGCGACGTATTACAAACGATTAGATTCGATTATATTAGTATAGGTAATATTATATTTACATTACGACATCTCACCGCATTGTTATGTTCTGGCCCTTTATATGAGCAGGAACGGAAAACTGTCTTTATATCTGTACTGCAGGTTAACTGGAAGAGATTCCTTAAAGGGATCACCTTGGTACACTCAAGGAATTTGAATATTTAACAGGATAACATAATTCGTCGTGTTACTATTTTCCGATGCGACACGACTGATGACGAGCCACGAACGAATATATTAAGAAGACTATTAAACTGCTAAACATTCAATTTCCTTGAGTAAACATATACCGTTATTTTGTAACCTTGTACTGTACCTTGTCTTATTTTGTGCAATAAAGTGTTTACATACATACCTGTAGTCTATCATGTCCTGAGCCGAGAAGTCGTAGAGCGGGCTCTCGGCGTCTATTTCATGTGTTACTGTGATCGGCCACAGCAGGAAAGCTCGAGCTTCCTTTAGCTTCAGCTGGTGGATGTAGTTCTGTACCATCTCACCTTCTAAAGTCCTGGACAAAATGTAATACAGTCAAATACAAATCAGAAAGTGCTATCAGTGACGTTGAATTAGGTTATGTTCAGTTGCATGTCTCAGTTTGTGTTATCATCACATATTTTATTGAAACAAATAATCATCATGCTCATCTCCAGCTCGGAACGGCGAAGTGTAAACATGCATTGGTGATGACTTAAGAAATGCGGCTTGATTAGCATTCTCGAAATAATGTAGACATTTATGGATATACCACCTGTGGCAGTGTTTATTTGTTTTGTTCTTTACCTATATTTTGTGAACCGTGGAGGATTAACAAAGGGCTTACTTTTACACACAAGCTGAGCTACGAGCGTCTTTGAAAGGACCGTAGGTAGGTACCAAATTTCATTTTACATTATACGTGCAGTGGTTTAGTCTGTACGTTATCTGTTAGTGCCTTTTTCACGGAACTGGTTCATATGATTATGTTGTTCAACTGACCTGATTGGTTTGAGCATGTACGCCGTGATGGTGCTGTCTATCAAGTGCACGTTCATCAAGTCCCATACGCGGAACTGAAGACACAAGTGACCGTCACGAAGAGATACCTGATTAAGAAACAAATCAATGAGATACTTATTATATTACTTATACGTCTAACCTATTTTATTGTAATTTTTTCAGCTAACATCGAGTAGCTAAAGAAAGAAATATTGTACTGCTATTAAATACAACAATTAGGAAATAACTTTTTACTCACAGTGGCTTTCTTGCTAAATCCCACTGAAGTGACGTGGCGATTCGGTCTCACAAGTTTAGTGAACAGCAAACTGGTGAGTCCCCCCGACAATGCTGTGCCAGCTACAATCTGAAAAGATAATTTCGTTAAATTCCAAAAAAGAAACACAAACCCTTTAATACAGGTAACCAAACCGACTTGAACACGGATATGAATAAATGTAAAGTAGCAAAAAAATCTAATAAATTACCTCTAATACCATAATAATGATAGCTTCTGGGCATTCTTCACTAGGATATCTGACGCCATATCCAATCGTCATCTGTAAAATATTTTTGAATATATTATAAATTTTTTATTAAAATATCGAAGTTTAACGATAACCGCATGAACTGTTCTTCTTTCTTCTTCATCCACTTTGTATGATAATCTATAATTCCATACCATTCCACATCAACACATTACTACGGTTAGGTACTCCAGTGTTTCTAACCCAAAGATCGTCGCAGACGATTCCATAGATGTTGCAGCCAATATTAGATCCATTACTAATATATGAACATTACATACAAACTGCTAGAATAAAACTGAAGTGTCCCACTTGCCTCCCTACAGCCATTAGAGCTGAATACATATTATATACATGATGTAGAAAATCTTTTAGAATAAGAATGAAAGTGTCTCACCTGCGTCTCTACTGCCATCATAAGCAGCCCCGCAAAAGAAGATGTCCCGATGACGCAGTGGTCTTTCCCGTCACCTATGTCATCGCTGTATGACGTGGTCACCGCAAACCAGATGCCAGCAAACGTGAACCAGAACACGAAGTGTGCTGCCACCATCATCAAGAGGATGAAACGCCATTTTGCGTTGATCTAAAACGTTTAACGCAATTTTATGTTCCGTTCTACTACGTGGTTCATGAACGAATTGGTGAAATATAATTTGGTGAACTATTTATAGGGTATCTTATCTTGAGTAAATTATCAGTTTTTACTGGTTTGTACTGCATCGATAGCCTATTTTTTGTGCGACATTTGGTAACGTACGAATTCCGTTTATGAAGTGTTAAGAATGATAAGTATTCGATTGTGACTGTGTTACTTTCTTAATACTTTACATACTTGTAATATAAATGTGCTTTTACTTGCCTTTTTCAATTTTTTTTATAAGTTTTGTTCAACTTCTCTCGAATCCCACACTGTAATGTCTTTGTTTAGGCAAATTATGGCTAATTGCAATATGCAGAGCGTATAAATAAAGAAATAAAAATATTTTACGTAATGCCAAGTGGAAACTGGCATTTTCCGGCCAAAATATTTCACTTCCTGGTCAGGGAAAGACGTAAAATGGCGTACACACCGCGGGCGGTTATAAAGAAAACCCCAAATCGCATATTTATGGCCCTCGCATGCGATCTGGGTTGTTACCTGGATGGTGACCTAGCAAGCGACGCGCATCTCCATTTCAGTTGGGCCAAAAATGTCAGTGTGTCCGGCGGATGTCCGACTGTTCTCGTCTACAGGTCGCATTTCTCAACCGACTCTGGTTTAATAATTATATAGTTTTTTTTCTAAACGGCGGAGCCATGATTTGACAGACTAGCGAGGTCTATAGTCAACAGAGCCACTAGTACACTGATTAACATTTATAGTATTTGATGTTGGTAGGGTATACTGACGACGGTGTTGACGATGTCGCGCGCATACTTGATCGACTTAGCGGGTATGTTGCTGCGCACCGGCACGTTTTCTTCGCCGTCCTTGCATACTACGCGTCTGGAGCGATTCTTCCGTCCCGATCGCCATCTGCAAACATTTGACAACAATAAAAATAAATGAACTAATGCTAATCATCGAATTATGTTTCTAAAACACTTATTTCCGTGCCGCCTTGAATTTCAAAATAACAAAAACTAAAAATTAGGCACCATGTTGAGCATGATGTCAAAAACCAGTACCTATTTCATACTAAACTGAATAGTTCTGAGCGTTTTGACATTCCATAGAAAGAAACTGATTTGATCTGTCTTCAAATAGCCAATATTACGTAGTTTCAAAATGATAATGCGAAGTTGGCGACGTGGGATTTGACTTCTGGTTCCAAGTTTGTTTTTTTTTCTATTTTATTTATTTATTATATAATAAGTAGTTTACCTTACATATTATATGTGACGTTCCGCGGTAAAAGGTACCTTATGGATATTGTCGCTTGCGTCCTTCTATCTTGATGTCCGATAAAAACGGAGTCGGATACGACGCAAGCGACAATATCCATAAGGTACCTTTTACTGCGGAACGTCACATATAATAAATAAATAAAATAACAAAATAAATAGTGTGACACGTTAATGCCCAATAGTTAAACACCCTGCTGTCATCTCTAATGCTACCGCTTTACATTAAGATGGCAAGTACTGGGACAGTGTCAAGCACTCGGACGTCCTACCCTCGGGCTACTTTATGCTATCAAAGCAATGTATCCTTTGGTTTGGCTTTTAGCTAGTACATAATTATCTATTACATAATACGAACCCTAGAGCGTAGTTTGAGACTAAACCGATTTCTGTACGCTTTCGTACGAGAGTGCGAACGTAACTTTTTTAGGGTGCCGTACCAAAATGGTAAAAAAGGAACCCTTATGGTGCGACTCTGTCTGTCTGTCTGTCTGTCTGTCTGTCTGTCTGTCTGTCTGTCTGTCCGTCTGTCACAGCAATATATCTCAGGATCTACTGATCCTATCGACTTGAAATTTGGAATAGTGTTAAAAGTCGCTAACTCGAGCCTATTGGGTAGAAAAAAAATTGTATACCTTTTTTACTTTTTTTTAAAGGGGACCGAAATGGGATGTCTAAAATCAAAAGTTGAGCTAATATATCGAGTGGGATATCAAATAAAAGGGCTTAATATGTACGTTCCAAAACCGTTTTTATTTTTTTTTTTGAAATGTAGTTTTTGATTTAAAACAAAAAACGTTTAAAAAAATACCATTCCCCCCCTGTTATCTCCGAAGTTACTGAACAGAAAAATCTGTAATAATTACAAATTATTAATATTATCCTAAATATTACAGGAAAAATAAAACGGTTTTCCTAACTTGCAGCGTTTTTTAGAAATTCGCAAAAATCGTAAGACAAACGTATTTGCTCCTACTAAACTAACCGCGGCATATGTCGATGTATGGGGACAACAGTTTTACAAGAGCAAAGTTAAGTTTGTCCCACCATACAGTTTTTCTTGAATTATTCACGTATCTACTGACGAGTTTGTACGGAACCCTCGGTGCGCGAGTCCGACTCGCACTTGACCGGTTTTTTTATTTATACCTATAGTAAATTTGACGTATAAGGAAACCAACAAATGGGTGAATCAACTTTTTTTTGTTTTATGCAAAGATTGCCTTTTCTCCTTATTTGTTCACTTTTTGCATGCTTTAACATGATTTAAATGGAACAAGATCTTACATCTAGAGATTAGATTAGGTAAAAATAAAAATGAAACTCGTTTTTAATAAATAAATAGGGTGACCCAGCGGACGAACCCTTATTTTCATACAAAAGTGGGGGACAGCTATGTCCGCTGGGTTACTGCTTATAAACAAGTTATAAGAAACAAATTATAATAAAAAATATTTGCATTACGTGGCTTTATTATCTGTCTTTTAAATGAGCATACACTTTAATGAAGAAATATCCGAATAAAGATTTCCTTTCAATTTTAGTCGGAGAAGGTGAAATTTTGTTGGCAAAGAAAAGTTGATTCACCCAATTGTAAATATTATACAGTCTAACGAACGGTGGTGCAAAATTTTACGATTTACCAAACTTATCTTATCAAAAGTTGATATCGTTTCCTTATTTACCTAATTCAGATTTCGGCGTAGAAAAAAATTATAGATTGGAAATATTGGACTTATCTAAGTCGTAAAATATTATTCCTCTAAATCAGGGGTCTCCAAACTCCGGCCCGCGGAAGAGCCCATGTTCCGGCCCGCGAGAGCTCGCTCTCTAATGAACCCCCCGCCCCCCCAGGATAGAGAAAAACATTACTCAACTCCATGGTGGATCATGTCGTGGCCCGCGCGAGATTTCCAAAGGTAGGCAGGTGGCAGTGTGGCCCTTTGCTAAAAAGTTTCTAAAAATAATCCTACCATTTTTTATTTTTTTAACGACATCATCGGTTCTACGGAATTTTAATCAAAAACCATTTTTAGGGTTCCGTAGCCAAAATGGCAAAAACGGAACCCTTATAGTTTCGTCATGTCCGTCCGTCTGTCTGTCCGTATGTCACAGGCATTTTACTCAAAAACTGCACGATGGATATTGATGAAATTTGGAATATAGGTGTCTTGTATGAGCCGCTACTTAGTTTAGTAGTTAAAAAATTAAAATAAATATTTTTAGGGGGGGCACTCCGAAAAATATAAAAATAACTGGCCAAGAGCATGTCGGACCATGCTCAGTGTAGGGTTCCATAGCCGTAACTATAAGGTAAAAAATTCGATGTAAAAAAAGTACAACAACAAAAGAGCGTATCTTCATAGCAATTACGTCCTTTTGTTGAGAAGCGCAGTTTATCGGCTATAACTCAAAAACGGTTAATCCGATCTTGTTGAAAATAATTTTCGTTGAAAGTATTAAATAAGCGTTATCTTTGTAATTTTTTTTATATTTTTCGGACACACGGTTTAGAAGATAGAGGGGGGGGGACACAATTTTCACAACTTTCGGAGCGATTATTTCCCAAGGTATTCACTTAATCAAAAACATTACTTAGGAACCTTAAAATGTTTTTTAAAGAGCTGTCGAACTATGTACCACACGTTGATATTTTCTGAAAAAAATTTTTTTTAGCTTCTGTAACATGTATGGAGTGCCCCCCCTAAAAATATTTATTTTAATTTTTTAACTACTAAACTAAGTAGCGGCTCATACAAGACACCTATATTCCAAATTTCATCAATATCCATCGTGCAGTTTTTGAGTAAAATGCCTGTGACATACGGACAGACAGACGGACGGACATGACGAAACTATAAGGGTTCCGTTTTTGCCATTTTGGCTACGGAACCCTAAAAATTACAAAGATAACGCTTATTTAATACTTTCAACGAAAATTATTTTCAACAAGATCGGATTAACCGTTTTTGAGTTATAGCCGATAAACTGCGCTTCTCAACAAAAGGACGTAATTGCTATGAAGATACGCTCTTTTGTTGTTGTACTTTTTTTACATCGAATTTTTTACCTTATAGTTACGGCTATGGAACCCTACACTGAGCATGGTCCGACATGCTCTTGGCCAGTTATTGTCATTACCATATCGTTAGTTTTAAATATTTCTTTAAATTTCAGTATTTTCAGAATTGAATAGATTTTCAACTTTACTTGCCTGTGTCGTAGTTCTTTTTTCTTCCGCTTGCCCAAACGTGTAGAATACCCATGTGAAGATGGCCCCGTATCATGTTCATACACACTCTCCACTACTTCTATAGTATCATAAATATTATCATTCGTCACATTAGAGCTTACTAGCGGTTGCGTAGATGCGTCCGAAAAGTTCCTAGTCGTATTTGTGTTAGGGCTATCTGTTTCCACATCTATAGTCATTACTAGACCTTTGTCTGTACGTTCATCTTCACTGGAATACTGCGAACTTTCAGTACCAAAGCTATGCGTTGATGGTATAACTTTGGTATCATAGTTTGTCTGCACTGATGGAAAGGCGATTTCTTTTCCTTCTACATAGGTTTGGGATATCCTGTATTGTTTCTTCAGTTCTTCGTTGTTATAAACGTCAGTGTCAACAATTCGAGGTATTTCTATTGAGGAACGCTTTGAGCCATTGCCGATAGCTTCAGAGTAACTAAGAGATCTTTCTAAAGCGCGACTGCGACTACCTCTCCTCTCAGGTTCAAAGGTTGGTGCTAAGTTCATGTTAGCATTTGTTTATTAATTTCATTAAGGTAACATGTGGCTTTCAACATATAGCCAACTAGAATATGTATAATAATACTTACTACGATGTCTTCTAATCTGCGATTGTAGATAATTTCTGAATTGACTTATAACTCTTTGTTGTTTATGTTTGTTTACATTGTAGTAATTTCTATTGGTCACTTCTATCGGTGTTTCTACAAATGTACTAGTTCATTCTGATCGTCACTTCCGTTGTTTACTATCACAAATTCAAAAATATATACTATTTTCTTTCAAAATTACTGGGTATATCATCGATATTTTAAAGTGTGCGACACCCAAGGATTGTAAAACAGAACTATATGTTATCTTGTCGAGATAACGCACCTTTATCCAAAAGATAAGAGACTCATATATTTGTGTTGTATGTTTTGATGCCTGCCCTAGAAACTTGAAGGTATATACTACTATGTTGCCTAATAACCAAAAATACTGCTACGACAAGGAATTATTAGGTCTCTTATTTTAACCAAATACGATAACTTAGGCAATATAAGTTACAAGGTAGGATTATGACAAAAACGACTATAATAAGATATTTGGAAGACTACCTGATGTTTATCGTGTTTTTAAATGAGGTTAGGGGAGACCGGGTATGGTTGTCTCACGGGTTGATTGTCACAGCAGCCATTAAATAATACGAAACGAAGAAATAATTGCATCGCTCGGTGTTAAAAGATCGCAAGAGCTTCACCTCCTTCCCTACTTCACCAATCAATGCACTTATTCCTTCGATTCGTATTATTTAATGGCTGCTGTGACAACCAACCCGTGAGACAACCATACCCGGTCTCCCCTAGTAGCATGTCAAATATAGGATGTCAAGTTTAAGAATTAACAAATGTGGTTGTCCATTGCGATAATAATGTCGGACGGAAAGAAAATACGGGATGTAATAAAGAAAGCCCTCGATCGCATATTTACGTTCCTCGCTTGCAGCTCGGGCCGCAAACATCTGCGATCTCGGCCTTTCTTTGTTTTACCACCCTAGTTGTGTAATATACTATTTTGGTTGTTTAAGGCTAGGCAAGCGAGGGAAATAACTGTTTGAGAGAAAGGCCTAATGGATTTTCCGAGGAACATTTTCCCTGTTATTCAATTCAGGATAATATTTATATAAAATGACGATCTAATGAAATCTATAGGAATTTAGTTTTCAACTAAGTAAATTTCAATTAAGTAATTTTTGATGGGAAAAATAAAAGAGCCAAATTGACTTCACGAACTACAAATATATTTTTAGGACTTTAAATAATAAAATATTATAGACAGTTCACAATTAATTTTAATGCAATGTTTCATAACCCAGTTAAAAACTATTGAATAATTCTAAATACCAATAGGTTAGGCGACTAAAAAAACTGTTTAGTCCTTCAACTGGCAGAATCTTACTAGATTATTCAAAAATATTGTACTCGTATTTTTTCTTATGTTTGACAAACAAAAAATGACGAGGATAAAGTGCTTAAAAGTTTCGAGTGACGTCACTCTATGGCACAATTTTCACCTAGGAGTGACGTCACAAGCCCTCACTCCGGAAGCTTGATGATCTATATCTATACTATACCTTTGTCGATTTTTAATAATTTGAACCAAAAAAATTGTGTCTCATATTTTTCCATAATTTTTCCATGGTGGACTAAATAGAATGATATATTTTTAACTCAGTCGTCATCTTTATTGCTTTCAAGAGATTTTTATTACTGGCAATTTTATGTTGGTATTCAAAAATTTCGGTAATTTGTAGATTTTACGGTAACTGGTGCATTCTACTCGTAATATAAATTTCAGTCAGATCCGACTTGATTAGACATTGTCTACTCATAATTTCAGTTTAAATATGATTTTTTTACAGTTCTTATTTTTTGGGTTGATTATCTGTGCCTAAAATTTAGTTGATCGAATGCAGCTGTCTTTAACTTCCCCCTCTAATATGTAATATAAGGTATAATATAATAGACTAGAAATAATGTGTATCGTAGAAACAGCGACTAGATGGCGTTACTATTCTACTTATAGTTTATAGTAGTGCTCCTACAGTGATAGTAATGCCATCTGTTAGCATACTAGTAATTCCATAATCTTAGCCTTGAATCATCGAAAAATGTTTCATCGATAACTTTTTTTTTTAAAACCGTAAACTCAGGTTTTATGGTCCATTACACATATCTATGGCCCAAACAATGGTGCGCTCTCACGTAGATAGTTGCACACTATTTTTAACTATAGTTCTATGATGCATTGAATATATACCAATATTTGTTCAAAATTCACACGACTAAAGCCAAAATTGGCGCGGCGTGTACACATGGGGATACTCCGAAGTTTGGACAATAGTTAAGTGCATTGGACCATATACACATGAGTTTGCAGAACCGTATTTGCTTGTAATTGATATAAATCAAACTTAACCTGATGGTTACTATATGACCACCTTTTCAAAGATCATGTAAATTTTAGTTTCAGAGGAAAAAGTTGTCGATTTAATTAATCATTCGATGAAACGTTTGCCGATAGGCTGGCACTAATTTATGCCTTCAGCAAGTTAGGCATGGACTTCTGATTGCCGCTTTGTTTCTTCTTCCGGAATGATGAGGAGCGATTGACGTGGAACCCTAAGACCTGGTCGCTAAAGCTGCCGGGAGTGCCGGGGGTGCACGGGGTGCACGGTGAAGGGGGAGGCGATGGATTGGACTGCATTAACCTGGAACAGAAACACCATAGGTCACGCGCATATACAATTATACATATAATACGCCGTTTCGTCACCTAAATAGATATTTTTTTTCTACGTTTCATGACGCATTGGTTTTTTTACTGTAATGTCATGTTAACATGTAATAATAAATAAATAAATAATAATCATCATTGCAAACCCGCGACAGCCACTGCTGAACATCTCCTTGTTGCCTCGATCGGCTTCCAGTGGCCATAATAACCAAATTGTTAGTCCATCTGATTTCCCGAAATAAAAAGTGGCAGTAATCGATTTATGGTGGTGAATATTTCTTATTCATATATAGGTAATTCAAGAATTTAACTCTTCTCGGTACAGTTGTCTCCAAACCATTCTAACTATTCAAGTCCCTTTATCTGGTCTAAGAAATTGAAATGGCGAATGCCAACTTTAGGTAAATAGGCGGAGGAATATCCGATGCCTGATCATTACATTATAGCTCACCCATAAAGTTTACAAGCACTGCAGATAGGCGTGTCCACCGGCTCAATGGCGTCCAGTTTCTTGTGGTTTATAACGTACTTCTGCTTGCGGATGTCGTATCTGAAACAGGACTAAAGTTGCTCACTAAGGATTTTGGGCATCTACAGTTGGATGATTAAGGGTGGGCACACATTAGATCAAATTAGTGACCCGTCGGTGAAATAGAACCAGTGAAGACACTGATGAGGGATTCCTAAGGATATAGATCTACCGGTAAGAATAAGACACAGCTACCTAATTACGTTATTACAAGTTTTTATTTAACTTTTTACATTCGCGTGTAAGTGTCGTACGTCCGCTTCAAATATTGCAAACCGTTGTTCAAAATATTCAACCACTTGCTGCTACCAGATTCAACTGAAAATTGGCATACTTGTGTAGGTTCAATCATAACATAGTACCTATTATGGAACCAGTAAGTTAATTTAGTGGTAGTGGAATTTAGGCTAGTAGTAAATGAGCACTTTCCATTGAAAGATAGTTTCTTATGCGAGTTATTTTTAAACGACACCGTTGTGTTGAACTTAGCACACCAGTTTGATGATGATGATAGCTATTGGAGCGTAGTAGAATTTTCCAAGTATGTTCACCTTTTCCTAGATTTTAGTTATAGGTAGGTAATGCTTGCCAGTATAAGACGGTCGCGTTTTTAGCAAAAAAATATAGGAATAAATATGACAATTGCTTTATTGCTTACTTGACAACTGAAGGAAACCGATGTCCCCACACCACTTCCCGCGGCGAATAGGAGGTCTGGCTCTGTGTAAAGGTGCCCATAGACGCCGACGCACCTTTCAGCCCTACCGTTATTTCGAAACTGGAAACAATAATGTTAGTAAATCCAAATTATATTGTTGCTGATGTTGGAAAGTAGATAATAGACGGACGAGTAGATTTGACAATGAATTAGTACTACACATAAAAAAAGTTATTTTCAGTGTCATTTGAGCGTTTTCCAAAAAAACCTTACCAAACCTTATACGTAAAAAAAAGTGTCCCAATTTTTTTTCCATTACGTCACCATTTTGCATAGTGTTTGTATGAACGGGACGTAGTGGAAAGACAAAAATCCCATACAAATTTTGGGACACTTTTTTTACGTATAAGGTTCGAATGTACTAACGATTCTGAGCCAGAAAAACCTCAAAAGTCCATATTTTGAGAAAGTAGCTACCCCGGTACTTTTTTTGGAAAACGCTCATTTACATCATGTGACATTTACATATTGTATGCTTGGTAATGAGATTACCATCTCACTAGGTCTTTGTTTAATTCCAATATTGAAAATATAAATGGCAATGTAGGTCAGATATGTTAATTTCAAACAAAAGAAAACAGTGACTCAATTCATTACTTTTATTTCAAATGCAACAACATTTACGATAAGCCACTGATATGTTTCGTTGTAAAACTTCATCAGTTTTTTAATATATCAGTATTCTAGGTAATGTAATATTAATAATTATATTGGGTACTATTGGGATTGGGACTAAAATCCGTCTAACCTCTATAAAGTTGCGTAGAGGATAGCCGTGTTTTAGATATAGGACGGCAGATTTTATAGACCTCTTCTTTGTAAATGTTGGGTCTTACCCGGTATCTAGTCATGGATTAATGATTCATCTGGTTCTGCAACTGTTTTTCAGCTCAAATAGAGGACGAATAAGAGATGCATACCTACTGTTGAGGATGTCTTCAGGCCTGTACCGGTAGAGGGGGCTGTCGGCGTCGATCTCGTGGAGCAGGGTCACGGGCCAGAGCAGGAATTGTCGCTGCTTGAGCTGTAAACTGCGCACGTAATACCGGATCATCTCGCCCTCTTTCGTTCTGCAAAAAAAAATTAAAATAGGTACCTATTTGGTACTCCAGTAAGATAATTCACAACCTCACCCTCTCGTATCCAATCTAATCGTCAATTATCTTGTTAATTTAAGGATCTCTGTCGCCTTTGGTGTACAATAAAGAGTATTGTAATATATTGCAATCTCGAGTTTAATATAATTTGACCAATCAACTGTTAGTTGATGGGTTAACTAACCTAACAACACTTTGTAATCAGAGGTCACGCTGCTGTGGTCCGACATATTTTGACCCCCGATTGCGAACCGTTGTTATTAGTTCACGGGTTCCAATTATATTAGGATCGTAAAGATAATTAATATTATTGCTAGTGGCTCTGTGAGCTGTAGACCCCTCGAATCTGCCAATCTCCATAGCCCCACCGTTACGAAAAAAAAAAACAAATTGAATCTCTATTTAAAAATTTCTATGTAATTATCAAACTTCATCATAAACCTTCCCTTCCCTTCCTTCTAAGCCAAAGTATGTCATATTATTATGTCATATCACATCATCCTATCTGTCTGTTCTGGACCCATCATGTTATTATCTCGTCGTGATGTCGCCCCTGTCTGGTTCCACCGGAAGACCAGCGCTGGCTCTTAGGTCGGCATTTTGCTGAGGTGGGACCATTTTGTGGCAGCATTCAACTTTATTTTTTTATATTTTTTCTTATTGCTGTATTTTTATTTTCTGCTGCTGTCATGAATAAATGTACCTATTTTCTTTCTTTCCTCACAAAATTTCATGTGAGTAAGTGGTAACTCTCAAAATATTCACCTCATACTCGTAGTTTTCTACATTTTCTGTGAGCAGCAAGCAGAATTCCATGTAGAAATTGATTTCTATCACGTCTACGAGTAAAGTTTATAATTACATGACAAAGGGAAGCGAGGCGATATCTTTTAAAATATGAATACTACTACATATATAATACTAATACGGTAATCTTCATGGGCGTACCCATGTAGATTACCTGTAAGTGTTGATGAAGTGAGCATTGAACTGAGAGTTGATGATGTGATCGTAGTTGAGGTCCCAGGCTCTGATCATCAGGCATAAGCGCCCATCCCTTACGCTTATCTGAAACATATAAATTTAAGACTGCATAGTTTATAGAAACATTTTATAAAATTATACATATACAGTGTGAAAAATCTATGGGCCCTGGAGGGGAACTACCTTAAATCATTTAGTTAGCTCATTTTACTGAACGGAAACATTCCTTTATTTTTAATAAGAAACGAAACTGCATTCAAAGATTTTTTTAAATTCTCTTGGCCTTTGTAATGGAATTGATGGTAAAATAAAATTAATGATCGATTTCACGATCTTTTTTACCTGTAAGACCAAATGTTTATTAGAGAGATTTTATCCTGAACAATAGTCCTATCGATTAGTACAATAAAATAGTGAGTAATTTTTAGCTGGTTTGATTCCCGGGTGACACAAGCAAATTTTAGGAAATCTTTTAATGCAGTTTTATTTCTTTTTAAAAATAAAGGAATTTTTCCTTTCAGTAGAATTTGCTAACTAAAGGATTTAAGGTAGTTCCCCTCCAGGGCCCATAGATTTTCCACCCTGTATAGTAAAGCTGGTGCCTGTGCTCATTGGTAGTCTCAAGGACCTTAGGATATAGGATGTGAGGGCCCTTTGTACACGGGAGTCATACTGCCTAGGCAAAGCCATCGCCTTCTGTCATAAACAGCTGTGTGTCAGCGACAGTTGTCGACCAATAGCGCCACTTGCAGTTATAGAGTGCGACTACGATAACTCTGCAGTGGGGTAAGAACCCACCACCGTTCCCATGGCTCCTCCTGCCTCACGGCGTACGAGCCGAAGCGTGGGAGATGCGCGCACATTGGGGTAGGCAGCATCTCCGAAGTTATCGTAGTCGCACTCTAGCAACCGCTGTTATATAGGGAACGAGCAACGAAGGTGCTGCCACCTGGTGCCGCCAATCCGAAGCTCGTACTCTATCGTGCTGATCCCATGGTGCTGAGGTTCAGCTGCGGCTACCTCCCGCCATGCAGTCCGACTATTGTACAGCCTTAACGGCTAACAGTAAATAAGCATTAAAAAAAAGCTGGGGTCATATTAACGGGAAACGCTGTTATTATCGCGATGAAGGACGATTAACGTTAGTGTAGCCACGACTTACTGTACTTGATATTGACAGTATGACAGTTTTTCAGGCCTGAAAAGTTTCCTTTACAGTCCGCATACTGTATCTTTTGTCGTGTTCGTGCTGCCTCATAATTCTAGTTCCTGTTAGTTCCCAATTTTAGTGACTAACGTCGAATTGCTGAGCAAGTACCAAGGTGTTTTAAGAAGCGCCTGTTGAAATAGTAATAGCTAAGTTTTGTTTTAAAAAGAGTGCCTTAAGAGTTCATTGGAACAATACGTCTGATTGCGACGATAAAAGAGAAAAATAATAATAGTACATTACAAAACTAGGGTGGTAACTACCCTAGTTGTGTAATGCACTATTAAAGTGTAGGCAAGTGTAAAGAAAGATGGTCTAATTTTTTAGGAAAAAAGGAACCCTTATAGTTTCGTCATGTCCGTCCGTCCGTCCGTCCGTATGTCACAGGCATTTTACTCAAAAACTACAAGACCTATACTGATGAAATTTGGAATATAGATGTCTTGTAGATGCCGCAACTAAGTTTGGTAGTTAAATAATAAAATTAAAAAAATCTAGGGGGGGCACTCCATACATGTAACAGAAGCTAAAAAATTTTTTTTCCACAAAATGTCAACGTGTGGTACATAGTTCGACAGCTCTTTTGAAAACATTTTAAGGTTCTTAAGTAATGTTTTTGATTAAGTGAATACCTTTGGAAATAATCGCTCCGAAAGTTGTGAAAATTGTGCCCCCCCCCCTCTATCTTCTAAACCGTGTGTCCGAAAAATATAAAAAAAATTACAAAGATAACGCTCAATTAATACTTTCAACAAAAATTATTTTCAACAAGATCGGATTAACCGTTTTTGAGTTATTGCCGATCAACTGCGCTTCTCAACAAAAGGACCTAATTGCTATGAAGATACGCTCTTTTGTTGTTGTACTTTTTTTACATCGTATTTTTTACCTTATAGTTACGGCTATGGAACCCTACACTGAGCATGGTCCGACATGCTCTTGGCCAGTTATTTTTTATTTTTCATGGGGTTGATATTAAAGATTCGAATTCCATCAAACAAGATTTAGATTTTTTTTTAACTTACCACAGCCTTCTTGCTGAAGCCAACGCCATCTCTGGAGAGTTTCTCTGGCCGAGTAAGTTTCGCGTAGACCACACAAGTTAATACACCCGATAGACCCGTACCCAGGATCAACTGGAAAATTGAATTATAAACTAAGTAGGATCAGGACGTCAGGTGTAACACTTTGGTTGTGCGACGGCAGAATTCCGAAACCCATAGCACAAGCTAGTAGTTTATTTATTTATTTTTTCTACTCCTGTACTGTTATCTGTCTTTTACTTTGTCACGAACACTAATATAAGAACATACATAATATGAGTTCAGAGAAGTCTATACTCTATTCCCCATAACAGCACTAGTGTCGTTATAGTCACTTTACGTTATTGCTAGCAGCCACAGACTTCTAAATCTAGGTTAAACTTAGGTCAAGGATTAAGCGCTCAATTTTAACTTTACGGTAAAAATGCACAACTACCAACTTAACAAACAATTAAATTCCTAAGGTTTTTAAGAAAACCAAAACTTTCCGAACTAAATTCATTGATGCCAACATAAAAAAAGTATTTTTAATTTAAGTATATTTTAAATTAAAAAAAAAAGTTTACCATAGACACATATCGTCAGTCAAACGTCATATTTGCCTTGTTTCCAGGTTATGATTAATTTTGTATTTTATAATTTAAAACCTCGTCGTAGAAAAAGTATTGTATGCAACGTTGTATAATTAAGTCAAAAAATGCTCATTGCGTCTCTATTTGCGATACTCGCCGCGTTCGCGGCTCGTATCGCAACTCACGCAATTCGCATTTTTTGAACCCATTTATACAACTGTTGCATAAAATACTATTAATGGCAAAGATTGTCTTGTTACTGAAAATTTAGCCTTGGATGTGGCCGCCATGTTTTTCAACTGTTAGACGAGCCATGTGTTTGTGCTGGTACGTGCATGTCACTAAGATCTTCTGAGTATTAAAAAAGAAATACTGTGTTTTCTGAAGATTATTTGACGGTGAAAGTATTTACCTAAACGATATTATACCCTTTAAAGTAAAAAATATCTAAAAGTTGGTTACGTGGCGAAATTTCAAAATTGTGGCGATATAATAGGTACGTCATTTTGAAGACAATTTTCATTCCGGTGTGACACAAAGTTGTAGGACGTTTTTTTTCCGTTGTCACACATTCCAGTGTGATTTCCGTTTTGCTACAGTGCCAAAAATTTGGTCCTTACCCAATTGGGACCTCAAGGGACCCGCAAATTTGTCTCACTTAAGGAGGTATTCCACTTACCCAGTGTCTCAGACATCCAGGTATCAATATTTACAGAGGGTTCCATTAACGGAGCATTCCACGATATCATCTACTTTGTCCCGCACTAGACGACTATGGCAGCTACCTTAAAAATATATAGAAAGTCCTAAATTACATTATCAATTTAAAAATCAAGTTATAAAATATTGACAAGTCAAAAATTTGCTTCCTAGCTTTGTTAGAAGTATGAAAAAAATGGCGTCTTGTGCGGGACATACTGGTGGAATGCTCCTAATAGAGGGTAAGAATATTATCATCCTCTTAGAGATTATTTTAGATATAGAGGTGCGATTACTAAATTTACGTCGCCTGTCTTTCCACTTTCATAAACGGATAGGTATTAACTTAATATTTCACGCAGTGATAGAGATTTAAGCCTTCTTTTGTGCATTTTTCAATCATTTCAATTGAATTTAAACCTCAGGTTCAGCATTTATCAATTACCTGAACATTCGGACTATAGCAAAACCAAACTAAAACTTGAGATAATTTAGGCGCAATTAGCAAAGTATGAAATTCGTGGGTAGAATAAAATTAGTAAACAAAACGGAAATTTATCTGCAATAAATTACGAGTCGGAGATAAATAAAATTATGTCGTGTCAGTTACAGAGGTCAATACCTACAAAATTCAAAGAAGTCCCAATTATAGAGGTAAATAAGACGATAAAATCGAAAGAACTAATCCCAGATATGTGGCATTCCATCAGAAAAGGGTCGGTTATGGCGTTGACGTAAGGACCCTTTTCTGATGGACAGCCACATATAGAGGTCTGTTGTGTGCCACTAACACTAACAGAGGTAATTCAGTGCTAAAGTGTCGGGATCTCAGCATGAGTTCGAGCTATGAAGGTTTCTCATTTATCCAGGTCCCAGTTATCACCACGTTTCACTGTATATAATTTTAGAAAAAACGTTTAGTTTCAATTGACCCTCTTTTGGTTTATGCGGAAAACCGCCCGACTCGAATCATCTTAATGCAAGAATATCACAATATTGTCTATTTATATTTTTCCTAAGTGGGTCATAGCCCTGTGGTTTTTTAAGTTTTTCTTACAATAAACTATAAAATTCCTAACATCTTTAATTAAAACCTGTGATCACAAGTCAAGTGTCCATGGGAAGAGCAATTTGAGCTTGGGTCACAAAGTGAGACGCATAAGTAATACCAGCATAAGGTCGACTGGGGTAAAGGATAAGCAAATGACTGTCTCTAACGCCAATTGAACATATCTCCGGTTGACGATATTACACTTACATAGGTACTTTGTGCCTCGCTATATGGTTAGCCAATTACGACGTATGTCCATCTTATCCCACTGTTTAAAATCACAGAACGGCTTAAGCACCCTACTTCTTGGTCAAGTTTTCTCACCTGCATGACAAAAAGGAAAATAGATTCCGGACATTCTTCGTCAATAGCGCGATCCCCAAAGCCGATAGTTGTCTGAAAAAATGGTATGTATACAGTCACATAAATACTACTAAAGTAAAGCTGACGAAAGAAGAATTTCAGCTTAAAAAGGAAACGAGTAACTGGAATTAAGGCGAGAGAAATCATCTTAATTCGTCGGCAACTGTCAAAGACTGGGTAATTTGAGAATCAAGGACCATTGGACGTGCTTCCTGCTTTGTGAAATGACAGACAGACGGCATTGGAAGTGAAGTACTTAAATAATGTAACCTAAGATATTGCTGCATTTCCATAAACTAAGAGTTAGGATAGTCTTATCATCAACAGCACAAATAATATGTAAATATACGGCATATATGCATATATCTGCGTTTCTCAAAAACGCTTTGAAATGACACAATACGGTATGTATTTATTATATGAGTTGAGTACTCTGAATAACTATACATATCAACATATATATATATTTCGTCGAAAAAAAAATTAACTTCTGTATCGCATTTGTTCTCATATCTTTGTACACCCATAAATAGGGTATAGGTACTCAACAAATAGAAAATTTGTATCAGGAGGTACTCCTAAGTAATAAGTAGACAATTTTACTATCATAATGTTATCTTCGTATCTCGCATTGTCATAGATGACCGCTATTACACCATTATCCCATCAGTGGGCACGTTCCATAGTCTCTACATGGACTATATTTAGGAGTGTCAAATAAATCGTGACAAATTATGCCACTGATTCCGTTGGGAGATAATAGGTATGATTGGTTACTATGCTACTAAATCTTTTCGGCGTGGGTTGAAACTGGCCAAAGACTATTTAATATTCACTAAGGATATTTTTATATGGTTATTTTATTAAATTTGGAATTTAATATTAGGCAGGTAGATTGACAAAGTCGTTATGTACATTTGCTAGTAGTAGACTTAAGAAAGTCGTGAAAACACTTCTTGAAAAGAGTTGCAAAAAACCAATAATGGTACCTATTGTTGATTTCAAAAAGCCTACCTGAGCTTCAACAGAAGCTAAGAAGATGGTGACAAAGTCCTTTCCTCCAGTGATGCATGGCCTTTTGGGAGGGTCCGGTTCAAAATCGTAGTGAGCTAGCGCCGTAATGTACCAGAAAACGGCGAATAACACCCACATAGTGAAGTGGACGAACACAGTGCCGATCACGATCCAGCGCCAGCGTAGGTTGATCTGGAAATAAAGTTCCTGTTCACAAATATCATCAGGTTTCAATCTACAGTGACACAGTTAACCAATAGTCTAACCCGGCTATTTAGGAGAAACGCTCTTTGCCGCGCAAGCAATATCCGCAGTCAGTACAGTCTAGGAGCCTAAGAACTGTAATTTTTATTCCAATGAAATAAGAATAACATTCCCTCTCTAAGAGAGCATGACACGCGACACATTGCGCTGTATCAGGCGCACGTTCAAACTGCGCTATGTACTTGTCCTTTCTATAAGATTTAACTAATAGTTATGCTGTGACGGCGATTAACTGATTATGTAGTGGCAATCAATTTATCTGAACAGATCTAGAGTCTACGGTACAAGAAAATGTTCTGCAAGATGAAAACACTAGGTAACATAATGATCAAGACCTTTCAGATACATGGAATATCAATAAAAATTAATGATACTATAGATAGAGTGTTACAAGAGCCAATCTGATTAATTCTATTCTACTATCCATATTGTTATACTCCCTAATCTATCTATCTGTCCCTGAGCATCTAAGGATAATAATTACAAGTAAATAAAAAGAGGTATTTGGCCAACAGCGTAACACAGCGTTACCAGAGTGTGAAACGTATCATTCAACAGTCGGATCTTCTCAAATGGAACGTTAGAGATGAGGGCCACATTCTCGTCTCCGCCCTTGGATACCAATCTCTTAGGGAAGTCACCATAGGCTGAGCGGTTGCGGAGTGGTGGTGGGTTCTTAAGGAAACTGAAAAAAAAAATTAAATGTTTTCACAGAAAAGGGTCCACTAGCTTATACCTTGGGTTAACAAGTTTAGCAAAACGTGTTGATACAGGTCTTTAGTAGGTATACATTGTTGGTCCTAATGTAATGTGACTGGTGAATCAAATCAAAAATTTCTTACGCTGGCTATTCAGAAATTTTATTACATACTGTATTACAAACCTAATCTAACATAACCCATTCTCGTCGGTTGTTCCAGCGAAAGAATTTTCCCACGAAACATTACTTAATGACAAATTATTTAAGAGCATGCGACGGCCTCCCTGTGTAGGTACTGCTGTGATGAATAGAAGTTAATAATCCACTTACTTCTTTTGAATGATTGGATACTTCTTATCAATCTTAGGTGTTTTGGGTTTCTGAAATTCGTAAACAACAGGCATATCTTTCTTCACGTTCAAACTTGACTCGCTTTGTGTGATTATTATTTTCGGTAATGTCTGAGAGAGCTTCCTGAGCCTCTCTGATTTCATTTCTGTAACGGAATGAACACTCTCCGTTTTATTGTTATCTAACTCATTTTCAACTTTGAACTCGGGTTTCGGTAGTTCCTTAAATCCATTCACTTTTTTATCGTGTATACTTTCGTATATCGGATCTTCATTGTAATTTTCAAAAGCAAGCTCTTTGAGTTTGATACTGTTACCATCGTCAATATCCCTTGACTGCAAGTAGGTCAAACATTCGTCGTACAGTAAATTTATTTGGTTAAATTCTGTATCTTTTATTAGTTGATCTTCATCCATATTTAGATGCCCTTTTTAATATTTCTGTAGACCAGTTTCAAGACACGACACACATATGCACTTCACCAATTTTTAATTTGAATAAGTCATTTCTTATTTTAAAAATACACACTTTTTGCATAAGATACCCTTGGGTACCTATATAACATTGCTTTACACTTTTTTTAAAGTCGGTCCAAACCAACTTTTTCTAAACAGTGATGAGGAAATTACCAGAAATCTCTAAAAAGTTCAACTGTTTTCTTCTGGCTCTCTCGACGTGTTATCGCGGCGCAATCAGCTTTATCTCTGTTATCAGCGCTAATTGAGAGAGCTAAGCCAACCTTGTGGGATGCAGGGACATTCTACAAAGTTTTAGAGTAAAGGTTGTGTGAAAGATTTAAACACATTACACTATGCGTATTGGCGTGTAGTGTAATTTGTTTAAATATTTAAATATACGTGCTGACGCGAAGGTATAAAGTAACTGTAGTGTACTTACATCTTTTTATGTCTTCACTTCAGTATTCAAGTGAGATTTTCTCTCGGCGTAACAGGCGGAAAATGCGTAAATACCTAAGGGACATTTTCCGCCAAATTTTCACGAGAAAACTAGTAAATTTGTCAGATTTACTGATCGTTTGCTCATTGCCAAAAGCTGCGACTATTGGACTGTTTAGAAAAGGTTAGTTTCTGCTGACTTTAAAAATAGAGTAAAACAATGTCATAAATATAGAATAGTTTCGAAGAGAGTTTTTTCAATAAAAAATGGCTTATTTACACAAAAGAATGTGAACATTAATGTATGTGTGGTGTGTGTGTTTTCTAACAAGCTATAACTATTATACCTATATTACACACTAGCATTTACCCGCGGCTTCGCCCGCGTTATTTCTCGTTATTATCCCAAGGGAACTTTTTTCCGGGATATAAAGTATAATATTGTTACTTCCGGGTGGTTGGTAACGTGATAGAAAAATTCACTAATTTTTTTTATGAAATAGGGGCTAGTTTTTTGTTACCGCTCGTGGTGACATAGTTTTACATCTTCCCCTGGCCAGAAAGTGGGATTTTCGCCACAAAGGCCACTTATGGTTTGGAATCACTTAAAGATAGCTATATGTGATATAGTTCTATCACTGTAAGAAATTGCAGAATGGACGCTCACACGGCTAAGTACCCCATTATGCGCCATTCCTCACTCCACTTTTATTGTCTGCAACGGTTTACCGTACACTATTATTATTCAAAATTATTTGTGTACACACCTCCAGAATATGGTAATGTAAAATCTTAAAAAACGCAGACAGATATATATTTTGTTTCGTCTTAGCTTGCACTCTTTTATGTCTCAGGCTAGATGCCGTCCCGCGACTTCTTCCGACTTTTTCATAGAAACTTTCATCGCCCGTTTCAATTCTGAAAAACCTTTTCTCAATGCACCTCTACGTCTCCTTAAAAAGTATTCGATTCATTTCCATATCCGTAGAATTTTATTCTTTTATTCCACATTAATATAGTGTATAAAAACACATTTATGCGTTTTTTTATCTTATATTTTTGTTGTTTAAATAAAAGACTACAACTCTTATACAAACCTTTCTGTAGGCTGCAGGTTTTCTGTCTGTTCCTTAGTCACGGAACTGTTTTGTACGTCACACCCACCACTTAATTATATTTATATTCAGTACATTTTTTTTTTAAATTATGAAGCCTGAAGTTACTTACTTCTAATTTATTCCGGGGGAATCAAAAGATGGCAAACGACTAAAGGTGGCCAATACATTTAAGGAACGTTTGAGCATATTTTCTTCTTTGGTTGTCGCGGTAATAACTTCTTGTAATAAAACAATCCCGACTTCGTAACCCTTTACACCGGGTAGACTGACACACGCAATAATTTTTCTCCGTCAAATTTGATCCGTTTAATTTTTAGGGTTCCGTATTCAAAAGCTGCATTACCAAGCTTCCGTTGTCCGTCTACACGTTTGTTACAGGGCTTTATCTCTTGAACCGTAATAAGTAGGTAGAGACTTGAAATTTTCATAGAATATGTATTTTTATTGCCGCTATAACGATAAATAATAAAAATAAAATTAAAAAGTAGTTCCCATCAAAAAGTGTTTTTTGGCTTTTTTTGCTCGATGGTGGTTCGGAACCCTTCGCAATTGCATGTTTTTTTCAGTTCCAAACCTCATATCCTTACATAGTGATACAGTCTCATGACAGTTATGACAAGCTACGTTTTTAGGGTTCCGTACCAAAATGGTAAAAAAGGAACCCTTATGGTGCGACTCTGTCTGTCTGTCTGTCTGTCTGTCTGTCTGTCTGTCTGTCCGTCTGTCACAGCAAGATATCTCAGGATCTACTGATGCTATCGACTTGAAACTTGGAATAGTGTTAAAAGTTGCTGACTCGAGCCTATTGGATAGAAAAAAAATCTTACACCTTTTTTACTTTTTTTTTAAAGGGGTCCGTAATGGGATGTGGAAAAAGAAAAGTAGAGCTATTATATCGAGTGGGATATCAAATGAAAGGGCTTAGTTTGTAGATTCCAAAACCATTTTTGTTTTTTTTTTTAATTTTGTACTTTTTGATTTATGACCAAAAACGTTCAAAAACATACCATTCCCCCCCTATTATCTTCGAAGTTACTGAACAGAAAAATTTGTAATAATTACCAATTATTAATATCATCCTAAATATTACAGGAAAAATAAAACGGTTTTGCTAAATTGCATCGTTTTTTAGAAATTTTGAAAAATCGTACACATACTTATTTGCTCCTATTAAGCTAACGGCCAGACAGTTTTTGTTGAACTATTCACGTATCTACTTATGAATTTGTACGGAACCCTCGGTGAGCGAGTCCGACTCGCACTTGACCGGTTTTTTTGCTTTAATTTTGGGTGTGGTGCGTCAACGCTCTTACGACATCTTTTATCGGTGTTAACTGAGCCTTACTAAGTACCTGGATTTGCATCTAATCCTATACAAATAAAACAAATTCAAGGTTGTAACACATGCAGAGTATATAAAACCTGGGTAGGTATGACAGCATAATGCAGTTGGTGATAACTGTTTTTTGTAGTGGGTTTTGCAAACCAAAAGGACACAAACAAAAAAATACTTAGCCATCTACTTAAATATTACGTCACAGGAATTCATGACTTATCGATTCTTGCCAAACGTTTGAAATTTCAGACATTTATGTAATTTCCTACCCCCCGGTGTATGATGTCTATATAGACCCCGCACTTTTGTCGCGCTGACATCAAAATAGGGTAGTTTGGGGAGTTTTTTTTTTTTTTTATGCTTGTACACTGCTAGCCTTTAAGGCTGTAACAATAGTCGGACTGCATGGAGGTAGGTGGCCGCAGCTGAACCTCAGCTCCATGGGAGTAAAACGTTGGCGTGCTAGGGCACTCGAACCAAGGTCAGTGTACCTAGCTGAATACGGTTTGTAAATAGGTCTTGTGAGTTGTAGTCCTGTCTAAAATGCATGTATTATCGAGAGGAGATTTTGTGCGGGGCTAACGCGGTGGCCGACCCCGCCGGTGGAGTCGACGTCGTGCATGTGGAAGTTTGGGGAGTAATTGAACAGTCCAGTTTAAATATTTTTTTTCTTAGAACTAAATAATCGGAACGCAATACAACAAGTCGCCTGTACTAGGAATAAATAATTAAAACGCAGGTTGTACTCGTACATTATTTTGTTAATGGTGTAATACGAAAGTTGCTTCGAAAAAAGATAAGTACCATAAAAGTATTTCATTAAGCAACAGAAAACTAAGTTTTCACATTAATGAATACTACTATTCCATTTACTCCCCGCACTACTCTATTCTGACGTCAGACCGACAAAAGTGCGGAGTCTAGTGACGTCACATATCTCCCCTTGTCACACTTTTTGGACCCTTCTCTCCAATTTTATGTGTGATATAATTTATGGATAATTCCTTATTAACTAAGCAGTGGACTTAGCTGGTGGTTTACATCAAGAATCGACCAGGTTAAAATTTTGTCCGATATAAGTTATTCGTGTATTCGTACTATTCCGTGTATAATTTTAATGTTCTGTACAATTTAAAGATAACCGTGAATATTTGTATGAGTATTAAGAAAAAAACAAGATTTAGTTTGCTTAGGCATTTATTGCAGCCCGACATTTTACATGGTAGTTCATCATATCACAAACAAACATTATACTTGTGACGCCTCGTAAGTATACAATATAAACATGTACATTATTGCGTAAGTATTCCTTTCATTATTACGAGGAAGACTTGTTCATTTGTCTTGTGATTTGAAACACAATCAAATATTTAAATAGGTGACCTCAGTATCATCTAGTGAAAAGTGAAAATAGGAACAATGGCACGATAAACAGCAACCTTCTGGTTATGCATCCAGAAGGTTGCTGTTTATCCGGTGTCTCGTGTGTTCCATAACGAAGGCGATGGTTTACAAAAGACAGGCATAAACATTGATCAAAACACAATGTTCATAATGATTAAGAGATTTTCCCGACTCAAACGTGTGGTTACTTGGTTAGCGTTTGAAATAATAATAACTTCGACAATCCTGTTTATTTATTTTCAAAGTGTCACATTGATATACGACACCTTATAAGACATCGATAAACTAAGTGTCAGAAGGAAGTCGCTAGCCTTGCTTCGTTCGTGCCAGGAAAATCTGTAGGTATATTCATAATACCTACAGTTGACGTAGTCAGTGTGAGCTTCGAGTCTAGATTGTAACGAGTCTAAACGTCTTGAAAGTATTTACGTTCATGATAAATACGTGACGAGAAACGCAAAAGCGTTCTAGTCGATTTTGACTTTGGAATTATAGGAACTTACTCTAGGCACTCTGATTAGAGGAGACCGGGTGGTAGGTACCTATGGTTGTCTCAGGGGTTAGTTGTACAGTGTCTATAAAGGAATAGTAAACCAAGGACTAAACGCGTCGATTGGTGAAGTACGAAAGGGTAGTTCTTGCGATCTTTTAACGGTTTACTATTGGATCGCATAAATTTAAAAGGCATAATGCATCATTTGGCATAATGCTTTTTTTTCTGATCCCGTAAAATTTTCAGGATTATTATAACGCAAACCTAACCTAACCTGACCTATTTAACAGGATGAGGCCTTAAAGAGTCCTGAAAATTCTACAGTTTAAAAATGCATTATGCCGAATGATGAATTATGCCAAATGATGCATTATGCCTTTTAAAATTATGCGATCCAATAGGTTCCCTCTTTTAACACCAATCGATGCACTAATTCCTGCGTTTAGTATTCTTTTACAGCCGCCTGTGACGACGATACCCGGCCTGCCCTATTTGTAACTCGAGAGTATGTAGTTGTAATAACGACCGATCCAGGGATGGACCTTCACAGGTTCTCGAGCTTATGTGACGCTCCCCTGACTTCAAACTTGGAACCGCCATTGAGTTATAATGTTGAGAGGCCTTGGTAAAAACATACTAAACATATATATTCCTTCGATAAAATTACAACGTTTCAATACATTTATATTTAATTTTTAATTTCCAATAAATAATAATACCTAAACATATAATTCGATACATATTGCTCTCATATAACTATGTACATATATATGAACACCAACATAATATACTAACCTACAATTATGCTATCTCAATAATTAAGATATTCTTTTGAATAAATAAATGACAATAAAAATACGTTGCAGATATTTTACTTGCATGACGTCCAATATATACCTAAGTATATTATCTCGATCTATAATCACAATTAAAACAAACTAGGGTAAAAAAATGACATTAAGTTATTGGCCATCAATACGTTGACACCATGACACCGGATCAGAAGTACCTACTCAACTTCACAATGGTCAAATGGAATGAAATAAGGAGATAATCGAGACCTTTGGTCTGTGGTATGTATGGCGAATGCCGGGATCCCGGTATTGGCGCATACAAGTATTACCGGTATTGCATGCTTTAAGTCAGCGGGGCCCCGGCGCTCTGAGTCTCTTCAAAAACTTGTAGAAGAGACACCACGAGAGACCGAAGAGCTGGCAGCTTCCTCGCTCAACGCATCAGCCTCAACATCCAGCGAAAAAATGCTGCCAGCATATTCGGTACCATGCCGCAGGGACCATTTTTAGATATATTTTAGGTTTAATCTAGCTTTAGTTTATTTTAATTTAGTTTAGTTATTTAATTTGAATTTAGTTTTTTTATGCTTATTTTGTTATAATTAGGTGATATCCCTTCCTACATAAGGAGATATAGTTGAGCTTGATTCTAGTCCCTTATGGTTCTCCATACAAACGAAAAGAGCGTTATATAGTAACAACATGAGCTTTGGTTGAAATTATCCGCTCCAAGCAACATGAGAAATCCCATAAAATCACAATAAACATGCAATCGATCGTTTATGGTCAGTGCCATCAATTATCATCGTTTGAAACGAAAGCTCTAATTAAATACTAAAATTATGTATTTGTCGGCTTTTTGACACTTTTTAAGCGGTTTTACTACACTTAATAATAACATAATTTAAGTTATAAAATGAAACACATTTCAACAAAATTTCAACAATTTTCGTTAACGTGTGGGGAATCGAGCCTCACCTTCATTGATCACCTTAACTGCGGAAATATTACCATTTTAATGGATTTACACATAATCTGCAAAGTGATCAGTTACCAGCGTATCAAGTTTACCCTGATAGTGATTTATAATATATCCGTTGAATTTTGTTTTCCCTAACTTGAGAAATTATTTATTACCCATACAAACTTCCCCGACCCCCTTTCTCTCTCTGAAGTGATGATTTCTGGGATAAAACTATCCTATATGATTTCCAGGGTTTCGAACTATCTCCACTCCCGGAAATGCGTGAAAAGGCATAATACAGACAGACAGACAGATGCATTTTGCATTTATATTATAGTTTGGATTTATGATGATATTGTGCGATTGATTTGCTAGAATTCTCGTCATCGTGTGTCGAATAGATTCTCATTAAATTTTTCGGATAGATTTTGGTCAACATTATAAATGCAATATTTTCAATGTAAAATACTGAGGACGATATAAAATAATATAATTATGTACCTACATATTTTCTTCTTGTAAGTTAATTTTGTAAACGTAAGTTTTGACACTATATTTGGCATTATCTTTTGTCAACTGCTTTTGTTTTATGGATTTATAGATCGGATCGGAGAAGAAAGGAAATAGTAAAAAGGCTTATTTTTAGTGCATAAATCATAATAATATTTTCAAATGAACTAAACGATTTCCCAAGAACTCACTCTGGGACGTTTTTATGTGTAAGGTTAGGTATTTATTTTGGATTGAGAATTGATTGTTTATAAATAAGAAAAGCTGTGATACCTACGCTAAAGTTGAACTTGTGATTGTAAGTATAGCTGGGCAACTTCGTTGGTGACACTCACCTGTGTGCTTTTTGTTCTGTGCAGCCGTAACTACTTACACAAGTTACCGCCAACACGAACGGCGACCGACGCAGGCAGCCTCCGGAGGCCCCCGTTCATGTAGGCGATAACTTGTGTAAGTAGTTACGGCTGCATAGAACAAAAAGGACACAGGTGAGTGTCACCAACGAAGTTGCCAAGCTATAGTAATCTATCGTTTTTTGTTAGTAACTGGCGTATATCCCGGGTTACACAAGCTAAAAAATCGCCCTTAGGCATATACTTAAGAGAAATAAGTTTAAGTCTCCCCTATGCTCGAATTCATATCATATTTCCTGGAAATACTTTTTTAGTTTTTTTATGACTTGGTGTGAAATAATCGTAATTTCAAAGTTCCCTGTTATTTTATTTTATTATTTCGTCGGTTAAACGGTTTCTGTAGAAATTTATGATTCTGATTTTGTCACGGGTACCTAATTTCATCGTGGCAACATGCAGATTTTAATTATCCACCTTAGTTTGTTAGTAAAGTTAACAACTCCAACCCAAATAATTGTGAATTGGGCGTGAGAAATATAAAAAGTTTTTTAGATAGTTAGCGTTTTTACCATTACCAAACCATTTTGATAAATCTGTAAATTTTTATGGTAGTAGACTAAATCTAGTGATAAATTAAATACTGAAACACTATTCTATTAACCTAGATATATATACAACATTATTCCTACATTGGGACAGATTTATAGGTACCTACCTACCTAAAATACTAAACCTGAAATATAATTATTTTCATTAATTAATAACATATTGTGAAACTTTCATTCTAGTTAGGGCTAAAAGTAAGATGGACATGGATGATGATATGCCAATCGATATCAAGAAATCAAAAATATGACAACCAAATAGCCAACTTGGCTCATCAAAGAGAATATATGTTGCAGCCAACTGGTTTAATATGCCATTTGGTTAATTGCCTAACCTTTTCACTAAACGGCGCCATTTAGTCTGTGTTTTGTTGCCTGGATGAAATTTAGCCAATGCGTCAATGTATCAATATAACTAACGATGTGGCTGGCCAATGCTTAGGCCGTTCGTTTAGTAGGGCAACTATAAAAATGGGCTTTGATTAGGGTTTTCTTTCTAAACAACTAGGACCCGTCAGCAGGTCGACTATTTCTGCTCTGAGGGACACAAGCTGACTAACAAACCTAACCTAAAAAAGGAGGTTTGGAGGTTTTGTTCACTATTTCCATGCAGGGGGCTTCGCCCCTCGAGCCCGCCTTGTGCAGATAGAGTTTAATACTTGTTCATAATGTTATTTTGTTCCTATAAATACATATTTGGATTTTGCATAGGACTTGGCACTCATTTAGATCTCCATTCTTTTTGCGGCGAAGCCCACAGCCTAGCATAATTTTTGTATTGAACTTCGCTCTCCTTTTTTACATTTATGTTTTTGGTGGGATTCATACAGCTAAAATTTGACGGACTCGGCTAGGCGGATTATTTAATGTTGTCGAACGAAAGTAGTCTGCCTGCCTAGCCGTTTGGTAGAAGGGCTGGCTAGACGGCCCGATGTTCATCCAGGCACTTAACTAAATGGCGCCGTTTAATGAAAAGGCTAGGCAGTTAACCAAATGGCTACTCAAGCTAGTGACATATACATAGTAAGTAAGCCATTCGATTATGTTTTTTGCTGTATGTGTGTGTATAGCGGCATTTTCAATCCCTCTACTAATCCGATAAAAAATTATTCATGTGTTCGTCTAAAAGAAATGCCAATAAGTACAATAAATTTTGCATAACATCATCCTATGAATAAAATTATATAGTACTTATTGCAAAGGTTTGAATAATAATTATTTAATTTGTACCCTTATCGACTATTTGGCAGGAACTGCTAGCATTTAATATGAAGATTTAAATGTTTGTAAATATAGGTTTTGAATGGTCAGTGGTCAAAAATAATATTGGCAAAAACTCGCTTTTCCGTAGAAAAATATAAATCCAAGCTAATTCTGATGTATGGTGATTGTATTACCTATCATAAGTGTACATTTCTATGATAGCCTGTTCGTTCAAGCTGATAAGCTGTTAATTTATCTATTTCAATGCTACTTACAAACAATGGATTTGGCAAATGCCAAAGTAAAATAAAAACGGTCCAAACAAGTACATAATCATAAAAATTGCCTATAGGTATTTATTCTATTTATGACCCTCGAAGGAATGAATCGATTAGATGTCTAGCCAAGCCAATGACTTGCCACATTCATATAACTAGTCCATTTCTTGTTGTAAATTCATCTTATTTTTGCTTCGTGATATTTTTTAGTTTATTCTTGGACTATAGTTTGTACCTATTACTTTGAACAGAGTTTGTAAGTGCCAATAGTTCTTTTACTTCATCGATTAATTATTCCACGTCAATCTACATTATGACCAATCAGGAAAAAGTAAGTAGGGTGACGGCACTAGTAATGGACAAGAACCAATTAACTAGAGTCTGTGCGGAAAGAGAATAGGCGTGGCGAAAAGCGGAACTAACCTAACCGTATGGCAAATACGGTAGAAAAGCATTACAGCGCCCCCAAATCTAAATCCCATTCTCTTTCCGCACAGCCTCTATGGACATTTTCCCCGTAAAACCCACATTTTAAGTCACGGACACTACATTTTAAAACTATCAACACTATGTTCAGATACTTAACTGATCGTCACGATCGAAATATAATGTATGGAACGATAACTTCTAACAAAACTGACGTTGAAATTTGTCCCACAACGTCCACTTTTTAAAATCAATACGTCTTATGTATCTAGTGGTATTGATAACCAACTTAATTTTTACTATGTGTGAGTCTATAATCATTTATGACAAAGAGTATTAAGTTTGAGAAGACTTCATTTTTGGTTATCATTTAAAAGACAAAAATCTGTGATTGGTTACAAAGCTACTGACGTGAGAATTTCATTTGCTGCTATAGTTTTTTCTTCAGTACTAAGTACTAGCTCCGCCCCGTTAGTACGTATTCCGAGGGGCCGATTTTGCTTTTCTACCGTATTTGCCGTATTTGCCATACTCGTTAGGTTAGTAACAGCGTTTTGCCACGCCTATTCTCTTTCCGCACAGACTCTACATGAAATACTTATAATATATGATGTCAAGTAAGAAACAAAACTAGGTACGTATTCAACTTGAACAGGTGCGAATATCCTACAGCTACCATTTTTGGGGTGCTAATCGGTAATTCATTTAGTTGCGCGAAGTTAATGTTAGTTAAGTTTAAGCTAGTTAATGTCTTAGCTTGCTCATATGCATCTTACTTGTGTACCTAAACAATTTACTTTGAAAAACAAAGAGAAGAGAGAGGAACTCAGAGAACTACTTACTTTATTGTGTTGTGGAAGTAATTGTGGAACATATTGAAAGGTGAATGATTAATTTCATGAATAATTTTTCGATTTTAGTTTTCCGAAGTATATATGTAATTCATTTCGGCAGCGCGCATGGTATTATTAAATCTACTCTTAGAGTTATTCCTAAATCAAACTAAGATATTATATATGCATGTTCTCGTATAGCAACACTGAACCTTCCCTCTTCTGAAGTGGATTCTTGTTCACTCATGCTTAGAAGAAATACCTACAACTACCTATATAATAATTTACCATATAATGGTGTAAAATTCATGGCATCTTTTTTTAAACGGCACGTAGCTGAGGAATGTTTATGTTGAAGAAAACATTTTTTCTTCAATTATAAACATACATTTCATGTGTTAGTACAAAATGATCTAACATGATGCATAGCGCACCCAGGAGTTTTAGGTACATGATTAAATAATGAAATGCATAAATCAAGATAAGAGCTATCTTAATGTAAACTTTCATTTTGTAAAACGTGCCTTCAGCAAATTACTGGAAACAACCGCTTCCATTAGGTACATATTTTAAGTATTTACATTGTTTCTAAATTTAGCGTCAGGTAACAGGGTGACATTCTTATCTATGACATTGGAGAACAGACTGCAAACACTCACTTAGTTCATTTGTAATTAATTATAACTAGTTATTCGCCATGGCTTCGATGTCACTCAGCCCAGCTTTTTTTAATATAAACTTTTTATAAACATAATGAATACAATTTATAGGTCCTTTCCTTTTCATTATTTTGTTTGATGCGAACTGGTCTTCGATGGGCAAACACGTCGAGTTTTATGAAATACAATTTAGAATCTTTATCTCGGTACATTACATACATAAATTGTAAATTCTTTGCAAATTAAAATACGTGTTCGTATTGTTACCACAATACTACAAGATATTTTTTTAGTAATTTAACTGCCTGGTGGAAAGTCCTATGTATATGTCACCGTAAAATTGCAAACACCGTCAGTGTATAATCTACCCATCAGAAACCGTCAAATTGTGAACCACCTTGCACGTACCAATAAGACTTTACAAACTGTCGGATTTCATCACCCGTAAAATTGTAAATTTTCCCTAATTGGTCGGTTTTGGTGGTGGGTCGTTCTACATCCATAGCTATGAAACAAGTAGAGGAGATAAATAAAAGAAAAGCCAAATCTGTGTAATGTGCGTACTTTCATACATGTTCATACTGATTAACAGCCCGATAAACTATCAGCCGATAAAAAGTCTGTAGTATGGGGGGCTCTAAAAGCTCACTGAATTTCGTAAAATTTTTCGTCACTCACTATAATTTGGGTTTATTTTGGATAGCTATAGTATTTTAAACGCATCACTTTGAAAACGAAAACAAGTCAAAATGTAGAAATCATCAAATCACTGTGCACTTTGTTTACGTTCGGCCCTCGATAACTTACGAATGACAACTGACCAAAGATCGCGACGCGGGGCACATAATTCAATCAATCAGCGAACAAGGTTTGCAATTTGACGGTTTCCGATGGATAGATTATAAACTACCGAAAATGAATGCGTTGTATTGTAAGCAGTTTACATTTTTTCGACAGTTTATAATCTGTCGAGATAGATTATAAACTAACGGTCGGTGTTCGCAATTTTACGGTGACATATATAAGTAAGTATTGTGTAATGAGTCAGAGGTAATAGTAACGCAGCGAACGCAACTGTTAATGATTTTTTTTTGAAAATTTTAACCATTATATATCATAATTACTTCAGAAATAAAAATTTGATGACCTAAAATAACCTCAGTATACAAAATAACTTACCTATAGAATTGAAGAACAAACCATTACTAGACATAGTCCCAGGAATAATATGTAATGAAACGGAGCATGCGAAAATATCAGATACCACTATAATCCAGTAGGAGGGGTCAACAAATTAGTTTCTTCAGGGGTTCGGTTTTCAAAATAAAATGATCATCGCGGTCCGTTCCTTAGTAACTAACTATACTTAAGGTCCATACAAAATAGGCCGGCCGTCCGGATCCGGACCGCGGTCCGCTATTTGGTGACCGCTGTCCTATAGCATTTAGGCCATGTAGGATATTTATGTGTCCTGATTTATCATATTATGGCTGGTGACCTAAAATTTTTATTAAGTTCAATTACAGGAACAACCATGAGAAGGTACCTAACCAAATTACTAACTAGTTCAATGGGTTTGTAATTTATTTTATAGGTATAGGTTAACGGCATAATGGGTCAATGGTTAAGCGTCGGAGTTCACAATCATGTGATGTGATACATCTGGTGACACAGCGGTATTATGCCCGGAGCCTTTCAAAAGATTCATACGCGTAATGCATATATAGAGATGTGCCGTTCCCGGGAATATTCCCCATACAAACGGGGAATATTCCCGGGAATGGCACATCTCTTGACATATCATAACCTAGGTACAAAGTCATTTAAATCAATAAACAGCTTCGTTTAGAAAATTCTGACTTTTCTGCAATTAATTGAAAAACCTGAATCGATTAATTTTCTCATTCTGATACTTTATTTTACTTTTTCATTTATTTACCGTAAAACTGCCCAACTATAGTCCAATCAACCAACTATGGTCTAAAGTAAAACTCATTCACTTCTATCAAAATCCATTTTCTATCAGTGGTTTTGTACGTTTTTATTTAAATTAACGAGTAAGATTTGGGTAAATTTGGACCATAGTTCGGTGGACCGGACTATAGTTAAGGAGTTTTCCGGTACTTCGGAAAACCGAGTATTATTTTATATGCAATTATTATTTGTATTAATTAATTTGATTGCCTACAACCTACAGTAATTTACCTAATTAATAAAGTCTATCTCTGATTATTAAGTATTTGTGGATAATAGAAAGAAAATTGAGGAGTAAGAGCAATAAGGTTAAGCAACAGTCTAATTGGCAAAAATAATCTTAAACATTTAATGTTTGGCATAATAGTAAGTATTTCAAAAGAAAACGCGGTTATTTATACCTAGGATAGCCAGGTCATGCGAATGCAAGGTCCAACAACATTCGGAAAACTTAACATTATATAGTACGTTAATAGTTCTTAGGTAATAACTAATAAGTCAATGCGAACACCTACTTTGTATAATCTACCAAAGAGCGTCATTAAATTTCATTATAAATTATAAGTATTCTAATGGTATTAAGATCATTTCAGTTTTGTATGAAACATAGGTAGACTTACTGACAAATACAGCGTGGAAATCGGTGAATATTGAAACGGTGGTCAGCATAGGACCTAAGAAGTATATTTAGATAACTTTTGTTTAAAACTAAATGAAAATATTTACCATACAAAATAATTCGGCCCGCAATGTAACGCAACACATTCAAGTTGACAAACACGCTAGTAGTTGACAGTTAATTTAAAAAAGCTCGTATTTCGCAATGTCATAAGTCATAACAAGCATGTTTGCGGTACATTGCTGCTCGGTAAATTTTTAAAAATTAATTACGTAGTCACTATTAAGTGTAATTAAAAAAAAAACATAATAATTAATGATAACATTACTAAACGCTATATCTGCTTTAATTGTTTGCTCTTATTGGACTTCCACGCTGTATATTCATAAAAGAAAGTTTTTTCAATTAGCTAGGCAATTATTAGAAAATAGTTAATATAAATAGGTATAGTAGATTTACTGAAAATATAAGAAAGAAAAAAATATGGAATGTTAATATTTGATTTGATTACCCACAGTTATGGTTACCAAGCCAAGTTATCTACTTATAAGATTTATTTAGAAACCACCAAGTGGTTTAGATATTTTAATCAACGTATTTATTGTGGACTTTACTTTAAAAAGTCTAGTTAACAGACATTAGTAAAACTACGAGTACGATTTTAGAAATAACACGCGAGTAAAGTAAGCCTTTCAATTAATTTAAAGTTGTCATAAATGTATGTATACAATTGAAATATTCAAATAGGAAATGTAAAAGGTAACGTTCTGAAATGTATGTATGTTCACAACCTTCACGATAAACTCTGTGCACAACCACTCAACTGAAAGTCTGAAACCTGTGTCCGTATTTTTTTAGATTTGCCGAAAAATTAGGCACTGTTTTTTATGTTCTATACAGACCTAATTTACTCAGGGTAACAAAAGTCTTTGTAAGTGAACAATGACATTGTATGACTTTGTTGCTGCAATGATGTTCATATACTGTCTTATTACACAATTGCTGACAATGCCAATATTCTATATGAAAGAAACATTATGTTTATTTATTAGTTTTTAATGTGAGTAAATTACACCACATTTTTATGTTAATTATACATATGGATACAAGAAATCAAAGTACACAGAAAAATTAAATGGCACTAACCTTTGTCCAGACCGGGAATCGAACCCGGTACCTCTGGATTTCCGGCCCCGCGACTTAACCACTCGTCTCTATATGTGTTTCTTGTATCTATATATGTAATGCCAATATTCATCAACAAAGCCATTTTCTTCCGATTATGTAAATATGGTCATTAGAAATACGAAACTAGTGGGCTAATGCGCTATTTTTGTAATATTGTAGTATTGTTTTATTTTTTTTTCTTTTGACTTTCAAAAACTGATACAAAGTCTTGGAGATTTCATCACACGATTGGCCCACCAGCATAATTATATTACCTAAACTTGTTTCTAGAAAATTCATCATGCAGTTAAAAAACTGTAGACTGAACTGTGTAATTTTGTCAAATATAGTTAGGTTGCCTGATGTTTTCTAATGAGTTATTTGTAAACTGGGAAAATAAAAAGTAAATTATAAAAAACCATTAAATTTTATTTATAAGAAAAGAAAAATATCAAAAAAATTGTACAACAGAATGACAAAATAATCACAACAGTATTAGGTCACTTAAATTCTATTTCCTATATTTTTACCGTAATAAAGTATATAACGATTAATATACTCTTTATATTTCATATCGCTATATTAAATATTTTATTTCACATACAAATGCAACCAATGAAAAGAAGGACACATGTTTTTAAATTAGTTTTGATGAATCACTTACTTAATTTGGTCACATTTGTGTGGGTAATAGGTTTAAAATCACAAATCAACTCCTTAATCTCAAAAGATTAACTATCTACCATTTCAAGGGGTTTTATACGCTGAAGATATCCCTCGGTTGGAAGCCAGCATTCCTGAAATATTTTCACAGTCATTAACATAAACTTCGAAGATACATTCAGCAAAACATAATTAAATTGCTATTTCACAACATCAACGTTTATTTTTATGGGGACAAGAAGGAAACCTGAATAATTTACAAAGTTTTATCAACTTTTAGTGTTTAACTTTTTTGATATTGACTTTTTATGTCCAGTATCTTACATATTTTTTTCTAAATTAATCCCAAAATACGTATATTTAATACGCTGCTATTATAGGGTTCTTCTACTGAATATTTATACTTATAGGATTGGTTATTAGTCATATAATTTAGGTAATTTCGTTCGACACTGTTTCTATAAGCGTGCCTTATTATTTATTAGTGCTATAACTAACTCAAATATTTATGTTATCAACCGTTATAGAATTCCAAACTCAATTTTCTACAACTAAAGAACATGACTACAAAAAAATCTTGACAGCGCGAAGTGAGTGAGACTCCTTATGCAAGTGAACAACACCATCTCTCGGACAATTCGAAGACGAAGTTACGGGTACACAAGTTATGATGGACAAACTAATATTTTTAACCAGTTTGTTAGAAAGGGTAGGTGTTAAATTAAAAGTAAAAAAGCGTACCAATTTTATGCAAGCATTAGTATTAGCGGTTATTCGGCTACACGTCTGTAGTGTACCTGGAATTAATCACACACACAAATAAAGCTAACATTATTTAAGTAGCTACAGACCGCGCGAGAGCTTCAGGGATTTGTAAACATGCCTTCTTTACCCCCGTTCTCCTTTGAATATAGACCGCAGCTTCGTAATCCCCTGTCCCGCTTATTCAAATATTCTACGTCAAAAGAGCGAGAGGAACGCCACGCAACGAACTAAGATAAGCGCGAGACATATCGCAGCCATCTCGTGCTAGCTGTGCTGGTCCTATACTCCGAAAATCTTATTTTGAAGTTCGTATCGTGACGTTTCTCTCGCTCTTAGCCGGGTATAGTCATAGGGATACCGGTCCGAGAATAGTTGAGCTCGCGCGCGGTTTGTATAATCAGAGACTTCCTGTCACAGGGGTTGTTAGACTCTGGATATTTTTATGCTCACTTGTTCGTGTCAACCCAAAATGCAGTGTCAACCCATTGTAATAAAAACTAATCAAATCTAAATTTTGGTCAATAGTAAAGTGTCTGTCTATCAGCCACATCAGCCAGTATCCATTACGCATTCCTTTTTCTTCCCATTTTTTTATTTATTACTTATTTAGATTATCACATAGATGTCATATAGAATACCTATCCAATTATAGGTAACCACGGCTCACATAGGTGTACCTAAATCAACGATCAACCAACTGTCAAATCAGAGGCCAATTTCATAACAAAATAAAAGCTTAATTATACCCATGATTAGTGAAAATCCATACAAAATCACTAGTAGTAATAGCTTGTACTTTGTTATGCAATAATCCCCAGCCGGCACTTGAAAAAACTTATACATGCTTGTTTGTTATATTTGTTGCAATAACATAGAAGTGTGTATTAAGTTTAGTTACCACCACGCCATAATAAGTGGTAGTTAGGGACTGGCAAGCGAATGTGTACCTTAAGCTCACGGCACAAGGTTACCTGTCGCGTGTCACAATGGCATCTTCGTCAGAGTCCAGGTCGTACATGTCGGTGCGCGTGTAGCTGCGGTTCTCATGGCCACCCATGTCCACTGAAACATTACATTATGATATCTTCATACCCTGATTCAAAATGTTAGGAAGTTCGGAAGAATAGCATTTTCTGGCAGATCATTTTATGAACCGTTTTTTTTTTACATTAATTGACCGAGCCAATGTAACGTGCGTGGTTATAAGTCTAGTGCAACACCAGGCTGACTAGGGGATGTATGAGGTTTGTATGTTATGCCCTCATATTATGTCCTTAAAACTAAATGTTGATGGCTATAATGTGGCGACGCATCGATTCTACGCGCCACTGTCCTATGATGCACCCGGAAAACCCATGAAAAGGCAATCGGCTTACACCACACACCACCGTGGTTGCCACTACGCCTCTACACGATGAATAATTAAGATCGACGAAAGAAGGCAATATAAACATATAAGCGCCGATGTGTCCCTTAGCCGGCAACGGTAACTCATCGCTCACTACGTTTGCTCGGTCAATGATTACTAGCGAACTAGACATTACCAGCGAACAGATTGACTGACTCTCAGTTCAGGTGCTATCAAGTGAACTATCGGAAATTTCAATTTAGGCCCGTAATACATTTAACTCTTGAAGTTGTATACCTACTTACGCGGCAACTCTTTGCGTTGACATTGATAAGTATGTGAAATTGATTACAGAAATTGCACAGACTAGAGCCATTTTCTTTAGATTCACTCCTTAACGCCATGGCTTGTCGTAACAAAATGCTGAATAGTGACCCTTTTAGTACTGTACGTACCGCAATGCGTTTTTTCTTATTTTATTGTGTTTGTTTTTTATTACCTTTCGTGGAAAGGTAGTCATTATCGGCGTAGAGCGGCGGCAGCATCTGGTGCGGCGTGGGGTACAGCGAGCTGCGCTTCTCGTGCAGGCTGTCCGTGTCGCCATCGGCGGGCATCCTGGAATGAGAGGATTATTGCGTCAGACCACGGACTCATATTTATAACCACTGTAATTATCACGGTAAGAAGAAGAAGGAAAATAAATACATTTATTGCCAGTATAAATATAACAGTTACTAAGCGGAACATACCGCAGAACTAGTATTCTTTTAATGGAAAAATCGTGCAATCAGCGCATAGTAGCTATTGGTAACTAAATCTGCGATTAATGTGATCGTACTTGTGCACTTGGTGCAGTGTTCGAATCTGTTGTAGCACCAGAGTGCGACAGCTAGGCAGAGAGTTGAGCCATCACGCCCAACGCTATTATCAATAACATGGTCACTCAGAATATTACCTATGGTATATGTCATGGTACCATTGGTACCCAGTGTAGTCCTCGAAGCAGCTGTATCAATGATCAGAGTGCGATGGATAATTATGGGTGCTTCACCATCACGGACAGCGCCATGACCAGCCACATCATCAAAACTACTCAGAATATTATGATAAATGTGATGGTACCCAGTGTAGTCCTCGAAGCAGCTATAACACCAGAGCGTGATAGCTAACAAACCTGGGTGCTGAAATATCACGGAGAGTGCCACAACCAGCCATACCGATACTATGACTCAGAATATTATGATAAATGCGGTGGTACCTAGTGTAGTCCTCGAAACAGCTGTAACGCCACAGGGCGATGGCCATCATAGCAGCCGAGACCATCACGCCCAGCGCCACCACCAGCCACACCGTCAACACACCACCGTCGTTGGGCACTGAGAACTCCTGGAACATATTCAACATTCAAGTTATTATCTGAGCAGAGCTGCATGTAACATCAACTGTTAAAGTTATAAAAACAATAATAATGATTACTTTATCTGACACTGTAAGTATCGCTTCGTTTCAAGGTAAATCTAAGGACGATGGATGGTCTATGTTTTAATGTCTATAATTAATGCTTTTCCAGTAGAACTTCATCTACCTAATTTTTTTATTAAAGCATTAACGACTGCCAACGAATGCCCGAATCCTGCCCGAGACATATAATTTTTCAATTTTTCTCTTCTAATAAAATTCATCTACCTATCCTTGAAGATTTACTTCAAGACAATGGACCTTCGGACCAACCTTCGGACAATGTACTTGTACTAGTAATAATGACGTTAGAGCTATCGTCTCTATTAAATCACTAAAGCATCCAACTTTCATCAATAATGTCATGTGAATTTAGAAGATATGGAAGCTTATAGATTTACTCGTATTATTAGATACGAAGTTTTGAATTGAGTGACGAGCCGATGAATTATGACTTACCTATGAAATAGACATTCAAGTTTGCTGCACTTTTTATCTTTTATTGTTGGCTCCATATCTTTTATTGACTTACCTATCTATAAGTAAAGCAATAAAATTCTGTCACAATTGAATGTAAGAAATGCGAGTAGTTAAAGTTAGCTCGGTTACAGCGATCGGTCGGTGAAATATAGGTTTCGATTACTACCATAGAACCAAAACGGTGTCTAAATTGTGCAACTACTAAAGTCAGGGTAGTATAAGGTTGCGTTTCCACCGGAGCTGTAAGAGGTAGCGGAGTGATTTTCGAGTAAAAAATCTACCAATGCCGGGCCGCGCTGAGCGAGGCTAGGCACATTGATTGGTGGATTTTTTCCTCGCAAACCGCTCCGCTGCCTTGCACAGCTCCAGTGGAAATGTAGCCTGATAGCAGCGATCGGAGAACGGCCTACAACTAGGGTTCCAAAAAAAAATCCAAAAGTCCCACCTCGATGCCCATCTGCCTGAGCCTAGCCGCGAAGGGATCCATGGCCACGTATGTGTCCCACATGGTTTGCAAGTCATCCTCGTCCAGTTTGTACTCGTCTTCATCCTGGTCTTCGTACACGAGCGGGACGGAGAACCGGACTTGCGCGCACTCCTCGTACCCTGGCCAATGCACGTTGCAGATGGAAGCGGAGGTTATCTGCGTTATTTCCGCACTGGAAAGAGGAAATAGAAGAAATCGTCGCCACCATGCCAAACTAACACAACTGTAAAAAACAGATTGTCGAGGGGAGCGATTTGAAGTTGGAAAAAAAACATTTGTTTTTTTTTCTTAGTAATAGTTGCACTTGTATTGATAAAGTATACACATAGTGGTTTCAAAATACATGCATTAAATGATCAATTTGTCAGATATGTATTATTTTATTGGAATTGGAAATTACAGCACATTCGCAATTTTGCATCTCCATAGATAGAGAAAATAACGTTAGGTTGTTCACCATAGTAAACTCGCGAAAGTATAGTCTATCCGGCTGCGTAAGAGTGAAAAGCCATAAAACTTGATGACAATAGCATGTTTAGTTCGAAAGGTGACAAGTCGTAATACGAACAAGTGAATTTCGACTTAAAAACTGTTCTATTAAAGTTTAAAATGCTTTTTATGTTTCAAATACAAAAGATATCTTCACACCTGCATAGGGTTGTCAAAACTGTAATAAGTTAGTAAAATAATACAACATAAATAATTCAAAGATATATTTAAATATGGCACCTGAGTAAGGTCAACAGTTTTTTTTAATGCTATGGGCCCTATTTCTCTAAAAAGTCCATTCTACACATTTTTAACAATTTGCTTACTCTCGCTATTTAAACGAGTCCGAACACGAGTACAGTCGGGTTCCTGTTTATCTAGCCACGGACGAAACATATTTTTTTTAACAAAACAAGTAAATGGCGTATACACGTAACCACTAAACCAGATTCAACGGAATACTAGTTGGAATAATTCTCGTAGTAATTCCTGATAAGTAGTTGCAACCCTACCCTCCAATGTTTTTTATTGCATTTGCAATTTTTGCGCTGTCATTTGATATTGTACCTTAGTACTAACTATTACGTTAGCTTTTTGTACACGTAAGAAATCACTTACGCTCTTTCTATAATAGATAACCAATTAGCTCATTTTTATGACTCTTTGCCCTTAAGCCAGCGGTCAGACTATACCACATTCGCAAATTAAAAGTGCTTTTGATATATTTGAAGTATTTGAACCAAGGTAAAGTTACGAAAATGACAGTTTCGTGGATGAGATTTAACTGTCACCATAGTAAAATAACGAATGTGTCAGATTCGCACATTTGCTATGTGCTAATTTGAATCGATTAGTAATACTTGCCCATAGAAAGTTAACGAAAATGCCAGATTCGTTAATTATTTAAGGGGTAATCACGTTTTCTGCCATGGCAAAATACCATATCTACATTCGCAACTTTTCCATGGGATAAATCATTATAATTTCAGATTCGTGAAAATGTAACTTTGAAAGCTTAAAAGATAGAAGTCTGAAAATTGGTGCCATTATGAACTATCGAATTTGGTACCGATCTACATCAAAAAGTCATTCTTGTCAAAATTACACTTGTGTTAGTTTGGCATGGTGGCGACGAAATCAAATGAATACAGAAGCTCGTTGTAATTAATAATGATAAAATGTACAGTCAGCGGTACTGTATTATATACAGTACCGCTGACTGTACATTTTATCATCATAAACAGTAGAGATAACAATCTGTTGAGATAAACATATCTCAACAAAAATAGAATGGAACTACATAAAATGCGTCTGTACATTGTACGTCATAACGTGTTGTAGATATTTGTGTATTTCAGGCGATTCGAGTCGCTCGTTTCTCCATAAAAACGAAAATAGGTTAAGAATTGACTTTAACAACATCAAATATGATTAAAATATTATATGTTTAATTTGTTTGTAATGTACAGTTAAAAATGTTAAGTGTTGTATTTGTTTATTTCATGACTAGCGACCCGCCCCGGCTTCGCACGGTGTTTCTCTATTATATTATGCATGTATTATACATATAAACCTTCCTCTTCAATCACTCTATCTACCTATTAAAAAAACCGCATAAAAATCCGTTGCGTAGTTTTAAAGATTTATGCATACATAGGGACAGAGAATAGTAGATTGTGTCACAAGGGAGCAAAATGATGTATTTACGGCGAGGGCGTACATTGAATCCTGAACGAAGCGAAGGATTCTACAATTGAATCCCGAGCGTAGCGAGGGATTCTAAAGTAGAATCCGGAGCGTAGTGAGGGATTCAAGTGTTAACGCCCGTGGTGTAAATAATTTTGCTACCTTGTGACACATACTGCTTTTCACACCGACTATGAGGAAAATTTAAATACAAACGCTACCTACCAAAATAACGAAAACGAAATATATAGTTAGTCAAAGAGCATCACACATTTTTAATAAAATGAAATGTGAAATTGTTAAATTTACAGTTCCTTATTATTTTATAAAACGTTTATTACTTTTTACGGACGGGACGAATTTACCACTTCCATATTATATTTATGGCCCTCGCCTGCGGCTCGGACCCCAAACACCTGTGGTCTGGGCCATTCCTTATTATCGACTTTATGTAGAGTCGATATGTAGAGTCAATGTAGAGTCGATAATGTAGAGTCGATATGGAGAGTCGATATGTAGAGTCGATATGTAGAGTCGATATGTAGAGTTGATATGTAGAGTCGATATGTAGAGCAATAATGTAGAGTCGATAATGTAGACTCGATATGGAGAGTCGATATGTCGAGTCGATATGTAGAGTCGATATGTAGAATCGATATGTAGAGTCGATATGTAGAGTCAATAATGTAGAGTCGATAATGTAGAGTCGATATGGAGAGTCGATATGTAGAGTTGATATTTAGAGTCGATATGTAGAGTCAATAATGTAGAGTCGATAATGTAGAGTCGATATGGAGAGTCGATATGTAGAGTCCATGTGTAGAGTTGATATGTAGAGTCGATATGTAGAATCGATATGTAGAGTCAATAATGTAGAGTCGATATGTAGAGTTGATATGTAGAGTCAATATGTAGAGTCTATAATGTATGGTATGGCAATGGCATATTCTAAGCAGGTTCAAACTAAAAATACCCTGTAGGTAGTCCTTGAACAGAAAAGTATCACTTTGATCCCTCTTATGAGGGATCAAAATACTTTTTTCTGAATAGGAGGTGTGAAAAGCGACTTTGTTTTATACTATGTAGTGATGATTGACGATGCATCTACTGAATATATAGTTAGTATTTTTTTTTCTAAAGGAGTTTTAGTAAAGTCCATATAGTATTTAAAGCGTGCTTCGGTCGATCATTGCCGTTTTTAATTAGTACCTAGGTACAGTAAACGAACACCTAAATCTCAAAAGGTTGGTGACTGGTGATCGAATAAATTACTTAGTAATCCCTACTTCATGTAGTTTTACACCCAACCGCTTTATTTATTTGTAATTATGAGTAATGGACACCTAGTTATTCATCACTAATTTGTCATCATCGAGTCATTACTGTTATTTGTTGGAACTTCATCGAATGAATAGTTAGTTTATTGATATTATTATAGCATCACCGCCGACTACGTTTTCACGCTCACATATTATTATTAATTCGATAATTATCCTGTCCAAATAGAATTGACTTATTTAGTAAACTATAACAATCTCAAAAAGTGTACTTGTTTATATTGCCTCGCTGCTTTCTCGTATAAAAAGATTTTCGGCGTAATTTTACTTGCTTGCTTTATTTACGAAAATGTAGTCGTTACAGGCAAAACAAGTGCATTTTAGAGTTATAAATGTGTTACTAAACAAGCTATTTAAATTTGAACGTTGTATTACTGCACCTGGCTGGATGCCAATTGTTTGCGTTTGTTCAGGTCAAAGATATGGTGCCGTCTTTAGACTGCTATCTTTAAGGGAATTCCTGCATGTATTATTCATGTTGTACTTTCGTTACTACACGCTAAGCTACGTGGATGCTTATCGTTTGTGATGTATATTTAGCGCTTTCAAGGCTGTTAGTGTTGTACCAATTAGACATGCAATGCAACGGATATCCGTTTTCTATACCACTCTTTTTACAATATTCGTCTAGGTATACATACACTTAGCGAACAACTTGGGTAAGATTTTGTTTATCTACTTATTGCTTTTACAGTCTTTATTACATAATTTACATCGCAAAAGTACAGTTAAAAAAGCATACTTACAGACTCGTAAAAACATAGTTTTAGATGATTTTAGTATAATAATGCAAATATTTTGTTTGATATATAGGACGGTTCACGAGCTCAAACAAAAAGGATATACCATACTCAACGAATTTGCTCAATATTACCAGATATTACGTGCTAAATACGTGTTATTTTTTGGAACGCTTTAAATATAAAAGTGCTCTTTAATGGTTTCAAAGTATTGAAACAGTTTAATATCTACACGGACGCTTGAGAAATTTGATCCCAGCCATTTGGTCGTGCTGCAGTGTATTCATAATCAATCATGTCAATACTTGACTTGACGTAATCTTGGTATTTTAGTCCAAGGTTTTTTAACCCATGAAAGTCAAGATCGTGGTTTTATTATGACCGTATCTATATTGTAAACATTTCGGCAGCACGCGTTATCCACTGTCAACAGCATATAATTTACAAAAGTACCTATATGCAGTGTTATTTTGTAAAAAACTGTTAATCTCCGCTAAAAGAAATAAGAATTTGAATATTATAATAAATAAATAAATAAATAAATATTAGGGGACAATCTTACACAAATCGAACTAGCCCCATAGTAAGCTCAATAAGGCTTGTGTTATGGATACTAGACGACGATATATTTAATAGATACATACATACAAATACTTAAATACATAGAAAACATCCATGACTCAGGAACAAATATTCGTGCTCATCACACAAATAAATGCCCTTACCGGGATTCGAACCCAGGACCTCTTGCTTCGTAGGCAGGGTCACTACCAACTAAGCTAAAGCGGTCGTCATTATAGTTTTACTTACTTGGTTTGAAGAGCTGTGATATTTTAAAAAGTCATTACATCATGTCAATTATGCTTGGTTATTGCCATTTCATTAGGGTTATCTTAGGGATTTCTATTTGAAAGTATACGACGATGACTGGTGTTCACGTGAATAGACAATAACATTTATTTTTATTTGGCCTCGTGTTTTAACATTTTTGGCGTAGTCAACAAGAACATTTAAAGTAGACGTGTGTATTTTAAAAATTGTCTTGCGCTTGTTCGCAAGGCAAATATACAATGTTTCTATAGGGAATGTACTAAGATAGTATTTTATACCATCGTGGCATAATTACAGCTATTAAGATGACGAATCGGAAATTTTGGTGGCAGGGATTTCGATTTTTCTCAGGAATCATAAAACATATGAAAGTAACATTTGATAACCTGATTATTGGGATCATCTACTCCATTTTTTGAGACGCAGAAACACGATTTGCTAACTTTTGTAACAGACTTTTGTATGTCAAAGATACCTCTTTCAAAAGCGGAATTTGCACTGTACAGGCAAACCAGACCTATTTAAGCCCCTAAATTCTCTGAGTAACATAGTTTTAACCTATACTTTAATATCTGAGACCAGATTCTTGAAAATTAATTGTAGTTTGTAATTGAAACGAAAAAAACCGTTTCTACGTATACGACCTTTTCATATAAGCTAGCACAAGCGCGTATTTGTATGAAATCAGTCTCCCCTCAGTCCGCCGACGGCCGTTGCCAACGACAGGTCTGTGACAGTTGACTGGCCGCGCCGTAAACAAAACCTGTGAGAAATCTTATTTAATAATGGGAAAAAAGCGTGTTGGTTTTTCCAAAAGGAAAAGGAAAGCACTATTACTTGAAAAATGTAACTATATGACTAAGAGAAAGTAAGTAATCGTCATATTTATACCACAAATAAGTCTAGTTTACGCTGCGGGAAAATGACAACGAATGTTGACATTGGAACAGCGGCGTCGTCGAGACTTTCAATTGTACAATTAAATATTATTTTGGTGTACGTAAATAGAAACATTTGTAATATACCCATTGTATTAAATTAAAATAAGGAAAACTATAATAGTGTAAATATACAGGATGGCTCATAAGTCGGTTTTTCTTGAATGCATTAGTGAGTAGCCAATACTTAGTAGGTAATATATAATACATATCACTCTCTAGTATATTAAATCAATGTTTGCCTCATAAAACCTCAACAGTTTAACCACGTCTGTGATGGATTCGTAAAACAATATGAGAACTATCCGCTTACAAAATGTAAATATGTAAGAAGGGTATACTACTGATACATAGCGAGAGGTCTTAAAACACGATAGCAACATAACCATTATAAGATCACACGAGTATTTAAGGCTTAATTATGTAAAGTTGCATACATCTACTATCTACACATGTTATTATAAACACTCAAAGGCCAACTAGATTGTCATTATATCTAGTATCGATAAAGATGTTTTAATAACTTTTTAAACATTTTTTAACACTGGCACAGACAACGCACTGACCTTAGGTACATATATGGCTAATGGTGGTCATTTTATACTGTTTCCAAACGCATGACAGAGGTTTTTTGACATGGACGTAGATTGAAATATAAATACTCGTATGTCGCAATTTCATTCTGCAAGTCCGATATTTCGTCATCTGTGGGCATTTTGATGGGTAAATCGCCAGTGGGTTCCCCGAGATGATAAAAACAGTCAAATTAGTCCAATACACGATTTAATTAGGTTAGACAATATTACAGGTCGATTGTCCTTAATAAATCTCTAACACTAGGTAATTAGTCCAATTATCAAATCAATCACTCGTCAACACGCATGTGCGTCCGCGCACGACAAGGGCTCGCCCAATCTCTGCCTCCCGGTCTTTCCTCCCGCAACCCGCGCCCCGAAGTACTTGAGAGTGCTTCTACGAATTCCCGACAAATATGTAAAAATGTAAATATATTGTAAATTTAAAATGTAAAAATTGTTCAATATATTGCCCGTAAAAACACCATGCTCGAATTAATTTTTGTTTGTGCTATAATTTGCAGTAGTACCTATCTATACATTACCAGTTCTTAACCAAAGATTAGCATTATTGGAATAATCTTTTGTCCTAATAATTATCCGAGTACAAAAGATTATTCGGATAATTATCAGGACTTATAATTATTCGACTAAACAATAACACGATATTTTTATTGCTGAATTATTTATTCGTGCATAGCATATCCGCGAATGAATCATTCGACCACTTTTCAAATGATTAATTATTTATTCTTTACTAGCATTTACCCGCGTTGTTCCCGTTATAGTGCCAAGGGAACTAATTACCGGCATAGATCCTATGTTTCAATCCAGTACTTGATCTACTTACATGCCAAATTTCAGATCAATCCATTCAGTTGTTACCCCGTATTTAGTAACAGACATCCAAACATCTTCACAAATTTTCACATTTATAATATTAGTAGGATTGTATTCGGAAAATCCACGAAAATTATTTAGTTTTTTGATTATTCCATTCAAATAAATAACACAAATAATATTTAGAATTACTCGTTTTTACGGTACATATATTTATCAATTTCACTTTACTTTTTCCCATACAAACAGTACAGAAAACAAGGTAGTGTTTTATTGATTTGAGTAGATCTGTAGAATACATTATCATTACTAAGTTTTGTGTATCGATTTAACAAATAAAAAATTTAAAAATATAGGAAGCGACTCCATTTATTTTCTGTTCACTTTTGACATAAACAATGTAGGCACTTTTCGATAGGTAATATTAATGTAAAGTTTTCAATGTGCGTTTTCAAATTTGACATATAGGGTTATGGAATTGAGTTCTTTTTAGAATGACAGTTTTTATAGACACAGGTTATAAGTGAGCGTTATTAGCATCGATTATAATGTAACTTGAAATGTCATTTTTGCGACTGATTGTGTGTGATATACGGTATACCGCGTAAAAATATAGGGGGGTGAGCGGGTTGCGGGGCGCAAATGCTCCGAAAACGGATTCATTGTTTAGCGATGCGTCACCTTAAGCGAGTACCGAGTGGCCTACGTAAGGTACGAGATTTTAAGAGCTAATTATGTAACTATTGTTTATATTCCTTTTTCTACGAGTCAACTAAAATAATTGAACAGTCAATATAAGTAAATTGTGGTACTGTACTTTATATAGAAGGGAACTGAAAAAATAATAGAGTCAATATGAATAACTAATTGCAAACAGTTTGTAAGGTGCATTGGGGTAAATTCGAGAAACAAATTTTGAAATTTAACCAGTAGGCTTATGATGCTACGCTTTGTCGCGCGATAAATAAATGATAAAGCATCCGTCACTCTCACACACTATTTATCAGAACGTGACGGATGCTTTATCATTTATTTATCACGCGACAAAGCGTAGCATCATAAACCTACAGTTTTCAAAGTTACCCTGCAGGGTATAATTATTGTATTGTCAGATAAAATTGTATAAGGTATCATGATGTAACCTTACATAATTTTATCTGACAATATACTAGTGAACTAAAACTGCTTATGAAACAATCAATATAACATTACACGGTTCATTTGACTTAAGCGACACTTATTTCTGAAGTTTCGCTGGGAGACGTCTAGTATCGTATCTGCACATTGAAATAATAAAATATATATCATACACAACATGTTCTAATAATAATCTTTCAGCTGTATTAAATCTTGTTAAATCGCGATGTAATAACATTAAAATAATAATACCTAGATGTAAATTGTGTTTTAAAGTTGCGTTAAAAGCGGCGAGAAATATTTTTATGAATATCTACCTAAATGTAACATGTAACCCACATCTGATGTGCTGGTTGTGACTAAACTAAACAACAGCTCCATAAACCGGAGTAGGTACCTTGCATAAGCACAACACAGTTTAATTCATTGTTTTGCAAATTATGTACGATCTAGGCAAATCTGCGTACCTACAATGACTTTGAAAATGAGATATCGCTGACTAGCTTTTGCATGCCTGCGGTGTCGCTCATAGTATATGCCTCCACGTTTGAACTGCCAACGAATTTTATCTATGCTTATTCACATAATTATTGACATAACATAAAAATAATAAAGTACAACTCTAGCTAAAAATATCTAAGCCTAAATATACCTAAAAACGAATTAAACTATATACAAAAAAAGAAGATTACAAAAAGAATAGGGTAACCCTTCAAGCAACTCAGTCTGCGGCATGTTCCCCATTACGCTGGCGGCATTACCTCTCTGGATTGCGAGTGCAATTCTTTGAGAGAGGTAAGCGCCAGCTCTGGGATCTCCTGAGGCATGGACCAGCCGCGGCGACAGGGCCCTCATGAAGGTCTTCCTGTCGGTCGACCAGGGTCCCAGGGTCTCAACCGCAAGCGCCGCAAACTCGTAGTCCTTTAATAAGTCAGAGTATTTGCGGCGCTTTAAGACTTGAGCCTGGTCAGCCGCAGCGCCATTTAATCTGAACGTTCAGGGTCATTTATTTTATTTCACACCAAATTACATACTTTTATGAGCAAACTTTCTTATCATTTTAGAACTTTGGGTTAACGCATTTAACCTCCCGCATACTTGTGTTATTATAATTCCGTTTTAATTTATAATTAAGTGATGTCAAAACTGATCACATCTGCGATTTCACCCTGTATTTGTACAACATTCTTATCCCGTTACAAAAGGGGTTGAATTTTGATAAATCCTTCGTTTGCGCACCTCGATGTTCCCGAAAGAACACCGTTGTATGTCATACGTACCTACCTACCTCAGTCGGGAAACTGTTATACCCACAGAAATCAATAAATATCGAGGTAAAAGGAAAAAGTGTAAGTACCTCTAGTGCTAAAAAGAAGTGGCGGCGACCTGCTTTGAATGCCGTTAACTTCAGTTTCCGTCAATATTATTAGCAGATTTGAAGATCTGATAATAATGGTATAATTAATTGTTCAAATACCACCAAATGAAATGGAAAATTTACGTTTTCCATCACTAAATAGCACTTTTGGCGTCAAACGCCAAGCGGAAAACGTTACACGCTTACTTGCCATACGAATCGACGAACTATCTCCTTCTATCTCGATATATTTCTGGGCATTTCTCCAGAAATATGTCTGCGACTCATTCATCTGTCTCCATACATTTAGTATGAAAAAGGGCCAGATGAATGAGGTGACCGCAAACATATTTCTAGAGAAATGCCCTTCTGTGGTTATACCCATGTGTGTAGTTCAAACTTTTTCACGCCATCCCTAAATACAATACACAAACAAGATCTAAAACATTCCAAAAAAGCATTACCTAATCCGTGTAATGAAGAACTTTTCGGTACCTACTAATTTCTTACAGACATATTTAGGTACTTGCATTATCTATTTAAATTTACCGGAATATATTATGAGTTATGCGTAGAGATGTGCCGTTCCCGGGAATATTCCCCACTTGTATGGGGAATATTCCCACGGTGGGAATATTCCCCATACAAACGGGGAATATTCCCGGGAATGGCACATCTCTAGTTATGCGCATATAACATAAAATGAATCCTCTCCTTTTGCTCTCTCTCTCCATTTCTTTGAAGATCACGCAGACGATGCGCGACTGCGAATTTGTACTCAATGACCCTCGATTTAAAATTGATATTCCCATATCTTCCAGTTGAAATATAATGCTTGTAGGTGTATGACAGGGACAGGATAATAGCAGTAAAATGGACTGACGTGTAGGTAATTGATTCATATATTGTTTGCCTGATAGCATATCATTGATAAGAGAATTCCTTTAGATACGAGTAGCACGGTTTCATACATTAAATCTAATGAGTAGAGTGGTTTTGTGAATCTTTACTTTGTATTAGATATTAACTGTGTAGATACCTATTTAGTAGTTACATAGAAATTATATCTCAGTACTAGAGTTGTGCCCGCTCGTTCTTTGAAAAGAGCGCTCCGATCTCGGTCAATCGGTGAAAGGAACTAGTTCGGTCTTTTAGTTCCTTTAGTTCAGAAGCAAATCTCGAGATCTGAAGGAAAGAAAGGAGCTCGCTATTTAATATTTGATTTTGACTCATTCGACCATTCGCTCCCAACCGATTTGTACCGACGTATCGACTACTGATCTAAAGGACCGAAGACCGATTAAGAGCGTTTATGAGGAACTAGTTCTTATCGGTCAGAGGTGGGATTTCATTCCTTTTAGTTGTTCGGTCCTGACCGACACAAGCCTACTCAGTACCTAAAGTAATAAAAACAGTATAAAAAAATATTTTCAAATTATTAAATTAGTATAGAATGTTGACTGTCAGAAGTCCAGAATTACTGAGTCTGAGTCTCTGAGATCCTGAGGTCTAGTGTCGCTGCACAGAATGTGTTGTCTCATAGAAAACATACCTAAATATTACTTAAAATTGTGGTACAGAGCTCATTTTTTTCTTAATTTATTTAACAAATATAAGTTTACATTTACATATTATACATCTCATCTGCTAATAGTAAATTACATAACAAGGGTGGTAATACAAAGAAAGGCCGAGATCGCAGAAGTTTGCAGACCGAGCTGCAAGCGAGGGACGTAAATATGCGATCGAGGGCTTTCTTTATTACCTCCCGTGTTGTGTACATCATTTTAATATTTTATGTCTACACTTGGCCAGAAACTTTATGGCCAGGTGTGGCATAAACTGTATAATAGTTTGTTGGCAGAAACATAGTTAATTCGTTATCAAATCAAACACGTGGATTTTAAAATAACCCCTGAAATCATTAAACTTCACTTTTAAAAAGTCGGATAATATTTAAAACTTTAATTTGTTTGGATATGATCGTAATTTAGAGATACAATTCTAATAGGCATATAATGGTTCAAGGAAAATGATGTTAGTAGCATTATGTATACCATGGAAGTTTAATCATTCATTCTAATCTACTAAAATACCGGAAACAAATGACGTGACGTGAGTCAGTCAACGTGAACGAAAATATACATAGTTATTATTTCGCGTAATGGCCATTGAAATAAATAAAACATTGACATTGTACTGGTAAACCCCTTGTACTTGACCCTTGGAATGGAATACACCCAAATTAATAAAACACTGACAGTTGTACATTTATTCCTCACTACATTTTATTACTCCAAACCCTACCTTCTATCTGGTATCTTCTCTTCTGGTATTCTGGTATCTTCCTACATAAAACAGTAAAATTGACATGGTTTTGGAAATGCTCATGCTACACGTTAGTTTAGGTTTGTTTTATATAATTCCCAAGAAAAAAGGGTTTCAGAGAAAAAAGCTTTCAATGAAATGAAACATTCAATGAAACGTTCCTCAGTAATTCACAGGTAAACTACATGGGCAAACTATGTAGGTAGGCGGTTTCTAGGAAACGCCTCATACGATTTTTATGAAATTAAACTTTACTCCCGAAATCCCGCAATGTCTCAAGACCAAAGTCTTGGATCAGTGTGCCGTGTTGCCAATGTACGGAGTAGAAGTCTTTGATTATGGGCCTAATGAACCCACTAAGAGTCGCTCAACGACCTAAACCAGTGGTTCTGATTTGAACCCTCAGGTTCCCTCAGGTAATTACCCCTTTAGGGGTAAAATTAAGTTTTCTCATGGGTAACACTCATATTAAGTCGTTTTTCTTGAGTACTTTCATATACTTGTATTGTATTACCTATTTTTGTGGGGGTAACGATACAAATCTAGAGGGGGTCTCTGGGTGATGTGGCAATAAAGGTTGGGACCCACTGTCCTAGACAGAGGATCGCGTAAAGAGACTCCGACCATATTCTCTTTAGATACGCGATCCATCCGAAATAAGGAAATCCATGGAAGAACTGAGGTCACCGGGGTAGCTGATCGAGTCAGCAAGTTGAAGTGGCAGAGGGCTGGGGGGATGGCGCATAGCTCGAAGAACCGATGGCCGATGGGGTGTTAAGGTTCTCAAATGGAGACCACGAACGCACGCAGCATGGTTCGGCAATCGTTATAGAATTCTTTGGGGGAGTCCTATATTTAGGAGCCATACCATTCTAGAAAACTAAAAATCATCATCTGTCTCGCTTGACTTGATGTAAAACGGCAATAATCAAATGAAAACCTTTTTAATATAAAAAAGACAAGGAAACAAAAGTAATTAAAATATCGATCTTCTAATTTACGTTACCATTAATCAAGTTAAAATAACTTCATTTCATTAAAATCGAAGTTAATGGCACCATCGATTAGTATAAGTATAATTATGGCAAGCAATTGACAATATTTCAAATTTTCTACTCCTTCATTTTATGAGCTGGATAGAAAATAGGTGGAATTTTAAGCTACCCGTATTTTTTCTTTTTCGTTTTAACTCAATTTTTCAATTAAAAATAGCAGTTTGAAAAGTAGCTCATTCTAAAAGGGCGTATGTAGAAAATGACGTCACTTTCCCAACTAGAATCCAGAGCGACAATTACGATTTAAAAAAACTAGAATCCAGAGCGACAATTACGATTAAAAAAATAACTGTCAGGCGTTACAGCGTTGTCAACATAGGAAGTTCGGGAAGACAACGATGATTTTGCTCCTCTTATTTGTGCTGGATTATATTTATCACTTGCCGATGTGTACTCCATCATCATAATTTCAACACGCGGCAGATTCGTGCTATCAGCCTGAGAAAAACCTTCTGATGTCTTCATTATATGAAAAAAATCGGTGTCCGGTAAAATAATGCCAAGTTAATAATGTTTGAATGCGTTATCGGAGTCCAGTGGGAAAGTGCCAAGTCTTTTAAGGTCTTCGAAAACGTGCAAATGAACCAACGGTAAGAAAATTAAACTTCTAAAGCCGCTAAGCAGTTGTAACAATTTTCAAAACAAATAAACGTCAGACGGCAAGTATGTCAGAAAATGACAACCGGATACCATACACTTTTTAATCGTTTGAGCACTAAGGTCTCTCTCGATAATGCAGGGAAAATAACGTCACACTTCCGGTTCACACTAATTGACGATTTTTTCCAAAATGAATGGGGAAAAAAATCCAAAAATATTTTTTTTGAGCATAAAATACAGTTTTACCCAAATGGTTTTCGAATTAAGATCTTTTGAAAATATGAAATGTTGTCAATTGACTTCACCATCGTATATGTTGGATGTCATTCACGTGTGTACAGAGTTTTTTGCTTATGTATACAAGCTATTATTTTATTGTCTACTTGTCAGTAGGTCTGTCTGTCCGTTTGTAATCAAATCTTGCAAGTTAAATTTGACCTACCGTCCGGTTTCTAATTTCAAGTCTCAAGCTCGTAAATTGCGATGGCAACTAGCTTTATTTACGAGCTCGAGACTTAATAGTGCATTGTGTATCTAGGGCGGTAAGTAAGGAATTACAAACGAGTGTTTGTTATAAGCCCGAGGTGAAACCGACGGCTTTAATAACACCTTTACCGCCCGTGGCACACACAATGTTTTTCATCGCACTTGTGAGGAAATCTTAATAAAATAACCTTACTTTTCGACCCAGTATGACAAGAAAATATTAAAACAGACAGTGACATTTGTCACATATGTCCATAGACAATGCGAATGTCAAGTCAAGTTCGAAAACCATAGCGGTAACCGCCATTTTAGTTGATTTTATATTTGAAAAATAAAGAAATACATTATTTAAACATTTAATTAATGTTACCGAAATATGTGTTTATATGTATTTGCAATTACAGTTATCTTTAAATAAATATTTCAGTGATAAAAGTTAAAAAAGTAAGTTGGCGTTTCCTTTGAACATGACAAATAAGAGTAAAACAGAACCAGCGTTTCAAATTTGAAAAGAAAACCATTACGCCCTAGGGCGTAATAGGTCATTTACGGCCCGCAGAACCTACGTGTAATAACACCATTTTCGAGCAAGTGTGATGAAAATTATTATTACAGTTATTCATCAGCACGGCTTGCACAAAACGGCCGCGGCATATGTCGTGTGCGATGTTGAACGATTGTTGAATAAGTAATCGTGTTGATTGTGAAATTGTCCAAATAAAAATATATTTTTTTATTACATTCCAAATTTAAAATTTCTGTAATTACCTATTTGTATTTGAACACCAATAATTAACCTTCAAAACTCTTCCGAACAACAGGCATAAAATGTATAAATCTGTAATTTACTAAAATGACCTATAATAAAAATATGATAATGATGAAAAAGTTGAGTATGATCTACGTTGAATGCTTGCTATATGTATATACTTGTGAATTAAATAGTTATAAAATTAAAAAGCAGAAGATTAAAATTTAGTCTACTCACCAGATCACGAAGCTTCAGCGGCCTTCTACTTAACGGCTATCGATACCTACTAGAGCCTACTGAGACGGATTGAGATGTTGTATACTACACTATAACTGGTTGATACTATGTTAAAACGATATTCTATCCACAACAATTTATTATTCGATCTCTTTATTATAAGAACAAATAACTCGTAGTCTTGATATTTTCTTTTTATTCTACATTAAATTAAGTTCATACCTATCCCCCAGTCTTTTAATTATTATATTTACAACATTTCATATATCGATATGTTTCTTTTTTTCACTTTGGCCGGCTTGCGTAGCCGGTGCCAGAGTCTACATAAGCGAAAGTGCATTGAAAAAAATTGTATCTCTAAATCTCATACAAGTTTTTCTTCTGTAAATTTGACTGGTTTGTTTAGCACTTCGATTGTATTGTCAGCTTTGACCACGCAGTTCGCTTTGGCAACAGATTTATTATTGTTAACGTTATCTCTCTTTCCTTCTTCTTTTTCCTTATTCTCTGACTTGACATCATTGTTGTTATCTTGACTGCCTTCTGGTAAATTTAAATCAGACTTCTTTGTGGCTACTTTTACGACAAGCTTTACATTCGCTGGTTTCTTTTTCTGCGAACTTTGAGGATAATGATGCAAAATTGCCGTCGTGTCAAAAGTAATTTTGCCATACTTCACGAACTCAGTCGGTCTCTTCGGCTTTTGCGAGCTAGGACCGGGGCCTAAATCTACTTCTATATCGCTATTAGGGGTTTCTTTCTTTTTATTCCTAATCTCGTTCTCTAAAGTGACACAGTCTATAATTTCTTTAGTATCTTCCAGCAATTCTAGTGCTACGTCTTTACTTTTTCTAATGTTTTCCATGTAACTATTATAGAGGTTCATATCGGTGGTGTTGTTTTGTTTAAGCGGGAGCGAGTTTGGATGTTTCTTCTGTTTGTCGTCAGCCGTGTATCACAATTGCTTCTGGTTCTGCTGGGAGCGGTGGTCGTGCTTCGCCGCGCCCTCGTCGCGCGCGGCGTGTGTTAGCTATGTTTGGGATTGCACCATCGACACACTCGTCGTCTCGGTCATGATCGTAGGCGCCGGGAAGTCATCTCCAGTAGAATCATAAATAGGGAATTCGCAGCACATTATACACTTCAGAAACTTAGGCACCTCCACATATATCGCCGGTGGTATTGGTATCAGTGGTGACGTAGATGCTTTGTAATATAAGTAATCTGGGTTATCACGGTATTTTTCGTCCGCTGATCGTTCGAGCAACGGTATACCAGATAAAAATAATATGATAGCTGTTGTGAATAACGGCGATAATATGGCGATCCACTCAACTCCTTCGATCACATTTAGCGATATAATAAATATGCCCCACCAGAGTACCACTTCGCCAAAATAATTTGGATGTCTAGAAAGACCCCATAAACCATCATTGCACCACTTGCCTTGATTCGCTGGTTCTTGTCTGAATGCAAACTTTTGTAGATCTGCGTACGTTTCTATCAGCAGTCCGATAACAAACACTCCGGCGCCGGCCGAGTCTAAGGTGGTCATGGTTTTAGGTGATTTAGGGAAAGAGTGATGAGGCGAGTTAATGATGATGACAGGTAGACTCACGATGAAAACCCAGAAGGCCTGGAAGCTGTAGAAGACGGCGAACCTCAGCGTGTTGCTCTTACGGTCTTCAAATTGCTTGTCACGACCGATGTGGTAGATCCTGTAGATTAGGTACCCGGATAAACGTACACCCCACACGCACACGAACGCTGTCACCATCAGTTGTCTACTGTCATAGTTTTTAAGGTGACTTCCGCCCTGTCCGAGAAAGAAGGTGAGCAGCGCAATAATGATGAAGTTAGCGCCGCCAGTGAAGTCCGTCACTTTGTCGCTTTGGAACAGCGACGCTATTGTGAAGAACAGTATCTGCATGGCTACTGTCATCATCGCGCTGACAGCGAAGTTGTTCCTGTCTATAAGCGGTTCCATCTTATTTATTTATTTGACACTAAATGTTTGACAATTTGGCCTCAAAGAATACTGGCTGCATCGATTCCCCCATGTCTATGTCGCATTGCCGCATTTCGCTGTTCACTTGTTTATCTATTTAAAATTTAATGGCACTGCGGAGTTAGAGCTAACCTAGCAAACGACATGAGTAGGAACACATATTATGCCAGAACCTAATACTAATATATAATATATTTTGTTTTCTTCGGGTTTGTATGATGTATTTGTTGGTAGCGTGCTTTCCAGCGGGTGTTCTCGCGAGAGGGATTGCACTACTGAAATAGACTTGACGTTTGCAGCACGCACGCGCGTCGGGGCCGTCCGCGCATGCGCGAATACGCCTTCCTTCCATAAAACTCGTAAACTTAGTAAAAAATACCACGTTTTGCCAAAAAAAACAATGTTACACACCTATTACAACCAATAAAGACGATAAATAACCTACTAAAAATCTTTGGTGTGTTTTTGTTAGTGTGCCGTGTTAGTTACTGCGAAAATGCGTAGTCTTTGTTAGTGGGTCAAAATGACGTAAACAAAATATTAGGTCACAGCCACCTGTCCCCATCCGGTGGGAAGTGTAGGTAACTTTCTTTTAATAAGCTTGGCATGGAGAGGGAATATTTAGAGGTTATTTTTGGAACAAATATTTGTGATAGGGTTTATTTTGTTCGATATTTTGTTTCAGTGAATGAGCATGGGGAAAGTATTGTTAGGCTGAGAAAGTACAATGTTTGTCAAAGTACCTAGTAAATAAAGCAGTAAATATACTTGTAATTTTCCTGACGACTACACGTAAAGTTACTATTGATGATACCATATAATAATTCACTTTTACTTATCTCTAGCTAACCTTTCAGTATTATCGTTGACTAATAATAATACTGAAGAAGAAACTTCAACGGCTTTAACAATGAATTTGAATGTTTACCGATTGTTCGCACTTTTTCATATTATACTAAATGATTTACTTTAAATCTATTATATTAAATAGCTAGTATTTGAATATCCGATACCCATGAAAAAAGTGTGTTTATTAGGTAACGGTCTTTGTTGACATTGTAACATAGTATATTAAAATATAATTTGAAACATCGTGTATCCTAAGTAAACTAAAATTCATAAACTTAAAGAATGCAAGGCTTTGTTAAATCTCACGTGTAAAATATAAATAATAATATGAACACTCAAAACAATTGTTTTGCTTTAGCGCTTAAGCGCAATGAAAACGGACAGAATTTGTAATTTTGTATGAATAGTCTAGCCAATTTCATAGCTTAACATAATAACAATTACTTCACAAAATTATTACTTTAAAGATTGTAAATAAATTGTGATTATATGTTATCTCTCGTACGTGGCTCAATATACTAAACAACGATGTTTTCGCAGAAAACCCAGTCACAAACAGTCAACACATACAAATCAAAACGTTTGCCTTTGCCATATAGTTCAAAATCGTCTATATCAAAACTCAATTTATATTTCTTATCATTGGATTATAATATTTATCGCTAAGGCCATAGACAGAGATAGACAGACGACTAATATGTGTCTTTGTTCTAAGGCTGTCCTCAATTGCGAAATTTATACCTATATTAAGAATAGTACGAAAACTTTTCACCAAATTCACAGACTATACGAGTGCTTTTGTAGGAGAAATAATAAAAACCCCACAAATAACATCATATATCTTAACTCAAGTTAACTAGGCTTCAGATAACTCCAGTTTCTAGTATTCCTCAGTGAAAACTTTTGCATACTGAAAATACCTAATTTAGCTTGCTCTCGTTATTTTTAATATTGGTGTAAGTGTGTAATTGCAAACGTTTATCTTAAAACAGTGTTTTGTATTATTTACAACACTATTTGGTCACACCGTTCCTAAGATGTTTTGCTAATTTTTTTTAATACTTTGTAGTTTCAGAAATTTGTGGTTATAAGACAAAGGGGATAGCCGAGTAGTTCGTCGGCAAGACCGCCGACCAGCCTAATGACTAGGCTCTTTGATCTCAGAGATATGACACTGTACTCGAGCTATTTCAGTCCAAGGGGTCTTAGTGGGACAAGAAGTCTTGTTATCGTACACAAAAATAGATCGTGAAAGTACATTCTTGCTAAGGTACGGTCGGCCTCAAAAGTAAGTAGTTGAACATATGTGTATCGTGGCGTAGTACTAAAGTGTCCAGCTACTTTTGAGGCCCACTGTACTGTGAGTTTTTTGTCCGTTATAAATTGACGTCATAGTTTAATAAATGAATGGATTAATATCGGAGTAATTTGAATATGAAGGAAAAAATACGCCAATAAGGAAAAATAGGCTGTCATATGGGAATCGATTGCAATATTTAATTTAATTAAATATTTGTTTGAAATTAAACGTTTTTTTTTAATTCAAGGAAATTTATTGTTGTGGTTATGTTATGTGTTGTTTAGCCATTGTAATTTAGTTTTAATTTAATAATCATACGAGTACTGAATAAATTACGACTTTAAAAAATGACACTGAATTTTTAAAACATCGCTGTTCATTGCAGTTTTAACAACCCGTTAATGTGTTATTTTTCAAGCCTGCGCAGCTGATGTTGAGAATATTAAAATCTCATAATAGCAATGAAGTTTTTAAATATAATAAGTGGTGAAGTTTTAAATATAATGAGAGAGGAGTAAACCGTGAACAAACATACCTACTTACAGCCGCCGTATTCAAGCTTGTACTTTGTTTTATTCAAACTGACTATATAATATAAAGGAACTTACGTGGTGTTCATGCCGGGATCGATGTCGTTGGCGTTGATATACATGGTAGCCATGTCGGCGACGAGGAGACGGAAGTCCTCGTGGATCTCCTGGAACTCAGCGAGGGTGAGGCCGCCCAGCATCACCGTGAGCGAGTGGCGGGGCTCGGGCAAGAGCGGCTCGGGCTCCGGCTCCGGTTCTGGATCCTCAGGCAGAGGAGCTGGATGAAAATAAGCCAAAAGTGAAAAAGGGGGAAGAAGAATGACATAATCAGCTATACTAATAATAAAATCGTTACAAGACTGTATTGTATTATTTGAGTGTAATCCTCGAGGAAATTGAATGTTTTCAGTCTTGTTACGATTTTATTATTAGTATAAATGATTATGTGAGTTTTGAAATTCGTCGTGTTGCCAAAGTAGAACAGTGATTCTACTATGGCAACACGACGGATTTCAAAACTATGTTAACTTGCTAAACATTCAATATTTTTCCAAAAAGTAACTGGGGAGTGTCGAAAATAAGTTGTGATAAAATGCAAATACTACTTTTACCTTCGCGAACGAAGATGTGGGCAGGTCCTCTAGTAACGAAATATAAACACATCTGTGTATGTGCGTCTGATCATGCTTTTGTGTGTGTTTATAATAAGTAGCGTCACAAAATAAGAATTGTTAGGGCCTAAATGCTATATTGTAGCTGGTAATGGCAGTGAATGCCTTAATAAGCACCCACTAACTGAATAAAATAAAGATAAAAATAAAACTTAACTTGTTATATAATTCGTATCAGTAAAGACGTGATTTAATGTAACTTGTTCAGCGGTTATAATTACGCAACAAATATTTATGTACAAGTTATGTTACAAGACGTAGGTATTTATAGACAGTAGCATTATTTGGTAGATACATTGTTATATTTATAAATTAGGATCCATATCAATACTCAAGCACTTGTTTATTGGTTGTGCGAATGACTTAAAATTTGTAAATGCCAAAGCAGTGCATCAATAAATGTAAAGTCAACAAAATATTTAATGAGATTTTTAATTTAATGACTTATTCAAATTAACTTTTATCACTTACCAATCATTTTGAGGGTTAGATTGAAGCCGCGCAAGAAGCTCATGCCCAACTTGGAGTCAAAGCGCAGGAAGATCCTGTCGACGTCTGTGAAACGGTAGGCGCGTGGCTGGTTCAAGTGGTAGGAGAAGATGATGCCGTCTCGACCGCTGTCATCGATTTGACCTGTCAAACATTACTTATTGATTATAAGTGCCATCAAATTGCCTAACAAATATTAGATGCATGATCTATGAAGGATGATTTAGGATATTGTTTTTATCTAATCAGAATCACCAGTAATACTGTGAGTGTGTATGAACCAGGTATCATTTATAAACTCAATTAGTATTATATTTATATTCTCTCTTTTTTTTTTGTGGTTTTTCCCACTGCATGTGGGACCAGGCTATCGACGTGGAAATGAGGGCGATCACCATCGTCTAGCTCACATAGTGTTGTGACAAAAAAACATACCATTGTAAGGCATCCTCGTATATCAACATTTTAGTACTTAGTGACACCAAAAGAAAAAATATGGGTCCCATTACTATTGCTTATTTTTTGCTGATGTTAAAAAAACAGCCAGTATAACCTAAATCATAAAACGCTAAGAACAATCAATATGTATTATGTATGTATTATTGTAAATGGACATTAATAGGTTGTAGGTTGCCGAAGTCTATATTCTAGTAATAGTACAGATTAAGACATGAACAAATGACTAACCTGGTTTAACCATTAAGTAGTCTCCCAAAGCACTATTCACGGCAAAGTCAGTCACGTTTAACTCGATGCCTTGCCCTTTGCCAGTAACGATCCAATCGACAATCCTGTTAGTAGGATATCCAGAAGGATAATTATCCGATTTTATCACCTTAGTTTCACCATATTCTAGGTCAATTTCATTAACAATGTGGTCATCTGAAGTAGGTACAGCGTCAAAGGCATCACTATGTTGGACTTCGAAATCTTTCATCAATTGAACCAGCTGATTATCTGAGAGTTCATCAACGTTTACAGATTTGATTGGCTTCTCTTCATCATCGTCTTCAGAGGGTAACGCATCATTAATATATGGCAATTGTTGTACAGATTGTTCGACAGATTGCTTAGCTTGTTTTTCAGAAGTTTCTTTGCTCTGATCATCATCTATTTTACTATCTTCGGCGTCTTCTTCGCCTTGAACTTCACTAACATTTTTGTCATCCAAAACCTTACTGTGTTCGGCGAAGATATCTGATAAGTTGCTGTCAAAAATATTTTCATAATCAGATTTGTCGTCGAGGCTTTCATCAGAATTCACAGCGTAATCAACATCAGCGGGCTTAACTTGTTGATCTTCTTCGTTTTCGCTCCTGGTAAGTTTATCTAAAGTTTCAAATAGTTGGTCTAAGTCCTCATTTAAGTCTTCATACACTTTATCTACAGTGTCGTCATCTTCATTGACTATATTCTCACTTAAATTATCATTAATTTCTTTTTCTAAATCATCATCAAAGTCTTCTGAGGTTTTTTCGGGATTATTAATCTGATTAATATCGTCAGCTTCTTCTGAATCATCTACGTTATCCCTCAACAAATGAAATAATTTATCATCATCTTGATTTATTTCACCGTCGGCAAAATCATTGAGTTGATGATTTTCTTCGTCTAAAATATCTTTTGTATCTTTAATTATTTTACTTATATTGTCATTTTCTTGAACATCATCATCATCATTATCAGTGTCGAAATCATTTGGTTCGAGGCTCTCTCCATCCAAAATAACTTTTGTTTCTTCCATTATTTTATTAAACTCGTCATTTTCTTGTATTGTTTCGTCGGGAGTAAAATCGTTTGGTTTTTTTTCCTCTTCGTTTATAATAGCTTGTGCTTCTTCCATAATATGTTTTATTTCATCACTTGACTGAGGAGGTTGAAGGGGAACTATGTCGTCGTCCTTGGAAAATTTAGATTCTAGATCATCATCTTCTTCCTCTGGTAGATTGTTTGGTTCAAAGTCATCATCAACTTTTTCAGCATAATCATCGTAGTCGTTTCCTCTTCCTTTAACAATAAAATCTTGATTTCTTCCAAGTATTGGTTGAGTATCTTCGTTATTACCTTGGCTCTCTTCACTTTGCTCAGATCTATTATCTTCAAACTGATAATCATCAATTTTGTCATCATCATCTTCATTCTCTTGAAATTTTTTGATATCTTCTTCTACTACCTTGTCCATGTCATCTTGGTCTTTTTCTAAATTGCCTACATTAGCAGCGCTGTCCCCTGTGTCTTTTTGTTCATCATTGTAGATGCCGAGTTTTTCGAGTTGAGTTCGGAACCACTCGTCATTATAGTCTTCGTTCCAGCCATCGTCCCAATCAAGAGCGTCTGCTTCATCACTCTGGGCTGTAAAAATAAATAAATATTATTGACAGAAAAAAAAACATAACCAAAAGAAACCATTTTCGCTCTATAATCAAAATGGCGAAATTTTATATTTAATCCGAGGATATCATAATATACCTAGTTACAATAGATTATCTGTATGCCAAATAACATGAAAGTCGAAACGTTTTAATAATCACGTGAACAGGATTAATGCAATATAAACTAAGTAAAAGTACTATTGTTTCAAATTGAAAGACCCAGTCAGAGAGCTTTCTACATCATTGTTAAATTAGGTACCACATTTTCAATAAAAAAAACTCCTTGGAAACTTGGACGAATTAATAAACTCCAGTTTCTACTCATTAGTAACGACGACGACTAGTGTTTATTATGTCGATTGATTGTTGTAATGTATGATGTAATGTTAAGGAAAGATTCTAAAACCACGTTGTAAACACACATAATTGGGTAAACGACATAAGACTTATAAATTAAAAAAAAACGCTTCACACAGTACAACGTATGCTACTAACTCGATCAGACTAGAAGTTTTCAAACATAATACCAAGGAATAAAACTCCTTCCCGAGATAAAACGAGGTTTTGCCAAGTTTCATCATTGGTATAGCAATGTAGCTCATTATTTAAAAATACGATCCGGCTATGTACATATAATATGTAGATATGAAGACTCATCAAATTTGGTTGAAATATATTTTATTTGATAGCATGGCATGATACATTTAGTCCGCGCAAAAAAACGTGATCTTACTAAAAAATCTGTAATTGCCTACGCTAGCTGACGCGGGTGCACGGAGCGGACGCACGCGGCGGGCGGGCAAAAATATGGCACCCGCGCCCGCTTCACTTAGCGCTATTCATACAATTTCTTATTAGACGGGCGTCCGTTCCGGGTAATCCGCGTCAGCTAGCGGAGGCCCTAAGACCCCTCTATTAATTTGTATGGACAACCAAGCAATAAAATTATCTTAATACAACATTTATAGCAAACAAGAATCAGTGAAATGTCACCTTAGTCGCCGCTGTAATTAATCATTGCGAAGTAGAAAGAGGTGTAATCAAATCAAGTAGTTGACCTACTAGCGACCTCTGCATCTGTAATGTAACCTAAGGTCAACTGACTCACTGTTATCAATAATCATCCCGTCGGGTGCGCTTTGTGTTCACTATTACAGCATTTTCTCTTTAATACTATAATGCTTTAAATCCCTAATCCAATTTGAACCTTACGCTGTCATAATAAAGTGTAAAAGTACTAGTATGTCATTTGGCCCCTTGATGCTTTTTTGTCACGATACCTACCAGTTAAACTGCGACGTATGTCATGGATTGCGTTTTCTAGAACAAGTTTAATGCATTGATTATAAAAGTTGTCATACGTGAAAAGAAATGGGATAGTTATCTTACTATAGGTAAACATAATATATATTCGCACAACTATATGAGTAACACCTAAGGTAATAGGTACCCCTTACCTTTGCCTCAATAAGGTCCTAGCTACTACATAATTATTATGAAGATCCATTTGACACTGAAAATCAGAAAAGTGGTTCGTTTTGCCTGAGTACGTACTCTTGTTAAATAAAGTCTAAATTGTGACATAAACGAGTTAGTGCTTATAAAGTAGAGCAGCACGAGCAACGGAAGATTCAATTAAGGACCCGATACGATACATGAAACACAAACTTAGTTAGACGAACGGGTCATACTGAGTTATGTATACTAAAAAAACATATTCATAAATATATACAGGGTGAAATTTAATTCACTGGCCAAATTGAAACACCCGGAAGAACTCGAAAAAATATTAAACACGTGTTTTTTGTTTTAATACCGCTCAGTACATTTTTTTTGAAAAAAGTCATCATCAAGTTGTCCTTAAAATCTCGTACGTTATGGTGAACCGTCAAACTACCCACTACACCCGCTTTCCTTATCAGTTAAGGTCATTGACAACCCGCCCCTCCCACAGCTTGCAATCATGCCACCATATTATGAACCCTATTGCAGCGAGATAAGACGCTTACCTACATAAGTTGCTAATTTTTCCTTCATACTTTAACGGGCTTAGGACCGTCAAAATGCAAAGGCATTTTTTAAATCTAAAATGATAAATCTGACTAATAGATAATTAACAAAAGGTCCGTGGTTTAAAACAATGAGTAAATTTTAAGTCGGGAATCTTTGCATTCAGGCGTATTTAAAAAATTGAATCAACTTATGTACATTTGATTAAAAATCGACACAATTAAACTATTTACATAATCACCCTCGGTACTTACTGAAGCAAGTATTAGTTATACTGCAATAGATGTTCAAACTGTAATCCACGCACCTCCAAACAAAGTTCGGCACGCTTATGCACATTGTTTTTTAATTTGCGAAGCACTACAACGTTGTTACGCACTTTGTCAAAGGCACGCACAATTTTACGCTTTAAATCGTCCAGACTTTCGGCTTCGTTCACGTAGACGCGTCTTTTTATTTCACCCCACAGAAAAAAGTCTAAAGGCGTCAACCCACGTCCTTGTGCATGTACAGGCTGTCTAAACTGTCCGCTATCTAGCAAATTTTGATTGGCTGCCAAAATTGTCGCACGAGATGGTACATTTGGATTCAATCCTTGCCTCCGAAGGCGCGGAACTGATTCCAACTGGTATAATCTTTGTGCACCACGTAAACATTCACCACTTAATAAATAACACCGCACCATTTCGTAATATTCCCGGTTCGAATACATTTTTTAAATCTTAGTACGCGCGCGACTATTATTTTACGGTTGGCGAGTGACGAGTGACTAATCATTTGCTATGTTTACCTCTAGCATGGTTTAAGACTACCCTCGTTTATAAGATTGATAAAATTGCCTACCATAGCAATAGTGTTGTGCTATAGTGGACCCTATTGCTACGATATAAGGTTTAGTGTAGGTTAGATAAGGGTTTTGTTGATGTTGTTATTAAAACATTACACTAGGTATGTTTACATTTGTAGTAATAGGGTGACCACGACTCGTGGAAAATATAAAAAAATTGAAAAATGAAAATTGAAAAATAAAAATTATTTTTTTTTCGCTAGATAGATTCCTTAAGTGTAACCTAGTGTCAGGAAAAAATTTGGCCAGTGATTTTAATTTCACCCTGTATGTATATTTAAACTTATAAATCTGGGGGTGCGGCAATGTGGCCTCCAACTCGAGCAAAAGAAAGGCACGGCCGTACCATCCTTTTCTCGATGCCAATCAGGCCATTTTCGACCTTCTGTAATTTTGTGCTGGCTAAAGCTAGGACCCAACATTTTCAGTGACATACCTATAGGGCATAATATGACTTAGATATACAGTACGTAAACTTACGAAAACCATTTATTTAAATCCGGGCATGTCTAGGCGATAAATAAGATTGTGGTAGGTATATAAATTATTGAAATACTAACACTTTTTAAAATTTATAATTGAAATACAAAAAATTAAATTCAATTAATTAATGACTCTTTAACATCCTGTATTATTTGTTTACAATAATATTGACACGGTCATAAGTCATAAATTAACCGACTTGGTTTTATATTTTATCTCACAACTTTTTGGGGTAGTAGAGGTTGCGAGACTTGCAATTTTTACATGTTCTGTTTTTGTTGAGTAAGTATAAAAAAATAGCAGTATTTAAACAATACCTACAAATGTGAAACATCAGTATATGAACAATTGAACAGTAATATGTTAAAAAATGTAGTTTTATTCAATAAACCCAAGAGTGCATACGGATATTACGGATGGATGATTTTAAACCTTGAATCTATGATGTGGAGAGTATTGGAAACTGCAGCATAGGGCCGTTATTTGAACAACTGCAGCGGATTACTAGACAGACTATTGTCTGGAAACTATATGCTCGCTCAACTCATTATGTCAAATTGTAGATCACCTTGCGGTAGGTAGGTATTTCGATTTCGTCATTGTTGAATCCAGCGTTAATTGTCATGAATGCGCACTACTGCAATGCCTTGACATGACAACGAAATACTGCATGAAAATACAGGTATTGTGCAAGATTTTTTTTTGTAATTTTTGTCTGTGTTTACCACTCTTAAGGATTATTGCATAATATTTTTAAAAGTTTATTTTTGTTACCAAAAATATCTAGTGCCTCTTTAAATAATAAATAAATATCGGGGGACAATCTTGCAAAAATCAATCTAGTCCCAAACTAAGCAATGCTTGTACTATGGGTACTAGACGACGATATACATACTACTTATATAGATAAATATATACTTAAATAGATAGAAAACACCCATGACTTAGGAACAAATACTCGTGCTCATCACACAAATATTTGCCCTCACCAGGATTTGAACCCGGGACCTCTAGCTTCGCAGGCGGTGGCACTCCCACTGAGCTAAACGTGTCGTCTTTATTTCAGTAGTTATGGTATGTTAAGTTTTACAGTTCCCGCGAACAATTCAATCAATTATTTCAAATTCAATGTTCAATTATTTCTTGATCCATCTTAGAATTAGCAATAAAATTGACAATTAATTTAACAGTTAGATAGCACGTTTCATAATCATAAATAATTTTCTTTAACTATATTACTACGTATAGGTACATATTATAACTTGAATCACAGTAACATTTATAAGATTCAATATGGTTTATGGTACGCATGACGTCAAACCTTACAGATTATCTAAGAGCGGTTGTTATAATTAATTTCCTGCCACCAACCTCTTTCATAAAAGGCTCGCGTGTGTTAGAAATGTTATGGCGCATGAGACATTAGGATTTCTGGGGACCGAGGAACGCACGCGGTCGTGACGTCAATCTAACTGATGTAAATATGCAACAGCGAGGTTCAAACGGCCTTTGCTAACAACTGCGAGTATTATTTATCTACTTTTCCCTTCAAATAATATAATATAGCAACGCAAGCAAGAGCTAGGTGCGCGAGTGTGCGGCCGTATGGAATTCGCTGAGTGCTGTGACTTAATCGTCAACTATACTACGGGCGTGCGAGGCGCGGCGTTACCACGGCGGCGGGGTCTTGGGCTCTGATTACCTACTCACGCGTCTATTTTACACTAAGGATGCAAAACGGTGGCCATTGATTACTACCTCCATGTCTATGGTGTCTACCTACTACCTACCTATAAAGACACAAAATATACAAATTGCTTGTGACAACTGAGATATTTGTATTTGAATTATTTTAGCTCTGCATTAGATAATTATAAAATATGCGTAAATGAAGATGCATAAAAAGTAGTCTAGGGCGTGCAGAACTGGGAATTACCGGTACTGCCATGCTAAAATTTCCTGATTCTAAACGCGCTAAAGTACTCCAAGGTGTACTGTATCCTACCTACCTTAACCTAACCTAAAGCTGACCTAAATATGCTAACTCTAAACCTACCTATCTAACTCTGAAACTACTCATCCTACCTACTCCTCACATCTGACCTGATACTCTACTAATCTACAAATACTCATCATAATCAAATATCTAATGCCTACCTAACTTTAGCACACCTAAACCTAGCTATGACCTAACAAAGACCTAGATAAAATTCTAATAAGACTATTGGTAATATAACGTAAATTTTGCTTTGTTTGGATCGTTGATTTGGCCAAGTAATCATCTAGTGATCTTAAAGGAACCCACGTGATGTCCGGAGCTAGTAACCTTAAGTTCTTTTCACATAATAGGATGGAATTATTTGTCTTTCTAAACTTATACTAAAATAAACTAACATCTAAAATATTTAACTACGTCTATAATATCAGTAATTAAGACAGACAAGATAACCTACAGCTAAGTTTAAAGTTTTCTAATTGGAATCTTACTAACTGACTTCATAAAAGGTGAAAGTAATAAAAATATGTTTTATATACCAAAAGTTTTTGTTTTTGGGGTTAAAGTGCACGCTCCGCCCCGCGTGGCACAGTAGACCTCGTCTCCTGACTGGGCATCTCCCTCCCCATAGTTCAGAAGGAACTTTCTTCTTTTTTTTTATATTCTTTTGGTCATCAGTCTTAATATAGCCTTGCAACGCTATTGCTGGAATCATGAGAGGACACATTTGCAAAGGGATAACTTTACATTTATAACAGGTATATGAATATCTCACAAATATCAAAATTCTAATAACTGTATAAAATAATATTCTAGTCCTCTAAGTTCCTTTTATTCCACGCTAGGGTCTTCTAGCCAAATTATACGGAATAACAATGAAACAATATCGTCCAGACTTAGGAGATAGGTATTTTGGATTCGCCTTGCTATACCAAATATACCAAAGATCGTGCTTTGCTTTGATCAAGCCTGCCCAATAAGGTCACTGTCAACCGATAATTAAGGTGGATTCTTTTGAATCAAGACAACAGAATATTATTGTATAAAGCTCACAAAAAGAGAAAGCTAATACAAATAATTTCATTTCGTTAATTGTGAATAGCTATTTTTAGTCTAGTCCACAATTGTCTGAATCTACCAACGTTTCGGATATTCGACCCGGATAATATGATGGAAAGAAACGCCAAGTATCCACCGTGGGTCGGGAAGTACTTAATATGTAAATATGTCTGTAAGTAATTTAGTCAGTAGTCATACTCGTATCTAGTAAATCATACAGTCAGTATTAATGTCTAATAAGTCATTCAGTCAATATTTATGTCAAATAAATCATTCAGTCAGTAATCCTACCTAACCTACTTCACTTACTATAAAATCAATACTCTATCCTACTTCAGTACCAATAACTAACAAGAAAAGCAGTACACTTACTCATACTACTCTCCACTAATCATTACCTATCAAAATATAAAACAAATCTGACTAAAACGCTTTGAAGAAAAGCAGTACACTTACTCATACCACTCATCTTCAGTAACTATTACCTACCTAAATATGAAACAAATCAAACTAACTACCTTGAAGTAAAGCAGTACACTTACTATACCACTCAACCTCACTAACCAAAGTAACCTAGTCCTATCAGCTATACTAACCAACTTCTCTGTACGATAATGCAAACTAGAGACCCGGGTCTCACATTTAAATTACTCGCGATATTTTCCGATTGTGCAATGGAAAACTCCTAAGCTAAAGCTACATAAGTCGGGTAAGGAATCCCTTAGACCTAACACCTATTCCTTGTGTGCGTAGCTATGTCTCGCGATAGGGATTGGGACAGCGAGGACATAGCCAAAATAAAAGTGAATATATAAATATATAGATGCACTAGGTCAAGACAATGGTCACTTTGAATAGCCTGGTGTAGCTACCCAAACCGACAAATGTCCAGGGAGCTAAAGGTTTGTGCTTGAATATAAACAAACCCTGCCGTCACTCCAAACAGACAGAAAAACGCCGACCGCCGAACTAAATACGCTTTCTAGAAACAAAAGTCTGTCAGTTAACACCGCGAGGTGACCTGCCTTGAGTTCTAGAAATCCAACCCGACTCTGGCTGAAACTTGGATTAGGTCCTCAAAGAAAACACACACCCACAAACTATTATTAAACTAATAAAATACTAAAACTGCAAAACCCCACTAACACAAAACAAACAACTAAAAGAAATATTAAAACTGCAAAACCCCACTAATAAATGAATACGGAACCCCACTCTAGCTATTAAAATGCACCATTCACCATCACAGCCAATACCATTACTTTAGAAATAATAGCACTAACCATGTCGGAGAACAAAAACATTTCACAACTAAAGTAAACTTCACTACCCCAATTGAACGCTAAACAAAACTCAAACCCGCAAACTGTAATTTTAAAAATAAACTATAACTGCTAACCCCACATTATTTATTAAATATATTATCTACCGAAATAAATCATACTAGTATTATAAAACACCAGCACAATCCACACCAGCAAAGAATACACTCAATAAATAAAGTAAACTACACTACTATTTTATCACAAAATTAAAAGAATTACACTTTTACAAACACTATAAAACGCTCACTATAATTTAAGAAAACCCCCCACTAAACTGAATTAAATACTATAAAGCCCAAAACTAGATGTAATGCATTATTTCCCAACTCAGGTCATACTAGCGGTCTAGACCTCTAGCAGAACCTAAGCTAGCAAACAATACGTCACAGCGTAACGTCTAACTAGAGAACCTTACTCCAAGCCCGTAACAAAATGAATGCCCTGATTTCTGGATTCCAAACAGTTTTATAGAATCAAACCATCAATATTTTGGCGTCACCTCCCAAATATGACTTAATTTTAATCAACTTTGCACCCTCTTTCTTAAAAAGACATAATGTTCAACATATGGTCAAACCCGCGTTACTTATTACCTTTCGACCCTATATTTTGTTAGCGTCGCCACTTGACTAAGAAAACTTTACAGGATGGTTTACAAACATGTGCATAACCAACTCTCTCTCTGTACTCTCTTAACCAATTAGAAATAAAGTTTAAATTTGAAAGTTATTTAAGTTACTCGATTGCAAAATAGTTATTATGTTTGTTTTCTAATAATTTATTACCCTACGCTGTGTTTACATTTTTTTAGCGATGTGAAATACTATCCCCGACATACAAAATGAATTAAAATAATAAAATAATTATGTTTACATAGGAGAGACATTTCAGATATAAGTAAGTACATATCTGACATGTTACAATACTACCCCCAAATTCTACGTAAATGGCCATGTAAATACATAATGAAAGTAGAATTTCCTAAAAATAAAACAATAAATTGAACCAAAACGCATTAAAAGAAAGAAACAGTCATAATGTCTCTCAAAAGTCAAATGAGTCCTTACATGTTGTGTAACCTAATAAACCTGTAAAACCCGACAACAACAAACAATTCAAAGACAAAACCTTGTAATCAACCAACATCAATCATTCAGTCATCAATCGTATGTAACCTAACCGGAAAGAAACCAGAAGGGTTTTGGGATGGGGAAAATTCGCGCGTAACTAACTAATGAAAGAGTCACAATGTGTTACAAGACACGTTCACTACCTCCATCAATTAGCACACAACTAACAACAAGTAGTCTCAATGCACTACAAGGTACGTTCACTGACTCGTTGCTAGCTGACAACTAGTTCCGGGAGTCTCAATGCACTACTAGGTACGTTCACAACCCGTCGCTAGTTTCTACCTAAACAAAACCAGACTTGGAGCAGTCACAATGCACTTCTACGTTGTAGTCAGTACGTTCACTAGCCCCGCCTCTAGCTTACTACCTACTACTCAGAACTAGATCTGAAGCAGTCACAATGCACTTCTACTTAGTAGTCGGTACGTTCACAAACCCCATCACTAGCTCTGTCTATACACAAACTAGTACTAAAGCAGTCTCAATATACTGCACGGTACGTTCACAAACTCCAGCACTAGTCTTCTAATTAGAACTAAATCTAAAGAAGTCTCAATGCACTCTCAGGTACGTTCACAATCTTTAAATTTAGCTCTACCTACCTAATTAATCTAAGCTAAGCTAAACTCCAACCTTAAACTTCGAAAGGACAGAAAATTTCTAAGATTGGAGTGAATTTAACTAACCAGGCAGTATCAAAGTGATAACTGCAGCGTAGATGCTTTATCTACCTATAAACTGTAATCAAATCTAGCATACACAAGTATACATAGTCTCATTCATGCTAAACCTTGAAATTACGATTTGCAGATCCATAAACAAAAAAAAAAAAACTCCGAATTCTCGACAACGATGGACATAGCTGGAACATTTCAAAATGAGATGAATTAAATATAAAAACTAGGATACAAAAGTTTCTAACAATAATATTATAATAACCTAGTAACATATTTTACTAAATAAATCGAATTATAAATTATAATACAATAAAACTTTATATGATAAGTAACGTAAACATCCTTTCTTCTTCTTAACGTATAAAACAGGTATTTTTCTATCTTAATACAATAGTCTCTTACATTACTTAATTATAATAAGCATAACCTATTTTGAAATCTAAGCTTATTTAAGTTATAGTTGTCTTAACGAATACTAATTAGTACTAGTGAACAGATAAGTTACCAAATTTGTGTCAATCAATAAGGCATTCTATAATTATTTCTGGGTTGAACGAATCTACAAATGACACATACAATTTAATGTTACAAAGTCTAAAACGTTATCTCGCGAGTTGGTTTACCCAGTCTAACGTGATTCTACCTAAAACCTGACAATTTTGGCTCAATTTCTCATAAAGGCAACATAATTTTAATTTCCTAAATTTCTTAAATGTTGGACGTTTCCAATGCTAAAATAACCGAAAATAGATTCATAGTATATCTCACTTATCTATCACGTTTAATGTTTCAGGAATCGAACCTGATTATCCGTTCCTATTATGACTCCTAAAGTATTACTAAAATATAATACAAGTTAATCTAAATGAACTATTTGGACCTAAAGTTTAAATTACAAAATATACGTTTTATGTACCTATTTACTGTTAATGAATTCTAATTATTTTATATCATCTGCAACATTGCTTAAATTTGTGCTATGTACTCACAATCTCTATAGTTAATGCAAAAATAATGTAAGCTAGACGAGTCAGACTGCCTTGAAGAATACGCGATGTACTACAAGTATTATTATTTTTTTACAACAAATAATAAAGCTAAAGCAATTATATGTATGACTGCAATACTAAAATTGAATAATCTAGACTTCATGGACCGTAGTTGGAAACAAAATTAGAGATTACTATAATTGTAATTTTCATAAATAAGGCTACCCCCCACTGATAAAGCTTTTAATTTTCTAAAAGTACCTTAAATGAGCTTGGAAAACTTATAAGTATTACTAACTCTTTTTTTCTATCAACAACTTATAAAAATATTCCAATACATAATTACCTATTTTCTAAATAACAAAACTAAAATATGTCTAAAAAACAACACATAAATCATTCGTGGATATACGTAGCTAAATTATTACAATGTTAGATAGATGCTTAGTTTAGTTTTAACCTATCACTTTACTACTCAACACACGTTAACGTTTGATACAACAATGAAGCTCTTATTCTACCAAACCCATTCTTAACATTACTATCACTGCTAATTTGTGTAGCGTTTTTTTTTCTGTTTCTAAACTTGTAGAATGACAATAATTTGTTCCACTAACTGTACCTTAAAATAATCTTATCTATTATTGATCTTATCTTATCGAATTATAAAAATCCCGAAAGTACACTACATTAAACCATGACTATTTTATACAAGCATGCAGCTAATCTACAAACAAACATACAGCTCACCCAATAAAAGCAGCAACACGCAACCACTAATGCAAACTAAATTTTGAATGCAATTACACCACAAACTCTAACTACGCACGTTTCAAAACACAAGTAAGAAATACGTTAATAAAGAAAGGAATTAATCCGTTATCAGTTCCTTTATTTAACACTATGTTAAAGCAAACGTACGCGTAATACGCCTACAGATCAAACTTTTTCTTTTTTGAAAATCGAACTATTTACTATTGTTTTAATGAAAACTCCTAAATCTCGTGGTAATTCTGTCTGTACAAAAAAAAATACATGAATACTCTAAACAAAACCAAATATACGACTTTGTCTAAATAGATCTACTCAATTTAAATGTTTAACGTAATAAAGATCTAAAATGGCAGCTTGTAAAAAAAAATCGAGTCCATACAAACATGATAATGTCGCAAATATTTTAATCGTAAAACCCTTTTGTCTCTTACTCATTGACCCAAGAACAAAAGAAACTTGTAAAAACGCTTTCGCTACCTGTGTCGCTCGCTTGTCCACTAACATTCAAATAAAAACAACATTGAAGTTGTATAGCATTCTAACAGCTGTACACATTTTTTTTAGGACAAATGAGAAAGAAAGTTACCTATTATGTAAAAGACTACTATGTTATTGAAAGATATGAATTAAACTACTTATTATACAATACCTAATTATCATCATAATTCTAGGACTCAATACAAAATAATCAAAGTCTTAAGTTAAGTAAGCCGGTGGGAATCAGATGAAATAGCTATCTCACTATTACTACAATAGGTATACGAAGTCAAAACTATGCTAAAGAACCAAATGTCAAGTCTAACCAGTGTTCAATAATGTGCTAAATTTCAATTAACTCAAAACTCTACTATTGCAATTCTAGATTTAGTATTTACCTAAATGACTAAGTAATCATTCTTATACAATCTTCAATTAAATTGTCTACCCCCCGTCCATACAAACATGAAAAGTTAAAGTTTCTACATCAGCCAAAAATATTTAGACCCTTTTAATGATAAGACGTCTATGTCCTAGACCTTACACACCATAGACTCCTGAAATACTTAAAGTAATCTAGAATTGCTATATTACACACGTAATGCATTTGTTAAGCCATTTATCCTTACGTTCGCAATTTAGGTACCAAATTAAGATTCTCTACTTTACCGCATAACTTAAACTTATCCAAAATATATTATACGTTCAATATAACCATTAAGAACCATTATTACACTAATGTTTTCACATACATACATACTTTACAATACTATTTAAACATCGGTTTCCTATCATTTACTTTATAATACTTTTTAAAGTAATAGAGCTTCTATATTCACATTTAAATAAAATTAAACCGACCTAAAGTTAATTTCTTATTACCCTACAGAAAAACGCAAATACGTGAGCGTCAACTATTTTTTTTTTTCTAACAACAAACTCGACACTCGAACATTCGGCGATAAGTCTCTACACTCAGAACACCAACAAAAACTATCAAGTATCTGTGCGTGAACATGAGAACAACACTTAAACATTCTGACTCAATAATTATTAAAAATATAAGTGCCTGAGAACGCGCTCTATTTATAAGCTATCTTTAGTTAACACTTATGACTAAACTTCATCTCAAGTTCGGCGAACTAATGGCAATAAATTTGACTTAACTATTTTATAAAAAATGACGCAAGAACTAGTGGCAGCGTTACGTTCATATTTGTTTACTTATCCCGTCTCTTAAAAATACTATTTCGTTCGACGTTTTAAACAATATTCATAACTAAGGCTACGCGTCTTATTCATTCTCTACATACGTCTACCTAATTATCAAGTAATTAGTTTTCTTATTTCCTACCTTTATAACGTGTTGCGAAGTAAGCTGTTCTTATAAAGGAGATAGACAACAACAATACTTTTGTTCAAATAAATAACTAACTAACAAGCAGTCCACCTGATGGAAGTAAGGAACTGCAGCCTAAGACAAAAGGTAGTAAATGCTACTCTGTGTTCATATACACGATACTGATATTCTGAAGCTAGTACACTCAGAAGATGGCTATTCACTTAACAGTAAAATTAATTACTATAAACCTTATTAGTGTAAATAATACTTGCTACCCCCAGATTGTAATACTAATAAACACTCGTTTAAAATTACTTTCCGATTTCGATGAAATTTTTCATTTCTTGTTTTAAAACAAAACAACTCACGTTTACTGAATCTAAATCGATTATTGTTAAACACTACCTCCAATAAATACAGCTTTTATAATGAAAATCTAATGAAACACGAGTTATTTCACTAAGAGTTAAGAATACTTATTCTATATGTCTAGACTTAAAATTATTCTTAGTACTTAACTATCTTACTCAACAAATAACTCCAACATCCTATATGCTATCGCTACACGGCAACAAAATGTGTGGCTATAATAAATTACAACCACATGTGTGATCCAAAACAAGGCAAAATAATCTACAGGTATTTATGACAATCTGCTTAACTTAACGTATGAACCTATTGTATTAAATATAAACTACCTATAAAGTAAAATCAATCTAAGAGCATGATACAGATGATGATGATGATGAATAAAAAAAAGTAATATCCTAACCATAACTAACATAACTATAAGAACCGGGTAAGAAACTAGTAAAAATCTAGTAGTATCCAAAGGTCAAAATAAAGTCAGATGGCAAAATTAAAAGGAGATCTATGTTCGAAAGATTATGATGATGATGATGATGATATCCTGGTCACGATGATGATGATGATATCCTGGTCATGATGATGATGATGATATCCTGGTCACGGCCCACCAAAATGTACTGTATCCTACCTACCTTAACCTAACCTAAAGCTGACCTAAATATGCTAACTCTAAACCTACCTATCTAACTCTGAAACTACTCATCCTACCTACTCCTCACATCTGACCTGATACTCTACTAATCTACAAATACTCATCATAATCAAATATCTAATGCCTACCTAACTTTAGCACACCTAAACCTAGCTATGACCTAACAAAGACCTAGATAAAATTCTAATAAGACTATTGGTAATATAACGTAAATTTTGCTTTGTTTGGATCGTTGATTTGGCCAAGTAATCATCTAGTGATCTTAAAGGAACCCACGTGATGTCCGGAGCTAGTAACCTTAAGTTCTTTTCACATAATAGGATGGAATTATTTGTCTTTCTAAACTTATACTAAAATAAACTAACATCTAAAATATTTAACTACGTCTATAATATCAGTAATTAAGACAGACAAGATAACCTACAGCTAAGTTTAAAGTTTTCTAATTGGAATCTTACTAACTGACTTCATAAAAGGTGAAAGTAATAAAAATATGTTTTATATACCAAAAGTTTTTGTTTTTGGGGTTAAAGTGCACGCTCCGCCCCGCGTGGCACAGTAGACCTCGTCTCCTGACTGGGCATCTCCCTCCCCATAGTTCAGAAGGAACTTTCTTCTTTTTTTTTATATTCTTTTGGTCATCAGTCTTAATATAGCCTTGCAACGCTATTGCTGGAATCATGAGAGGACACATTTGCAAAGGGATAACTTTACATTTATAACAGGTATATGAATATCTCACAAATATCAAAATTCTAATAACTGTATAAAATAATATTCTAGTCCTCTAAGTTCCTTTTATTCCACGCTAGGGTCTTCTAGCCAAATTATACGGAATAACAATGAAACAATATCGTCCAGACTTAGGAGATAGGTATTTTGGATTCGCCTTGCTATACCAAATATACCAAAGATCGTGCTTTGCTTTGATCAAGCCTGCCCAATAAGGTCACTGTCAACCGATAATTAAGGTGGATTCTTTTGAATCAAGACAACAGAATATTATTGTATAAAGCTCACAAAAAGAGAAAGCTAATACAAATAATTTCATTTCGTTAATTGTGAATAGCTATTTTTAGTCTAGTCCACAATTGTCTGAATCTACCAACGTTTCGGATATTCGACCCGGATAATATGATGGAAAGAAACGCCAAGTATCCACCGTGGGTCGGGAAGTACTTAATATGTAAATATGTCTGTAAGTAATTTAGTCAGTAGTCATACTCGTATCTAGTAAATCATACAGTCAGTATTAATGTCTAATAAGTCATTCAGTCAATATTTATGTCAAATAAATCATTCAGTCAGTAATCCTACCTAACCTACTTCACTTACTATAAAATCAATACTCTATCCTACTTCAGTACCAATAACTAACAAGAAAAGCAGTACACTTACTCATACTACTCTCCACTAATCATTACCTATCAAAATATAAAACAAATCTGACTAAAACGCTTTGAAGAAAAGCAGTACACTTACTCATACCACTCATCTTCAGTAACTATTACCTACCTAAATATGAAACAAATCAAACTAACTACCTTGAAGTAAAGCAGTACACTTACTATACCACTCAACCTCACTAACCAAAGTAACCTAGTCCTATCAGCTATACTAACCAACTTCTCTGTACGATAATGCAAACTAGAGACCCGGGTCTCACATTTAAATTACTCGCGATATTTTCCGATTGTGCAATGGAAAACTCCTAAGCTAAAGCTACATAAGTCGGGTAAGGAATCCCTTAGACCTAACACCTATTCCTTGTGTGCGTAGCTATGTCTCGCGATAGGGATTGGGACAGCGAGGACATAGCCAAAATAAAAGTGAATATATAAATATATAGATGCACTAGGTCAAGACAATGGTCACTTTGAATAGCCTGGTGTAGCTACCCAAACCGACAAATGTCCAGGGAGCTAAAGGTTTGTGCTTGAATATAAACAAACCCTGCCGTCACTCCAAACAGACAGAAAAACGCCGACCGCCGAACTAAATACGCTTTCTAGAAACAAAAGTCTGTCAGTTAACACCGCGAGGTGACCTGCCTTGAGTTCTAGAAATCCAACCCGACTCTGGCTGAAACTTGGATTAGGTCCTCAAAGAAAACACACACCCACAAACTATTATTAAACTAATAAAATACTAAAACTGCAAAACCCCACTAACACAAAACAAACAACTAAAAGAAATATTAAAACTGCAAAACCCCACTAATAAATGAATACGGAACCCCACTCTAGCTATTAAAATGCACCATTCACCATCACAGCCAATACCATTACTTTAGAAATAATAGCACTAACCATGTCGGAGAACAAAAACATTTCACAACTAAAGTAAACTTCACTACCCCAATTGAACGCTAAACAAAACTCAAACCCGCAAACTGTAATTTTAAAAATAAACTATAACTGCTAACCCCACATTATTTATTAAATATATTATCTACCGAAATAAATCATACTAGTATTATAAAACACCAGCACAATCCACACCAGCAAAGAATACACTCAATAAATAAAGTAAACTACACTACTATTTTATCACAAAATTAAAAGAATTACACTTTTACAAACACTATAAAACGCTCACTATAATTTAAGAAAACCCCCCACTAAACTGAATTAAATACTATAAAGCCCAAAACTAGATGTAATGCATTATTTCCCAACTCAGGTCATACTAGCGGTCTAGACCTCTAGCAGAACCTAAGCTAGCAAACAATACGTCACAGCGTAACGTCTAACTAGAGAACCTTACTCCAAGCCCGTAACAAAATGAATGCCCTGATTTCTGGATTCCAAACAGTTTTATAGAATCAAACCATCAATATTTTGGCGTCACCTCCCAAATATGACTTAATTTTAATCAACTTTGCACCCTCTTTCTTAAAAAGACATAATGTTCAACATATGGTCAAACCCGCGTTACTTATTACCTTTCGACCCTATATTTTGTTAGCGTCGCCACTTGACTAAGAAAACTTTACAGGATGGTTTACAAACATGTGCATAACCAACTCTCTCTCTGTACTCTCTTAACCAATTAGAAATAAAGTTTAAATTTGAAAGTTATTTAAGTTACTCGATTGCAAAATAGTTATTATGTTTGTTTTCTAATAATTTATTACCCTACGCTGTGTTTACATTTTTTTAGCGATGTGAAATACTATCCCCGACATACAAAATGAATTAAAATAATAAAATAATTATGTTTACATAGGAGAGACATTTCAGATATAAGTAAGTACATATCTGACATGTTACAAAGGGGCACACTATTTTTGTTTAACGTTGTTTAAAGTATACCTACTTGAGGTATAAATAGCGAAATTAATGGAAAAATACTGGAAATACTATACAAATACAATTCAAATTGTATTTATGTATTAGCAACAAAAACAAAGGCCGTAGCAGGATAAGGGAAGAAAAAATGCCCTTGAATGATTAAGAGCTGTTTATTTTTTCTATAGTTGCTTTCATTTAGTTGTATAATTGTGCAAAGTTTGGTTAAAAAATTCCCAGTGGTTCAGCCGGGAAAAAATAAAAACAAAATTTATAAAATTTGACGTATCTCTAAAACTATAACTTTTTATCATAATATCTTTAATTCATTTTGGTTAATTAAATAGTACGTATGCCTTAAAAGAAAATTGAGTCTCTATCTTTACAATTTCTGTAAAAAACACGTAAGTCAAAATTTCAAAAAAAAGTTTTTTTGATTCCTGAAGGAGTGACCACTCTAAGTGACATTTCTAAAAAAGCCTTATTTAACGATCTGTCAGTCATATAAGTTTGACGGTTAAAATCGAAAAGCAACAGTGTCAAAATTAAAAAACTATGTTGGTCGGATTCTGTTACATTTTATTCTTATACAATTCTAATACAGCCAAAGAACTTAAACATAAATATTCTGTGTAAAGAACTAAAAATAAAATAAATTTATGGCATTTACTCGAATATGTATCAACTTAAAAATGTCTTTTACTTCTTATTTGAATCACTATCGCTATCTTCATTAACGGTAACACTAAGTAATACCGTTTCTCAAAAAAAATCCACTAAGAATTTCGGCAGGCTGCATGATTTTTGATAAATATCTTGCGTGCGATAGGTAGTACACAATAGGGATGATGACTGGGTTAAAAATATGTAATTCTATTTAGTCCGTCAGTTAGATTATGGATAAATATGGGACACGTATTTTTTGGTTTATCAAAATATTAAAAATCGACAAAGTTATAGATCTTCAAACTTCTGGAGTGGGGGCTTGTGACGTCACTTCTGAGTGAAAATTGTACTCAAGAGTGACGTCACTCGAAACTTCTAAGCACTTTATCCTCGTCAGTTTTTGTTTGTCAAACAAAACAAAAAATACGTGTACAATATTTTTTCATAATGTAACAGACGGACTAAACAGTTTTTTTTAGTCATCTAGCCTATTGCGGCAATGTGTGATCAACACCCTACCTACGAATGAATATATCTGGTGAAACGATAAGTAAGGCTTAATTACAAATAATGATGATTACCTATTTGAAAAAAAAGGTTTTATAAGTTAAAAGGCGACAATTAATACAAATACAGGGTGGTTTTCGATAATTTGTACATATTAAAAGGGGTGAAATTCCAACTGATTTTATCGGTACAAATGACTTTAATTTTTGTTTCTGGGCAAAAAATTTTTTTTACAGATTTTTACAGTTTTCTATGAAATTTTGGGCAGTACATCTGTTTGACGCAGTATAACTTTTGATCTTATTGTTCAAAGCTGTAAGAAAAAATGTTTTTAAGATCACAATTAAGTGCTAAACGAAAATAAGCATGAAAAAATGGTCACAATATTCGCAAACTTTCGAGAAAAACGGTGTTTTCCGTGAAAAAAAAACAGCCGTTTTTCACAATTATATTTTTTTTTGACGATTTTTTCTTCATGTCGGTGGTTTATTGTTATTGCTACTAAATAACGTGTCTATTGCCATGACCCTGCAATTTTTTCTTACAATTTTAAGCAATTAGATCAAAAGTTATATCGTGGCAAATAGATGTAGGTACTGCCGAAAATTTCACTGAAAGTTTAAAAATCTGTAAAAAAAAAACGAATGACCACAAACAAAAATTAAAATCAGTTTTACCGATAAAATTGGCTGAAATTTCACCCCTTTTCATATGTACAGATTATCGAAAACCACCCTGTATATTTTCAAGCCAATATTAATGGGAATGTCAAAAATTGATTTATTTTTAATTCTTTACAAAGAAGATTTATTTTTAAGTTCTTTGGCTGTATTAGATTAGATTAGTATAAGAATAAAATGTAACAGAATCCGACCAACATAGTTTTTTAATTTTGACACTGTTGCTTTTCGATTTTAACCGTCAAACTTATATGACTGACAGATCGTTAAATAAGGCTTTTTTAGAAATATTACTTAGAGTGGTCACTCTTTCAGGAATCAAAAAAACTTTTTTTTTAAATTTTGACTTACGTGTTTTTTACAGAAATTGTAAAGATAGAGACTCAATTTTCTTTTAAGGCATACATACTATTTAATTAACCAAAATGAATTAAAGATATAATGACAAAGAGTTATAGTTTTAGAGATACGTCAAATTTCATAAATTTTGTTTTTATTTTTTCCCGGCTGAACCACTGGGAATTTTTCAACCAAATTTTGCAAAATTATACAACTAAATAAAAGCAACTATAGAAAAAATAAACAGCTCTTAATCATTCAAGGGCATTTTTTCTTCCCTTATCCTGCTACGGCCTTTATGTTGTGATTTATTGATATACATTGTTTTTCATCTTTTCCGGGTAGGTTATTATAACACAAATAGAGCATTTCGCTTTTTTCCTGATGGCTTATTTTCACAGAAGTAATAAGCTATTTATAACAATTACCAAGTAATTAAGGGGATATTATCATAGAGCTCAATATAACAATAAAACTATTAAGGTATTCAATACCTAACTGGTAACTAAAGCGGTAAAACAAACAGAATTTCTATAAGTCGAAGTCTTTCGGGTTGTTAAGCCGATAAGATTGAGTCATTGTAATAAATTTTAATTGTAAATTGTCTGTGATAAATAAAGGTTGAACAAAACAATTGCCCCGATGGCGTAGCTACCGCAGGGCTGGACGGTGCCGTGCACCGAGGCCCCCAAGCTCAGGAGGCCCTCAGACCCTGGGGCCCCCCGTGAGAGGGCCTTAGCCAGCGACCAGGCTTATGATGCTACGCTTTGTCGTGCGATAAATAAATGATAAAGCATCCGTCATGTTCTTACAAATAGTGTATGAGAGTGACGGATGTTTTATCATTTATTTATCGCACGACAAAGCGTTGCATCATAAGCCTACAGAAAGAGCACGCGTCAGCAAACGTTAAGCTATAAAGAGACACGGTCGGATCCGGTGCGTTCCGTCCGGTGGCCGGACCTGAATGACGTAGTACGATTCTGTGCCCTGGCCAGCAATAAGAAGGCCAACCGTCCCGGTCTTGTGTTTCTGTTTACAATTGACTATTAATGTGCATTTTACTGATGGCCGTTGGGGCGTTAAAGTACTGGAGTAGCGACCACGTACTGGAAGACGAAGCGTTAGCAGGCCTCCCACAAAGTGGACCAACGATCTGGTGAAAATCGCGGGAAACCGCTGGATGCGAGCAGCACAATGCCGACAGTGGTGGAGATCCTTGGGGAAGGCCTATGTCCAGCAGTGGACGTCTTCCGGTTGATATGATGATGAATATGTGCTTTTTACACACATGCAAAATGAGCCGAAAAAAATACAGTTTATTTTGCACCTGAGGGGCCCTAAGTGTATTCTTAGAACTATATGGAAAATGTACCTATGATATAGGTGGCCTTAATTGGGACTGAGGTTGCTGCAAACGGGAACTCATGGCCAGTTCAGATACCTACACAATTACCAGCGTCAAATGATACATTTTCCCTTGTAGAAGGCTTACACCTTGTTTCCATTGTATTTTGGACGACGATCTATTTTCGGAATAGTTTTACCTACCATAATCATGTTAACATTTTGGGAACAGAATGTTTTGTTTGTTTTAGTTTTCAATATAGGTAAGGTTAATTGTTTAAAACCCCTTGAACCATTGAAGTTAACTGACCATTCATCGATATTTTTGTATGAAGAAAATACCGGTATCCGAGCCCTGGTTTAAAGTCGAGTATTTTAAAATTGTTAATATTGTTTGTTACTATATATTTATTGATTGCTGAAAAAAAAAGTTGTTGACATGTAATATTTTTTTTGTAATGACTACATACAGTCAATTAGAGGATCTAGTGTTGCGTCCTATACCGAAACAGGAAATACCTATAGTAGGCACATTATGTTCTTTCCTTCCTGAAAACATACATATCAAACTTCCAGCGCCCGGTCATGATTTTAACGAAAGTACTAATTAGGGTTCCGTACCAAAATGGTAAAAAAGGAACCCTTATGGTGCGACTCTGTCTGTCTGTCTGTCTGTCTGTCTGTCTGTCTGTCTGTCTGTCCGTCTGTCACAGCCAGATATCTCAGGAACTACTGCTGCTATCGGTTTGAAATTTGGAATAGTGTTAAAAGTAGCTAACCCGAGCTTATTGGACATAAAATAAATCTTGTACCTTTTTTACTTTTTTTTTAAAGGGCTCCGTAATGGGATTTTCAAAATTGAAAGTAGGGCTTATATATCGAGTGGGGTATCAAATGAAAGAGCTTAATTTGTAGATTAAAATACCATTTTTATTTTTTTTCTTAAATAAATAGTTTTTGATTTATGGCGAAAAAAGTTTTAAAAAATACCATTCCCCCCCTATTATCTCCGAAGTTACTGATCAGAAAAATGTGTCATAATTACCAATTATTAATGTCGTCCTAAATATTACAGGAAAAATATAACGGTTTTCCTCACTTGCACCGTTTTTGAGAAATTTGCAAAAATCATAACACATACTTATTTGCTCCTACTAAACTAATCGCCATACAGTTTTTCTTGAACTATTCATGTATCTACTTATTAGGATTATTATTATTATTAGGAAGACCGTTATATTTTCTCTTCCTAACTTGAATACTTTTTAAAAATTTACAAAAATCTTAACATATTAGTTCTACCCTCCCTACGAGAGCCATCTAGCGGAGAGTAGCAAAACTAAGCGATGATTTATTTCAGATTATATAAAAAATGTCTATTAAATACAATGATCACTCATTAGGAATCGGGAAAAAAACATAAAGTAACAATAATTATTAAAAACTATAATAGGAGTATGTTAGGAAATTTGACACTAGTAAATACCACTAGCGCCATCTAGGGACACAAATCTAAAATAAGGTAGCTTGTGGCAAAAACTGATACATGAGAACTAACTTAGTTGACAAACAATTATTTCAATCAGCCAATAACAAAAAGTAACGTTTAAATTTAAATTACAAGTAAAATTTACGCGCTATTTAGTATCAATAGATGTCGCTGTAGCATACGCTGCATCGCGCTGTTAAGATTTTTCCTGGTTGAATAGAGCTAAAGCGGGTTTAAGGCAGGATTGCTGTTAGTCGTAAGGTTGGTCTACTTATTAGTTTATACGGAACCCTCGGTGCGCGAGTCCGACTCGCACTTGACCGGTTTTTTTTTTAATTTAATGAAGTCCACAGCGTTATTATTATTGAAATAAATACCTATGCATCATCACTACACATATACCCATGTATAGATCCAAAATTGGGTTCGTAAGTCTGTTGGTTTGTTCTTTTTTCATGCAACTATGGCCCTAATAACAGATAAGCTGTAATAAGAGTTAATACCGCCGCCACCGCCATTATACCTCCTTCCTGGTTGGGCGCTTTAAGGGTCGTATAAGCTCTTATAGGGAACGTGCGCGAACTATAGGTGGCAGCACTAAACGACAAAAGAGACACGGGAGGACAATCAAGGAAACTATCGCCCCTGTCAAATCAAGCTGTCAATGTCAATGATAATTTATGTACCTAAGTGTCAATGTCAAATATAGTAAGTCGTAGCTACACTGACGTTAATCGTCCTTCAACGCGATACATTCACGTTATTAACGGCGTTTTCGTCAATGTGGCCCCAGCATGAGAGGGTATATGATTTAGATTGGCGGCACCAGTTGGCAGCACCTTCGTCGTGCACGTTCCTTATACATCTTATGTGCTACTTGGGCTCTTTGGGGAAACAGTCCTAGCGTTTTATTGGGAAGGCATAAGCCGTTCCCAAAGACAACCCTGGATCTAGGACTTTTCTGAGACGGGGCATAAACTTGGTGTGTCGCACCTCTTCTCCGGCGCCGAGATAAATTCTTTCAAAAATCTCACTAAAGTATATGAATTTGGCGCCCCCTAAAACTGCCACTCGGGATAAGTGCCCTGGTTTGGACGTTTTTATTATTTTATTATTATTTATTTATTGACACGCCAACAAAACACAGACTAATTACCTACAAGCAAATAATAAATAAATTTAATGCCACACCTGGCCATAAAGTAGCTTTTTCCGCACGCTACGCGTACGGAAAAAGCCGCTCTCTGTCCAAGTGTAGACATAAAATGATGTACACAACACGGGAGGTAATAAAGAAAGCCTTCGATCGCATATTTACGTCCCTCGCTTGCAGCTCGGGCCGCAAACTTCTGCGATCTCAGCCTTTCTTTGTATTACCACCCTAGTTGTGTAATGTACTATAGGAACCGAGCCCAGCGTGTACCTCCATTACAGGAGTGCAACAGCATTCACAATAGATGATGGTTTTTTAAAGCTAAAATACTACACTTAACAATTATGATTTAAATATTTAACCCTTAAATGCATGGTGTACGATGCATCGTACATAACCAAAATATAGTTAGTGTTTGAAAACTAGATATATGTATTATGTTCTTAAGACTGGTTTTACAAGGAAAACTAACGCATTTTCACATTTATTACTGATTTGTTGGAATAACTGTATTAAAAAATAGTTATTAGAGTTTTTGAGCAAAATGGCGGCAATTTTGAAAAAGTTAAATATTTAAGGTTTTCGTTGAGTGTGTTTTTAACGGTTTTTAACAAAATAAGTAATTATTTTTTAGTATAATGTTGTAGAACATATCATAACGATTAAAAGTTTACTAAATTTAATAAAGTTCTCAGTCTATAAGTAAACAATATTTGATCATGTGGATCTAGACTACATTTGATTATTAGTGCAAAAATAACCCAAAAACTTGCTATAGTTATTTTTTTTATTTTTCTAGTGTTTCTTACACCATTAAGTAGCCACATATGTTTTTTGGTAACGATAAAAAAAATCATGCATTTAGGGGGAGCTAATAATGATGATAACCCACTTAATGTATCTGTTTAGATGCGGTTTGCATGCAATTTGGAAGTTTTGGAACGGCGAGAAGCAGCCCATTAACTGTATACTCCGGCTCGCACGCCCGCAGTGTAGTACCAATTAGGTCATAACACTAGTGCAGGGCAGGTTTAAGATTTAACTCGGGTAGCTACTGGAGTCCGTAACATAAATAATAAAACAATATAGGTACAATTTTTTATAATAAATATATACCTACTACAATTATGTGAACAATAAATTAGAAAGGTACAGAAGTTTTGTTGCTTGTAGGGTTCCGTACCTCAAAAGGATAAAACGGAACCCTTATAGGATCACTGGTGTGTCTGTCTGTCTGTCTGTCTATCACAGCCTATTTGCTCCGAAAGTACTAGTCCGATTGAGTTGAAATTTGGTACATATATTAAGGTAAATGACCCAAATATGGGCATGTCACGAAAATATATGAATTTTAATCATGGGGCCACTTTTGAAGGGTCAACTAGAAAATTAAAAAAAAGTTAGCAAACTATATCGTGTGACATATTAAATAAAAGGGCTTACTATGAGAATCTCACATATATATTTCTTTATAATTTTTATATAAATATCTTTGAAGTTATTTCAGAAAATAGGCAAAAATTGATCATTCCCCCCCCCCCCCATTATCTGCGAAACTATTGTACTTAGAATTTTGAAAAAAAAAATGGAAAATAGTCCTACACCTATAGATTACAGAAACCCTATAAGAAGTCTGTGCAACAAAGTACAATTGTTTTGTTTTGAACGTACGGAACCCTCTCCACGCGATCCTAACTCGCACTTGTCCGGTTTTTTTTATAATCATGCTATAAAATGACGTTGCTGAAAAATCATAATTCTCTGTAGAATCATCATCATCATCAAAATAAATGACACACTAAAACATAATGCGAAAATAAATATTATATATATAGGTGATTTGAAAAATATTTGGTTTGTTTGGATTACTAAAGGTAAATTCTTTTAATTTTGGTGAAATACGCGATTAATAAAAAATAAAAATAATGGGGAAGAAAACATTGGGTAATCAAGCTATACAGCCTAAAATAGTAGATTGTGTCACAAGGGAGCAAAATGATGTATTTACGGCGAGGGCGTACTCGAATCCTGAACGAAGCGAAGGATTCTAAAGTAGAATCCGGAGCGCAGCGAGGGATTCAAGTGTTAACGCCCGTGGTGGAAATAATTTTGCTACCTTGTGACACATACGCTTTTCACACCGACTATGAGGAAAATTCAAATACAAACGCTACCTACCAAAATAACGAAATATATACACTTACGGACAATAAATTCGGGTCGTTTTCTATATAAGTATTCATAGAAAGTAACCCGAATTCATTGTCCGTGAGTGTAGGTAATCTAAGAGCATCACACATTATTAATCACGAAAATACCACTTCCATATTATATTTATGGCCCTCGCCTGCGGCTCGGACCGCAAACACCCGTAATCTGGGCCATTTCTTATTATACCGCCCTCTGTGTGTAATATATTAATAAAACTGTCTATGGTATGGCATATTCTAAGTGGGTTCAAACTAAAAATACCCTGTTGTCCTTGAACAGAAAAGTACCACTTTGATCCCTCTTATTTCAACCAAATTTGATACGAATCACACCGGGTGTGGTGTAGTCCCAGCAGCAGCTGAAGATTGGAATGTCTTACAATGTATTACAATGTAATAATTAATTTCATATTAGAGGCATCACCCCTTATTAGCCTTGACATTAATGCTTGGCATTAATCCTTTGTATTTCTTTATTTAATTATTGTGTAATAAATCATATGAAAGCCAGTATAAAAATGTATGTCTGTAATAAACGTTCATTATTCCTACGAATCTCGTATTGTTAGTATCTACCAACACCGAAAACTTCACGGGTATGGGAGCGTTAGGCGTTTGAACGATGTTTTCTACCTAAAATTACGATTTACGACGGCTCCCGAAATATTGCAAATACGCATAAAGACGACCGTTGGATGCCGCGAGCATGACGTCAGGTCTGACAAATAATGGCGTATCACAGCGATTAAGCTACTTCTGTCTAATATGATCTTCTTGTGTAAGCCAGAGTTACCGAGTTTGTGAATGCTAGGCTAGTATAACTTTACAAGTATACTTTATTGCACACCAGAAAAACACATTAGAAGAGGTACTTACATAATTAGAACAATTTAAATAGGTAGACAACAGGCGGTCTTATCGCTTAAGAGCGATCTCTTCCAGACAACCTTTGGGTAGCGGAATTGACACAAAAATAAACCAAAAAACAGTCGGTGGTGCGAAGGGTAACAAGAGCGAGGGCTAATTTGGTACCAAAAATAAATAACCGCAGGGGCATAAACATAAATAAAATAGATATATAAACCTACATATACATACATAAATACAAATAAATAAATAGGGGAAAAAATTAACCTTTACTCTGGGAAGTATTGGGTTTAACCCTGACGGTTTCTGTGGTATCCAATATCATACCAAGCCACAATGCGTGCTTTCCGTTAGAACGCTTATTTAAAAAAATATTGGCTTTCCTGTGGACACACAATAGTTGACGGGTTTTTTTATCATACGAGTTGAAAATAAAACTAGTTATATACTCAGGTCTACAGTCCTTGAAACTGTGCAAAAATCTAACTTCTAAGTTAACGTAAAAAAGGATACGGCCATTTATGCCGCAAAAAACCTATATTTCGATACTCTCAAGGGAATGAAAATTTATAGGGTACTTTCCGTTGAGCTAGAACTATGAAATTTGGCAAGTAATACCGTTTTATACTACAAGCATAGGGAAAAATGTGAAAAGTATACATTTGTAATTAAATCATTAAAACAAGTCTTTATTTAAAGTGTTTGTACGGAGCCCTCGGCGGGCGAGTTCCGACTCGCACTTGTTTTTAGGGTTCCGTAGCCAAAATGGCAAAAACGGAACCCTTATAGTTTCGTCATGTCCGTCCGTCCGTCCGTCCGTCCGTCCGTCCGTCCGTCCGTCCGTCCGTATGTCACAGGCATTTTACTCAAAAACTACACGATGGATATTGATGAAATTTGGAATATAGGTGTCTTGTATGAGCTGCTACTTAGTTTGGTAGTTAAATAACTAAAATAATTATTTTTAAGGGGGGCACTCCATACATATTACAGAACCTAAAAAAAAAATTTTTCAGAAAATATCAACGTGTGCTATATAGTTCGACAGCTCTTTCAAAAACATTTTAAGGTTCTTAAGTAATGTTTTTGATTAAATGAATACCTTTGGAAATAATCGCTCCGAAAGTTGTGAAAATTGTGTCCCCCCCCCTCTATTTTCTAAACCGTGTGTCCGAAAAATACAAAAAAAATATCAAAGATAACGCTTAATTAATACTTTCAACGAAAATTATTTTCAACAAAATCGGATTAACCGTTTTTGAGTTATTGCCGATAAACTGCGCTTCTCAACAAAAGGACGTAATTGCTATGAAGATACGCTCTTTTGTTGTTGTAATTTTTTACATCGTATTTTTTACCTTATAGTTATTTCCCTTATAGTTACGGCTATGGAACCCTACACTGAGCATGGTCCGACATGCTCTTGGCCAGTTATTTTGTTGTGGTCCATAGCGGCAAAACGTAACGTTTGTCATGTGTAGTCATAAATATACCTACTGACTTTGACCTATATGCGTCACACGATTTTTCAGATTTTCAGACCCCCCCCCATGTCACACCTTTTCCTAACATATTTCATCTTTTTAATACAGGCTGTCCAATGCACAGTGGCCATGGGTGTCACGCTCGCGTACTATTTGGATGACTTCTAATAGGTCAGTATTAATACTTACTTACACGTAATTTATGCATTTACATTTATTTTGTTTTGATAACACAATTGTAGCCTTGTAGTCTCAACAAAACAAACATTTACGACTATATTGCATTATTATTGTGTATATTAAATCAATGCTATATTGGTATAAAATATATTATAACCTAGGTACTTACTATTGAAAATCGATGAAAATCAACTAGGTTACTACTGAAACTAAATCAAGCTATATTCATGTAAATACGCCTGTAACATAAATGTTTAGCTACAGGTTTAGCACAGTAGCATTGTCAATATCATTCAAATGATAACTCATACAAAAACATGCCGAAAATGTGTGATACGTTGCGTACCTAGGTACCGACGTTTTTGTACTATTTTGTACCAGACATAAAAAATGTACCTCGCTAAAATCTTAATTTTAACGCAAATAAAGTAGTCAGCCATTTTGACGGTCGGGGTGGCTGGATAACTTTGGTTTCACCTAGTTAGAGGTATTATATTTTTACACTAAAATTTAGTATCTGCACCCTGTAGGTAAGTGCATGTTTTTTTTATTCACCTATGGAAGTATACTGTATTGAGAATCTTTTAATGAGAATCAACAACGACAGCATAATTTTTTTTTAAAGTGTAGTGTTAAAACCTGGAAGTACATTTTGAGTACAATTTTTACATCGGCGTCTGTTACTCGAATTTGCATTTTTGGGAGTACGTTCTGTACGGACCAGTTTTATCTGCGAAGACGTATAAATTATTCTATGCTAGGTACTAAACAGTACAATTTGAGTACCTACTATTGTATGTGATGATGATGATTTATTCTCAGAAATAAAATATGGTCGGTACTTAACGTATCACACCCGAAGATAATGTATGTAAGACAACATTTTAATATATCTTATGCAACACTGCAACTAGAATGTCTGAAAAAACATTGTTAGCAAATTGACTGACATTACAAACGCAAAGTTAGTGTCATTGAATAAAATTTCCTTAGATTAATCCATTCGTCGCATAATTTCACTATGGCATAATACAACTTTAGTGTTAAACATAATAATGTCTTAGGCAGTTTTTCAAATTGTAATATGAGTAGTTGTTAGTTACCTGAAACCCCAGCAGCGATAGCACACAAAAACAAAATCCAAATCTTCATGTTAACTCATCTGCGTCACAAAAGTTATAGTAATTAGTTCCTTTGTATACTAATGTACAGTTTTTATTTGTATATATTAAACGCTTGTGAATGGACAATGTGTATGAACGCGAACGTTCAGCGCGCGCGCCGGTCGGAAGTAGACTGTCCCGTGTATGTATGAGTATGAGTTGATGATAGGCTATCATTTGCGTGAATGTATGGAGCACACTCGAAGGGTGTAATGGTTATTAATATTATGCATGAGAACAAACTAAGACTTTGTAATAGGAGCAAGTTTTATTGTGAATGACTTTGCTTTTTCTCATCTGGCCTGCAGAAAAACAATATACTTACATGATTGTTGTGATATTATAGAAGCTTCGAATTATTGTCGTGTGTACTTTGTTGATTATTTCTTTTTGATTTTGTCCGTCCACAAGAACATTCAGTGGGTAATATTACATACGAAAGAAACATGATGTTTCTTTATTTGTTTTTAATGCGGGTAAATTACACCACAGTTTAAGTTACATATATAGATAGATACAAGAAATCAAAGTACATAGAAAAATTAAATGTTACTCACCTGTGGTCCAGAGTCCAGACCGGGAATCGAACCCGGTACCTCTGGATGGGTCTCTGGTAAGGCGCTGGGCCGGAAATCCAGAGGTACCGGCTTCGATTCCCGGTCTGGACCACAGGTGAGTACCATTTAATTTATCTATGTACTTTGATTTCTTGTATCTATATATATACAGGGTGGTTTTCGATAATCTGTACATATTAAAAGGGGTGAAATTCCAACTAATTTTATCGGTAAAAATGACTTTAATTTTTGTTTCTGGGCAAAAAATTTTTTTTACAGATGTTTACTGTTTTCTATCAAATTTTGGGCAGTACATCTGTTTGACGCAGTATAACTTTTGATCTTATTGTTCAAAGCTGTAAGAAAAAATGTTTTTAAGATCAAAATTAAGTGCTAAACGAAAATAAGCATGAAAAAATCGTCACAATATTCACAAATTTTCGAGAAAACGGTGTTTTCCGTAAAAAAAACTGAAGCTTGCAGCCGTTTTTAACAAATTATAATTTTTTTTTGAGGATTTTTTCTTTAAGTCGGTGGTTTATTGTTATTGCTACTAAATAACGTGTCTATTGCCATGATCCTGCAATTTTTTCTTACAGTTTGAAGCAATTAGATCAAAAGTTATACCGCGGCAAACAGATGTACTGCCGAAAATTTCACTGAAAGTTTAAAAATCTGTAAATTAAAAACGAATATCCACAAACAAAAATTAAAATCAGTTTTACCGTAAAAATTAGCTGAAATTTCACCCCTTTTCATATGTACAGATTATCGAAAACCACCCTGTATATTCAGTAATTTAAGTAATTACTACTACTTACTATTATTGTTTAGAAACAATAGGTAGTGAAAATTTCACGGTCCCATCATAAAGGAAGGAAATCAGTGAAGGTAAAGACGATGATCATTCAAACTTAAGGACCGTTTGTTTGTTCATCATGAAGATGTAAGAATAATATTGAATGCCCTCACTCACGACACACTTATTTCAATGAATACTGCCCTCAGTCCCATACTGTCCATTTTTATCTCGAATGAATGTTTTTAACTCAAGTCCTACCCAGTATTAGTTAATTTACGTGTAACATACTGCTATCCGTCGGGTTTTTTGATGCCGTATACAGGTTGCAAAAAATCTATGGGCCCTGGAGGAGAACTATTTTAAATCCTTTAGTTAGCTCGTTTTACTGCAAGAAAACATTCCTTTATATTTATAAATTAAACAAAACTGCATTAAAAGATTTTCTAAAATTCGCTTGTCTGACCCAGGAATCGAATCAGCTAAAAATTAAAAAATAAGCACTCATCATTTTATATTACTAATCGATAGGACTAATGGTCAGGATAAAATCTCTCTAAAACATTTGGTCTTACAAGTAAAAAAGATCGTGAAATCTATCATTAATTTTATTTGGCCATCAATTTTAGTACAAAGGCCAAGAGAATTTAAAAATCTATGAATGCAGTTTTGTTTCTTTTTAAAAATAAAGGAATGTTTCCTTTAAGTAAAATGAGCTAACTAAAGGATTTAAGGTAGTTCCCCTCCAGGGCCCATAGATTTTTTCCACCCTGTATAATAATTTTAACATTTCAGATTTTCTAATTAAAAATATACCTACAACACATCCTACCTTAAGTAGGTACAATAATAATAATAATAATAAATAAATAATAAATATTAGGGGACAATCTTACACAAATCGAACTAGCCCCATAGTAAGCTCAAATAAGGCTTGTGTTATGGATACTAGACGACGATATATTTAATAGATACATACATACAAATACTTATATACATAGAAAACATCCATGACTCAGGAACAAATATTCGTGCTCATCACACAAATAAATGCCCTTACCGGGATTCGAACCCAGGACCTCTTGCTTCATAGGCAGGGTCACTACCAACTAAGCTAAAGCGGTCGACACAATGTATCTGTTTAAATCTGTATTGGATCAGATACAACACAGAAACCGACCTCTATAATGTTGTTCCAGTATTACTCAGGGTTATCTTTTTATTAATTATTATTTATTATTCACTAGAAATTAAATGAATACTTAATATGTATGTATGTAAACACTTTATTGCACATAAAATCATACAGAAACAGTAAAAATAACAATGGTTATGTATAAAGGTGAACTATTATATAATTATTTATTTTGTTGGTATATAGAATTTAAATAATTAACACAATAATTTAACAAAAACCACAGTGAAACATTAGGTACGTAGTTTAGTTGAATAAAAAACAATGAATACCATGTCGTTGCATAACGCTCTGAAAAATAAAATATGCGTCATAATTTACACATAATGATACAGTGCCACGGTTACGTGTGCATTACAGATAAGTAATGAAATTGTTATTGATAGCCTTTGATAGCGCTTTTCTGTGAAGCAGAAAACTGATGTAAACTTTACGATGTATACTGAACTTTCTGTCTATGTTGTTTGCGACTAAAATACTTTACCTACAACATTGCTTTTTGGTGGAGATCTGACATTGACTTCATTTAGGCATAAAATAAGCATTATTAGTACTTTGTTTTGAACGACATTCTTTGTAGATGACTTTGGTAGGTATATTGAAATAAATAAAATGTATCAGACTTGTTTAAATGCTGGTTTAGAAACACGGTTTATAATCCTAGGCACATGACGTACGACTCATATAACTACATACAAATAAAATAACATACCTAAGTTTTATAAAGCAGATAATCTTTTTCGACAAATAACTAAGTATTGGTTTAATGGCATCGAAAATCGTTCTCTGTAGTAAAAATAAATTATTCAACGCTAATTCGGTAGTTCTACTAGCGTGTCAACCGCTCTAACTTACCTGGTCCCATTGTAGAGGTACCTGGTATTCTACAAAATGAACGGATATGGTAATTCTAGCCTGCAGGGAAATAGTCAGAAATACGGGTAGTCAGAGCGGCTGAAATGCTGGTCAAACTATCCAATTATCAAATTCAGTTTCCAAAACTTTAAATCCATTGAGATTTACTTATTTTCTTGCCTTTCACGATTTTTATCTATACACATATTATAAACCCTCTGTAGGTAATGCGTTCAAAAACCGCTAATTACGACCAGCATAAAGATTTTTCAGACACAAATTTCTAATCTGTGAAAATCTTGTTATTCAAATTTCGAACATCTCTGAAAAACAAAGCAAACATAACACCTCAAATCGAATATCAGTCGAAATTACGTTTTATTCAAAATTAAATGACAATTGCAAACAATCGAACGATATGATAGTAAGGCCGATTTAAGTTAAGTGTGTCTCTGAATTAAAAAAAACTACGGATGCGTGAAATGGGTGAAAGACGTTTTCATTTACCGCCATTTAACATTTTTAATTTGCGGTTTTTGAACACCTCATACAGAGCTTTTAATACTTATATGTGTACATAAAGCAGGGTATGTAGGTAACTGTACATAATTATGCATTAAGACACTCGTGTGATGTTACCTATTACGAAACTCATCTGTCAGCACGTTTCTTAAATCCACACTCGTATTTTAATGCCTTTCAGTCACCTAAACTACTATGCAATGTTTGTTAGTATGCTAGCAAGTTTAACCCGTCAAGTGTCCGACCCTCTGAAGCGAAATGTGCGGGAAATGTCCCATACAAGCAAAAAAGTTCCGATTTCTCGCGGGAGATAAGAATTCTACCTACCTTAGATATAATTATATGTGACGTGTTATATATCGTTAGAAAGCTAGATAAATTTCGAGTTTGATTCAATTAATTTTAGACATGCCACTTACTTGTATTGAGAGACAAATATTTTTATTTTCCACGACTTGAAGTTTTTGCACAAACCGCCACAATTCATTTACGATTAGCACTTAATTTATAGCCACATATCACATTACACACACACTACAATGAAACTGGCCAGTTTACGCGTCGATTTTACATAATATAACTACCACAACACTTGTATTTATTTCACAACAAGCATTTATTTACGTTGTTGACAAAAATGCGTGCGAACCGGCCATTGATGCCATACAATTCGCATACATTAGCCGCCATTGCAAATATTGCGACTTTCAAAAGTTTCAGACTTTTTTTGCTAGAATATTTAGTCGTGCGGCTAAATTTTGCATCAAAAATATAAACTTTATTTAATTGCGAGTAATTTGATATAAATTACATGGTATAGGTAATCACTAACCGTTTAAAAGATTTCGACATGTTTACACAACACTCGGATCACAACAAATCTTTTCAACTGTCAATATGGCGGACTGAATTCAAACACGGAGTTTAAAAATTTTTGCAGCCGCCAATTCTCAATTCTGATTGGTTGAAAAATTAAATTTGGTTGCAACAATAACTGTGATTTGCTAGTAAAAAAATTCAAGACTGCCAACCAAATGCATCGCAGCAGAAAAAATGGCCCAATGAGCGGCCACCTCTGCGCACTAACGTAGGCCACGGGACGCTACCCGCACAAAATTTCTACGCACTGCCGTTAGTGCGTGGGACGCTCGACGGGTTAAAGCAAATCTTGCAAGCTGAATTAGGACGACTTCTTGACGTTCGATTGGGCTCAAACATCAGTATACTTGCTGTATCTTACCCACAAGGGCAAGGGGCCCAGGTACAAACCAGGGCCCCTCAAGGTGGTCCGACCGGCGACCTGGTTCGACCCCAGGGAATGCCACGGCCCCCACCACCTGGTCAGAATTTTGCAACTGTCCGTAACACTTGCAAGTTTCTCAGCCTTCAAAAAAAAAACCCTTGTACCTTGCACTTGGTGTCAATGAAATAATATGGTAGGTACTAAGGAGCTGATCTGATGTTGCAGCCGAAAGGCGGCCATAGGATCATCTAAATTACATAAGATAAACCCATAGTGTTCGGGCTCATTTGATTGGTTTTGACATGCAATTTGCGACTGTACAAAAAAGATACAGTCGGCCATATAAAGCCTGTCTTAAAAAAAACTGACAGAAACTTATAAAATTTAAATAGGTAAGAAGACAATTCGACATTAAGAACCAGTGATGTCATTTATTCGTATTTCTATGAAACTATCTATCTGAGCTTTTTGATTCTTCATAAAAAAGCTGATTTGATCTGTTAGGAAACTAACTAGCCTATTCTTAACACAATCAGGTAAACCCGGGAGTATTTGAAATTGAAGGGAAAAGCAGAAAAGTACCGAGTGATGTACAAGTTGCATAGGTATTTACTTTTTTATGCAGTGTTTTGATTCCGGAAATAATTCAGGCAATCATTAAGTGTAGACTTAATCACGGATGTGCCTCTTCCGTTCTCTGTGAATGTCCATAAACAAAATCAAAAACTAGGTACGCTACAGTAGAAACTATTTAAATCAACATCATCGTGGACATATTGGTTTTATCTTTATATCACTCAATCACTGGCTTGGCACAACACGATATTAGAGTCTGTGCGGAAAGAGAATAGGATTTAGATTGGGGGCGCTGTAATGCTTTTCTACCGTATGTGCCGTATTTTCACGCCTATTCTCTTTCCGCACAGACCTACCTAATGCGCGGGCGACATCCGCTCGTGCTGGAAGTTCTCGCTGGATGCCTCCGTTGTATCACACTTCTCACCAACTCGGCGACACGATATCAATATGCGCAGGAGCTGTCTTCTAATGCTTCCTATATACAGGGTCCCTAAAATGCCCCCTCTGTGTCTCACAATCATGCCGCGGGTGGGATTGAATGCCTCGCGGGCCGGATTAGAATGCCTCGCGGGCCGGATCATAGGCCCTCAGGCTTTGGATTGGAACGGCTAGCGGGCCGTAGTTTGGAGACCCCTGAGCTAGTCTATCAGCTCTTTTTGCATGTATGTTGGTTTTAGGGACACCCGGTATATCTTGTTAATGTGTACACAATTTTCCGTGTTCCTCTAGCCAGGAAGCGGGATTTTTCCACACAGCGGTGAGAAAATGCCACTTACAAACTAAACATTGGTTAAATACAACAACGTCTTGGTTGATTTGACAAATGTTGCTTTAGTACTTTGTAGCTTTGTGAAACGGGCCACCGGGAGGATTTAACCTTCTATTCATATCCATTCTGTGTCCACCAATGCCCCCGTCGTGTGTGCGCGCACATGTCGCATGCGCCGCTGGATGATGACTTTATTAATAGCGATCTAGGCGAGTCGCCAACACACAAACAAAATTGTTTGTCAACATGAGAAAGCGACATTTTCCTTTTAGGCTACCACTTCGACCTTTTTATACTAGCAAACTAACTAGTACTTTTTGATATAAGTGCGGAAGGTATGTCATTTCTTACGAGTCCCACTGACCCACAGACTCGGGATGAGTGGAAATTACTCTTCCCCACGTGTATCAAACGAAGTATTTTAATACATTTGCGAAAAAATGTCGATGAAACAAAAATATGGCATCGGTTGTCGCCATTCAGCCAAAGCAAAAGAAACTATTTTGGGATGAAACATACAGAATTGAATTAAATTTAAACATGAAAAAGCAACAAATACTTGTTATTATATTACTATTACTTTGTAGTTTACTTATTTGCAAGCAAATGTGTTCCTTAGTATTCGGAAGTTAGCTGAAAAGTAAAAAGCACTAGTGCGCAATACTACCTACTTTATGCGACACCTGGCCATAAAGTGGCTTTTTCCGCACGCTGCGCGTACGGAAAAAGTCGCTTTCCGGCCAAGTGTAGACATAAAATGATGTACACAACACGGGAGGTAATAAAGAAAGCCCTCGATCGCATAGTACATTACACAACTAGGGTGGTAATACAAAGAAAGGCCGAGATCGCAGAAGTTTGCGGCCCGAGCTGTTTTATACCTTACACTTGGCCAGAAAGCGGAATTTTCCTTACGCGTTGCGTTTGGAAAAAGCCACTTTGTGGCCAGGTGTGGCATATGGGCATTTTTATTTTAAAATGTACGGTTAGGCGAAACTTAAGCTATGTTCAAATACCGTCTAACCTGTCAGTCCGTAACGAAATGTATGAAGTTTGACACTAACGGTCAGTTCTGTAACGACCTGCTAACTGTCAGTTAAGAACGCACTTTAAATAGAAAAGCCCATAAATTATATTGTTTTTACTAGAGCAATGATTTTTAATGGCAGTTCCATGCTAGGTAGTGCCGCTCTGATGGCAAAACTAAAATCATGTCTTGTCATTTCCATTTATGTACTTCGATGCACTTTATAAAATAGAATCCCTTCAAAAATCTATGTAATAACAATAGGCCATGTTCTTAAGTTTAGAACCATCAAAACTTGTGATATCTATCGGAAAAAATGCAAAGTCTGGCACAGGATTGTGAGCACTCAAGCCAACTTATTATCTAATATAGTTTCAGCCCTAACTATGTAGTAGGTAAAAACGACTCTTAATTTTCTTGATACCCAAATGTCATGATAATTGTGAAGAATAAATGAACAAAACTGCCAGGCGCATTTATTTATTCGTATACCTACTTATAATTTCTAGTGGCAATAGGCTAGTTTCCTAACAAATCAATTCGATTTCTTTTTATGAAGTGTCAAAACGGTAAAATAGCATGTAACTTCATGGAAAGGACCAAGAAATGACGTCACTGGTGCTTATGGTCAATTTGTGTCCTTATTTGAATTTTTTGTCTTTATAATTTCGTTAAAAGTAAGAAAATAAGTGAATCTAGATTTAGTTAAAATCTGTTTTGAAAGTAAAATTTGATAATTATCGCTGATTTTTTTTCCTACAGGAAACTACCGTAAAATAAAAGTTAATAATAAATAAATAATAGTAATTTCCATGTTAATTTATTACTATGCCATCTATGTCACGCGCCTTAAGTGGCACAGTGGCTGAGCGCAATTATGAAGATGTACGTTTAATCAGTATTTACTAGATGGCGCTGTTTTCAAATTTTCGTCATAGTTTAAATTGCTCCATATAGATGGCGTAGTAATAAATTGACATGCAAATGACTATTATTCAATATTAGTGACTTATTTTTACTTTTTCATAATGTAAGAACTTTTGGACTAGCCAAAATATGTAAATATTAAACGATTTTATTATACTTAATTTAAACAAGACCCTTTAGTAAAAACTAGCGAAAATATTGGAGCTTACCGACATTTTCTAACGAGTCACAAAGTCACAAGTAAGATTTATTTCAGGCTCGGTCTCTGATGAAATTGCTATAGAACATAAGGTACTTTTGTTAAAAAAAAAGCCAGCATAACCCAACGGCAATCGCAAATTAAACCATGACGCAAAACAAGGAAGAAAAGAGCGCCACGGTGTCCCGTGAGTGTTGCTGAACTAATTTCCTGCCAAAATTGGCCTTGTGTCGGTAACCTTGCGGGAAGGACGCGGCCTTGCGCCAAGGTCTCGTCCTTCCCACAAGGTCTCGTCCTTCCCGCAAGGTCTTGTCCTTGCCACAAGGCTACCGGGAAGGTCTCGGCCTCCTGAAGGCCACGGCCTTAAACCTCACCGACGAAACGAGGCCGCCTTCCGCGAATTTTTGGAGCATTGATAAGTGACGTCATAGATATTGTTCGTCATACGCTCAGTTATGATGATAACTTTAGACGAATTAGGCAGGCAACTTTTAAATTATTATTTTTTGTTAATTTTGGGGCGGGTTAAGTACATTTCGGATAGCTTGAGACATTATCGGGTATTAAAAAATCGGTATTGTAATTTTGGTATGCAGAAGGTAAATCTAGACTTAACTTTAGGGGTCGAGTTTCTACTTAAGGCAGGGTTTCTTAAACTGTGGTCCATGGACCCCTTAGGGGTCCGTGATACGAGAGCCGGGGGTCCGTGGCTATGCATACAACACAAACTTTCATGTGCCCTTAAATCTCTTTTTCTTTGATTGTATTCGAAAAGGGTCCGTCAGGTTTTCGAAATAATGTAGGGGGTCCGTGACCAAAAAAAGTTTAAGAACCTCTGACTTAAGGTGATTCAAGTCGGTCGGTTGCTGTCCATACAAACATAAAGAGGGTCATCGCTTGCTTCTCTGGCATCAATTACGTTTGAAATTCATTTTATTTTATAGCCTGATACATCTTATTTGCGCAAAATGATATGACAAGTCTCAAATAACAGAATTACCGTGCAATTAGACCTTAAAAGTCAGCGCCATGTATCAGCATCATTTGAATTGAAACTAAAGGTTTTTGCTAAACATTTTTTTTGCTTTTTTGAGAGTTTTCATGTCATTTCGCGCAATTAGAGTCTGTGCGGAAAGAGAATAGGCGTGGTGAAAAACGGTACTAACCTAACCAGTACGGCCACAGAACAGAAAATACGGCACATACGGTAGAAAAGCATTACAGCTCCCCCGAATCTAAATCCTACTCTCTTTCCGCACAGACTGTAATAAGATCAAGCTATAAAATAAAAACATTTCAAACATAATCGATGCCGTAAAAGCAAACAATGACCCTCTTTTGGTTTGTATAGAAAAGCGAACAAATGTAAATAACTATAATTAGGTCATGAAATGATTTGATGAGCTAATTATTGTTACTTGGCTCTCATTAAATGTACGCAGTTAACCTTTATCATCATACGTGTGCTAACTCGGGGCATGTATACTAAAGTGATTGATGTTGCAAAATATTTTATCGACAAAAAATTATATCGATGTACTGTCAAGATCAAGAATATCCAGATTCACTAATCCATGAGTGAATAAGTAAAATATTCGCGTGTTTTTGTTTTGGGCAGCATAATTGTCATAATATAGAACCTCTTTATAGTAGAGTCTGTGCGGAAAGAGAATAGGCGTGACGAAAAACGGAACTAACCTAACCAGTATGGCCACAGAACAGAAAATACGGCACATACGGTACAAAAGCATTACAGCGCCCCCCAAAATTAATCCTATTCTCTTTCCACACAGACTCTAGTAGAGGAATTTAATGCCCACATGTAGCCCACATGTATGCCCACATTTATTTATCAATATCAAATCCCTACAACGTGCCCCGAATGAACAAAAGACAATTTTTATCGAAACAATTTCTTTAATAAAAAAAAATTTTACATAAAATACAAATTCGATTTTAACTTCATAATAATTCTTAATATGTACTATGAACATTGGTTAATTGGTAACTGTCTAAACATTTATCACTAGCTAAAACAATTCTAAAATTAAACTAAGGTTATATACATAGGGACATAAACTCAAAGCATTTAAATCATGATAATGAATTCGTTATTATGTATTAAGTACAATAGAAATAAGTACATTAAAGGTAAAACGGGTACTAGGTCAGTTGAGACGAACCCTTACAAATTGAGACAAAATAATTTTGTTTAGTTTTGGCAAGAAAAATTATTCAAATAACTTACATAAAGGTCGACATACATTTAAAAGGGATACGAGTCATCCAATACTCCACACAAACAACATCGATTTGGTTAAAATTTGTTTTATTTTATACGTTACTTTATACTTTTTGTCTCCGGAACACAGCATGATGAGTCCCAATTTGTCTCAAAAACCACACAAACACGCACTCGGTCATTGATGCGTAAGCGCAATTTGTTATAGCCACTCGCTGGATTTTGGTAACAAATGTTACACATTTTGCACCCGGTATTTTGCTCTTGGTAACTTTAACCGAGCGGACTTTCGAAACTAAACTTCTATTAAATATGGATATATATTTTTTAGCTCAAATATCATAAGACTTCTTAGTTCTCGTGATGTTTTGTGCAAACAAAAATCTGGCCATAAAGTGGCTTTTTCCGCACGCTACGCGTACGGGTCATAAATCACATAAATGTAATAGTAGATACATTACACAACACGGGAGGTAATAAAGAAAGCACTCGATCGCATATTTACGCCCCTCGCTTGCAGCTCGGGCCGCAAACATGAGCGATCTCGGCCTTTCTTTGTTTTACCACCCAAGTTGTGTAATGTATCTACTATAACATTTATGAAGGAGGCCAAAATTCTTGTTGATGCCTAAAAAACGTACATTTTACATTTTCATGTATAAACTCTTACTCGTTAGTATAATCTCCAAAAGACATAATCGTCGACCGTAGGCTGAATTAGCGTAAGGGACATTGTTTTGCCTGTCCCTTACCATAATTCAGCCTACGGTCGACGATATTATTTTATAATTCAGAATAGCATACGCTCACCCTAATGATAACTTTTATCGAAATAAATGTGGGCCATGAATATAAAAAGCAATTTATTGGTAACGCAGTGGACTGTAAATTGGAGGCAACATAGGAACTGTTACGCAGTGGCAATTTGAGTAAGAAATTAGATTTTTTTGTATAAAAAGTCCAGGTTATCGAGAAAATTCATTGAGGCTTGTTTAAAAACTAACGTAAAACAGCACTAAAAATATTACGAGTTTAGTCCGTCAGTTAGATTATTAAAAAATATTGTACACGTATTTTTTCTTTTGTTTGACAAACAAAAAATGAAGAGGATAGAGTGCTTAGAAGTTACGAGTGACGTCACTCCTAGGTACAATTTTCACCTAGGAGTGACGTCACAAGCCCACTCCAGAAGTTTGATGATCTATAACCATTTCCATAATCTAACTGACGGATTAAATAGTATTATATAGTTTTAACCCAGTCGTCATCCCTATTCTGTAAAAGTGTCTATAAATTTTCATCTCCATTTTAGGCGCTAAAATGATTTTTGGCCCAAGGTATTGACTAAAAATGTAAATATCATTAAGGTCACTTTGTTAGACAACAAAGGCTACCTAATGATCTTCCACTTTAAGGTAGGAGTCGGTCGGTTTTCCATACAAACCTAAAGAGGGTCATTATTTGCTTCCACGACATCAATCGTAGTTGAGATGTGACTCATAACATAATAGCTTGATACCTACATTTTGTCTGCACGAAATGACATGAAAACTCGAAAAAAGCCAAACAACATAATTTTTTAGCAAAAGACCTTCGGTTCTGAATGATAACAGACGGTGCTGACCTCGAACGGCAAATTGCACGTTAATTCTAGTTTATTGTGCCTTCCCTTGTCAATTCGCGAGGATAAAATGTATCAACCTATAAAATTACACACATTTCCACCTCGATATCGTGGAAGCAAAATGATGACCCCCTTTGTGTTTGTATGTAAACCCGACCGACTCGAATCACCTTAAACGAAACTACATACATAGGCATTTAAACTGAAATTTGTCATGAAATACACTCACGGACAGTGAATTCGGGCCATTTTCTATGAAAAATTACGAGTACCTATATAGAAAATTTCCCGAATTCATTGTCTGTGAGTGTATGAAGTTAGTCAATATCGGAATGTCATACTCATGGTACCTAGATACTAAAATAAATAAATCTTACTTTAATAATGTCATTGCCATATCATCAAAAATCATTACAAAACCAGATTTTACACTAGGTTTGGGTTTGAGCATCACGCTTCTGTTAAGAGGTCACAAAGCTCTGTAATTTCAGTAAGTACTTAGGCTAATAATCAGTTTGATAATAAAACGTGTCATGGACTTATCTCTTCATAGCAGATACAAAATACTTTATAGAGTCTGTGCGGAAAGAGAATAGGCGTGGCGAAAAACGGAACTAACCTAACCAGTATGGCCACAGAACAGAAAATACGGCACATACGGTAGAAAAGCATTACAGCGCCCCCCAAAATTAATCCTATTCTCTTTCCGCACAGACTCTATAAGCATAACTATTTTTAAACTTTACCTACGTCGAGTTTTCGAGTTTGAGAGCGTTCGAGACCATTTAGCATATAAAAGCATGAAAATTTGAATTAGCAGTTGTTTAAAAGCGTTACAGTTATAGTTTCAAGCTACTAACGCATCAAGCAATGATTTCATTCTTACATACTTTTATTGAAAAATGGTCTGAATTTACAAGATGTTGGAAACTTGGTAACTCACTTTTATCTCATTTGAGCCGTTTTTACTTCCAAATTGAGTATTTGCTAAGTAAATACCTAGTAACGCAAAAAGGGCCCATTTACAGCCCTGCACTGCACCTTATCATGCAATCTGGTACATGAAAGTAAAAGGGAATATGCATGATATTTTTTCTTTACTTTAATAAAAGCTCATTCATTTAAAAAACAGTAGGAAAAATATATTTATGCCACACTTGGCCATAAAGTGGCTTTTTCCGCACGCTGCGCGTACGGAAAAAGCCGCTTTATGGCCAATTGTAGACATAAAATGATGTACACAACACGGGAGGTAATAAAGAAAGCCCACGATCGCATATTTACGTCCCTCGCTTGCAGCTCGGGCCGCCAACTTCTGCGATCTCGGCCTTTCTTTGTATTACCACCCTAGTTGTGTAATATACTATTTTCGAATAACTATAAAAATAACCAAGATATAACACAACAAAGATTTATCTCTATCTCTTTCTCGCAAAACATAATATAGTATGGAGATTGTATGGCGGCCGTGTACTATGACGTCATAGTCCATATCAGATCTCTCTCGCTAATCGCTGTCTGATTAGTGCTTTAAAATGTTTATATCGTCCGCATTTCTCGGTCGATTTCAATTTTATTTTGACTGTATTTCATATTTTTTACGGTATTTTCATATTTTGTTAAGAAATCTGTTAAAAAAATTCATGCATATTCCCTATTGCAGTGCTTAGGGATATACATATGAGTAGTATATATTAATGGATGTAGACTGTAATGAGGCCTAACAATTTTAAACTCACCAGAAGTCGCTTTGCTTGAAGGGTTAGAATATTTGTGATGTTGATGTTCCGCGGTTAAAGGTACCTTATGGATATTGTCGCTTGTGTCCTTCTATCTTGATGTCCTATAGTAACGGAGTCGGATACGACGCAAGCGACAATATCCATAAGGTTCCTTTAACCGCGGAACATCACATTTATATTTGTGTGTGAAATTTACCATGCGAAATCATCTATCAGTGTTTTTTATAAAAAAAAATACTACAGTAGAACCCGTTTAATACGATTTCCCGCATAATACGCCAATTTACACCGGTCCCTGTGGCGTGCTTTCATACCTTTTTCCCGTTCAATTCGATTTCCCGTTTAAGACGCTTTCTTGCTAGGTCCCCTCAGAATCGTTTTAAGCGGGTTCTACTGTATTAGTATATTGACCCAGTCATTTCGAACATTCGAGGTCGCAAAAAATCGCACAACGCTGAATATGTTGGGATGTTGTTAGGATACATATAAGTAGTGTAAACTCGATTTTGCAGTTTTGAAAAAGTTGTGCTAAATGTATAGTGCTCGAAAAACACCGAAATTTTCGGTCATTTTTCAGATTTTGGTCTGTATCTTCTAAAAAACGGATTTTTGGATAAAATTGTCTATGACACTATTAAAGAGGATAAAATTCCCTACAATATGAGTGTAACATCGACTCTGCATGTTTAGAAAATGTTGAGATATAGCACTTCAAACAATTGCAAATTTTCCTAAAAAGTTCGAAATTGCACTTTCAGCTACCTCTCACGTTGAATAGCAGCTGAAATACTGATCTTACAATGACAATTAGATTTATGAAGTTATAGAACAATTATTGAGCTTTATTCTAAGTATAATTTGAACCCTGTACTAGCGATATATTCCTTGTTATCGAAAAAAAACTAAATCATTAGAGAACTCAGATTTCTCAAGAAAGAGTGTTCCTAAAGCAAATTGTTAGTATATTGCGCAGTTATTCATAGGAAGTTTTAAAATTGACTTTCTATTTCTAAACATCAGTCATTTAAAAAATTCTGAGGGGCCATGATGATGGCGTACATCGTACATTATGTAAATGACAAAAGCATCGTCACATTTACATACGTGCGTAATTTCGAGAGTATTGAATACTTTATAATTTATTTATACTGTGATATGTGCAACCATCATATGCCCGCTAAATTAGTCTTAAATACACATTGTATGATCTTGGTCATAAAATGTGAAAATCAACTTGTACAGGACACCATGTAAATTCGTATTTATTGCAATAAGTTACAACTTAGAAGTGAGTATGTATGTAGTTCCTACTGGAACATTCCATGAAAACATATTTTTTTGTCGCTTACGCAATGCTATGGTAGCAAACCCTAATATTTTTTTTAGTTACTAAGAAACACTACCAATCTTAAAGCCTAGTTTTGATATTACCATAGGTACTGATATTCAGATTTTAATTTTACTTGTAAAAAGTATTAAAAAGGTAGTGTCCCTGACGTAACGTTTCCGTGGAATGCTCCTACTGTGTTTTAGATAACACCTCTGCCCTTTTTGAGCCGAGGAAAACTTTGACTCGGCTTCCCGTTTCTTAACTATTACCCCACTCATAGGGATCTCATGTGGGGCTCCTTGTCCATCCAAATTTGTATTTTTCCCTATCTCCTACGAATTATTATGCACCCAGTGGTAGGTTATGTAGGAATATCGGGCAGCAACGTCTTCCATTGGGGTTAAACCAGGGTGATGGACTTTGGCAATGTTAGAAGATCGTACACGTATTTCGTAACATTCGGTTGGTCATCTTGCCTACGTTACGCATATTGTTAGCTTATCTAGCATATAATTTACGTATTTCACACAACTGTTGGCTACATCCTACCCATCACGATTCAGTCTCTCTATCGCAACTGCTCATCTTTACTATTGAAGAGGTCATCTTTACTATTGAAATTAAAACGTCAGGATGGATTGTAGCATAGTATTTGTTACAATTACTGAAAGGCTGTGAAGAAGAAAAAGCTCATGCCGGACAGCTAGGCTTAACCTTGTTCTCTGCAGAGTTTGTTAGGGGAAGACCTGAGGCTAATTACGAGTACATAGTAGAAGACAAGCTAATATTATTAGTAAAAATCCATACAAACTTACTTATAATATTATCTCGTACTTTGTTGTGCAATAAGCCCCTGCTTGACTACTTAGCCTTGAACATGATTTTGACGACACTTTTCTAGGTGTAATTCAGAAGAATACGACCATTTAGCCAATTGCGTAAAGGCAAGCCTAATATTATAAGTAGGTACTTACACAAAATAGGAGCATTATTAGACGCGGAAAACTAGTAGGTGTAAACGTATAACCACGTAAAACTAAACATACCTACCGGTTGCGTGACGTTTCGTTGACAAACGTTGAATCTAATGTTTTATGTCATCGGAGACAACTTTTTGCCGGATTCCGTAAAATGTCAGCAATTTAAGGGTAACTACATAGCCACTCCTTAGTGTAAGTTATTGCGATAAATAAATACTAATTTACATTGCGTCCTGCAATTCTATTACTGGAGTCAGCCGAGGACTCGCCATCACTTTACGTTGATTTTCACATTTTATGACTAAGATCTTACGATGTGTATCTAAGACTAATTTAGCGGGCATATGATGGTTGCACATATCACTGTATAAATAAATAATAAAGTATTCAACACTCTCGAATTCACGTACGTATGTAAATGTGACGATGCTTTTATCATTTACATAATGCGCGCTGTACGCGATCATCATGGCCCCTCAGGACTTTTTAAATGAATGATGTTTAGAAATATAAAGTCATTTTTAAAACTTCCTATGAATAATTAACAATTTGCTTTAGGAGCACTCTTTCCTGACAAATCTGAGTTCTCTAATGATTTGGTCTTTTTCCGATAACAAGAGAATTATCGCTAATACAGGGTTCAAATTATACTTAAAATAAAGCTCAATAATTGTTCTATAACTTCAAAAATCTAATTGTCATTGTAAGATCAGTATTTCAGCTGCTATTCAACTTGAGAGGTAGCTAAAAGTGCAATTTCGAACTTTTTGGGAAAAATTTTTTGAAGTGCTATATCTCAACATTTTCTAAATATGCAGAGTTGATGTTACACTCATATTGTAGGGAATTTTATTTTCTTTAATAGTGTCATAGACAATTTTATCAAAAAATCCGGTTTTTAGAAGGTACAGACCAAAATCTGAAAAATGACCGAAAATTTCGGTGTTTTTCGACCCCCACACATTTAGCACAACTTTTTCGAAACTGCAAAATCGAGTTTACACTACTTATATGTATCCTAACAACATCCCAACATATTCAGCGTTGTGCGATTATTTGCGACCTCACCCAGATTTTTATGTTCGCCACGACGGGGGTATATGGTTAACCGGGGTAATTTCCGCTATGGGGCAAATGCGTCTTTTACGGATTCCGTTCAATCCGAACTCTTTAAAACTACCCCTATACCCTACATGCCTTTAATATACAGCGTTAAATGACACCTTTGCCCCCATAGACGCAATTATCCCGGTTGACCTTAGTTACTACCCTCTATCTCAGTAGCATGCCTTGGTGGCAAAAAAAATGTTAACCCTCATTTACTCCAACGTTATGCTGAGGAATACAGCGCATGGATATGACTTAGCCCTTATTTAGGTAGGTACATGTCAGTGTTGCTACTTAGAGTATTTAATTTCGATGTCGTCCGCTCAAAAGACCTCCTTCCGGAAGCTGAATCCGAACTGGTCGCATTTGACGCGCAGAATACGCGCGAGTTGCGGGGGCCCGCAGTAGAACACCGTCACCTGAACAGAACGGAGTCATTTTTAAACGGGCTTATTTTTATACTCATTTACTCTGAAAATGTAAGTCGTCAGTTCTCCTAGATCTAATTGAACTCTAAGTGGCCATATCGCTGAACAAAAATTTCATCCGGCGACTTCGAATTGATAGTATTTATCATTAGGTATGTAATAATCGCTTTATGAGAATTCCTTATTCTGGACTTACAATATTGCATACGTCCAAGATCCCGTACCTATACTGGTATCATAGACATACAATATTTCATACAGTCGCAATCCGAGACCGATCTTTATGATACTTGATTTAGGGTCTTTACAGACGGACTGCATTTCAGCTGCTTTCTGGCTGCAAAAGTGCAGTTGGTATAACTGCATCGAAGCTGCAAACCAACTGCGCAGTCCACTGGCAGTTGGCGTGCAGTCATCAGAACTGCATGCCGACTGCAAGTGGACTGCGCAGTTTCGATGCAGTTATTCCGACTGCAAAATAACTGCATCCAAACTGCACTTTTGCAGCTAGAAAGTAGCTGAAATGCCGTCCGTCTGGAAATTGCCAAGCAGCAATATGCTGATTGCTGAATGTAACTAACCTTCCCTTTCCTCTGTTCCTGCAGCTGTTGGAACACTTTGTCCCAGTTGGGGCGGCCCGCGTTGGTGCGCGTTTTCAACCCTGTGATCAGGTCGCGTTTCTCCTGCAACAAAATAGAATCAGGTTCTTGAGATGTTTAAATAACTGGCCAAGAGCATGTCGGACCATGCTCAGTGTAGGGTTCCATAGCCGTAACTATAAGGTAAAAAATACGATGTAAAAAAAGTACAACAACAAAAGAGCGTATCTTCATAGCAATTACGTCCTTTTGTTGAGAAGCGCAGTTTATCGGCAATAACTCAAAAACGGTACATTCGATCTCGTTGAAAATAATTTTCGTTGAAAGTATTAATTAAGCGTTACCTTCGTGATTTTTTTCATATTTTTCGGACGCACGGTTTAGAAAATAGAGGGGGGGGGGGCACAATTTACACAACTTTCGGAGCGATTATTTCCAAATACATTCACTTAATCAAAAACATTACTTAGGAACCTTATAGTGTTTTTTAAAGAGCTGTCGAACTATGTAAGTATGTACCACACGTTGATATTTGCGGAAAAAATATTTTTTTACTGTCTTTAACATATATAGAGTGCCCCCCCTAAAAATATTTATTTTAATTATGTATATACCAAACTAAGTAGCGGCTCATAAAAGACACCTATATTCCAAATTTCATCAATATCCATCATGTAGTTTTTGAGTAAAATGCCTGTGACATACGGACAGACAGACAGACAGACAGACGGACGGACATGACGAAACTATAAGGGTTCCGTTTTTGCCATGTTGGCTACGGAACCCTAAAAAGGGCCTAAGATTTCTTCCAGTCTTAACATTTCAAAAAACGTTTACTCATGTTTCTGGTTTGTATTAGAAATATGGGGGAAAATCTATTGATAAAATATCTTTATACCAAGCAGAAATTAAAACACTCTGGGAAATATGCGATTGGTAACACAGAAGATGGAGAATAAACTAAAACGGGAAAAACGCGATAGGAAATAAAAATCATAAGGGGAAAAGCTATACAGCCGTTTAGACATTTTATGGTCTTTTAATATCTTTTTCATAGGTCAGCGTCTACAAATACGCATCACAAACGGAAAACAAGCAAATGTCTATAGGAACCTATTCCCGGAATGTTTTAAAAATAAGATTAACCAGTTATATTCGTCCTGTACACGCACTGCTCGTGGTTGATCTCGCTAAGCTTTACGATCCACGTCTCAAAGTATGTAAAACATTTTTATAACCACACCTTCAGCGCCAGTTGCAGCCATACCGCCTTTATATGGCTCCTCTGCAACGCGCTGATGCTGATCTCACTGAGTTCCTTAATCTACGTGTCAAAGTATGCAAAACATTTTCATAACCGCACCTTCTCATGTAGCAGGTCCAGCGCTAGTTGCAGCCCCACCACGGTATACGGTAGTTTTTCTTCCAATAAAAGGTACATCGGGAGCGCGCATGTGTGCGCGCCGTGTAGGGACGCACACAGGCAAGCAAGCATAGAAAGAAACCATTCAGTCGAGCGCTAGTCGCGGTGGATCTCACAAAACTTCACGACCCATCTCCCGAAGTATAAACAATATGTTTTTATAACCGCACCTTCTCATGCAGCAGGTCCAGCGCTAGTTGCAGCCCCACGGCCTTCATGTCGCTCGTCTGCAGCGCGCTCGTGATGTACATGTGCATCTCCAGGAAGCGCGTGCTGCTCTCCGCCTGCTAAATTTCCACCACGACAGGAGGGATGGAAACCGTTCAGTCGAGCGCTAGTTGCAGTGAATCTCACAAAACTTCACGACCCATCTCCCAAAGTATAAGCAATACGTTTTTATAACCGCACCTTCTCATGCAGCAGGTCCAGCGCTAGTTGCAGCCCCACGGCCTTCATGTCGCTCGTCTGCAGCGCGCTCGTGATGTACATGTGCATCTCCAGGAAGCGCGTGCTGCTCTCCGCCTGCTAAATTTCCAACCACGAGAGGAGAGATGGAAACTGTTCAGTCGAGCGCTAGTTGCAGTGGATCTCACAAAACTTCACGACCCATCTCCCAAAGTATAAGCAATACATTTTTATAACCGCACCTTCTCATGCAGCAGGTCCAGCGCTAGTTGCAGCCCCACGGCCTTCATGTCGCTCCTCTGTAGCGCGCTGGTGATGTACATGTGCATCTCCAGGAAGCGCGCGCCGCTCTCCGCCTGTTCGATCTCCAGTTGGGACAGGAGGGACACGAACCACTCGAACGAGCGCTGCTCCCGATTTATCCAGAAGAAATCCACCTGGAATAAAAGAGAACCAATTGTCATGGAAGGAATATTTTAAAGCACAGAATAACCCAGTATGTCGTCTAAATCCGGGCGTTGAGGAGAATTACGCAAATACCAGCTCTTGTATACGGTCGGCGTGACGTCACAGCGCAATGCTTACTAACGACCCATATATCCCCAAAAATCTGCGCTCCTGTTGGGGCACTCTGCACGCACATATTCATGATGAGCGATGTACCTTTCTTTGATATTTAACTACTGGGTTATTCTATGCCAATTAGAATTGAAGATAAACGTTATCGCAACCATTCAACGTGAACTGTGTTTGGATCAAGAGATCTTAAAACAATACACCAAAGCCTTTGAGAGAAGATTGTTACCTGCTGTGTGGTTTAATTTAACCCCTTTAAAAAAATAATAAAGAAACATCATGTTTCTTTCATATAGTAAAATTGTTACCTTTCTAAGGTTCATGTTGTTCTGCGCGATACTTGACGCCCACTTGTGATCGCAGCGTGGGCACACGTTGCGGGAGTTCCAGTACCGGTACATTATCGCCTGGAACAATAATGATTAATGAAGTTAACGTTTTACTGGCGAAATGGTGAGACCACGCATAGGTAAGTGCAGCGTAGGACGGCCCCAGACTCGCAATCAGTGGAACTTACTACACTACTTACATTACCTAGTGACGTGAGTGTAGCGGAGAGTCAGTGGATGCGGTCTGCACAGGACTACACACTATGGCGATCTATGGGGAGGCTTATAGCAATTGACGTCCGTGGCTGATAGATTGATTAGGTATAATCAGTAGGAAGTTACTGCCAATCTGATCCCGACAGGTACAAATCTACTCTATGGTAATTATCACCTGTAGAATTGACGCGAAGGGCGTGACGCCGATGCCAGCGGCGATGAGAGCGGCGTGTTCCGCGCGGAAGATGTGCGATGATGCCGCACCGTACGGCCCGTCCAGGTATATCTGACACAAACAAAACAATTTAAGTAAACAATTTAAATGGATTAAATCGTGTACCTACTTTACCTAATTTTACATTCCAAATTCCCAACGTTTTTCAATTTAAGCCCGGGATGCTTTAAGGGGAATGCCTACCTGCGATTTACCCATACATACGCTCTCGACTGTTTTCTCTCTGGTTTTTGAACATAGAGCAATGAATTTTTCAAATAAGATCAATATTATCAATATCTATGCCGCTATGTTTTGCTTTTTTGGATGTTTTTATTTTAAAGAAACTTACAGCGCCTTGAAAATCGCAAAACGGCTTAATTGAATTGGCTGCCAAAAAAGGCGCAGTATACAAAATATGACAACAAATATCAAAAAAATGAAAACATAGCAGTGTAGATTATTTCTTCTTGCAGTTCCCAAAATTTTATAATGATTGGTTGCGTTTTGGAGGAGGAAACAGTCGAGAGCGAAACCTCGATTTTTGAGTTTTTTGCGTGGGATTTTTTGTCTTGCGGTGTTGCGCATAAAATTTTAATGCGCCGACAAAGCCGAGCAAGTGTTCTAAGTATTATTTTTCTTCTCCTTGTTCTCCTTTAAATCCGATAGAATAAATGGTAAATATTTGGTAAGGAGCAGAATCTCATCTCTTTCACCAATATTTTATAAATGATGTTATGGTTTTCAGAGCTAAATGGTTGAACCTACTTCTAATGGCTTCCCGACGGGGTAGTTGGCGAAGGACTCGACGGCAGAAGCTTCGCTGGGGCTTTGCACGTTGATGGCCGGCGGAGGACACTCTAGGTCCTTGTCCGGAGACAAACTCTTCGACAACCGTCGACGAGCTGAAATAAAAAAACCGCGGGTCAATCAAGTTCTCGTGCGTGTGCAATTAATAATCGTCCTTATTTACTAGCGGCATAGTGGTACCTACGTTTTACTTAGAAACGTTAGATATAGTATGTAGCTAGTAGTTCTTCAGACTTACCGACGGTGAGTATGCTCTCGTTGGAACGGCGCCGTTCGCAGCTCTCCATGCTCGGCGTCTTGAACGCGATAATCGTCGGTTTTGTTCGCATGTACCTGCGGATTGAGCGTGTTTAAATAACTATAGTCATAAATTAGAAAAAAGTGGATTTACGTTTAATTGTATATTTTTACAGTGCTAGATCTTAGGCATCGGGACCGAGTTATCATTCATACATTGGGCGTTTCTTCATTGGCCGACACGGCCTGACACAGTATCAGGGGATGTCGTTATTCCCTGTATTTTTCTCTTCATAGCAGTAGAGTAAATGGAGAAGCATTTCGGAAAAGCTTTTGCATAAGTCACTGAAAATAGGTTAGGCTACGTTTTGTTGTGTTTTTTCTGAAAAGTCTGTGATATTTGTAAACTAACTCAACACTAACTCTAACAGTATTCGGACGAGCAATATGTTCGGTCAAATAAAATGATGCCAAAACTAGGGGAACCGAAAATATCACTTAAGAAAAAAAAATTTAGCATTCTTAGTCGCTTATTCAATTTTGAAGAATGGTATGCGAGGCCTTTATACAGCACGGCACCGTCAACCCTGCGTCAAAGTTTCACACCGGTTCCGAGTGGACGTTGTCCTCAAGCTTGTACACCTGGTGTAAGAATACTGACCTGAAGCTGTGTGCAAGTGCCCGGTTCTGCGGACTGCGGTAGGCCAGCCCCAGCGCGGCGCGGCGCGCGCTCGCCATCGACCCCACGTCGAAGCTCCGCTCCGACTCCGACCGAGGATAGTCCTGCAACCTGTATGTAGAAAATTGGCATCACGCGTGCGATTATTAATTCATTTCCGATTAACTTTATTACCGATTACATTCATCAGGATCAATCAATGGATTGAATTATGCTAGTATCCTCTACACCTTTACATTTCTGATTTAGTTCAATCTACGAAAATCGTACTTAACCTACGCTTGGGTGTGATCATAATCCTGCCGCAACATGTTGGTGGTAAAGTTACAAGGAGAGTAAGAGTATTATACTTACGCCAAGATCCGCTGTTTATTCTTATCTTTGTTGTGGACATCGGGCATGGAGCGAGACTTCTCCAGGTGTCGCAATGGTGTCAGTGTCAGTAGTGCTGGGCGGCCGTTGAGAGCAGGGGACAGTGCTAAAATAACACAAAACGCAACATACAACAACTTATTTAACGTTGATAATGCTGAACACTCGAACTTCGTGACTAGCCGACCACTGATCCAGTCATAGATTTAGGTCTTACTTAAAGGGCAATAATTATGCTGATTGGGGCTTTATTTATTATCACTTGTAGTCTATAACTATACGTCTTTCGCTGTACGCTGGCCGGGAAATGTAATTTTCTATCTATGTAACTGCCCACGCAGTTAATCCCCTTTACAACCGGTATATTATTATGTTATTTACTTAACTATTATGCATATATTCTTGAAAACGAACGTACTAAAAATAAAAGAAGCCTATAGAAAAGCAGGGTATATTTAAGCCAGTACAAACGCACCTTTAAAATCCATCTCTTTCTCTTCATCCAAAGTAAATCCATCATTGCAGTACTCTTTGATTTCGGGCGAGAAGTCCACGGAACGCTTCTTGCCGTCTCCAGAAGAGCCTTTGCGTTTGCTCTTACTGCTCTGGTTTGAACCCGTTCTGGTGACTTTCCTAGGGGTTGGAAACTACTAAAACTTGCGGTAGACATACCAAGAACAAACATAACTATGGGCGTATCATATAAGTAACAAAGACTCCTTTTAGTGAAATTGCAAAGGGCAGGACTAGTAAGTTTGTACCAAGTAACTTTACAGATGCGAACTTACCTAGTACGAATCAATTCGCAAGTTACTTGTAGGCTTGAGTCGCAAAATTATGTGGCGGTATTTGTAGTAGGTATTTAGGTCGTAGCTCGTGGGCGTTAAAGATTCTAATTTATAAGTAGACTGGTTCTTACTCATGCTCTGCAGCAACCTCCCCAGCGTGCAGCCTGGCGTGTTCTTTTTCGAAATATTCATACAGAGTGTTAGTCCACTGGCCGACGCCTCGAATGTGCAGCCAAATGTAATCTATAACGACACGAAGGAAAACGCGTGTAAAGTTTGGTAGGGCATATACCTACCCTAGGTATATTTAATTACAGATTGGTCAATGGCAAAGAGCATAAAAGTGACGAACATTCCGTGACTGTCCATTACACGGTGTAACTCAGGTATTAGAATGCATTAGCAATACACTCTAAAAAGTCTGCTATTCATCGTTTCGTCAAACTTTATGAATCATATTATGTTACGTTATCATTTGAATTTCTGACCTTCTTGATCAGGAGCGCTGCTGATGGTGAAGGGATGCCACTCGTACCGAGCTATTGCTGGTATGTTCACGAATATGTAGTCTCCTGCGTGGAAGTCGAAGAGAGGCGGGCGGCGCACCACCAAGTGCGTCACGCGCGATGGAAGAAGTATGCCTGATGAGATGTACGTCTTTCCGTGGTTCGATCTAGAGGAAAAATATTTAATATCTGATCATCGCAATCATTCACTGAACAAACGGTTAAATACTGAAAAGAATAGTATAGTCTTTAAAGCACACCAAAAAGAGATCCTTAAATGAAAACATGATAACAAAGACTAATGTTAAACAACAGGCCGTCGTAACGCTAAAGAAGTTTTCAGACAATCTTTGAGTAGATATGATGGATGGAGCAAGTAACAACAGAAAAGTAGGTAGAGTGCGACTACGATAACTTTGCAGAACGGAACATGGCACCACCTCTATTTAAAACTCACAATTTCATAGAAATTTTAAAGAAAACTTACCTCATGGCAGCGAGTCGAATGGTCCTCTCAGCGATGTAGAGGATGCCTGGCAGTGCGAACCATTTCCAAAAGTTGGGCGCGTGAAACAGCAACAGCAGCCAGAACGGTACGTAGAGCAGATGCGTCCAATAAAAGATCTAGGGTTAAAACAGCGTATCGTATTAACGGTACCTTTTATAAGGTACCTTCGAAGGAAGAAGACATACCTATAGTTATAGATTACCTAATGTCTATCTCTTTTTAGGACACTCTTTGCTGAGTGTTTGTAGTTAAGTATGGGTTGTTAGACTATCATTTACGCCTTTTAAAAATTCAGATTAACAAGTTTCTATGTTATAAAAAATAATTGCGACGTAGGTACTGCAGTCCAGCTGAGAAATGAACTCGTGTCGTGACTGGTTTATTGCGGATCCGACGTATTGTTTCTAATCCATCAGACTTTCAGGCCGTCCGGATACAGTACAACATTTTTCTCCGTATGCTTATGGTACAATACCAGTGACTTCTGAATTTCATCCACGCTCAAAGTTTCAACAGTTTTAACTCCACTCTTTACCCGGACTCGGTTGATTTAGCTGGACAAGCAACATTTTTTTATTCCATTAACAGAGACGCTAATTGACCTCATAGCACCTGATGGTGCGACTACGAGGCCCTAATGTTGTTCGCTGGTTCAGTAATACTTTTTGAAAAGTCATAAGTTATATTTGTGGGGAAATACATGAATTGGGAAACGACACGAATGAACGAACGATAGCAGCGAGTTCTATTCCTTAGCGCCCTTAGCGGTACATAAATGTAAGGTGATTGTAGAAAGTGTTATGATTCTCACCTCGAAGCTGCCTCCCCGGCGAATGAAGGGCTGGCTACAGATACACATGACAGCGAGGATGACAACCAGCGCAATACCCGTAGGGTTGGCGCAGCCACCAACCAGCCCAAAGAGCCCTGGTCGCTCCGTTAGTAACCACTCCCAGGTCGAGAAATTACGGGCATTTAGGTTCGGGTCATTTACCACAATCAAACCTAAAACAAAGTTATTAAAAATGTTTAAAAAAGGGTTAGTACAGAAAAGTATTTCAAACAAATCATACTAAATTCGAATGCTGACTAGAATTTGCCACCAGGGAGTTCCAGTTCCATAATGATAGGCCTTGTATTATCACCGTACGAGTAGGTATGCCAAACCTTGGGTAAGTCGGTTAACAGCAAGTGGTAGAAAAAAGGTTTTCAAAGCGGACGTTCAAGTTAAATAAAAGCTTGTAGTAAATGTTACGGTAGGTAAGTGATAAGATAGTTCAAATCCTTTACAAACAGCTCACAACTCTTATGCTTATTGGTTCACTCACTGAAGTTACAAATATGCATGATGGTATGCACGACGCTGTAGATCCCGATCATGACGCCGGTGAGCTTGTGCAGGTAGATATGGTTGTCGAGCGGCAGGAAGCTGCTGAACCCGCGCACGCGCAGCTGCGTGATGCACAGCCGCAGCATCAGCACCAGCACCCAGGCGCAGTTGAAGTTGAGGCACTGACCTGGGTGTAAGACGCTCAGTCGTTAGACTTTTGTACTGACTGGTTGAGCTAAGTTTGCACCTTGCTGGATTATGACCATCGATTTTTGGTCGGTAATCGTGTGTTTATTGAATACAAACTGATTTGAAACAGAAAATGCTGTACGTCGACGACGAAACTACATGAGGCCAGCGCGCCAGGTGTAAAAATAGCTTAAACCAGGCGATGTTACCAGATACTAAATTTGAGGAGCAAACATTTTAGGAATGAAAATAATTATAAACTTACCGCAAGCTCTCGCCATCATAACAAAGCCGTTCGCGTTCTTGTACTCCACACATCTCGCCGCGAACAGGCCAATGTTCACCAGGAAGAACACCCCAGTGAAGAGGAGGAACACATAGTTGTTTTTGAAGTAGGGGAGGGAGAGCTGGTAGGGCTTGAGGGTGGAGAGGCGGTGGCGAAGGGACATGCGCTGAGGCTTCGCTGCTGGGATTAGCCAACGGTCGATGCTGAAAGAAGCAAGAGAGAGTATTTAATTTTTTATTATGAATAACAAACAGAAGAATGATGAAAGGGGAATAGAGTAGAAAAATCACTACATTTGCCATTACCGAAACCATACCGTTAAAATGAACAGATCTACCTATATAGATAGTCCATTTTGAGAAGACATATATTATAATTTAAGAATGTTCATGAATTATCAAGAAAGCCCAATACATGCTCGTTTGCATTGCAGTTGTCGTGGATTCAATGCCTTCCTTCTGGGTATCCCAAACCTATTAGCAAGAATATAATGTAAATGAAATAGTCAAGATCTTCCTACTAACCTGATAGACAAGTTATGTAGCAACCCGCCATGCCTGTCCAGCTGGCCACGCAGTGCCTCATACGTGATGGCGCCTCGCTGCTCCGTGTCGGCGTCCTCAAACATGGCCGTCGTCAGCTCTAATAGCTGCTGTTCACTGAAGCTCATGCCGTTCTCCTCCATACAGGCGCGCATCACGTGTTGGAGTTCGCGGTGTTGAATAAGACCGTCACCTAAAGTAAAATTATTTTTTATAATTATGTAAGAACTAACATAGTATAATCTAGCACATAAATCGCTTTGGCTTCGACGGTAGCTAATTAATATTGCTGATAGGCAGTCCCTTCGTGTATCAAGCGCCGTCTATTGGTTCTCATCTCCTAAAAGAACTACTGACATGAGGACACCTGTGTTGACTTTAGGCCTATGTGTAGTTCAATGACACCCTGACGGCTTGTTTTATCACCATTAACCTCTACCTGGGTCATTATTTGAGCGTTTTACGGGCGTTACTTGCGTGGATTAATTTTTGTCGAGATTCTGGCAGATTTTAATGCAATTTCAAGGTATTTTGTTAGTAGTCCCGGTTATGTACTAAACAGCTCAACATGAGATTAAAATCTGAGAGAACTTCGACGAAAATGTGTCCACGAAAGTGACGTGGGTGAAACGCTCAAATAATATCCCACCTCTAAGTAGAACTACAATTAATAATATTTAAATTTTATATTTTCACAAACGAATAATGTGGTAACGAATAATTGAAAGAGATTATTACTCATACATTTATTAACATTAAGGATAACGACATGGCGACAACAACCATCGATAACTTTTATTGAAGGAAGCAGTTTATATAAAGATAAATGCATCTTTATGGTGACAAACTTATACACATGCAAGCCCTACTCTGTATAGTGAACCTTTGTACCGGAGGCGATACTAACAAGTTCGATGAAAAATTCTAAGCGCTTAAAGGGTTTGTGCATCAAGATTATCCATCATATACGTATATTATTCACGGTAATAGCGGAGGATGAGGAAGAAGGTATGGATTACTTGTTGTAAGAGAAATGGAATATAAGTATTGTTGCGCCGGTGGTATAGGTCAAAACTTTAAACGTGATTTTCCGTGCTTTAGAAGCGTTTTCAGCAGGCTGAAAAGTGATTTCAGGCCGTTTCAGAGGTGGCTCTTTCACATACTAGAAGATTGAAAATTCACCCTAGTTGCCGTTGTTTTCAGGCGCCTGAAACATGTTTTCAGTCCGTTTCAGGGCACCCTCTATCAGATGGCGCAATAACCTGAAAACCCGTTTTCAGGCGTTTTAAGGACCCCTTATGGGCCTTTGAAGTACACTTCAGTATATGGCGAAATTTCACGAAGGAGTGAAAGAGATAGCACTATTAGAGAGAGACAGCTATATTGAGAAGGTTCGAGAAGTGTGTGAAAGAGACAGAACTAGAAAGGGATAGCAATAGTCGGGAATGTTCCAGCCGAATCGAACATCGAACAATCTAGATTGCCTAGAACACTCGCGATGCGTCATTGACCGAGGGGTCACCGAACGCCCTTGGACTTTGGACCGAACATTCAAGATTGGATTTCTCCGGAACATTCGAGAGCAAGGGTCTCCGGATATATAAGCCGCGCGTTACCGATGCCACAGTCAGTCTTGAACTAACGGCGATACAGTGCGAATCTCGAAGTGAACCTAAGCGAAAAGTTAATAAGTGCGTTATAGTGAAGTGATTTAGTACAGTGATTTTATAAGTAAGTAAGACTGTTAATTAGTAATTCTGTAATAAAGTTTGCATTTTTAATTAGTGGTTAATTAGTGCATTTTTCTATCACGTTACCTACCCCACGGACGTAACATTTGGTGTCAGAAGTGAAGATAGAAAATGCCGTTTACACCGCGTGAGAACGAGCCGAAGGGAGTGCAGACCCGGAGCCAAGCTGCAGCAAGTGAGGACCCTGCGCCGGACGCTGGCTCATCAGAGTCACCGGTCTCACGTAAGCAAGATATGGAAGTCAACGCGATACTAGTTCTCTTAAAAGAGCAAGCTCGTCAACAACAAGAGTATGCTCGTCAACAGCAAGAGCAAGCTCGAATTCTCCGGAAGGAGCTCAGTGATGAGCTACGGGTTCAGTCGGCGAAGCAAGAAGAACAATCGAGAATGCTTCGGGACGTACATGAGACCGCGGCTGAATGGAAGCGAGAAATGTGTGAGGTCCATGAGAAACTGGCGGACATGGACATTAAATTTGACACTCGACTTCATGACGTTAAGGCGAATGTCGAGACTGTTAAGGAGGAAGTCGACACCTACAAGAACCGCCTCCAGAAGCTGGAAATAAAAGTAGCCAGCGGTACGAGTACCTGTGCGGCCGAGGTACCCATGTCGGGAGGAGGACGATTCAAGGTACCTCCTTTCGATGGTACATCGTCGTGGACGGCTTATAAGCTACAGTTCGAGTCCGTTTCCCAGGCTAACGGTTGGAGTAAGGAGCAGGCCAGGACAGCCCTGACCCTAGCGCTACGTGACCAGGCGCTCACCATACTGGAAGCCCTAGGAGAAGAGAGAAGTTACGACCGGCTTCTAGAGGCATTGGAGGCTCGTTATGGTGACAGACACCTGGAGCACGTTTACCGAGCTCAGTTGAAGGACAGGACGCAGGGGCGTAATGAGACCTTGCAGCAGTGGGCCCTAGAAATTGAGAAGTTGGTCAGAAAGGCGTACCAACGTACATCCGCCTCCTTTGTGGACACCACGCTGGTGCAGGCCTTCGTTGACGGAATACGCGATTTGGAGGTACGGGCTGCAGTGCGACTGGGGCACCATGGGTCCCTGAAGGATGCAGTGGCTCACGCCCTAGAGGTAGAAGCTGTGCGGCAGGACCCGTCAAGGCCTTATAGGGTACGTGAAGTGTCTGTTAGGGAGCCGATTGCTCCCCGTCGTGAGTTTGGGCCACGATGTTACCATTGTGGAGAACGTGGCCACATGCAGTCTAGTTGCCCGAAAAGGAGCAGGAGAGCATGGCCGACGTGGACGAGTGGAAGCGGCAGCTGCACCAGTACCGGGACGGCGTGGCGTGCCAGACACGTCGACGAGGTAGACAACGAGGCCGGCGCAGCTGAGCAGTTGCGGAAGCGCGTGGCGCAGCTCGAGGTGGAGCTTGCGCAGAGGAACAAGGAGCTCACGCAGAGGAACAAGGAGCTCGTGCAGAGGAACAAGGAGCTCGAGCAGAGGAACGAGGAGCTTGCGCAGATCATCAAAAAGTGGGAGGTTGAGTTGGCGACTCTGAAGAGCAAAAATCGGCAGCTGATGACGGCGCTGCAAGAGAGTAAAGCCAACGCGGAGGCCCTTATTCGAAGACCCTGTCTAGACGACTGTAAGCGTAGTCTTCGACAAGAGGGCAAGGAATGTTTGAGGATGTTGAGAGCTAACTCAGTTAGTGAAGAGTATCCGAGCGATTTAAGGGATCGGATTGATGACGTTCACGGTCTTGTTGGTGAGCACGGGCTTCAAGCTAGCGCGAGAATGAAGACCCGATACGACAGGAAGGCTAACCAAATTGGGTTCGAGGAAGGATCGTGGGTGTGGCTACATAACCCGATGCGAAAGAAAGGAAAATCCCCAAAACTGTCCCCAAACTGGGAAGGGCCATATAGGGTAGTCACGAAGATCAACGACGTCACGTATCGGATACAGCGAAACCCTCGTAGTCCATCGAAGATTGTTCACGTTGACCGACTGGCGAGTTACCACGGAAATAATGATGCTCGGGACGAGCATGTCTTAGGAGGGGGTAGTGTTGCGCCGGTGGTATAGGTCAAAACTTTAAACGTGATTTTCCGTGCTTTAGAAGCGTTTTCAGCAGGCTGAAAAGTGATTTCAGGCCGTTTCAGAGGTGGCTCTTTCACATACTAGAAGATTGAAAATTCACCCTAGTTGCCGTTGTTTTCAGGCGCCTGAAACATGTTTTCAGTCCGTTTCAGGGCACCCTCTATCAGATGGCGCAATAACCTGAAAACCCGTTTTCAGGCGTTTTAAGGACCCCTTATGGGCCTTTGAAGTACACTTCAGTATATGGCGAAATTTCACGAAGGAGTGAAAGAGATAGCACTATTAGAGAGAGACAGCTATATTGAGAAGGTTCGAGAAGTGTGTGAAAGAGACAGAACTAGAAAGGGATAGCAATAGTCGGGAATGTTCCAGCCGAATCGAACATCGAACAATCTAGATTGCCTAGAACACTCGCGATGCGTCATTGACCGAGGGGTCACCGAACGCCCTTGGACTTTGGACCGAACATTCAAGATTGGATTTCTCCGGAACATTCGAGAGCAAGGGTCTCCGGATATATAAGCCGCGCGTTACCGATGCCACAGTCAGTCTTGAACTAACGGCGATACAGTGCGAATCTCGAAGTGAACCTAAGCGAAAAGTTAATAAGTGCGTTATAGTGAAGTGATTTAGTACAGTGATTTTATAAGTAAGTAAGACTGTTAATTAGTAATTCTGTAATAAAGTTTGCATTTTTAATTAGTGGTTAATTAGTGCATTTTTCTATCACGTTACCTACCCCACGGACGTAACAGTATGTAGCCACTTACCATCCTGATCGTAGACTTTGAACAGAAACCGGATCTTGTCCTCGTGCGACTGGCCTGCAAAACGATGCACGGCCGCGATAAACTCCTGGAGCGAGATGGCGCCAGAATCGTCCTCGTCAAAGATTTGGAACACCCGCTCCGTGAAGAAGGGCTAGAGTCATTAAGATTCGATCAATTATAACACGGGCACTTTTTAAGACCAGAATGCAAGCATGCACATCTACTCGGTGCGCTCTCTCCATCGTAGGCTCTATCAATGCTCACCGTTTACCGCTTTAGATACACATACTATTAATTGACAATAGTTATGCAGAAAGATACCAGAGGCAAGCTTCCTATACTTGGATTATATACTTTACGCAGTTAAGCAGAAAGTATATAATCCAAGTATATGAAACTTGCCTCTGGTCGCTTTCTGCATAACTATGGTCAATTTTAGTTGGTCGACTCCAAATAGTCAAGTGCTTTTCGCAGCGCCATGCTCTTCGAGTCAACCGATCACATTTAGTTTTCTTTATGAACTCTTCGCTCGACAGAATGATTCACTAAAATAAGTTTTTAATAATAACAAATCTAGTTTAAGGGGCAAACTGGACGCTAGGTAGCACAGAAAAGGGGATTCGACATGTGATCTAGACGGTAGCAGACATCTCGATTTTTACCCGGCAAAAAGATTTACCAAGATAGGATGGGCTGTTCTGTAGGTTCTTAATGAATGATCTAAACTATGTCAAATTTACTTACGTTTTTAGAAACCAGTATCTTTTCAAATTGTTCTCTGGTGATTTCCTTTTGGTCTCCCACCGTCTGCCGGAATAATTGCTCAAGCTGGTCCACGCTGTGCCGGTCAAACCCAACGCGAGGTCTGACAATTATAAAACATTTGTAGAGAATCATAGTATTATGATAAAGGTATTATTCAATACTATAATAGCTGAAAAAAGATCGGTTACCTGGTACTGGAGACTGTGGACAGGAACTCCATGATATCGTCGACTGTTGCGTAGCCGTCACCATCTGTGTCCACCACCTTGAAGAGCCTTGCAGTCACCTGGAATAAGTAGATACGAGTAGTACCTATTTGTTACGTCAACTTTTTACCAACACATATGTATAACTAGTCCACCCGTGAGTACCATCGATAAGATATATGGATGCAGCATTGAGGTGTGAGATATGTAGGATCAGTTTTCGATTCCTCGGAGCTTTGAATTCCGATGTCAAAAAACATCTAGACTAGGGTTTTTCAAGCATTTTGGCATTGAACACTATCGAGGAATGGAGATTACTTATGTACGTAAATACGTATAAACACAACATTTCCAACGTTTTATTAGAGAGAAAATGGGTTAATCTTCATTCTAAAAAAAATGGGTTACTCCTAATAAGATCGTGATAGTTATAAACAAAGCATCTTGATTCCATACGAGCCTAACAAGACGTTAGATGCACCAACTAAGATGATATTGATTGTTTATCATAGTTCAATTAACGAGTTCTGATTTAATTCAACAAACATAGATGTATAAGGTAACTAATTAAACATGATCGAATCATACAAAGAAGAAAATAATTATAGAAACAAGGAAGATATTTGTTACAATTATCAAGATTCTAGATTATTGTTTTACTAATGAACTTGCTGTTTTAATTAATCATCTTTCGTTGATATTATTAATATCTTGTTTGATTTATTTCATTTAACGTCAACTAAGAGACAATCTCTCTTAGTTGGCTCAGATTATTTAGAGTGTTCAGAAATATGTCTGCGATCACCTTATTCCTCTGGCCCCTTTTCATATTAAATGCATGGAGACAGAGGAATAAGTCGCAGACATATTTCTGAAGAATAACCCAAATACGAGAGTTACGAAGTTCGAAATTTCGGTTTACGATATTCATACGAACCAGTCTGTTCCTCAGGATGAATTGGAAGCTGTCGAGCGTGATGTGTTCACTCCCGCACGTCAGGTATGCAACGCTCTCGATGTGTTCTATCAACTCCAACTGTTTCTCTTCACTGTAACCAAAGTCGTAGATACCGAACAGGAAGTACAAGTTAACTAAGTAAATAAAATAAGTACGTAGCCCTTTCATGAAATAACAACTAAGCGTAGGTACCTAAAGTGGTAATAAAAAGAAAATACGCAACCTATAAAAGTAAAATAAAACAAATTAAAAAAAAAACTGGTTATTTTATGGAATTCGATGCTAATTTACAATGACGAATTCTAAATGCTATTTGTTTTAATTAAGTACCTACGTGCTACCCAGAAATAAGACGACGACCGGTTTAATTCCCAGAGTAGGATACAACACGTATGTACAGTAAATCTTACTTCAGATTTTATTTGATTTATTAACAGATGTCCGCAGCTTAGTCAGTGACCGTATAAAAAATCATAATTCTGTTCTTGAAAGGTCTCCTATGGGTATGGTTTCAGCTAGATAACCATTCTTAAGTGTTTTTAAGTGTTTCTTGTGTTTCTTAGCTGTACTAAAAAATTTTGATATCCGTCGAAACATTCTGATGTGATCTGGGTGTGGATCTGAACAAGCATACTTAGAAACATCTAAGTACTTACTTAATCAACAAAAAAAACTTCGATTCTGGGACCATCAAATAACATAGGTACCTCAGTAATTTTATCAAAAGAAACATCGTCATGTTCTTAGACTTTTAATTTTTACAATTTTATGATTTATAATTTATGTTGTATTTTCATAAGGACATTTTATCAAAAGCCAACGTGCCATCATTGTACAGCAACCCCTGCCATGCAAACGTACGAGTTTCTGATCTTTGTAGCTGACTGTACTACCTAATACGGGGATCATACATACGTGAGCCTCGCCTTCAGGAACTCGATCCAATCAGCCTGCACCAACTCATCCTGGCGCTCCGCGTCGAACAGCCGGAATATACGCTCCAATAGGTCCTGGAACAAGTAAACATCAACTTATAGGTAAAGAATATAAAATACTGTCCATCCGTGAACTTCGTCTTGTTTCACATTATCAGCCTTTTATACGTTAATCTCATAGATGACAATTGGTCGCCTAATTTAGTAAACACGTCTGTAGGCTTCTTGCATAAAAAGGCTAATTTCTCGTAAATAAAACTTCCTAAGGAACATTTTGACATCCTTTTACCGATTTCTAGTCTATTTGCTTTACTAACGAGAAATATTACATTACACAACTATGGTGGTAAAACAAAGAAAGGCCGAGATCGCAGATGTTACGAGACGTAAATATGCGATCGAGGGCTTTCCTTATTACTTCCCGTGTTGTGTACATCATTTTATGTCTACACTTGGCCAGAAAGCGGCTTTTTCCGTACGTGTAGCGTGCGGTAAAAGCCACTTTTTGGCCAGGTATAATAATATTTAATACTTCAATAGCACATTTCACTACTTAACTGTTTTTACGTTAATTTTGAATCTATTTTTTTACTGCAGATGAGAACCCATTTCAACATCAATCAAATCAATCATAAACACATACAGCCAAACTTGGTATATACCTCCCTACTGAAATAAAAAGAAAAACTGCTAGGTACGTACATTCAAAAACCAAACAAGAAAAACTTGTCTTTCGACGTAAACCGACTTTGTTTGCGTCTTATAATGATTACTATTTAGACTGCTGTCAACTAAAAAGACGTAACTATTTGTTAGAATAGTGTTTGCTAAGAATTATATTTCCGAATAGATATTTCGAAATAGAATACCACGCAGATTATAGATAAATCTGTGAGGTCTTTATGTTTACGAAACTTATTTGTCAAAACTACCCATCCTTAAGGCCCGGTAGGACCTGGCTCGCATTTCACATACAACTAGAGTCGGGCGGAATGCAGATTATTGCAGATTATCTTCGATTTCTAACATAAAAGTATACGTTATCAACCCAAACATGAGAGGATGCCCTGCATGACTGTGAAATCATGATTGACAGGTATTAATTTTGTCAGAAAAGGTAACTGGTAATGAACAAAATGAAAAAAAAACTTTATTTTATAGTGTTTTCGCGCTACTTTTCTATCGAGCGAAGTGTTCGCTATCGTGTTCTAAGTGAGAGGAAGTCCTAGATACAGTTCTGAATATTATTATATATGTTTTACATTGACCTACGGGTCAAATAAGTGCTCTAAAAATGATTTGGAAACTAGGCTTCCGCGCCCGATTCTCGTCTTACCTCGCCTTAAACCAGCAGAGCTACGTACAGTACAAGTAAAAATCTTATGTTACCAATTTAAGGTTCAAGTAAACCTATCCCGTCAGTTTACTAAGCATAATTGTAGAATTAACGTTTCATCCGTAGGTGTCGTTAAATAATGGTGCTTAAAATTAAAAGGTATTAAATGAAATAAGGTACACTTTAATTTTACACCCTGAGAAGCACGAGTTGAAGTTGAAATTCCAACTGGTTTATGAATTAATTTACGTATTTAGTTTCAAACTGGTCGTATTATGAGCAAGCACAACTAACGAAGTGGCGGACACCACACGAGATGGATCATGTCTGCACTAAATGAGAGGTAAGCGTAAAAAAGGATCAAGCGAAAGGGTTCTATTGTATAAACTTTCGCTATTATAAAAAGTAATCCTCGTCGCGTGACGAGACAGTTTGCATCGACCCCGTAACGCTTTTTCACTCTACAAATATCATTCATTTTATATACATAGATTAAATCATTACTTAGGTATATTTCGTACGAAGATGAGATAAACGGAGAGATGCACAACTCTTGATTGCCCAAAGTGGTCAATTTTTGATAAAAAAAAACCGGTCAAGTGCGAGTCGTACTCGCGCACCGAGGGCTCCGTACAAACTCATTAATAGATACATGGATAGTTCAAGAAAAACTGTATGGCGATTAGTTTAGTAGGAGCTAAAATAATTAAGTATGTGTTACGATTTTTGCAAATTTCTAAAAAACGATGCAAGTTAGGTAAACCGTTAGTTACATTTTTCCAGTAATATTTGGGATAACATTAAAAATTGGTAACTATTACAATATTTTCTGTTCAGTAACTTAGAAGATAAGGGCTTTTTTATTTAAAATGCGTTCTTAACTGACAGTTAAAAGGTCGTTACAGAATTGACGATTAGTGTCAAACTCCATACATTTCGTTACGGACTGACAGGTTAGACGGTATTTGAACATAGCTTAAATTTCGCCTAACCGTACATTTTAAAATAAAAATGCCCATAATAGGGGGAATGGTATTTTTTAGGAATGGTAAAAACTACTATGAAAGAAAAAAGTAAAAACTAAGCGCTTTCATTTGATACTCACTTTCAATTAACTGTTTCATAGAAAAGGTCATGAATAAGTAGACCAAAATATTTTTTTTTGCATTTACAAAGTTGAACCCATAGCAAAAGTTGTTCAAAATCATGGATAGATAGAGGTTCAATTATCTTGTATCACGTAAAAGATTTCACCTTGTATATAACATAACTCATAAGTTTTCATGATGGACATATGAGGTTAAACTAAGCTGACGACGGAACCCTAATCCCCAACATGTAAAACACCAATGAAGCACACTAATTGAACACGAACTGTCCGCGCGCGCTGTCAGCTGTCAAACTAATGTCATAATGACAGTTGACATGTGACAAGCGTAGGCGCACATGGGACCCTCGTGAAGCAAGTCTCACATATGGAAAATTGAATCTTATAATCATCGCATGCGGTATGATTTGCTTCAAGACACTTAATTGATGATGATGGTGTAAGAAAATTTTATTAGTGTGAGTGATCTAAAACAAAAGAAAATGAACTTTATATCTATGCATGTATGGAAGGATTTGTATTATAGTTATGCTTCATATTAAAATATTCGTAAGTGCAATATACTGTTATTGCATTTTGAACTCTGTAAAAAGAGGGATATGATTAATTATCGATAGATCGATGATGGTTGGTAAGCTGATTGGTCATGTTCAGAGGTTAAGGCAGTGGCTCGATGTTTGACATCATGTCGAATTTTAACCGATTGTAAATTAACAGGTTGTGGTTAACAGATTAGGGTATTCGTTACCCTTATTTCCCGTGAGAAAATGTTATGTTGCGGGAAGAGTAACTTTGCAAGATTTAAAAGACCGGACAAGTGCGAGTCGGGATCGCCCACCGAGGGTTCCGTTCCGTATAAATGCTTTAAATAAAGACTATATTTTTTAATGATTAAATTACGAATGTGTAGTTTCCAGATTTTTCCGTATCTATACTTGTAGTATAAGACGGTATTACTTGCCAAATTTCATAGATCTAGGTTAACGGAAAGTACCTTATAAATTCGGGTTTCCTCGAGAGTGTCGAAATAGTACATTACACAACTAGGGTGGTAATACAAAGAAAGGCCGATATCGCAGATGTTTGCGGCCCGAGCCGCAGGCGAGGGACGTAAATATGCGATCAAGGGCTTTCTTTATTACCTCCCGTGTTGTGTACAGCATTTTATGTCTACACTTGGCTAGAAAGCGGCTTTTTCCGTACGCGTAGCGGGCGGAAAAAGCCACTTTATGGCTAGGTGTGGCATTAAATACATTTTTGCGGCATAAGCGGCCATATCTTTTTTTTACGTTAACTTAGAAATTTGATTTTTGACAGCTTCAAGAGACCGTAGACCTTAGTATATGGTTTTAATTTCAACTCAATACCTCCACGCCTTCCCGAGATAATGGATCTTGACAGATAGACGGACGGACATACACACGGACAGGCGCATGGACAGACAGACAGGCGGACAACAAAGTGATCCTAGGGGTTCCGTTTTTTCTTTTTGAAGTACGGAACCTTAAAAATAACAACGTGCAGAATTGGATCAGGATCGAACTACAATAGGGAATATGCAAGAATTCTTTTTAAGAGATTTCTTAACAAAATATGAAAATAACGTAAAAAAGATGACATTCAGTCAAAATAAAGTTGAAATCGACCGAGAAATACGGAAGATATAATAGTACATTGTGCACCGAGGGTAGTAAGAAGGGGATTACTAACGAGAGTCTATTAGAAGCCCGACGCCGTAGGCGGAGGGCTTTTAATGACTCGAGTTTGTAATCTTCTTACTGCCCGTGATACACACAATGTTTTTCATCACATTTGCGAGGAAAAAAAAATAAAACATAAAAATGAAATAAACTAAACGTGCGTTTAGTTTATTTCATTTTTATGTTTTATTTTTTTTTCCTTCCTAAGAGACAACTTCAACTGTCAACTTTTTCAATCAATATAGTCTTCCACAGATAATGCAAAGAACTGCGTTTAGTTTTTAAACTTGACAGGCAATGTCGCCAGATTGTACCGATTTTCACTAAATTAATTTAATTGCATTAAAATAATCGCAAAAACTACGGAAATAATAGTAAAATATACCATATAAGTTTTATTTTACACTAAAATTGGTCTTGTAGCCAAGTTTTGAAGATGTGAAATAGCCTTGGCTGATTCGAAACCTCCTTAGTCTGAAATGACGTACGACTTTTAAAACTAAACTCATAACTCCCGAGGGAGTTATAGATTTTCATACAGTTTTTCCTCCCGTGGGAGTTATAGATATTTGTAACCCACGGGGGGTAAATCGGCTCGAGTTGGTCTATAAGCGCGCGTGTTATAACACCCTTTACGAGCAAGTGTGATGAAAATCAGGGTCCATGAGATACCTTTTTATAATGCTTAACAACTTTGTATATTACCATGGTGCAATGAATAAATGAAATGAAATGAAATGAAACATTTTAAAGCACTAATCAGACAGCGATTAGAGAGAGAGATCCGATATGGACTATGACGTCATAGTACACGGCCGCCATACAATCTCCATACTATATTCTGTTTTGCGAGAAAGAGATAGAGATAAATCTTTGTTGTGTTATATCTTGGTTATTTTTATAGTTATTCGAAAAATATTGTTTTCCTACTGTTTTTTATATGAACGAGCTTTTATTAAAGTAATTAAAAAATATCATGCATATTCCCTATTCTGCTTAAAAATAACGGTAGGTAAACGAAACATGGTGGGAAGTAAAACAACAGACAATATGCAGGGTCAAGTACTTTTTTGTTTTATCGCAAGTGTATCTTTAGAAAAATCTTGACAGAAAGTGTACAACCTTAATTTGTGGCTAAAGAAACACGAGGTCCAGAATATTAATCTGCCAAGGGAGTTGAATAAAGGTGAAAAATGCGTTATATACAAACAAACGTTATATACACTTACTGGGTTTTTACCTGCAGTCTGTGTCAGATACATTTGTACGGTACCCTCAGTAGGCGAGTCCGACTCGCACTTGTCCAGTTTTTTCTTCAGGTACTTACATTGGATCGATTTCTAATACCGTGTATCGTAAGCTTCAAATTCTAATTATTCTTAATGCGTTGCTAATTAATCCTTATTACGCATGCAAAATAATATGCGAATATTAATTAGATAAACTTTCGTTTTTTGTCACTTAACCGTAGGCTATACATATTAAATAGTTCCAAGTAATACCGTACTTAAAAAGAAATACCGTACTTTTAACTCTCGCGGTTTGCATACATAACTATAAGTGAGACGCCCTAAAAAATTAAAAATGTTTTCATGCACACTAAGGCACAGGTATTGATCATTTCAGCCACTGTTTTTTTTTTGGGAATTTTATGGCCTGGTTCCTGCCAACTGACGGAAGAATAACGTGTTGCCTGTACTAGGAACAAATAATTAAAACTAAGATTGTACTCCTCAGACATTTGAACATTTGTTCAGCGACATTTAAAAATAACTTCTCTCTCTTCTTAATCGTTCCCCCATTACTGGGGATCGTGACTCCTTTTCAGGCGATCAGCGGGCTGTCTCCAACTGATCCGGTCAGCCGCCTGCTTAAAAATAACTATATTTTTTGGTTTATCATGTTTGTAGCGTGACATGCGACGTCAATTAGACTTATGTTAACGTACATTGAAAATTCTATTTTATTTGTATGATAAAGAGAAAATCTCAAGATTACATAATTTTTAAAAGTTATTGAACAGAAGTTTTATTGTTTGATGAGTAGAATCTACGTTTCAATTATTTGCTCCTGTTACAGGCAACACCCTATGTGATATTTATGTGTGATTTTGAAACGGTAGGGGGATTAATACTTGGTTTCATTGCGTGATAGTAGAATAAACATGGTTTGTAGGAAACTCATCTCTTATTAAGCAAATAATAATATAAATATAAAGGTACCCATATGTTTAGCCGTAAAGTTAGTAATAGTTATAATTGTGATGTTTTTTGTTATTTTATGTTTAACCTGAATCTCGAAATTTCATTTGCTTTGTTTTAGTTGTAGGTAGGTTGTAGTAAAGGAATAAATTTGTCAAAATTGTCATAAATAATGTCATTTCCAGAGAATAAAGATACGCAAGAGGTTAAAAATAGATTTTCACTGGCTCAACGCAATTAATAGCTAAAATAAATTTATAAAGTGACTGAAGCTATTTAAATGAAAGAAATACCTTCATAAATTGTCATTAATTACTTACCTAACACTCAAAACTATTGTTGTCGGGTATCGTCTGCGCGAGATGTGGGTAGATGCTACCACGTCACACAGATCTTGTTTTGATGCGAGTTGATATTTTTGTTATCTCGTTTTTAATAAATCAACAAACCAAAAAGCTTATTAGCAAAATCATGCTCTTTTTACTAAAAAATGTATTTTTATTCATACATATACGCTGCTAAAATTTGAGATGTTTGCAAACGTTTTCATATAGTGAATATGATAGTGATGCAATGGATATTGTGTAGTCATTTTCAATAGGATTTTTCTGATAAAGTTGATTGTAAAAAAGTAAGTAGTTCTTCGGCGCTTAGATAAAACATTTAAAATAGGTAAAACATTTGCCTACTTAACCTAAAACAAATTTTATAAGAATCATAAATTTAGGTACTTTACCTTTGTTAAAGCTGGCTGTTATAAAGGTTATCTTAAGTTATTTTTATATGATAGGATTAACAAGTTTTCTTGAGAAAAAGAAAGGTATGAAGATGGAACCAAAGAGTCATCTCTTACTAATTCCTAGATCATGGTGTTATATTCAATAGGTTAGCTAAATAAAATTTAGACATAAATTATTTAACTAAGAGTAACAGTTTTGAAATAAAAACTTCAAATTTCAAAATATTTTAGCTTCACTGAATAATTCGACGTTCTTTTGTTAGAAAAATGTATTTTGATATAAATTAAGCGTCACCGCTTTTCGAATTAACTTGTTTCACACACGGATCTAACCTCTCGCCCTTTCCGACCCACACGCCTTATCGCGACATGCACTAGTGCAGTAATAAATCGACAACACGTGAACCGATACGATCAGCATGTCACGCCTTGTCTATTATCTCAGCCACCAAACTATCTAGGACTTGAGGGGCTCTTACCGCCTCGGCAGAAAGGCTGTTATTACTTAACTTGTGTTGTAAGTAAGTAGGTTGGTACGTTTTCAGTTAGCCTAGTTTAGGTGTCATTAGGTTTCACGGCTACCTTGAGTTGGTTTGTAAGGTTGAGCTTGCCTTATGTTTCTAGGGCGTTTGCATAGTCATAATCGTAAACCAATGTATGACATTTAATGGTCGATTCGAATGGCCACACAGCAGTATCTTCCTCCGAAATTTGAATCAAGTTCTAGTGAGAAACCGCCTGGTAACATATGAAGATGTAATAATAAAGGTATTGATTGATTGACCCGATGTAATCTGTTGTAGGTACCTAAGTAAACCGCTATGGAACTTGGTTACAACAAGGCAAGCGATTTATTTAAGGCAATAATTTTAAAAGATTTTTACGTTATGTTACTATGATAGACTATATATACTTACTAGCATTTTCCCGCGGCTTCGCCCGCGTTGTTCCCGTTATTGTCCAAAAGGAACTCTTTACCGGGATATAAAGTATCCTATGTTTCAATCCAGGACTTGGACTACTTACATGCCAAATTTCAGCTTGATCCATCCAGTTGTTATCCCGTTATTAGGTAACAAACATCCAAACATCCAAACATCTAAACATCCAATCATCCTCACAAACTTTCGCATTTATAATATTAGTGGGATTCACCTTACACGTTTTCTTATCGGAGTATGTTAGATGCATACGAGCATAACGTTTAATAACCATATGATTAATGCTGAACTACATTAAATTATTATTAAAAGTATATGATTCTAACTGTACAAATATATGTGATGATCCTGAGAATCGTCCTTTTTGACAAGCGGCAATTTGGTACCTTCTATAATCGATGATTGAAATACCCTTTTTGACTGATCAAAAAGTAGGTACTACATTGCCACTTATCTATAAAGTCGATTTCTAATCTTCATACCAGTAGCCTATTGGTGCTTACTGACGACCTTTTGCTTGAAAACGATTTATTTATACCTATTGATTAAGTGTTCTTAACTAACGTGACGTGAGTGTAAAGAATGTATCAGTCGTGTAAGCTCATACACGCTCACACTATAAGCATAATTAGTATACGTCGATAACCTGCACCATTACGCCGACCCAATTGCACGCGGCTATAGCATTAGCATAATCGCTATCAACTATACACATTACACATTGACTAACGTACGTGGGGACATAGTCGCGTCGAGTATGTCGAGTAAAATTACTTAATACTTCTTTCCGTCAGTTTGTGACTGAGTAGGCACGAAATTCGTGAAGATTTTCCAACTGTTCCGTACAGACTCTCAACTGATTTCTTCACAACTTCTCATAAGTAGTCTGCCTATGTATTATCTTTACTAACGCTGTAGGTACGAGTACTTTTTACCCGACTGCGGCGAAGCCCAAAGGAGGGTTATGTGTTTGACCTGTATGTATGTATGTCCGTTCCTGTGTCCGCTCGTAACTACTCAACGGCACATCCGATTTTGATAAATGATACATCATTAGATTCGTCTTGATGGTGCGAGTGTCACTGGGTATGAAGTTCGTTAAAATAAACAAAATGGCGGATTTTATGCAGTTTCAAAGTGCACCGCGGTCGGGTTTTTTTTATTCAACTTACAGATACTTTAACGTCGTTGCAGATTTTATATGGCCCGGTCGCAAATTCGCAATACAGTTGTCGAAGGTAAAAAAAAGATGGTGTGAAAAAAAATTGAGATCATTTGTCGGAAAATATAGCACTAATCTACTCGTAACACAGATTATTTCGTTAATTGTCTGTAAGATATGTGTTAACAAATGATGGCCAACAGTTGTTCTTTCCAATGTAGGTAATAAAGTTGTTCAGTTACGGGAAGACGCGTCAAAGACGAGCTGGATAGGGTTGCAAGGTCGCCAAACCTGACAGACCGGCCAGTTTGCCGGAAAATTGGGTAAAAAGGCCGGGCACCCCATATTATTGAAGATTTTGTGTGTCAGTATTAATAGATACATACGAAAAAAAAAGTTAGTATTTTTATTATTACCATACTAGTAAATCTTGTAAAAAGCCTAACAAAAGCCGGACAAGCCGGACACTGTTTATTTTGGCCGGACACGCAATCAAAACGCCTAACTATGTCCGACTTCATCCGGACGCCTGGCAACGCTCGGATGCGTTATTTCATCGATATATGTAGATGCGTGTTGTACTCCTACAACGAACATACTCGTGCTCGCTGATGTTATTGGCCATATGTCACACACATGTATCGAAAGTGCTCGACCCGAGGGCGCGGTAATTTAATAAGAAACGTTTTGTCGCTCCACATATTTATGACGATTTATGGCGCCGGTTGCGCCTACGCAGACGTAATAGAACCCAAACGCAAATAGACGTATCGTATGTACTCGTAAAAGCCACAGTTTTAAGCCCTAGAAAAGGATTCAGAGTACTGAAAACCAGGTGTATCAAGCTTAGGTTGACTAAATCTAAATGAAATAATACTAATATTATTGTCAGATTTAGAAAACGTAACATTTATATAAATAAAAATGTTCTTTATGTACCTACATTTAAAAAAAATTTAAACCGCAAAATACTTACAACTATAGGTAAATAATAATGTACTTGGCATCTGAATTAATTAATTCAGACCAATATAGGTATGTTTTTAGCATCTACACCAATTGGTTTACATAATAAAATAATATTGTGCAATATTGTGTAACATTTAGGAACTTCTCAGTTTTAGCTTTTAATTTAATATCGTCCACGGTTAAACGTGTAAACCAACCAATAATTAAATAATGTCGGCGTCAAGGGGTAGTAGTCCTCAGGATGTCCATCTAATTGCCAATATTCCGCAGTCGAGTGTCGGTTTCCATCGGTTGGAGCTCGATAGTATCACTAACTAATCATAATAAACGAAGAAATGCAGTGAGGTTGGTTGCGGGACGTGTTCCTTCGCCCAAAGTGCTCAGATCAACCATCACTGACTCCAATTCCTTGTTCAGCACAATTCACCATTTTCTGACATGCAAGACAAATCACCCAAAATAGGCGCATGTTTGTCGTGGAGTTGCGGAAAATAAGCCTGCGTTAACCTATAACCTATAAATAAGACCTAGGTATGTATCTAAATGTTTATGTTTATAGAAAATAAATGATTATCTTATCTTATCAAATTTTTAGAAATTGTCGTCAAGGGGTCTAATTTTTATTGTGTCACATCGGCTGTACAGCTAATCTTTATAAAAAGATATAAATCGATAACCAATAAATCATCGCCATCAAGCGAAGCCCTATTATAGTATCTACGTGGTAATCATGATCTAAATGAACACAGGTCCGTCGACAAGGTAACTTGAGCGCCGACAAAGCTCCTTTCACCACAATTAGCCTGACATACAGCTTCGTGTAAGCGAGATCATCTCGACAACATAATCGGGCGGGCGCGGCAGTGCGACATCCAAGTTTCTTTAAACAATCATAATTATCATTTTTAATTGAACTATTGGAAACCAGTGTCGTAATATTGTTTTCGTTTTCCGCGATTATCAGTCATTGTAATAAAACAACTTAAGCGGATTAAATCGCGTATATTCGAAATGTCGGGACGTAAAAATACGCGATTTAATCCCTGTAAATTGTTTTATTACAACCAAAGTGTCGGGTGAAAAACTCGAAGAGAGAAGAAGTGTAATAACGTTTTTTTAACACATTCGCATAGGCGCATGTATGAGTGCCTTAATTGCAAAAATGTATCGATAAATTTGATAAAATTTGTTCGGTCTCCGCATTTTGGCGACAATTTAAGGGTAATTGCGTTGCGATTGACATTTAACACACATTATTTTTCAATTGTCCTAATGCCATTATATTGCATGGAAAATATTTCCCGTAGAACAGTTTGATTATAATTCAATGCAATGAGATAATATCAGTTACTCAGGTTACTCTTACTGACTTAAATAATACCTATTATCATAAACAGTGATCGGCACAGACGGTGCAACACCGGTGGAATTTTTAATAAGAACATGATTCCATGAATCTCTTCACTGTTATATACATATTTATAAATAGACGTTAAGTATTTGATAAACGTTAATAGTATAATTATCCATTAAATAAATATTGATACAATTTGAATCAAATTATTTCTATTTCAGTATAAAATGTTAAGTCGTGCCTCTTATATTTTTGCATTGTAATTGAAATTTATTTCACATACTTACTAAAATCAGAGCCATTGACTTCCTTGAACAATCTAATCCCGTAATCCCAAAGCACATCCACATTAGCATAGGGGTCATTGACCCCTTGTTGCACCGAATGTGCCAACCACTAATCGGCCATTCTCCAGAAATATGTCTACGGTCACCTAATTACCGCGTCGCTGTTTTCATACTAAATGTATCGAGACGCGTGAATTAGACGCAGATATATTTCTGGAGAATGGCCGTAATCATAAAAATAGTCGCCATTGCGTTGCCTCCTCCTTAGGGTTGCCAGATTGAATGATCCTATTATCGGGAGAAAAAAAACAATATTTCGGGATTTTGAGAGTTTGATCGGGAGATGCCCAGCGCGCTCGACGCGACCTTTTTTTAGCCTGAAAGATCAGAAATTTTCGCTGGCCGGACCACCTTAAGTTTTAAAATGTAGTCGTTTGTCGGGAGATTTTCTTCTTTATCGGGAGTTGGGAGGACATACAAAAAATCTGGAGAATCCCGCCAAATCCCGACCATCTGGCAACCCTAGTCCTCTTACATTATTAGAAACTAGCTGTCCCGGCGAACTTCGTTCTGCCCTGGAATTTTAAATTTTTTAGATGTTTTAATAGTTATGCTGCTATTCGGGGCGGAGACAAACCCAACAAACACATGAAAGAATTTAAAAATCGCGGTCCACCCGTTCTTGAGTTATAAATGGTGCACCTAACTAACACGACTTTGTTTTATGCAATTATTTCATTTCATTTCATTTCATCAGATGTTCGTTTTCAGTAGAACAAAGATCTCTTACCTAGATAATTGTGTCTAGCTGCCATTGCAATTGATAGCGACTAATGTGCGCGTGACAACGGGATTAAAACATTTGAAGGGAAATGCATACTTGCGACTTCTTTATAGTAATAATAAAATGTAACGAAACATTTATCGTCATGTTTTTAATTGATTAGCAACCTATGGGCTCGTCCAATCATGTAATCTAAATATATAAAAGAAGAAGTCCTGACTGACTGACTGACTGACTTACTGATCAACGCACAGCCGAAACTACTGAAGTTAGGAACTTGAAATTTTCACAGTAGGGTGGTTATATAACGTAAGTAAGGGATAAGAAGGGATTTTTTGAAATTCATCCCCAAAGGGGGTTAAATGGGGGTTGAAAGTTTATATGGGGACCATACGATTTTTAAAGTAGGAGATCTGAGACTTCGAACATAGACTCTTTAATACAATTTAAAAAAAGTAATTTCACCGTTTTTGGAAATTCATCCCCAAAGAGGGTTAAATGGGGGTTGAAAGTTTATATGAAGACCACACGATTTTTAAAGTAGGAGATCTGAGACTTCGCATATAGACCCATCAAGATGAGTACAGGAAAGTAATTTCACGGTTTTTTGAAATTCATCCCCAAAAGGGGTTAAATGGGGGTTGAAACTTTGTATAGGCACCAAACGGTTTTTGACGTTAGAGATCTGAGAGTTTGCACATAGATCCTTCAATATGACACGAGAAAAGTAATTCCACCCTTTTTTGAGATTCATCCCTAAAAGGGGTTAAACGGGGGTTGAAATGTTGTATAGGGACCAAATTATTTTGAAGTTACAGATCTGAGAATTCGTATATAGACTCCTCAATAAAGGTCGAAGAAAGTCTTCTTCTTCTTCTTCTTCTTCTTCTTCTTCAATAAAGGTCGAAGAAAGTAATTTTACCGTTTTTCAAAATTCATCCCCAATGGGGAACATCCTAAATGGGGGTTGAAACGATTTTTGAAGTTGCAGCTCTGAGACATCGTACATAGTCTCCTCAATATGAGTACAGAAAAATAATTTCACGGTTTTTCGAAATTCATCCCTATAAGGGCTTAAACGGGGGTTGAAAGTTTAAATGGGGACCAAACGATTTTTAAAGACGGAGATCTGAGACTTTGCACATAGACCCATCAATATGAGTACAGGAATGTAATTTCACGGTTTTTCTAAATTCATCCCCAAAAGGGGTTAAATGGGGGTTTGAAACTTTGTATAGGCACCAAACGATTTTTAAAGTTAGAGATCTGAGAGTTCGCACATAGATCCTTCAATATGAGATAAGAAAAGTAATTTAACCCTTTTTCGAAATTCATCCCTAAAAGGGGTAAAACGGGGGTTGAAATATTGTTTAGGGACCAAATTATTTTTAAGTTACAGATCTGAGACTTCGTATATAGACTCCTCGATAAAGGTCTAAGAAAGTAGTTTTACCTTTTTTCAAAATTCATCCCCAACAGGGGTTAAATGGGGGTTAAAACGATTTTTGAAGTTGGAGCTCTGAGACATTGTACATAGGCTCCACAATATGAGTGTAGGAAAGTAATTTCACGGTTTTTCGAAATTCATCCCCAAAAGGGGTTAAACGGGGGTTGAAATTTTGTATAGGCACCAACGATTTTTGAAGTTGGAGATCTCAGAGTTCGCACATAGATCCTTCAATATAAGTAGAGAAAAGTAATTTCACCCTTTTTCGAAATTCATCCCTAAAAGGGGTAAAACGGGGGTTGAAAGTTTAAATGGGGACCACACGATTTTTAAACTAGGAGATTAGTTGCAAAAAGTAATTTCACCGTTTTTCAAAATTCATCCCCAACGGGGGTTAAATGGGGCTTGAAACGATTTTTGAAGTTGGAGCTCTGAGATATCGTACATAGTCTCCACAATATGAGTACAGGAAAGTCATTTCACGGTTTTTTGAAATTCATCCCCAAAAGGGGTTAGATGGGGGTTGAAAATTTGAACTTTGAAGTTAGAGCTCTGAGAAATCGTACATAAACTCCTCAATAAGAATAAAGAAAAGTAGTTTTACCATTTTTCGAAATTCATTCCTAAAAAGGGGTCAAACGGGGGTTGAAACTTTGTATGGGGACCAAACGATTTTTGTAGTAAATCTTGAACTTCGTTCATAGACTCATCCATAAGAGTAAAGAAAAGTGATTGCTGTTTTTTGGAATTCATCCCCAAAGGGGTTAAAATGGGGGTTGAAACTTTGTGTAGGGTACAAACGATTTTTGAAGTTGGAGCTCTAAGACATCGTATATAAACTCCTCAATAAGAGTAGAAAAAGTGATTTTTCGTTTTTCTAAATTCATCCCTAAGAAGGGGTCAAACGGGGGTCAAAACTTTGTATGGAGACCAAACGGTATTTATAGTAGATCTTAAACTTCTTACATAAACTCATCCATGAGAGTAAAGAAAAGTGATTGCTGTTTTTTTGAAATTCATCCCCAAAGGGGTTTAAATGAGGGTCGAAACTTTGTATACGGACCAAAAGATTTTTGAAGTTGGCGATCTGGGACATCGTACATAGACTCCTTAATAAGAAAAAAGAAATGTGGTTTTACCGTTTTTTCATCCCTAAAAAGGGATCAAAAGGGGGTTGAAACTTTGTAAAGGGACCAAACGATTTTTGTAGTAGATCTTGAACTCATCTAAAAAAGAAAAGAAAAGTGATTGCAGTTTTTTGAAATTTATCCCCAAAGGGGTTTAAATGGGGGTTGAAACTCTGTATAGGGTCCAAAGGATTTTTGAAGTAGGAAATCTGACACTTCGTACATAGATCCTTCAATAAGGGTACAGAAAAAATGTTAAACCATTTTTTGAAATTCATCTCCAAGGGTTATAAATGGGGACCAAAACTTTATAAAGGGACCAAATGATTTTTAAAGTAGGGTATCTAAAACTGATTAAACTGAATAGAACTCAAATGATTTCACGGTTCATTAAAATTTATCTCGAAGACGGGTTGAGTAAGTAGGGGTTGAAAGTTTTTTTAGGGACCCGTACAATTTTTAAAGTAAAAGGTTTTTAACTCCATGCATAGCATATAGCAATTAGTAGATTGTTTTTTTGTGTAAGTAACAAGCGGTTTATTAAGTGCATTTAATTTTTTGGTAATAATCCTTAAATGGACTTAAGAATTGATTTTCACGGTAAATGTGCATTGTGCAGTTTTGGGCCCAATATTTGAGGGTTTTGTTTAATTACAACAAAGTTTATGAACAAATATCAGAAACTATTAATTGCCTATTAAGATTAATTGCCTAATTATAATTTACACCGCAGACGAAGTCGCGGGCATCAGCTAGTCGTCTATAAAGGGGAGGCCCCCCCCCCAAGATTTTTTACAATTACCAAGCTAAGCCCTATACAATAATAGTACATTACACAACTAGGGTGGTAAAACAAAGAAAGGCCTAGATCGCAGATGTTTGCGGCCCGAGCTGCAAGCGAGGGACATAAATTGATCGCGGGCTTTCTGTATTACCTCCCGCGTTGTGTACATAATTTTATGTCTACACTTGGCATAAACATGCTTTTTATAGAGCCAAAATAAATACTATTTCAGTACTTCAAAATTATTGCGATTTTACTGCGACTAAAAGTCGCTCGTTTGAAGATTGGCAAATCTTCTTGCGCAAGAGTTTGATACAGTTTTTGCCTTTCGAGTGAGTGATCCGCTTAAGTGTAGTGAATCGAAATTCTGTCAGCAAACAAAGATTTTATGTTGGTTTTGATCTTTATTGTATTTAAGGCATTATAGATTTGCTTGATTGTAAATTGTAAATTCATGTTTCAGTATGACAGTTCAAAAAATAACATTTATTTATCGCGCGACAAAGCGTAGCGTCATACGCCTACAGGTTGCATTTCCCAACTGATTCTCGTGAATTTTTTTGAGCAAGTTCGTTAATTAAATTATATATTTTAAATTAAAAAAAAAACATGACCCATTAAACATAACATCAAATAATATACCTGTTCCTCAGGTCGATGCAACTAAGTACCTCGGCTTCATAATTGACCGCGGACTGACTTGGTCCCCACACATTGACTATGTATGCGACAAACTGTCTTCGGCGTGTTACGCGCTATCCAGGCTCGCCCCGACGTTATCAACTAGCAATTTAAGGAAAGCCTACTTCGGTTATTTTCATTCAATCCTCATACAAGGGGTAGATTTGTGGGCGACATCCGCCAGCCGAGACAAGTTGTTCAGGATGCAAAAACGGGCCTTAAGAATCCTAGATCGGAAACCGATGGATCACCCGGCTCGTGACATATTTAAAAAACAGAATATATTAACGCTCCCGTGTATATATATCCAAACAGCTTGTGAATATGTCAGAGTTAATCTCCATAAGTACCAAACTTACGGCCAACTGAACCCGAGAACGTCGCGCCGGCCGCACCTGCTAGTACCGCCGCGACGGCGGCTGGTAAAAGCGCGCGCGGAACTCAGCGTTGTCGGCCCTAACATTTATAACTGTGTCCCTTCAGACATTAAAAATGCAAAAAGTAACGCCATATTCTCAAAGAAACTTACAGCACTGCTATTAAGTCTTGCTTGCTACGACGTTAATGAGTTTCTACAAAGGGATCGTTGACCCAATCATTATGTGAACTTGTGTAACATTGTACTATTGTTGTTATAATATCGAATAATGTAATAATGAATGTCATGTAACGTAATATAATGTAATGTAATGTAATATAATATAATGTAATCCCAATAATACCTAATTATTTGACATGTAATCGATGTGTACAATTATAAATAAAGAATCTGAATCTGAATCTGAATACCTAGAATTGTTTCACCGATTATTTTTTTGGAAATTTATGTTTTTGGAACTCCCAAGGTATGTGGCTCACAGAACCACTATTTTTAAATTAGTAATAGTATACTTACATGGATAGAATTTACACGTTTACTTTTAGCACTTTATATTTCAAACTACTTGGATCCCACGGCGAGCGGCATTTTTACCGCAAAGCCAGCAATCTTCGGGTAAAGGGAACGTGCACGAACTATATGGCAGCACTAAACGACCAAAGAGACACGGGCGGACAATAAAGGAAACTATCGCCCTTGTCAAATCAAGCTGTCAATGTCAATGATAATATGTAAGTATCAATGTCAAATGTAGTAAGTCGTAGCTACACTGACGTTAATCGTCCTTCAAAGCGATAAATTAACGTTATTAACGGCGTTTTCGTCAATGTGGCCCCAGCATGAGAGGGTATATGATTTAGATTAGCGGCACCAGTTGGCAGCACCTTCATCGTGCACGTTCCCTATAACCGTAACTACATATATAAACATCAAATAGCGCGTTCTTCCTAAGACGGCATAGTAATTCGCAAATGATGTGGCGACAAAAAACGGCGCACGTCGAATAAAACGCAGCCGCGGAAAAACGTTTTCATTACGCCCGTACAAGGCGGCCGTAACAGCCATTAATCAGCCCATAGTGTGGCTATTGACAGTAGCTTCCTCATGTAGGTATAGTCGACTACAATAGTAGATTGTGACACAGGGGAGCAAAATGATATATTTATCGGCGTACGTTAAATCCAGAACGAAACGATGGATTCTGAGCGAAGGAATTATTTTCACTTTGGGCGTAAACACTTGATCCGTAAGTGTTAACGCCCAAAGTGAAAATAATTTTCTACCGCATGAGACACCAACTATGAGAAAAATATGTATTGAGAATATATCGTACTAGGCATTTACTGAAAATGAGATTGAAAAATAAAAATGAAAAAAATCTTGATAACATTAGGTCTTAATTAATATTATTTTATGCCACACCTGGCCATAAAGTGGCTTTTACCGCACGCTGCGCGTACGGAAAAAGCCGCTCTCTGGCCAAGTGTAGACATAAAATGATGTACATACACAACACCGGATACCTCCGCCCCGCATATTTCGTTCGCTTGCAGCTCGGGCCGCAAACATCTGCATGTACTATACACTCGTTTGCATAGTACGGTCTGTACAGTGTTTGTAGCACTGTGTGTTGTAAACTATCTGCAAAATCAAGATAATGACCGTAAATTATATCAATACATACATACTAAAGTTCCTGGATAGAAAAATGCCAATTTGATCCCTCCTATGAGGGAAGAAAACGCTTTATTCTGAAGAGGTGTGAAAAGGAATCCTTTAAGGTGGTAAATGTGGTAAAAACCACGTAAAACTGATATAATGGAAGCTACTCTGGATGTTGCGACAGCGGCACAAATCCACCCACCGTACAGTACAACCCACACACCGAAGCGTTCTACCCTCTTACGAGTTCGATTCTTCCGCGCGTTACATATGGTAAATATCCCGGTGTTAAAACTAGTTATTATGTGAATGACCATGTTAGCTTAAAATCGTATATTATAACGGTGTTGGTGGTTTTGCCAAGAGCATGCCCGTGCTGCCAACACTGATGTACCTACTAGAATAGGTTCATCGGACGACGACATCTAAACTAGATATCGATGGTTATTGTTATTTCTTCATAATATTTGTTTAGCTAATACTAAAGAAGCCGAAGCGTCAATAGAATTAGGGAGTTATGAATCTTAGACAGGTATAGCTACATACATACAAATAGTTCACAATTAATAATGGTCACAGTTCATACTCTACTCGTTAGTTCATACATTCCCAACTCGGTATCTAATATTTCCCGGAACGGCAAATCACTACACGCAACGAATGTACTTACTGGTATGCCTACACTGTGGCGACACTTTACTTTTTACCTTTTAGAGACACAAATTTGTTATTTATTTACTCCATCAGCTTACCCCCAGTCTCCTTATTTAGATCCCATATATACACGCTAAAATCGCACTTATGATGTTACAAATTAGGATAGTATTCGCATGAAAGGAGATATTTAATAGGATACCTATTTGGCATTGCCAGTGCTTAGCCGTGTAAAGGAATTTCTGGAATCTTGTAGTTTTGCTGAGAGTGGGTATACCTAGGTATTTGTTTTTTTTTGCGTTTCCTTGAGTTTTATTTTCCACACAGTAACTATAGTCAACATTTCTTTTAATAACTTTAATATCGCGGGTTTTTTTTTCAACTAATTAGACTCAATAAACAGGGCCGGATTTGGGGGAGGGCAGGCGGGGCTACTGTCCTGGGCCTCCACAACACTTCCCTAATAAGTAGAGGCCTCCACTAGTCCGTTAGAGGCCTCCGCTCCTTCGTTGCCCCAGGGCCTTCACACCTCCAAATCCGGCCCTGTCAATAAAAGACTTTTCCATAATATATCGGTTCTAAAAACAAGTTGAAGCTGAAAGTACCTAGCTATTAAAATATGTTATTAATACATATTGCTCTTGGCTTTGGTTCGACAAGCACTATATATCGTGATCATAATCAGCATTTCCAAATACGAATATTATGCCATCAATATTAAAATCACTTTACTTAGTTTCTTTTGGGTTTTCATGATCCATAATGAAATAGATAAGTTCAATTACCGTTAAAATATTGAAGGACTAACAAAAATTTCAAAAATGGCCAATTCTATCGTTGTTTAGTGTGTCTCTGTGTAGGAATTGTTCAAACAAAATAGAAATGTGAACAAGCTGCTCAACAGCTCACGACCAGCTAAATTGCAGCCAGTTTACAATGAGTGAGATACATACCTACATAAATACATTCTCTAGGAGACTGTAAAGTAACATATCTAGAAAGTCCTAAGCACGTAAATACATTAAGAGGTTTTGTATCCCGATAAACGAAATATTATATCTAGGCGTATGATGCTATAAAACAAACATTCTTATCCTTCGAGGTAAACAGCAATGTTTTAATTCGACGAAGCTTAGGCGGATCTCACACTGCAGCGAAAATCGCGGCGACACGCGACTCAGCGAACTTTGTATGTAGAATCATCGATTTGTATAGAAAAATCGCTGGGTGGCGCACGCTGGCGCGTAAATCGCGGCGACTCGCAACTACTATGCGCAGCTACACGGAAAAAATCGCGGCGACGGGCGATTTCAGTGTGTTCTTCGCCTTAACGTCAAAACAACAATTTGAGCTCGATTAAGAACGACATATGGATCAAGCAATAACATGCTTAAAGCCGTTATCTTAGGAGCTTTGATATGTCACAGATAAGTTGGTACTGCCGTTACACAACCGGTAGCTAATGAGAGATCTCGTATTAATCATCGAAAACTCATTTAGAAATCAATTAGAGTAAAATGCGGGCGAGATGATCAGTTGCCGGTCGATATGGTCACTGATAAGTTGAGAAACATTTGGAAAGATATAGATCGAGCACAGAGTAGGTTAAAACGAGGGTCCACTACAAGAAATTAATAGGATTCACAATCAAAATTTGATGCATAAAATAAGGTTACACATGCTATCATCCAGATAAATAATATCAACGGATAATCTTACACAAATCAAACTAAATATGTAGTCTCACACCCCAAGCCCTAAGGTTTGTGTATACCATGGGCACTAGATTACGATATAAATACCTACTTACACTGAAATATAAGAATTATTAAAAGTTTATCTAAGGAACAAGGGTTCCATTAAAACAAAAAATACAAAAGGAGATTTATAAATGCTTAGCGTCTAAGTCGAGGAACTAATATTTATTTCAAACCTGTGCGGTATAATTCAATTGTTAAGATATAATTTGAATATAACAATCTTCATCTGCATACTCTGTGTATTTTACCAGTCCAATAACAGAGCGCAGGCGCGGCGCGGGGTCATTTGTCAAAATAGTCATTCATATGGTAATGTGAGTGATGGATGTGGGCGGGTGATGCAAGTGCAGCGGTCAAGACCGAGTCGGACTTAAGCGGTGGGTGTCCAAAGTCGCGAGAATCTGACAAGGAGTCTAGTCAATCGTATTAACATTTTTTTAATTTTTTTGACTACTGTTCGTCATACTGTCTAAAAGGCGAGTTTTACTAAGGTAACTCGCCTTTTAGACTAGGACAACAGTAGGTAATGGGCATGTAGCTGGCTGGTTCACTTATGCTGGTTGGAATATTCTTGCTACTAAAGTGAATGGGAGTGGAGGAATCGCAGTTGAACAAGCGGAATGTTGCACGCTAAGCAATTCGGCACCGGCTCAGACCCCCGTCTTCCAGGTTGGCTACTCCTGACTTATTTATTTAATTTGTTTTATACATAAAAACGTATGATATCAATCGTAACTTTATGCATAAGGCATTCTTTACCAGCCTACTTTACAGTGATATGACACAAACCGCGGCGGAGCCCACTAACAGAAAGTTTATAATCTACATTTTGGCATCCTTGGGGTTAACATGTTTCGCGAATGCCTCGATTACATGCCTCGGTTCGTCGTATCACAAACTTTTACAAGTTGCCCCATGCCTCGTGGACTTTAGTTAACTTTAGGTACACAGTTTAAAGTAAACGTCCGAGTGCTGGACACCCTAATGCATAATAATCGACACCCTGCTGTCACCCCCATTGCTAATGATAGTAATCACTTTACATTCAAGATGGCTTCAACTGGGATAATCTCGAGCACTCGGGTCGTTTACCTTATTATTGTATTTGAAGGCATCTGTGATTCCTGACATTGAGGCAAGTCGTTACAAAAGAAACGAACTAATATCAACTCTGCTGAAATTAAAAACATGACGAACGTTTTTCGAGACCGACTTTTAGGATTTTTTTTATAGATATATATTTCAAAATACCACACAATTTGTTAGGTATCAGTCATAACTGGATAGCCAATCGGAGACTGACTATCGTTGGCCAATCGAATGATATCGAGACTAATTGACCAATGAAATAATAGTGGAGTGAGGTCAACCTCTCAGCAATGCCGTCATATAGGTACAGTACATAGTATTTTATAATTCATGACTCGCATTTAATAGACTAAACTCTTATATTATTTTTAATATGACGGGCATAAACTGCCAAACAATATGGACCAGCTTTGCACTTTACATTGTCTATTTTTACGTAAAGGTGACTGAAACAAATTACATCTACTTTTTTCAAACCTCACAAGAAATAATTATTCCAGAATTTAAGCCTAGAATTCCTAAATGCTTACTGCTGCTTAATGCTGGTTTCGTTCAAAACTGAAGATTCAAAGATAAGTGATACTGATGCTGTATAATTGTAGAATGTAGATCATCGATAAATAAGATATACTTATCTACGGTCATATTTGAACCTCCTCAATAAAACTCTTTATTTTACCTACTTAACATACGAGAAACTGAACTCATCGCGACATAAATCCCTAATTTTATTATTTCTCTTAAACTTCCTTTAGTTGAAAGGTAAAAATCTCAACGTTCGACTCGACACGGTTGGTTAAAGTATCATTAAATATTGAAAGTACATGCACACGTATATCGACTGTCAATTTCCTTATCGGTTTGAATTAAATATTTCAAAGTCAAAGTCAAAGTCAAAATTTTATTTGCTTGAATCATGGTACAATTAGATGACAAATTAAAAAAGTAGGTAGATCCACACAATTCACCATTACATTGGCATGCAAAAATTAATTTTCAATAAATATTTAACAATCATAAAATCATATTTTATAAAATTGCACAATAAAAATAAATCACCAACGCTAAGTATAATAAAATGTCATAAATGTAAAATATAATAAAACAATAAGAAAATAATCAACTAATTTCGGAACACAATCTCAAGTCTCAAATAATTCATTATAAATTCATGTCAAAATATTCCTTCATGCTGTAAAAACATTTGTCCCTTAGCAATGTACGAAGTTTCCATAAAAAAATCTTATTAGGTAGGACTCTTATTTCTAAAGGAATATGATTATAAATTTTTATTGACATACTGTAGCAATTTTTTCTAAATAGAGCAGTTTTAGAGACTGGCTGCTCAATTCTAAAGAGATCTCTTTCCCGCAATTTTGGGTTTTGGACTGGCTTATTAAATTGCTCAGGATTTTGTCTTACATACTTGGCATGTTCAATAATATACATGGCTGTAAGAGTAGGTATATTCAGTCTTTTAAATAATGGCCTGCATGATTCTCGTGGACCCAATCCGCATAGCGCACGAATGCACCTTTTTTGAATAACAAATATTTTGCTTACGTCTACGGAATTTCCCCACACAATAATTCCATATCTGAGAAGAGATGAAACATAGCCATGATAGGCCAATAGAGCTGTTTGTACCCCTGCTACACTTCTTAGCCTTTTTAGCACAAACACAAATCTGTTAAGTTTGTTACAAATTAAATTGATTTGTGCTTTCCAGTTACAATATTGATCAATAGTTATACCTAAAAAGTTAACTTCATTAGTACTACTTATACATTGTCCTTTGTAGTGTACGTTTAATTGCAATTGTTGAGGTCTGTTGTTTGAGAAATGCACAAGATTAGTTTTATCAATATTGATTTTTAAGTTATTGCTCTCTATCCAGTTACCTATATCTTCAATCGCATTATTAATTACTGTTTCATGAGCTATGGAGTTATCGATATTTGCAACGACAATTGACAGATCGTCAGCAAACATAACCATTTGATGATTCGTAGCCAGAGGTATGTCGTTGATATATAGAACAAAGAGCAGTGGCCCCAGTACACTGCCTTGGGGGACTCCTTTAGTGTTAAGTTGGAAGCTTGATCTGTATTGGACTAGCTCTTTATGTTCATTCAACCGTTCAATTTCAACGCATTGACTACGATTCGACAGATAACTTTCGATCCATTCAGATGCTCTACCTCTGATACCGTAGTGCTCGCATTTTCTAAGAAGAACCGAGTGATCGACAAGGTCGAAAGCTTTCGACATATCAAAAAACACTGCTGCTACTGGAACTTTCTTGTCTCTACTTTCAGTAACACTGCGTATTAGTGTGTATGCAGCATGTGATGTAGACCTATTCTTTACGAAACCATTCTGTTCCTTTGAGATGATTTTATATTTTTCAGTAAAATCAACTAGCCGGGATTTCATAGCCTTTTCGAAAATTTTCGATAGTATTGGTACAAGAGTTATTGGTCGGTAGTTATTCAAATGGCAACGGTCATTCTTTTTGAATAATGGTTTGACTAAAGACTGTTTTAATCTCTCAGGAAATGTTCCTTCCAAAAACGATTGATTAACAAGGTAGGTCAATATCTTAGTAAGTTCCTTTGCCGCACATTTTATAATTTTAGTAGCAATATTGTCAATACCAACAGCATTTGTGTTCCTCAGTGATTTTATTATATTTTCTATTTCATTTTCAGTACACGGCCCTAAAAATAAAGAAGTACTGACATTTCCCTTTGGTATGACTAAGCTTTTAGTATTGGACACTACTGTGTTTTTCGATACATTAATAAAAAAATCATTAAAATTTTCTGCTATATTTTGGGCACTGGTAATATTATCTGGACCTATTTGGATAGATTCGATACATTTTAATACTTTAATGTCGTCGTGTTTATCTTTGATGATGTCCCAAGAAGCTTTACATTTATTTTTAGAGAATTTAATGGATTTTAAGTTAACATTCTTTTGTGCCTGTGTAATACACTTTTTTAACATCTTATTATATCGTGTATATTGACACTTCGTTTGTATTGTGTCTGTATTTTTATTAAAGCAAAGCGATCTGAGAAACCTTTTCCGCTTGCTAGAGATCTTAATTCCTTTAGTTATCCACTTTGGCTTTGGGCTATTTGACTTTATTTTTATTCTAATATTTGGAAAACATAGCTCATAAAAAAGGCAAAGATCATCGTAGAATAAAGAGAAAGCTTTCCCAAAATTGGGTTCATTCATTACTTCATTCCATGTTCGACTTGCCATGCAATCTATAAATTTATCTGTGTTTTCCTGACTATAGTCCTTAATCGTTTTATACCAAAAGTCAGTTTTAAGTTTACTGTTTCCAGATTCATATTTTAAAATTTGACAAGTGTCGTGGTCAGAAAGATAGCGTGTATGTACTTCTCCTATTGCACCTTTAATATTGCTAGCAAAAAGACCAAGACATGCATTCAATCTAGTAGGAACTTTAATATTAAATGTCAAATTATGATGTTGCAGTAAACCTTTAAGAGTTTTTGTGGCCGAGTCGTCTTTTAGTATATTTATATTCAGATCGCCTGTAATTATAATTTTTTTCTTTGGTGAACATTTATTCAGTACAATCTCTAATTTTTCATAGAACGATTGTAAATTTTTACTTGTGTTTGCAGGGATGCGATATATACAAATAACTATACTGTTTAGACTTGGGATTTCTACACCACAGCACTCAAAGACTTTTTCTGTTGACTGTTCATTAAAGTATTGTATAGGCTTAAAATCTAAATGGTTACGCACCAAGATACATACACCACCTCGTTTTTTATTAGCCCTACAGAACGAGGAAGCCAACTTGAAACCTTTAATCGCTACATTTCCTTCACTACCTTGTTTGATAAAAGTTTCAGACAAACATATAACGTCTAAGTGGTTGTCTTTTTCACTGAATTCATTAATGCATATCTCCAATAAACTTAACTTATTTTGAATACCTTGTATATTTTGATGTAGTATTCCAACCTTTTGTTTGCAATTAGGAACGAAAAAATTGAGAATTTTGGTTTCTATTTCCTACTTGTTTAGGTTTTATGATGGATGGGAAATAGTAGGGTATAGTTCCTTTTTTCCTATCTGAATTTTTATTGATATTTCCTACTTCTGTTGGTTTAATGACTAATGGGAAATAGTAGGGTATTGTTCCTTTTTTCCTATCTGAATGCGATTTTTGGACATTGTTTACAGAAGCGGTACACAAGTTAGCTCTTCTAATCCGTTCTTTCATATTTCTTGACACTGGTCCTTTTGTACCTAAGTATTTTTTATCGTAATCATAAGAGTCAATGGTTAAATTAACACGTTTACAAATGTCTTGCAAATACTCCCTTGTCGTTAGATAAAATTTAGGCATATCGAGAAAGATACAGTGTTTCAAATTGTTACAAGCAGCTTTAAGAATTTGATTGATCCTTTTTACATTCAAATGCTTATTCTCTAACACCGGAATTATAATTACATTGCACATGCTTAACGTTTTTAATGCTGCGTACAGTTCGTATTGAAAATCAAAGGGATTGAAGTCATTTTCTCCAACACATAGTATTACAAAATCGTCTGTCTTTACTCTAATTTTATAACAATCTTCTAGAATTTGCTTCGTCGAGGCCATTGGCTTGCATACAGCAGACATCTTATACTCTTCATATTTGGTAGAATATCTTGAGTTATATAACTGAGAAGCGAATCCTTTACATTGTTCGCTTCCAAATATGTAAATCTTGCGACCCTCTTCGGGTTTTGATTTCGATTTTTTATGGTTAACGGAATCGCAATTCGCCGAATAGTTTTTCTGTTCGTGTCCAGTCGTAACACACATTGGTTTTACTTGAATTAGTTGTTTTTCAACATCAGTGATGTGATTATTTAGCCTTATTATTTCTTCCAATGCTTGATCAAGCTCGGCTTGCAAGTTAATTATTGTTATCTCTAGATCCATGATCTTTTTAATGTAAGTCGATCGAATTGGTGTGTTTTCCGTCGATATAAACGCGGGGCTGCATCGTTTCCCAATTGGCGATTGCAGCAGGCTGGTGCTTGGTTCATTTGAATCAACTCCCCGTCTTTTCTTTCTATTCGAGTGAATTATTGCGTTTGGTAGAGTAGGTGTTGAGCATAATTGTTTTAGAATCAAAATTTCCTTCGTTAGCTTTTCTGTGGTTTTGCGCAGCTCTATATTTTCTAGGATGTGTGTTTCTAATTCATTTTGTGTTGATAATAGAGTAGTAGAGAGCTCATCATTTTTTATTTTCAAGCTCTGCACCAATTCTAAGTGTGAGTGAGTATGAGTATCGTCTAAGCTTTCAGTACTTCTGGATATGTCGGTTTGGCTCTCACATAAAGTATCATTGTCAGTCATGTACAACGATTCTGTTGACTTGGATTTACTCAGCGATGTTTGGTTTGAAATAGATAACTGCTCTTTTATATCATTGGATTTTTTACATACTTCAGGTGTCTTAGAGGAAGGTACTGAGCTTAATTTTGTCTTTCTTCTGTGGGTGACATTCTCTTCTCCGGAAAGAATGCGTAGGTTTTGTGTGCATGTTGTGCAGTTCCATAAATGTTTCCTAGACATAATTTTGAACAGTTGATCTGACACCTTCGCACATTTCAGGTCAAAAGTACAAAAACAAGTTTTACATTTGAGATATTCTGTAGTAGAAATGCTTTTTTTGCATTTGTTGCAATTTTTTTCATTGTCCTTCGAGCTCATTTTGTTTTTCTTGTTGTATTACAATTGAAAAGAAAAGAAAAATAAATCTTTAAGATATTATGATGAATGATCTAAACGTTGATTCTATCTCGAGGACAGAGAAAACAAAGTAAAAAAGAATAAAAATGCAAAAAGTCTTTGCTGGGATTCGAACTGGGATCAGCGCTACTCGTTCGTCGAGCTTAACTCTGCGTCGCACCAAATACCGCCACGACGCTGTTGACTAAGCCGCCGAAAGTTAAGGTCAGTATGTAGAAATACAAAGTCATATGACGATTATGCAGTTTCCGAAGTCATCCGATCGCACACGAACTTATCGTCAGCACTCACGAATGTTATCGCCTGCATTGCATTTAAATTTATTAACGTTCACTCCGATATTTGTTTTGGTTGTTTTAAGTGTTATATCGCACTAAAATGTCGTATTTTTTTTACAAATGACAGGTAAAGTTATTGTAATATCACTAGATCGAGTTAACACTACACTATTGATAGTTTTCATGTATTATTTAATTTAATTCGCACGATCACTACTGACACACGTCTTGCTTGCGCTAGCGCCCTCTCGTTCCCCTTAACTTGATTACTATTGACTTATTAACTTATGACCCATTGTTCTTCTAGTTATCTGGTTTAAGCCATATGCAGTTTCGTAACAGTAAGCGGCCATTCATTGAATACTATAAGTAAATCAAACTTAGAAGGCTAACTCGGCTAAGTATCTCGGCAATTGACCATCAGGAGAAGTCGTATCTAAAATATATTGATATCGATCGAAATTTCCCAACATTTCTTACAACTGCGCGAGAGGTTAGGGTGTGTTTGGGAAATACTGCCCAAGTAGGTTTAAATTCTGATAAGTCTTAAAAAGTATCATCATGTTCATGACTCATGAGATCACAGACCACTAATGGTCTGTGCATGAGATATTAGGACAAATCATAACGTATGGCAACCCTAAGGCATGGCTATCTTTTGTTGAAACTAGGCGTGCTTTGAGGTGTAGATAATAAATGTTTTTGAATTTGAATTTAGATACTTCGACGTATTTTGTTTAGAATTGAATTTGAATTTGAATTTAGGTACTTCTTTTAGGTAGTCCGTAGGATCTTTTTTGCCTCAATTAACTCAGGACGCGGACGCTTGGTTCTTTACAAACGAATTGTGGATTAGAATTAGAATAGAAATACACGTCATATTTGTTTTTTTATTGTCGTTTTTTATGAAAAGTTTAAAAACTAAACTTATACATACATATACATACAATGATGCTAATAGCTGGCGCTGACAAAACTTTTATGTTTTTTTTTACTTTTGATGTTGTTTTACGCAGACAAAATGTATGGATTGCTAACCTCCAAATTGGTTTACATGGAAAGCCAAAGATCTCGAACCAGCTAGACCTTCTACGCTAAAATAAATATACACCGTGTTTTTATTGATTTCCGTTAACTTCAAGGGCACATTCTCCAGATCGAATTAAGTTAATTTCTCTAGAAAGTAATGTTGTAACTCAGACCGTTTTTAAAATATTCATAATCTTAATTTAATCACCAACCAGTATAAATGAGCTGTCATAATCCCAACACTGTCATAGTTGACGTTAGTTTTTGACTAACTCAGAGGTGTCTTTTAAAATGGTTATCAACTCAATATTGGTTGTCTAATGTTTGCCCGAAGTACATATGCCATACAATTCATTTGCCCGAATTGCACTTGCCCGAATTTCATTTGCCCGAATGTTTCGTTTACCATAATAGTTATTTGGCATACTCTTGTTTACCCGAATATTAAATGCCATAAGGATACGATTGCCATACGTATTGTTATCCATATTATTAAGTGCAATATTATTGTTTACCCGAATATTAAATGCCATAATCTTACGAATGCCATACGTATTGTTATCCATATTATTAAGTTAAAAGAATATTTAAAATCCATGCTAAATAGTATTTTCAAATCTGTTCTGGCTATGCATTTGCTTATTACATTTCTGCAAGCGCCCGAAAATTATTTCGTTGTTTTAATACGTTGGTGGGTATGCTACTACATTTATTTTTTGTAACTAATATTCGTATAATGTTTCATTTAACCTTACGTACATTTCAGACAGCGGTTCGGTTTTGTTGGGGGACGCAGTTCAAACCTAACCTAACCTACTTTTCTGACAGCAGTTCGTTTTTGTTGGGGGACGCAGTTCAAACCTAACCTAACCTACTTTTCTGTCAGCAGTTCATTTTTGTTGGGGGACGCAGTTCAAACCTAACCTAACCTACTTTTCTGACAGCAGTTCGTTTTTGTTGGGGGACGCAGTTCAAACCTAACCTAACCTACTTTTCTGACAGCAGTTCGTTTTTGTTGGGGGACGCAGTTCAAACCTAACCTAACCTACTTTTTTGCTTCATGTATTGATTTTATGGGAAACATAGATTCTGGCATATGATATTATTGAAAATGATTTTATGGGACACAAAGATTCTGGCATATGATATTATTGAAAATGATTTTATGGGAAACAAAGATTCGGGCATATGATTAATATAGTAAACAATGAGTATGACATATGAAATTATGGGAAACAACATTATGGCAGTTGAATAGTATGGCAAATGAAATTATGGCAAATGAAATTCTGGCAAGCAAGTGTATACCCTCAATATAAACAAAACAAATAAGTCGTTTGCAGAAATTATTACACAGCAAGGTGAATGGAAAAATGGCGATAGTGATTTAGGTTGGGTTCAAGTACAAAGAAAAAGATATAGAAATAAATTAGAAAGCGTGCGAGGGAAAGCATCAATTTTGCCGAGTGACAAATTCAAAGCGGCCGATTTAAGGGTTGCATTATTCGTGTCGAATGTCCACAAAGACACTGCGGATAGTGATATTATGGACTACATCTTCTCAAAAACAAATGAACAGATAATTCTACATAAAATAAAAATTAAACAAGAACGAAGTTATCATGCTTTCAAAGTTATGGTCCCGAGACATAAATTGGATATGTTTCTCGATGATAAGTTATGGCCAGACGGAATAACATGTCGACGTTTTATGCCATACAAAAAGCTAGATGAGAAAAGCGATTTAAATAAGCAATTATGATAAATACAACCTTAATATCATATAACTGTAAAAATATCAAGCGGTCTATAGAAGGCATCAAACAACTGTGCAGTTTCGGGGACATCATCGCGTTACAGGAGACGTGGCTTTTTCCGCACGACCTGCCTTTCCTAGAAAGCGTGCACGACGACTTCGGGAGCACCGGGACGTCCGCCGTGGACACGGCCGCCGGTATTCTGCGAGGTAGGCCGCACGGAGGCGTGGCGCTGCTGTGGCGAAAGTCCCTCTTCCAGTGTGTATCAGTCATTCCGTGTGCTAGCCCCCGTATTTCGGCAATACGTGCAACGACTAACGAGAAACCTATTTTAGTGCTTAGTGTTTATTTGCCTACTGATATGTTGGAAAATCTGGTCGAATTTACTGAGTGTCTGAGTTCTATTAGTGCCATTATAGATGATAGTGATGCCGAATCTGTTTTTATTCTCGGTGACTTTAATGCACACCCAGGTGAGCGATTCCATAAGGAGCTCCTGGATTTTGCACGGGAACAGGACTGGTCATGTGCTGATCTGGATGTATTGAAGTCGCCGGGAACATTTACTTTTGTTAGTGAAGCGCACGGCTGCAGACGTTGGTTAGACCATTGTATTGTAACTAAAGCGGCGTTGCCATGTGTTACTGAAATATGTGTAAAATATGACGTCTTCTGGTCTGACCACTTTCCGCTCGTTGTTAAGTGTAACTTGAATGTAGTAAGTAAGAAAACATATGTTGAAAATAGTGAATGCAATAAAGTGAAATGGGGGGAAAGAAATGATTACCAAATAAATGAATATCATGAAATATGTAACTCGGAATTGAAAGAAATTGATTTCCCAGTAGAGTTCCAAAATTGTTGTGGTAATTATTGTGACAATGTCTGTCATAGGCGGCTGATTGATGAACTTTATAATAAGACAACAGAGGTCTTGTGTCATGCTGCTACTGTAACGCACATCACGAACAGGGGCGGAAGCAAGCGTAGGTTAGCTGGGTGGAACAAGCATGTAAGCGAGGCTCACCGGTACGCTAGACTTAAGTTTGAGATATGGGAATGGTACGGGAAGCCACTTTCAGGTCTGGTCCATAAAGAGATGGTAGAGGCTCGTAAAGTTTTTAAGGGAAAGCTGAAGTGGTGTCAGGGTCATCAGGACCAGATAAAAATGGACCTGCTGGCGTCTCATCACTCCAGCGGTAACTTTAGGGGCTTTTGGAAGTCGACCAATAAATTTAACCCTAAAAGCGGCGTGCCTGTGAGTATCGACGGAGTTTCTAACCTCAAGGATATTGCAAACATATTCAAAAGTAACTTCTCAGTAAAGTCACCACTGGGTTCCGCGAGCAGGGTGTCGCGAGTTGCTGGGTTGCCGAGGGGTGATTTGTCAACTGTTCTCAATGCCAAAGATATTAGTAAAGCAATTAAACAAATGACAGGAGGCAAGTCACCTGGACATGATGGCTTGAGCATCGAGCACCTGCGGCATGCGGGTTTCCACCTACCTCGTGTTCTAGCCTTGATTTTCAACCTGTGTTTGAGTCATTCTTATTTGCCGCCTGAGCTGATGGAGACTCTGGTGGTGCCTATTGTTAAAAGCAGGACGGGTGACGTATCGGACGGGGCAAATTACAGGCCTATATCATTGGCAACTATTCTGGCGAAGGTATTTGACAGTGTGCTTAACTCTTATTTGAACACCTATGTTAAACTGCATGACGCTCAGTTTGGTTTTCGAGCTGGATTATCATCGGAGACCGCAATTCTCAGTTTAAAGCACACTGTCAAGTACTACACAGATAGAAAGACGCCCATATACGCTTGCTTTTTAGATTTATCAAAGGCCTTTGACCTCGTCTCGTACGATATCCTATGGCAAAAATTGCAGGAATCGAAGCTACCGCCAGAGTTCATTCATCTTCTCAGGTATTGGTATCTTCATCAAGAAAACCGTGTGAGGTGGGCGGGTGAGGTTACAGAACCCTACAGGCTTGAGTGTGGAGTTCGACAGGGTGGTTTGAGCTCACCTCTATTATTTAACCTCTATGTGGATGCGCTGGTCGGGAAGCTCAGCAGTACACATGTCGGCTGCCATGTTGATGGCGTGTGCCTAAACAACATCAGTTACGCGGACGACATGGTGCTGTTGGCTCCCTCGATCGGTGCGCTTCGAGAACTTATAGCCATTTGCGAGTCCTATGCTGCCTCACATGGTTTGCTTTACAACGGGAAGAAGAGCCAAGTCATGATTTTCAAGTCCCATAACAAATGCCCCTTAGTTGTCCCTCCTATTCGTCTTGATGGGACTGTCCTTGAGAGAGTCAATCGGTTCAAATATCTGGGGCATATATTGACAGACGATCTGAAGGATGATGCCGACATGGAGAGAGAGAGGAGAGCACTGTGTGTGAGGGCAAATATGCTGGCCCGCAGGTTTGCTCGGTGCTCAAGTACAGTAAAAATAACACTGTTTAAAGCGTACTGTACTTCTTTTTATACCGGCAGCCTGTGGGTTCACTACACCCAAAAGTCGTACAGTACGCTTAGGATACAGTATAATAACGCCTTCAGGATGCTGATTGGGTTGCCTCGGTTCTGTAGCGCTTCCGCCATGTTCGCAGAGAGACGGACCGACGGATTTGCAGCAATTGTGCGCAAGAAGGCGGCTTCTCTGCTGAGCAGAATAAGGGGTAGCACAAACAGCATTCTGAGGATGATTGCTGATCAAGTTTGTTGTCCTATAATGGTACAAATAATTAAAATTGTAAAATCTAATATTACTTTTAACTTTTAATACTAACATCATTTTTAAGTTCTTACATTTTTTACTAACAACAATGAGATCTTTGTTATCTTGAAAATAAATGCTTATTATTATTAATATTAATTTACTTTGTATGAAAAGTAAAAAAAAATTTTTTTCGAATTTAACAAAAAGCGATATACCAGGTAGCTTCTGTTGACGTACGAAGCAACCTGTCGAATTTAACGGAAATCAAAAAAAACACGGTGTATAGAGATATAAGGAAATAGTTCGTCGATTTATATGGAAACCAAGCGGATAAAGTTTTTCGCTTGGCATTTGACGCCAAAAGTGTAATTTATTGATACAAAACACAAATTTTCCATTTCTTTTGGAGGTATCTGAACAATTAATTATAAGTTACTATTATTATCAGATTTACAACTGTGATAATAATATTGGCGGCGACTGAAGTTGACGGCGTACAAAGTAGGTCGTCGCCACTTCTCTTTAGCTTGCGAGGTACATACACGTTTTCCTTCTACCTCGACATATTTCTGTGATTTATATTATAAATAATTGCATCACTTTAATAAAATATCGAAAGGCCATTATTAAGATATCGATTTTTAAAGCCCTGGCTATTTGATCGATCGAAGATAAACAAACACAAACAAATAACACAAACAAAAACAAATAAGTACATAGCCGACTTAGTAGGTGGGTACTATAAATCAATGTGTTATAGATCACCCGTGTAATTAACAGCTTGGCTTGGCCTGCGAGCTGCGTCGACGCACGGGATTGAGCTCGTGTGCCTGTCACAAACGGTTAGTTGTGTGTACAATTTTACGACACCTCAAACTTAGTAGGAGTGTAGGAGTGGCACCGTTTGCGAAGCTAGAGGTCCCGGGTACAAATCCTGGTAAGGATAAATACGAGTATTTGTGTAATTAACACGAGTATTTGTTCCCGAGTCATGGATGTTTTCTATCTAGTTAAGTATATAATTTTTCCATATAAGTATGTGTCGTCGTCTAGAACCCATAGTACAAGCATTGTTCAGTTTGTAACTAGGTGGATTTGTGTAAGATTGTCCCCCAATATTTATTTAATTTTATACAGTGGACGACAACGTGTCATGTTATGCGGAGCATACTTCTTAAATGCCTTAAAATAGGTAAGTCGCACTATAGTGCTACAGTGCACAGCTGGTGAAAGACAACCATTTAGATTAAGTTTTTAGGTCATTACGTAACGAATGAGACCAGAGAAAACAGTCTTAGACATCTGCAGGAAAATCTAGGGAACGACACAAGCCCGGGTCCGCCAAGTCAAGCATCCATATATACATACCTGCATGGTGGAGGTAGGCGTATAAAATTGAGAGCCTGCGTATGCGTGAGGTGCAAGATTGAAGTATGATAAAGCTCGACTTGTCACCGTGGCCACAATCTAATAGCAGTAATTTTTAGGGTTCCGTACCAAAATGGTAAAAAAGGAACCCTTATGGTGCGACTCTGTCTGTCTGTCTGTCTGTCTGTCTGTCCGTCTGTCACAGCCAGATATCTCAGGAACTACTGCTGCTATCGGTTTGAAATTGCATCGCGCTGTTAAGATTTTTCCTGGTTTAATAGGGCTAAAGTGGGTTTAAGGCAGGGTTGCTGTTAGTCGTAAGGTTGGTCTACTTATGAGTTTATACGGAACCCTCGGTGCGCGAGTCCGACTCGCACTTGACCGGTTTTTCTTCCTACAAAAGGTACATCGCTTGTGTTGTACGCGCCGAGAACTAACGCACTACAAGCAAAGTTTTACGAATGCGTAAGAATGCGACAGTACGGATCGCATCGTCTGCACCTAGACCTTGAATAGGTATCGAGCGCTCTTAAACGGCCAAAGAATGACTACTTCTCTGTCTTTATACTTCGCCGTTGCTCTCTCATCGGCCTAGTTTCAGTACTTCGGTGATTTTAGTCCGGTTCAAACAAATATATATGGACCGGACTAAAATCACCGAACTTCTGACACTAGGCCCTCTCATCAAATCTTATACATACACCGACTGCCCGACTATCAATTTTATTATTTTTTATTAATTTGTACGTTCATACTGTTTATTTACCTAATTCTCTTTCAAGACCGCGATCGGGATAACTTGGAAGTATTATTTTCTTTCCTTTTCATTAGCCAATCTTGTTCTGAGTGTCACAATTCCCAAAGAAACCTTGAATTTTTCCTGAAGCCAATTGGGTGGTCACCACCACAATGCGTGAACCTTGCGTTCACCGCTGCACTACATGTGCAGCTATTGGCTGCGGCCCCGCACGCATGACAGGTGAGGTCAGAGAGAACCAATCGCAACATTCAACGAAGTGTTAACTTCTATAAAGAAATTTTGAGAAGCCATTTCCATATGAAGAAACCTATACTGTTATTAAAGCTTGAGAATGGTATAATAGGGATGATGACTGGGTTAAAAATATGCAATTCTATTTAGTCCGTCAGTTAGATTATGGAAAAATATGGGACACGTATTTTTTGGTTTATCATAATATTAAAAATCGACAAAGTTATAGATCATCAAACTTCTGGAGTGGGGGCTTGTGACGTCACTCTTGAGTACAAATTGTACTCAAGAGTGACGTCACTCGAAACTTCTAAGCACTCTATCCTCGTCAGTTTTTGTTTGTCAAACAAAACAAAAAATACGTGTACAATATTTTTTCATAATGTAACAGACGGACTAAACAGTTTTTTTTAGTCATCTAGCCTATTATTTTATTCTGCTAATGCAAATACACCGTTCAATTTTCTGCTCCTTCCTTTGTGATATGGCATAGCAATAACAGGGCAAATGCACTTATGCACTCCACCCGCTACTATCTCCAGAAAATAACAACCGACACGGAAGTAAACATTTTCTGACTGAATGCAAGCTTGAGTGTTGTGTAGGTAATCATGACCAAGATTATAACGGAGAATTCCTAAATACCTTGCAGCCAGTGACTTCTAAGTATATATTTTTAGGGTTCCGTACCAAAATGGTAAAAAAGGAACCCTTATGGTGCGACTCTGCCTGTCTGTCTGTCCGTCTGCCTGTCCGTCTGTTACAGCAAGATATCTCAAGATCTACTGATGCTATCGACTTGAAATTTGGAATAGTGTTAAGAACCGCTAACCCGGGCTTATGGGATGTAAAAAAAAATCTTGTAACTTTTTTACTTTTTTTCAAAAGGGGTCCGTAATGAGACTCTGAAAATTGAAAGTAAGGCTATTATATCGAGTGGGATATCAAATGAAAGGGCTTGATTTGTAGATTAAAATACTATTTTGGTATTTTTTTTTAAATAAGTAGTTTTTGATTTATGGCGAAAAACGTTAAATAAAATAATATCTTCGAAGTTACTGAACAGAAAAATCTGTAATAATTAAAAATTATTAATGTCGTCCTATATATTACAGGAAAAATATAACGGTTTTCTTAACTTTCACCGTTTTTGAGAAATTTGCAAAAATCTGAACACATACTTATTTGCTCCTACTAAACTAATCGCCATATAGTTTTTCTTGAACTATTCATGTATCTACTTATGAGTTAGTACGGAACCCTCGGTGCCGGAGTCCGACTCGCACTTGACCGGTTTTATTTAATGTGGGATATATGAAATTAATATACTGTTTTTTATGCTAGTACTGTATTTAGAGTAGAATCGGCCCCATGTATCACTCATTCAGTTGCTAGACGTAACATACGTCTACCAACTAAATAGCTGATATATGTTAAACTATCGGCATGCGTAACATATGGTCTGGTAAACAATATCTAACAACAATTTGAAAAGTCCTTCTTAAACCCACGATACACAAACTTTCAAGTGGCAAATAACAAAAGTTATTAAAAAAAAAATAATAACTGACTTCAAACGATTCTTTTCAATTAACACGAGTTACTATTAAATATCCAAACTGCTACAGCACGTGCCTATAATATTTAAAGAGCTCCCTTAATTTCTCCAAGATCCCATCATCAAATTCTGATCTGACACCAATTATTTTTCCAAATCAGGCCAACTGTCGTCTTGAGTAATCGGAGAACAAACATAATATTTATTTTTCTTATGACAACTCTTTAGGAGATTACTGTGTTCGCTCGTAGTTCGATCATGAACATACGAAATAGACGAAATGTGATTTTTCGGATAGGCATTATCGCATAAGAGACACATACGATAGCAAAACGACATTTAATTCATTTTCAAAAACAAATCTTTACTCGAATATAAGTGTCGACAGAGGCTGAACGAGTTTTAAACGAGTGGCAACAATGATACAGTTGGCATAATAGTGTAATTTTTTCATATACCTATCAACACTACAATTTTTTTAATCAAAATCATAAATCTAACTCTAGATCAAAACTATAATTATCACAGCTAATGCAAGCAAATGCTAATAATTTTAATTATATCATGACACGCGTTACGGCTAAGCATTAATCTCGTTCAGCAAAAGTGACAGGAGGAAATTGACTCGCTGCTGTTGATATGTAATTGCTTTCAACTACAGCCTCAGGTAAAACTGTTTACCTTAATAATTACATATTAAATTCTCGATTCTAATCTCATGTTAAGGTGCGTCTACGCTAGACGAGCCGAGCACGAGCGCGCTTCAGGCATTTGGTTCGTTCGTACCTACTCGACTGTGCATAAATAAAATAAAATAAAATAATTTATTTCTGCAAGTAGGCCCTCAAGGGCTTTTTTACATGTCTCATTATATGGTTTTCTCTTCTTTTCTTTTAGCGCTTCGGGTAATGACTTTCTGGCGAGAAGAAGCGCCGGAAGAAACTCAATAGTTTCTCTTTTCGACCATTAAACAAGTAGGTATTACAACAATATGGCGTTCATGTAAGATTTCATTAATTAAACATAAAACTACATTTATAGAGATCTGCCGTCCGATATCTAAAACTGGACTACTCGTAACCCCTGTACAACTCCATAGAGGTTAGTCTAGTTTTAGACATAGGACTGCAGAGATGTAAAGGGTCTCTCTATGCGTCCAAACAAGACAAATAAAATTATAGAAAATAAATTGATAGTAAAATTAATGGAGATGCAAAGAGTCTCCTTTGCTCCTCCAACTGTCGGTTTCTTGACGAACACAAAGGGATTTGGATCGCGCTCGAGGAGAGTGATCGTACCCCCCCTTAGTTCACATTTGACGCCACGAACGTGTAACTTGTGCTGTGGATTTTTGAGGGCGTGCTTTTTAAAAAGAAAAAAAGCCGCGTGACTGTTTTATTGCGAATATAATTTCTTAGTCCATGAATCTCTTTTTAGTTAGTTTGATTTAGTTAACAATTCCTGTAGGCTTATGATGCTACACTTTGTCGCGCGATAAATAAATGATAAAGCATCCGTCACGTTCTGACAAAATGTGTGTGAGAGCGATGGATGCTTTATCATTTATTTATCACGCGACAAAGCGCAGCATCATAAACCTACTGGTCTTTTCACTTATTAACTTATTATAGGAGCGTTTGAACCTCGTAGCTTATGCAGTAAACTGGTCCAGCGGTGTATTGCAAGACTCACGGAAACATGGTGGATAAAAGGACCGACGGATATGGCAATACTATGAGAACTAAGGAACGATTGAACCTAAGGGCTAGGAATTCAACGATCGTTCTGCGCTTTCTTCCGTCAATCTTTTTCTTTGTCAAATCTATTTTGTATACATTAAAAACTAAAAATACTCTAGGGTTGCCACCCACATCCTAGCAAGGTTGTATTCAATTAATAAGATCATTTAGTGTAAATGTTAAGAACAATGGTAGAGACAAAATTGAAAAAAATACTATTTGAATGAGGAACTGCCAGTTCACCTATCCCTCCCTACAATAATATGGGGTGGAAATCCTAGCGCATCGTACCTATTTTGTATTAACTTCATATTGAATGTAAAATTTGTTTCTATAAATTATGAGGAAAGGTCGTGATATCTGGTATTATTAAGTTGCATTGCAGCACATTCTATAGAGAATATACTACTTCACCTGCGCGTTTATAAGCACATACCTATTGGGAGAATTATTTCACTGTACAGAAGTCCATTTTCACTATTAAAACCTCTGGTTGTTTCTGGGGCGCTACCGTTTTTGCGTAACTTGTGACATTTTTCTATAAAATATTAGAAACCAATTTAGTTTCAGGTAATCGAATTGTAGTGTATTTATAAACTATTTAAACTTTTACGTGCTTATAACTAATATAACTATGCATCGAATGCCGATCTGACAACCCAAGTTAAAGAAAGTAGAGAAGTTCATAAGCGTAACACGCAGGGCAGTGCAACATGCGCATTAGATGATTTATGTAGGGTTGTCAAATATATGTTCGAGTTTCAGACAATATTCTTTTAAAGTACTTTAGCTCCTTTTTCATCACTTTTCATGTCATCTCCTCAATTTTGCTTGAATACACATACTTGATTTAATGCTGCTTTAGCTTTAGACGCCTTTAGAGGCTTCCTGTAATTTATAATATTATATATTCCAATGGGATTTCGTTATCCAAAACTGAGTGATATATAAAAACTTTGAAGGTTTAGGTATAACTACTACAATTATCGCTAGTCATTTAGGAGGAGGAGGAGAATTCAGTTAACTAGTAGAGAATGCATTATAACAGTTATAACATTATGTTCGGAATTTGTATTGTCCTGTGTAGCCACAATAATCAATAATGTGTAATCTAGCCAGATTACACATTAAAAAATACAAATGGCGGACGGTATAACTTAAAGTAAATAAATCTACCTACGAATTCTAAGCATAAAATATTTCCGCCAGGTGTCCGGGTGAAGAAAAAGAAAGAAAGCTGGCGGCATTGCCACACTGAACGGCGATGTTAATTAATCCTCTGTCCTAGAAAAAAGTCCTCTGGCCACGCGATACTTCATGGTTCTTATATATGATGATATTTAGTCCTGTATTGTGCAATAAAGTTTAAATAAATAATGACGTGCCAACCCTGGCCACGCGTATCAGGTAGTTGGCACCGCCGTCACGTCTCCACGGCAGAGTAGTGTGATAAACGCACATACCCCGCAATTAAGCCGAGTGCATAAGGCCATAACAGCATTTCTACTGTTCTAAGAACTCGATAGAATTAAAGGTGTCAGGTGCCCTGCAGGTGCCATAGGAAAAAGCTTGGGAAATTTCTCGAACGACAATAAAGAGTAGCAATCTTAAACTGATTCGAGTTGTTCAGATCTCCGTACAAACGGAACGAGGATTAACAGTGTTTTTAACGATACCGAATTTGTTTGAAATGTTTGTATAAACCCTCTATAATGCGTTCAAAAACCTCAAATTATGGCCAGCATAAAGATAAACTGTTTTGTTAGAACAAATTTCTTATCTGTGAAAATATTTTGATTGCTTCATAACATCGAATTCGATGTTTCATTATGTAACAGTCACATAAACTTGCTGTACAACTTGTAGTAGAGCTTGACAAATTCAATCTCAAAACAACATGAGAAATCCCAAAAAACAACAAACACAATCCTTGGGTAGAAATTGCTTGATCATGTTTACTAAAAAGGATACATTTCCACATCAATAAATCAATATAAGAAATTCTCTGTCCCGAGTACCTAACTTACTCTGCGCAATTGACGGTGTTACAAAAACCATAAGCTTATCGAGTATCCTGCTAACTTAGATACAACTCTAACATGCCAAATTGAACCCTATGTTCTTGTTAATACGACACGCTGAATGAGACCCGTCGTTGGTCCAAAACCAGATCGGCCAGGATTAATTAGTGCGGTATTCTATCTGTCTATTTGGATTTAACCAGAGGTTCTACAAGAAGGTTTATTTTGCGCATTTTGTTATACTAATCGCAACTTTATATCTCAGTGTTAAAGTCTAATTTGAAACTTGCTTACATAGATTAATATGCCTCTTAGAAAAGTTCATTTTTAAATACTTTTAAGGCACTAAAGGAAATTAACTTCCGTTCCGTTAAGCGTGCTCACCAAACAGAGGGTTATGTGTTTACAGTGTTGGTACTAATTGGTCATAACTAGATTTTTTTACGAATAAGTGCTTATTGCTTTGCAACCTAACTGCTAAATGCAAATTCGAATAAACTTACTCAGGAAAATTATTTGTTGATAAAATCTAGTTACAGGTAATGTGTTCATTGATCACTATTCATAGCAAAATAGCATTACGTACCTAGTGCAGTAAGTAGTTTAATACTGATAAACCAATCAGGAAATCACTTTGAATGCCAGTTAGTTACTTAATAAAACTTTAAACATTGCACATCCCGTTGGTTACCTATATGATGAAAAGTTCAAACGAATCTTACACGGCCATTCTCACGAAGTATGTCTGCGGTCACCTAATTACCGCGACGCTATTTTCATACTAAATGTATGGAGACGCGGCAATTAGACGCAGTCATACTTCGTGAGAATAGCCGTCCACTGAACGCTAGAATCAGGCCAAGTATTGTCAGTTAAAACAATGTTGCTACAATTCAATCAGGGCTGTTTATCGAAGACATCGAGTTATGTCAAACAAATCATCTATGTAATTAATTAATTTTCACCAATAGCGGTTCGTCATCTTTATTCCTGATGTAAATATCAAATGTCACCTATACATTGATATAGGCTCATGTCCCTAATTTGCTGCTTTTTAATATGAACTAATTATTATATACAATGCCAAATGCCAAAGAATAAACAAATACCTAAACTGACATGGTCATGCCAATAGTGCTTCGTCTTATTGCACACCTTAAAAATATGAAGTGTTTTAGTAGAGCTTCCTAATTTACATAAATATTTTTACAAAAAAAACCCGACCGGGGTCACTTTAAAAGTGCATAAAATCCGCCATTTTGTTTATTTTAACGAAATTCATACCCAGTGACATTTATCAAAATCGGTTGTGCCGTTGAGTAGTTACGAGCGGACACAGGAACGGACATACATACATACAGGTCAAACACATTACCCTCCTTTGGGCTTCGCCGCAGTCGGGTAAAAATTACCTCACGTTCGAAATTACCCCAATGCAGTTAAGATTAACCAGACATTAAGTAGTAAGATTTGTGTTCTAGATATCGCAAGCTCCTCGTCTAACGATCGCTGATGGACGTTTGTATGGACTCCACTCACGGAGCACTTGCTCATTAGTGACAACTAGGAACTAATTAAATGGACTGGTCATTTATCTTTCCCTAGTTAAGTGACTATGTTGTAGTCCGGTTGTGCACGGGAACTCATTTTGTTCCTTGATGAAATGGAAAGGGTAATTTTTACACAAATGTCACTAAAAACGTTTCGATCGTATCATTGTTGTGAAGTCGCGAACGATTCATGCGCTAAAACATGGCTAAAACAATCTTATAATTAATTTACCGTCTTGCATCTCACTCTTACACATAATACTTTCTCACTGTACTATTCAAAAATACAGATGTTGCTCTTCGTAAATAATTAAAATAAAATAAATATTTCATGCATTTCTCATACCATACTGAACCGATATCGATACTGAATAACGTCTGCACCTATAAATCTACTCAATACATTTGACATGTCAAATGACATTTACCGATTGCGCGCACGATGATCTATAGCCCGACGATCTATAGATCAGCGTTATGGATCACTGTGGATCACAATGCGTCTGTGTGGTAACTCGCGCGTCGATTTGTCATCCGCTGGAATTAATTGGTGACATGGAGATATGTTTGAATGGGTCGACGCTGATTAGTTAAGTTATGTATGAATAGTACCTGTGAACAGTATGGCCCAATTTTCATAGGTGCGGTAGAAATTTATTAAATTGACTAGGTAACTGACGAAAGGCCGTCCTCTGAAATCTGTGTAAGTGATGATTAGTAAGTTTAACGGTTATTTGAAATACTCGTATCCCAAACGTATAACATACTGGTCATAGAAATTTTTTGTATGAGTTGGTGAGGGAACCTATTGGATCCAATAAATTTAAAAGGCATAATGCATCATTTGGCATAATTCATCATTCGGCATAATGCATTTTTTTCTTAAACTGTAGAATTTTCAGGACTCTTTAAGGCCTCATCCTGTTAAATAGGTTAGGTTAGGTTAGGTTAGGTTTGCGTTATAATAATCCTGAAAAGTTTACGGGATCAGAAAAAAAAGCATTATGCCAAATGATGAATTATGCGAAATGATGCATTATGCCTTTTAAATTTATGCGATTCAATATTAAACCGTTGGTGATCGTGTGGACAGGAAGGACACTGCCAAAATTAAGGCTTATAAAAACCTATATTCCTTACTGAACCCTGACTGGCATGTTTAAACCCTCTTGTTTTAATAAACTTGGGGGGACTAAAATATAGTGGTAAGTACTCATGCAGTGTACTATTGGATTGTCCACAGGAAAAATTGTTATTTTTTAAATCTGTAAAAGTCCTGACATGCTCCCTAAAATTTAGATACAAACAACACACTCTCTTTTAAATAAGATGTGATTTCAAATAAAAAACTGAATGGTCGTCAGGATACTATAATGAATAAGTAAGCATAAATATTTTTTTTATCAAATGAGTAGTGTTGTAACAAATGTTTAGCCGTCCGTCTGTCCGTCACGCTGAGACCGGATAATTTGTAAACATGCAAATATTTAATAAGCGAACACTGATGCATCAATCAACTAACGTGTTGTCTGTCAGTGTTAATATTTTTAAACATTTTTTTTTATAGCATTGTCTTTATTAATAAGACCCGAATTACCGGCGAAGGGTTAGAGTTTATTTAGTTTTATTTCCATTTTAATATTGATTTACATACACATATACTTTCCTGTCACAATTAAAAAAGATCTTTAAAAACTAAGACAGATCCTTAACTTAACACATTAGCAGTAGCGTGGCGTCTCGATTCCTACCGACTTGCCTAATATCAGGCATTTGAGTACACAGCTCTTAAGGAATATGTACCCCAAATCTGCACCGGCTTGCCCAAGGATATATTTTACGCCACGCCACTGCACGTTAGGTACTACTTATTCTTCAAAACTAAAACTCAACTAATACCAATATTAAACTTAACTACCGAAACACATTAAACCCCTGCAATTCACCCGCCCTGGGCAAAGAGCCAAGTATGCTCAAGGCGTTGCCTCGTTGAATCGCCAGGCTCAGGGCTAAGGTTAGAGTTACCGAATATAAAAGGTAAACGTTCGAGTGCTTGACACTGTTCCAGTAGTTTCATATTGAATGTTAAGTCATTAGTAATAGAGGTGACTGCAGGGTGTCAAGTATCAGGCATTAGGTAGCATTTCAAATACTAGAACGTTTACCTTAACTTATTCTCAAAAAGAGAGAAAGAGAGGGGTGGAGAAAGATTATATCGATGAGAACGGAGAAAAACCTAATAACAATTAAATGCCTGACTACCTACTTTGTGCACTTTTGCATTATCGCATATTATGTACACGGCCCAAAAAATACCAAAAATTTGGGATCGATCGAACAGAATGTCATAAATTACGGTTTAAACGATTAAATAGTGAATAACGCTGTTTTTGCTGGTTTCTGTATTATATCATGGTATTCTTCCTATTCAAAAAGTCATAACATAAAATTGATTCAACGTAAATATTGCGTTTTAGTGCCATTGGCCACCAACATGATTGGCTTGAGATTTCGAATACTACGTAACAAGCAAATTTAGATCCAGCGAGTAGCGAGCAAAAGCCATATGATTTGTTTTTTAAAAAAGTAGACTATTATGGAAGCGCTTATACAAATAATTTACTTTCAAACTCTTTGAATCGCCTACGATCCAAACTGTTTAAAAATAAATATAAACTACTTAACTTAAATAAATATAAAATATAAATTAAAAATAAACTATATACATCTACTCTCTTCTATGCTACTCTACTGCTTTTTTATACATCCCTATTTTTACTACCTAATGTAGTACGTAAACTCAGACATTCAAAAGTACCCGTGCGACCTTTACTGCACAGAGGATAAAGGTTAAAATGCTTATAGAGGTTGGTGCACATGTACTAGGTAGATAACTGCAGGAAGGACCGTAGCGTAACACCGTTGTCGTTTAGGAGCGCGCGACACGTATTCACACAGACGCACTATAGCACGTCTGTGTGAGTGCGATCCATACTGGAGCATTGTTACGCATTCTCATTTCTTTGCTTTTAGTGCGTTCGTACACGGCGCACACACATTCAAGCGCGCGATGTACCTTTTATAGAAAGAAAAATTACTGATTTTATACTTTGGTAGCACCTATGCTAAATAAATATTAGGTACTTGTTGTTTAAATATAATTCATCAGATAGTAGCATTAAGGCCACCGGCGTAGACAATGTTAATCTGGTTGTCAAACAAGTAGAAGAATGTCGCCATCGGCCGAGGCTTCCGCACCGCCTCCTTTGTGTCTTGTATAATAATGCATTTACAGTGTTCATACATTTGTACACAACTACTAACACAGATAAAAAAATATCTTTTTGTGGCCATAATTATCGTAACCTTTTAGAGTTCCGTACCCAAAGGGTGCCCACAACCCTATTACCTAGCCTCCGCTGTCTGTCCGTACGTCACAGGGCTCTAGCTTAAAGCTAGAGCTCTGTGATCTGTGATAGAGCTTAGCTAGTAGCTTTTAAACCGTAATAGGTAGAGACTTGAAATTTTCACAGAATGTGTAATTCTTTTGCCGTTATCCCTGAACGTATTCCTTCTATAGACTTAAGTACACTTGTACTTAAGTCTATAGAAAGAATAGTAAGTAAGTAAACAAGAGTCTTTTTTGGACAACGATTTCTTATACCATGGGCCGCAAAATCATTGTCGGCCATACCATTGACGGCTAGGAGAGTTCAACTCATGTTGCTATTGTAAATTGTAACGCAGTGTTTTCTATGCCCCCGTGACTCAGGACTTCTGAGTCAGAAGTAACTGGAGGATGAGCTTGGCCTTGAAATACCTTGTCTCCTACCCCAAGAATAGATGACTATGTAAGTGTAAATATTTATTACCTAAGTATAAATTATTTATCTAAATACCTATTATACGGATGTAAGATAATAGGGACTTAGATAATATGAGATCGAACTTGATTGGAGTTGAACAAGGACCTACTTTTTTAGGGTTCGGTACGCAAATGGTGCCGACGGAACCCTATTACTAAGCCTCCGCTTTCTGTCCGTCTGTCACACGGCTCTATCTTTTGAACCGTAATAGGTAGAGACTTGAAATCTTCACAGAATGTGTATTTCTATTGCCGCTATTACAACAAATAATAGAAACAAAATAAAGTTAAAAATAAAAGGGGGTTCCCATACAAGAAACGTGTTTTAATTGGCGTTTTTTGCTTGATTTTAGTAATGGTAATTGGTAGATGTTTGATACGTTCACAACAACAACATAAACTTAAAAATAAAAGGAGGTTCCTATACAAAAAACGTGTTTTTCGGCGCCTTTTTGCTCGTCGGTTTTACGGAACCCTTTGTTTGTCATTTACTTGACTAGATTATCTCATTCCTTATCTCTAAGCTACGTCACGCAAAATAGGCGCATGTTTGTCGTCGAGTTGCGAAAAATAAGCCCGCGTTAACCTCTATATATCTCTAAGCTATGGCAATTCGAAAAAACTACGTTTATTGATAATTTGAAGCATAGCTGAAACGCACTTTGGTAGATCTCGAGAGTATTCGACCGGATTTAAGTTCGCGCGCAGAGTCAAACTCGCTCTTGACTACTTTTTTATCTCGTTTGGCACGATCCATCATCGCACGCGCAATTATATCAGCTGCGATGATCGATGGTGATGTTTGATTACTATTGCATTGCTATTAGATTTGCCTACGTACGTACGTAGTGTACAAATATGCTTTTTCTGAACTGAGATCAATTTTCCTTGCATCTTTTTGAAATACTCCGGAGTAATTAAGTAAGTTCTTGCAAGTGTCAGATTTCCTAAATAAAATAAAAAGCTTATAACAGATACAATACAACGCTGGCTTTCCAGAATAAATAATAATAAGCTCATGAGTTTGATAGTTGGCTCCGTTTTGTTTAAGGCCTGCAATCAAGAAGTAAATATCTGAAAAGTTTTTTGTCGTATCTGGGTCGCCAATCACAACATATATTTAACCGGCTTTCAAAAGAAGGACGGTTCTCTATTCGTCTGAATGTGTTTTTTTTTTTGTGTTTGTTCACCGATTACTCGAAGACGACTGAACCGATTTTGAAAATTATTTTTTTGTTTGAAATTGTATATTTCAGAGGTGGTCCCATTGCAACCAAATCAGTATCTATCTGATGATGGGATCTTGGATAAATGAAAGGAACTCTTCAAATATTATAGGCACACATATAGCGATTTTGATATTTTACATAGTTTCTCGTGCATTTCTTATTAGAAATGAGATTCTAGTATTAACTGACTTCAAAACAAAGAGAAAATTTTATGTAGGTTTGTTCCCCGATTTTTTCGAACAAAAAAATCATAAATAAATAAAAAATCATAAATAGGTTAAATCGCCAAGAATGGCGTAATAGTATCAGGAGGGCTGACCCCAAATATAGGGAACAAGCCAGGGGATTGATTCTGTTCCCCGATTACTTGAAGACGGCTAGACCGATTTGGAAAATTCTTTTTTTTATTTGAAAGGGTACCTCCAAGGTAGTCCCTTTGCAACCAAATCAGGATCTGATGATGGGATTTTGGAGAAATCGAGGGAACTCTTCAAATATTATGTCGATTTGAGCATTTTTTATAGTCTCTGCATTACTTATCGAATAGCTTTATTTGATGTGACATCCAGCGTTAACCGACTACCGCAACGGAAAAACGGTATTCAATTTATACGTTTGTTATGCGATTACTCGAAGATGGCTGAAAATTCTTTTGTGTTTGGAAGGGTACACCTCTAAGGTTGTCCTATTGCAACCAAATCACGCTCTGATGATAGGATCTTAGAGTTACTTATTGAGGGACTCTTCAAATATTATAGGCACACACACGGCGATTCGGTTATTTTTCGTCGAGTATCGGCATTTGTTATCGAAATTAGTTTATTGAAAGCCGGTTGTTTTAATTTTTTTAGTTTTGTGGTTATTTATAAAAGATATATTCTATGTATAGTTTTAAGATACATTTGCTATATATACCCCTTCGCGGTTCATGTGATACATCCTATTTTGTAATACCTTTTATACCATAATTGATTATAATTATTATGATTCTTATAAAGCATGCTTAAAGTATGGTATTTAAAACAAAAATTACATAAGCACCCTCTTTGTACAATTTGTGTGTTATTTCACCCCGCAACTCAAAAAAGTAAAAATCGAATAGTGTCATAGGCAATAAAAATATTTCAAGGTGATTCGAGTCACTCGGTTTTCCATACAAACATAAAGAGGGTCATTGTTTGGTCTCTCGGCACCAATTCTGTTTGAAATGTGTTTTATTTTATAGCTTCATTTGATTTGCGCAAAATGACATGAGAACTACGAAAAATACGTAATTTTGCCAAAAAACGTTTAGTTTCAAATGGTGTTAATAGATGGCGCTGACCTTAAAGGCCTATTAATTGCAAGTTAATTCTGATTTTCTAAGACTTCTCATGTCGTTTCGCGCATGCAAAATGTATCAAGCTATAAAACAAAACTCATCTTAAACATAATTGATGACGTGCAAGCAAACGATGACCCTCTTTGTGTTTGTATGGAAAACCGACCGACTCCAATCACCGTAAATGGTCTACTTGTAAAATATTCTGATCAATGCGCTAGAGGCACTCGTGCGCAGCCCGTAGGTCTTTATCGCAAGTTTCCGTAAAAAGGCTATAATTAAAACCATCAATCACCGGTCTGTCTGTCCGAGCTATATAAGCTTTAATTATGAAATGTATCGGAAAAAACGAAGTATGTTGACTATTACCTACTATTTTTGTCGCCAACAAGTGGTTCCGTAGTCTTCAGTGTATAAATAATATACTTAGATACGAATTTATACATTGAATTACGTAATTATGGAACTGTGAAGTATAATGAAATGACTTCATAATTACAAGAAGAAGTATAAATATGCAACTTGCATTGAGATGTCAAAGTAGAATTCGCAGTCAAGCGACGCGAGTAAGATGGACGAGTTTTTAACGCCGATAACAATTAATGCTGCATGACTACCTACTTCAAATAATCCCGAATAAGATAAAGCCGTCCTCAATACCTAAATAAAACTCACTCGAAACAATCAGCATAAGAAAAGTAGATTTAATTCAGAATAATGCAAATATATCGAGGGTTTCAGGCCAAAGGGGCGTATACGCAATAGTAGGACTATTGCGTATACGCCCCTTTGGCCTGAAACCCTCCATATTATTATAACGTTCGGGACGTTTTTTCTTTCATGTTTGAAATGAAACTTTTTCAAGCTCACTAATTCAACAAATTTTAAATGTGTTAGTTAATAATTAGCAGTGTATGATTCACCGAGGGTTTTAAGGAATTTTCAAGGTTTTAAAAGATTGACGTTTTTTGAAATTGATTTCATAAGTTTGATATCGTTGAAGCCCTCCATCGAGGTTAAAATATCTTTTGAATTCGAGTTTCATTGCAAATTGCAACTTACAGATATAATTTAGTATTGTCTTATACTTAATATAAAATATTCAATATTGATTTTAACTTTCGCGATAGTCCCTCATTATTATACCAAAACGCGTAAAAACATACATATATTGTACCTCGACGTAGTAACTATTTGATATGATTATTTAACATTAAAACTTCAATACTCGTTTATTTTCGTTATATACTGTGCCATTATATTGGTAAAAAAAATCGATTACAGTTGCAACATGAAGCTTTTACCTGTTACAGTTGACCCCTAAACGACTGTTGGAAAATGACGAATTTAGTCGTCAAACTTCATTAGAACGAACTTGCGTAAAACTGGTGTAATTGGACCTTATCCATAATGCGGCTCATGAATACTTACACACGTACAGTCGGTGACAGTGAAATCATAACATTTATACTAATTTTGTGTGAAGTTGTGAACTATAATAATTCGGCTAGGATCTACTTGAATATTTATATATATACTTAGGTATAATACATACAAAGATTTACCGGTCACCTTCAGAAGGGACTACAGGTTAATTACGTAATTATGTTAACAGTCTGTGTATGGCTATCTGCGAGATATCAACAATATATTGAGGTGATTCGAGTCGGTTGGTTTTCCATACACACATAAAGATGGTCATTATTTGCTCCCCCCGCATGAATGAATGACATGAGAGTTCTCAAAAACCCAAAATTAACGTACAATGGGACTTTAAAGTTAGCGCCATCTATTAGCATTTTTTAAACAGAACGTTTGTGCTAAGATTAGATATTTTTTGGCATCTTGAGAGTTTTCATGTAATTTCGCACAAATAAAATTTATCAAGCTATATGATAAAATAAAATGCCTTTGTTTTGCTCGACTTGGCGGGGGCACTGCCGTGCCCCCAGATTCAAACATAATTGATGCGGGGGAAGCTAACAATGACCCTCTTTATATTTGTATGGAAAAGCAACCGACTCGAATCACCTTAAATGGTACGTAAACAACTAGCAGATTTCCTATACAATGATCTAATTTTTCTTACATGCGCGTTTGCGTAATGTAAGAAAAATATTAGTTCTTTGTATTGTCCCAGTTTAAATGAACTCACTCGATTTCGTATTAATCTATAGACGCCTATAACACAGTGTGTACCATACCAGAGACCAGGGTGCCAGACAGATGTCATACCAGGTGTTTAATAGGTATCGAAATTTATGTTGGAAACTTTTAATCCGTTTATACCCAACTTCATTAGGTACAAAATTACCTTACATACCCTGAACTATTAGAGAGATTACCAAAATTTGGCTTTGTGCTTATGGACACAGTTTGTACTAATGACTTCAATATATTTGTATTTACATACGTATCGTGGATACGAATTCCGACTGTACCAATAAAGGATATTGCCTCACTTCCCTTCGGACGTGTTCATATTCGGAGTAGCCAGTTTGACAGGAAGTATGTGACAGCTGTCATGGTAGGTGCCATCAGTTATGACTGACAAAATTGACTGAACATCCTTCTTAACTTGCAAAGTGTTCGAGTGGTTAATTGATTCCAATCTGATAACACAGGTGCAAGCTAATCCCGTTCCAGAAGACACAATTGATGGAAAAAAACGATCTTATGGAAAATCATCTTTTCTACGGTCTCTTTTGGTATTATGTATGCGAAATCGCAGTAATAATAAGCCTTAGGCCGGCTTTACACCTGTAAGTTTTACTTACGTAAGTAAGGACGCAGCTTTACGTTAGACTGAGATAGTCAGTCAGCTATCTCAGTCTAACGTATAGCTGCGTCCTTACTTACGTAAGTAAAACTTACAGGTGTAAAGCCGGCCTTAGGGTCTAGCATAAGTACAAAATTAACAAATTGAAACACCATCAATCCTAGTCGTTCGCCACTTCCGATATAATGCAAAGTAAAATTAGGTAGGTTAGCGCGACCGTAAGTCATAACATAATATACAACATGTATACACTAAGTCATAACATAATATACAACATGTATACAGCCTGTAAATCTAATACGGGCGAATATTGAACCGGTGGTCAGCATAGGACCTAAGAAGCATATTTAGATAACTATTGCTTAAAACCACAATGAAAATATTTACCATACAAAATAATTCGGGCCGCAATGTAAAACAACACATTCAAGTTGACAAACACGCTAGTTGACAGTTACTTTAAAAAAGCCAGTATCTCGCAATGTCATAACAAGCATGTATGCGGTACATTGCTGCTCGGTAAATTTTCAAAAATTAATTACGAGGTCACTATTAAGCGTAATTTAAAAAATCATATTAATTAATGATAACACTACTAAACGCTATATCTGGTTTAATTGTTCGCCCGTATTAGACTTACACGCTGTATAGATGTTTAACTAAATACTAGCAATTACTGTTCATTTTTTCCAATATAATGGAGAAAATACAATTTTACTTACATAATGAGGATAACAAAAAGTAAAACCGGAATTCCGATATGTCGGTATTGGTGCTTTTCAATACCGGTATTGTAATACCGACAAAATATGGCGTACCTAATTCCGGTTTTTCAAGATTCCGGAATTCTGGTATAGCATGCCCTAATTGATGGGGCGTACAGATGTTGTAATACGAGTTAAACGGTTGCGCTTTCTTTACGGACGTCACGAACTTAAGAGCAACAAAAACCAAATTTTTTGCTTTACCCTTATAGACACGTACAGTAGTTACACTAATACGAGTATCAATCTTCGGGCGTTTAGGAGCGCGCGACACGTATTCACACAGACGCGCGACAGCACGTCTGTGTGAGCGCGATCCATGTTGGAGCATTCTTACGCATTTTTATTTCTTTGCTTGTATTGCGTTCGTACTCGGCGCGCACACATTCAAGCACGCGATGTACCTTTTGCAGGAAGAAAAGTTACTGGTATTATACTGTGCTAATATTATACGTTCCCACAGTCCCCACAGATGAGCAGGTCTCCAACCAGTAACCGATCAAGTGAAGAAGAACTCATCTTCCACCAAGTTCTACTTAGTTTAAGGACACCATGGACAAAACCAAAGACACATCATTAAAATATAAATAAATTATTACATTGTCCACGACCCTAAGTTATGAGGGAACGATGAGGGTCACAAAATTATCAATATTTTTTGTAGAAGGCATCGTTGATAATAAACCATTTCGTTACTGCGAGGGTTCTGAAAGTACACTTGAAAATTGTATTTTATATTAGAGAAAAAAATTGTCAATAAACCTGAAATTAAGTAGTAAAGAATAGAAATCTGCGAATCAACAGCTCGCTATAGCTACACAGAAAGCCCTTTCGGTACTTACTGCATTGAAAGATTTGAAAGCAAGTAAACGACCAAACCCATACTTATTTATGCCTGCTAATGGATACTGATGATCATAAAACCTTTTCTCCCTGTAGGCTAAACGTGTACTAAACTTATCACAATAAAGTCATATTAAAATCAAAATCTTTTATCACACTATGTAAGTTTCATGGCACAGCTGTAAGCCATTAGATTATATCTCCATCGACCTACAAAGCGTGTCACGTATCGACTGTCTATTTTATCAACCTCGTATATTTCTTGTGCTGTTTTGAAATGTGGACTTTAATATGTACAAAATAGGGTTGCGCTTGCAATTAAGCAATTAAAGGAGAATTGACAAAGTTAACGCGTCATGTGTAATGTATGCTCGCTAGTCCTCGAGTAAGTATCAGCATTGCCTCATGACAAACGACCGTGGATGTAGGTCGCTTGGGTCTTGGGTCTATGATTAGAACGGGGCACAATTGTCTGAAGGTTTATCTATAAACAAGAGCAACGAAAACAAGTACCTACATCGTATGTTTTTTTTTATGAAAATTACCTATATCAACGTATTATGTTGCAGACCACAGTTAATTCAGTACATCGTACATATTTTTTTATGAAAAATAAGTAGAAAGGTATGAAAGTAAGTGTTATGTTGTTGAGCATAGATAAGCGGTGTTTGTCCACGATGTGATAAAACTACATATTTATCAAGATCAATCTCCTGATCCCCTGATCTCCTGATCTGAAACACACGCTGTTTCAGGAATAATGAAATTCTAGAACAAATAATTACAGAATATAGTCACAAAAAGTTGAAATACAAACAATGCTTTGGGTCATCCTGTCAGTGTTACTAATCTATCTGGTACATCGATACGGTACTTTACTATAAAGAAAATCCTTCTAAGCAGGCACATAACAGTATTTACTATATAATATATATACTCGAATAGATAGATGGATCTGGGTCGTTCAATATACGCACCGCCATTGGTCAGTGTCGAGTACGGGGCAGCCAATGGTCATAGCTCAGGCAATGCCAGCTGTCATTTGTGACAGGTGACAGGTCAAGCTTGTACCTATTAAAACCATTATAACATTTTTTTCACTATTGAACTACAGGCACTTTAAGGGCCGATACAGACGGACTGCAACCCAACTGCAACTCCCTACGATTTGTATGGGAACTGCCGACGGCGCGTCGGCGTGCAGTTGTGATGCAGTTCCCATATAAATCGTAGGGAGTTGCAGTTGGGTTGCAGTCCGTCTGTATCGGCCCTAAAATACTAGTATGTAATGATACCTCTATCAGGATCCCGATGTATACATAATAATTCTGAAGTTATTAGATTGAATATTGACAATTAATGGAATTGGTGCTCCCTTCCTTGTAGGGTGTAGACTTATGCACATATTCTTGAGTGTGACCTCCATTATACAATACCTGTTAAAGTTTTGAGTTTTTCAAATTAAGATTATATCTATTCTAGCCGCTAGAGTGAACGATATTAGTGTTCTTCCTTAGATCTCGATGAATAATGGGCTTACGCTTTAATTTTCTATTATAAAATGAGCGTTTAGAGGATAATAAGTTAACACAGTCACAATAAAATAGTTTCTAAATCTATCTATATTTTATATTCTATCTAATCTATTTTATATAAAAACGAACTGATCGAGCGATAAGCGATAGGCAATCATCTCTTGAAAACAGCTGGACTGATTTGACTGAATTATTTTTTGTTGAGAAAGTAATTGCTACACAAAGTTTAAATGAAAGAAAATTTGTGGAAAATCTATCACGAAAGTCGGAAATTTTGGTGACATTTTTGTTTGAAAATTTCAATACAAATTGCACCCGTGCGAATCTGAGACAGGCCGCTACTATAATGATAAGCTTAAATGCCCGTCAATCGTTATTTTCCTACCTATATGGAAACCTCAAACGAGGTCTACAAGAAACTTTATTACTAAACTTTGCCGGCGTACTGCCGATGCCGTGTGCCTCGTTAGTTATCGCTTACTTATGATACCATAACCATCATAAGGGCTTCATGTCTCATTTCAAATTCTCATTATCTATAAATCTCTGACCATTAAAAATGACTATACCCATTTAATCTAAGCTGCAGCTTGTTATATGACGCGAGGGCCTCACGTCAACGTTTTTGCCGAAGCAATAGTCCATCAACGCCACACCACTCAATCTAAAGTAACGAATTCGCTTTTTGTCTTGCTCGCACCAAAAAGTATGGATGAATAATGTATGACGCGTGTATGGTGTGCTCTGGCGCGGGATCGGAAGCTGCGTGGTGCCAATAATGCACATATTTTAGTTTAGATCGGGTTTTATCTAAAATAGCGTGGGTACGTTCTCGAAGGCACACCGACAACTGATTATAAAGCAAGTTTTTCAGGGGTCTCTAGCCAAATATGGAGCCCTCCTGTTTACTAATTATAGGTTATAGGTTTACGCGGGCTTGTTTTCCGCAACTCGACGACAAACATGCGCCTATTTTGCGTGAATTTACTGATTAATTGTATACGTTTTACTCGCTGGAAAACGAAATTGCAAACTCGATACAATTGGGTAATGTACCTGGTCTATTTTTTTCTTTTAAACACGAGGCTGAGATAGTAAACTATAGTAGCAGTATAATATAATGAAGCAAATTTCACGCAGCGAGCATGAAATTGCTAAAGTTGTCTTAAAGTCTCCTGGTGGAAAAAGAGCGAGCTCAGAATATAGATCACTCGTTTTAAAGATTTCCGTTCGTTTGATACTGTCCCTGTATGCCAGAAACGCCTGCCGCACCGTTTGTCACTTCACTAGATTAGCATTCTGGCAGAATAATAGACAGCGGGCTTCGTCAGCGCTGCGACAGTTTGCTTTGTGGATTAAATATGTTTACGTTTTTGCAAGATGAAATTCTTTTGAAATTATCAGTGGTTTATTTTATCAGAAGCTACTCACTGATATTAATTTTTTCCTTCCATAATTTTTCTATACTTACAGCCTTGTCTTCGGTAATCGGAACGCCACGCCAAACTGTTATTCAAAGTTGATCTGCGTTCTAAATACGCTCACGGACAATGAATTCGGGTCATTTTCTAGGAACAATGATATAAAAAATACCCGAATTCTTTGTCCGTGACTATATTTAACCATTTGACTATACTCCCTTCCTCGATGGTTACCTTATTAGGCTAGATGAGCGTTAACATGAAATATTAAATATCATCATGACTCATTTATGCCAAGACAGTCTTTATCTCGTGATGACAGCGACGTTGAAGCTGCTACGAAGTGTTCATTGCAGGAAATTTCATCACAACGCCAGTCCATCGAATAATTTTCGGTACATTCATTATCAAATAGCCTGTAACATTCAAAGCACCACACGCCTATCTGATGCTGACTGTACAGTATACATTTACATGAAAATTATCTTAGGGCCATAGCTTCCTCGCTCAGCGCGTAAGCATCGCGATTCAGCGAGGAAATGCTGCCAGCATTTTCGGCACAATGCTACAGGGGCCCATTTTAGAAAAAGGTTTTTAGCAGTAGGTAGTTTTGATTGTTTTTTTTTACTTTAAGGTTTACTTAGTTTTATTTTTACTTTTAGGTTAGTTATTTGTTATGTTCATGTCGCTTTTATATAAATAAAACTTATCGACTATATAATATTATTAAAAATATAATGATTAACATCTTAAGGCATATTGTCTTCTAGATAGTTCACCAAAATCTACTATTCTGGAAATTGATTAAGTATTATTATTTAAATATGCGACTTAACCGTCTAAAATAAATATGTTGCATATTTAAATAAAAACATGAAGAATCTGGTACCGACCTTAATGAGGGACCTAACCTTTTCATTGACCACAAAATTCGTCCGCAAACACACACATTTTTAAATTATTTGTAAATTGAACTTTAAAGGTCGTTCTGTAATAATAAAAATCACGCAAACTAATTTCAAGACTCATTCTATCAACGATTTAGGGTTCGATGTAGCTGTCAAAAACAAAATTCTTTTATTTTACTTTATTTATAACCTTTAATCCTATTTTTTCTACTCCTGTTCTGTTATCTGTCTTTTACTTGGTCACGAACACTAATATAAGAACATACATAATATGAGTTCAGAGAAGTCTATACTCTATTCCCCATAACAGCACTAGTGTCGTTATAGTCACTTTACGTTATTGCTAGCAGCCACAGACTTCTAAATCTAGGTTAAACTTAGGTCAAGGATTAAGCGCTCAATTTTAACTTTACGGTAAAAATGCACAACTACCAACTTAACAAACAATTAAATTCCTACGGTTTTTAAGAAAAACAAAACTTTCCGAACTAAATTCATTTGATGCCAACATAAAAAAAGTATTTTTAATTTAAGTATATTTTAAATAAAATAAAAAGTTTACCATAGACACATACTGTCAGTCAAACGTCATATTTGCCTTGTTTCCAGGTTATGATTAATTTTGTATTTTATAATTTAAAACCTCGTCGTAGAAAAAGTATTGTATGCAACGTTGTATAATTAAGTCAAAAAACGCTCATTGCGTCTCTATTTGCGATACTCGCCGCATTCGCGGCTCGTATCGCAACTCACGCAATTCGCATTTTTTGAACCCACTTATACAACTGTTGCATAAAATACTATAAAACAATACCAAAACAAAAGACGAAATTCAGAAATCACGAAATAGAAGAAACGTTGCAGAAGAAATTTTGCACCAAATAGCAAACATGCAGGGTACTACTATACTAAAAACAAGCCACGACAAAAATTCAGCACCTTAGCTTTTGATCGCATAAATATGTACTGTTCCCCGGTGGCATTATTTGGAACTGCTGCTAGTCGACATGTCTTCCCATTATAAAGAAGTCAGTCAGGAGTCAGGACTTTGCCTTTTAGGTAGGTATATAGATTAATTACATCATTGACTTACCCAGCTACAACACCTCATTTTTATTAGTAAAAAGAACTTTAAAGATTTTTCTCACGTTCCTTCGTTTTCCTATGATATCACGCGCGACTCTTTGTCGCGCGACAAATGCTACCTATCTCATTTCACTCAATATAGTGTGACAGTGACAGATGAAGTTCTGTCGAGCGAGAAACCAAGTCGCGGCCAGTTATGCTAGACAGCCTGTAAAAAACGAAATTGCCTAATAAGCCCGGAATCCTCCATCCATCAGCTAATCCGTCTCGCACTTAGCTCTTTTTTTTTGAAGATCCAATAAGCGTTAACCCGTCAATGAACACATAACACGTTCCATCTGACTTGCGCAAACACGCTCATTCAAATTGATCCCATTCACTTTCGCGAATCAAATCGAAACCCGCACTGCTTGCGAAATGAAATAAAATAGTCATTTTACGACGTGAACTTGATTGAAGTCGAATTTCCTTTAAGCTTCAGTTTCTGTAGAGTCGTAACTTTATGGTAAATTGTTTTATGAGCGCAGTCAATGTAACTTTGGGATACAAGCAACTGCATTTATCGCGTAATAAAGATATTACTATTCTAAAAAAATACGACTTAAAATCTATGTGAAGAATACTAACCCGAGTATTGACTTGAGTGAGTGATCAAGGATGATCTGATTCTCAAGCAATAAGCGAAAACTAGTCATTAAAATGACGCATTTGAATACGAAAGTGAAATTGCGTGCAAAAAGCTCAGGCGTAACAGTATTCGATTATGTACGAGGTAACAATGCGACCTGCCCTATTGTGGATCCTTTACAGTCAATGCCATGGCTTGAATGACCGTAACATTACCTATTGAACATGTATACATTATGACTCGTACCTTTATATTCCATCTTTCCAGACTCGCAATATCATCAAAATCGAATGGTAGGATATGGTACTTCCTTCGATCCATGAAAATAGCCACCACCACAGTACTGTGAATAATCGTAGCAATTGTCATGCTTTTCATTTGCCCGTAAGCCATTTTTTATGAAACCGTTAACATATTAAGATTTTTTCTGTTATGGCAAATCAACATTCGGACAAATAACACAATTATGACAAAGTAAATTAGGACAAACAAGTTTCCGATGCGAAATGGTGATTCATTCTAAAGTCTCGAGATTTCTTGGTTTTCCTATTCTCGGGTTTGTATAGAGAACATAACAAAAGTTACAGTCCCAATTATTCTTATATAGTTAACAGAATATATGTTAATGAAAAGTTGTACGAAAGTGAAACCAGTGGAAAAAAGTTCACAAGCTTATAAATACATAATAAATAATGTGCGATTAGGAGATATCGTGTGTCTTCGGATTGTCCCGGAAATTACATGGCCGAATCTGGCAACCCTAAGTACACTACACAACTAGGGTCGTTAAACAAAGAAAGGCCGAGATCGCAGATGTTTGCGGCCCGAGCTGCAGGGAGGCGAGGGACGTAAATATGCGATCGAGGGCTTTCTTTATTACCTCCCGTGTTGTGTACATCATTTTATGTCTACACTTGGCCAGAAAGCGGCTTTTTCCGTACGCGTAGCGTGCGATAAAAGCCACTTTTTAGCCAGGTGTGGCATAAAAATCATTAAACATTTACTCGAGGCGTCGCTTGCGTCATTCCCGTTATTATCCCCAGGTACCAGATATAAAGTACTTATCCTATGTTTTAATCCAGGACTTGGTCCAGTTGTATGCCAAATTTTATCGCAATCCATTCAATTGTTCCGGCGTTATTTGGTTTACAAACTTTCACATTATAATATTGTAATATGATAAGATAGGATAGGATTAGTTACGTTGCAACTAATCCTTTGAGCAATAAAGTACATATACATAAATATGAATTTTGTGAAATACTCCAAAACCTATGAACGCTTATAAGTAAGATGCGGTGGAAGAGCGCATCATTTCACATTATAATGATTGTCGTCATATCAACTTGTAATTTCGCCTCGTAAAAAATGATGAGGTACTTGGCGGTTTTTACAAGGCATAAATACAGCAGTTACCATCCTTATTAGGTGTGATTGTAAATAACTGGCAGTTGCCGAGATGACCGGATATTTTGAGATACTTTTCAACAATAAAAATGCGAGTTTATCAATGGTGTCATTTAAGTGCTAGTAACCACGGTGGGCGCATGAATCTGTGCTATGTTCTATTTTCCGACTTGCCGAAGAAATCGTACTTCGCGCTGTTAATTTTCCTAAGAATCGTGAACGCGAGTTGCAAAGAAACAAATTTGTAACTTTATAATTGTAGAAAAGAAGGAAAGTTGTCAATTAAATCCATATTTCGAGTGGTGCGGTAGGTATACGCCGATTATTTCGTCATTTAGAAGTGTTTGTATTTTAGGTTTTTTTGAATTTAGTAGTTGCCATAATAAAACAAGTATATAACGTAATAACTTTAGACAAATTACACAAAACGCGTCGCAACACATTAGAACCGATATTTTTCAAGCGCGTACCATTAAACACAATTTATTGCCGCGCTGACCTCAACGGATTCGGGTTCACCCGTTAATAGTTAATTTGAAAGTAATACCAGCATTCATCATATGCGTAGTAGAAAGTTTGGGAACAGTATGAATATAGCCACTGAAAACCAATTCAAGCATCGAAGCAAGGCTTTCTGTTTCCTACCCTAAGTTTTTTTTGTCCGCCGCCACTTTCTACGTCAGAATTGTATCGTTTGCTATAAGTATAATTAGCACTTAGCTTAAACATATATTTTTCAAAACCATAACTACCAGATTATTTAAAGAGCACCTTATAAAACAATTAGGTTAGGTTACAGAAAAAACGCTTTGGTTTCTTTGCGTAGTTCTAAATGTTTATTATACATATCACTAGAATTACATAGGATATCTTCATCAGCGCGACAGGTGGTTTTACATAAATATGAAAAAACATGTTATTGCCAATATAAAGTGTTTCCACACCTATTACGAAACGATATGTCGTCGATGACATCCACTGTCCATGTCACTCTACTCGTACAGCGTGACAAAGAATAGAAAATGAAAAGGATAATGAATACTGTCCATTTCACTGAAGAAGAGAAACCCTACCGATACGTTGTCAACGACATCGCTTGTTCTATCCTGTCCTACATTGTAGAGTAAACAGACATATCGGTGTCGTTATCGGTAGGTGTGGATGCGTTCATTGCCTTACTGCTTTTAATTTCGAGGCTGCGCAAACACAGCTCAACGCGATTAACAGACGGATTTCCGGCAACGTCTCGTATATTTCGTTACTGCGGTTTAGCCTAATGCGACACTATGTAGCTACATACAAACATAATTTCGAAACATAGTATCTATAATCATAAACCCGTAAAGAACTTTCATAGCACAACAAGTGAACATTGATGTTCAATGATCATCAATGTGATGAACAGTGAACATTTTTAATTTATCTACTGCTGTACAACCCTAAGACATAGTTCGAGATTTTTCCAATTTGTTTACGATCATCCCTTGATATTACCTACGTATTTATTGTTGATTCAATCGACTTTATTATTACCAGAAATTAATTACTTTTATATTGCCACTGCTACAGATGGTGAGACATCGTAAGGCGGGCAACAACAGCCCTCCATGAGGACCACGATCGCTCTGGTAAAAGCGTAAGGAAAAAGAGGAGAAGCCATTACCAGGCTTGTTTCGGCCAAGTCAGACACTTGGTGACAAAATACGAGTAGCAAACACCGTATTCACTACTAGTGAAAGGTAAGGAACTGACCTGGTGGAAATGTACGAGTAACACCCTCTCGATACTGACTAATAAATAAATACATCTCAAAACTGTTTTGTTGTTGAAGAACTGCGTTGCGAGACTTTCATCTTTTTATATGTAATGTTTTTGATGGGATAGGTTTGTCATTAAATCACACACTACAAGTCAAGTTTATAATTTATGGTTATCGATAGAAAACTATGTTAAATAATAAGTAATAATATACTTAAGTATATTTTGCGAAATGTATTTATACAAGTATAGAATAAGTATGTCGAAATTTGAATTGCTAATAAACTTCTGCGAATATAAAATATATCTATTAGAATGTTTGTTATTATTTAATACCTACATATCTATATCGGAACCATTTCTATGTACACGGCAATCACAGCCAAAGTTCCACATAAAAGCAATTTGAAAACTTGCATCTTGGTACTCTATTCAGTGGGTAAGATCTCTATTGCTTGTTCTTTGTATTAGCAAAACCGACAATGTAATACTTTCTATATAATGTATAAATACCCCTTTTTCAGATTTATGTTTTTATCGGTTTTCAGATTTATGTTTTTATCGCATTTGTAGTCCGTCATCTAGATAAGTTTGGACGTAATTTTCACTGTAAATGAAACTTAGTGAAATAGGTACATACCTCATCCTGAAAAGCCTTGTGCAGAGAATCCTTGGTATACTTCTGGTCTCCTTGCCTCAGAATCCCGGAACACTGCTTCAGAAGCGACAGCCGCATCCGCTCTTTTGCACTCTCCTCTTCCATAAAAGACATCCGATGCCCATTCCGTGGTACCCCCAACAAGTCTTTAGAATCCCCTTTTCCTTCGCCATTTTGTATTTTAACTTCGAGAGGTTTTATCCCGTTGATGTCAGTTGTTCCGCCGTCAATTTTTTCTATATTTATAGTAATTTTTTCGGGCGTTTTTTCACCGTCTGTGTTTTTATCATTGTTTGGTAGATGTCCGTTTGATGCCATGTTTTTTGTTGATCACTGGTTTACTCTTATCATTTTTATATGAATCACATTACATCACTGTCTGCTAGAATATTTTTATCATAAAATACCTAATAAGAAATTGAGTTTAATTATTAATGATTTTACTAACATCTAAAGTTCTTCATATTGACTTATTAGCGCAAACGCAAGATTAAGCAAAGAGAAAACTTTTCGCAAAGTAGACATAGGAAGAAGGTCAAACTTACCAAGTACCTACAGATACACATTTTATTAAATTTTATATCAGTATAAATCATTTTATAACTAGCACCATCTATTTCAAATATTTCCTTATAGGTCTGGCTACTGGTTGTTGCAGGGATCCCACTTTAGCGATAAGGGTTATTCTTTATTTAATTATTAGATTATTACCGTCAAATGCACGTTTATACCTACCAGCGGGTCGGGTTGTGTCTGCCTGCATGTATGAATTATTTGTGTTCGTACAGTTATGTATAGCTATAATGCCGTGCAGAACCTAAAGTACGGTAAGTTGTAAGTTTAAACTCTAGATTGTGCATCGCAGTTAACAGTACATTGATCGTACCAATACGAAATCCAGTTTGAAGGAAAACCAGAGCAACATACGTGATAAATGTAATCGAAACGTACATTTCGTGTATATGTTAATAAACATCATAAATTACTGTACCTCGAACGGTTCCGCACATTACATAAGTAGGTAAATTAAATATCACTTTCAGGCCCTGATTTAGCGCATTACCTAGTACCTACGCAATAGCAAAATATGCTAATTCTAGCTCTGGCCACCTTTTCGCAGGGCGTTTACTATAAAAGGGGTATTTCCATGTAGACAATGACAAAGAGCTCACTTAAAGAAAATTAAAGCCTTGAAGTGCACCAGCATATATGTAGGTAGGTACCTTTTGAAAAAAATTGCGTCGTGTGAGATATGCTACATGAAGTTCACAAAAAAGAAAAGTAAATTGAGTCGTATTTCTTTAGACTAGTAGAAGACTTCAGTGGCATGGCGCCCAAAAAACTCGATTCCTACCGGCTTGCCCAATATCAGGCATTTGAGCACCTTATTCTACAACTCTTACGGAAAATGTACGCCAAATCTGCACCGGCTTACCCAAGGATATCTTTTATCAATAAATTATCCTAAAAAAGGTACTTTAACAAACAAAATACCAATGGCATGAAAAACCAGTTTTTTAGATTCTAAAAACCCTATGTGAAGAGAGTTGATTTTAGAACACAATCCAATGTTATCAGATAGATAGCATGTATTGGTACGTCCGTGTTCAGAGCTGTACAATAAACGGGTGGATTTTCGTCCGCGACATTTGTATGCCATACATTTAGTATGGCATACAAATGTCGCGGCCGAAAATCGACCCAAACCTATGATATGATCGACTATTAAGTGGTATGTGGTGGTTCAAATGTGGTAGACCACTTTCTTCGCTTACTGTACCTGGATTCTTCTAACTAAAGTCACACACTGCTACATTTACCTTTAAAGCAATCCAGTATCACGGAATGCTGAAATCTAACATCGATAAAGTAATGGTGATAAATCAGTCAATTAACGTAACCAGGTGAAAGTCTCAATTGAACGAATAAATCTAATCAAGCCCACAGTTTCACTTTTTATAGCAAAGCTTGTTTTTAATAGCGGTGGGTAAACTCTTGAGATCGTGCCTCAAGAACTCATGTGCAATTAATTAGTTTTGATACTTGAAGTGACTACCAAATGTAAACATTTACATATACAGGGTGGAAAAAACGAAAGTCACACCAACGACAACGATATAAAACATTAGAAATAGCCAATCTATGGAGAGGAAACTTGCCTCTATTTTTGAAAACAATGAATGACTTTTTTCCAAATACATACATATGTACCTAAATTAACGACTTTTCCAAACTCCATGAATTATATAATAATATTATAATAATATATTACGTTTTCAGAAATAAATAGTACATTAAAACAACTAGGGTGGAAAAACAAAGAAAGGCCGAGATCGCAGATGTTTGCGGCCCGAGCTGCAAGCGAGGGACGTAAATATGCGATCGAGGGCTTTATGGGAAAAAGCCACTTTATGGCCAAGTGTGGCATAAAATAAGTTTCGTGAGCGTACCTAATAGTAGCTATTTCAAATATTTACAGTAATTCTCGATACATGATCGATCGATATCTATCACATCTTGTATCACGCCTTATGGCTTAAGATCACTGACGTCCCATAGCCATAGATAGCCCGTCAAGCTAGCGACTTCATGACATCACTTACCTATAAACATAATTAATATTATAATCACGACCATAACGTCGTGTTAATCGAGCGATGTACTTATAAAAGCTCACTAATAACAATCAAGGAAATATATCGAACAATGTAAAGCGTTTCCGCGACGCTTCGCTACAGTACCACCTGGGGCCGGTTATGATAATCCGATAGCTATTATTACAAATAAATGTTGGATATTGGCAGCTAACCGGATACGAGGGAATCCGTGTTTCGTTACTGTTACAAATGTTAACAAGCGAGAGAGCTTATCTAAGTTACCCTTTATAGATAACCTGTTTTCTTCCATGAGAAAAAATGTACCTTTTACTTTTTTTGTCTGATCATGGTGTGGCTTATACCATTTTACTCAGAATCATGAGCACTTTTCATTTATGAAATAAAGAAGTGGTCCAAAATGGCCCAACTTTTCCATACAAATTTTGAATTAGGTACCTACTTACTCAGTTTCGTTACGCCCCAACTAAATATAGGGGAAAATCGTAACGAAACTGAGATTTTTTTTCTCAGGTTTGTTACTATTTTCCCCTGTATTGGCCAGAAAGCGGCTATTTCTGTACGCGTAGCGTGCGGTAAAAGCCATCGTCGATCTCAGCCTTTCTTTACCACCCTAGTTGCGTAATGTACTATTATTGACAAGTGGAAGTACCTATATTTTCTTGGATATTACACAAATAAAGCTGACCATCGTCATTTGTCAGTTTTTTACCTGCAGTAAATCTCTTTAGACAATTTTAAGGGTTTGTAGGATTTAATTTTGCATCCCGTCCATTCCCGGGCACAAGATTGCGATTCGTTCAACCTGTCTGACATGATTCAAATGTTCTGTTTACTTCAGTCGTTCTTATTACAAAATATTACACTGCACTGATAGTTTACGAAAAATGAGCATAATGCGCAAGCAATATTATATTCTAAAGACGTTAAGTTCTCCTTTAAACGCAAGTTGCGCAAGCATATCTCTGACATAAGTCAAAATTAATTATTTGTCATGATGTTTTGCATGGGTACATTTGTTTTGTTATATATTTATGTTTATTATAACAAATATATGTGTATGTCTATTATTGTTACATATATACTCTTATATTGATTTGTGTCTCTGATGTCGTTTCGCCTTTAAACAATCCTGCACCAACTAAAAATCTCTGTTTTACCCAATGGTTGACTGGTAGAGAATGCCTTAAGGCATAAAGTCCACCAATTGTACTTTTTTATTATTGTGCAATAAAGTTTAAATAAATAAAAAAATAAAAAATACTTACCTACTTGAAATTTAATGAAACCAATCGAAGCAACTCCATAAAACTTGTGCCGCTGATTGTACGATCGGTTCAACAAAAAATATTTTGTCATTGGTTTAATTGCTGAGCCGATTCTGATGAGGCTTTTTGCGGAATGTTTTTGTGTCATTAAGCTTTAATTAAACATACGGTGTACAGAAATAAATGAGTTCATTACACCAAGGCTCTTCCACATCCGGAATGATATTTGTATATCTACTTACTTAGGAAATAACTACATTACTTTGATTTTTGTTGCTGTTAGAATGATTGACAAACACTTAAAACTCAAACTATTACTTAGTTATTAATTAATGATGTAGGTAACATGTAAGCTTTTTTCCGATTGGATTTTCTTAAATAATATTTGCTATCGATTACTCGTTCTACTGAAAGACTAAAGCAGATGAAGTCGCTTTCAACAATTTTTAAAACATGGGAAACTAAATATATCATCATAGATAATTTTATCACTGAGGAAAATTACCTCATAATATTTTTTTCTCATTCAAACTTCATAGTTACTACCTGAGCATTTTTACTTTTCATAAAAAGTAACTGATTTGATTTGATCTGCCAGAATAGTACCGTATGAAATAATCGTTAAGCGTGCTGTGCGGCTATCTCAGTGACGAAGTCGTCGTCACTAACTTAGTAAAATATTGCTTATACGTCAGTAAATCAGTAATTACCGGTTCTAATGCGCAAAATTCTTCTAACTTTCAGTTGTAACACTAGTGTTAGAGCCGTTATAGTGCCACGTATTTTTTAACCGACTTTCAAAAGAAGGACGGTTCTCAATTCATCTTTATGTTGTTTTTTTTTAATACAGTTTGTGCTGTCCGATAGTATTGCTAGTGCCCTGCCCCCAAAAATTGGAATTTTGAAAAAAAAATATTTTTTAATAAAAAATCACGAATACGTATTTTTTTTAGTGGTTCTGCGAGCTGGGGACCTCACGAGTTTGTCAACCCGTAAGGCCATTAAAAAAAAACAATAACTGAATCGTATAAATAATTATCGAACTTGCTCACGAATTTCACAAGAATCGGCTGAGAATTGCAACCTGTAGAGAAAAACAGCTGAAATTCGCGTGACAGACAGACACGAAAGCGTTTTTGCCCAAGCTGAAACAGAGTCGCTTCCCTCGCTTGTTCAATTAGTGTGTGGTTTGATTGGTAGCCATGAGGTTAATTAACTGATTGCTTACTATTTGTTTAATATTTGTAAATATACCCAGATACACGGTAAAGTGAGTTATTAGTGTTCACGGTCATCGCATTATTCAAATTCACTTGATTACCTACTGATTACTCGAACGTACGTTTTGATCACATCCATCCTGAGTTTTTACTACGATAATAACAACACGCCAGTAGGTAACTAATGTTTCATGTTTACTTTTTCTTTTACTTTTTCAAAATTTACAATACTCGTTATTTATTTGAACTCAAAATGATCTAACGTAACACTAAAAAGGTACACATTTTTAATTTTCAAATCGCCCTTTTTTTAATTCACAAACAATCTTATCGCTAAGAGTGATATAAACTGATATAATTTCAACATCCCTCCAGTAGCAAACCTTTGGTAAGCAGACCCGCGGAATATTTTTTTTCATACTCGTAATATAATGAGTGACTATAATTCATTCAATCACTTTCACCCATATTAGGTGCACTTGCACTTGTTTGTCAAAAACACAAGCGCGTCGATACATATCAAAATCACCTATGTCTCCGAAATTAGGTATGTAAATTTGAAGTTTATGGGCGTTATCAGAAAAAAGTCTAATTTACTACTGACAAAAAATTGTAGACACTTTTTCAAAAATCAAAAGTCCTCATGATTCTGAGTATAATGATACATAACACTGCATGTTTTTTTTTTCTGAAAATGCCGCTATTCCTGTTTTAAAAAGACGTTAAAAAACTATTATTATTTTGTTCGGCACTTTTGATAAGTGTCGACACGAGTGTGCCAACTGTGCTTACACTTCAACCCTAAGCTCGGACCGCGAACGAGCGCACGCGCAGTGTCACGGATCAACACTGCGGCGCGCGCGTCGATTATTTCACCGTTTAGAAAAGCTTCGTAAATCTTTTGATTAATTGGACATCTTATTGGTATTATATATTGATAGTAGATAGTTTAAACACGGAATCTCTATTTTGCGAAACGGACTTAATTTGAGTACTCGTCTATTTGCTTTTTGCCCAGTAGGTATATAAAAAAAAGTAGGGGAGGGCAGTAGAGGATGTTTACGGTTGCATGAAATGATAGCAATTATTTCTTATGTTAGGATATTTAATTATATGAGCCTATTTTAGTAAAGTAGTATAGTTATATGCTTTGCCTTAAGGTTGACTGGTAGAGCGTGCTCTATGGTTTTAAGTTGAGCTTTTGTGCGATAAGTTTTGTGTAATATAATATAATCCAAGGTTGAAAAATTCCTTACGGGCACCTGCGCACTACCACCGCGCTCGTATCGTTAATACCGAGATCGAGGTATTAGTTATACAAAAAAACCCAAAGCCCAAGTCGAATCGTACCTACCTTTAGTACCTATAGGTAGTGATCCAAAGGACTCGAACTTTTTATCCCGAAATTTTTAGCTCCTCTTTTTACAGCTGGGCTGATAGTCTTAAAAAAATCTCGAGCCTTTTTTGAATGTTAATATTATAGCCTATTAAGGCTCAAGCCTTTTTTAAGCTCGAGCTTTTTTTAATACCTAAGCCTTATTGAAATTCTTAACAGTCGCAGTCTGGGTCTTCGGCCGATGGGAATCTTAACTAATTTAGATGTTAATTAATTCATACATAAATGCGAAAGTAATTCTGTATGTCTGTCTATCTGTCTGTCCGTTTGTTACCGTTTGACAATTAAACCGCGAGACCGATTGTGATGATTTTGATGAAATTTGATATGCATCCATTCGTCCATCTAAACATACGCAAACACTGCTTAAACACTTGGTTCGCCTCCTAGGCTAAAGGTTTTTTGAGTCTCAATAAATTAACAAGGGCCCTTATTAGCCTTTAAATATGTAAGTCTTTTAATAAGGCTACTATTTGGCTTTAAATAAGCCTAGGCTTGGAGGCTAAAGAGCTTATTCATTACTTACGGAAGCCACTTTTAAGGAAGAAAAATATGAAATGTAGAAACATATTAGCATAGAAACCGGTACTATTCACGCAATCAGGTTCAACGTCTTTTGATATTTATAGATTAAAGTGACCTTTGTGGTCGGCGATCACACGTAAAATGATTTCAACCTAAAATAATACATATACGTACCTGGAACAAATCGCATAGTTCCAACCAAACTATGCGATTTGTTCCAGGGTTTTGGATAATTTATATGTATTTGAGTATTATACACATTAAAATATGTACCTACATGTATAAAAGATTGCTTAGTTTAGTTAGGACTAGGTAGATTTGCGCAAAACTGTCCTGAATATTTATTCCAGTAGGTATGTAGACATATATATATATATATATATATATATATATATATATATATATATGACGAGGAAGGCCTACAACAATACCTTTGGGTTCCGGATCACCTTTGGCCACCCTAGTGGTATGGTTCAATAATCATCCAATAATCCAGTATCCGCACCAGTTTGAGTACTGGTGTATTGCTCTTCATGTTTTTCTTTACACAATCTAAATGTCGCAGTGATAATAAACGAAGTTACACGATAAATTCCCAAAGAGCCACGTAATTCCGTACATTCTCTAAAGATGACTGACAATTCATCCATCAACGTCATATTTCCTCCTTTTAATCTAAACTGCCTGCATTACTCAAAAAGGATCTAATACTAAATGGTCAGTCATAACTAGCGCCCTCTCTGCGACTTTATCCAAGCCAATAATCAGATATTTTTGGCTAATGTAACGTTGTTATTTTACCACGATACGACATATATATATAACGGACAGATATTTGCCAAGTATCAAGACTCGTCTTTTTTTGATGTTACCATATGCATTTTTTTAACTAAACCTTTTTCTGACCTCTGCAAACTTAGCGTAGTCGCACGCACTCTAGGTATTTGATGATTGAGCTTTTATATATTAGAGATAACTATGTAGTGAGGATGAGTGAGCTAGATTTTCACGCGCGGACCATATTTATTTGAATCAATTTCAAAAAGCTTCAATAAGCTTGGTGTCCTGAATAGAGTGAAGCGGGAAAAAAAGGTCTGCTGGACAAATCTCAGGCCCGATTCCATATGGAGAACTGCTGTCGCCTCTAGGCTGGCGCACCTGCATGCCAGCCTGGCCCACTTGACTCGGTTCAAAGTCACGATGTGCGAATAATTGACGATCCCGTACTCACATAGAAATCCAGATTTTCATTCCTAACAAAAGAGCTTTTAGGTTAAATCAACATATTACAATACAAATACACGCTTTGCCCGCGGCTACTGCGAGCACACAGTTGACACAGTGAAGCAAGGTAATTAAATATTCCGACCGATTTAGGAAAGAAGGTTATGTACAGTACTTGAGGCGATGACTCGTTTACCGATTTTTAAGGGCTAAGCAAGTACGTTAAGTCGCTGCGAATCTGTATTAAAACTAACAGCAATATTAGTTTCTTAGTTGGGCAGGTACGTTTCAATATGAGTATTAGATACTTTCCTGCCAGATTAAATTAGTTTGGTTAACTCATGTCCTTATTTATAATTTTTGGTCGTTTAAAAATTGTTGAAAGCATTAAATAATTGTAATTTTGTATAATACAATACGAATCCATATGTAAACGGGCATTTCTATTTTTCCTTGTAACCGAAATGTTGTTCTTATGGGTAGGGTAGACCGGGGACAACTGAAACGATTTATGTTTAATCGCCTGCAACATTTTTATTTTTATATTTAGAAAGGTGTGCAACTAATTTTTATTAAGGAAATTTATGTACTTTTTAAATAAAATTAGTTTTAAAGGTCTATTGCCCATGATTATCTTATAATAGGGAATTAAAGAGGAAGTGGGAGAGTGGTTCAATTGACCCCACATGAGTGTCAATTGAAACACTATGCGGGGTCATTTGAAACACCTTAATAAGTTTGTGAAAAATAAATAAAATTTATTATTTTTATCTTTATTATTGACTGTCATGTTATACAAAGAGATCACCAAAAGATCACTATCGTAGTACCAAAATTACAAAATTTATCATCGTCTGAAGATAGCGATTAAAGAAACGGATGTAAAAAAAAAGATACACGACTTCTAGTATTCTTTGTTGCGGTTACCTCTTACATTTAGCTTTATCATGGTAGTTTTAATACAACAATAAGATTTGCTTATATGGAATAGTGGTAAAAAACCATAAATGTGTCTCATACAAAATGGTTGTTTCAATTATAACCATGTTTCAATCATAACGAGTCTACAAGATAGACGTACCTACGCCATATAAAATATAAAAACAAAACTTTAACCATAGCCGCATAAAATATATTTTCGAAATAATTATCATAATAATCAACTTGTTGCAGAATTAAAAAAAAAAAACATTATTTTACGTTTAACGAACGTAGAAACTTAGGTAGTTTACAGATAAAATATATTAATAATAGGTAATTGCTCGTAACTTATAAAATAATGAAATATTGATGTCAACGATTCGCCGGGTCAAAGGCAAAACTACCTATCTGCCAATCATTAATTGTAGGAGGAGATAGTTGGTTTTTCCTTTGACCCGGTGAATTATTGGTAAACCATAAATAACAGAAATAAAAACATTATCAGAGAAAGAGTTCTCAAAATCAGAACCCCATTTTATTTATTGTCGGTTACTTGTGGGGACGGTTAAAACATGAGGACGTTTGAAACGTTTCAATCGTCCACAAGCTCGTTGTTTCTATCGTCCCCAGAGCACATATTTAACTTCAAGGTCAAATATTAACATATTAATAACACTCCATCACTGTTTAATGGCACTTAGAATATTCTATAATTCACACTCAAAACACTTAATAAGTTCAATTTGTCAAACTACACAAGAACACAAAATTATATGAAAATATATGAGAGCACAGATACTTACTTTTTTGGTCAAAATTTTTCAACGGCTCCCTGACATGGCCTCGCCAGTCGGGCGCTTGAGCGTTACTGGTTCAAACTTGTAAAATGGCCGCCCGCGTGGCGTGAGTATTGCCTCATCGGCGTAGGTATTGTGGTTTTCGAGAAATTTAACTTGTTTCATTCATAACGTGTTTCAATTGTCCCCGGTCTACCCTACGCACTTTTTCAATGCTTAAAATTAGAACAATTCTTAAATAACACTCCTTTTTTTGGGTAGTCGTGTAAAAACAGGACAAGTCTAACAATAAAAACAAAAAGTAAAGATTTGAACTGTTTGGTACTTTTTAGGGTTCCGTACCAAAATGGTAAAAAAGGAACCCTTATGGTGCGACTCTGTCTGTCTGTCAGTCTGTCACAGCAAGATATCTCAGGATCTACTAATGCTATCGACTTGAAATTTGGAATGGTGTTTAAAACCGCAAAACCGAGCCTATTGAACAGATTTTTTTTATAGTGTTTTTTAGAAACTCGCAAAAATCGTCAGACAAACTTATTGCTCCTACTGAACTATCGGCGACATATGTCCATGTATGGGGACAACAGTTTTTCAAGAGCAAAGTTAAGTTTGTCCCACCATACAGTTTATCTTGAATTATTCACATATCTACTGACGAGTTTGTACGGAACCCTCGGTGCGCGAGTCCGACTCGCACTTGACTGGTTTTTTTATTTTATTTTAAGCATCGAATAAGTGGGCAACCACGACCAAATTTAACTCGACGCTATCAATTTCTTAATTGGGCACAAGGAAAGATACAAATGCCCAAAAAGTAAATTGTCTAGTGTTATTAGCCCAGCATTACTTTATTTTAAATAAGTAAGTATAGAAAAGAATTTTGTTCGGATAATTTATTTGCACATTATGGAAACATATCAAGCTGGTGATGTAATCTTGTCTGAACGACGTCATGAGCTGTCTCGGGATGAACGTATCTTGTTTTCTTATCCTATGGCGAAGAACACACCGAAATCGCCCGTCGCCGCGATTTTTTCCGTGTATGCGCAGCTACTCGGAAAAAAATCGCCGCGACGGGCGATTTCGGTGTGCTCCACCCCGCGATTTTTCTATACAAATCGATGATTCTACATACAAAGTTGAAAATCGCTGAGTCGCGCGTCGCCGCGATTTTCGCTGCGGTGTGTTCTTCGCCTATGATATGTAAGGTAAACGTCTTGTGCTTGACACGCTATAGCCCAATATTCCACACCACAGAAATATGTCGAGGTAGAAGGAAATTACTCGTCGATTTGTATGGAAACCAAGCTTGAAACCAAGTTTTTCGCTTGGCGTTTCACGCCAAAAGTGTAATTTAGTGACAGAAAACATAAATTTTCCATTTTATTTTGGTGGTATATGAAATATGAACAATGAATTATACCATTATTATCAGATTTTCAACTCTGATAATAATATTGACGGCGACTGAAGTCGACCAAGTAGCTTGTCGCCATTTCTTTTTAGCATGCGAGGTACATGCCCTTTTTCCTTCTACCTCGAATTCTCGTTCCCGAGAACATTCTCAGAAGTTACCGAGAAATTCTCACGTTGAAAGTTTCGCAACTTTGGAAACTTCTCGTCGGTGCATTGCTACCTCGATATACAGCGTGTAAGTCTAATACGGGCGATAAATGAAATCGGACATAGTATTCATTAGTGTAATCATGAAGTAAAAGGTTTTTTTATGTTGCAGTTCATTACGACCCCATAATTAATTTTTTTTAAATTTCTCAGCAGCAATGTACTGTAAACATGGTTGCGGTACGGCGGTACCGAAATGTCAACGTAACTGTCAACGAGCGTTTAACGTGAGTGTGTTTGCATTACATTGCGGGCTGAATTATTTTGTATGGACAAAATTATTGTTGCAACTTTAAGTAAATGTTATCTAATTACCTTTACTTTGTCCTATACTAACCACCGTTAAGAGATTCGCCCGTATTAGACTTACACACTGTATTTCTGTGGTGCGGTGTTTATCGTAAGATTTGTAAGCAAGCGCCAGCATAGACAGCATAAGTATAAGGATGTACTGATTAAGTTGTTAAGGGGCCTGAAATCATGCACCCCTCCGAAAAGGCATGAATATTGTTTTAGAAATACATAATAACCTTCCCTCAGCGGGGTCATGCTCTTCCCAAACCAAAATCTTTTATCCTATACTTGCACGTCCTGCAGTGAACGTGTTCATACTGTGGACGGTAGAAATCGTTTACATTATTGGGGCATTTCATTATCATCACGTTAATGAATACAATGGATATAAAGTCGACGTCTAGATATGCTGCATAACATCTGGCAAACATATTAACAGATCATATTCAAATCTGTTCAAACAGTACGTACCTACTGATGAAACATGACGCCGAACTCCGAAATACGAGTAAGTACTTAAGGGCCTGGTAGCTTAATTGGTTAGGAGCGTGAGCCGCGGCATGGCAAAAAATATCGCTGCAAATTCGACACAGTGTCCTTTTTACTTGTTTTTAATAATTGCAGCAATAGATCTAATTAATTTACATCTCAGAGTTAAAAAAAAAACAAACATTGCCATAACGTCCACAACAGTACTTATTAGCCTTTAGTAGGCGTATGATGCTACGGTTTGTCGCGCTATAAATAAATGATAAAGCATCCGTCACGTTCTAACAAATAGTGTGAGAGAGATGGATGTTTTATCACTTATTAATCCCGTGACAAAACGTAGCATCATAAGCCTACAGATGAACCACTCCAATCGTTATGTGATTTTACGATGGCATAAAACAAAACCGTTGAAACAATTATGGATTGGTCTGCAATGACAAGTGAATAACTTAGAAATATTTTAAGTTCAACAGTTTTATCTTTTATTTTTATCATAACCTTTGGCCACTCCCTGACTCCATCCCGTTGTAACATAACATTGTATTATCTCGGAAACTTAAAGTGTGTGCAAAGTTTTGGAACCGGTTTTTAGTAAAAGTGGTCACGAGATTTGAACCAAATAAAATATATTGTACAATAAGACTACCACATCTTGCCAATAGGTATGTTGATCTGTGTAAGTAATTGTACCTAATTACCTTTATTCGAGAAGGACCAAGAATATGCTCTGATTTTAATTTCACTTTTACTGCTGAGCGGAGTATTTTGTTATTCAATTAATTACTGGTTAAGTATGTAAATTTAAATTTTTTTCGGTGTTTGTCCGCTGTGAGTACTAACGCAAAAATATTTCGCGAATTAATACATAAATATAATAGATATTTGGATAACTTTCGCGTCTGAACAGTTACTTGATTTGGTGATCAACACAATTCTGTGGGTCTAGTGAAAAGCGGTACAAGTCACATTTATACCAGGACCAAAAGGTCACAACTCTATTGTATGACTTAAGCCCTTTTGCTCCTAGGTTAAATTCTACTTGTAGTCCTTTTCAAGAGCCACAGAATTAGTCTCCTTATTTTCCCTAACGGGTTTCTTTATTTACGGCTTATAAATATTGCTGGAATATTCCTGACGAAGCTCATCATCAATACAGGGATAAAAAGACTAAATAATTGACTTCTAAACAGCTACAAGATTGAAGCCCGATATCTGTGTGATGGCTGGTATTTAAATAGGTATTATTCGATTTTATCAATATAAGGTAAACGTCCCAGTGCTCGACTATTGCTAATAACTTAACGTTCAAGATGACGACTGCTGGGACAGTGACGAGTACTCGGACGTTATCCTTACTTATTTATATTGGCATATAATTATAAGGATGAATAAATGTATTTCAACAAACGACGAAACATTAAGTACCTACCAGTGGCGTGGCGTAAAAGATATCCTCGGGCAAGCCGGTGCAGATTTGGCGTTCATTTTCCTTAAGAGCTGTAGAAAAAGGTGGTCAAATGCCTGATATTAGGCAAGCCGGTAGGAATCGAGTTCTTTGGACGCCATGCCACTGGTACCTATGTATGTAGATCGGAAGTAAGTAAGTGAGTATCCGAGATATTTATTTAGTTACTTAATACTAAACCTGTGCCACTACTGTGCTGTACTCGTTATACAACTATTAATATTACTATCGGTTATTTAGGAAATCAATAAGATACCATCTAGGGACTTCCGTTTCATTCCCACATGCTGTCTGCTTATCCATTTGACGATATAAATCGACAGTCTTCTGACAAATAGTGTGGCGACATGGCCACGTCACGGAGAGGGTAACTTTAGAGAAGAGGTATCAATAAAATTATCGATATATTTTTACGCGATATATTTATTTTACCAAGGCACAGCATTCATAGAATGTGGGCCCTAATGGCTTTCCCATTCTGATACATTGTACTGATACGTTGTAAGTGTAACTAGGTATGCTTTGGTTTATCTCACACTGTTCACTGTCGATAGAAAAATGAAATCTGAAACTGTTGGTGCCGAAATATTAATTATTGTTGAACACGATAGACTAATAGCCAAAATCTGGTATTGAAGAAGATGCGAATGCTATAAATACCTATTATGGACACAAACACAATGCCTCACAAACTTTTTCATTAACATTAG